>JAUIMM010000314.1:2220000-3592500 GCA_031769625.1 Taudactylus pleione | reverse complement strand
CATCATTACTAAAAGTACAAAGGACCCACAATTGAGATAAACTGCTCAAGTGCCCTTGGCAAGTGAAAGGAAGTATAGTCAGTAATAATATTTTTAGTATTTGAAGTATTTTCAGAGAATAAAGATGTACAATGGATGTGGTATGTACAGTTGTAGCTGCTATTATAGTACGCCATTGATATATTTAAGGGTTGGGGATAATCGTACTGGAGTAAATGTGACAAGGCTATGTAAAAAAAATCAGTGTATTTTGGCAAAGTTAAAGTAAGGGACATGTAATACTGGAATACACGTGTTATTCTACATGGATAAAGTGGAGTTCTAGCAAGTTGTGGCCAAGAAGGCAAGCACCTGTACAATAATTAACCCATAGTATAACGGCACTATCAACATGTATACAATAATATGCAACAATAGTCTATTATAGGAAGGAATACAGAGATGGGAAGCAGTGATGGTTTGGCACCAATGTCATGGTTGCGTCTAATTTTCTCCTAATGTCTTGATGTGAAATCTCTGAAATTGTTCATAAGGACCAGTGACTTCCAGTAAATTCCCACCCGACCACTTTGGTGATATTCAGTGACTATGCACCATTGGTTTAATTATACAAAGCATGGAAGGATTCCTATCAATTCCTATCTGTCTCTAAGATCCAGGCCCTCATTTCTGAAAACATGAGTTGATCGGGGTATAATAAATTGACTCCAGGCATCCCGTTGGTGGCTCATTCTAATGTGTAAATGCTGGTAGACATGCAGAAAACCAATGGATCGAAGATAAAAGGGTAAATTTTGCCTCATTTTTCACAAATTCTGCCACATTTTGAGTATATAACATTGATAGTCAATGGTAACAAGGGGTGTTTTTTTATTTTTAGAGTTTGATTTTTGTTGGTGGTTTTGTGGCTTTAACTTTATTGATCATTATGAGAATGGACAGAACAGAACAAACACTAAGAAAAAGCAAATAAGAGAGTATAGACGGTAAGTGATCTGTGTGAAAAATGTCACCCGGGGAGAATAAGAATACGATTAAAACGGAAAGTAAAGAAATTGTTTTCTTAACCATAGATTAGGAAATGGTAAGGCACCAATGAGGTCTCTCCCCAGGGATTTCTGAAACAAATGCAGTGTAGGATTAAATGGGAAAACATTAAACAGTTTAGGACACAATATGTGATGAATAATGACCTTTTAATACCCATCATTCAACCACAATAAGCATTCAATGCAAAAACATCCATTTTGCCTCCGTAAAGGTCCCCCCTCGTCTTCACCACCTATTCAGTATACAGCGCTTTCATAATTGCATGTCATTGTTAATAAGTTCTCTCATGAAAAAGGTATTTACATGCTAGGCAATAAATTGACCTGCAGCGTGCAAATGACCAACACAAAGGTCACAGCATTTCCTTTAAACTGCTGTACACAACAGGCAGTGTAAATAAAATATGAAGTAGGAATCAGGATATAAGTGATCATCGCAGTATGTAAACCAACTCCAATAGGACCATAAACTGTAACAAAATACTTATTTATCAATACTTCCCCTTTGGAAAAAAAAAAGTCACTTATTGCCACAAATTATCCGGAAAATACAGCTGGGCACCTGGGCACCTGAGAGGAATGCAGCTAATTGTAACGATTATTTACCGCTTTGTCAGTCCAGTCTCCAGGGATATGCCAATGGGTGAGCCCGTTAGCCTTGTGATTATAGGCTCATATCTGGTAATTAATTTCCACTTGTCAGGAATTTTTTTAGAATAAATATATATATATATGAAATATAAAAGGTGAAAACAAGCGCCATACAGTGTAATATGTTTATATAATTTCACTGCACACTCTTGAAAATTCCCATCTTCAGGGACAGACAGTAACATATTGGGTGGTTATCTTTTAAAATGTTACTGTCTGTCCCTGAAGACGGGGATGTGAGCCCCGAAACGATGTAGAACAATAAAGAGTACCGCTTTACTTGTCTGGATATATATATTATATATATATATATATATATATATATATATTATATATATATACATATATAATAGCCAAATACTTGTACAGGAATTACTGGGATCGGATGGGGCATATTTTGCGGTGTTACCAACTCTGGAATGCATGCGATGACTGGCGGAATGCATCGCATTGTGAGTGCGATGCGTCTTGCATCCTGCCCCTGGGGGTATATTATTTACTAAAGTAATTTAGGATTTTAGAAGTGGAGATGTTGCCCATAGCAACCAATCAGATTCTAGCTATGGTCTTCTAGAAGGGGCTAGATAAATGTTAAGTAGAATCTGATTGGTTGCTATGGGCAACATCTCCACTTCTAAACACCCGCACTTTAGTAAATATACTCCCTAGTTGTTAAACAACAATCCAAATATATATATAATTCCACAATGGCACTATTGGGTCTTGAAACAGCCTTACAGATGTGCCCACATACTGTACATCTATCCTCCGTGCGCTACAAGTCGCTCCACACATAACGTGGGAGGTTAGTGTGACTCGGTAGCGCAGAGCATCTTTTTGTGCGTCTTTTTACCTTCAAATGAGTCTTATTCGCACAGCGACTAGATAGCACTAGCAGCTTCTGCTGATTAAAATGATATACAGCATGCCTATGTTCTGTAAGGGACTGCGGGTATATCTGCATGCTAAACACTACTGTTATAGCTAAACACTACACTGTTATAGCCACTGACGCTGTACCATAGGGTTTCGCATGTAGATACACCTGCACTCGCTCACAGGACATAGGCATGCTGCATATCATTTTGAGCTGCTTGTGCTATCTAGTCACATTGTTGTTCTAATAAGACGCATTTGAAGGTAAAAAGACTCAGAAAAGACGCTCAGCGCTACCGAGTCACGCCACAGCATGGCGCGACTAGAGGGGCTTTTTAACGTGCAAGGAGGCTAGATGTATGAGGACCCATCTGTATATTGACACAAAGAGATGGATTCATATATATATTTTTTTTATTTCAGTGTAGTAACAAAGTTGAAATGATTATAGTCAAGAAGTTATTGAAAGTCACAGTGAATAAAGAATATTTTCTTGAATGAACAACCACCGTCTCAAGGATATCAAGGTGATAAGTGCCAGTGGAACTATAAAAGTATCCAGATAGCTTCACTATATGATCACTTTATAGAATGTTTGAAATACAGTAAACTTGAGAGTCACAGGGTAAGTTTGCCATAAGAGCTAGAAGAGGTCATTAACATGGCCAGTCGCTCACTGGAAGCTTACACCAGGTACAGGTGATTACATCATGCCCTGCAGTTTTACCACAGGGGATGTGACGACCTCTCAAGGTGAAACGGATTAACAAGGATTTATTCGCCCATCTGTCTTGACAGTGGGTGGTTGCTTAAGTAAATAATTTCTGTGTCCAGTTTCAAGAGGTGTCTTTTTTTTTTTCTCTCTTTGCATGTTCTGTAAATATATTATACGTAGGGGTTTGTTTGAGAAAGGTCACATTTCTATGGAAATTGAAAGTGAGTTTTATCAGTTCGTTTCAAAAGGATTTCCAATCTTTTACAGAGATTCAAGGGAAGATTGCCATGGAAATTTACTGATAGTGAAGTCCAGACTACTGTACCTGTCATGCTGTTTTGAAGAAGTGATACAAAATTAGTACAGCTGTATTAAAAGCCCAATTGCAGTATCGTTATTAAAACACGTTCAGTTGTGATAAAATCAGCAATAAAACTAAAACCCTTTTTTAACACTTGCTATTATGCAGAAGGTATTGCTTAAATCAGCTAATTTGTGGGCTGTCCTATGGGTTGAAGATCCTGTGACGGTAATCTCACGTGCTCATTCTGAATCAGTCAAGTATCAAATATAATACAGTTTGATGATGTCATAGCTTCTCAGAGTCACACTGAGCATGCTCCTGTCAGTCCATAGGATACTCACAATCCCATTAACACCCGTAAAGCCCTAAAGCTGTTTAGCTTGATGTAGGCATGTACAGAGCCGACTTTAGAAGGAACCTTAAAGCTTTTAATTACTGTAAATGTAATAAAGGTTTACTTTTATATTGTCTGTTCAGCACATAGGGGCATATTCAATCCCGTACTTTTCACATGCCGGACTTTTCGCAGACATCGCTGGTTTTCAATGTGAAAAAGTATCGCGCGCGTCCCCGCTTATCCCCGTATTCAATAAGAAATCTGCGAAAATGGGACCCGTTGAAACTCAAACAGGCGAAAAGTGCTGTCAGATTAGGGGAAATAAGCCTGACACCCCCCAAAAAATGCACTGACATTGGGGATCACTATAGATACCCCCGAATAGGCCTGCTGAAGGTATTTGGGGTACTTAAATGCTCTCTATAGCTGCTAATTAGCGTCTTTGTAGAACTGGTGAAGAATAGCATTTAGCAGTGTTTCTTGCAGAAAATAAGTAGTCCCAACAAATTTGGGGTACACGAAAATGGGTGTTTTTAAAAGTGAAGCATATTTAATAGTGAAGTTTTAAAAAACGTAAAAGATCCACCAGCTAAAACCACCTGCAAACTTAAAAACACCTGCGGCATACTTGGGGACCCCCCTGGAGTCTATTTAGTTAGTTTTGAAATTTGTCCCCCAACTTTGGACTTTTTCGCCCCCAAAATGAAAGTACTTTTTTGGGGTGATCTAAAGGATTTTTAAAACTTTTTTTGACGCAGTTTACCTTTGGGGGACTGTCCCAAGGGTTTAGGGGGGTTTTCCGAGGTTTGCACACCAAAACCCCATTTCTGCACTTTTTTCGACACCTATTCATAGACGAAACTCTTTGCGAGGTTCCATTGCATTGAGTTTTCGCACTTGCAAAAAGTGTCCGGAATTGAATACGGTGGAAACTTCTCGCATGGCGAAATGACATCACTCGCGAAACGTTATTGACAAAAACGGCTTTCCGCACCTAACTGAATACGGCCCATAGTTGGCAACATTTAAAAAATGTTCCCATAGAGCAGGGACCACAGGTGGTAGGCATGGGGGTGTTGCACAATGAATTGTATCACTGCAGCCCTACACCCCACTGCTTAATGCCACAATTTGTGACATTGGGCAGTGGGTGGAGGGATCACAATAGTGTGATTCTTCAAATATCATGAGAATGTCGATATTGGCTATGTCAGCATTCAGCATGTAGACAGTGATGAAATGTCGACATGTTCGAATTTAGACATATTGTCCCTGGTGGCCCAGTATGAGGTACCTGCCCCTAATCCTTGTTCCTACCCCTCCCTCTAGTGCCTAAAACTAACCCCCCCCTCGCAACCTAACCATACCTACCTACTCTCCTGGAAGTTATGGGAGGCTCCCGAATTTTTGGGGAGTCCCCCCGCACTCCTGGAAGAGTATCCGGATCTCCTGCATCCCGCCCACTTCCTAGTGGAGTGGGCAGGATGAGAAGATAATTGCCAGGAATCGGGGCATAAATGCAGTGAATTGCATCTCCGTATGGAGGGGGCGGGGCTGAATGACACAGAAACTTCCCATTTTGCCCCGCCCCCTACTCCTTACATTGGAATCCTGCTCCGCCCCCTAAAGTCGCCAGCTGTGTCTGCTCTCCGGGCACCTCCCGGGGAAGCAGATAAGAAAAGACAGTAAGTATGAGCCTAACCCTAACCTCACCCTGCAGCCTAACCTTAACCCTACGGCCAGCAGCCTAACCCTAATGTCGACATTCTGACAGTTCACCTGCTGTCATTGCTCGTCGTCATTTTGGTGTTGACATTATGAATATCGACATTGTCATTGTAGGCCTTTTGACTACATCCCTGTAATCTAATATAGTATGGATGGGCTGGATGCCCAGTCTTGCTGATCATCCAAGGTGAAATCACTGCTACCGTATTTGCCCCCATCCCCTAAGGTAGTTTCTAGAGGCCCTTCACCGAGCAGACCCTGACGTAACCAGTTATTGTCTAACGTCATTCCTAACCATCCACATGGACATAGAGGAGGGTGGCCTTTATGGCCATGGAACCACACTTCCGCCCGCACTCCAGTCCACATCACTTCCAGGTCCTTAGGATGAAGGGGAAATATATTCAACCCATCCCCTAACGGAGCTGGAAGGAAATACTCAGCAGTGTGATGCCGCATGACTGGCGTTTCCTTTGTCCCCAGAACCCAATGTGCAGCTGAGGACAAGTGAGACTCACCCTTAGCAGTCATGGGGTGTATATATGCAGAGTGAGTCCCGCATCCCCTTACCAATAACATTATAGCATCTCGGTTACTACAAACATTCTGTTTGTGACAGCTGCAGTATGTGTTTGGTTTTACTTATGTTTCATCAATAAAAAAATCACCAAAAGAAAGTATAGGGAACAGGTTCACACTGAGCGTCAGGTTCACAATAGCGATTACGTATGCAGTTCAACTGTAATAGTGGCTGATTCACTACCGTATGCAACTGCGGAAACACACGCAATCGCCTGATTGTTGCATTCTGCGCATGTGTATGCATTGTAGTGTGCATGCGCTAACTAGCTTTTGTGATCGGGACTGTGATCACAGTGACTACGCAGTCCCATCGCAGAGTGATTACAGGTAGTGCCGTTTGTTGGTGGTATAGGGGGGGTGATCGGGCGAGCGCAGGCGTGCCAGTGCATTTCAACGCCGTTGCAGGGGCATGCGTAAATTATCCACTGCGTTGGCCTATGTAGCCTGACGCCTGATTGCGTGTGTGGTTGTTAGCAATTTCTGAGTAAGATCAGGGCTTGTTCAAGTGTACTAGAGGCTGCGATGTTACTCATTTTTATCGATGGTTTTGCAGTCTTGCTAAACATCACGGATGCATGGGCATCCTTATGTTATGCTGCGAGGGAATTATGATCGCAATGGATTAACATACTATTGCAGTTGAGTGCAGTGAATCAGCCCCTGAGTTCATTGGTTAGTATGCAGGATTTTATTTTAATTGCTGAAATATAAACTGACAATGTATTTTATTCTAATAAAATATATATATTATTGCACAGGTCATGCTCATTATTAAATAATAATAATAATAATAATAATAGTAATGAAAAAAACATGTAAAACGGGCTTCCATGACATTTCCTCTGCAGTGGAGCTAGAGGGCACATGCATAAATTAATGATAAGTAGGATTAAAGCCATCCCACCTACATTTACTAGAGGGACACAGGTAATGAATGTAATAAGACCAGGCACTTATATGATTAATAGATCCAATATGGAAATCTAGACATACTGTATGAATTGTTAATGTGCATGGCTGATCTGCAGTTAGCTCACATGTATGCAAGCCGGGCTGTCTGTACTGGTTTGGCATACAGGCATGCAGTTTGTAAAACTTTGAATGTGAACTAACTGCAGTGCAGCCATGCAGGATATATTATATATTGTAATTTACAGTAACATGACTGACATAACTGATCTGGTAACTCCAGCCCCAGTTTTGCCCTATTTTTTAAGTAAAACCGTGACATGTAGGGGGCAATGCAATAAGTGGCATCGGCTGCGAGGTTACCTTTAGACATTGGCCCTGATTTAGAGCCGGACGCTCTGACCAGAGCGCTCGCTCTGAATCAGGGCCCACCTCCATTAATATGGAGCGTCCTCCTGGACGCTCGTATAGCTGTGGGTCACCACCCACAGCATATACGAGCGTGCAGGATGATGGTCGCGATGGTCTTGACCATCGCGACCATCGCCACTGTGAGCAGAAGCCTGCAGTTGAGTTTTTCAACCGCAAGGCCAGGAGTGATTTTGGCTCTATCAGAGCCAAAATCACTCCCACTGACATCACTAGTGATGTCAGTGGGGCCGGCTTCAGACGGTAGGCATTCCTTTGGGAACGCCTCCGTCTGGCAGTCACACCCCCGGCACGCCCACCAAAGGGGGCGTGCTGTCAGTCAACATCGACAGCACGCCCTCTTTGATGAGACACTACGAGCGAAGGAAAGTCCTTCGCTCGTCGCGTCTCGCGCATGCGCACGACGGAGCTCCCTCCCTCCCTCCCTTGTGTTTCTATATTTGCAGCATGGACTTTAAAAAATTATATATATTGCAATCTCCTACTTACTTTAAAAATAGAAAATAAAAAATGTTGCCCAGGCTGTTAACACCATTCCATGCAGTGGTACAAACTTTTGCAGGGTTGGAGATTAGTGCAAGATGTATAATTCTAGCGTGCATTCTAACAGTTATTGGTGAGATGAAGCATGGGTTTGCGTCTTAGGGCCTGGTTCACTACGGAACGCAATTCTGCTTATACGCACGCACCGAAGTTGCTAACATCAGTGGTGCTATTTAAATGTGTACATTCACATTGTGATAAGAGCCTGACATAAGGGCAACATAGTGAAACCATCGGTAACATTGAGTGACATCGGACCCATAGGCACACTTGCACTCTGCTCTGTGTCTGCGTAGCCTGTGCAATTGCAATTCTGTTTGCAATTGCTAGTTAACGAACGCACACTGCGATGCATACGCTTGCGCAGAATGCAACAATCGACCGTTTGCATGCATCTTTGCAACTGCGTTCCTTGCTGAATCAGGCCCTTAATTCTGTTTATGTAAGAGACATGCCTAAAAATGTGCAGGCTTTCACCAATAGCATTGCTAATCTGCAGGCAAAGCGTTAAGAGCTAGACGCTGTGGTGGAAACTGCAGGCCTTCTTCACAACGGCTCTTTTGATGTGTGCGTGTTTTAGCCGGAGCTGTCTCCTAAGACTAATGAAACAGACAAGCTCCAGGGTTCCAGTTCTCAACCATTACAGGTGCTCTCAATTATTTAAAATGGATTTTAAATGGTTAATACCAGCCCATGGGCCTGCTTCAGAGATGTACTCTATGCTGATATTTACACAGTTGGCTGATGTTTTTGTTACAGCGCATGCATCTAAGTCGCACGTTGCATGTGCCCCAGTGCCCCAGTGCCCCTCCAATGTCGCTCACTCATTAGATACAGAGTGATTGACAGTTATGAGCTGTTTGTGGGTGGTAAGAGAGGGGTGGTTAGAAAAACGCTGGCGCATTGTAACCGTTTTATAGGAGTGTCGGATCCAGAGACTGCGTCTTTGTATGCTGTTTCACTGGTGCTGGCATTTAGTTCCTTAATCCTTTATAAGGTTACGCAGATGCTTGGAATTGCAAAGCCGCAGGTGGGAGTCTCGATACACCTCCCGGTGTCTGCGACATTGGCATATTTTTGCATATCTTTGAATCAGCACCTATTTTATGTTAATTGTATTTAACTGATTTTGTGTTATTTTGCATCACTACCTTTTACTGTATTCTGTATTTGTTTCTTTTTTTTTTTCTTACTACTTTACAGTTTATAGGAAAAATCTTGTTACTGTACTTCTAACTTGTTTATTACCACTCTATAGTATTTCACCAGAACATTGACTACAGTATATGAAGACTGTTATTGTTGTTGTTAATGTCATCTTTTTCATCCTCCATTCTGATAAACTGCTAAGCAGCTTTCAGATCCAGATTATTGTATTATTGTGTGTGCAATAAGCTACCATGATTTGTTTTTAATCATAATAAAAAGTACTACCGTAGGCTCATTCATAGAGAACAAGGACGAATATAGTCGGGCAGGGAGAGTGATGGACAGGGTGAAATAAATGGGAAAAGAGCTCAATGCCAATGATGTTGTTGTTGTTTTTTTGTCTTAAATCATAACCTCATTTCAAGATAGGTTAGTACACACAACTGGGTTTATTTGTCAAAATCACAGATTTTCTGCAATTTTTGCCATGGGATTTAAAGCAGAATTTTTTGAAAAGCCAAAACTGATATACTTGGTTGGAACTTAGAATATATATATATATATATATATATATATATATATATATTGTGACTAGGGATGTGCAGGCTCGGATAGGTTCGAGTTTGCACGTGGAGTTCGGATTTTTCCCTCCAAAAAAACGGAACTCAGAACGAGGCAAAACGTCATCTTACATGGACGAACATCATCATTCCTGGTCTTTTGTCCAGGAATGATGATGTTCGTCCATGTAAGATGACGTTTTGCCTCGTTCTGAGTTCCGTTTTTTTGGAGGGAAAAATCCGAACTCCACGTGCAAACTCGAACCTATCCGAGCCTGCACATCCCTAATTGTGACACAGTCAGGTTAGGGGGTCCCGCTCCTGGGTAGAGGACTCCTTCCTTTCACACACAGCAGCTGGGTAACAGTACGCCAGACTGGATTAGAGTACAAGCTGGTTGGCGCCAGTCTTTATTGTACAATGTCAGAAATAATATAAAGAAAACATAAACATAAATCCTAGCCCTGTCGGGGCACTAACTTCACAGGTGGTTCCCTCACTACCAGAACCTGGCAGGGCCTAATGCCCTCACCAGCAACAAAAGCACAGCACAACACTCACGGATAGGTTTTCAAGTGTCTCTGAGCAAACTCCCTGTCTGCTCTCCCAGGTGAGACAATCAGCCCTCAACACACTAGGCTTATATTGGCCACTCTCAGGTGGAAACCCTAACAAGCCTGTTACCAGGCTGCGAGAACCAAAACCTGGAGTGGCCGTGGGTGGAGCCCTCCCTCTCCTCTCACCCACAACCCCCAGGTCCCAAACCAGCTTTTCAAAAAGCCGAAACTCAAGCCTGTTACACTGCAGACTTTCTCCTGGGGGTTTAAAACACATAAGACAGGAATCTGGGACAAATGTACCTGCTACAGACCACTTTACCAATGATCCTATCACAATATATATATATATATATATATATATATATATGCACTGTGTGTGTATATATATATATGTATATATATATTAGGGGTGTGCACCGGACACTTTTCGTGTTTTGTGTTTTGGTTTTGGATCTGGATCTTTCTTCGTGTTTTGGATCTGGATTGGTTTTGCCAAAACCACCCTTCCGTGTTTTGGGTTCTGGGTTTTGTGTTTTGGATCTGGATTTTTTCTTAAAAAATAAAAAAAAACGCTAAAATCACATAAATGGGCCTTTTTTTGTTCCTACGCTATTAATAACCCCAATAACATTAATTTCCACTCATTTCCACTCTATTCTGAACACCTCACAATATTGTTTTTAGGCCAAAAGGTTGTACCGAGGAAGCTGGATGACTATGCTAAGCGACACAAGGGGGCGGCACAAACACGTGGCCCATCTAGGAGTGGCACTGCAGTGGCAGACAGGAAGCCAATCAGCGTTATGGTGCCCATTTGCATGTAGCACGAACCCGGGAGATCCGTGCTACATGCATCTGTGTGATTGGCACAGAGCAATGACAGGTCCGTGAGACCCGTCTGTGCTGCTGTGGTAAAAAAAAAAAAAAAAACCTGTGTAAAAAAAGAAAAAAATGGCGTGCACCCCCCCAAAAAAGAGCAACCAGCCCCGGGCATTAGTAACCCAGTGCTGGGTGTGCTTAAATACAGGGGACAAACGACGTAGGGGTCCCCTGTACTTAAGCACAACCAGCACCGGGCTAGTCAGAACCAGCGCTGGTTGCCAAAATACGGGGGACAAACGACGTAGGGGTCCCCTGTATTCTGCGCAACCAGCTCTGGGCTCTGATCCGGTCCTGGTTCTGGAAATATAGGGGACAAAAAATGAGTAGGGTTCCCCTGTATGTTCCAGAACCAGCACTGGACTTTTTCTAGCGGGGGGCTGATGCCACAGCCAGGGGAGCCCTTTCACCGGGCCCCCCAGCCGCAGCATCAACCCTGACCGCTAGTCAGCCCAGGCCGGGGATCCCTGGAGAGCTGGGGACCCCCCCAATTAAGGGGTCACCCTCTCCAGGGCACCCCAGGCCCAGGCTGATAGCCCGGGGCTATCCCCGCCACCCCTGGTGGTGGTGGGTGGCGGGTTGATTGTGTGGTGTGGTGTAAATAAAGAATATCAAACATTGTCTTTACAAGTAGAACTGCAAGTCCCAGCTAGCCTGCCCCGCATGCTGGTACTTGGAGAACCACAAGTACCAGCATGCAGGGCATTAAGGGCCCACTAGTACCTGTAGTTCACCTGTAAAAAAAATGTTTAAAAAAACACAGGACACACACACCGTGACAGTATAAGTTTATTAAACATACATACACACACACACATGTACACATACTCACCTATGTAACCTGTAGCATCGGTCCACTTGTCCGGTAAAGTATCCCTAGGGGACCTGTGAAAAAAAACATACTCACCATCTCCTATGCGAGGTTCTGTCCTCTTCGTTCCAAAGTAGGCATCCCCGGACTTGGCAAAAAAAAAAACGAAAACGCGATCCACGAACTTAGTACCGTTCTATAGAACGGTACTTCCCGAATGAGAGCTTAGCGGCGGGGTATCACCATGGAAACCCCGCTGCTAAGCGTTCATTGGCTGAGAGAGGTCATCTCCCGTCTCTCAGCCAATGAACGGCTCCCTCCATTGTAGTCAATGGTGGGAACCGCAGGGTAAACTTTAATAACCTTGCGGCTCCCAGCATTGACTACAAGTTCTCCAAGTACCAGCATGCGGGGCAGGCTTGCTGGGACTTGCAGTTCTACTTGTAAAGACAATGTTTGATATTCTTTATTTACACCACACCACACAATCAACCCGCCACCCACCGCCACCAGGGGTGGCGGGGATAGCCCCGGGCTATCAGCATGGGCCTGGGGAGCCCTGGAGAGGGTGACCCCTTTATTGGGGGGGTCCCCAGCTCTCCAGGGATCCCCGGCCTGGGCTGACTAGCGGTCAGGGCTGATGCTGCGGCTGGGGGGCCCGGTGAAAGGGCTCCCCTGGCTGTGGCATCAGCCCCCCGCTAGAAAAAGTCCAGTGCTGGTTCTGGAACATACAGGGGAACCCTACTCATTTTTTTCCCCTGTATTTCCAGAACCAGGACCGGATCAGAGCCCAGAGCTGGTTGCGCAGAATACGGGGGACCCCTACGTCGTTTGTCCCCCGTATTTTGGCAACCAGCTCTGGTTCTGACTAGCCCAGTGCCGGTTGTGTTTAAGTACAGGGGACCCCTATGTCGTTTGTCCCCTGTATTTAAGCACACCCAGCACTGGGTCACTAATGCCCGGGGCTGGTTGCTCTTTTTTGGGGGGGGGGCACGCCATTTTTTTCTCTTTTTACACAGGTTTTTTTTTTTTTTTTTACCACAGCAGCACAGACGGGTCTCACGGACCCGTTAGTGCTCTGTGTCAATGACACAGATGCAAGTAGCACGGATCTCCTGGTCCGTGCGTGCATCTGTGTCATTGAAATACACAGCAGCACAGACGGGTCTCACTGACCCATCTGTGCTCTGTGTCACTGTCAATCACACAGATGCATGTAGCACGGATCTCACGAGTCCGTGCTACATGCAAATGAGCACCATAATGCTGATTGGCTGAGAGCCGTGACAGACGGCTCTGTCAGCCAATCAGCACTTTGCCCATTAAAGGCAAAGGCATTTTTTTTTAAATGGCCGCTCGAGGCAAAACCTCGAGATCCGACAGCAGATCTCGAGGTTTTGCCTCGGGAGAGGGATCCGGGGCAGACAGGGAGATCCGAGCTTGGGCTCGGATCGCCCCGGATCCCCGAAGTTCGGGTGGGTTCGGTTCTCAGGGAACCGAACCCGCTCATCCCTAATATATATATATATATATATATATATATATATTTATATATATACAAATACCACACACAAAAAAGAACGTGGAATGAGGGCACTCACCAAAAAATAGAAGATCAGCTTATTTTTAATCAGAGCATCAAATTAGTAGTTCATAGGTGCTACAAAATACAGACGTTTCGGTCCAGCCAAGGGCCATTCTCAAGGTGCAGCAATCCAAAAATCACCAATACATCCTGGGTCTACTGAAGTCACAGACTAACTAAGCACATCTAGAATACACCTGCCGCATACTTGCAGAATAGCCCTGAACCTATTTCCCTATTTTTAAACACTTTTTTCCCTTTATTTTTTATTCACCCCAATTTTTAAATACATTTTTTGGGGTGTCCCTATTTTTTTTTAAAACTTTTTTTGACACAGTTATTTTTAAAATGTCGTTCCCTGGGTTGCAGGCTATTTTTTTTAAGTCGTGCACCCCTAAACCCCAATTCTGCACTTTTTTTCGCCACCTATTCAGTTGTGAAAAGTTATCCCCGTTTTTTTTCAAAGACTTTTCGAACCTGCGAAAAGTCTTTGAAATTGAATACAGTGTAAAACCAAAACCAGCGAAAATGACGCCATTTTTTGCAAAATTATCGCAATAAAAGACTTTTCGCTCCATATTGAATACCCCTATAAATAGAGTCAAGTTCCATCTCTATCTCTATCTCTGCACCTTCACTACGCTGGGCCTGATTTGAACGCCAGTGAATCTGGCATATTTCATGCACCAAAGAAAAAAAATCGGCATCTGTGCATGCGCCAGATCAGGTATACGCCCAAAGATGGAACTCACTGGGCATTTCTGAGCGGTAACAGTGCAGCGACCATGAGAACGCACGCCGCTACTGTTCATTGGAGTGCTGTGGGCATGTAATCTGGCTTCCATGCTCGATGGTAGCATGCGGACAAAAATAGGAAACCAGTTACAGATGGATTTTTTCTGCCCAGCATGTGGCTGGTGTAAGTCCAGATACTACTGGTAATGGCTGTGGATGTAAGAACAGTGGGCGAGATTGGCTTCCACATGCTGCTGCACAGAGTTTTATTATAAAGGGGCGGATTCTCGCATTAGCATAATGATGTAAGTACTGTAGCCTGCGCGGGTGAGCCTGACTCAGTGTGGTTTGAATGCATATCCTCATGTACACATGGTGCTAATGTTATAGTGACTGACAAGTGACCGAATAAACATACAAGTGCTGGTTTTCTATCATACGTTCGGGTCACAAATGCGTCCAACTGTATGCATCCTAAAATGTCTATCACAAGGTGTGTTTAACAATGTGTTTTTAGTTTCACATTTTCTGTTGTCATTGGGCTTCCATGTTTATGAACTTTGTAGAAGACCTTAACCTGTGTGCTGTCATCAAGATGGGGCTTTAAACATGGGATGATGCATATAAGAGAGGACAACTGGAAAAGTTGCCCATAGCCACCAATTAGGCTGTAGGTATCATTTATCAAGTACATTCTATAAACTGATAGCTAGAAGCTGGTTACTGTGGGCACCTTCTCCACCTGTCCTCTTTAGAAGGTTTCATCCATGTCCACCCATGAATGAGACGGGCAGCATACAGGTGGAGATGGAGGGGAATGAGGTTTATTACCAGAGAACCAGAGTAGAGGTGAGCGTAGGGACCCATTCTTTGTGCCAAGTGGTGTCACACACTGATTGCACCTGACACTCAAGGCTACCAAAGTGACAGGTGGGTGCCTGTATAATTATCCAGTACCGTATATATCCCAATGGGTTTACAGGTGTGTATGAAAGGCAAGTTGTATAGGCTGTACTTTTTTGTATATTATTATACTTAATACAAAGCACTGAAGATGATTTACGTGTCTGATGAGTCTTTGTTTTCTTCTATCTTCTTCTTATGGCAGAGACAACATCTGTTGTTTTAGGAACTGGTCTCTTAATCGCTTGTATCTGCATTGATATGTTCCTTTCGTAGCTACAATGCAGCACTTGTTTATTGTTCTGCTGTGACAGCTATACTTTTGTTATTGTTGAGATTTAACACTACCGCTCTAATTATTATCACGCTGCATAGCTCTCTGTCAGCCATAACTGCCACATGTAATAAAAAGATGATGTGTCTGAAACATCTGCCAATTAATACCACTGCACCATCTGCGGTGTGTGGCGAAATTAAATAATTCACCTTTAATGCTACAGTATGTCTGCCGCTTCACAGAAAGTATGTGTAAATGTGTACACTGATTAGCGATACACTGATTTAATAATTCATGTCTATAGATAGACGCAGGTGTAAAAGAAATTGTTTTCACAGCAGTTGTTGGCTTATGAAAATCCTTTTTCATAAGCCAACACTAACCACGCAACACTGTGCAAATGTATACACTAACACCATTACCTATGCATATTCATATGAATGTGTCTGTTGATTGATTAATATTAGCATGAAGATACATTTTTAGGCAGGTGACAATGGACTGTCAACGTCTTTTACTTTAATTTTCAATTTGTGGATGTCTGGGTTGTTCTCGTTCTTGAACTGTGAGTGCACGTGGATGATGCGGTTTTGAAGTATTAAAAAAAGATTTGAACAGTACATAAAATGTACATACACATTAGATGTGCCCTTTCACTCTTTATGGTCTGAGC
This sequence comes from Taudactylus pleione, assembly GCA_031769625.1. Lineage (NCBI taxonomy): Eukaryota > Metazoa > Chordata > Amphibia > Anura > Myobatrachidae > Taudactylus > Taudactylus pleione. The sequence continues at coordinate 3,576,245 of JAUIMM010000314.1, read as the reverse complement.
AAGACATTGATTGTAAGTATTGGCTTCCATTGTTCTTCCTTATATCCTCCTTGCACATGCACGCCTCTGTCTAATGAGGCACCTTTATGAAATGACACATAGACATCTAACTTGTTAGACTGTAAGTCGTGCAACTCGCGAAACTTCAGCAATTGGTGGTTGCTATGGAGAATCTTACTAATTTGCAATGTATTCTGTCCAGCTTCTAAAGCCCCTACAGTGACTGAAGTATTTATGACTAGTTTACCCCACTCGGTGCAGTTGGGGTCTTTGAAATGAACCTTCCATCTTATCTGGTACTAGGGATCTTATCCAATGCCTCCTTGGAGCGAAGGGCTATATTAAGTAAAGTGCGGGTTTATAGAAGTGGAGATGTTGTCCATAGCAACCAATCAGTTTCTAGTTATTATCTTCTTGGAGGTGCTAGATAAATAAGTAGAATCTGATTGGTTACTACGGACAACAGCGCCACTTCTATAAACCCACATCTTAGTAAATATACAGTACCCCTAAGACGGAGGGAGATGGGTACAAAATCGTCTTGACACTGTTCATTTCCCCTCCATCCTCCAGTCATAGAGGTAGACACTCTAGGTTGAGACAGAGAGGACCCCCCAATGGGGGTTGGTGGTCCCCATCCATCATTTCCCCATCTGCACACCACATAGGATGCAGCCTACATAGGACCTTCAGCAGTAGACTGTGTGGTACTCATCCAAAGCATCAAGTAAAACAAGACGTCTCACCGTAATCTCACTGCATCTGTGGAGTTTAGACTCAAAGGACTTGTTTTTATTATTGGATGAAGTGATAGATCTCCGGCCAGGTGAGTGCTGAGACCACTTTCACAGCGGTCCCAGCATTCCTAGAGGGAATAATAAAGATTACTGCAATATAAGTGTGTAATAGAGATCTCTAATGCTGGTAATTTAAGGTACTGATTCTGAGCCAGAAGCAGACGCGGCCCCGGCAATGTCTTTTACTGTAGTTGCATCTTTATGCCAATTCTGCTACAAAGTCCTTCTCTGGTGTAGTTTCATACATCCGAGGGTGCAAGGGCTGAGATGCTCACTGTCAGTGACTGTAGATGCTGATATACCTCGTAGGCGCCACCAACGGTCACACCATTGAAACTTGCACCAGGTGTAAGCAGCAGCTTTCACCTGTCACCATTACATTTCTCATATCGTGCATCTATATGTGATCAGTGACTCTGTACTAACAAGACTGGGACTCACAGACGGTGCAACTCAGCCGCATGCGCAGAGGAAAAACATTGGGAATATCGGCATGGCACACCACTCTGAATCAGGCCTACCCTGCAATTATATTAGGATCTATAGTTCCTCCCTTGTAGGCAGCGTAATAATAATAATAATAAGGACAATAATATTGATGATAATAAATACATTTATTAAGCAATTTTCTCCAATAGAACTCAAAATGCTTTACATTTGAATTAAAATAAAACACAAGATACAAAATAAGCTTAAACTAATTGCGGATCTACAGTTTCTCTTCTACAGCCAATGTTAGGGTGTACAGTTCCTCCTCTGCAGGCAATGTTAGGGTCTACAGTTCCTCCTCTGCAGGCAATGTTAGGGGCTACAGTTCCTCCTCTGCAGGCAATGTTAGGGTGTACAGTTCCTCCTCTGCAGGCAATGTTAGGGTGTACAGTTCCTCCTCTGCAGGCAATGTTAGGCTCTACAGTTCCTCCTCTGCAGGCAATGTTAGGCTCTACAGTTCCTCCTCTGCAGGCAATGTTAGGGTCTGCATTTCCTCCTCTGCAGGCAATGCTAGGATCTACAGTTCCTCTCATGCAGGCAATGTTAGGGTCTAGAGTTCCTCCTCTGCAGGCAATGTTAGGGTGTACAGTTCCTCCTCTGCAGGCAATGTTAGGGTGTACAGTTCCTCCTCTGCAGGCAATGTTAGGGTGTACAGTTCCTCCTCTGCAGGCAATGTTAGGGTGTACAGTTCCTCCTCTGCAGGCAATGTTAGGCTCTACAGTTCCTCCTCTGCAGGCAATGTTAGGCTCTACAGTTCCTCCTCTGCAGGCAATGTTAGGGTCTGCATTTCCTCCTCTGCAGGCAATGCTAGGGTCTACAGTTCCTCTCATGCAGGCAATGTTAGGGTCTACAGTTCCTCCTCTGCAGGCAATGTTAGGGTGCACAGTTCCGCCTCTGCAGACAATATTAGGGTGTACAGTTCCTCCTTTGCAGGCAATGTTAGGATCTACAGTTCCTCCTCTGCAGGCAATGTTAGGATCTACAGTTCCTCCTCTGCAAGCAATGTTAGGGTCTACAGTTCCTCCTCTGCAGGCAATGTTAGGGTCTACAGTTCCTCCTCTGCAGGCAATGTTAAGGTCTACAGTTCCTTCTCTGCAGGCAATGTTAGGATGTACAGTTCCTCCTCTGCAGGCAATGTTAGGGTCTACAGTTCCTCCTCTGCAGGCAATGTTAGGGTCTACAGTTCTTCCTCTGCAGGCAATGTTAGGGTGTACAGTTCCTCTTCTGCAAGCAATGTTAGAGTGTACAGTTCCTCCTCTGCAGGCAATGTTAGGCTCTACAGTTCCTCCTCTGCAGACTATGTAAGTGTGTACAGTTCCTCCTCTGCAGGCAATGTTAGGGTCAACAGTTCCTCCTCTGCAGGCAATGTTAGGGTGTACAGTTCCTCCTCTGCAGGCAATGTTAGGCTCTACAGTTCCTCCTCTGCAGGCAATTAGGGTGTACAGTTTCTCCCCTGCAGACTATGTAAGTGTGTACAGTTCTTCTTCTGCAGGCAATGTTAGGGTGTACAGTTCTTCCTCTGCAGGCAATGTTAGAGTGTACAGTTCCTTTCCTGCAGGCAATGTTAGGGTCTACAGTTCCTCCCCTGCAGGTAATGTTAGGGTCTACAGTTCCTCCCCTGAAGGGAATCTGAGAGTGTAAAATACCTTTTTAACTGCAAGTTCAGTGTCCTGTGTACAGTAATTCTCTATTAACCCAGATTATTCTTAACCACCTATTAATCAAAGCTTATATGTGTCCTGTTCACAGTTGATCTGAGAAAGCTGGAAGTATATTTTACAATCTTGAAAGAATTTTGAAAACTATATATTTAATAGCAAGCAAGTATTTCTCTGCTTGGAATAGCAGAGAACAGCGCCAGACTGAGATTTAGACAAAAATCCCAGTAGTCCTTGACATTGGTGAATCTTGATAAGTTAGATTTCAAATGCTTCAGTAAAAAGGAAAAAAAGTTCCAACGGATGCTGGTAACACACATAGAAAATATGATTTCAAATATAAAAAATGGTTGAAACATAGACTATAGACTGCCACATAAATAACGTGCTAACCTCTTGTGGGAAGTTGTGAAGAAACACTAACCCAGCAGCAGAATGATTCAAAACTCCAAGTTGAGCCACCGCTGAGCTTGGTAATAGGTGTCTACAATTGAAATGAGAACTAAACTATAAACATAAGATGTTGTGGAGGATGAAATTTAGGAACTATAAAAAAAAATCAGATTTTAAAAGAGATGGTAAGAAAAGTGCAAGGGAAGTGATAATGAAAATAAAAGATTGGTAGGAAACCAGCAGAGTTTAAGCATTGAAAGCTGTTCATTCATGTGGAGATTATATCAGGGTGTAATAAATCACAAAGGTATTCATGTAATTGACAGATAATGAAAGATTCTATGGCTCCCTTATTTAAATATTGTTATGGTCTACACACACACTTATTTATATATTGTTAGGGTCTACACACACACACGCACTCATGCACACACACGCACACACTACAAAATGTATTGATAATATATGCATAGAGCTAGGTGTGTGTGACCAATAACATTAGTGTAATGTTGCACTGGAATGTGAGTGTGTGGTATGTTCTCAGCTCAATACATTGTCAGTGTCAAAAAATCCACTGCAGTCCCCAGCACTGCCATGCTGTACGGGATGCAGTCAGGAAGCCGACGGACGAAATGATGACTGCCGGCTTCCCGACTATCAAATCCCAGCAGGGTACTAATGACAGGCTTTGAAATCCTGACACCTGTCATTAGACCTACGCCGGGAGCCCAACGCCCAGCATACAAAATGAAAGTAAGTCGGGCGGCGGGCGCGGACAGCCGAGGAGGGAGGGAGGGATAGGTGTCAGTGCTTAGGTTAAGGCACCCCCCCGGGATGGTTAAGATTAGGCTAGGGGAACGGGGGTTAGGGTTAGCCCCCCCCGAGAGGTTTGGGTTATGCACCCCCTCCGGAGACAGGTTTAGGCTGCGGGGATGGGGGGGAGTAGGTTTAGGAACTTAGGGGGGGTTAGGGTTAGGCACCCCTAAGGGAGGGTTAGGGTTAGGGAGGGCAGGGTTAGTAGTACTTACCGAAAACCTCTGTTGGGATCTTCACCCCTGCCGGGCTTCTCGCATCAGGATTTGAACCATGCGGCCAGCGGTAATACGTACCGATTCCTGTACACACACTGTCACTCTCACACTCAGAACTCAGCTGTGGTCCCCAGTGCTCTATTCAGTGGATACTCAGTGGCCCTGGCACCAATTCAACATTGTCGCTTGCTCAGTCTCCTCATTCAGACCTGCGACACTTCACCCCTACTCTCCGGCTCCACTTCTTGGCTTCTCAAACTCTCTACAGCGCATATCCGAACAACAAGTCTCATTTACCCTTCTCAGAATGCCTTCCCTGCACTCCACAGCACCAACAAGTGTTGGCCTCCGATATTACATGGTACATAGGCTTCTATTGAAAGTAGATTCTACTGTCAGACCTGTGTGCACTGCATTATACTTAAAATTACTAGTAAAATACATGAAATGAATGCTTGAGTGTAGGTGGTTTAAGTAAGGAAGAGCTGGGTTATTCTTCATTATGTATTAGATACCTAGATGTGATGATATCACTATGCACGGACTAAAATCATATAATTTACATCAGATTACTCAGGAGAGGGAAAGAGATATAGTAATAAATAAATGTCAACTGAAAGATGTTACTCATTATCAATCACTATGCAAAAATAATTATAAATGTAGGCTATATTTTTACATACAAATTAAGCTGTGACATATATCCTTCATTTTCTATAAAAAATTGTGAATAATAAATACAGTAGATCAGTGTTTCCCATACTCATTCCTTAGGGAGCACTAACAGTGCATGTTTTCCAGGTCTCTTCACATAATCACAAGTGAAATAAATAATTAGCTCCACCTGTGGATCTTTTAAAATGTGTCAGCCAGTAATGAATACACCTGTGCACTGACTAGGAAAAATGGAAACCATGCACTGTTAGTAGAATTAGTTTGGGAAAGACTGCAGTATAGTATATGATTTATATATGGATCTCTGTTTCCCTAACTTTGATGTGTTTTTACTTGGATCACGAAAAGATGTAGAAATTAAAAGAAATTAATACTCGCCCATGTTCTCAAGTACTGTAGATATAAATGCAACGTTCTATTCAATAAATCTAACTTATAGAAAGTCTAGGATAAGTTGAGTCTCCCATATCCAAAATTCCGAAATATGGGGTATTCTGAAATACAGATTTTTTTGAGCGTGACTGGGATAGTGATGGTTCAGTGTGCACAAACTTTGTCTACTGCACAAAATTATTAAAATATTGTATAGAATTATCTTCAGGCTGTGTGTATGAGGTGTATATGAAACATAAATAAATTTTGTATATGTACAAAAACTTTGTTTGGTGCTCAAAACTATTGAAACATAGGGCCTGATTCAGACCCACTCGTGAGCGGCAGTCCGCTCGCAAGTGGGTCGATGGTCTGCACTGCGCATGCGCATGACGGAGGGAGCTCTGTCGTGCGCATGCGCGAGACGCGACGAGCGAAGGACTTTCCTTCGCTCGTAGTGTCTGATCAAAGGGGGCGTGCTGTCGATGTTGATTGACAGCACGCCCCCTTTGGTGGGCGTGCCGGGGGCGTGCCTCCCAGACGGAGGCGTTCCCAAGGGAACGCCTACCGTCAGAAGCCGGCCCCACTGACAACACTAGTGTTGTCAGTGGGAGTGATTTTGGCTCTGATAGAGCCAAAATCACTCCGGGCCTTGCGGTTGAGAAACTGAACCGCAGGCTTCGGCTCGCAGTGGCGATGGTCGCGATGGTCAAGACCATCGCGACCATCATCCTGAACGCTCATATATGCTGTGGGTGGTGACCCACAGCTATACGAGCGTCCAGGAGGACGCTTCATAATTATGGAGGTGGGTCCTGATTCAGAGCGAGCGCTCTGGTCAGAGCGTCCGGCTCTGAATCAGGGCCCTAATGTATAAAATTACCATCAGGCTGTCTGTATAAGGTGCATATGAAACATAAATGCACTCTGTGTTTAGACTTGGGTCCCATCCCAAAGATATCTCATTATGCAAATATTCCAAAAATACAGAAAAATCCAATATCCAAAATACTTCTGGTCCCAAGCATTTAGGATTCAACTGTAATAGCTTGTTTTATTGATTGTCTCTTTTTCTCCCCTTAAATACATTTTTCTTTACATCATCTTCCCAGACCCATCAGCTGAAAAAGCACAGCTGATTAAAAAAAAGTATTTTTATCAAGTCTTCGCCATATCAGCTCTAACATTCTAAAGTGTAGCACTGTCCCAATAGCTACACTAAGACCACATGGGCCAAGACTAACCCAACATAATTATTAAATTGTATAAGCTTTTATTGAGTCTGTATTCATATATGCATAATAAATAAACATACATATATATATATATATATATATATACTGTATATATTTTATAGGCAGGCTGTCCAGAGCTCTGACCCCCCTGGGTACTGAGGAGGGGGCAGGTGTTGCGGCGCCACACGCTCAGCACAGGAGGGGCAACTCCATGGAAGGGGGGGTCAATCAGTGTGATCGCCCCCACCTGTAACTCTACTCCTCTCCAATACCGCTGGTTGTGCCTGGATAGTAGCGCAGCTGCAGCGGCACATCGAGAAGAGAGAGGAGCAGCAGTTTCCACTCTCTCACTGTCTGCTGTGCTGCTGAGACTGCGCTACTATCCAGGCACGGCCAGCAGTAGTGGGGGCAGCCCCAGCACGTAGTACACGCCCCCTCTCTCAGCGCCCCTAATTATAGGTCATATCTAGAACTCAAATTTTGACCCTGTCCTATATACAGTATATGTCCCTAGTATCTTTATACAATAGTGTGCAGTTTATTGGTACTACTAAAGTAGTGCTGACCAGGATTTATGTGATTCCTGCATATAACATAAGCATTAGGAATAGCTGTTATAGATATATTGGTTCACAAAAATAAAAAAAAGAGATGACAAAGGGTTATTTTAAAGTTAATACCTAGGAGACAATTTTTTACACCAGAGATGAAGTTTGCACATCAGTTTCTTTTCAAAAATTGGAAACCACTGGAGCCTTTCACAGAAACATGTAATCAAGTAATTGCCTGAAATACCTGTTCTTTAGGGTCTACCTAAAACATTTAGAAAGCTGACTCGATTTTCTGTTAACGGGTTCCACTGGCAAGCGGAAGTTTTCAAAAAGAAAAGTTTCACGTTCTCCATACAATATTTAAGCATACATTAAAGCATATATATTGTTCGCTTGAATGGGCAAGCTGAATAGAACTACTAAATGGTTATACGCTGTTGCTGTTAAATGTATTAGGTTGTACAAAATGTTCAGGATCAGTATAGGAATGTATAGTTTTTTTTGTTGTTTTGTTTTTGCCGTTGCTCCATAATGTTAACTGCATGCACCGTGAATAGATTTCTCACTTTTTAAAACATTCATATACATCACTTTAAATCTGCGGCGCTTTAGACATTTTTCAATATATGCAGCAGCACATTCTCGCTGCTGTTCTTCATTTCCTGTCATCCTACATCTACCAGCTTGGGTTTCTCTCTTTCCATGCAAGGCTGAACCAGGGATTGAAAGTAGCACATTGCTCTGCGTATGCGGATAATGGAAAATTTAAGGAATGATCAGTCAAGAATGATTTGACTCTCAGAAAAAAAAAAGATATGGCACACATAACCGATTTACACTTTTTTATTTTAGATACATAAGCTCCTTGATTAACTATCTCAAGACCGTATTTTCGTTTCGGCCTGCCGAGACCGAATTTCAAACTTTTTGAGGGATTCTTTCGGTAGCATAGTAGAAGAAGTATAATTGTAAATGTATTATATTGGGGAAATTTATCTACCATTTAAAAAGAACAAATAGAAGAAAAAATGCTTCTTCATGACTCCAGATAGGAGGTCATTTAATTATGCTCACATTCAGCAATGATTGCTTTGATCCACTTGGTTGCTCCATTCAGAAATAAACACTGCATCACTAAGTGATCCATGTGATTACAGGTATAAAGTAAATGCACAAAATAGAGCAAAATATCATATTATCATTACATAATGCCAGACACAAAATGTCCTGAAGGTTTTACCTACCATTATAAAATAATTGAACATTGCATATTATCCACTTACATAGTAACAGTTTTAAGTTATGAAACACAAACTAATAAAAATTGTTAAAAGAAGATATACATCAGAAGAAAATGAAAAAAAAAAAAAAAAAAAATTGATGTGTGCTTTAGATTGCCTCAATCCCCTTGGTTGCTCCAATCAGAAATAAACACTGTGTCACTAAGTGATCCATGTGATTTCAGGTATAAAGTAAATGCACAAAATAGAGCAAAAATATCATATTATCATTACATAATGCCCGACAAAAAATGTCCTAAAGGTTTTACCTACCATTATAAAATAATTGAACATTGAATATATAAACCAGTAACAGTTTTAAGTCTTAAGTTATAAAACACAAACTAATAAAATTTGTTAAAAGATGATAAACATCAGAAGAAAAAAAAAATGTAGTAAAATTGATGTGTGCTTTAGATTACCTCAATCCACTCAGTTGCTCCAATCAGAAATAAACACTGTGTTACTAAGTGATCCATTTGATTACAGGTATAAAGTAAATGCACAACATAGAGCAAAAATATCATATTATCATTACATAATACCAGACACGAAATGTGCTAAATGTTTTACCTACCTTTATAAAAGAATTGAACATTGCATATTATCCACTTATATAGTAACAGTTTAAAGTTAAAAAACACAAACTAATAAAATTTGTTAAAAGATGATAAACATCAGAAGAAAATGAAAAAATTTTTTTAAAAAAATTGATGTGCGCTTTAGAGTATGTTCTACAAGAAAGATAATGAACCAAGGAGGTTCAGTTTGTCTTCAAACTTCCAAAGGCCATTACTTCTCCCGAAGGACCCAATAAAGGTGGACCATGCTCACACTTCTAAAGGGGTAAGCTAGTGCAGAGGATCCTTGGATCTTATGATGTACTATGGTGCCAAAATTCATTTTGTAAGGCCCTTCATCCTGGGACTCATTAAAATCTAGCTGGTTCTGGATAGGCCATATGGGCGATGATTTCAGATCTCTAATGAGTAATATATATTTTCCATTCCTGATTGCACACTCCGATGTGTCTTTGAGTTCTAAAGCTGATAATATTGTTGAGTTTGCCCTGATTCCAAAATATCAAATTTCTTTAAAAAAAAATTTAATAAAAATACAATTTTAAAAAATTAAATATATCATCTACCCTACAGCTGGTTATGGAAGTGTGATACCAGGATTGATGTATTCATATAGGTTCAGGTTCTGTATATTGAATTTCTAAATCTTTAAATCTGGCTATTTTGCTGTTCCTCAGAATACAGCTTCTAGTCATCAACATAGTTCTTTTGTGTGCTTTTCCATGTTTCAGAACTTGCCTTAATAAAATGTAACCTATTGTGTTCAGTCTGCTGGTTTAAACATTGTCCTTTTGATTGGGATGATTTAACTAATGGTATTACCCTTCCTAAAGGTTATATGTATCCATACCGGAGAGGTGACATATTGCGTTGTCTTTCATTACCATAGCTGGGTTCTTCTTTGTTAAGATCCAGAGACCTTGTATCGACTACAGAGTATTAAACAATAAATCAGTACCCTTGTCCTTTGATCTCAGAACTCTTTGACTACACCAATGAAACCATAATGTTTTTAAAAAAAAAAAGGTTCAGTATATTATGTTTCCATTCATCATGTCTCCATTCATTAACAATATCGACATAGTTTGAATGCCGACACTGTTCTTTCTTGTCAGTCTGTCCCTAACCCTAACTCTAACAATAACCATAACTCTAATGGTAACTCTAATGGTAAACTTAATGGTAAACCTAAAGCTATTCCTACCCCTAATGATAACCCTAACCCTAATGTAAAGGTCATCATTTTAACAGTATGGCTCTATAATTTTCAAAAAGTCATAGCAATTTGAAAAAGTTTGATCCATGTGGGTCAGTTTGTAAGGACTACAGTATTTGCTCAATATAACAGCTTTGAGAAATATTTAGCATAGACATAGATTGGTATTTTGACCCACAAGCCTAAGGTGGTAGGACTAGGAGGTATTATCGCTGGGATTTGTTTCCCACTAGTGATCATTTGTCTGAAAACTGCATGCATACTAAACAAGTCCGAGTATTTTAACACAAGCGATGGGTTTACTAATATCATGTACACAGTACAGTATCTATACTACTTACTACTAACGCAAACTTACTTTAACATAAAAGCATTAATTTGGACTGACCAGCGAGGATGTTTCTCCTAATTACAAATTGCTACTAAGCTCAGTAACATAACTGTATGTTACCTCTGTATACTGACTGATATGTTGTATTGACCCTGAAAAGAGTAACATATAGATTTGCTAATATTATATGCTTTTGTGTTTATTGTTAATTGTGTGTGATAGTGCAATTTTAATTAAATTGATTTTATTTCAACTACGATTAGGTATGCTTCCATACTTGACATACATACATATATACATACATATATCTACCATAAGTGTTCATTTTTCTGTTTTAACCTACCCCAGATTTGTTTTTAGGTTATTTTTCCTGTGATTTCATAGTTTGGGAACATGGTAATGATTTCATAGTTTGGTAATGTCCTAGTAACAGCAGCAGAGAGCAATGTTATTTCTTTCTTTCTTATTAATCAATTACTGAAAGCGCTGTATTATTTTTTATAGTCGTAAGAGGTCCAGCATGTAAGCAGGTGTGCCTGGGAGTATCCTGGAAACCAGGCCCAGTGAACTGTGATTTTTAGAGTTAATGCGGCGTGCTGCTTGCTGAGAAGTACCAGATGCTCCTGTGTCATTAGGCACAACTCGTGCCATCAAAATGTGACCTCACCAGCACATCCCCGAGTCCATGGAAAAGTCCAAGGATAATTAATGAAATGTATATTTGGAAAGAATTGCAGATGTTTAGGAAAATCTATGGCGTTGTAAGCAGCTGCTTAACATATTACCTCTACTTATGTTGCAATAGCAGTCCTTGCCGCTTTAATTCAATTTAATTAAAAGGTCTATGTATGATAGGTCTATTTATTATCCTGCGATGAGCATTTTTCTCCAGTGAAGGGCTATCACGTGACTTTTAGTCATTTATGAAAGGGTTAAAGCCGGGCAAATCAGATATTTCTCTAGCTTTAACCTATTTATCAGCACTTACCACAGTTACCACCATAGACCTCTAATTGGGATTTGGGCAATTTGTCAAGCAAAGGATTTCCAATGCAAACTAATGCTCAGATTGGTGCTAACTGTGCATGTGAATGGGAGCCAGCAAAGCCATAGAGGTCATAACCTTGCATGCACATATTAATACTTCCTTTGCTGGACAACAATCGGTGAGGCGCAAACTCCTCACATGTTAAATTGTGGCAATATATCATTAGGTATCGCCGGTATACAGTGTCGGACTGGGACCTGAAGGGCCCACTAGGGAATGCAGCAATAGGGGCCCAAGCTAAAGGAGTGTGGCCAGCCACCAAAGAGGGCCTTTGCCAACCATTAGAGAGGACATGCAAAGAACAGGGCCCCTTTATAAAGGAAGGGACAGGGTGTGTCAGGATCACCCCTTTTGATTGGCAGGAGAGCTCATCTTGGTGTAGTTTCCATAAAAACAAACCAAGCACCCAAGTTCATCCATGTTCCTGCTCCACCAAGTTAATGGCCTCTGGAGGAGGGGTGGGCCAGTCCAACCCTACTGGCATACAGTATGTGATAATTACTGCCACTGTCTGCAGAGATACTGTAAATAGACCCTTCAGTTAGTCTGATTTGTTTTGCTAGACCGATTCCATTAAACAGTCTATTTTAAAGTAACAGATTTGAAACTTTTGCTGGTGTTTTTAAAAAGTTCAAACACTTTCCAGTCTAATCTTCTGTCTCAGACTTCGACTTTGTCTGTGAATTTTCCTTATGAGCCTGTTCAACTCAGGGGAAATCTTGATGCCGTGGTTCACATATTTATTTAGGGGGTGTTTGCTGTGTAGCACAGAGGAAAATCATTTCCTTTCCAGCAGTTATGAAATCCCTCTTTAAACACAGGACAAGCTGACCTCCTCTTCTGGTGCAAGTATGGTTTTCTAGAGCATCTGCAAATTACACTGCAGGAATTTGTGGCTTAATTGTAAGAGATTTTTATTTGCAGAAAATAGGATTCTAGCTAAGAGACAATACTAAGCATTTTAATTGCTTGATTGTTGTATAAACAATTTACTGTACTTTGGCTTTATCACAAAGTTAGGGGTCAACCTGGGTAAATATATAAAAGCTTGTACTCATAAAGGTGTTACCATTACTGAATAGATGGCAGAGACACAAACTCTTCTCGAAGAAAAGGTGACTTCTGTTGTGACATACTTTGGACAAACACATAAAGTATAATAATGAGCTTATTGTTAAAGGCAATGTAAACAGAATTTTGGACACAGCTATTGTGATTTGTAGCTGAATGTATGTCATATTCATTAGATATATCCAGTGCACTATTTGCAAAGCATTTTTGGTAAAAATTTCCAATTTTTTAAAAGCTGTAAAGCAAGGCAGAGCCCATGTGTATTCAGTGGTTTCCCAAGTATGTGAGACGGTCAGATCTTACCCCCTGGGGTTCCTCCAGTCTCAATTTTACGTGAACCATGTCATTGGACATTTCTCAGGTGGAAATTGGGATAGTCCACTTGATAAACTGCTGCTACAGGTATAATCCTTTATCGATCCATTACACTTTCCTTCGGGATATCTCTGATTATTCTAAGATGTCTGGGGGAGGTGGCCAAATGAGTTACATATTTTCCCTCTTTAGGTATCCCGATAATGGACAATGCCCCTATATTTTTGGGAAAGGCATTTCCATCTAGTATATATACAGAACTTTTCCTCATTGTATATCATAATGCTTACCTGTCCGCTCTGAGACATTACCATATGGGGACCCTCCACGAGTCATCAGTGTCCTAAATGTCATCAGGGAGAGGCAGTTAATTATGTTCCTTTTACCCCAGAATGGGCAATACTAGGGATATTTGACCCTAAACAGCGGAAGACTCCGGAGGGGAAAAAAATTGCTGCTGGCACTTAGTGCGACGGGAAAAAAAAAACTATTTTACAGGGTTGGATATCGAATACTCCACCTCAGCTGCCTGTGCTTCTTAACAAATTGAACCTTCTATTTAGGATGGACTGGATGGAAATGCTATGTAATAAGGAGGGGCAGGCATACGTTGCCGCTATCAACTAAAACGCAAATTTATGATAGTTTGCAGTGCACCAGATAACCTGGTATCTCACCCGTGTTGCAGCACAGGATCCTCTACCCCCTAGCCGCTTTTAATTAGTGGGTGATTGTTTGAGGACCCCCCCCACCCGAACTGTATGGCCAAACCTTCTAATTGAACGTTTTTGTCTGTTTCTCTTTAAGAAAAATGTGTACCTCGAACTATGCAGTTGTAACCGCAAATTGTAAAACCTTTACTCATCCATTGTTACTATTACTGTATCAGTGTATTGCTGGAATTAGAATGAATTCTCTTCTCTACTATTGTATTTGCAATATCTCCATGGTTTGGTATTTTATTTTTGTGTGTATTATTATGCCTCAAATAAAAGATTTATGATGTGATGATGTGATTATGTTTTTGTGTCCATGCCCCCCGCTACACAATGCCCCAATTACAGCGAATCGTATCATTGGCTGCCTCGTACCACCCTCTTTTGTCGGGTAAGTGGGTGGCTTGTGGGCGGATGGCGGCCAGGAGCGCTACCTAATTTTTGGAAGCCTCCCAGCAGTTCGTGGAGAATAGGCAAAAATGTTTTGTTATTTGGGCCTTTTTGAGCCTATGAGGTGCCTCTGTTAAAGAAGTCGCCTCCAGTTCAGCTATCAAATCCAGTCTAGAACATATTGTATGTTTGCTTCCTTTTTTCAGATTTACCTGTATTCATTTTTTAAAATAGTCATGAGATAGAATACTGCACTTTACATGCTCTATTTATTACATTGTGCTTGCTGGGTTCTACTGTGCTTTAATTTATTATTGTAGAATAACAACAAATAGAATTGTTAGAAAATAATTGGAGTGTAGACATTCTTTGCTTTTTGCGAGTAGTACCCACCCAACAAAACATGATACCTGAATTCACGTTTATTTTCTGCTTACAGGGCGAGCGTACACATAAAGGCCTTTTTCTCAGCACCAATTCATCTTATAATGCTCACTGTCTTAAACATAATTCCAAATGACACCAGTGCCTCTACCAGTAGGTACCATCAAAAAACTGTAGATTTTGTTTTTGCCACCACGTACAGTATGAAGTAATCAATCTAAGTCCTTGGGGAGGCGAACTTTGAAAAACATGTATTTTGTACACAGGGAAGATGTAGTAAATCAGTGTAAATGTGATATATTGTCAGAGAAAAAAAAGAGTTATGGATACAAAGTCCTAATGCAATCTCCAGGAACCCGCGCACATCGTAATGATATGTAAAAAATGAGAAATATTACAAATTAAATATATCAGATGCAGTGTATGTTTGTACAATATACTCAGCATTTCTGAGACAAAGTTAATTTTAGAAGTAGAGTTTATTTGTTTATGCATATTCACTGAAGCACATAGATTAAGTAATTCTGCATAACGAATGAGAAATACTGTAGCTACTATACACTCCAATGGAAAGGTACCCCCTAGTGGTCATCTAATATTTTCTTGTTTTTATTTGGACAACAAACATTGAATTTTTTTTTTAAATGATCACTTGTATTTTATTCTAAAGATGAGTTTTATACACAGTAATTTGTATTATAAATTCACTTTAAATTGCATCGTCACCAAATTAAAGTGTGGCATTCGTTGCCGTAATCTCTGTTCAAGGTGATGCTGCCTTTCAGTTTGCAAGAAGCCAGTGACATCGGTGAGAATTCAACCTTTAAATATAAGGACCGTTGACATCCGCACTTTGTGATGTTACCTGGTCCCTAGTGGATTGATAGGTTGCGTGTTGCTAACACTCCCTGCGGGGAAGTCTAGCTATCGGCCACAAGCTTTTCTTAGGCAATCCCTATCAGCCCCTGATTATTATAACAAGCTTTGTTCCGTATACAGGTGTGTTTGACACATCATGTTCCCGCATCAGTGTGACTCCCGCAAGATCAGCTCCCGCTGCTCTGACAATTCTGATGGTCAGATTGATTATTAGCTGTTCTGTCCCCACTTATTTAAATTTTGGGACAGCGAGATGAGCTAAAAATGAAGACCGCGAACAGGAAAGAGCTCAGACATTAGTCGAACGTGTGCCTCAATGCAGGTCATCAAACAACCACCCCATATAGGAAGATCATAACAAGTATGTATTTCTCTTTCCCCGACTTGACATCGGAGATTGCACGCTCACATGGGTCTCTACGAACTGCTTTGTCAGTGTCATATGTAGCCAACAGATATTGACCTGTATGTATGCTATCAGCACTTGTTCTGGGCCGGCTTTTCACATCTGCGCCCGGATGCTTTCATCAAACGTTTTTGTGTTACCTTTTATGCATTTGACAAACAGCTTCTGTCCCCCCAGCCTTGATATTACATGCAGGGTTCAGCTAGCAGTGACAGAATGTCTGACCGGCATATTAACTGGTTACTCATCAGCTTTCTCTAAAAGACAGAACTGTTTACCTGCCCTCCCCAAGTCCTGGCCTGTTTTTATCCATTTTTCAATTTTTATCACAGTTCAGCTGTCCCAAAGGCACGGGGTGTGGGATTCGCTCCGTCACATCCCTTCACATGAATCTCTTTCCGATGCCTGCTGCTTTTACTTTCATATTATAGCTAAGATTCAGGCTTCCTCTGCCATTCCACCTCTGACAGAGACCCTTCATACTGGATGATTGTATTCTCTTCCTATCCCTGATTAATTTCACACCCTGTGTTAGTACACCCTCTATGCAACAGCTTGGACAATCTTACTTTAATCTGTACATCATTTCTCTCCTCTGTTCTAGTCAAAGCATTGTACAGTATGCGCCTCATTACAGTAAATGGAAAAATATCCATCTCTCAGTCAGAGCTTCATTTCTTGATTCTCTTTACATCTTAGCACCTTGAGAAAGAAAACAAATGCCCATGGTGAGTGTTTTTGGGAACCAGTCCGTAGATTTTGCAGTAGACACTTTGTTGATGCCTATAGTGTACACTGCTCCAGTGGAGGCTCCAGAGGTGCGGCTGCAGCGCAGTCCGAAATTCAAAAAGGGGGAACCACTCCAACTGCCAGTGAGTCCCAGCCGGCGATGTTAAGCAGCATTTTCGGTGGCAGTTGGTGTGGCTCTCCTATTTAAATTTTGGACTGTGCTGCAGCCCCACCTCTGGAGCCTCCACTGTTGTAAGCCATACTTACCTACTTTCCCAGGAGATGCGGGAGACTCACAATTTTTTGGGTAGTCCCCCCGGATCCTTGGAAGAGTGGGTGGATCTCCCATATCCCACCCACTTCTGAGTGAAGGGGGCAGGATGGGGAGATAGTCACTGAAATTGCGGGTCCGTAGGGATGGGGATGGGCTACCTGAAGGGGTCAGCTACGTCTCCTCTGTGGCCTTCTCCCAGAGAGGAGAAAACATGTTTTCAAGCATACGACCTAAGCACCTCACATGTATTTGAATAAATAATAATAATAGACATACACTCAGGGGCTTCTTTTATTAGATTCACTTTTCTGGTACAGAACACAGATGAGTGGATCCTATAAAATCTGACAGTTCTGAGTTTTACCAAGGCAAACGTCACCTTCCCATGACAACAGTATCTCACCAAGATTAGGTTTTTGGAATATGTATTGATGATGACAATATTAGAAGGGTTGATGCTGTTTTTAAGGCAAAGGGTGGTCACACCAAACAAAGGGGGCAATTCAATTTATTGTGATGCTGAATAGCCCCGGGAGGGAGCTCCTGAAGCTATTAAATTCAATGCGATGTTTGGTTGGGCTAAACCCATCCCAGGAGGGTGCGAGAAGAAATCCAACTTAAGTGCCGGCCACGCGGCTGTTTTACGGCTTAGCCAGCACTTAAGTTGGAGAATGCATGTTTTTGTGATTAAACACCCAGGTTAAGTCGTTGGAACCGGCATTCTCCGACTTGACAGCGTGCTGATTTGAATAGCTCCGGATGCTCCCTCCTGGGGCTATTCAACATTGAATTGAATTGAGTCGTGCTCAGTGATTTGATTTAGATATCTCTTCTGGTGATTCACTTTGCATTTTGTTCATTGATAAAAATAAACTATTAACTCTTCTATTTTTAAAAGCATTCTCACTTTGCAGCATTTTTTCCACACCTGCCTAAAACTTTTGCAGCGCACTGTATATAAAGTGTATTGTGTACCAGTGTAATGGAGATAACAAGTTAATTTTCTGCCAACCTGGTACCCACAGCCACGCAGTATTGGGTGTGGGTAACATTTTCCGCCAGCCAGTTTATAACTTTGCTAATTCTGAGATATCAACACTGTGTGTCCATGTCCCATCTGTATATACCACCTAGCTCGTATTGCTTGCTATACTGACTGTCCGACGCCATGGAGTGTCGGACGCCTAATAAATGTATCATAATGATAGTGGCTAAATACAAAAAATCTTTAACCTATATCCATAAACCCATACCCTTTACCTATCCCGTTCATAAGGGTCCAGCCTACTCGTATGTTTCAGAATATTGTTCTGCTTTAAATAAAAACAATTGTTCTGTCATCATGGAAACACATGAGTGCTGTGACGATTGCTGGATGAAATGCTAAATAGACAGTTACATCCTTTCATCCTCAAAAAGATCACAAAGGTGATTTTTTTTCATTTCATAAAAGGTTAAAAATAGTTGGGTAAAAGGAGAGGGGGCTGATTTCCCTCACATGTAATCCACCTTCAAATATCTATATTTTTCTCTCCTCCACTTAGTATATTTTATGTGCTTTCAGCATTTTACAGTACTTCATTGTTACAGCTGACTGATTTCAACCCCCTGCCCTACATGTGTTAGACTGAAACTGATTGAGACCTGTATAAATGTGATGAAAGATCTCACTTTCCAGTCCTTATTCTCTCTTGTGGTCTATTTAGTCAGTACGAATGACACGGAAGTGATTGTTGAGCTATAGTTCTTAGGCAACTGTAAGTAATTTGGAGAGAGGGGGGTGGGCTGTGGGATAATGGTCCATATACTGTAAATCTGTGGGTGTTTGGGAAATAATGTAAGCAATGGGCTATTTAATAAGTAGTTCAGAGAAAGCAAAAGGTTCTCATCTCATAAAGAAGCATCTTGAAATAATTAAACGAGTTCTGCTTTGTTACCTGCAGACAGGAAGGGGAGATGAGAGCTGATTGCATGCACTTACTTCATTCCGCTGTAAAATAAAATGAAAAAAGTCTTAAAATACAGTATGAGCTTTGTGTAAAGTAATATCATTTGCAGAGCTCTTCATTTTGGTTGCATAGTTACACACCCCAGTAGAAATATAATTTCATAATGGTGTATTGATACTGACGGAAAATGCAGTAAAAAAATAAATAAATAAAAAATCTATATATATTGTGATGAAACAGGGGTAATTGCCTCGGTAGATGGGTATCAGTGGTGCAGTGATTAGGTGCTCAATCAGGATCCAACACAGCTTTCAGGTAAATAAATGGAATGGTGCTTTACTTTTCAGCATAAATTGGGTGCAATACAAATGAACAGAGCCGTAACTAGACTTTTTGGTGCTCTGTGCCAGAAAGAGCATTGGCGCCCCCCTCATTTTTCAAAGGGACATAATGCACCCAAAAAAGGGCCATGGTTTCATGGGGAAGGGCCAGGGAAGAGATAGGAGAGGTCAGGAGAAGCTGGGGATGAAATAAGAGGAAGCTACAAGCAAGAATGATAATAAACAGAAATCTGACAGGCCCAAACAGCGCCCCATGACCTGTGATGCCCTGTGCGATGGCACCGGCCGCACTACCCTACGGCCCTGCAAATGAACATAAAATAATAAATGCCTAGCCCCAATTTAGGGCAACTAGCTCACTTCTTCGCCCCTAACTATCATTGTGCAACTAATCTGCAAACACAGTCTCTCAGCGTCAAAGTCCCAGTCCTGTCTCTTACAGGTACTGTGTATTACAGTCTCCAGCCTGACTTGGCTTGGCTGCTACAGCTACACAAAACACAGTCAGTCTTGGTGGCCTTCCCTTTCTCCTACAGGTTTAGACTCTGGCTTCCTTGGCCTGCAGCTTAGCTGCTTTAATGTCCTTCAATGTACAGTCTGAGTTTTCGGTCCTCCCTGCCTCCTGCAGGTCTGGACTTAGGCCCCCTGGCCCCCATTGGCCTCCAGACACACTGGGCTCTGTAGCTGCCAGTTCTCCTTGGACTGAATCCACATGCAGCCTGACTGTAGGCTCAGGTGAGGGCCATGTTAGCCCTCACCTGAGCTCTCTCCACAAGGCAGCACATAGGTGTGCCAAAACTTAGTACTTCTACCCTGTCCTGTGTGGGCGGATCTCTCCTGTCCCACACAGAATCTGCTGCTCACCACCGCCATCTCTGGTGATACTGCCAAAATATATATATACATATATATATATATATATATATATATATACAAACTAATATATAATTAATCTCAATTCAATGTTGTCAAAGTTTTATAGATAGGCTAAATATGTTTTATATAAATGCACATGGACTGGATAAAAACAGTAAAACATGCTGTTAAAGCTATTAAATGTAGAATATGGCAGTTTACATTTGAATAATTGGGGCTTGTTTAACAAAACAGTGCTGCCATTACAGATGTGCTTCAAGCTATAGCATATCAACCAATAAAATATTTGCTTTAATATTTCTGAAAGTGATAAGTCTTTAGAGGATAACATGTGCTTTACCACATTTTGGATATTTCTGATACCTAGCCAACCATGGCCAGTACCACAAAGTGCTAGAACTTTTCAGTACATTCCACAATTTTACTCCTGATCCTTCAGATTAACGTTTAACGTTGCGTAGTCTGACTCGCGGAGCGGTGTGCGATATTGTGTTAATTGCTGCACAAGTGTTTTATTACTGGTTAAAAACAGTTTACTAAACAGATGTTTTATGGTATAAATACAGGAACCAAAGTAGCCGTCCAACTAGGGATGTGCGAGCAGTGTCGTCGCATAGAGCACTGGGTGACACCGTCGCTGTGGGCGGCACCGTCACTACCCCACGCCAATCTACTTGTGGCTTGCAGTGTGTATGGAACTACACCCTGCAGCCAGTAGCACATCTGCAGAGCCGCCTGGAGCGTCAGAGGTGACAGCGGAGCTGTTGGCCCCGCCCCTAGGTGTGACATCATGATGTTTAGGGGGCAGGGGTGGCACAGGGTGGCATAAAGCCATGTTATGACACTGATTTAAATGTTTGATATTTGATTTTAGACATTTCAAAATAAGTTAGAGGTCATATGCATCAATGTCACTTCAGTTGATAGGTAGGTTACATGTGGTAATTTTGTGAGTGAAATTATTTATTACATTGCTTTTAGTGTAATATATTCCTCCACTGAACTGCAATATGGTGGAGCACAATAGGCACAATTCCCAACTGTCCCGCTTTTGGCAGGACAGTCCTGCAGGGATGTGGGGGAGTTGGGTGAGAGCAGGAGCACTATGCAAAGCAGCATGGGAACAGATACTCAGCGCATTCGGGGAGTATACGGGGAGATCCCTGGGGGCAGTCCAGCATCTCCAGGAGTTCTTGGCATACCCTCAGAGTGATGAAACAGGGACATCATGTGAGACCAAGACCCCCTTTTCAGATGCGCTCACCTGCGTCATACGCTGCGTCCCGACTTGCAAGCTATAAATGTTGGGAGGTATGCAAAGGGTTCTACTGTACTTGAAAAGTTGAAATATGGATCAAAACCTGAAGACTCTCAGCTCTAAGCTGGTGAAATTGAAGTCCTTTTGTGGGGGTGAAAATGACTGTGTGCAAGGGCATGGCAAGAGACACCCATAAGAATGTACCTTTTCTACCCCATCATCCCTTTTCAATAAACTTGTTCTGCAAAAGAAAATGTTTCTTTTTCCTCTGTAAAATAGGGCTTATCATTGTGCCTACTCCATAGTCCACCAGAACTTTGTCCAACTCTGCTTCTACAAAAACGCTGCCACCTTCATCTGTAAACCCATGCAGAAATCTGTCTGCACTCACACAAATAAACGCATGGTGGGTGCCCAGCTGGCATTGCACTATACAGCCCACCTTTTGCATTTTGTAAATAAACTCTATGAGCATTTTACTTTTTGAGCAATTATACTGGGTTTTCTTTGCTGCCAGATAACCCCTGGGTCCATCTGCCCATCTGGTGCCAATTACTCCTGTGCCTCCTTCCCATTTGTCTCTCTTTACATTCATGCAAGTCAGAGCCCCATGACCTCCCCCCACACACACATACATGCATGCTGCATTTGGTATATAGCTGATAGATAACTGAAGAAGTTCAGAGTCTGAGACAAGATACAGTAAATTATCATTTTCAAAGACTAATTTTCACTTTTCTTTCAAGGTGATATTGTCATTAATTTAGAAATCACATGCATTAATACAGGCAGCTAAAGATCAGCCTGTCATTATTTTTAATTGAAACTTGAACACATATTTGATGTTGTGAATGACCCATATTGAGAGACACAGGCAAACAGCACAAATGATAATTTGTTCTCTGTTGTCAATAGGACCAGAACATGGCAGTTATTTACTAAAAATACTCACATGCAAGCCAATCCAACTGCTCAGCCAAGTACAGTACCAATAGGTACTGCCACTCCACTGTAGATTGTGAACTCTCACGAGCAGGGCCCTCTTCCCTCATGTGCTTTTCCTCCCCTCACTTATACCATCATCTCCTCCTAAATGCCTACAATGGCACCAAACCTTCGCACTTCCTACAATGGCACCAAACCTTCACACTTCCTACAATGGCACCAAACCTTTGCACTTCCTACAATGGCACCAAACCTTCTCTCCGGCTGCTGATTTCAGTATTATGGCTGCTGATGTAGAAATGTTTATAGATCTTGTCCATGTTCTGCAATGTTTTGGACTATAAGTCACTTTTTTCTTGTTTTGTTCATACTGTTTCTGTTTGTGTACTCTGTAAGGCACTACTGACCCTTTGCGGCACCATAAAATGTCCTTATCTGTCCAACTTGACCACATACATCTGTGGCTAAACTGCACATAGATATGTTGAAGACTCCTAGGATTGCAACATGGTAGCAATTTGAAATAAAACAGTATATAAGAGACTGAATTACATAGAGCTTGATTTAGAAGTTAACGTGAAGATGCCTTTTTTGTGTATGAGCAGAGATGCAACCGCAGACTTGCAGTTCACAACTGTTTTTGAAAGCACCTTAAGATACATACAACCTAAAATTTAGTGTATAGATGTTTCCAGAGCAAAGATGCAACAATTATAATAATCAGCTGCAAAATTTGCCTGATTTATGTAAGTTCAAAATTGACGTCTTGTAGATAAAGTATTACAAGATGTGTGTAACTCACAATAAGCTGTATCTCAATGATGTGTGCTTCACTTGCACCTACAAACCCTTATTGTACCCTACTTGCATGTTAATACACCTGATTCTTCTCTCTGTGCCCAGGGGCTACAAGTGGAAACCACAGATGTGTCCTCATACACCTATCCTCCACACGCCATGCTGTGCAAGATGCCCGGTGCGAGTGAAAAGCGACGATCCGTGTGGCGCAGCAACTTTTTCTTTATACTTGCGTCTTATTTGAAAACGTCGCAAAACACCACTCAACCTGTACCAGGGAAGGTGCGCTGTGACTTTAGCCACACAGGAATTGGTTTTAAATATTTACAAATTCGCAGATGATATATAACGGAACTTGGCGTACAAAAAAGCCGCGGCTGCAGCAACGTAGCACTTCGTATACAGATTCAGACTCATTCACACACAGATGTACAAGTGTTGCATACAGAATTAATCAGCACAGTCTCATTAAGCTGTTTTGTCACATTGCATTGCGACTTAGGGCCGTATTCAATTAGAAGTGAAAATTCAGTTTCAGCGATACTTTTTCACCGATGACGTCATTTTCGCCATTTTCATTTGTCCCCGTATTCAATTAGTCCGACTTTTCGCAGGTGCGAAAAGTGAATGCATCAGACCTGGCGGAAAAGTTTTGCCTATGAATAGGTGGCGAGAAAAAGTGCAGAATTGGGGTTTTGACTACCCAAAACCACCCTGCACCCCTTGGACAGTTCCCTAAAGGTAATCTGTGTAAAAAAAAATACCTTAGGACACCCCAAAAAAGTACTTTCGTTTTGGGGGTGAAAAAAAAGAACAAAGTTGGGGGACAAACATGAAAACTAGTGAAATAAACTCAGGGGGGCTCCCCAATTATACACCAGGTGTTTTTTTTATTGCAGGTGTTTGCGGCTGGTGGATGTTTCACGTTTTTTTTTTAAACTTCACATTAGCAACTTCAAAATATGCTAGTACCCATTTTCATGTACCCCAAATTTGATGGGACTAGTTATTTTCCCCTAAAAAAACTCCGAAATGCTATTCTTCACTACTTCTTTAAAAACACTATATAGCTCCGATTGAGACCATTTAAAAAACCCAAATACCTTCAGCTGGGCTATTTGGGGGTATGCAGAGTGATTCCCCCATGTCAGAGCATCTTTTGGGGGTTGTCAGGCTGACTTTCCCAAACCTGACAGAACTTTTTCGCCGATTTCAGTTTTGCCGCTTCCCGTTTTCGCCGATTTGAAATTGAATACGGGGATAAGCCGGGACAAGTGCAATACTTTTTCGCACCCAAAACCAGCGATGACAGCGAAAGTTCGGCAACGGACTTTTCGCACCAAATTCAATACGGGCCTAAGACTCCTATTCAAGCAAAAGAGATGCAAAAAAGACACTTGGAGTAAGATCAGTTTCACGAGACCTGGTGCGTCGTGAAGGTCTCTTTGGCGCGACTGCGGCAATAGCAGGGGCTGGCTGGCAACTTTTAGCATGGGGGGCAAATGCATGCAGGTGGCCCTAGCAGAGGAGTAGCGTGTAGCCAGGGTGCTTGGAGCACGTGCATGCTACGGCGCCCCCCGCCCCCCTTCAAGTGTTCCAGGGAGAAGGCGGGTCCATATTGGATTAATGTAAACTACAAATAAAGATTAGGGGCAGCCCCCTGTAGTAGTGCCCATATGCGGTGCCCATATGCAGTGCCCCCCTGTGCCCCAGGAGAGGACCCCCTTATGCAGGCCTCCAGTAGTGCCCCCAGTAGTGATCCCCCCTATGCAGTGCCCCTTATACAGTGCCCTCAGTAGTGACCTCCCCTGTGCAGTGCCCCTTGTGCCCCCAGTAGTAAGTCCCTTATATAGTGCCCCCAGTAGTGGTCCCCCTTGTGTAGTGCCTCCAGTAGTAAGCCCCTTATATAGTGCCCCCAGTACTGGTACCCTCTATGCAGTGCCCCCAGTATTGGTACCCCCTATGCAGTGCCTCTTATATAGTGCCCCCAGTAGCAGTCCACCCCCCGTGCAGTGCCCCCAATAGTTGTAATCCTTATGCAGTGCCCCTTAAATAGTGGCCCCAGTTGTAGTCTCCCCCCCTATGCAGTACCCCCAGTATTGCCCTTTACACAGTATAGAGCCCCCAGCAGTGGTCCCCCGATGCAGTGCCCCCAGTGGTAGTCCCCTTTCCCCTATGCAGTGCCCCTAGTAGTAGTCCCTTCCCCCTATGCAGTGCCCCTAGTAGTAGTCCCCTCCCCTTGTAGTGTCCCTAGTAGTAGTCCCCCCTTGTAGTGCCGCTAGTAGTAGTCCCCCCTTGTAGTGCCCCCAGTAGTAGTAGTCCCCCCAGTAGTGGTCTCCCCCTTGTAGTGCCCCCAGTAGTGGTCCCCCCCTTGTAGTGGCCCCAGTAGTAGCCCCCCATTGTAGTGCCCCCAGTAGTGGTCTCCCCCTTACAGTGCCCCCAGTAGTGGTTCCCCCCTTGTAGTGCCCCTAGTAGCATTCCCCATTAGTGGCCCCTCCTTGTAGTACCCCCAGTAGTGGTCTCCCCCTTGACATCTCTCCCATTACCCACTGCAGGAGCCGGAAGATGGAGCAGCTCCTGCAGTGGGCGCAGCAGCACTCAATGAGTCTGACAGACTCTCATTGGATGCTAATTAAAACAAACACACTGCTGTCGGCGGCTGTCTGTTTGTAAGTCACTGTGTAGTGCTGACCGAACTCCGTCCAGTCAGCGCTACACACGCGGTGCAGCTGTGTCACAGAGACACAGACTGCCCGCGGCCCGCATGGTGCTGCGTCCCGGGGGGCACATGGCACCCTGCCCCCCGGCCCAGCCCGCCTCTGGGCAATAGTGTATGAAGACACCTCTGTATGTGAAGCTGTATATATGGTTGAAAGTTGTGCTAATGTGCAGTATCTCAGTTTTACACCAAGACCTTATGCAGTATCAAAATGTTATTTAGAGTTAGGAGCAAATCAAGCTAAAATGGCACAGATTAGCACATGGACAAACCATGTTGTAATAAAAGTAATGCAATAATTTTTTGCCTGTAGGTAAAATACTTTTCATGTAGCAAAGAAATACAGGACAGTCTTATTATAACACTGGGATATAGAGATGAGCCTGGGTGCACCCACACAGACCTATATCTGACCGCAACATTTTAAATCTGCTCTTCCTGCAGCTCAGCATGAGTTCGCCAACGATATATCGTCCTGACCGTCGGCTGGTGTGTAAACACGAAATATCTGTGACCACGTCGTTCACAGATAAATTGCGCTGGCCATGCACCACGACAGATGCGATATATTTGAAAGATATATCGCGCACATCTGCCTGTGTGTCCGGATGACTGACGACCCATATGGCGGCCTCAGGAACCAGCGACAATGACGTCACAACTGGTTCCTGTGGCCAGGCAAATCGGTCGGCTGATTGGTATGTGTGGATGCACAGCTGCATACTTAGCAAATCGGTCAGTCAGTCAGCCAGCCAGCCAGCCCAGGGGCGTATCTAAAGTGGGTGCAGGGTGTGCGGGAAACATGGGCCCCTGGGTCCAGGGGGGCCCCGCACCGCACACCTTGCACCCATAATATTACTTACCTCTCCGGAGTCCCACGTCGGCGTGGGGGTCTGGCGCTGGAAAACGACTGGAAAATGGCCGCGGCGGCCATTTTCCCGGTGACCTGTGCATTCATTATAGACTGTGGGTACACTCTAGTGCCCAGAGTCTATAACTCCGGCGCTGGCCACGCACAGCTCAGTACGCTGCTGGCCGCCAGGTGGAGAGGAGGGGGTCCGTGTCGGAGACTGCACACAGGCCCCCTCCTCTCTAGAAACGTCTCTGAACCAGCCGGCTGGTCCGACGGTAAAGTGTGTACCCCACAAAACTCTAAATAATGCAACGTGTCTAATCAAGCAAGATCCCTTGTGCAATTACATAATATCTTAAGGTGCGAACACACTTTACGATTAAAATGGATGATATTAACTATAACGATATCGATCATATGGTTATCGCTCATATCATGCATTTTTCGTCCACCAACGACCTGCGATGCGCGTGCACATATGGTCGATATCGGTATCGACCATCGCCCGTGCACGCAGGGACCTGAGATCGTTGATTGCGGGCCGTTATAGTTGTTGGATATCGATATCGATCAACCAGCACACCCGGGAGATCGAACAATGATATTGTTATCATTGTCGATCATCCCGTCTGTACGCACCATTACAGTAACAAGTGCAGATGTTGTCATACTTACATGTTTCTTTTTGTTTTCATTTGTTTTGTTTTTTATTTAGTTTTTCTAGGACACTTTGCACACCATATACAGAAATCCCTTTTATTCATGAAGCTGTATCTATTAAACCCTTCTTCCACAATGGTGAGCTCATCTTCCCCAGTTATATAATAATTATAATACTAATAATAATAATAATAATAATAAAAATAATAATTATTATTACTACTATTATTATTATAATCACTGTTATAATAAGTATTGTATATTGAAATAGTGTTTCCATTTTTATTCAGTACAAGGATAAAAATGTATTTCCAATGTTTTAAAGGTAATTCTTGTAATAAGTCACCATAGGAACAAAATGCCTGCCATTTGGATCATTTACTTTCTAGAAACAGGTGGTTGTATGTAATTTTACAAACTGCTTCTTAATGGCGCTCAATTTAAAAACAGAGCATCATATTTCTTGATACACAGTATAACCAAAATAAGTCAATTTGGGCAGAGCATTGTGTAGCAGCTGTTCCTGAAGGAATTGCCTGTAATTGTTATTGTGAGGAAGGACTGGCAATCTTCTGTCTGTGACACACCGTTTATTTGGGATGAATCTTACACACTGATTTAACAGAATATATCATTTGGGCACAAAAGAGACCTAATGCATTTGTGTGGCTGGATTTGAAGATCTGAGGAATCTTTATGCATTTTTCAGCATGCATGTATTCATTGTATATTTTATTCTGTATCCAGCAAAATAACCGTGTACCGGTTCTCGCAGGACAGTGGGTTGGTCTGTATAAACAGTGGATTATATCATATGCTGACCGAATGGCGTCTCTGAAATAAAAATGTGTTTTATAAACTCATCAGCTTGTTTTGTTTTCCTAGAGGCAAACTTAATGTATAAAACAGAAGACCGTCCAGATTAATCATAGGCGGTGTTACCACTCTTTGAATGTTAACCCAAAAAAATCATTAAGATGGTCATTATTGTCTCATTTATTTCCTAATTTGTTAAACACAAAACATTTCCATGTTCTTTTAGCCCTTTTAACTGCATTTGCTGGTGAGTCTAAAGGTGCGTACACATGGGACGATGTGCGCCCTGAACGAACATCATCCCGTGAGTCTCCGGCAGTTTGTGCTCAGTGTTGTTAACGACACTGACCACAAACACTGAATGAAATCAAGATCAATTTCGTTCAGTGCCGGGCCCCCTCCTCATCCCCGAACATGGACAACCCGACACAATCGTCAGGTTGTACGGCCAGTTCGGGCGATGAGTGAAAACTACAAACGGCAAACGGGAGCGCGCATTTGTAGTTTTCGTTCATCGTTTTGGGGCAAATACTGAACGATTTTTTGAACTATTTGTCGTTAACGGCAATTCGTTCAAAAAATCGACCCGTGTGTACGTACCTTAAAAGACGACAGCTGCCCACCGTGGGATAAGTATGTAATTTGTGATTACAATCCTCATCTCACCACAATGTTCAGGGGCATTTTCCCATTTGGTAGGTCTGTCTATGAGCATGACATCTATTGGCGCTATTGGTGACTACTGGGTACTTCAAGGTGCCGCAGTACAAGACATGGTCATAATGTAAAACACAAATGATGCTTCTTTAAAGTCATATATTGGTAACTTAAGTAGAGATGTATCCTCATACATCTAGCCTCAATACGCCACGCAGCGCGACTTACCTGGTGTGAGTGATCTGCCAAGTCCTGTGCTACCCTGCTAGCGTCTGGGTTTTTTCCCTGAAAATGCATTTAAATCACATTGCAGTGTGATTAGGACGCACCAGCAGACTATGCTGAGTAATATGATATGTGACACTTGTATATCTGTTTGCACCTGAGTCTGTATATGAACCACAATGGAACTTGGAATGAAAAAAGTACATTGTAGCACTTCATATACAGATTCAGAGACTCAGACGCACACAGATATACAAGTGTTGCATATCAAATTAATCAGCACAGTCCTAGTTGCATAGTAATGTGATTTAGATGCATTTTTGCCAATAATGTAGCAAAAATGACGTCTGTCGCTAGCAGAGTCTCACAGGACCTGGTGCCCCAGGAGGGTCTTTTTGCTGCGACTAGAGCAAAGATGTGATATGACACATCTGGAAATGAAATACAGAGCTTCGGTTGTTATCCTAACCCCCCCCCCCTCCATAAAAATAACCCTCCCTCCCCGGTGCCTGAACCTAATCTCCCCCCTAGTGCCTAAACCTATCCTCCACCTCCCCACACCCTGAACCTAACCCTCCCCCCTAGTGCCTAACCCTAACCCTCCCCCTAGTGCCTAACCATAACCCCTAACCCTTCCCCCAACCCCGCTATTTTTTCTGACAGGTGTCGGGCTTCTGGTGCCTGTATTCTAAGCACGAATGTATGCCCAGTAGAATACCACTAGTATTATGTATATATTATTACTGCAGAGCAGACCTACTGTAATAGACAAACGAGTATAACACAATGCATGTTTTTTTATTTTATTACATTTTTAGCAATATTAATATAATTATTTTACATTTTACTCTTCGGCTGAGACTGGCAAAATTTCGGTTGTTAGGTTGGTTGGCTGACAGAAAATTATGCTAAATTGTAGATATTTTTAGATGATTGATCTGCTAAAGCTCCTATGATGCTCTTTGATGTGTCTATTGTGTAGTTTACTTCTAAAGGTGCCCACACACATACCAACTTTTCATCCAATTTGGCCGATTTCGATGAATCGTGACGACAGATCATGTAAAAAATGGCCAAATCGTGAGTTTCTACTCTTGATCACGATGCGCGTCCCCGCTCGTCGTACCTCCCATCTTCAGTTCTGCCGTGCTGTAGGGCAGATTAGCCAATCTGGGATACAATACACTGGCTGCACGATAGATCTTAAGTCAGATTGGACATTTTTAACTCCAAATCGTGACCACTACTGCCTGGGGAGAGTTCAGGGGAAATCGTGTACATCGGCTGATTGGGAGCAAGTCGGTATGTGTGTGGGCACCTTATGTGTGTTGCACATTTGTAGTGTCACTATGAAGTCAGTGGTATTAGCACTGCATGATCTGGTGCATGCCAGGAGTTCAGGAGGCACCACATTGTACTGTTTGCCAAATATAAGTACAGTATGCTCCATCTGTACTATGAATGGAGAGTATTGTATGTATAGTCAATAGTAAGCCAGTACCTATTGTTACTGACATTTCTGAAATTAGTGCACAAAATGTATATCGCTAATGCAAAGTTATGTGCAAGGAAAATAAAGCACAAAAATAAGAATAGTAAGAACTTGAGACAATGGAACAGTAAAGCCTCCAATAATAAGAAAGTGACAAAGAGATAAATGACAACAGTAAGCTGTAATACTGGCTGAGTAATATAAAAGGTTAAAAAAAAGAAGACATTGATTCAGACTTTTCTAATGAAACAAGGAAAGGTGCGAGTAAGAAAAGAAATCTATCTTTAATTATGGTGATTAATTTAGTGGACTTGTGGAAAGGTTAGATTTAGGCGGGCTCGCCAAGTGAAGATATTGCTTATGCCCTGTGTTCCTTTGCCAGCATTTTATATGGCACAGCCTTTATATATGTAGCATAGCACCACTTAAAAACTGCATCAGCCGGTAAGCTAAAATTGCCTACAGTATACCAATTTTTTACATTGTATCTTCTCCCAATTTTAAAAAAAAAATAAACATGTATGCACACACACATACGTATACACACACACACACACACACACACACATACGTATACACACACACACACACACACACACATACGTATACACACACACACACACACACACACACATACGTATACACACACACATACGTATACACAAGTAAATTGGACCAGGGCATCTCAGTCCGCCTTTGCTCCACCCCAGCTTTTTGCTGCGACTAGAGCAAAGATGTGTTAGGACACATCTGGAAATTAAATACCGACCTGTTGGTATCCTAACCCTCCCCTCTCCCTAAATATAACTCTCTCTCCTTATTTATTATCCTTAAAAATAAAGTGTAGTATTAGGTACACTGCATTCACAAAACCCCCTATTATGATCGAAAACAATTTTTACAGGGGGCAGCATGCCTATATTATTAAAATACCTATACATCTAATGTCAATATTTAAAGACCTCATAATAAGAACAGATTATAATATTGCTCATCTAAATATCCTAAATAGAAAAATGCAACAACTTGCACACCACACAATCAGGGACGTAGTGTGTTGGCGGGGGCACAAGTACTATTTAGCGGGCATGGTCTAATTGCGGGAGGTGTGGTCACACACCCTTATGGTGCTGTGCCCTGGAGATCGGGGCAAATCCAGGGGGGGCGCGATCAGTGTGAGCTATCCCCCCTACAGGCAGAGAAGACTGCTGCTGCTGCTCCCACTGCATCCCAGTACACAGCAGCGTGTGCTGGGCTGCTGACAGGAAGGAGGAAGGGGGAGGCGGCATCGGACCCAGGCCCCTCCATCAAGCCTGGGCCTGGGTAATTAGTACCCTATCCCCCCCCCGCTCGGCGCCCATGCACACAATTAGTAGAGGTGTGGACCAAGAATGTAAAAAAACAATATCATATATCCAGGGCTGAATGATACAAAGCACACAAATAAAGGAATGACAGGAAGCAGGACAAAGAGATACTTTCATTTAGGATGAAAGGAGACACTACGTTCATGTTATATATCCAGCAGGCTTCAAGTTGTAAAAGTAATTGCTCCCATTCACCTCCTTGTTTCAAATCGGGATTGTGGTCCACTATAGTACTTTATAGCTGATGTTGGACAGGCAGTGTCTATTTTCTTTAAAATGATGAGGACAACCACAAGTTGCTCTATATCTTTACCATTTACAGCTAACCAGCCGACTGATCTGTATTGAGCCAGGCGTTCGCGGAATTGTCATGAAGTCTTGCCAATATAAACCAATTCGCAAGGGCACCTAATTGCATAAATCACATAACGACTTGTACATGTTAATGTAAATTTAATTTGCATCTTCCCTTATGAATGTGAATGCCCTACATACTGTATGCACTGGGTTCCATATACCAGCAGGCTTTGCGCCCAGTACATTTATAACATCTGGTGTTTTTTCTAGGAATATGGGTGGACTTCTTCAATGGATAACCAGTAATATCATTATTTACCAGCCAGTCTGTAAGGTTTTTTACCACTGCAGTAGCAAAACTATTATTCTAGTGTTTTCCAGTGCCTCATTATTGGGCTTCCAGTAGAGAAATAATTAAAGAACACCATCCTCCGATCATGTTTCACCCCTTAGTTGCAATGTTTCATGCAGTCAGATTGCAATGCTCTTAGATATGTTGCAAATTGTACAAGCATGATGTCCATTTGAGAAATTATATCTATAATTCTACATGCGCACAAGAATTGTGAAAATGGCAACCCTTTATATAATGCTCTGGATTGTGGCTAAAGTTTATTTCTGTAGGTGCTTTTACTAAGGTAAATATTGCTTTTCAATATCTATCTATCTATCTATCTATCTATCTATCTATCTACAGATGTGGTCACATACATCTATCCTCCGTGCGCTACAAGTCGCACCACACCTAACTCTGGAGCTTAGTGTGACTCGATAGTGCGGAGCGTCTTTTTGTGCATCATTTTGCCTTCAAATGCGTCTTATTCGCACAGCGACTAGATAGCACAAGCAGCTTCTGCTGATTAAAATAATATACAGCATGCCTATGTTCTGTAAGCGAGTGCAGGGGTATCTGCATGATAACCACTATGTTACAGTGTTACAGCCACAACACTGAAATGTAGAATATCGCATGAAGACACACCTGCACTCGCTCACAGAGCATAGACATGCTGTATATCATTTTGATCAGCAGAAGCTGCTTGTGCTATCTAGTTGCATTGTTGTGCTAATAAGACACATTTGAAGGTAAAAATATGCGAAATGACACTCAGCGCTACCGAGTCACGCCACGGCATGGCACAACTAGAAGGGTTGTTTAACGTGCAAGGAGGCTAGGTGTATGTGGACCCATCTGTAGCTATCTATCGAGGAGGTATAATAATAATAATAATAATAATAATAATAATAATAATATTATAAAAGGGATGTTCCCCTTTAAAACCAAAAAAATATTCGGTCAAAGATAAACTGGTGCAAACAATTAACATTTAAATTATCTGTGTATGTTGGTTTATTTGTTTTTACCTAAAAACAATCATTTTTTTTGTTCATTCAGTTAACTCCTTGGGGGTGCAAAATGGTAATTGCAAAGTGCTTAATTCAGGATACAAGTAAAGGGATAAATACAATCTTTAAATGTGAAAAAGGTACTTAAATAAGTAAAGCAGCTGCCTGGTCCATTCTTACCATCTCTCGAGTGAGTGACTGAATAAAAATCCCCCAATTCACAGCTCCAGGCTTTGGGGACTTGTTTGTTCCTTTTGTGAAATTAAATAGATTTTGTATAAACACTACAGTATGTAAAGTAAGAGCACCTTTTTTTGTTACAGCATTTACCTTTTTTTATCTTAAGTACCTTCTTTTGTGTATAAATGTCTTCAACCCCAAATGATCTAATCCTATAATTTATAGTCATTCTTTATTCATTGAAATGCTTTATAATGCCTCTTCTGTGTTATGGTTTATTCTTCCCTTACACACTTAGGGGCTGATGCAGAGTTGAATACAAGTAAGTTCTATGAATGGATCTTGTATGGTTTCTGCTAGGGGGCAGGTACTGATTACCAAAGCCAGACATGTTGGAGGGGTTCGGTGGGTGCCTGGGTCAGCTGCTAAGTGGGGACTTGTCCCCTTTTCATAGTATTTTTACTTTTTTTAACTTTTTTTTTTAACTGTGCCCCGTTCAGTTCTCGGCAGCCCTGGATTTTGCACTGCACATGATGTAGGGCCGAGCTGGCTACAGCACCTAGAACCCGGCTAGGACTGACGGAAAAACAGGCTGTGGTTTCTTATTGGAAGCTCTCTCTCTGCTAATCGCAGTCCGGACTGGCAGCCTCGGGGGTGAGAAAACACCTCCCCCTGGGACTGCCTGTCTGGCGTTTGATTAGCAGCTAGCACTTCCAATGGGAAGCCATTACCAGGGAAGACACCTAGGGGTAAATTTACTAAAGTGAGAGTTTTTAGAAGTAGAGATGTTGCCCATAGTTACCAATCAGATTCTACTTAACATTTAACTAGCACCTTCTAGAAGATAACAGCTAGAATCTGATTGGTTGCTATGGGCAAGATCTCCACTTCTAAAAATTATCACTTTAGTAAATGTACCCCCTAGTGTAGACACACATTGGTTACTTCACTGAGGGTGGCAGATTTTATTGGGGGAGGGGGGCGGGGGCTGCAGCAAGTAACCCGTGAGGTTCGATAGGAGATTATTGAATTGGCCCATAAAAACCTGCCCACCCCACAGTTACATACAGTAGTGCAGTTAAAGTCAAGTGTGCACTTCATTCAAGGGCATATGCCATGTCTTTACAAATAAACAGATTTCTAAAAGGATGTGTTATACACTTTTGTGGTGATTTTTCCTCACCCCTACAAATTGCCCTAATGAGTAAGCTAGAGGCTGGACAAGCCTGAGTTCTGCAGGAATGCCCGCACGTAACACCATTTAACAGTGGTAAATTGTAGGAGAGAGTTGTAGCTGGAAAGACACTGTGACTTAAAGCGGTCTTTGAAAGGAGCTACTTCTTTACTAATCTTTTGTATACGGACAATGTTTTTTTCTCTGCCTCACCCTTTTGCAAGTAAAACCTTTTGGCATCACTGTCTAAAGCGGTTAAACAAGAACCATACAAAAAACTTTCTGCAGCTTTCCAAGTCACTAGGTTACAGATCCTCATGAATATATCGATCATGAATTGCCAGTGATCCTTCTTCCCTAATGAATTGATAGTCTGCATGCTCCTGAATATTGATTAAGCCAAGAATATGGCTGCTTCCGTTATGTGTAGATGGCAGGTAGCATCAAGGAATCCAGTTAATCCATAACATGGTAGCCAAAATAACATCACCTTCTGCTGGACTGACACTTGTGTATAATTAAGGACATTCAAAATGAGTGTTAGCGTTGAAAATTAACAAGTAGCAAAAAAGAATAGAATATAAAGCTGAGAAGTATATAAATATAAATATATATATATATATATATATCATCATTTTTATTAAAATCTGGTTTAATCACTCCAGGGGCTAAATTTACTAAAGTGCGAGTTTTTAGAAGTGAGTTTTAGAAGTGATGTTGCCCATAGCAACCAATCAGATTCTACTTAACATTTAACTAGCACCTTCCAAAGGATAATAACGAGAATCTGATTGGTTGCTATAGGCAACATCACTTCTAAAACTCACTTCTAAAAACTCTCACTTTTTAGTAAATTTACCCCCAGATCTTTGTATTAGTGACCTGAAATACTTGCGACAGCAATTGGCGTATAAATGAAGCAAGTCACTCTAATAGGCAGAGAACAAAAAAAAATAAAAGAGAAAACATAGATTCTGTAAGTAGCTTAGCATTCGCCTCATCTCAGATATTTCTCGGGACAATTTCTTATTTAAAAAATCGTCAAAGGCTCGCTCTGTTATTATTTTCATAGAACAAAGGACTCTTACAAATCAAACCTAGTTTTTATTTCCTTTGCTCTGTGTTCTGGAGAGATGTCATTGTTCTACGTCTAATTGGATTGCAAGATGCATTATTAAAAGGCAAATGCCTTTGTGAAGGGGTGAAAGCCTATTCAGAGTGAAGCACATCAGCCTCAGTAGCCGTTTGAGGAGAGGTACAGAAGGAGTAAGATGTATGAACAGATGCTTAAGCTGTACTTCCAGCCCTTCCTTCTGATGCTCTCCGTCACAAGACCGCACAGAACAATATGTTCCAAGGAATCTGATTTATTATTACAGTAGCCATAGGGTTATAACTCTAATAAGGAAGGCAACAGATGAACTTTCCTGACAGCTTCAAAGTATACACAGCTATTATTATTATTTAACAAAAAAAAAAAAGAAAACTAGCGCTGGCTTTAATTGAATCTAAAGATGAAACAGAATGCAGACATATGGCAGCATCAGCCAAATTCTGGACAAATAATTACTGACCAGCATGTTCTCTTATTGATGTCCCATAGCAGTTTCTAGTAGCGAGGCTTCACAGACATTGGAATGTGTTTGTTAAACATCCCTAACAGCTTGCATTTATACTGCAGGCACTACACAGGGGAGTGGGCATACAAATAAATATCGTTTTTTGTTAAAAAACAAAGTACGTGAGAAGAATCGGGGCACATCTTATCAAACATAAATTTACTTTGTTGGATAACATAGCTACTGTACTGGCAACTTTTCTTTAGTAGGAGGTTGATCGTACGCAGTCCTCTGTGTATACTGGGCCCCCCATCACTGGGCTAAATTCAACTCAGTGCGATCATGAATAGCCGCGGGAGGGAGCTCCTGCAGCTATTCAATACACCGCGCTGTTCAGGCGGCTGAAGGATTTCTTCTCGTACCCCCCTTGGGATGTGAGGAGAAAACCGATAAAAGTGCTGGGCGCGCAGCTGCTTCCTGGCTTAGTGCGGCGCTAACAGCCGCACGCCCAGCACTTTAGTCAGAGAATGCCGGTTACCGTGCCTTAACAACCAGGTTAAGTCGCGAGAACCGGCATTCTCTGACTTAACCAATTCCCGGCAAGGCAAACAGCGCGGTGTATTGAATAGCTGCGGGAGCTCCCTCCAGAGGCTATTCAACATCGCACTGAATTGAATTCGGCCCAATGTGTCATACAGTATGAACAAATGTTTTTTCTTCAGGGAACTGCACACATGGAGGTGGGGGCCATGTATATTCAGAGGACTGCAAACATGGAGGTCATGTATATTCAGAGGACTGTATACATGCAGATGGAGGCCAAGTATATTCAGAGGACTGCACACATGGAAATGGGGGCTATGTATATTCAGAGGACTGTATACATGCAGATGGAGGTCATGTATATTCAGAGGACTGCATACATGGAGATGGGGGCTATGTATATTCAGAGGACTGCACACATGGAGATGGGGGCTATGTATATTCAAAGGACTGCATACATGGAGATGGAGGCTATATATATTCAGAGGACTGCACACATGGAGATGGGGCTATGTATATTCAGAGGACTGCACACATGGAGATGGGGGCTATGTATATTCAGAGGACTGTATACATGGAGATGGGGGCTATGTATATTCAGAGGACTGCACACATGGAGATGGGGCTATGTATATTCAGAGGACTGCACACATGGAGATGGGGGCTATGTATATTCAGAGGACTGCACACATGGAGATGGGGCTATGTATATTCAGAGGACTGTATACATGGAGATGGGGGCTATGTATATTCAGAGGACTGCACACATGGAGATGGGGGCTATGTATATTCAGAGGACTGCACACATGGAGATGGGGGCTATGTATATTCAGAGGACTGCACACATGGAGATGGGGGCTATGTATATTCAGAGGACTGTATACATGGAGATGGAGGTCAAGTATATTCAGAGGACTGTATACATGCAGATGGAGGCCAAGTATATTCAGAGGACTGCACACATCCAGTTCTTTCCTTATATAAACTAAGATCATTCTATATGGTCATGCTATCTCACTTGTCCCTTTTTGTGGTCCAGGATGGTTTCCCCACTTTTTCATGCACCCCTACCAGGCCCTATTTGTAGAAAACACATAATATCGCTGTGAGTTCCACAAATCCCCATTTCTAATTGAACCTCCCTTTTCTTGAGTGTGCACCAGTGGTGGAACTAGCGGCGGTGCAGCTGGTGGCTTGCACCAGGGCCAGCTGTGGTGCAGGGGCCCCTAGCCGCTGCACCCGCCACCAGTGTCACCCAGGCCCCACAGTATTTAAGTGTAGTGCAGACCGCAGTGAGAGCGATCCACACTACACAGTAACCAGCGGCGGCTGTGTGTTTGTTATAGCAGCCAATGAGAGTCAGATAGACTCTCATTGGCTGCTGAGTCCACGGAGGGAACCGACTAGAGCTCACTCATGAGCTCCGCCTTCCGGATCCTGCAGTGGGTGATGGGAGAGATGTCATGATGTCTCTCCCAAAGTGCAGAGCAGGCCAGGAAGAGCGGACAGTGGCGGCCGCGGCAGGAGTGGGGATTCAGGTAAAGTTGTGTTTTTTTTTTGTGTGTGTGTGTGTAAGGGGCACAGGCACTGACACTGCATAGAGGGGGCGCTACTGGGGGCACTGTATAGGGGGGGTGGCTGCTACTAGGGGCACTGTATGGAGAGGCCGCTACTGGTGGCACTGTATAGAGGGGGTAGACGCTACTGGGGCACTGTATAGGGGGGATTACTACTGGGGGCACTGCGTACAGGGAACCACTTCTGGGGGCACTGTATAAGGGGCACTACTGGGGGCACTGCATAGGGGGACCACTACTGGGGGCACTGTATATGGGGCATTATGGGGGTACTGCATAGAGGGACTACTACTGGGGACACTGCATAGGGGGGCCCAAAGCATATTCTTGCACCTGGGCTCACCACTCTCTAGTTCCGCCACTGGTGTGCACATTGCCGTGATGTATGCAAGTTATGATGCGAGTTCACTTTTACAAACTCACCTCTAATTGAGACGACCCCTTTTATGTTTAAAATCTTGAAGTATATGCCAAGTTGATAATGAGCAGGCAATGCCACATTGAGGGCCTGACTCAGAGATGGGCACAATGCAGATGTTTATGCAGATGAGGGATTATCGGTGGTCTGTGACTGCATCTGAGCCGCACTGCGCATGCATCAATGCTCCATTACCGATGTCACTTACAGTGAGGATGCATTTGCAAAGTTATTGATAAACAGGGACCGTTTGTGGGCGGCAACAGGGATGTGGCAACTAAACGCAAGCGTGTCGCAACCGTTACCATACACAGTCACAATGGCTTTGACATTTCACTTCCCGCGGACATTCTGCGCGACCATG
Source organism: Taudactylus pleione (assembly GCA_031769625.1). Lineage (NCBI taxonomy): Eukaryota > Metazoa > Chordata > Amphibia > Anura > Myobatrachidae > Taudactylus > Taudactylus pleione. The sequence continues at coordinate 3,537,009 of JAUIMM010000314.1, read as the reverse complement.
GGGTTAGTATGAGAAGTCTGATAATCGACTCATCTATGACCGAGCTGAATCTTTGTACAGAGAACCTGATTCAGACCCGCTCGCTAAGGCGTGATCGCTCGCTGGGAGCGATTTTTGCCCATCTGCGCATGTGTACCATTCGTTGCGATCTGATTTTGGTAGCTCGTAAGCCACTATCAGGTCGCTGCTTGGAGTGACAGATAGTGCCGTTTGTGGGTGGTAAAAGAGGAAGGTGCTTTGAACTGGGGAGTGGTGTTGCGAACGCAGACGTGTTAGTCCCCCAAAACGCCGTTTAAAGGGCGTGCATAATTAGCAAAGTAGCATCATTGTACACGTCACCTGCATGTATTTCAGACCGCACTGATCGCAGTGCTTGCGGCGGGGAAAGGCAACCCCAAGGACTGCGAGCTGCTCCGATGGCTCACAATGGTCCCGATTAATCATACATTTCCCAGAGATGACGTGTGTTGCGAGTGGCAAGGGGGCGTCTTCAGACACTTGCGAGCGCACTTTGCCGTAGCTCGCTAACACACAGTGGGCGTCCTTACACGACGTTGTGCGGACGCTTAATTTAAATATCCGGCCCCTTTTGGCCAGCGAGCGATCGCATCTTGCGAGCGGGTCTGATTGGGCTCCACAGTCTCTTGGATTTACATCGGTTGGCGTCTCCATACAAATCCTGGTGGCGGCGGCATTTGCCTACTTTCGCAAAGCCGCTGAGTACAAATTAGCAGCGGCAGCATTAATGTACATCTCTGTATCAGGCTCTGCACCTGGAGTTCTTGTGTCTTCTTGTTAAGATAGTGAGAGAGTTTTATCTGCTGTTTTATAACTGCCAGTTTCCCTGCAATTGTTTGTGTGTGACGCTTTTATTGCACAAATCTCAATCTTAAGGATTTTATTAAGGATTTTATTTCTCTTGTCCCAGACCTTCTCAATAAACCTCTGTAAGGTGTTACTGTCTCTGCTGCCATGAACAATAATGGTCTATTCCCTAATGAGCCCGGCTGTGAGAAGTGCTGGAGCCCATCAGCTGTCACCACAAACTTTACATTAGATCTTACATCAAACATAGTGATGCGTTTTCAAGATAAACAATGTGAAGAGCCAAAACTGTATATACATTTAATTGCAGCAAAACAGCACACGACATACTGTATGCACTGTACCATGTGAATGAACAATTTTATGGACAAGAAAATATATATATTAAAAAAATAATTTTAATCTTATGTAAGATATCATAGGCCTGATTCAGATCCGCACGCACATGCCATCGCAGCGGCGATCTCTTATGGATCGCAATTGCGAATATTTGCTAATGACTTACCCGTCGTCCAGCGCTTAGAGACGCCCACCGAAAGCATCTCACATCCGCTGCTCATACACAAAACTGGAAACATTGGAAACATTGAAGACAAGTCAGGCAGTCATCAGCCACAGATGAAGTCTATGGTGCCGCAGACATAGCAGGTCTCCAAACACGCTAAGGGCTCTCCTGCAATCTTAAAAAAAAAAATATTTGCTCTGACCATTTGTTATGACAGGGATATACGCAATGTTGGCCCCATCAATAGTAGACAGAGCAAAGTTTAGTCCAACTTCAGTTCAACTTTTATGACAATTGAAAACTTTTTCTTCATTATCAATAAACTGTACTGCAATTCTATGAAATAAAGTGTACTGTTTTTAAGTTTTCTTTTTTTTTTATGATGTATGATATTTAAGATTTAGGACCCAGACTTCACTGAGTCGATCACGCTTTAACCTTGAAATTGAAATGCAAAGCCAGCGCAGTGATCTGCATACAAATGCTCACTTGTTAGTGTTTAGCAGTGTAGCTTACAGATAATTGCCTATTGTTCTGAAGCTAAAGTTTACGGAACACCCGACAAATTAAGGTTATGGTGAATAAACAAAGTTCATTTACATTTCGCATCCAGTTTTCAGGCCTTGGACAAATTGATTATGATTTTTAAAACCTTTGTACTCTGTGAATTATTACTGTCAGATCAATATAAGGAGGGTAGTCTCACAATTATATGAGGAATTAGTTATGCTTCCATTAGTACTGCATGAGCAAAGTAGCTTCTGAATAATAAGTACAGGGATATTGTGTAAACAATGTTGCTGAGGAGTTTTATCTAGCTGCAAACTTTCATCTTAGTTTATAAGCTTTCACAAACCCTCTCATGATCATCCCAGGCCGTGCTGTATAATGCTACATGTTACAGCAGGGGTGGGGAACCTTTTTTCTGCCGAGGGCCATTTTGATATATATAACATTATACGCGGGCCCAGTGAAGACCACTTCCCCTCCATGTGACGTCACACTGGGGCAGAGCCACAATCGGCAGTGATTATAGCAGTGCCCGGAGCATCCTGAGGATGCTCCGGGGAGCTGTAAGGGCAGCTGTATGATTGTCTGGAGCGTCCTAAGGATGCTCCAGGCGGCACTGCTGCTTAGATTCTGGCTGCAGGGTGCCATTCTAGGCACCCTGCTAGCCAACTGAGGCTAGCATAAAAAATCTCAGGGGGCCAGACTAAATGACTTAGCGGGCCTTAAACGGCCCCCGGGCCTGAGGTTCCCCATCCCTGTGTTACAGGAACTGCTAATGCTTTATTCAGGTCACCTTCCCCTAGTTAGTTGGTCAGTGGGTGCCTTCCCCTGGACTACCCGCTATTTACTCCTCTCGTATGTGAAATGGCGACATCCACATTGTCGATGCTGTCATAATGTCATCATGTCGACAAAGCGTTTTTCCATTCATTTGTCATCTAACCCTAACCTCATCCTAACTCTAACCCTAACCCTAAAATCATCTGTCAACATTCTGATAACACCGACATTCTGCCAGTGTCTACATTGTGAATGTCGACATGTTGAATGTCGACATTATGTATATGTTGACACATTTCAACATTCAGACCATGTTGACATTCTCGTGTTGACATTCTGAATGTATTCCCTATAGCAGTGGTTCTCAAACTCGGTCCTCAGGACCCCAAACAGCTCACGTTTTCCAGGTCGCCCAGCAGGTGCACAGGTGCATTCATTACTCACTGATACATTTTAAAAGATTCACAGGTGGAGCTAATTATTTACTTGTGATTCTGTGAGGAAACCCAGAAAACATGCACTGTTTGTGGTCCTGAGGACAGAGGGCCAGATCAGACCCGCTCGCTAGGCTGCGTTCGCACGCAGACTGCCGATGTTTGCAATCTGCGCATGCATATAAGTCGAAGTGCGCATGCGCAAACTAGTCCTTACGATCAGGAAGCGTTCACTCGCCGTGCATAGCCAGCTCGCTAGAATGAGTGACAGGATGGTGACAGGGGTTGATCGATGAAAATGGGGGGGGGGAATGGTGTGAACGCAGGCGTGTCTGAGCATCTTAACGCCATTTCAGAGGCGTGCATAATTAAGACGCAGTGTCATAGTACATGTCACATGGTTGTTTTACACACTGAAGCACTCGCAGTGCTTGCGGTAGGGTATGGTCGACCACAAGTGCTGCGTTCGCTTCCGATGGCACTCGATGTTACCGATTGTTGCATACATTTCCTGGAGATGACGTGGGAAAGTGGGCGTCTTGTGACAGGCTGGTGGGCGTCTAAATACACACCGCGATCGCACGTTAAGACATAGTGGGCGTACTAATGCCTTGCTGTGTGATCGCAGGATTTGCATACTTTGGCTGCGTGCGAACGCATCTAGCGAGTGGGTCTGAATCGAGCCCAGAGTTTGAGAACCTGTGCCCTATACTCCATGTCTTGTCCAGCCAATTGATATTTAATAAACACAGCCATTATGTGGCCGGTCCCAAATTATTGGGCAAGACGTAGTGAGCTTAGATCAAGCTTATTGACTATTTATATTTACCTTCATCTTCCCCTTCACATTCTCCCGATTCAATCAATACAGTAAGCAGAAGGGGTGGAGAATCTGGCGAACAGAGCACTGATGATTATCGTCTTAATGGAACTGGATGTGTATAAATTAAAGGCTAGGTTAAAATGTATCAATATTCCACCCTCAATAAACTTTTAACAGCTCAGACATATTATTTTCAAGCATAGTACTTTATATATAATAACTGTCTATGGCCTGTCCTAAGATCGCCATGTGCAGTAGGAGTGTCACACACGCCCTCTCGATCCCCTAGTTAATGGTCTTCGGTCGCAGTGGTGGGATTCCAAATGCAGCAGAGGGTGTCATACAGGGGGTGTCATATAGGGGGTGTCATACAGGGGGTGTCATACAGGGGGTGTCATACACCTCCTGCTGCATTTGCATATTTGCAATGACTGATTCCATTCCAACCTGAATTAGCCCCAATGTTTGGAATTGTCGAGAGACCCCTCTCCTTGCTACTGCAGTGACAACAATATAATATAGGAATAGGGCAGGCTAACAGTGTTATCGTTCAGGTGATTTGGAAGACTGAGAAGTATACATGGGAGATCACACTTTATAGTGAATCAGTATGACAGTTGTCAAAGCTTCTCTGCAAATCTGTGTGTATGCAGCAAAAGGAAAACATAGGCTATTAGTTCTTATTTCATGCTTGCAACCCAGCGACAAGGGTCCTCGTTTCAGGGAAGTCCTACACCTGCATAACAAACATCATTTGAGTGCTGTTAAATTCAAAAGAACTAACATCCTACCTACTATATAGGCCATACTTGCCAACTCTCCCTGATTGTCAGGGAGACTCCCTGTCTCCCTAAAGAGCCTAGCAATATCCCTGATTCTACCTTACCCCCATTATGAATATTTTATATAAAAATAAACAGAGATATTTACATTCAAATTGGATCATTAGTATAATTTCTCTACATTGGTTATAAGGCACAATGGGGCAGATGTATGAAGCTGTGGAAAGTGATAAAATGCAGAGTGATAAACGACCAACCAATCCGCTCCCACCTGTCATTTTTCAAACACAGCCTGTAACATGACAGTTGTGAGCTGATTGGTTGGTCGTTTATCACTCTGCACTTTATCACTTTCCAGAGCTTCATACATCTGCCCCAATGATCCCTATGGCTACATGTATTTTCTGTAATATACCAGTGTGTTTTCATCACCAAGTAGATCTTACTAACTGCTGTTGGGCTCATTTACATTTGGATGTAAGTCAGTATTATGCCAGCCTCTCAGATGTATCAATACACGTCCACTTTACCACCGCGCTCATAGGTGCTGCATTCACAATCTCCCTGAAATGTTTTTTCAAAAGTAGGCAAGTATGATATAGGGTATTAATATTATACTGACAAAACAAAAATACTGTTGTTGTCAGGGCTTGTCCTTAACATTGCAAATCTGAGTGCATCTAAGGGATTTGTTTTCTGTTTTAGGGATATATTTATCAATTATCGGGTTTTGGCGCAATAATTGTAATTTATTATCACCGTTCTTCGCGCTAATAAGAAATTATTTAATGCCCGATTGTATCTAAAAACACATGCAGGCAGGGCCGGCTCCAGGGTTCTGAGCACCCTGTGCCGGCTCTTGAGAGAGCGCATTAACCTTGCACGCGAGACCAAATTTGGGTGTGTGGCCTAATTACCATAGGCCACGTCCCCTCTGTGACATTATTTAGAGGCGTGCCCGCATGGCACGCCTCCAAATAACGTTAGGCTGGGGGTAAAGCCCAGCACTCCGTCACTGGCTGGGCTTCCCCTAGCCCTCTCCCGTCAGTGAATGGTTGCTGCGCGCGGCATCCATTCATTCTCTGGGGAGTCCGGCACCGCCACACAGCTGCGGCTGTGGGGGTCCCCAGCCTCCCGATTTGACCACCCGCTGGCCACTTCGGCCCGCGGGTGGAACAGCGGGACAGTACTGTCCCACTGAAATCAGGATGCTGGGGAGGGGTGCCGCCCTCTACGGGTGGCGTCCCTTTGCGACTGCACTGGTCGAACACCCCTAGAGCCGGCCCTGTATTCAGGGACAGGGGCAACCCTGCGATGTATTAGTAGTGAAGTGATCGCATCAGTGGTCACTTCACAACTATATTGGCACACTAAGTGCACTACTGTGCATGCTCACTCCACTGACAACGTATGCGCATGGGCCATTGCCCGGGAGGGTTCCCACAGTAAATTTTGTGCAGTGTAGGCTACAACGGCTAATAGAGCTTGGTAAATCTGACAACTTCGCAGCCCCCACAGAAACCTATTAGGGCTGCGGCTCTCTTTGGAAAAGGAGGGGCTCCCCTTCGAACATACAAGTGATACTTAATATTTGCAGGTATCCACCATTTTCTGGGGATATGCCACCAATTTTATTTCATAAATAGGTCCCTTTGTATAAAAATATTTTAGGATGAAATGGCCTCTCATATTAGAAAACTGCTTGGCCTAGTTGGTACAGGAGTAGGTTCGTATTACTAAGGCAGGATATCACTTGTGATGTTATACAGTGATGTGCGGTGAGGTCAATGCATGGGGAGGCACACATGAAGATGGGTCTGAGTGCTCGGAGCCTGTCCTCACCCGCTACTCACTGTAACTCTCCCCTCACTACACTAAGCTTCAGTGTCCATTGATTCTCCTACCTGCATCACTGTCTTCTCTTGCTGCTGCTAACTTGAGTTCCAATCTGAAAACACTGCAGTGCACTTCCTGGTCACATGACACAACCAAGGTGTCCATCAGTGCTCAAGGCATACCTTCCATACTTAGAGGCATGCCTCTATCAGCTCTCTTTCTGTGCAGCTTACTGTCCGTGGTGTGGCCCTGCCCCTAGCTCTGCAAGCAGTGTCTGACTATACAGAAGCGAGGCTGAGCTGTTGCTGCCTCATCTCTCATCTCCCTGCAGTCCCAGGGAGCTGGTGAGTATTAATTATAAAAATGATTACAATAAACAAAGAAGATGTTATAAGTTATAAATATCTTCTTTATCTTATTGTAATAATTTTTATGTCAAATCTCAGAAGTACAGAAGTATGACAGGGGAGGCTGACTGCATGATCCTGATGTTATAGAGTGGAAAACTGATCCAAATGATATAGACGTGCTAGAATCTAAATATCACCGGTCAACTTACCACCCTTCTAGTGGCACTTATGATCTTACAGCACTACAGTGTCCCTTCCTGCTGTCTGTGTGATGTCACTTCATTCAACCTGGAGTGACCACTTAAGTGAAGTACATTTCCTCAGCCACACTGAGAAGTTCAAGAGCTGTTCCACTTGTATCTCTATTCCAAAGCATACAATCTAGTATATATTACAGTAAGTGTAAATATATTAATAAAATAAACATTTATGACAAAACAGAGCATCATTAATGTAATAAAATAAATAAAAAAAATAAATTATTTGTGTATAATGTCAAATGTCATTATTGTGACGTTATGCTGTGTGCCTATGTTGCAGATATTGTAAAAATCGTGTTATATTATACTTTAGAATATCTCTGTAAAGTAAGGAAGGGGGCAGCTTAGGGTTGGTGTCACATGGGTACTAATGCTTCTCCAGGTAAAATAATGTTAGGAATTATATTGCCCCAGGCAGATGAAGAGGTGAACGCAGTTATCCTCTCACACAGAAGTGATTAAGCTTAACTTATAATATATATACTGTATATATGCAGTGGTCCTGCTCAGTATGACAAGGAGGAATGTTTTCCTTTCAACCTGCCAACAGGTGGGCGATTGATCTAGGAACAACCCCAAGCTTGCTTCATTTCTAGATCACCACAGTGTGAGTCACTCAGAGATCCTTTATACAAGTTAGTCATTTTGTGCTGTTACTGGAGGCTTGTATACACCTATGTACGTTATCCCACCACAAAACTCTCTGCGTTGGTAAAGTAAGTGTCAGTCATGGCTAAAATAGAAAACCTCACCTTGCACGTTATGATCATTAATTACCCATATTCTGTAACTAAGGGGCACATTTATTAATATTTGCGGCGTTCCCCTGATATTAAAGACTCCTTATGGCCTTAGGCATCTGAACGGGGGGCGGGGGAGGGGGCGGCTCGTCCCCCCAAACATCTGAAAGGCGCCGGCCACTGACGGTCTGGGGCTGTGCTTTATAGCAATAGGCTGCATGGACCCTGCACCGGAAGTAGGAGGAGGAGGTGTAATGTGCGGTCTTTAAGAGCAGGGGCTCTGCAGCCTATTGCTATAAAGCACAGCCCCCTGACCGTCCATGGCCGCCGCTCCAGTCCGGCGTTTATCCTATTATATATTTTGGATATCTGCTGTAGTTCCCTATCGATACATTCAGGGGATACATAATAGTTGCGGGTGCCCCCCCGAAAACAGGTGTTAGGTGTATATCCCACAAATATGATTTGATAAATAGGCCCCTAAGTGGCTGAATTTCTTTCATATACATCCAAGAGCTCACATTTTGGATAATAAATGTTTTTTTTTTTCTCTTTTTGTTTGTTAATTTATTCTGCAAAAAAAAATAAAAAATAAGCAGACACATATAGTACAGTAATTATAGAGCACTTAATTCAAGAGCTCATGTGCTAATTCACTGTGACCTTTCCTTGCACACATATAGATACCGACACTATAGAGCAGTCTGACCCCCCACTCATTTGTTTTCTTGCTAATAGTACATTAACCTTTAGCTACAGCTTCTCAGATGATACACTAACACTTCATGACAGATGAGGGACGAGTGATCTAAATGGCCACTGTGATTATTAGGTGTAACTGTAGCACATCAGCAGCCTGTTATTGCTTGTCTTTTATCATAATTAAGCTTTTTTTTACTTTCTGGGTATTTGCTAATAACAAAAAACAAGCTGTTATATTTATTTATTGTTTTGTTCTATTATAGCGCAAGGTCTACGTAACATCACTCCTAATACTGCAAGATTTTGGCAGCCGAAAAATGTTGGTTCATATATAAAAATGTAAGAAATGTACTATACTATAAATGAAAAAAAAAAAACTATATATTTTCACTGACAACTAATGTGAATTATCTGCAGGGCCGGATTAAGGCTCCTGGGGGCCCCGGGGTAGCTAAATTGTGGGGGCCCCATCAATTAAATTGCCACGGCTCCACTGAGTGACTGCTATGCCTCTTACCTTCTCTCCGGACTTTCCACTGACCGGCAAGGTTGCAGCATACTACATCATGTCTACAACACTGCTGGGAACAGAGGGCCTGATTCAGACCCAGTCGCAAGCGCTGAGCGCTCGCAACTGGGTCGATGGTGGCCCAGAGCGCATGCGCACGACGGAGCTGGCTCCATCGTGCGCATGCGCGAGCCCCGTATAGCTACGGGCAATCTGTCGCTCCGGGTCTCGTGCTGTCGATGTTGAGTGACAGCACGACCCCTTTGGTGGGCGGGCCGGGGGAGTGGCTGCCCAAACGGAGGCGTTCCCATAGAGCCGAAATCTCTCTGGGGCTTGCGGCAACGAGACCCTACCACAAGGGTTTCGTCACAAGTCCGATGGTCGTGATGGTCTTGACCATCGCGACCATCTTCCTGGCCGCTCGCTATAGCTGTGGGTGGTCACCCACAGCTATGCGAGCGGCTAGGAGGCTGTTCTAAAGAAGAAAAAAAAGACCGGCCCTGTTTCAGAGCGAGCGCTCTGTCAGAGCGACCGGCTCTGAATCAGGGCCAGACTCCCAGCATCATAGTGAACATGATCTAGTATACTGCCAGTGGCAAACACAGAATTTTGAGGAGGGGTTATAGATAGATGCTAGATAGATAGATAGATAGATAGATAGATACAGAGAGAGAGGGAGGGAGGAGGAAGAGAAAAGGAGAGAGAGCGACAGGGAGGGAGATAGAGAGGGAGGGGGAGAAAGAGAGAGAGGGGAAAGTGAAAGAGGGAGGAAGAGAGCAAGGGAGGGAGAGAGAAAGGGAGATATGGAGCAAGGGAGTAAGAGAAAGAGATATGGAGAGAGGGAGGGAGGCACAGGGAGAGAGATTGAGAGAGAGAAAGAGAGGGATGGAAAAGGAGGGAGATAGAGTCAGAGAGAAAGAGGGAGGGAGGAGAAGGAGGGAAGGAGAGGTAGAGAGAGAGAGAGAGGGAGGGAGGAACTGAGAGAGCGCACACGCACTACCTGTTGCGTTAGGTTTCTGATGGGGATGACCATTACATGGTATTAGGACCCGCCCCCTACCCATAAATGTGCAAATCAATGCATTATGTCAGCAAGGAGGCAGGGGTTCTCAAGAGTGGCAATGTTTATGGCAGTGTGGAGGCCCCCAATGTGTGGGGGCACATGGGCCACTGCCCTGTCCGCCCAACCTATAATCCGGTCCTGATTATATGAATATATGTAACACAATTATTCAAATAAAGAGAACCTTAATGCCTTATATCCGATGGCATTTATTTTGTGCTTTGTACCAGTGCATGAAAAAGGGTTTGAAATGCAAACCATCATTTTTGAATAACCCATACACAGCTTTACTCTTATTTGAGGTTGATGCTGTTTTCTGAACGCTGCCTGCTCCAGTCTCCATTCAATGTGTTTCACACATTATACATTCATTGAGGTCAATGGAGTTACCTCCAATAAACTCCCAAACACAAGTAGATCAACCACATGGGGCTGCACTGACATTTGGTCTTTGGAACTTCTCCACCTTAAGTGAAGTTAATACTAATTACATTTGGGGGAGTTGTTTTAAACTTCTAAAGTAGACAAAGGGAGATCTATTCCATAGCAACCAATCATCTTCTAGTTATTATTTATCAAGTACATTCTATAAAATAAGAAGCTGATTGGTTGGTATGGGCAACGTCTCCACCTGTCCTGTTTGGTACATCTCCTCCTGAATCTACTGCTGAAAATCAGATGACTCCAAACGCTGCTAGTAAAGCAACAGCACAACTTCCTCTAAAGCTTTGTTGTAGAGCTATAGACTGACGGTAGTCCTCCAGCACTATAATCTGTGGTGTGACTCTGCTCTTTGCTATGGGTAGTTGCAGGTAGAGAGCATATTTAATTACATACACTAATGGTGATGTTGTACTTTAATTAAAATTAAAGGCTTCGTAAACCTTTAAACCTTTTCCCTTATGATTGTTAAAGGAGATGTCTACTTAGAATATTCTGCGTATATTCATACCATCCAATTAATAATAAGACGATTTGCAAAGATTATTATTACATTTTCTGCTGCCTTTTGGGAAAAGAAAGCCGTATTTAAACTCTTCATCTTCTCTGCAGCTATATATGTGGGATGATTCAGCTGGGAAGCCAGTACAGGAAACAGTGTGAGCTGAATTATTCTCATGTAAATGGGAGGTAGGGATGGAGGGGAGGCTCCCCATTCCCCTATAGCCAGGACAGTAATTAAGGTCTCATGACAGCTTCAGTTTATTAGTTGGAAGTGCCTTTGTGACACCACTCAAAGGCTGAGGGGTGGATGTACTAAGTCTTGGAGAGTGATAAAGTGGAGAGAGATATTCACTAAGCAGTGTTAGGAGACAGAGTGAAAAGTGATAAGTCAGTGATAAGGTGCCAGCCAATCAGCTCCTAACTGTCATCTCACAGGTTGTGTTTGAAAAATGACAGTTGGGAGCTGATTGGCTGGCACCTTATCACTTTTCACTCTGTCTCCTAACATTGCTTAGTAAATAGACCCCAAAGTACCAACCAATCAGCTCCTGACTGTAATTTTTCAAGCACATCCTGTAACGTAACAGATAGGCGCTGATTGGCTGGTACATTATCTCTCTCCACTTTATCACCCTCCGAGGTTTAGTACATCTCCCCCAACTGTTTTACAGTGGGATACACATTGTTGCAATAATAAAAAAAAATGTGGACATTAATGAGGCTGTAAAGTTAATTCAATGTTCAATATTTAGGGTAGCTTTTTAAAACATAGGGAAAAATTGGCATTATAATGAGGGTGACATTATAAAATGGATGGTATAAAGTGTATATTGTAATAAATCTATTTATATGCACTTTTGAAAGGGAGATATACCTTTGCCCCTAGGTAAGTGAAAATGGCATTGCAGTGCTGTAGCAGAGCACTAATGCACCATGGGTCAGATCCTGTGCCCATTGCCCCCCGAAGGGGTCTTCAGGCATCCCAGTACTTGTCTCTTTGTACCTCAATGTGTGAAATAAAGGTGCATCGAAAATCAACCTGCTATATGCACTTTTCTCTGAGTTACCCAACACAGGTATTGGGCTGCTGAAAGGGACTTGCATCTTTTTAACTAGTGTCTACAGCACCTTGGGGGTTACGTACTATTATTTTTTCAGGAAATCCTCAACAACAGAATTTGTCAGTGCTTCCCGATCTATCTTAAATTCCACTCCCTGATTTGGTCCTGGACTACCAACCCGTGGCACTCCTGCAAGTGCCCCACGGCACCCCTGCAAGTGCCCTGCGGCACCTACTGTAGTTAGCTGTTAATTTCATGTTGATAATTCCTGTAAATTAAAAAAAGTTCTGACGAGTCTCAAAGAGAAAATGTTTGATTTTTAAATCATTTGTAGTCATTTTACAGTAACTTTAATGTATTTTTTCTGATTTAATTGTAGCGAATCACTAAATTATAGCACTTATACTGGACTAGAGTGATACCTATTAACTTTCTTTCTAGCAGATAGAAAAACATGCATAAAAGATATTACACAGAATATCCCTGTGAAATCCAGCATACAGTACTGTACACTATAATCTGTCTAGAACAGAGGTGGACACTGGTAGGTCAGTGATTTCTCCAAGGATCCTACAGTATATCTGTCATTACCATTGTTATTCAGCCAGTACATTAAAGAACTAACTCTTGATTTCACAGATCCTATATAGCATACATGTCTTGCTGCCGAACTACACTTTCTAATATATAATGTACATTTCAGCCTTCTTTATAAAAGTCTTGGGCTAAAAAATACTTTCAAAATGGATTACATGGATAATAAAATATTAGGGCATTGTATTTATTGATTAGTTATGTCATTATTTTTGAAAGAGGTGCCATAAACCACAGATAATAACTTTGTCCCCATGCAAGCACAAACACCAGAGTATGCTGACTATGTGTCTGCTATTCTGTCACTGAAAAGCTGAACTTTCCAAATTATGAAGTGTTTTCTGTGATATTCCTTTACAAAATATATGCTGATATTTAGGAATCATCTTGAGCAGTGTAAATATAGGAGGCCAATTACAAAGCACCAGAAAACACTGCTATATCTGACTGGCTCAATTCTGCGCATCCAAGGAGTGTATCAGCTGACCATTCTTGGGAGGCGCCACTGTAGATTAGGGGGAGATTTATCAAACATGGCTCTTTTATTTCCTGTTGAAAAAAATATGTTTTACCATTTGGCCCATTACGGTACCAACAAGTACGACCACGTGATCACCGCCTGACGCTTTACCAGCGTTGTGGATTTGCGTTTAGACTTCATGATGTTACTCTTTTGCAGAATGGACAGGTGCACTCCAGAGCTAGTGTGAAAAATAAGGCTTATGTTGTGGAAATCTGAGGCTAATTAGCCCTTCGCGGCTAATTAGCCCGCACGGGGCTATCCAATTAGCCCCGAAGTCGGCCTGACAACGGCACTTCTCAAGGGTTTTTTTTTTCGGGACCTGATGTGTCCCGAAAATAAGCCACGATAAGTGCCGTTTTTTCGCCCAAAAAAAGGGCGAGAACACATAGGTCTGCGAGCTTATCGAGGCTCCTATGTGTTAACAGGCAAATTATCCTATTATTTTGCCCAAATTAATAGGATAGGGAGAAAAAAAATATCAGCGACAATTGGGGATCGCGGTGAACAATTAGCACCCAAACAGTGTTCGGGGCTAATTGGATATGGCCCTTAGTATGCTAAGGTTAAAGTGAACATTATTATTTAATACTTGGAATTTAATAGAATGCACAAAAGTAACAAATGATCTCTAATAGGGGTTGGGTATGGGATCCCGGCGGTCGGGATGCCGCAGATCAGAATACCAACAGCGCTATCCCAACAATCAGTCTCCCAACCCCATTAGGTAAGTATCCTACCACTAACCCTTACACCTAACCCTCCCTCCCCGGTGCCTGAACCTAACCTCCCCCCTACTGTCTAAATCTAACCTACCCCCTCCCCGCACCATAAACCTAGCCCTCCCCCCTTACAGCCTTACCCTAGCCCTCTCCCTAGTGCCTAACCCTAAACCTAACCCTCCCCCTAACCCCTGATACTTCCTTCAGGTTGACGGCGGTCGGAATTCTGAAGCCTGGATGCCGACGCTGTCAGAATTCCAGCACTCGAATTTTGACTGTCGGCATCCCACACACCGGGATGCTGACTACGTCCCCTTTAATAGATAATCATATAATTTCTGTTGACTTATGATGAAAACAAAAACTGTGCTTAAACTTCAGTATAAACATAAGGATACACTGACTACTGGTGCTGGCATTTCATGTACGACTCAGTCGCTGTTCTGGGTAAAAAGTAGAGATGAGCTGTTCCGTTCTAATGGGCTTCATTCAGGTCTGGAAAATGGCATCTTATAGTCTATTCGGCTGTTTTGGGTAGCCCATAAGATAAATCCGAACTTGCGCTAATTGTCAAAAAGAACTGAGTAGAACCAAACCGATCATCTCTAGTAAAAAGGCAAAAGACAGAGTTCTGACACGTGCAAACCATTCCATGCCTCGCACCCCGTATCATTATGCTTAAGCTGAAGATTTATACCAATTCTTTTATGACAAATGTACTAATCTAGTGTGAAGAGTACACTGTAAGCAACTTTGTATGCGGCTATGATGTGAATAAGATACAAAATTCAAGAAAAGGTACGAATTGCTACCCCTGGCGGAGTGTTTAAGTCATGCCAAGTGTCTCAGGCAGCAGCAGATTCCGGGGAGTGGGGTGATCAGTGCAGTGGCCCCACCCCCACGTGTAACACTTCTTACCTGCCCACCACCGCTGCCCGATGTATAGCAGTACAGCCACAGCGGCACATTATGCAGAGAGAGAATGGAGACTCCCTGGACCCTCCACAGCCCAGTAAAGAGCAGCATGCGCTGGGCTGGGGAGGGAGGCTGCTTCTGCTGAGCAGTGGTCTCCTCTCTCTCCCTGCATGATGTGCTGCTGCCACTGTTGTACAACGGGCAGCAGTAGAGGGCAGGTAAAAAGTGTTACTGATCGCTTCCCCCCTGGATCCGCCACTGGTCTCAGGCCATATGATGCAAAAATGCTACGTGAATATGGACTGATCTGTTGGTGCCCAAACAGCCCCAATGCCGGGAGACTCCCAAAAATCTGGTGTTGCTCCAGGCAACCCGGAAGAGTACGCAATTCTTCCGGATGGCCACCTACCCCCGGCTGAATTGCGTCATTGTGGCTCGCCTCCGCTTCACAATGCCGGTAATCTCGGGTGGGGCCCCTATGACGCAAACGCGTGGTCATGTCACATGCTCCACCCCCAATGCTGCTTCAAGACCCCACCACGCCCCCCTTATGCAGCGCCACGACTCCCTGCTGTGTTGACGACCCGGAAAGCGGCAGCCAGAATGTTGGCAAGTGTGCCCCATGACGATTAAGGCTTAAAGCCGCAATCCACAACATTCTACAGTGGGAAGCCTCGCCCTCTGCTGTTCAAAGCCATGAATCACAGCATGTTACAGCAAGGGGCAGGACTAGATGACATGATTAATTGTTAATCGTGTCATCCAACCTCCATGCTGCCCAATTCCCGAATGTCATGAGGAAAGAGGAAGCCCCCAAAATACAGGACTCTCCCGGCCATTCCAAGAGAGTTGGCATAAACTATATGTTTAAATTGGTACACAAAATAAAAGCAATGTTTTGGAAGCAGCAATGTTTCCTTGTAACAGACATTGCAGATTTACAATGCAGGTAGTGGGCGACTCAGACATCTCCACAGGGTTATCCAGTTCTAAATACGAGCAGAATAAGAGTACTCCTGCAAGATCTATTATTCCTACAGCGTATAAGCGATGTTTGTTTACATGCCCAATTGTCTAAGTTATATATACTGTACACCTACCTGCATTATTATGCTTCTTCCTGTCACAGTAAACATTTCCCTGTTTAGATTTCTGATGGCAGTAAGTGGCATTTACTTGTCTTCAATAGCCAATATATCATCTAAAATATTTAAACGCGTAATACTGGGATTCGTTTAGGAAAAGACCTTTCATTGTAATTTGATACATTTTAGGTATGGAGTTTTTCAATCTATACAGTTATAGTGTATCTACTCGTAGCACCTGAGTACAGTGTATTCACCGGCAATTGGATGTTTGTTTGGATCTTCTTTTATTTATCTGTTGGCTCAAATCATTTATTATTCTTTTTAGAATCTTGCCGATCAAAAGAACCCAAGTCATTAATTATTTATAAAAAAAAATAAAAATTAATTATTGGATGTCGGTGATAAGCGATTGGCCTCTGCAAACAGCACATTGTTAATATAGGAATAATATTAACAATGGAAATACAATGGGTAGTGAAATAAGATTTTCATATGTCTTTCAAACATCTATAGCAGAATAATGTGCGATAAAATACAACCTAATATAAAAGAGTATTTTGACATTTATAGACATTACCACTGTTGCCATCATATTTTCTTGAGGCAAGAACAAATGGATTTGTTCAAGGACCTTGGCCCAGCTATTAGTTCCCTGTTTCTTTTCCTCTAGGTATTCAGAAGTCTTCAATGTCTGTCTTTATACAATTGTGGTCCTATTTTGGTAAATAAGAAAGAGTATGATTACTTTCCTGCTTTTCTAGTTCTAGCTCTAGGAAAGTGAATTTTTAGCAATGTCTTGTAATATTATTATTATTATTATTTTTAGAAAGACAAATGTAACCGTCCAATTTAATCTAGTAAAGATGCAAATTAACTGTTCAATAATTTCTAAGAAACCATCTTTGTATCTCACATGCTTGCACTAAAATTAACTCCCGATTTCTAACAATGTGATAATATAATTATTATAATGCATTTTCTGTTATGATGCTTTCTGAAATGCTGGCATGTATTACCCATGATTATGTGTCTGTTAGATATCAGTGTGCTGCCAATAATTGTGAGTAGTACAGTGGCTGCATGGCTACATAGCTATCTGTAGCATTAGCTCCTATGCAGCCATACTTACAGTTTGTTACTGATTATGGAGTCAGGGTTCTCTATTGAACATACTCATGGCATAACATAGAAGTATCAGAGGAAAGGAGTAAGAAATTGAACAGGAGGTTCTCCATTTGGTGATTCTCGATGGATCCCATGGGAGTGATCAGGGGATGATCCTGTGATGTCCTTTTCAAGTCCACTATTATAATTAGGGGGTTAGCCATTGCCTCACCTGCAACTAAAAAGGTGCCGATCTCCTACTCCCTAACTAAAGAGAAACATTTGTTTGTTTCGACCAAGGGGAGTCAACATGCGGCCCTCCAGCTGCTGTGGAACTACACAACCCAGCATGACTTGCCGCAGTTGTAGCACCCCCTAGTAGCAAAACAGTGGCAGGTTATGCATGGATGTGTAGTTCCATGGCAGCGGGAGGGCTGCATGTTCCATACCACTGGCGCAGACTATAAAGCACCGTAGTTTCATTTTGGTCATGATTAGATTTAGCAAGATGGCACAGATTTATCAAGTAGTCTTTGGGAGCAAGAAAAATATAACTTTTTTAATAAATGTATTTCACTCCCCCCCCCCAAAAAAAAAAAACTGTATGGCCTAAGGGCCTGATACAGGTTGGTTTGCAAGGCTGCATTCGAACGCAGCGAGTCGATGTTTGCATTCTGCACATGCTTATAAGACGCGGTGCGCGTGCGTGAACCGGCCACAGCGATCAGAAAGTGATCGCAGTGAGCACGCAGAGTCTTCACGCAGTGATTGACAGGAAGTGACCATTTGAGGGTGGTGATGGGGGATGGTCAGAGAAATGTAGGCATGCCTGGGCATTTAAACGCCGTTACAGGGGCGTGCTTAATTAAGCCCCTACAATAGCATACGCTGGCAGAAGTCTAGATGGCGACAGGAAGTTTAGCGGTTTCTGCGGCAGGGTCAGATCAACCACAACTGTGCGAATGGTTCCGTTGTTACTCGATGGTACCGATGTTTTTGCTGACTTGCGGATGCATGTCATGGGAAGTGGACGTCTTTATACAGTGATGGGCTTCTTGGTATAGTGCTGCGGTTGCCGTGCTATTGCATTCATTAGGCTATTTTCGAAGCGAGCAGGGTGCGTGCGAACGCAGCTGTGCGAACCAACCTGAATCAGGCCCTAAGACAGCTGCCTAACTGGTAGATGTTCTTTCACCCATAACAATGAAATTATAGACAGTGATGTAGATCAGTTTGGGTGCAGCTAGCCCTGCATCTGCTTATACTGCTGTCCAGCCTGAGCGCCATACGTCAGAGACAGTGTCTTATTTGCTCATAATTTGGCCACAAATGGAGTTGCCCAAGTTGGGCAAAACACAGCCATATGTCATGACACGCCTGTGTTTCACCCGCAACACCCTCCCCCGTTACCTCCCACAAACACTCACTGACAGCAAAATCCTCACTCTGACCGTCTTCTGTAAGCCATCGGAACTTATGCACAGAACAAAAAAAATCGCACAGATCTTTTGTTCTAGTTCAATCACTTGATTATAACACATGTTCAACAATGCAAATAACTGTGTACTTACATGCAACACAGACGATTGTCCCTATCTGGCTTCTAAGCAACAATTACTACACTATATTGCATCCTTCATTTCTGTTAAACTATTAATGCCTGCTCCATCTTCAATAGAACAATAGGCCTAATTCAGAGTTGTATGCTAATGCACACGCCACTGTGTATGTGTGTGCATCTGCTATGTGATAATACGCAAATATCACAGCTGCCAGGTAATATATTGAGACGCCAATCTGCGTCTTTGGAAATCCAAGCATCTGTGTAAAAGGTCACATCATCTGCACACAATGAAAGAGTATCAGTCGCAGATCATTCGATTGTCACAGTTGTGAGTGAGCCTGTAGACCCGCAAAATGGATGTGGGGACATCGGAGCCAAATTTCTTGCGTACGGGACTGCACCCCCGAATCGGTCATGACACATCTGCGTTTTTTTTGCACCACTCCCCATTACCTTCCCCATATAATACTTACCTACTCTCCCGGAAGTTGCGGGAGGCTCCTGGATTTTCGGGGGTCCCCCACACCCCCGGAAGAGTAACTGGATCCCCTGCATCCTGCCCACTTCCTAGTGAAGTAGACAGGATGGGGAGATAACTGCCGGGATTTGTGGCATATTCGCAGTGAATCGTGGCTCTGTATGGAGGGGGCGTGGCTGATTGACTTGAAAGCGCGTCAATTAGCCCCGTCCCTCCTTGTGCTCCCGCAAATCGCAGCAAGTTTCCGAGGCGGGGCGGGGCCTAATGACATAGTAATCCGGTCCCACCCCTCAAAGTGCCCAGCTGTTTCTGCTCTCCGGGCATCTGCCAGGGAGCAGATAATAAAAGTAGGTAAGTATGCACCAAATGCTCACTGACTGTCAATCACACTGCAAGTAAATTTTCGCTGCGAGCGACTACGGTAATGTACCTTTATCACATGCGCTGTGCGACTCATACTCAGTTTACTGATAATCGCTCAACTGCATAAACTTTGGTTTACAGTAGCGTACATCTCTGAATCTGAATCATTTAATAAGCCTGAAACTGTTGTATAAATTCCTGTTTTGTCATCAACTGTGTACGTGGAACACAAAGCTTAAGAATATCATCATTAAGAATAAAGGCAATTACATTTATCTATAGAACCCTATTAAAGATTACCAGAATACCCTGTGGAAAGGCAGCTTTTATGACAAAATAGACTGAGTTGTTGTCTAATTGGTTAACATAGTTGTTTGAACACTTACTAATTGAATTCAGACAACACCTTAGGGCTATATGGATTTGACTGTATTATAAACTACTCAAATTGAATTTGATTTTACAATGTATGCTATGGAATTGAGCCCAGTTCTATAATTAGGACTTTTTCATGTTTTATAGCTGTGACGGTTTCTCGTTTGATACTTCTCCTGTGTGTTTTTTTGCTTAGTTGTTGATTAACTGCACAAACCAGCTAAATAATATTACTTATGATATAATGAGAGCTCTTAACATCCGGCTTCTGAGAGATTGTGTAACAGTTCTTATAATCAGCTTCTTAGGTTAGTAATGTACTCACCAAGGACAAGAGATATTTAGGACATGGGGCTGTGGTGGGGTTTGTTAAGGTACATTCTGGGATGGAGATGGTTGCTGTAGGCTGCAAATACCAATTATGTGCCTCCATTTAAGCACTCCATAAACACATCCAACCCATTTTAGCAGTGACGTGCGGTGAGGTCAGTGGCAGGGGAGACACACATGGAGATGGGTCTAAATGCTGGGAGCCTGTCTCACCCCCTACTCACTGTAACTCTCCTCTCACTACAGAAAGCTTCAGTGTCCATTGTTTCCCCTACCTGCATCACTGTCTTCTTGTGCTGCTGCTGGCTTTCGATCTCTAAAAACTGCAGTGCACTTCCTGGTCACATGACACATCCAATGTGTCCATCAGTGCTCAAGGGACGCCCCCCCATACTCAGAGGCATGCCTCTATTAGCTCTCCTTTCTGTGCAGCTTACTGCCTGTGGTGTGGCTCTGCCCCCAGCTATGTCTGACTATACAGAAGCGAGGCTGAGCTGTTGCTGCCTCATCTCTTGTCTCCCTGCAGTCTCATGGAGCTCCACAAAGCTGGTGAGCGTTAACTATAAAAATTATTACAATACACAAAGAAGATGTTTAGAATTTATATCTTTAAAATATTTTCCTTGAATTGTTCTAATCATTGTTATATCAAATCTCAGGCATATGACAGGGGAGGCGCTGTCTCCCCTGCACCCTGACTGTACGTCCCTGCACTATAGCCACATCTTCATACCTCTTCCTAGAACCTCATTTACTCTGCATGCACGTTCTCCAGCCACCATGATCACTTATCACACTTGTTTCTACTGTCTCTCGTAACCTCCTCCCTCTATAGTGTAAACTCTCACTGGCAGTGTCTACCTACCTGATCTGCCTCTGTGATGGTCTACTGTAAACTGAATTCTTAGTGTGTGTCCCGGCTTATGCTGTTTATTGATACACACAGACTTCATAGTTGGATTTTTTGCTACCTGTAATTGCTTGAGCACAACTCATACTTGGGATTTGTTTCACTTATATGATATTATACTTAATTGTATTTGTTATTATACTTACGTAATTTCATGTATTTGTTCTGTTGTATTCACGTATCTGTATGTTGGCTATCCAGGACTGCAGAATCTGTGGCACATTGTAAATAAATGATGATGTTAAAGGCAAAACAAACACGTTTAATAATCACATTGGAGGAAATGTATCACATTTGTTTAAAGAGTGGAGAAATTGCCCATAGCAACCAATCTTCTTCATTTATCCACATCTTCACTCTTTAGAATTCTTTGTACATTTCCCCTATTGTGCTGTAAAAGCAATTTATCGTTTGGCTTCCAATATGGAACTTCCTGAAGATTCAAGGCGGCTGTTTAAATGTGACTGTAACTATTCAGCAAATAATGGCTGTTTTTGTAGATCCCATAAATAAAAGTATATATCATAAAATTGGCAGTTTGAATGATGAACCTATCACACGGTGATTGACAGTCCTAACATTATAACAGGTACAGTAATAACACTGGTATTGTCAATCAGGATGGAATACTGTGAAAGGCTCTAGACTAAATTTGTACTGCTTTGTATGTACAGTAGTTCGCTCGTAGCCCGGTATAACCACATCAACATCTGGTAAAGTCTTCTTCCTGAATAGTGTAAAATAAAATATATACTTTGATTAGAGATGAGTGAAACAACATATGGTTTTAAATGGGATATTTTACACTTTTTCGAGATTCAGTTGAAAAGCAGAAAGTTCACTCTTACGGCCTGACTCAGAGATGGACGCTAATGCGATTGCAGATGCGATTTCGAATGGAACGCAGCTGTAAATATATGGTAATAGCTCCAAAGCTTACCAGAGCATAGGGATGCCCACAGCTGCCTTCTCATCTGCGTACGACGTTGCGTACCAGCGTAAATATCGGTAACATTGACACGACATCAACCAGCAATGCAGGCCTTGCGGCAGGTCAGACCTGCCTCAAATACAGCGGCTCTCCTGATACGCAGAGAGCTCTCTTGCTGCAAAGGAGATAGCAGTGGCTTTGCAGGGCAGCATTCCGGGGAGCGGGGCCAGACAATAGCCGACATTAGGCTCCACTCCTTTGCAGGAAACCTGGCGATTCGTGCCATTTAGCCACGCCCCCTCCATACGGACCCACAAACATCTCGGAAAATCTCCCATCCCGCCCACTTCACTAGGAAGTGGGTGGGATGCAGGAGATTTGACTACTCTTTCGGGGGAGCGGGGGGGTTACCCGAAAATTCGTCAGCCCCCCGCAACTCCCTGGAGAGTAGGCCTTGTAATGGCGTTTAAATGGTCAGATACACCTGTGTTTCTCTAACCAACCCCTGTTACCTCCCTCAATCACTGACTACGCTCACTCACTTTGCAAATGGGTTCTGTGTGCGCATAGAATAAAAACAATCGCTGCACGTGCGCAGTGTGGCTTATATGCAGGCGCGATGACTAACATGTGATCAATCTGCTTAAAAATCACCATTGCGTACATCTCTGAATCAGGACCTCAATTGCAGGCATAAAAGCGCCTTTTGCCACAGCTGCGACTGCGTCTGTATGCTAATGCCGCAGACGACGGTCTTCCTACTGAGATGCACCATCAATCGCACTAATGGTTGCTGCATCGACAAATAAACCAGCAATATGTAGAATCTCTGTCTTAACATGGCCGTCTGTGTCAGTGCAACTGCGTCTTTAGATGCCGTAACATGCCCGCATCTGGCTAGCCACCCCCGTGTTACCACCCAGAAATGCCCACTGATAATCACTCTCTCTGTCCAAATGTGTTCTACATCTCAGAGCGGTAACCACCAGGTGGCATGGGCAGTGAGACTCGGTCACACGCGCAGACTGAAAACCTTGTCTGGTTGCTTCGGACATCGACACTGCGCCCACCATTAAATCAGGCCCTTACTGTGGCATTTTTGATATACATTAAAGCTGAAAACTACCTTAAAATGTCAATTATGAACAAAAAAAATTTATGTTTTGTAAATATATTGTATGTATTATATAATTGTTAACCGGAATCGGCATGTAACACAACCGGATGAAATCCTGACGCCGGAAGGCCGGCAGATGAAGATCCCAACTAGGGTAAGTAAGTAGCCTAATCACACCCCCCTAACCCTCCCTCAGTGGTGCCTATCCCTAACCTCCCCCCTAGTGCCTAACCCTAACCTCCCCCCAGGGGTGCCTAAATCTAACCCCCCCCTCCCCGCACCCTAAACCTAACCTCCCCGTGGGGGTTGTCTAACCCTAACTCCCCTCGGTGGTGCCTAACCCTAAACCCCCCCTCCCCTAGCCTAACCCTCCCAGGGGGATGCCTAACCCTAAGTCCCCCCGGGAGTCCCTAAACCTATCCCCCCCTCCCCGCACCTTAAACAAAACCCCCCCCGTGGGGGTTGCCTAACCCTAACCTCCCCCCGGTGGTGCCTAACCCTAACCCCCCCTCCCCTAGCCTAACTCTCCCGGGGGGGGGTGCCTAACTCTAAGTCCCCCCCGGGAGTCCCTAAACCTAACCTTCCCCCCCGCGGCTAAGAGCTCCTGATGCCCGGCTGATAGGCGTCGGTATTTAGACGCCTATCATTAGTCCCATGCTGGGCTTTCACTATCGGGATTTCTGACTATCCAGCAAATTGCCAACAAATGCTCTGCTGGAGCCAGACATACATTATGTGCAAATCAATTAGCTAAAACTATTGGTCCAATATTGTGAATCATTTTTCAAACCAATGCATGGAACATCTGCTAATCTACAGTTAGATGTGTATAATTATTATTTACATATTTCAGCAACTGACCAAAGGAAAACGTTGAACAACATGTACAACAAACATACTTGTAGTGGAAAGATAAGGTTCATAAAACAAGGTAGAAAGCAGATATCTATAAACACACTGCTAGAAGGCAAAACTTGAAATATGGTGTGTGGCTGCTTCAATTACTGTGCTAATGAGATCTGTTCTAGCAATGAGTCTGGACGCATAAATTTTGTAGGTTTATTGGTATGTTAATAGTACAATGTTTATTACAAATCACTACGCTATAAACATCTAATCATCCCAGGGCTGGATTACCTGTTTTAAGCACAGAAACAAACAAACATAACTCATTCATGGTATATCTCATTTGTGACATAGTATCTATGTATCTCATATCTTTCTATCTAATCTCTCGTTCTCTCTTCTCTCCATCTCTCATCTGTCAGCCTGTCTTTCTGTCAATCTATCTGTGTCATATCTATTTATTTATTTATCTATCTGTCTCATATTGATCTGTCTGGCTATTTATTGGTATCTGGTCATTAGGTCTACAGCAAAATGTAGACAATGTTTAGGTAGACAATACAAGTTAGACAGGCAATAGGTCGACAGGGTCTGAAGGTTGACAGGGTCTGAAGGGCGACACACTAAAGGTTGACTGGTAAGAATGAGCCACACTCCTATTTATCTGCCTGTCTCCTATCTATCTATCTATCTATCTATCTATCTATCTATCAATCTATCTATCAATCTATCTATCTATCTATAAAATATTACACTACATATATGTATATAGTGTAAATTATTAATTTAAACATGTTTGGGCTAAGCTGGAGATCATAGAAACATAGAAGTTGAGAGCAGATAAGAACCACTTGGCCCAGCTAGTCTGCCCTTTAAAGGTCCAGTGGGGTCTTGGAATTACACAAAATTGTCCATCCATTTCCCCAGACCAGAGATCTCCCTCTCCTGGGGGTATATTTACTAAAGTGCGGGATTATAGAAGTGGAGATGTTGCCCATAGCAACGAATCAGATTCTACTTATCATATATCTAGCACCTTCTAGAACAGTGTTTCAGTGATATCCATGCTCGAGCACAGTTGGTTAAATCAAAATAACTGCAGTACTAATTAAAACATGTGTGCTCAAGTATGGCTATCCTTATAACTTGGACTGTTAGTGTGCCTTGAGGATCGTAGTTGGGAACCCCTGTTCTAGAAGATAATAGCTAGAATCTGATTGGTTGCTATGGGCAACAATTCTATAAACCTGCACTTTAGTAAATATACCCCCTTGTGCTCTAGTGGTACTGCTGCTACAGGCGCTCCCAATATTAGGAATCTGAAGCAGCGTCAGTGGCCCTCCCAGTAATGCTGCACAATTTCTGATTAACCACCTTTAGCCAAATAAATTTCACAGGTGGTGCTACAACTATGGGCCAACACCCCTATAAGTGATATCTTTGTGAGAGAACTAGTGATACGTTAAGAAAATGTAAAATCAGGCTGGTGTTCCGACCCCCGCCTTCAGGTAATAACAATTATCAGTGCATGACTTGTGTTTTTGTCTCAGCATCTTATCCCTGAATGCATAACATAGTGACAATTTAATGTGAGTAGTTAAGAACTAAAGTTTATACTCTTGTTATATAAACAGGTTTTGTTTGCTTAATTCTTTGTTTTTATGATCACGGTCCGTCACTTTTATAAACTCTTTTGAATTAAATTGTTGAACAGAATGCAGTGAATAGTGATGTCAATAAAAGAAATAAAAGATGTTGGAGTAAAGTAATACGTTAGTATTGTGATCTTATTCATATGCCACATGATTTGTCACTATATGGCAGTAAGTAGCAAACATTTCCAGAATTAATATAATACAGTTTATATTTAAACACAGGAATGAATAGTAAATATCGCCAATGCGGCAGCATTAGAAGAGCGTAGTAATACATACCATGCTGGCGCCACGTGATCCTCTCAGGGCTAGCAACTGTAATTCCTTGCTGCTAACGTAGGTATGGTCATCGGTGGTTGCCATCAATGTCATGAAACCATCAACGTTGGGATAGGGGGTATCATTGGTTTTCACCTATAGATAGCCATCCTGCTGTAGGGAATAGCAAGCCATTCAGGAGAGGTGAGGGGCTAAGCAGATCACTGGACCAATTATAGAAGAGGGCAGGACATAGCGCAGCACCGGGGCCAAGCTATCTGTTCCTGGGACTGAAAGAAAGAAAACCATCGCTGCCTCACAGTCATCAATGTTGGACAACTGTTATTATTATTATCAAAAGTTTCTTATATAGCGCCAGTGGCGTCACAAGGGGGGTGCGAGCCGCACCCGGGTGTCACTTACCGAGGGGTGACACCAAGGTGCCGACTCCCCCTCAGTGACAGCAGCCGGGTGCTGCACTGTAGCATTAAGTGCAGCACTCAGCTCCTGTCACAGCGAGGGAGCCGGCACTGCACACAGGGCAGTCCGCACCTCCAGCAACCCCCACCACCCCCGAGTTATAAGAACGCTGAATGGGGGTTCGGCTGCAAGGCCACACCCTTTCCCACAAAGCACCACCCCCTTTTTGACTGCGTGCACTCTAGACCTGGTGTCAGTGCAGGGAGGGGCACCACTGTATAGCGCAGCATATTACGTTGTGCTGTACAATTTGAAACAACATTAATAGAAAAAGACTGGGTTGTAAGAGACAGACATAAAGGTAAGAGGGCCCTGCTCGCAAGCTTACAATCTATAGGGAAATAGGTGTTGATACACAAGGAAAGGTGCTACATATTGCAAATTGGTCCAGCCAGATTGCAGAGGTTCTTGGTGGGCTGTATGATCCAGTCACACTGGAAAGTTGGCCTAGGGTCAGGAGGATGTGCAATTGAAGAGAGAGATAATGTGATATGTGTATATTATAAGAAGGGAGTTAGATATGGAAGCTATGAAGGTTAAGTGGGCGATTCTGAAATCTGATAAGCTTGTCTGAAGAGGTGAGTTTGCAGAAAACGCTTGAATGTTTGGAGACTAGCGGAAAGCCTTATTGTGCATGGGAGGGTATTCCACAGAGTGGGTGCAGCCTTTAAAAAGTCCTGTAACCTTGAATGGGAGCAAGTAATGCGTGGGGATGAGAGACTATCAGGACCTCCGCCATTGATGGCAAATCCATTGACCATCGGTGGCAAATCATTGTTGTTTGCCAACCATAAATGGTCGATGACCATACCTATGCTAAAGGCAATTTAAAATAGTGAGATAAAAACTACAATCATAACAATGTTAATTCATGAAGATGTGTGTGTGTGGTATGTGGGGGCATTTGTCATTGCAATAATAATAATAATAATAATAATAATAATAATTTATTTGTAAATCACTAACATTTTACACATTTCTGTAATTGAAGAGAACATGTTACAAGTACATATGATAACAGGAAACAATTGGCAAAAAAGGTGCTGCCCAAATGATCGTACAATCAAAACAGTGTGGGAATAGTTGATAGATACTAAAAAAAGGAATAACACTAGCAGCTGCTGAAGGTGGAGTAACTGCATGTAGCTACTGATAATGCAGCAGAATTTACAGCCATAAATAATAACGCAATTGTTGGCGACTGCCATTTTTCAGTGACTACCGGTGGTGGGGCACGGTTGAAATGAGGAGAGTTTTTGAAAGATGTAGGGCATGAAAGATGAACCATCTATTCTACTGTACAAATCTTTCATATCAGTTGTTGACAGTCAGACTCTCCATCACTATTCATGTTAACCCCAGAGCCTATACAAACACTACAAGTGCACTATATCACCAGTGCTATAGTATGTGGGCATACTGCTACATCTGTCATGCATTTACAGCTCCAGGCTGCTTCTATAGGCTACAGTCATACCTGTCATATCCCTGTGTCTTATGCCACATGTTGTTCTACAGTGCCTGTTTCAATAAAGCTAAGAACTGGCTAAGCTGTACCACATGTAAAACCAGCTCCAAACAACTGTGCCACACACTCAACATCACATTCTTTGGCCAAATGTATTCCCAACTAGTGGGTAAATTGTCTGGGGGACTACTACACCCAGCATCACTGCTGCGCACTGCACTGTCACACAGTTCTGCTAATACCAAGGATTTACGTGCAGTATCCAGGGGAGCAGGTACTAATTATCCAGGCCCGGGCTAGCTGGAGGGGCCCGGGACCGGCACCGCTCCCCCTCTTATGTCACAGCAGCACTGGGAGACTGTTTGTGGTTGCTAAAGCAACAGCCGGAGCAGTCTCCGATGACTATGGGGGGAGCGATCACTCTTATCGCGCTCCCCATTGGCTGTGTGGCCGGGTGAGGGGCACACAACGCCCCCCTCCCCAGCGTGCAGCGCCGCAAAAAAATTTTTTTCCCCGAAGGGGACGTGGCCACACCTCCAGTGATTAGGCCACGCCCCCTGTAACCTGAACCCGCCGCAGCTGTCGGCGACCCTGGCATTGTCTAAATACCTTGTTATAAGCTGTGGAGAAGTGAATGAGGCCACCCGTGCAATTGTTTTATTAGATATGAACCATTTAGTGTTTGCAGCATAAATTACCAAAATAAAATATCCGAGAGCCTCTGGGAAATGTGGACTAATTGTCCCTATTGTTCATCCCTATTGATCTAGATCATTATGAAATGCATCACACAACTGTAGATGTCATATGATAGGGTTCCTCTGTATCCGGTTATCCTCCACAGGTCCGGTGTGTATCTGTATCCTATATCTTCGGGGACAGAGATGCTGCTTATGCCTAATGCTCATATCATTTGATTATTTTCACCATCGAGCAGATTATAGGCAGTAACATACACTTGGCTGGGAGTTTTTCTTTGCCCTGTTCCAAAAAGTAACAGTAACTGATTTCCCATTCCTGTGGTTTAGTTATTGAATTATTAATAATAGTACATTTTTAATAAAGCCTCTAGAGTTGATGTCAAGAAAGCACATAGAGCTGAAAAATTAATAAAAACCCACCAAAAGCACTGCACTTTGTCATTCTCAAAGCTCATCTAAGGGCCACGAGAGTAGTGTATCCAGTGGCATTTATATAATCCTGCAAATAGCTAAACATATTGTTTATTTTTTTCATTTTTTTGTCTGAACTTTATAAAGGGAAACTTTTTAGTTGAAACAGTTTCAAAACAAACTACTACATTGAAATTATCTAGAGGGGAAAACTTATTCTTCCATGTTAGAAATCATTTATTTTGACTTAAACTCTACAATTTAGGTTCCTAGTAGATCTTAAAGGCTATGGGTTTATCTAAGTGGAGTTGTTGCCCATAGCAACCAATCAGATTATAGCTTTTATCTTCTAGGAGGTGTAGATAAATGATAAGTAGAATCTTATTGGTTGCTATGGGCAAAATTTCCACTTCTAAAAGCACTTTAGTAAATATACCCCTAATCCTTAAAAATGCAGTCAGGCTAAAGTACTGTTAATTAAAGAGAATTAGCATCTGTCGAATCTATAACATGTTGACTGCCAATGGTGCCACTAGAAGGGTACAGGGAGGAGTACACTGTGCATTAGTATGTAGCTAAGAAATACTAGTGATAAGTGCGAGCCCCGCCCCCAGGTTGGATGGCAGGGAGATTTGTGGGTCTATGGACCTCATTCAGAGGCAGTCGTTAGTTGCAAGCGGTCGCTCTGAATCAGGGCGGCCGCTTGCATCCTGAACGACCGCCTCCTTGTCGATCGCTAAGCTGTGGGTTAAGACCCACAGCTCTAGCGACCGACATGGGTGATGGTCGCGATGGTCAAGACCATTGCGACCATGGGGGCTTACGACCAGACCCTAAGGTTGGATCTGGGCACTCGTAAGCCCCAGGGAGCTTCCTGCTCTGATCGAGCAGGAAGCTCCCCACAGTGGGGCCGCCCCCAAACAGCAAGCGTTCCGGCGGGAACGCCTCCGTTTGGGCTCATGCCCCCTGCCCACCTCCCAAACGGGGCGAGCTGTCACTCACCATCGACAGCTCGCCCCGTCTGCTGCGAGACACCTAGCGACGGAGCGTCCGTCACTACCCGGGTCTCGCGCATGCGCACAACGGAGCCGGCTCCGTCGTGTGCATTCCCAGTGGGGCAACATCGAGTCGGTTGCAAGCGCTCAGCGCTCGTGACCAACTCTGAATGACCCCCTATGTCTTAACTTGATAAATTGAGGAGGGGGAGTGGAGCTAAATATTTGGGAGAGGGAAGGAGAGGGAAATATGAGGCCTGCCTGGTGTTTTTTTTTAGTAATGGGCCCCATAATTTCTGATGGCAGACATTTATTGGGCAGAACCAATATTCATGAAACTACAGCGACATTACTGAGGCACTGGTGTAGTAAACCAGTTTTTGGACAGAAGAACCAATATCCATAACACTGCAGCACCATTATTGAGGCACTAGTGGAATACACCAGGGCCGTAGCTAGGGTAGTGGGCCGGTGTCATCGCACAGGGCACCTCAGGTCAGGGGGCATTGTTTGGGCCTGTCAAATTTCTGTTTATTATCATTCTTGCTTGTAGCTTCCTCTTATTTCATCCCCAGCATCTCCTGGCCTCTCCTATATCTTCCCTGGCCCTTCCCCATGAAGCCATGGCCCTTTTTTGGGTGCATTATGAAAAATGAGGGGGGCGCCAATGCTCTTTCTGGCACAGGGCACCAAAAAGTCTAGTTACGGCCCTGGAATAAACCATATAGTGGGGTGAGCCAATATTCAATATAATAAAGCCTATCCATGTACAAGGGCCCAGATACACTGCTGCTGAACCAATAAGCATGGAAATACAGTTTGTCAACTCCGTTAGTAAAAATGACATTACTAAAGGACTGTGCTGCCCATATAAGACATTCTTTATTTTAAAAACCTTCACCAGTTTTTCTCCTTCACATCTTCTTGCTATTTGTGCCTCTAAAAAACACTGTAATCCATTTACACTGTTATACCCTCTTCCAAAGGCATTGGAAAGATTTTATGTTGGGGTGGGGCAACATTAAATCGTTCCGTTGTGCCTGCCTCCCTGCAATGAGGCCCCCCCTCCCTCCCTCCTACTTACATGTTGCCTGGCGCGCAGGGACTGGACTGCATATTACGCCTCCTCCATGCAGTGCTGGAGCCGTGCAGCCTATTGCTATAAAGCACAGCCCCTGTCCAACCGCAGCAGCTGCGCCTTTCAAATGTTTGCAGGTGCCGAGCCCCCTTGTCCCCCCTGTTCAGACGCCCATGCCCCATACTTACAGACTTTTGTATATTGCTTCGGGGGGCAGCCTGGTTCAGGGGGCGGGTGACATAATTAAGCCACACCCATTTCTCTGGAAAGTGTGATAATTACGCAAATCGTGCCGTTTAGCCCCGCTACCTCCTCGCGGACACGTGAGTTCCCCATTAAATCTCCCTATCCTGCCTGCTTTACTAGGAAGTGGCCAGGATGCGAGAGATCTGCCTGCACTTCCTGGGGTGTGGGGGCTACCCGAAAAATTGGGAGCCTCCTGCAACTTCCGGGAGTGTAGGCAAGTATGCCATGCCCTCTTCCAAAAACATACCTGATAACGTTCCTGAATAGGAAGGCCGTGCCACAATGCACCCAAGCCACGTTCCTTTTACAGTTAGGACATAATTATGCAAACACAACCGTAAAGTGACAGTTAGGAGCTGACTGGTTGGTACTTTATCTTTCTTCAGTTTATCTCTCTTCAAGCTTTGTACAATCTCCCCCTTAAGGTGCATTATAAGAGAGGAGGGGCCCGTGTGCAGACTCAGTGTGGGCCCACTCCTCTCTCCGGCAGTGCCGTGGCGGCCGCGGGTGCAGTAGACTCTGGCTAAGTGCCAGAATCTACTGTACCTGTGCGGGTCTCCGGGAAAAAGGCGCCCGCTCCGTTTTCCCGGAGACAGCAGTACTGCGCATGCGCGAGTCACCGGGAAAATGGCCAGGTAAGTATTAAGACTATAATGGGTGCAAGGTGTACGGTATGGGTCCCCATGGACCCAGGGGCCCGTGAGCACCGCACACCATGCACCCATTATAGATATGCCCCTGATTAGGTCTATGCTAAGTGAAGTGAGAAAAAGCTTTTGTCAACTTTAAATACAGCTTCAGAGAACTAAAAATAAATCTGATTAAACAAAAGACTTTACTGACATGAGAATGACAAACACTTTAATTGCTTTAAAATGTACCTGCTTTTAGAAGCACACTGCAACCCTTGCTCATTAATGTTGGAATGTGATCTTATTCCAAGTATGGTTCACGCTCCTATTGCACACGTTCACTGAAAATGATTCTTTTTGTCTTTATACTGTGTTTATTGATATGAAAGACGGCTGGCATTCCATTCCCCGCGGGGAAGACGCCAAACACTGTCACACAACAAGATGGCATTATACTGTATGTGCAATTGTTAATACAATTGTCATGTGTCATACATGGGAATAACCTTATTATATTTAGAGCATGTGTCAAATTATAACAAAGTAACCTGTATTTGTACTACTCATGTTTAATATAAATATTAATTTACTTTAAATCCAATTGCATACATGCCTACACTTCCGCAGTGACGGCAATGACTCTATCATTTTAGTAATGTAGTTATAAATACTCCACCGTTTCCAACAGTGTCAGCCACGGGTGACAGCTCCAGAGCCATTTGAAAAACTTCCATGACTCCCTTTGTCTTTGTAGATAACTCTCCTTTCTTTGGCTCATCAGACGCCCTCCCTCTCTTCCCCTTATCAGAGATTTGTATGCAAACACAGTCTGTTGTCAGTGTCAGAGCTAAGCATTGTCTACCATTCAGCTGGATGCTGTACTAAAAGGGTGACACAGCAAAGAAGACATCAAGCATCCTGGAGTATGGCTGCTACCTAAATGTGGAGGGGAAGATGGTCTTTCAAGACATAGGGGTCTATTTACTAAGCAGTGTTAGGAGACAGAGTGAAAAGTGATAAGGTGCCAGCCAATCAGCTCCTAACTGTCATTTTTTCAAACACATCCTGTGAGATGACAGTTAGGAGCTGATTGGCTGGCACCTTATCACTTTTCACTCTGTCTCCTAACACTGCTTAGTAAATAGACCCTAAAATTAGTTGGTTAGAATAATAAATAGGTAGGATTTTTACATACGCTTATCTGTCCAAAATGTAACATTCCTGTAGTTAGATACTTGGAAAATAAAAGTGTGCTGTTGCATACCTCTCTCTATGGCCATGTGACAACAGCGGCGTGCCCTGCAAAGCGGCAGTGAACGAGGCATACTTCACAACTTTCCCTCCATGGGACACACATGTCCCCTGACGAGATAAACCCCTCAAGTCTGGACTGTCCCATCCAAAGCAGGACAGTTCCAATTTGAATACTCTTGCTGTCTTGCCAGAAGAAATGTTTATTCTGCTCACCGCTGCTCTGCTACAAGTGCATGCAGCAATGAACAGGTGTTTGAAGTGCGGGGAGTTGGCTATATGGCACCTTAGCACTGTATAAGCTCTAGGCACACCTTTGGGGGCATGATCAGGCCCCCAATAAGAATTGCCCATGCCCCCTTATGTGGCCACACCCCCTGGCCCAATTCATGGATCTGATTTATTGGAAGCTATGCAGCTGGGATTATCCCAAAATTCGTGTGGAGCTCCTGGCCGCCACATTGATTGGGCAAGTTTCCCAGAGCTGCCTGCCACCTGTTACCCGGGTGAAGTGGGCGGTACAGGCAGCAAATCACGCAATCCTCATTAAATTGCGTCATCATGGACCCACCCCCACTTTGCGATGGCAGGAATTGCAGCATTGTCTTGCATGGGTGGAGCCACTGTGACGTGATTGTATCGTCATGCCCCCAACACCGCCTACAACTGCTGTGACATGCCCACCACAGTGCCAACCTGGCTGACCACTCCTGGAGAGAGCAGCCCAAAGGTTGACAAGTATGGGCTGCACTCACAAACTGATGGATAGGAGCAGTGTGGTCACATAAGTATTCAGGCTGAGTACAGGCAGATGATCGCATTTATTTCTGTGCCACTCTGAATCAGCCCCTTAGTGTAATTGTCCGTATCCTTCCTCACTCATCTACATATTAAGCCAAAGTACTGTACAATGCATTACAGCAGCTACAGTACAAGCTGTTGCAAGGGTTTGCAATCTAAAGTGTCAATGCAATAGAAAGAGAAGGGTCAGAAAACCTGACAGTTGCGGTGAAAGTGGCAGTTAGCCGGTAACTAGCTTGTTTGCAGAGATTGCATTTCAGAGAACTCTTATAAGTTTAAAGTGTCTGGAACTGTTTTCCTCGCGCTACCAGGCTCTCACAAGGTATCGATGCAGCACAGCAGAGATCCTGGAGGAGTGGGAAGACGTGATCAGACTGTATTCTCACTCTCCCCACATGACTTACTCATGTCTGCCGTGCCATAACCTGCCAGGCAGCTGTAGTCTGTGTTATCATAAATAAGGAAACTGGGGAGAAGTGATAAATTAAGGGGAGACCAACAGGAGGTTACACAGTGAGCAAGGACTGGTTTATTTTTTATGTTACTACTGTCCCTTATTATAATTCAGCTTCAAAGTGATCGCTGTGTTGCCGTCCACTCTGAAATACTTGTGTATATAGTTGCATACAAACTAGATAGTGTGATTAACCCTCTCCTTTCTCTTTTCCGATGATAGTCTTATTTAAAATACCAGCAGCATATTTGACGAAAAGGGGTCTGTGTTCCCCATAAATGATACAGAAGTGACTAGTAATAATAATAATAATAATAATAATAATAATAATAATGATAATATAAGGACATTGAAAATTAAATCTCTTCTGTTCTTCCCTTAGTCAAGTGCAGTAAAGTACAGTCCCAATTATTATCTGCATCACACTTGCAATTAGGTCCGGTCAGACAGAAATAGTGGATGGACGGTGTATTGCATGGCAAGTTAGATGGTGAACATTTATGAATGATAATTTTCAGCTTCACCCAAATCCACAGTTCAAACAAACTTCACAATTTCCTTGCAGGACAGTGCACAGTGATTTTTGCTGGTGATGTCTGTGCCTGTCCACAGGAAGTTAGCGATGGTTTAGTTCAGAGACAACGGGCAAAATTTACTAAGCGGCGGGTTCTAAACCCCGGCGGTTTGGTAGCGGTTTGATGGCGGGTTCTATTCTGTTCTAAACCCCGGGGGGTTTGGTGGCGGTTTTGCAGCAGTTTCTAAATGACAGCCCTGTTCTATTCTGTTCTAAAATGTATTTTGACTGCAGTTTTGCACCGGTTTGGCAGTGGTTTTGCAGTGGTTTTGGCCTTAGTAAATCTGCAGATAGCAAAACCCACGCCAAACCGCCATCAAAACACATTTTAGAATAGAATAGAAAAGGGCTGTCATTTAGAAATTGCTGCAAAACCACCACCAAACCCACAGGGTTTAGAACAGAATAGAACCCGCCATCAAATCGCCGGGGTTTAGAACCCGCCGCTTAGTAAATTTTGCCCAGTGATGTTATTTCTGTAACTCACAACTTCAATAAAATGAATGCTAAGTTTTCATACACAATAGCCGTTGTGTATTAATAGTTTATTGTGAGGCAGGACTAGTCCAATAGTTATGTAATATTCTAATACAGGTTATGTGAATATGTCATGGGTTTGAATATTTACTTGTAAACAAGGTAATAAGCACATCTCAGAAGTATGTAGGCACAGAGCCCTTGGCCAGAGACAAATTAAGACACCTTGGGGCTCTAGTTACCATTCTGGTTTATCTCCACTGGCCATTTGTCAAGAAAAGCAAAAAAAAAAAGCAGTTTAGGGTAATCCGGTCCCTCAATATCCTGGAGTCTAGTTTGTATAAGGGACTGTGCCTCTGGCACTTTAAACCCCATCTATAACTTAGCCACACGTGGGCATGGTGCATTTTATGGTAAGCTGGAATGTGAATGCATACTGTGGGTGCAGACACTTTAAAGCTCCTGAGTAGGCAGGTTGGTCGCCCACTTACAGTAAACAACCAATTGGAATAACTGCACAACCATATGCAGAGATGCTGAGAAGGGGGTGGAGGAATACTAATTACTTAGGCCCAGGCATGACTAAGCCCAAACCAGCCACAGAGGCGGAGCAATGTTTAGCCACACCTCCTCACCAGCACTGGGGCCTGTTCGATATCTCAGGGGCCCTGATCAAATGTATTAATTGGACTGAAGCCATATATACCTGCTAATGAGACAGCTGATATTTTCATCAAAGGAGGACTGAAGGCAACTGACAGACACAGACGGGCTCATAGTTATTGACTACAGCTAATGTGAGTCCATTTGAAAAACTCCCTGTCATTGGGCACAACATAAAATGTGGTTGAGTTCCTGTTACATTGATGTGATTGCATGTGCTGCCTATGAGTTGAAGATTTTTGTATCCATTCTTATTAATCTACAGCCAGCCACAGCATTACACTATGGTGTGCTCTTGTGACCTAGGTAAACTACATTATGTTATTGGACGCTCAGTACCTAGCAATATGAAAAGACATCGACAGACACAGCGTTGTACTGTATCCCTTTTCTTGGACAACATAAGCTATGTGCTGCTCACACATGCACTGTAATAGTTTTAAATAAAGTTTTAATCATTAGTTTTAAATAAAGTTTTAATCATTTGAAATGATTTTAATACTCAACATGCAAGTCGTCTATCCAGAAACCTTGCCCCTTAATCAATTAACATATAAAAATCAGATATAATAGTTTTATTTCTTTTGCAAAATTAAATAATATTCATATTGTAAATACGCAATATATGGTTCATTATTGTAATTTTTTTCTATCCTTACCCTTTAAGAATTAGGATTCTCCAAATGTTTTTTTTTTCATTGTGTGATAGGATCACAATTGTAAATGTGACACAACCAATGGAAGAATACTCTTGATCAGAACAGAGTATTCTTCAAATATTTTACTCCTGGTTAGCACAGTTGGTGTAATGGTTAGCATTACTGCCTCACAGCACTGAAGTCTTGGATCCAGTTC
Organism: Taudactylus pleione; assembly: GCA_031769625.1. NCBI lineage: Eukaryota > Metazoa > Chordata > Amphibia > Anura > Myobatrachidae > Taudactylus > Taudactylus pleione. The sequence goes on along the minus strand of JAUIMM010000314.1, from coordinate 3,500,029 downwards.
CCACCACAGCAATAACAGTGCAGAATTTGTATATTCTCCCTGTGCTTGCATGGGTGTCCTCCAGGTGCTCCAGTTTCCTCCCACAATCCAAAAAGTTATTTCTAGGTTAACTGGCTCCCACCAAAATTGAACCCGTATGTGTATGTGTGTGCGTACATGTGGTAGGGAATATAGGGCTCGATTCAATTCAATACGAATTGAATAGCGCTGGGAGGGAGCACCTGGAGCTATTCAATTCAGTGCGCTGTATTGTCGGAGAATGGCGGTTCTCATGCCCCTCGTGCCTTAAACATGGTGTTTACTTGCGAGAACCAGCATTCTCCGACTAAACTGCCGGGCGCGATGCTGTTTCCGCGGCACAAAGGGCAGAAAACAGCATCGCGCCAGGAATTTTGTCGGATTTCTGCTCGCACCCCAGGAGGGATGCAAGAAGAAATGCTTAGTCAGGGTTAACAGTGCTCTGAATTGAATAGCTCCAGGAGCTCCCTCCCGGCGTTATTCAATTTGTGTTGAATTGAATTAAGCCCAAAGATTGTAAGCCCACTGGGGCAGAGGCTGATGTGAACGGCCAAATATTCGCTGCAGAATATTTGTGCGCTATATAAATAGCTGTTAATAAATAAAATAATAAACAATCTTGATCTTTGTTATGTATCAAGATAATCCTCTTGTAAATTATCTGTAATTAGATTAATACCAACCAAATAGTATAATTTATTGGCATGTCCTATTTAGCCTACACATCAATACTGATTTTAACAGATTACATTTTGAGATAGTTCTCCTTTAATCAGCCAAGAAAAATATGTAACTAATCTGGATAACCTTTTATTTTTGTTTTTGAAAATCTGTATTTAATTGGTTCAAGCGTTAGCATTTACTTGGCAAACATGCATCTGTACATCGTAAACTTTACTTTGTCTAATGGAATTTCAATTAGGGAGGAATAAACTCAACAGAAAGTTTTCTGTGTTGAGGAAATACATATTTTTTTTTGTTTTAAACACGATGCACATCAGAGACAGCGCCGTAGTCTCTCGGCAGAAACCTTTTAGTGTAAATTGATGAGTCGACAAGTTTCTTACATTTTCCTTATGAAGTTTTGCTGAAATGGCGCTAGCGACATTTACACAACTTTTCCCCAATGTATCAATCTCATCTCATATATGTTCTGGGAAAATGAAATTGTCACAAACCACCTACAGTATACATAAGCCAGCACATTTATTGTACAATATGATATTATTATTATTTTTTAATATTTATTTTTAGTGTCTCTACCATCAGTTTTCTCATTGATATAATGCAGGCTCAGCAGGTATCCTACTTAAGAGAAAATGTTTAATGTCAATATTATATGAAATAATGGAAACTGAACAGTATAAAATCTGAGTAATGGCTTTTTGGTATTGCCTCTTTATAGCATATTCTATAACTGGTGTGGGTCAAGATATGATGACCAGTAGCTGCTGCTTGTAAAGGGAATAACGACCGCACCATGCCTGCCCAGTACACAATGTAATGCACGCTAGATGCCACTGTGCCCAGCAGTTACCCTGATAGCGCAAACCCTGGGACTGATGCAGAGTTGAGAGCAAGTTTTTCATTATTGTGGCTGCATTCTCTGCATTAATGGAAAAGCGTATGTTCGCTCGCATGCAGGGTCGTCGAGCGCATCTCTCTGGCTGGACTACTATATATATATACCTATATATATATATTCATTGCTGTCATCATCATCAGTCTCAGCCCTATCTATCCTTGGCGCAAAAGATCCATCTTAAAACAGATATGATTATATGTGGATACATACAACACTGCACACCATGCAATTCCATTGATACAGTACTTCCTCACTGAACTTTCAGTATATGAGGATGCCCAATAACACCCATTTGTTTGGTTGGTGCACAACTGCATCACATGTACTGAGCTGAGAGAAGACATGCAAGACAAACTCTGCCCCTGGACTTGCATTCAACTCACACTAATGTACAATCACACAACCCCACTCCACCTGCACTATCAACACTAATATACCCTATCCTACTCCCACCTATACTACCCACATAAAGTACCCTCTCCTACTTACACCTACTCTACCCACACTAATATACCCTAATCTATTCACACTTATACTACCCAAACTAATATACCCTATCCTACTCCCACCTATACTACCCAAACTAATATACCCTATCCTACTCCCACCTATACTACCCACACTAATATACACTATCCTACTCCCACTTATACTACCCACAATAATATACCCTACCATACTCCCACCTACTCTACCCACACAAATATACCCTATCCTACTCCCACCTGCTCTACCCACACTAATATACCCTATCCTATTCCCATTTATACTACCCACACTAAAATACACTATCCTCCTCCCAACTACACTACCTAAACTAATATACCATATCCTCCTCCCAACTACACTACCCAAACTAATATATCCTATCCTACTCCCACCTATACTACCCACACTAATATACTGTATCCTCCTTCCATCTACACTACCCACACTAATATACCCTATCCTACTCCCACCTGTACTACCTACACTAATATACTCTATCCTACTCCCACCTAATCTACTCACACTAATATACTCTATCCTACTGCCATCTAATCTATTCACACTAATATACTCTTTCTTACTCCCAAATATACTACTCAAACTAATATATCCTATCCTCCTCCCAACTACACTACCCACACTAATATACCCTATCTTACTCCCACCTATACTACCCACACTAATATACCCTATCTTACTCCCACCTATACTACCCACACTAATATACCCTACCCTACTCTCTCTTACACTACCCACACTAATATACCCTATCCTACTCCCTCCTACACTACCCACACTAATATACCCTACCCTACTCTCTCTTACACTACCCACACTAATATACCCTATCCTACTCCCTCCTACACTACCCACACTAATATACCCTACCCTACTCTCTCTTACTCTACCCACACTAATATACCCTAATCTATTCACACTTATACTACCCAAACTAATATACCCTATCCTACTCCCACCTATACTACCCAAACTAATATACCCTATCCTACTCCCACCTATACTACCCACACTAATATACACTATCCTACTCCCACTTATACTACCCACAATAATATACCCTACCATACTCCCACCTACTCTACCCACACAAATATACCCTATCCTACTCCCACCTGCTCTACCCACACTAATATACCCTATCCTATTCCCATTTATACTACCCACACTAAAATACACTATCCTCCTCCCAACTACACTACCTAAACTAATATACCATATCCTCCTCCCAACTACACTACCCAAACTAATATATCCTATCCTACTCCCACCTATACTACCCACACTAATATACTGTATCCTCCTTCCATCTACACTACCCACACTAATATACCCTATCCTACTCCCACCTGTACTACCTACACTAATATACTCTATCCTACTCCCACCTAATCTACTCACACTAATATACTCTATCCTACTGCCATCTAATCTATTCACACTAATATACTCTTTCTTACTCCCAAATATACTACTCAAACTAATATATCCTATCCTCCTCCCAACTACACTACCCACACTAATATACCCTATCTTACTCCCACCTATACTACCCACACTAATATACCCTATCTTACTCCCACCTATACTACCCACACTAATATACCCTACCCTACTCTCTCTTACACTACCCACACTAATATACCCTATCCTACTCCCTCCTACACTACCCACACTAATATACCCTACCCTACTCTCTCTTACACTACCCACACTAATATACCCTATCCTACTCCCTCCTACACTACCCACACTAATATACCCTACCCTACTCTCTCTTACACTACCCACACTAATATACCCTATCCTACTCCCTCCTACACTACCTACACTAATATACCCTATCATACTCCCACCTACCCTACTCCCACCTATACTATACACACATACTGTATGCATCCATACACAAACCCTACTTCCATTAATACTACGCACACTAATGCACCCTTACACCTACCCTACTACACTACTCACACTAATGTCTTCTTATACCTACCTACTCCCACCTACACTAGGCCCACTAATCTACCCTCACACCAAGGGGCGTAACTAGGAATGTACGAGCGGTGCCACCGCACAGAGTGCAGGACACTGTGAATTGCACCGTCGCTGCCCCACGGCACCTGCGTGTGGCTAACAGTGTGTCTGGAACGGCAGCCTGCAGCCACTAGCACTACTGCACCCTGCAGCCTGTGGAGCTGCCTGGAGTGTCCTTAGGATGCTTCGGGCAAGGATCTACTTACCGGAACTGTCAGCAAAGCTTATGGGTACTGCCCCTATGCGTGATTTCATGAGGTCACAAGTTAAGGAGCAGGGACAGAACAGGGTGGCATAAAGTCCTGTTTTGGCACTGCTCACATATAACCTACTCCCACCTACGTTACCCTCACTAATACACCATCACAGCTGTCCCAATCATCACTCGGATCACACTCATCCCTCCGATCAGCTCTGCTGCCCTCTTCCTACTAGCCGCCCATCAGTGAATTCTTTCTTCAGATCCTCAAGAGCTCCAGTAACTGAGCAGTAAGTTAATGACAAGTTGAGGGTTATCACTTCACAGCACAGGGTAACTAAACCTGCTAAAGACTACTTACTACATTATGCATAGATATTATTTGTCATTAAATAATGTGCTGCGTTATATGTCACAGCAGTATAAATAAAGGTCCACAAAATTATAATTTCAGGAACCCTTATAGACATTATGAGAACAAAGTGACCTCATCTGTCCTAGTGTGCATGTGTTTGTTCATACAGAGAGGCGACTGTTAACATATATGTGCTTGACACTAACGAATGCCTGAAATGCAATTGTTTTTCCATGTCCCATACATTGACAACAGAATCATGTGTAATCCCTGTATATCTGTGTCTATTTGGTTTAATGACTTCATTAAATCACCATTACTGCACTGCTGATATATAATAACCGTATGCCTGATATATAAACCACTCCATAAAGTAAGCATTGGAGGGAGATGTCATTCTTGTTTCAGGTGTTTCTTTCTTCATCCTCTGCTGTCATTACTTGTCAGCGGCAGTGTGAGCAAGTCGCACTTGGGTTCACAAGTGACCCTTAACCTCCTCTACAAGCTTTTAAAAAACAAATAAGGACGGTAAAATATGATTAACCATCTCCATGTTGCTTAATTTAAATAGCAGAGGGCATCTAACTTGTTCTCCATCCTGCCCATTTTCATGCATGTTTTGGGTCATTATCAAGCCGTAAAAATGTCTCTACCTTGGCACAAACATCTATACTCTTCTAAGTCTTGGTGCACGTGCGCAAAAGCAGTTGCTCAGCTTCGCAAATGGTCTTAGTGCTGCATATTTATGCGGTGTGCAAGAGACACTTCCGGAGGGCGATCCAGTCTATAGATCTAGAGCAAAAAGGTTGACAATGTCTAGATAGACAGATGTTAGACAGTCAATAGGTCAACAGGTACAAAAAGGTCGACAGGGACCAAATGTCGACACACTAAAGGTTGACATGTAAGCCGGTCAGCATGTACAAATGGTCGACATGGACAAATGATCGACACAAAAGTGGTCGACACAAAAAATGGTCGCAATATATATTTTTTAAGAGTTAGGCACTTACCCCTATGGTAAGGGTTAGATACCAGGAGGGAGGTTAGGGTTAGGCACTAAAAGGGACAGTTAGGGTCAGGCACCTACCCCTACAGTTAGGGTTAGACACCAGGATGGAGGGTTAGGGTGAAGATTAGAGTTAGAAAAAATAAATAAAAATGTGTCGACCATTTGACAATATCAACTATTTGTCCCTGTAGACCTTTTGTCCATGTCAACCTATTGACTGTCTAACATCTGGTGTCTATCTAGACATTGTCAACCTTTTTACTGTAGATCTTTCAATCCATACCCTTCTGGAGTATGTGTTGTGACTCATGAGATTCGATGTGCCCAGCCTTTATTAATTACTTACGTTATATGTCACAACCAGAGAAAAATAGAACTTGTCCTCTTGCCATTCACGTAATTCATGTGTAAACAATGTCTAGACAACTAAGCAAACAGTCTACATTTACATATGGCTAATGCAGCAGCAAGAGATTTACATGTCAAGATAGAGTTATATTTCTCTTACATGAAACATGACAACTTTAGATAGATCTTCACAATGCCGCAATGTATATAAGCCATGAGTATATATACAGCCCTCATCGCAGTGGCTCACAAAATAGAAGCACTGTCATTTTGTATAATATGCTATATTTGTCTATTGTGTCACATTTTGTTTTATTTATGTTGTTTACCATTGTCTACAGAATTTATAATCACATTATTTTAGTCCAGGTTGTTACTCATTACATTTCTTCTAAACACAAATGCCATTTTATTTCTTCTTATAGAAGAACATCCTATATCTAAGTAGGGCACATCTTTTATAGTCTCCCATTTAGCAGAACAGAGGGGAATTGAACTCCCGCTGCTCTGGCTACACTCAAATAGAAGGAATTCCTCGCCTCTGAAGTCACCAGCACCCGGTCAGCCTCCCACAGCCTAACCAAAGGAGCAACCAACGCGACAATCCGTTGCAATCAGTGGCGGCTCCAGAGGTGGGGCTGCAGCGCAGTCCAAATTTCAAATAGGGGAACCACACCAACTGCCATCTCACACGCTGCCAAACATAGCTGACTGGGACAGGAAGCAGTCGGGAAGCCGACGGACGAAATCCCAACTGCCAACTTCCCAACTATCTTATCCTGGCAAGGTGCTAATGACAGGCGTCGAAATCCCAATGCCCTGGGAGCCCGACACCCATTTTACCGATCGAAGGTAAGGCCACACGCCCCTCCCCCACCCCCGAGAGGTTAGGGTTAGGCTAGGGGAAGGGGGCTTAGGGTTAGGCACACCCTGGGGGAGGTTAGGGTTAGGCACCCCCCCCGGGAGACTTAGGTTTAGGCTGCGGGGAAGGGGGGGTTAGGTTTGGGCACTTAAATGGAGGTTAGGGTTAGGCACTTGGAGGGGGAGGTTAGGGTTAGGCACCCCTAAGTGAAGGTTAGGGTTAGGGGGGGTTAGGTTAGCGGTACTTACCTTTTAGAGCAGTCTGGATCTGCAACCCTGCCGGGCTTCCATGCGGCCGGCGGTGAATCATACCGCAGTTGGTGTGGTTCTCCTATTTGAACTTTGGACTGCGCTGCAGCCCCACCCCTGGAGTCGCCACTGGTCACAATGGCTGCAATTGTGCTCTCAAATGCTCAAGGAGGTGTTTGACACCTCCTTCTGCTAATGCATTAAGATGTTGAAGCACAATATCATACCTAAGGATGTCATTTATTAATTTAAGCAGGAGATATTTACAAACCCTAATATGAAATGATTTGTGATAATACCACTCTTATTATTTTATTCTGTTATTTGAAAAAAGGGCATAAACAAGGTTTTCTGACCAAATAAGTAGCTTTCTTTTAAAAACGTTCCCTAAATACTGTATGTTCCAGACTTGGTGGAATCATTCTGTCTGCCAGGATGTAAATGTGAGGATAGCTTGCTACATTGATTTACCAAATCTAAATCCAGTAACCAATTAAGGTGCAACAAATTATTCTTTACTGTATCGTTGTGATCGCTGTAATCTAATTTCCAGAGTGCAGAACTGGTGTCAGGTTTGTCCAACAGGATAAAAAGACCGTCTCATAATTGGCTTGATACTATTGTTGCCATAAGCCAGACTTGGATGTATAAGATGGTTAATGCAGCATGCAAAAGTTTTAGCATAATCCCTATTAGTCCATTCCCGCTGTTCTCGATCTTCACCTGCCAATTTATCTTCGTCAATTGTTTCTTGCAAAAGATTTCTCTATCGGTTTTTTGGCAAGAGGTAAAGAACATGAGAGACAATCAGCAGGAGCTGGTGCATTTAATAAAACAGAAGAGTATATTCATGTTTAATAGCACATATTTTGCGACATGAAACTCTTCAAATTACATTGTAAAAAAGGACGAATTGCTGTTTGGCTGTTTCAAGGTAAAACATTTTACAGCGATAAACAACCATACTTAAACATCAAATTAAAGAAAGTAGTTTTTGAATAGTAGAACATGCAAAGAATTTGACAGGGTTTCAATAGTTTTCTGATATAAAAGGGACAATGCCGTTGATAGAACATCAACCAACCAAATTATATTTACTTGTTCCAACTAAAAAAATTTTTATTGCATCAATTTTTCATTTTAAAATGATTCTGTGCATGGTGCCAAAACAATCTTATGTCATGTGAATTCGGCAGAACAGTTTTCTAACTCACAGGTTCTCATAACTCGGACCTCAGGACCCCAAACAGTACATGTTTTCCAAGTCTCCTCACAGAATCACAAGGGAAATAATTAGCTCCACCTGTGGATTTTTTAAAATGAGTCAGTGAGTAATGACAACACCTGTGCACCTGTTAGGTGACCTGGAAAACGTGAACTGTGTGGGGTCCTGAGGACCGAGTTTGAGAATCACTGCTCTAGCTGACTGCCAGTGCCAGACTTAGGCCCTGATTCAGACCCGCTCGCAGCCGCTGGCCACTCGCTGGGTCTGTGGGCGTTTTTATTTTCTCTCCAGCTGCTCGCAAATCTGTGGGAGACCACCCACAGCTTGTGCGAGCGGCCAGGAGACCATCGCGACCATCGGCCGTGCGACAGGACCCTACGGTAGGGCAGAGGCGTCACTAGGGCTGGTGTCACCCGGTGCTATAACTCATGGTGACACCCCCCCTCCAAGAAAAAAAAAATGATATGCAGCTCCACGAACTCTCCCCAAATACCAGTCCAGCAATCACACTTACACAATGCCCCCAATAGTGGTGCCCCGTAGATTGCAGTGACCGCCAGATAATACAGAGAGCGTCGTAGTAACCGCCAGATAATGTAGAGAGTCACAGTGAATGCCAGATAATGCAGAGACCATCATTGACCCACATATAACACATAATATGAATACACCCCTTATACACACAGAAACACAATAATTATACCCACGCACATACATTAATCACCATCCCCAGCATAGACAGTATTACCTCCCCAAGTTAAAAACAAATACACCCTCCCCCATTGAATAAGTATATCATCCCCCTAGGTCTGATGGGCAATGTCGCTGACGAAACCGGGGAGCAACCCTCGTCAGTGACATAGCGGGTACACACTGGCCGATATGCCCGATATGTACATATCTTCTAGTGTGTACCTGGCATTAGGTTTAGGGAGGGGAGGTTAGGTTTAGGCACCAGGGGGGAGGGTTAGGCACTAGGTGGGGAGGGATAGGGTTATGCACTAGAGGTGAAAGGGTTTGGCACTAGACGAGAGGGTTAGGGTTAGGCACTAGGGGAGAGGATTAGGGATAGGCACTAGGGGAGAGTATTAAGGTGTGGGGAGGGGGAGGTTAGGGTTAGACACTAGGAGGGGAGGGTTAGGGTTATGCACTAGAGGTGAGAGGGTTAGGGTTAGGTGCTAGGAGAGAGTGTTAGGGGGTGCGGGGAGGGGTAGGTTAGGGTTAGGCACAAGGAGGGGAGGGTTAGGCACTAGGAGGGGAGGGTTAGGGTGCAGGGAGGAGGAGGTTAGGTTTAGGCACTGGGGAGGGAGGGTTAGGGGTTATGGTTAGGGGTATGGAGAGGGGGAGGGTTAGGCACTGGGGGGGTTTGGGATAGGCACTAGGGGGGAGGTTTAGGGTGTGGGGAGGGGGAGGTTAGGTTTAGGCATTGGGGAGGGAGGGTTAGGGTTATGGTTAGGGGTATGGAGTAGGAAATAAAGGACAGGGACAACACAGCCCCTGCAGGCACAGGTCTAACATAACAAACACACACACAATGACAGGTAATGCCCCCCCCTCCTCCCTCATTGAATTATTTACATCCCATTACACCTACTGTATACGCTGTGCTGGCTGCTGCTGTCTCCCAGTTCCTTCTCATACTTGCTGACTGAGAGGTCAGAGGGTCACGCTGGGAAGAAGCAGGGACCGTGTACAAACTACTTGTCAGTATTCAAGTGTAATCAACAGTGTCTGAATACACTTGAACACTGGAAAAATGTTTTGTAGACTGTCCCTGCTTGTTCCCAGCATGACGATCTATCAGACAGCAGCGAGGGGCAGAAGCTCAGCTGCCATCCATCCACCCCAGCGGCTTCAGCCAGGCTGATCAGTAATCAGCCCCCTGTCCTCTAGCGCTTGCACGCCCGCCCCACATGGAGGGGACTGCATGAGGAGCTCAGCCGCACTTACTGTATAGAAGGCTGCCGCTGGCTGTCTCAGTGTGACAGGCGCAGCGGCAGCCGGCAGAAGCAAAAACTGTCTCAGCAGGCAGCTGCTGCAGGGAGAGCGCCTCTCCAGCCTGGCGTCTCCCTGCAGTGCAGGACCTGCTGAGCGGGGGGTGGGGATGAGTCGGATTTTGGTGTCACCCCCTTGGAGGGTGACACTCGGTGCGGCCCGCACCCACCGCACCCCCCTTGTGACGCCACTGCGGTAGGGTCTAGGCTGCCGCAAGGGTCCTGTCGCAATAGAGCAGGAAGTCCAATACTGATATCAGTAGTGATGTCAGTCAGCCCTCCTACAAACGCCAGGCGTTCCTAAGGGAACATCTGCATTTGTCCGGCCACCCCCCTACCCGCCCACAAAACGAGGCAAGCTGTCAATCAACATCGACAGCCGCCCCATCTTTTTGCGAGCCCCGTAGCGACTGAACTTCAGTCGCTCAGCAGGGCTCGCGCACACCGGATGCGGCGCGTGCGCTGTGGGCAACCATCGGGCCGCTTGCGAGTGGCTCTGAATCGGGCCCTTAGGGTTTTATGTAATAGGTTCTGAGATTACAGAACCAGCATGATTTTGGCAACTTTGACGCTAAACCAGCCTTATAACTGACTGCCTCTTACTGTACATTTAGCGCAAGGTCTGCTAAATCATGCCGATCCATAATCTCGGAATCTGTTGTTTAACCCCCTGAGAGTCCATCAGTAAATCCGGTTACAAGCGCCCCCTTTATAATTGAAATAATATATTTGTTAACACCTATTCATTAAAGCCCTTAATGGCTACATATTACTAGACAGTGTAATAAAAGTACCAACTAATGAGCTCCTAACGTTGTCATTTTTCAAACACAGCCTGTAACATGACAGTTAGGAGCTGATTGGTTGGTACTTTATCTCTGCCACTTTATCTCCAAGGCTTATTACCTAGACCTCTGAGTCATTAACATCCACCAGCAGCCTCCAATACGCCCAACAGTGTCAACTATAGTTTCGCCCTATTATCTTGCCTAATAGATGACAAGGTGGTATCGCTCTCCCGTATCTTGCCTAATAGATGACAAGGTGGTGTCGCTCTCCCGTATCTTGCCTAATAGATGACAAGGTGGTATCGCTCTCCCGTATCTTGCCTAATAGATGACAAGGTGGTGTCGCTCTCCCGTATCTTGCCTAATAGATGACAAGGTGGTGTCGCTCTCCCATATCTTGCCTAATAGATGACAAGGTGGTGTCGCTGTACCTTATCTTGCCTAATAGATGACAAGGTGGTGTCGCTCTCCCTTATCTTGCCTAATAGATGACAAGGTGGTATCGCTCTCCCTTATCTTGCCTAATAGATGACAAGGTGGTATCGCTCTCCCTTATCTTGCCTAATAGATGACAAGGTGGTATCGCTCTCCCGTATCTTGCCTAATAGATGACAAGGTGGTGTCGCTCTCCCATATCTTGCCTAATAGATGACAAGGTGGTATCGCTCTCCCGTATCTTGCCTAATAGATGACAAGGTGGTGTCGCTCTCCCTTATCTTGCCTAATAGATGACAAGGTGGTGTCGCTCTCCCTTATCTTGCCTAATAGATGACAAGGTGGTATCGCTCTCCCGTATCTTGCCTAATAGATGACAAGGTGGTATCGCTCTCCCGTATCTTGCCTAATAGATGACAAGGTGGTGTCGCTCTCCCTTATCTTGCCTAATAGATGACAAGGTGGTATTGCTCTCCCGTATCTTGCCTAATAGATGACAAGGTGGTGTCGCTGTACCTTATCTTGCCTAATAGATGACAAGGTGGTGTCGCTCTCCCTTATCTTGCCTAATAGATGACAAGGTGGTATCGCTCTCCCTTATCTTGCCTAATAGATGACAAGGTGGTATCGCTCTCCCTTATCTTGCCTAATAGATGACAAGGTGGTATCGCTCTCCCGTATCTTGCCTAATAGATGACAAGGTGGTGTCGCTCTCCCATATCTTGCCTAATAGATGACAAGGTGGTGTCGCTCTCCCTTATCTTGCCTAATAGATGACAAGGTGGTGTCGCTTTCCCGTATCTTGCCTAATAGATGACAAGGTGGTGTCGCTCTCCCGTATCTTGCCTAATAGATGACAAGGTGGTGTCGCTCTCCCTTATCTTGCCTAATAGATGACAAGGTGGTGTCGCTCTCCCGTATCTTGCCTAATAGATGACAAGGTGGTGTCGCTCTCCCTTATCTTGCCTAATAGATGACAAGGTGGTATCGCTCTCCCATATCTTGCCTAATAGATGACAAGGTGGTGTCGCTCTCCCTTATCTTGCCTAATAGATGACAAGGTGGTATCGCTCTCCCGTATCTTGCCTAATAGATGACAAGGTGGTGTCGCTCTCCCGTATCTTGCCTAATAGATGACAAGGTGGTGTCGCTCTCCCATATCTTGCCTAATAGATGACAAGGTGGTATCGCTCTCCCGTATCTTGCCTAATAGATGACAAGGTGGTATCACTCTCCCGTATCTTGCCTAATAGATGACAAGGTGGTGTCGCTCTCCCTTATCTTGCCTAATAGATGACAAGGTGGTATCGCTCTCCCTTATCTTGCCTAATAGATGACAAGGTGGTGTCGCTCTCCCTTATCTTGCCTAATAGATGACAAGGTGGTATCGCTCTCCCGTATCTTGCCTAATAGATGACAAGGTGGTGTCGCTCTCCCATATCTTGCCTAATAGATGACAAGGTGGTATCGCTCTCCCGTATCTTGCCTAATAGATGACAAGGTGGTATCGCTCTCCCATATCTTGCCTAATAGATGACAAGGTGGTGTCGCTCTCCCGTATCTTGCCTAATAGATGACAAGGTGGTGTCGCTCTCCCTTATCTTGCCTAATAGATGACAAGGTGGTGTCGCTCTCCCTTATCTTGCCTAATAGATGACAAGGTGGTGTCGCTCTCCCATATCTTGCCTAATAGATGACAAGGTGGTGTCGCTCTCCCATATCTTGCCTAATAGATGACAAGGTGGTGTCACTCTCCCATATCTTGCCTAATAGATGACAAGGTGGTGTCGCTCTCCCATATCTTGCCTAACAGATGACAAGGTGGTGTCACTCTCCCTTATCTTGCCTAATAGATGACAAGGTGGCGTCGCTCTCCCTTATCTTGCCTAATAGATGACAAGGTGGCATCGCTCTCCCGTATCTTGCTTAATAGATGACAAGGTGGTGTCGTTCTCCCATATCTTGCCTAATAGATGACAAGGTGGTGTCGCTGTACCTTATCTTGCCTAATAGATGACAAGGTGGTGTCGCTCTCCCTTATCTTGCCTAATAGATGACAAGGTGGTATCGCTCTCCCTTATCTTGCCTAATAGATGACAAGGTGGTATCGCTCTCCCTTATCTTGCCTAATAGATGACAAGGTGGTATCGCTCTCCCGTATCTTGCCTAATAGATGACAAGGTGGTGTCGCTCTCCCATATCTTGCCTAATAGATGACAAGGTGGTATCGCTCTCCCGTATCTTGCCTAATAGATGACAAGGTGGTGTCGCTCTCCCTTATCTTGCCTAATAGATGACAAGGTGGTGTCGCTCTCCCTTATCTTGCCTAATAGATGACAAGGTGGTATCGCTCTCCCGTATCTTGCCTAATAGATGACAAGGTGGTATCGCTCTCCCGTATCTTGCCTAATAGATGACAAGGTGGTGTCGCTCTCCCTTATCTTGCCTAATAGATGACAAGGTGGTATCGCTCTCCCGTATCTTGCCTAATAGATGACAAGGTGGTGTCGCTGTACCTTATCTTGCCTAATAGATGACAAGGTGGTGTCGCTCTCCCTTATCTTGCCTAATAGATGACAAGGTGGTATCGCTCTCCCTTATCTTGCCTAATAGATGACAAGGTGGTATCGCTCTCCCTTATCTTGCCTAATAGATGACAAGGTGGTATCGCTCTCCCGTATCTTGCCTAATAGATGACAAGGTGGTGTCGCTCTCCCATATCTTGCCTAATAGATGACAAGGTGGTGTCGCTCTCCCTTATCTTGCCTAATAGATGACAAGGTGGTGTCGCTTTCCCTTATCTTGCCTAATAGATGACAAGGTGGTGTCGCTCTCCCGTATCTTGCCTAATAGATGACAAGGTGGTGTCGCTCTCCCTTATCTTGCCTAATAGATGACAAGGTGGTGTCGCTCTCCCGTATCTTGCCTAATAGATGACAAGGTGGTGTCGCTCTCCCTTATCTTGCCTAATAGATGACAAGGTGGTATCGCTCTCCCATATCTTGCCTAATAGATGACAAGGTGGTGTCGCTCTCCCTTATCTTGCCTAATAGATGACAAGGTGGTATCGCTCTCCCGTATCTTGCCTAATAGATGACAAGGTGGTGTCGCTCTCCCGTATCTTGCCTAATAGATGACAAGGTGGTGTCGCTCTCCCATATCTTGCCTAATAGATGACAAGGTGGTATCGCTCTCCCGTATCTTGCCTAATAGATAACAAGGTGGTATCACTCTCCCGTATCTTGCCTAATAGATGACAAGGTGGTGTCGCTCTCCCTTATCTTGCCTAATAGATGACAAGGTGGTATCGCTCTCCCTTATCTTGCCTAATAGATGACAAGGTGGTGTCGCTCTCCCTTATCTTGCCTAATAGATGACAAGGTGGTATCGCTCTCCCGTATCTTGCCTAATAGATGACAAGGTGGTGTCGCTCTCCCATATCTTGCCTAATAGATGACAAGGTGGTATCGCTCTCCCGTATCTTGCCTAATAGATGACAAGGTGGTATCGCTCTCCCATATCTTGCCTAATAGATGACAAGGTGGTGTCGCTCTCCCGTATCTTGCCTAATAGATGACAAGGTGGTGTCGCTCTCCCTTATCTTGCCTAATAGATGACAAGGTGGTGTCGCTCTCCCTTATCTTGCCTAATAGATGACAAGGTGGTGTCGCTCTCCCATATCTTGCCTAATAGATGACAAGGTGGTGTCGCTCTCCCATATCTTGCCTAATAGATGACAAGGTGGTGTCACTCTCCCATATCTTGCCTAACAGATGACAAGGTGGTGTCGCTCTCCCATATCTTGCCTAACAGATGACAAGGTGGTGTCACTCTCCCTTATCTTGCCTAATAGATGACAAGGTGGCGTCGCTCTCCCTTATCTTGCCTAATAGATGACAAGGTGGCATCGCTCTCCCGTATCTTGCTTAATAGATGACAAGGTGGTGTCGTTCTCCCATATCTTGCCTAATAGATGACAAGGTGGTGTCGCTGTACCTTATCTTGCCTAATAGATGACAAGGTGGTGTCGCTCTCCCTTATCTTGCCTAATAGATGACAAGGTGGTATCGCTCTCCCTTATCTTGCCTAATAGATGACAAGGTGGTATCGCTCTCCCTTATCTTGCCTAATAGATGACAAGGTGGTATCGCTCTCCCGTATCTTGCCTAATAGATGACAAGGTGGTGTCGCTCTCCCATATCTTGCCTAATAGATGACAAGGTGGTATCGCTCTCCCGTATCTTGCCTAATAGATGACAAGGTGGTGTCGCTCTCCCTTATCTTGCCTAATAGATGACAAGGTGGTGTCGCTCTCCCTTATCTTGCCTAATAGATGACAAGGTGGTATCGCTCTCCCGTATCTTGCCTAATAGATGACAAGGTGGTATCGCTCTCCCGTATCTTGCCTAATAGATGACAAGGTGGTGTCGCTCTCCCTTATCTTGCCTAATAGATGACAAGGTGGTATCGCTCTCCCGTATCTTGCCTAATAGATGACAAGGTGGTGTCGCTGTACCTTATCTTGCCTAATAGATGACAAGGTGGTGTCGCTCTCCCTTATCTTGCCTAATAGATGACAAGGTGGTATCGCTCTCCCTTATCTTGCCTAATAGATGACAAGGTGGTATCGCTCTCCCTTATCTTGCCTAATAGATGACAAGGTGGTATCGCTCTCCCGTATCTTGCCTAATAGATGACAAGGTGGTGTCGCTCTCCCATATCTTGCCTAATAGATGACAAGGTGGTGTCGCTCTCCCTTATCTTGCCTAATAGATGACAAGGTGGTGTCGCTCTCCCTTATCTTGCCTAATAGATGACAAGGTGGTGTCGCTCTCCCGTATCTTGCCTAATAGATGACAAGGTGGTGTCGCTCTCCCTTATCTTGCCTAATAGATGACAAGGTGGTGTCGCTCTCCCGTATCTTGCCTAATAGATGACAAGGTGGTGTCGCTCTCCCTTATCTTGCCTAATAGATGACAAGGTGGTATCGCTCTCCCATATCTTGCCTAATAGATGACAAGGTGGTGTCGCTCTCCCTTATCTTGCCTAATAGATGACAAGGTGGTATCGCTCTCCCGTATCTTGCCTAATAGATGACAAGGTGGTGTCGCTCTCCCGTATCTTGCCTAATAGATGACAAGGTGGTGTCGCTCTCCCATATCTTGCCTAATAGATGACAAGGTGGTATCGCTCTCCCGTATCTTGCCTAATAGATGACAAGGTGGTATCACTCTCCCGTATCTTGCCTAATAGATGACAAGGTGGTGTCGCTCTCCCGTATCTTGCCTAATAGATGACAAGGTGGTGTCGCTCTCCCTTATCTTGCCTAATAGATGACAAGGTGGTATCGCTCTCCCTTATCTTGCCTAATAGATGACAAGGTGGTGTCGCTCTCCCTTATCTTGCCTAATAGATGACAAGGTGGTATCGCTCTCCCGTATCTTGCCTAATAGATGACAAGGTGGTGTCGCTCTCCCATATCTTGCCTAATAGATGACAAGGTGGTATCGCTCTCCCGTATCTTGCCTAATAGATGACAAGGTGGTATCGCTCTCCCATATCTTGCCTAATAGATGACAAGGTGGTGTCGCTCTCCCGTATCTTGCCTAATAGATGACAAGGTGGTGTCGCTCTCCCTTATCTTGCCTAATAGATGACAAGGTGGTGTCGCTCTCCCTTATCTTGCCTAATAGATGACAAGGTGGTGTCGCTCTCCCATATCTTGCCTAATAGATGACAAGGTGGTGTCGCTCTCCCATATCTTGCCTAATAGATGACAAGGTGGTGTCACTCTCCCATATCTTGCCTAATAGATGACAAGGTGGTGTCGCTCTCCCATATCTTGCCTAACAGATGACAAGGTGATGTCACTCTCCCTTATCTTGCCTAATAGATGACAAGGTGGCGTCGCTCTCCCTTATCTTGCCTAATAGATGACAAGGTGGCATCGCTCTCCCGTATCTTGCTTAATAGATGACAAGGTGGTGTCGTTCTCCCATATCTTGCCTAATAGATGACAAGGTGGTGTCGCTCTCCCTTATCTTGCCTAATAGATGACAAGGTGGTGTCGCTCTCCCCTATCTTGCCTAATAGATGACAAGGTGGTGTCGCTCTCCCTTATCTTGCCTAATAGATGACAAGGTGGTGTCGCTCTCCCGTATCTTGTCTAATAGATGACAAGGTGGTGTCGCTCTCCCATATCTTGCCTAATAGATGACAAGGTGGTGTCGCTCTCCCTTATCTTGCCTAATAGATGACAAGGTGGTGTCGCTCTCCCTTATCTTGCCTAATAGATGACAAGGTGGTGTCGCTCTTCCTTATCTTGCCTAATAGATGACAAGGTGGTGTCGCTCTCCCTTATCTTGCCTAATAGATGACAAGGTGGTATCGCTCTCCCGTATCTTGCCTAATAGATGACAAGGTGGTGTCGCTCTCCCATATCTTGCCTAATAGATGACAAGGTGGTGTCGCTCTCCCATATCTTGCCTAATAGATGGCAAGGTGGTGTCGCTGTCCCCTGGTCATGGTCTAATTCAGCCCATGCCCTTCTGAGAATAAGAGTATACTTAACAGGGCATAATTTCTGATGGGACACTCTCTCTCGCCATCAGGAAACAAAACATAGAAGAGTGAGGGGGTGGGGATGTCTTGAAGAAGAGGCTTCAGTCAGGTGTGCAGACCCTAATATAGAACTCCTAACTCGCAACACCTCCCTTTCCCTGCTAACCAATCTATGGAAGCAGTCCACTGTCTGACTCATACACAGCTGCGGAGCAGGGCTCCCCGCCGTCCTGTGCTGTTCCCACCCCAAGTCTGTGACATTAGGGGAGTGGCGTGGCCGCATGCAGGGGGTAGTGTAAAGCTGCCCAGACTCTCTGGCATGCACTACACATGCCAGAGAGTCCCAGTATCACTAAGGCAGCTCTACTGTCCGCAATTTTCCTTTCCAGGCACCCTGCTAGCCAGATGCAAGGGCCATGGGGCAACAATGATGCTGCCACCAAGGCACTGCACCCTGGGTAAAGGCTCCGCTCACGGGTAGTTAGGATACAGGTGGGTGGGATCCCAACAGCTACATCCCGACATGGGACTAAAGATAGGCGTTGAAATCCCGACACCTATCATTAGCCCAACTACTAAATCCTGACAACCGGCTTACCATACAAAGGTAAGCCAGGTGTCTTAGTGTGTAGCCGCGGGTGGTGTGGCTTAGCGTTAGGGACTCCCCGGGGGACTTAGGGTTAGGGTAGATAAAGGGGGGGTTAGGCACCACTAGGGGGGGTTAGGCACCCGTCTGAGAGGGTTAGGTTTAGGGTGCGGGGAGGGGGTATTTGATTCGCCAGCATTACATACCGATTCCCCGCTCACACACCCCTCCCTACAGCCCTGCTCATACAAAGCCCTCAAATGCTATAACATGGTAGCAAGAAGCTAGCTGGATACTATGGGCAAATTCTCCAGCTGCCCTCTTTAGATGTCTTGATACATTTCCCCCCTATGCCTCTTCTCATGGTCATACGTGCACCTCTGAGTTTGAATGGGAAATGTAGCCAACACCAGAGAGGTGACACGGTCATAGAATTTACAGGGGAAGGTAAAGAATGAGTTCACTTACGGAAAATAAAGCAGCTCTGTTTATACTATGGGACACAGACAAAATGATTATTGTTAGACTTGTTAGAAACTGTTAAGCATGACGCACGACACCGTAATATTTACAAAAAAGAAATGCTTCATTGTTTAACTCATTTATCCTTCTGAGGTACTCAGCAGACTAAAGTTAATTAAAACAGATATGACTTTATATGAGTACTTTAAACCCGCTACTCCCCCTCATGTCAACTAGGCTGTTTAGCTTTAATATATTCATGACGAGACCTCGTCCTGCCCTATCTCAAAAGGACCTGCAGAAATAATTTTTCATAGGTCATTATAATGTATTACAAAGGTCTGCAAATGTTCAATACTTTGGATAAATGCTAGATATCCGTGATGGTGGGTGGAGGGGGTAACTTGTCTATGTAAAAAAAAAAGTTTATAAATTATAAAGTGGAAATAATTCACTTCACACAATAATAAACAAACAAAAAAACATACTGGCAGTTTAAATTGGGGGGGGGGGTATAGGGTGGGATTTTTAGCGATGGCGGCCTTTCTGGGAATCTTGCCCTCTCTTGCGGGCGGCTGGGAGCACCACCTGGTTTTCGGGAGCCTCTCGGCTGTTCCGGGTGAGTAGGCTCGTTTTTACGCTGCGGAATGGGGAGAATCTTACCAGGGATCCACGGTCCGTTGGGAGGGGACAGGGTTTAATGACGCAATTCTATGATAATCGTATAATTCATTTAAATATGCACGATTCACTGCATTTTGACGAGAGGGAGCTTCTTGCGAAGAGGACATTTCAAAAGTTGGCAAATAGTCCTGGTTCTTAACATTACCTATAGACATGTTTTGACTGAAATACAGTACAACATATACAATACGTATATTGAAAACGGTGTATAATCTAAGTGAAAAACAGGTGAAGCATATACTGTAATTGATGAATAAGACATACATTATTTACTGTCCTATTTAAAATATGCTATTATCGTCTAAATTAGTTCTTTATTTCAATGTCCAACCCTATTCTCCCTGATGTCTTTATGGCCTAAATTATTTACCTTAAATTCTCCTCCTGTCAATACAATACAGTGTATTACATCCCTTAGTTATGGATAGTGTCCCCATGTGTCCTGATTTTCCTACAACATTTACTTTTTCCACTTTAAATCCTTGACCCATGTTGCTCATTGATCTATTAGCTCCTGAGGAGCCTAAATCACCAGAATAATTACAAGCAGTATAACCGTGTACTATCTGGCCAAACTTTGTCACACAGGAGTCCCAGTCAGAGGACATTACTAGCATTAGGCAACAGTCATTTGCCGGGGAATTCATTCTTTGTATGTCTAAAAAAATGCATACGGCAATGTGACAGAAGATGTACAGTAGTTCAGCAATACCTACCTACATCAGTGAGTGGGGTTGCTTGTCCATTGTCATCATCAGCGGTGCTATATATATAAAATGTAAAATAGAAAAGCAAAACACTTGTCAGGCATCTTTCATAATGCAACATTCTACAACGATGGCCAAACCATGTATCAAGGGCCAAGGATTAAAGGGCTGATCACCTCCTGGGGACCAGCATCGGCATACTGGGCATTTGCTGAAACGTAGTGATGATTCAAGTCCCAGGGGGTGTGGGCAGCTGCAAATCCCCCTGTGTGTGCTCCTTTTATATAATTTTTATGCAACTGGGTGGGCTTAATGACGTGAGTGCGTCCCCCACCAAAGTAGACAGCTGCTACTCCTTTCTTGACTTCAGGGCCGTAGAGAGCTGTGCTGGTATTTCGTACTTTTAGGGGTGTGGCCTCATACAAGGAGGCGTGGCCATGTATCCTTACAATAAAAAAAATAAAAAAAACAGTACTTGCTGCGCCGCTGTTTGAGCACCACAGGGGGGGCGCTTTGAGCTGCTCAGTCGGGCAAATCCGAGGGGACTGCAGCAGCCTCCCTGGTCACACCGCAGCCGCAGGTTAGGGAGGCGGGGCGGGCGGTTGAACCCGGGCCCCTCCGTCAAGCCTGGGCCCAGGTTATTAGCAAATGCCCCACTCTTTGCATCTCTGCTCGGCTTACATATACTGTATATATACAGAGGCGCCGAGAGGGGGGGGGGGAGCGGGTACAGATTACCGGGGCCCGAGCTTACTGGGGGGCCCGGCGGGGGCCCAGTTCCGGCGCCGCTCCCCCTCCCTCACAGCAGCCCAGCACACAGCTTGTGCTGAACTGCAGTGGAGACTGCTCATGGCTGCTGAGCAGCAGCCACAGCAGTCTCCTATGCCTGTGGGGGGGGGCGATCACACTGATCGTGCCCCCCCTGGCTTTGAGCAGGGCTGAGGGGGCCAAGAGCGCCCACCTCCCCAGAGCGCAGCGCCGCAAATCTTTTTTTTTTTAGAGAAGGGGGCATGGCCATGCCTCCCGCTATTAGGCCATGCCCCCTATTACCCAGGCCCGCCGCGGCTCTCAGCGGGCCTGTGTATATATACTGTATATACAGCCATACTGGTATCCTTTGCAAATTTGTGAGCCTTATTATGGAATCCAACGTTTCAAATATATTCAGACCTAAATCTACTATTTTGCTTGTCAGTAATATTTTTCCATCTGCTGAGTCCATTTCTTATTTCATTTTACCACCTGTCTTTGTAATGAATAATCAACTATTTTGCTTTTGATATTCAAACAATATAATAGTCATCATCCACAGTATGTCTACCATTAAAGGCAGCTGTGATTTCCTTTCTCCCTGTAGTGCATTTATTTCTTTATCTGTCTCCCAGTTTTTACTGTAATTCCGTTCACATGCGAGTAATCCTTCTCTTATAATATTGTATGACTATATTGCAGAATCCGGAAATCACATATAGATTGCGATATAGATGTCTTGTGAGTTGATACAATGCAAATGGTGCTTTACATGGACGTAACTACTATAGATGCAAGTAGGGGTGCCAAGAGGGGGGATCGGGTACTAATTACCCGGGCTTGCTGGAGGGTCCAGGGCTGCCCCCCCCTCTACATAACAAGAACCCAGCACACACTGCTATGTACTGGGCTGCACTGGGAGACTGCTTTCAGCAGTCTCCTATGTCTGTAGGGGGAACAATCACAATAATCACGCATACAGCGCCCCCCTCCTCAGCGCACAGTGGCGCTGCAAAAATCTTTTTCTTTTTTTTTCCTCCCGTTATTAGGCAATGCCGCCGTCACCGGGACCCGGCGCACCTGGGTGCAAGGGACGCAGCTACTGTGAGGTAGAGAGCCGAGGGGGGCCCATCTTCCTTGTCATAGTTACATGTGTTATATACATTGTTCACCATTGCGTGGTACATAGGGGCCCTTACAAACGTATGCTTTGGGGCCTTCAATTACCTAGTTACACCCCTGTCATGTAACGAGTTCCACTACAAATATACCTCTCGTCTTTCTTGTGCTAGGAGGAAATTCTGTAAGTTTGAGTTTCTTTTTTCTGATGCTCAAATGATAGATTGGTAAATCCCATCTGAGAGGCTGATTCAGAGGTGGGCAGTAAAGGCACAGCCGCTGCATCTTTCTACCAAAATATGCCAAAGCCGCAGGAGGAGTCTGCTGTTAAAAGGCGCCCACTGCCGGCTTCTCAGATCAGCTGCTGCATCCAAAGACGCAGCATCGGATCACCTGTGTGAACATCGCCGGGCCATCGGATATCCGGCTAGCCTGAGGTTACTCAGGATGCCCGGCAAAACTATGCCGCTGGGGCCAGTGAAACTGCATCCTAGGATATGGCCACTGGCTTCGGCATGCCCTGGAAACAGGACTGATGCACCCCCATTTTCTGGAACGCTCTCTGTTGCTGCCCCCAAACGCCAGCAGCATGTCACTCATGTCGTAGGACCCGATCTGCCCATGTGCAGTGTGGCTTCTGCGTAGGTGCAGATCTACGACAATCCGAGATTTGTGTGAATACCCATTTAACGTAAATCTCTGGATCAGCCCGAGATGCTTTGAGTCTATGTAGATCGTGCCCAAGTTATTAAAATGTATCCTTTGTCTACGCACTATCTTACCGACTTACTAATCTATAAGAGGTGTCTGGCTTTGGAATGCTGCTGTGATAATGGATAATGCTGCTCTGCTGGGTCAAATTGGGAATTGATCCCATATTGATCTGAGAAACAGTTATGATCACATGAGTCAGCGATTTTTAGCAACTACTTTTAATACATGAATTTGCTCAATTTTATCAGTGACTATCCTTTGCTATAACACATGGAATAACTATTAGATAACTACTGTACACCTCAATGTGAGAACCGTAGAGGCTTTTTTTGCTGACTTACTCCTATTAACTCACATGTAAATTCCAGTAACCTGTTGGCTTGATATAGGCAGACAATTAAGATGTGCTAATTATTGTTTCTCCCTGAACTGCAGGTTAGTAATTACAGTCTACAGTCTCTAAAAAAAAGGTCTGAGTTTTGGGGCTTGTTTTAATTAGTTTTGTAAAACATGACTAGTCGTATAGACCTACAGCCACATTAACAACATGAAGATAACACAAAACAGTTTATTTATCAGTACACATTTTAGCTCAATACAAGTTTATAATAAATACAAAAGTTCCCTACAGGCTTTACCTTTTTTTGATCAATAATGCATTTTCTTTATTAATCATTCACAAAGGATATTTTCATCTATAGAAATATTCAAAGAGAAACACATTATATTATAAAGACAGTCACTTATAGTCTAGCATACATACAACCGCACTAAAGTCTCTTGTATTCGTGGCTAGTAAAAATGTATTTCAAATATAGTATACAGTGTGTATATATATATATGTTAGATTCATGACTAGATTTGACTACTGTATCTGGAACTTGTATGCATAAGATCTTTGCCTGTGTAAAATCCATCTACTGTAACAACTTTTACTAACTTACAGGTATACCATCCAATATTTAGGCATGCAGAATCAATTTGCCAAACCCCGACCTGACCCTCCCCAAAATGCCATCTATTGGGTAAAACTCCACACATTTCATGAAGGCCCCATCCCATTAAAGGTCCATAAAATTGTGACATACTGTAAGTGAGTTATATAAAGGGGTACATAGTAAAATAAATGAGTTTGAAGAATCCCCTATTAGTCAGTCACATAGATAATTATACAGAATAATTTTTAATACTTTTAGATCCACATGTAATGTTAATTATCTAGTTAAAATCTAATAATATAGTGATGAAACAAATATACTTACTGAAAAAAAACTATATAGCAAAAATATCTAGCAAAAAATGTAGCAATATAGCCAATTGTTACATCTATAATTCACACTGGAAGTGTTACATAATGTTTCCTGCATTGTGCAGCAGTCTCTGCTTTCAGCTGGGGGTAAGAAAACTGTTAGCAGAGCAGGTTTCAGAGGCACTTACATTATGATCAGGTCTTTAAATGGAATCAGTATAAATGACCCTATGGCCGGCGGTTCATATCCCGATGCCGGAAGACCGGCAGTGGTGAAGATCCCGACAGGGGATTTAGGTAAGTATAACCAACCCTACTGCCCCCCTAACCCTCCCTTAGGGGTACCTAACCCTAATCTCCCCCCTAGTGCCTAACCCTAACCCCCCCTATGTGCCTAACCCTAACCTCCCCCCGGGGGTGCCTAACCCTAAGTCCCCCCAGGGAGCCTGTACCCTAATCCTCCCCCTGTCCGTGCCCGCCGCCTGGCTTACCTTCGTTCGGTGCCTTGGGCTCCCGGTGTAGGTATAATGACAGGCGTTCACATGGAAGATTATAGGGTTGGGATATGAGTTCGAACAAACACACCCAAGAGAAATTTTATGACTTAATTATTATGCTCCCAAAAACATTCTGCGTACGCATAATATTAAGCTTTTAGGTTTTAGTTCTCCTTTGGTGCCTAAATCCTGACGTTACTCCGCTAACATATGGTATACCATAAAAATGTAAATAGCACAGAGACAATGTGCCTTTTGTGCTGTTTTATCAACAAAAAAGCATTTCACAAACAGTACTAATAGCCATGTATTGGCAGTGATTTCAAAGAGAAATCTGGCAAATGATCTATAATCTAATTATAACACATTCCTTAGATCTGATTGCCTTTTACTTTCTCTAAAACACAAAACAAACAACTTCAATTTTCTATACACATAATAAAGGCATCTCAGGTGAATGCAGATAATACTGTAGAAGTTTTTTAGCAGGCAGGGACGGGACCTGGAATAAATATTGAAATGTGTTATGTTGGTATGTACTTGTTTTTTTATACATGTATATTTATAATAACCTAGTTTAAAAGGGTGCATGTATTACATCTTTCTATAGCGTGATATACGCTCCTCTTACTTCTTGCCAGCAGGTGTTTCCATCTACAGCTTTTTAGAAAACCTGTCACTGTCTCTGCTGCCATTTTCCTCTCCACAATAAAAAGAGCATGAGTGAAGCTAACCATACACTGTGTGATGCATGCAGACGACCCGGGGGACGGACAAGGGGAGGGCTGATGGGAAGCTAAATGGAACACCTCCATGCACTGTACGATATATGGAGGGAGTCTCCATTCACAGCATGAAGTTGGGTGAACGATGATCAGGAGTAGCAGCGGCTCTTACCTGAGGGGGGCTGCCACTGCCCCGCTGCTGCTGTCTAGTCAGCCGGGTCCTGGTGCCTGCAAAACGGATCTGGCATGCGTATAACACTGGCTTCTGGGGGTTGCATTCACTGCAGCCCCGAGAAGCCATGTAGGGCTGCCCGAAAGGCTAATCGCAGCCTGGACTGGCAGTCCCAGGGAAAGGAGACACCTACCCCTGGGGCTGCCTGCCCTGTGCATCACTGGCAGGTGGCGCTTCAAATGGGAAGCCACCTCCAGTCACAGTGTAGCCAGTGCAGCTGCAACTGGTTCACTGAAGTGCCAGATTTTACTGAGGGGCTGCAGCCTCGCATCCCCTAGGTAAAATCTGCAACTGATCAGGAGATTCTGACAGTTTTGATAAGGAAACTAAACAATTCATTTTTTTTGCCATTTTCAGGCTGTGAACGATAATATTTTAGGTTGGTACACTGACTGATAATCATTCAAACTAGTCATTTAATGGGTTGATTTGCACAGTTATCGTGTAGTGGTTGGCCAGCTTAACAGGGTCTTGGACTACTGGATGTACTACAGCAGATCCGGTTTTAGCGGAATCAGTATGTATACGGTTCAAATCTCGACACTGGAAGCCCGGCAGGGGTGAAGATCCTGACAGCGATTTTCGGTAAGTAATACTAACCCTACCCCCCCTAAACCTATCCCCTCCCCTAAGTGCCTAAACCTAACCCCCCCGTCACCGCAGCCTAGACATAAGTCTCCCGGGGGGTGCCTAGCCCTAACCTCCCCCCCGGGGGTGCCTAACCCTAACCCCCCCTTTCCCTAGCCTAACCCTCCCGGGGGGAGTGCCTAACTCTAAGTCCCCCCGGGAGCCCTGAAACCTAACCCTAAGTCCCCCCGGGAGCCCTGGAACCTAACCTCCTCCCCGCGCCCGGCTTACCTTCATTCGGTATGCTGGGCGTCAGGCTCCCGACATAGGTCTAATGACAGGCGTCAAGATTTTGACGCCTGTCATTAGTACCCTGTTGGGATTAGACAGTCGGGAAGCCGTAGCTGTAGGAGTGCTAAATTTACCGTACAAGCATAGATAACCACATCTTGCTTCTCCAGTTTCATTTGGCAGTGTTAGAACACCTATTAATTTTTCAAAGCTGGACACACAAGCAAAAGATGACATGGGAAGGACTAGAACAGCCTAAACCTAAGTCTCCCGGGGGGGGTGCCTAACCCTAACCCCCCCTTTCCCTAGCCTAACCCTAACCCTCCCGAGTGGGTGCCTAATCCTAAATCTCCCCGGGAGCCCTGAAACCTAACCCTCCCACCCCGCCCCCGGGGCCCAGCTTACTTTCGTACGGTATGCCGGGATTTCGACGACTGTCATTAGTCCCCTATCAGAATTAGACAGTCGGGAAGCCGGCGGTCGGCATTTCGACCGTCGGCTTCCTGACTGCACCCTGTTTTAGCTGTAGGAGTGCTAAATTTACCGTACAAGCGTAGATAACCACATCTTGCTTCTCTAGTTGCATTTGGCAGGGTTAGAACGTCTATTAATTTTTCAAACCTGGACACACAAGCAAAAGATGTCGTGGGAAGGACTAGAACAACCTGTAGCCAATGAGAACATTGAGATATTAACTTCAACACAGAGTATTTCAGCACTGCTACATACTAGAGATGTGCGGGTCCGGATGTATAAAATCCGATCACATCTGAATTTAGAAGCTCCGAGTAGAACCGGGTTGAGGTTCAGATTCACTTTGTGACCCGGGTTAAATCCGAGTCCCGGTTCGGATCTGTTGCCGGTTCGGGAACTCAGATTTAAAAACCGGACTCAGGTTTCGGATTCGGACATTTTAGCTGTTTTTATTGATTTTTATCCAAAACCAAAACTGTGTACATCTCTACACTATAAAGACAGCATGTCTGAACCTGGGAGAGTGGATAAAAATTCGACTCCAAGTGATCCTGCAATGTTTGAATAGGGCAAGCACTGTGAAGGCAACAAGACAGGTTTTTATCTGAGGATGGTAAATAGTTCTTATCCATAGTGAACTTAATTTGGTACAATTAAGTTAGAGGATGTGATTGTGTCAGATTTATCATGAACACGACTGTTCTCCTGTACAGACGGCTGACAGCTCACTTATCCGGAGCATTTAAACCTTCCAGCCTTTTCTCCATTACAGTGTCGCTGTCAATCAGTGTACTGAAGGTAGGAACTGTTTTGACCTGTCGTTGGACTGTACAGGCTTAGCGAAGGCAAGAGACTTGTCAGGTCATCATGGCAAATATCCTGTATTTAAGTCATTTCTCAGATTTTCTTAGCCGGGATCACTCCTGCAGGCAATGAATGACTTAAGACGACCACCATTCATCTTCCAGATAATATTTGTCCCATATTGGAATGGAACTGCACCCATCCGCTTCTCTGGCATGTTTCAGAAGCGGATGGGTGATCAACCCTAATTGCGCTGCTATTTGTAATATCTGGGAGGCAGAAGAACTGATATTTTAGGAGATATATTGGTTCCTCAATACAGATTTAGTATCCGGTATCTAAAATACTTGGGACCAGGGATATTTTGGATATCAGAATATTCCGTAGTTTGGAATATTTGCATAATATAATGAGATATCTTGGGAATGGGACCCAAATCTAAGCACAGAATGCATTTATGTGTTATATACACCTTATACACACAGCCTGAAGGTAATTTTATACATTATGTTTAATAATTTTGTGCTTGAACAGAGTTTGTGTACATTGAGCCATCAGAAAGTAAAGGTTTCACTATCTCAGTCATGCTAGAAAAATTCTGTGTTTCGGAATATTTGGATATGGGAGACTCAACCTGTACAGTAGTTCCAATCTTTAAAAGATTGAATTATCTAGAGCAGGGATGGGGAACCTCAGGCCTGGGGGCTGTATAAGGCCCCCGAAATCATTTGGTCTGGCCCTCAGAGCTTTTTTCTGCTAGCCTCATCTGGCTAGCATGGTGCCTAAAATGACACCCTGCAGCCAGAATCTATGCAGTAGTGCTGCCTGGAGCATCCTTAGGACGCTTCAGATGGTCACACCGCTGCCCTTACAGCTCAGGTATTGCTGTAATCACCTGCAATTGTGACCCCGCCCCTGTGTGACATCACATGGAGGAGGCGTGGCCTACACTGGGCCCGCAAATAATGTTATATATATCAAAATGGCCCTCGGCAGAAAAAAGGTTCCCTACCTCTGATCTAGAGTAACAGATGTTCATCAGAGACTTCAGATCTCTATTCACCCAAGCCATTCTTACATATTCTGCCTGCAGTATATACAGTATACCATTTAATAGATATCGTAATATACAGTGCGTGTGTTTTTTTTTATGTGTTTAAGCATCATGTAAGTTTGGAATGCTAAAATATTACATTACAACAAACACAAGGGTAAGTTATATTATGCTCTATGACTATGCCTAGTAGTAGAGTCCCTACCCACAATTCCTGTTGAGTAGGCTCTTCCTGTATACACCTCTGTAGGTTCATGAATGACTTCCTGTTCAGCTTGTTACAAATCTTTCTAATGTAGGCTTTTACTGTATTTTGTACAGTGACGGGCATTTTGATTATCTACTGTAATTCTTGGTTTACAACCAGCAGCAGTACAAGTCTTCCGGCAATGACTCAGCCACAGTACATAAAACACATGAATGAACCGTTGCCCGCTCTTTACAATGGCTGTCATGCAACTGTGATCACCCCATTCAGCGCAGTGTTAGAAAGCAGATCTATGACCGCTCCAGGCAAAAATAAATGATATTCCACAATGCAAAAAATAATAGACATATGTTTTCCATAGGATCTCACACATACATAATTAAATAAACTAAGGTTTGACTTTTGTCGCTGATTAATTAAACATGAACTGATCTAATATTCATCCTGTTGATTGAGTTGCTTCACAGCGCCTGCTTCATTATCATAAATGTTACTTACACTATATGGCAAAAGTGTGTCTTTTTGTTTGCACTGTTCATTAGCAATGATAATAGTAAGAGGTGCACAGCAAAAGCAAGCTCTGACCAATCAGAGAATTCCTTTTGTTTTGCAAACTGCACTAAACAAATGACTTAGGGGTCTATTTACTAAGCGGTGTTAGGAGACAGTGAAAAGTGATAAGGTGCCAGCCAATAAGATCCCAACTGTCATTTTTCAAACACAGCCTGTGAGATGGCAGTTAGGAGCTGATTGGCTGGCACCTTATCACTTTTCACTCTGAGGGGTATTCAATATGAAACGTAAACTTCGCTGTCGAAGTTTACGTTTCATTTCGGAGCTTTTACCTGCGATAAAGTATCGGGCGCGCGCCCGCTTATCCCTGTATTCAATATGAAACCTACGAAAACGGAAGCCTACGAAGTGGGATTTGCGTAAAGTTACGAAATTTTCCTTAAAAAATTGTAGGAGCCCCCTAAAGTTGTAAAAACATGGGGGATCACTATGGGTACCCCCGTTTTAGCCTTTAAATGAAAGTCGGGGATTTAAATAGCCGCACCAGGTGTTTTTTCCCGACATTGAAGAAGTGTTGCAGAAGAGCACTTAGGTTATTTTTTTTCATTTTTTTAAGTGGTCCCATCAAATTTGGGGTACATGAAAATGGGTACTAGCATATTTTGATGTCCCTAAAGTAAGTTTTTAAAAATTCTGCAATTGTGCACCTGCCGCTATAAATCTATTCTAGAAAACACCTGCCGCATACTTGCAGAATAGCCCTGAACCTATTTCCCTATTGTTAAACAATTTTTTCCCATTTTTTTTTTTCACCCCAATTTTTAAATTAATTTTGTGGGGTGTTCCAAATTTTTTTTAAAACTTTTTTTGACACAGTTCTTTTTTAAATGTCATTCCCAGGGGTGCAGGCTATTTTTTTTTAAGCCTGCACCCCTAAACCCCAATTCTGCACTTTTTTTCGACCCCTATTCAATGGTGAAAAGTTATCCCCGTTTTTTTATCAAAGACTTTTCGCAGGTTCAAAAAGTCTTTGATAAAAAACGGGGATAACTTTTTGAATACGGTGTAAAACTAAAACCTGCGATAATGACGTCATAGGTGCGATATTAACGCAAAAACAGAGTTTTCGCTCCCATATTGAATACCCCTGTCTGTCTCCTAACACTGTTTAGTAAATAGACCCCATAATCTGATAGGTTGCTATGGGCAACAACGCTATCCAGTGATGGGCAGCAGACGGCCCTAAAGCTGTATGTGGCCCTTGATTCCTTTCTATGTGGCACCCAGCTCTGTCCTTTTTTATTGTTAGATTTATTTTTTATAGCTTGTGACACGTTTCAAATGTCAGCTAATGTGTTATTACAGGTAGGTGACATTTTTTAATCAAATGTATTGTTTTAACGTGATTACTGAGATTATGGAGCGTATTTATCACAATCCGCATTTTAAATGTGGATGTGTAAATATTTTACACCTAAATGTACACCTAAGAAGCTCCTGCAGGGATCCCTCTGCAATCCCTCAATGGTACATCTGAAGGACCCTTGCCCCCCACCCCCAAAATTATATTGGTTTGCCTGTAACTAATTTAATTTAATAACTAATACAGTAGATAATATTAGCAATTTTTATTTTAAAATTAATTAGGTTTACCAGTTGTGATTTATATAGATTTGTATTACCATATCAATATGGCTCTATGAACTATGGTAAACTGTTTAAAGTTTCCGCTGTAATAAAACATATGTTCTACGTTATTTAAAAATATAATCAGTTTATTTCTATTTTTGTTTTCCGTTTAATATAATATAATATACAGTAGTCTATTGTTTTTGAGATTAATATCGTAATATCCCAGAAGCTCCTAGATGTCCGCTGAGTTCACGCAGGCAGTAAGAGCTAGTGAAATATTGCTAAGCATCAATTAGGCTCAGTGTGAATGTCTGCTTGTATGTAATCTTACAGCATCATGGTGGGCTAAAGGCTACACATATGCTCTGTAAGGAGTACACGCAGGCCGATGCTTTGGCCAACAGACTGTGCAAGCAGCACTACCCCACACATAGGCTCAGTCAGACCCTTGGACTTCTGTTGTCAAATACACATTTGTCAGCTCAGCTAAGAGAAAATGGTCTGTAACAGCAGTACGGTGCTCGTCAGGCCACGAGAGGGAATGAGGTGCACGGCAACTGTCAACATTTTTGTGAACAACCTATTCTTACGCCCAGCCAACATGCAGAGAAGGAGGGTGTGCACGCCCTGCTATAGCATTCTATTAAAGAATACTGGAGCATGAAAGTGACTGCTATCAGTTTTATAGGGAAACATTCAAATATATGTTTACAGTGTTTGTAGCCATGTGTGTGGACTTTTTATACTAGTGTTTTGATGACTTGAATGTGACTTGGTAAATAAAATGTGTTAATAATTATACTTAATGAAATTAAATTATATTATTAGGGTGCTCTGTAAACAATAATTTCTGTAGCAACCCCAAAATGATTGGGGGCGTTCATTAAAAAGGCAACAGGTAGACATTGCCTTACAATGCTGTCCTCTCCAACCTGATTTTGCTGCTCTAACTATCCTATCGTTGCTGGTGGCTTATACAGTATAGAGAGATTTAGGGGCCTATTCATCAACACTAAAATAACGGTTTTAAGGACATTTTCCTTAATTACCGTTTTTTTAGTATTCATGAAGACATTTAACACAGGAGATATCACTGATATCGCCTAGTTAAGTCCGTCTGCATTAATTTTCACACTCCCCATACATTAGTACATTAGTATGGGGATGTAGAAATTAGGCTATTCATCAAATTCCGAAAATTATGTATTTTCGGAATTTGATGGCGTATGGCGGGTTACACTTACCTGCAGTCAGCGTGAGCAGGTCCTCCCCCGGCTTCCTCCGGCGCTCCCTGGTCCCTCCTCCGGCTCCGGCTGCTGTTCTGACACTGTGTTCTCCCGGCAGAACACAGTAAAGTTTAGAAAAAGAAAAAACTTCTGCCGGGAGAACAGTGTCCGAGCAACAGCCGGAGTCGGAGGCGGCTGCAGCGCCAGGTAGGTGGGGGACAGGGAGGTGAGCAGAGGGCCGCTTTTATGAATGTAACATGCACAGCTCTGATTCCAGCTGCGGTAATGCAGTGCAGAGAGGGAAAAATATCTATTTCCCGAAAAGCTGTCATCGCAAAAAGACAGCTTTTTGGAATAGATAGTTATGGGGAGGAGGAATGATGAATTCCTCCGGTAATTTTGTAGAATTACATGTGTGTTCTAAACCTAATTACCTCCATCTAATTTTTAGTAATGATGAATAGGCCCCTTACACTGAGATTTATCAAACTTCTAAAGAGCAAGATCAACTAATCCGATTCTAGCTATCATTTATCTAGTACATTTCATAAAATGGTAGCTAGAATCCATGGACAGCGTTGCCGCGCGCGATCGAAAATGTGAATGTGGCCTAATAACTATATGCCACGCCTCCTACGTGATGTTATTTGGGGGCGTGGCACGCCTCCAAATAACGTCAGACTGGGGGCGAGCCCAGCACTCCATCACTAGCTGGGCTTCCCCCAGCCCTCTCCCATCATTGAATGGATGCCGCGCCGCACAGTTGTGGCGGTGGGGGTCCCCAACCTGCTGACTGACAACCCGCGGGCCACTTCGGAAATCGGGATGTTAGGGAGGGCCTGTGCTCCCAGCTGTCATCTTACAGCTGGGAGCACACTTTTCGATGCATCGTACGATATGTTTTCCTGATGCAGATTGGAACAATATATCATACGCATTGCATAGAGTGTGTATGCCCGATTTGTCGTTGCCGGCCAATGTTCATCGCATTGTCCTGTCTGCTGTTCTGCGCATGCAGATGGTATGATGCAATTAACAATGTTGCGCAGTTACATACAGCATGTAACAATACATTGCGCAGTTGTACACCGGATCCTGCAGTGCGTGTGGAGAGAACCATGTACCGTTATATCGCATTGCACCATCGTTTGGTGTGCACCCAGCTTTTATTTTATTTATTTATTACCAGTTATTTATATAGCGCACACATTTTCCGCAGCGCTTTACAGAGAATATTTGTCCATTCACATCAGTCCCTGCCCCAGTGGAGCTTACAATCTAAATTCCCTACCACATGCACAAACACACACTAGGGTTAATTTTGTTGGGACCCAATTAACCTACCAGTATATTTTTGGAGTGTGGGAGGAAACCGGAGCACCCAGAGGAACCCACGCAAGCACAGGGAGAATATACAAACTCCACACAGTTAGGGCCGTAGTGGGAATCGAACCCATGACCTCAGTGCTGTGAGGCAGTAATGCTAACCATTACACAATCTGTGCTTTTAAGTGTTTAATAAATCTTCACCCTAGTCGGACTGATAAGTTTGGCACAGAAAGTATTGGAAGTCCACATTTTGGTTACACTCCAAGGTCCATGTTACTCTTGATTTGAAGCAGAGTGTGCACGGCAAATACTGCCAGTACTCATAACATCCAATCAGACAACTGTTTTAATCAGCATGCAATAAACAGTACAAGACAGCTAAAGCCCGTTACACACTAGGTCGAATGGTCAGCCGTACACACCAGCAGATGACCGATATATCCTTTCAGATATATCGGCCATCTGCTGTGCTGCAAGGCCGATCCGATATGTCGTTCACAGACATATCAAAATACCCGCGATGTACTATAGATATATATCGGCCATCCAGTGGAACGGACGATATATCTATCAGTGTGTACCCCGAGCCATTATTTGATTGGTTGATTTGGTTCGCAGGGCATATGTGCCATTCGTAGTACATGAGTACTTTAAAGAAGGTATATTCAACATGAAACACATTTTTAACTCATTATTTTTATGCACATTTTCTGGGACATTTTTGTTTATTTGTTCTTTTTTTATTGTTTATTGGATTTATACATGTTATCTATCCTGTTTATTGGGTTTATACATGTTATCTATCCTGAAGGAAACAGGTTTTTCATATCTAAAATCTTCTTGTAACAATCTTCCCCAGATTGCTATGGTGATTAATTGAAAAGAAGGACATTTGTTAACCTTACAAAGAAAAGTAAACACATAAGTGAAAAAAAAGGCGTAATGAGAAATGTTTCTGAGAAAGTTTGTAATCATCAGATGCAGGAAAAGTACTGAGCAAACACCAAACTGTTCAAGAACCAGTTAGTAGCTATATAATGATTAATAACCTTTGGTTCCCAAACATGAAATCCATTATGTGATATATCATAGTCATGTTCTTCAAATTTGGAAAATGGAATTGAGACTGATAGCCTTGAAAGCAGACAATTGAAAATCAAGCATGGATAAGAGGGTTGCAGTGTTTAATTGGCAAGCATTTAACGAAACCTGATAACTAAGAGTTATTTCATTCTCTTAAAAAAAAAAAACATATTTTACAAATTTCCCTTTTTGAGCGCCTATGAGAAGATTGCTATTTTGCTCCATCAATGATAAATTTAAGTTAAAATAATGTGGGGTTACAAATTCTATTAGCAGTGAAGTAGCAGTGGAACCCTGAGTGAAGTGCGACTATACCATAACTTCTGGGTATTATGATAATGCAAAACATCACATATGCTCACACCGCTATGGGACACAAGCACCAATACGCAATGCTATAATATCCTGACTCCCGCGGTTCTGAGGGAATCTTGTAGCTATTTGATTTTACCACCGAAAAAAATCTATTTTTGTATGCATGTTAAAAATGTAGTGTTCAGATTAAAGCTGGGAGCGATGTGTACCCATCGATATGGCGGCTACACATCCATCCTTCAATACCCTGCACGGCGCAACATGTGATATCATCCGCTTGGCCACGTAGCACGGCCGACTGGAAATAATCGCTAACGACCAAGGCAGCACGCAGATTGGCCGCACACACTGAACGATATGTCATTCTGATTCTGCCTGAAACGACATATCAGGCCGACAATGCTCCAGCGTGTACCCGGCCTTAAATGTTCAATGCGTGTCTGATTAACAGCAAAGCGTGCTGACATGTTTCTTACTGTATTTCTGTAACCAGCAATAAGCAAAGCATTCCATGACCTCTAGTAACTGACTAAAGCCATGTTGAAATTAATAAAGATTATTATGGACCACATGCTTGCATTCAACACCACTCGTTGTGACCCTGTGTTTAAAATCTTCCAATTAACGCAGATACCATGTTTGATACCTAGGAGACTGCAAAGCAATAACCCAGAATTACAGTATAAAGATTTAGGGGCATATTTATCACATTCGGTTGAGATGTGATAATAACGGCAACAATCGCAGAGCGATAAATCAATATTGTCACTTGTAGTTATCATCATTCTGGTGCAGGGAGCAATCCCTATTCTGCTGAAGGGTTACAAGCAAAGTGATAGCTACAAAGTGATAGTGAATTGCTTTATACTGCATCTGAGATGCTACTGACATGCAAAATGTAAAGAGAAATATGGTACGCTTCTCCTCTCGGGGCTTCTCAGTCGTGCCCGGCATCTTACGGCATAAAGAAGGCTAGTGTCTGAGGACACATCTGTATTATAAGGAATAATGGGCTTAATTCAGAGGTGGACACTGTGCTACAATATGCAATAGCCCCAGGAGGCATCTTAAGCAATAGGACGCCCACTGCCGGCTTGTCTGATTGGCTGCTGTGCCCGAAGGCGCAGCCATCAGACCAACTGCATGAACATCGGTCACCTGAGTAACCCTCAGCTTACTCAAGATGGCCGTGTATTTCACGCTGCCCGGGCTAGTGAAACTGCATTCAAGGACTGGCCTCGGCACAGCCAGAAAATGGGGTTGACACGCCCCCGTTTTATAGGACGCTGGCCGTCACCACCCCGTTCCCACCCCCAGACAGCCAGAGCATGTCAATCGTGCTGCAGCTTAGGGGGCACTGCAAGCGTCGTCGCAGACACAGCCCTGCTAACGTGCAGATCGCCAAACATCGGAGTTGTACGTAAACCATCGGGTTTGTGTACAATTCTGAATCAGGCCCAATGTATTTACTACATTTATTTGTTACAGCTATTACAAGTCACCTAATATTTTTGTCACATGTGTATAACTATAAGCACTACAGCCTTATGCTTTGAATGGTCGCAAAGCTCCTTGATGGCTCTTACTATCCATACATTTTATAGTAGGGCATACATTACCCTTACCATCTACTGTATAATGTATAGTATACTGATGAGCAGTTTTAGCTTTTACCTACACGTCCTGGTGTAGTTTGTTCATGCATTATAGGTAAACAAGCCAGATGCTTCTGCCTTTCATGTTTTTCTACTTTGATGGAATTATTAAATCTCCGTTTTTCTGCTTCTATAAAGGCAATAAATAAAACAAGTCATGCCTCTTTATTTTATGTTTCTCAGTAGGTTATCGCAGATGAAAACATAATTTGTTAACAATTTAAACATTTCTGTGTCACCATGTACAACTGCAGCAATGAGACTGGCTGTGGATGTGTTATATAGAGGAATAAACGTAACATACTTGGAATATACAAATGTACACTTTATGCCCGTAGTTTGTGTTTGGGATAATACAGAAATACTTATAGTAGCTTGGAGTGTTGGCAATATTACTGTAAGACTCTATCTAACTAACCACAAGGGAAGGGGTGATTTATATGGGATGTAGGGCCTGATTCAGAGCCGGACGCAATTAGCGCTCGCTCGTCCAGAAAATAGGGGTGGCTATTCAAATGAACCGTTCGCTCTTTG
Source organism: Taudactylus pleione (assembly GCA_031769625.1). NCBI lineage: Eukaryota > Metazoa > Chordata > Amphibia > Anura > Myobatrachidae > Taudactylus > Taudactylus pleione. Next base: position 3,462,445 of record JAUIMM010000314.1, on the reverse strand, counting down.
CGGTCTGTTCACGCCTCTAGGTCTGAACGAGCATACAAAACTTGCGGTCGTTTTTTGGGAAACTACGCCCCCTGGCCGCTCGCATCCTACGTCATGTCCGCTATTTATTAGATTAATCGAGTACATCGACCAGGGTATGAGCTGCTCGCTATTCTTGTGGTTGGTTTTTGCTACCACAATTTTGCGAGCAGTTCTGGCTATAAAATAACCCAGTGACGTGGTCAATGACGCTGCTGTTTTAAATATGCACACCCATAAAACGCCCATTTTGACCTTTAAGCACGCCTGCGATCGGATCTCCACTCCCCGTTTTCAAGCACCTTCCCCTGTTACCACCCACATACGCCTCTTTCTGTCACTCAAAATAGCAGGCATTCGCTATTTTGCGAGCACATGAATTTCGGCCGCACTGACTGGTTCGCGCATGCGTATAACGATCCGTACGCATGCGCAGTTGGGCAAACATCGCTCAGAGCGAACGAGCTGCCGCTTACGAGTGGCTCTGAATCAGGCCCCTAGTCAGCATTCCGGCGTACGGGATACCGATGGCCGAAATACCGGTACTGAAATCCCGACAGCCGGCATCCCGAATGTAAGTATCGGGGTTAGGGTGCGGTGTTAGGGTTAGGCATTAGGGGGAGGGTTAGGGTTAGGCACTAGAGGGGAGGGTTAGGTTTAGGATGAGGAGAATGGGGAGGTTAGATTTAGTTAGGGGGGGAGGTTAGGTTTATACACAGGGGAGGGAGTGTTAGGTTTATGATGAGGGGAACGGGGAGGTTAGATTTAGACAGTCCGGGGGGGGGGGAGATTAGGTTTATGCAGTAGGCGGTAGGTGTAAGGGCTAGACACCTTGTTCCTTATGGGTGTCGGGATTCTGACTGTTGGGATGACACTGTCGGTATTCTGACCAGCAGGATCCCGACCACAAGGATCTCATACCCAACCCGATTTACACAGATGTGTCCTCATACACCTAACCTCAATACGCCATGCGGCATAAGACGCCTGGCCTGAGTGAGCTGCGCAGAGCGGAATAGCGTCTTTTTGATGTTTTTTTTTTTTTCTCAAATGTGCATCTTAGTCACAGCGCGATGTGACAAAACCGCTTTGCGTGACTACACTGATGCATTTTAATGCAAAACTTGTATACAGATAAGCCCAACTATACTGTTGCCGATGGTGCAGCAAATCGCGCCTCGCATAGCACAAATGCACACCCTTTGATCGTGTACGCGCAGTGCGTACGTGACCACACGTCCATAGGAATGAATGGTGCGATCGCAGTGCGCATGTTTGTGGCACGATCAGCCACAATGTAACTGGATGCATCTGTATCTATATGCAACTCACTCTGAACTTGGGTGAAAAAAAGCCATAGCTGCTGCATCATAGCACTTTGTATAAATATTCAGATTCAGTCGCACACAGATATACAGTACATTTGTGGGATATTCCCAGATAACAACTGTTTTCAAGGGTTACCCACAAATATTAAGAATCCCCCGAATGTATGACAGGATATCTACTGTACTGCGGTTTCTCTCTTTCTGACAGCAGCGGCAGCCCCATAGGTTTCTATTAGGGATGTGCAGGCTCGGATTAGTTCGGATTTTCCCGCCAAATTCAGATTTTTCCACCAAAAATCGGGTCTCAGAAAGAGGCAAAATGTCCTCTTTCATGGACAAACATCATCATTCCTGGACAAAAGTCCATGAAAGATGACGTTTTGCCTCTTTCTGAGACCCGATTTTTGGCGGGAAAAAAATTTAATTTGGCGGGAAAATATGAACTAATCCGAGCTTGCACATCCTTTGTTTCTATGGGGGCTGCAAAGCTTTCAGATTTACCAAGCTCCGGAACTTGTATGTCTTCATGTCTATGTACTCTGTTATCCTCAAAAACTAGAAAAGTGATGTGCAAGAGGGGGCCCTCCGAGGCTTCCCCTGTGACCCCTAGCTCCTTCCTTATTTATTATCAGACTTTGGGCCTGATTCAGACCCACTCGCGAGCGGCTGTCCGCTCGCAAGTGGGTCGATGTTATGGACTGAGCATGCGCACGACGGAGGGAGCTCCGTCGTGCGCATGCGCCAGACGCGACGAGCGAAGGAAAGTCCTTCGCTCGTTGTGTCCGATCAAAGGGGGCGTGCCGGGGGCGTGCCTCCCTGACGGGGGCGTTCCCACGGGAACGCCTCCCATCAGAAGCCGGCCCACTGACATCACTAGTGATGTCAGTGGGAGTGATTTTGGCTCTGATAGAGCCAAAATCACTCCGGAGCTTGCGGTTGAAAACCTCAACCGCAGGCACCGGCTCGCAAATTTGATGGTCGCGATGGTCTCGACCATCGCGACCATCACAATGCACGCTCGTATAGCCTGTGGGTGGTGACCCACAGCTATGCGAGCGTCCATGAGGACGCTCCATGAAAATGGAGCCCGGCCCTCATTCAGAGCGTGCGCTCTGCTCAGAGCGTACGGCTCTGAATGAGGGCCTTTGTTTGTTTGTTTGTTATAGCTTGTAACACTTGTTTAGAATGTCTGCTATGTTATTACAGATAGGTGTCTTTTTCTTTAAATGTTTAGTTTTAATGTATCACTTAGATTAGCAGTGGTGCCCGCAGGTGGGGTTTCTGAGTGCCCAATGAGACCGAGTCAGAGTGCAGCCTGTGACTCACACCCCCTTCTCTCGTAATGCTGGAATTCATTGGTTTATGTGGAGGGGCCAAAATGAAGTGATTCTATGAGCATTGCGTCATTTTGGCCCTGTCCCCTCTTTATAGCATAGACCCGCAAATCTCTGCATTATGCTATGAGGGAATGTGGGGCCCAATGAGGCAATGTGCCCTGCCCTCCACAGCCCATCAGCAGCCTGGGTATTGTTATGGGTATGTGTGTTATTGTATATGTATTTATAGGTAGATAGGGGGGGAGTGGAAGGTTTGAATTGCCATTGGTGCGGCATGTAAACACTGGCAATGGCAGCCCATCTCGCACCCTTCGCCCGGCCGGACGAATGCCCGATTTGCACAACAGTGCTCGCTGTCCTATGGGGTAGCGAACACATTTGTGTGAGATCACTCTGCCATAAAGCTCAGCTTGGTCTTACTCAGGAATTGCTTACTTTTGAGCATGGTATGATGCCTCAGACGGCATCTGGTATCGCAGTGGATAATTTATGCACGCCCATGCAACGGCGTTGAAACGCAGTGGCACGCCTGCATTCGCCCAACCCTCACCCCCGTCACCACCCATAAATTGCACTTCCTGTCAATCACTCTGCCATGGATCTGCGTAGCCTCTGTGATCGCAGTTACGAACGCAGCACCTGGCTTGCGCAGTGCAAATTAATCGACCGATTGAGTGCCTATAATCAACTGCATTCCTTGCTGAATCAGGGTCTCTATCATACAGTACCTTTAGCGAATACAGCATGGTACAGCCCACTTTCCACAGCTGAGCATGTATGTACAGCTAATATAAAGCAATGTTCATGTTACCATTTTAAGGATAATTCTGCAGCAATTGGCATCTAAGCGTCCTACCAAACCCGGTTTCAATCGCAAGAGAAGTTCAACGTGAGGTGACTTCAGTGCTCTCAAATCACATTCTAGCGTTTGACATAACAAGAACGATAAAGTTTTTCTGAATTCACCATTTGCCTTCGCAATATTAGATTTACATTTAATGCTCAATGACATTTCTCGAGGTCCGGGGGACTTCAAACAAGTCAGCAGCTCTCCGGGTGGCAACGTGTCTCAGGGATAAGAAAAAAAAAAATAAAGACTGATTTTAGAGCAGCTGCATTATGTTTTGCTTCATTTGTTACCTTTCCGAAAAAGCTTGTTGAGGCAGAAAGAACAGCTCTGCAGATTCTCCCACTTATATATTTATTTTTCTCCCTCCAACAATTATGTATTATGTGTGGAGCCAGACACCTCGCTGCAGTTATTTATTTCATACTGTAACAAATTTCAGGACAAAACAACGCTCGCAGAAGCAGAAGAAAACTTTTTGCTGTGGCTGCTTAGGGCACTGCGGTTTTAATGTCACCTATTCACTGCTGAAAATCAAGTAATGGAGTGTTTAGAGACTAGGAGATGTTACATTAGAGATAAATGGAAAATAGAGAGAATAATCTTTTGTATTATTCCGGAGCAGTTTCATTTAGGTGCTTCCTGTGTTTTAGCCAACAGATTCTTGAGAAATAAAATGGCATGGCCTGTAATATCTTATCTAGCATAACTGACACGCTAAGCTTTATGATATCACTTTTTTTTGTCCCATGTAGATCAGAACTCCTGGACTCTGGGCCTGATTCATTGCCGCTCGCTAGATGCGTTCACTCGCTCCCAGCGTATGCAAATCCAGCGCACGCCCAGCAAGGCAGGCGATCGCACGGCAAGGCATTAGCACGCCCACTATGTCTTGGCGTGCGATCACTTTGTGTATGCAGACACCCATCAGCCATTCATATGACGCCCATATGTGCACGTCATGAAGGTGCATGAAAACATTGGTACTTCGAGCACCATCGAATGCTAGAGGTTGACTATACCTTCCCGCAAGCACTGAAATCACTTCAGTGTGAAATACAACCAGGTGACATGTACTATGACGCTGCCTGTTAATTATGCACGCCTCTGAAACGGCGTTGAAACACTCAGGCACGCCTGCGTTCATACCTCCACTCCCCCGTTTCTAGTGGCCTGCCCCTGTCCCCACCCACAAACGGCTTCTCCTGTCACTCATTCAACTGGGCTGTCTATGCTGGGCGAGAGAACGCCTCCCGATCTTTCACAGTGGTTTGCGCACGCGCATTGCGATGCATACGCATGCGCAGATTGCAAATTTCGGCTAGCTATGAGAGATCGCATCCTAGCGAGCGGATCTGAATCAAGTCCTCTGTGTGATGCTTATGTAATAATTTTCACTCATTTTTGCACGGTGCAAGCAAAAAATGATCAGTGTTTTAGTACCGTAATTGAGAGCTCAGAAGCATAATGCACAAGGGGTTGGGCACGGGATGCCCAAGGCTATTGCCAAACTTATCACCAGCTAATTGAACCTGCCCCTAGGAGTTGGGGTAGCTATAGCTGTTTGTGATAGAAAGAGTGTAACTAAGTAAACATTACTTTTGAACAAACTCACTGTATGTACTCTGGTTTACACTGTACAATACTTTAACATTCTAACAATTAACCAGTCTTTACAGCTTTTGTTTGGAGTGGTCAAGGCAATAGCGAAGGGTGTATGAGCAGTGCTGTCGCCCAGGACATGGCCCTGGGGACGGCAGTATTCCTGTCCCACAGCCCTTGCATCTGGCTAGCAGGGTGCCTGGAATAGCATCCTGCGGCCAATAGCACTACTTTAGTGCTGTTCAAAAGACACTTCAGGCAGGCACCCTGCAGTGTAGTGATACCAAGAGCGTCCAAGCAGCTCTCCACTATCTCCTGCCGGCAGCCCAGCCCCCTCGTGTGACATCATGTGTTTGGGGTGCTGGTCTAGCAGAGGGTGGCAGTGAGTCCTGCTCTGACACTGGTGAGCCAGTGATGAGTATTAGACTGGGTGCCTGTATTTCAGGGGGATACAGCAAGATACAATTTACAAGCAGCAAGCTACCCACAAATCATCAGTACCACAAAAAGTATCCAGTGAGGCAGCCATCTTGGGCACACTACATTGGTTCTGATAGGATAGCAAATACAGTATCTGGAGATATGATACACATTGGGGAGCTGTAGATTACTAAAGTGAGAAGCTAAGTAACCAATAGGTTAATCAGACATCAGATTAAAGGGAACTATAAATATTTTGGGGTATTTTTATAATTGATATAAGTTGTTGTTTTTTTATTTTATAATTTGTAATAAAAACATTGAGGAAAATTGTGGTTCTGTTTACTTGAATTTCAGAAAGGATGGATCTCTTTAATCCACGGTCACCTCATGAATTCTTTACAAATATAAAATTAATTATAAAAGTATACTACTGTATAATTGCCGACCTTTTATCCTGGCTGTCCGGGAGACACCTGAGGCGGAAGGCTAGGCGGGAGATAGGGAGGATGTGGCGTTGTCATCATGACCTGACATTGGGCAGTGGTGGACGAAGCCACGATGAAGCAATATGAATTGCGTCATCAAGCCCATAACCCCCCACTTACATTATCTGAGGAATTGGGTAGATCTAGGAGGCTGTTCTACTCTCTTGGGTTGTCTAGGAGAACTCTCCGAAATGTGTGAGTTTCCAGGACAGGTTTCTGGGAGAGTAGGCAAGTGTGAAGTATTCATATTTCATGTAGGGGGCCTTATTATTAATATTTTAACTGAATTGTTCGGGATAATGATGCTCGTTTTTTATATAACAAATCTGTAATAGGTGATTATTTGATAAACCCCTTATTGAAGGTAGTTTTGGTTGTATGATCATTTTAATTCATGTAATCTAGCGATATACCACAGGTTTCATCTGTCATGGTACAAAGAAACATTAACATGGGCTATAACTTTTGGAAATGATGTGTGTGCAGGTGTTGATTTTAGTTACATAGGCACACACCAGCGGATGACGCAAGCTATGAAAAGCCCAGTTACTTAACCTGGGGTGTTCGTTTATTGAAGTATAGTAGGTACAGCCGTACTCACTGTTACAGGTACACTGGTAATAGAGCAGAGTAGGGATCTAAACAGCTCACCAGCCAGTGAGTATATGCTACAAACGGGTAGTGGTGTAGGGATCTGTAACAGCTCTAAATGCAGCATTAACCCTGTCTCATTCTACACATTAAAGAACAAGATGACCCCTGCACATGCTCAATAGTGAACTCGGCAGCCATCTTAGGATAGGGCATGAAGCCTTCCTGTAGAACATGAAGACTGGTGTCTGCACAGTAGCGCCCTCCTCTTTCAACAATAACCTAAAAATATCTTTAAAATAAATACATATCAAACATATGCTCATAATGGAGATTAGAAATGGGGATGGGAAATGTGGATGGTCCAACAAAATAATACTGATCGCTTTTTATGGTTTCCAACTTCAAAATTGTGTTTAATGTTCTGTAAAGCACTGTTTTTCTGGGATCAATAATGGATTGAGCTTTTTATGTGTATGTCTATTTAATCCTACATGTTGGTCATTAATGACAGCATGATTTACTTCTGCACAAATACTAGCTGGCTTTCAGTCTTAAGTAGAAGTAGCAAGTAGTTCCTTCACTGTGATGATGTGCTCTAACAAGTACTAAAACTCTGCACCTTACATAGAGATCAATTATAAACCCTTTTCCACAAATTCCTCTGGCGTATAGCCAACTGTTTCAGGTCTTCCTTTTCCATTTAGCTTAAAGCGCAGTATATATAATACAGCGCTGCATAGAATTAAATCCCAGGCTTATTATTCCGTTAAAGTGCTTACTCTTATAAAAGACTTCATGACTTCTAATTACATGAAATCCTCATTAAAACCTAATTAAATTACCATCATTACCGCAACACCTGTTTTATAGTCAAAAAGTTCATGTTTACCAAATAGTGTAATATTTGCTTTCATGGGTTTTGACTTTGGTTCAAGGGTGGAAAATGCAGGTAGGATGTTACATTTATTTACAGATGTTAAAAAAAACTAGAAGATCAAATGGTCATTGTATTGAGATACATCTTTTCTTAATGTTATAATAATTTTCTAAGCTTGATTACGTAACTAAAAATATTTATTTATTTACACTTGTTTTTAAGGGCTCTATTTATTAACATTATTTTTACTAAAATAAAGTGAAAAAGGGTGTTTTCACACTCTTTTCACATTATTTTAGTTTCACCTGTAGTTATTACAGGGCAAGTGGAGTAGAATTAGTAAAATTCTACTCCAACCCCCAGTATCACTTATTTTTAGTAAAGCAAATCGCATTTCCCATAATTGTAATGGGAAATGTGATCCGACCACAGTTACTAAAAATAAATTGTAAAAAAATACCGGGGGAAGCCCTGTGATAATAACGCCACCTGGAGGTGGCGTTATCCAGGGTCTGCCCCGGTTACCGGGCTCCCACTCTGCTCTAACGGGGAGAGCAGAGGCGGGAGCCGGTACCAGTAATCAGCTATGTGGTCTAAGCAGATCGCAAGCTGATTACTGTAAAAAAAAGAAAAAAAAATTTTTTTTTACTTACCTGAATCCAGGGACCGGTGATCGGGCCTCCGGTGATGGCTCCTCTCTGGTCAGCTGGTCTCCCATAGTACACTGGGGCCCGGTCATCAGGTGATCGGGCCCCAGTGCAGTATGGGAGATCACCTGATCGGGAAGCCCGGAGAAGATCACCGGAGGCCAGGAGGTGCAGGTAAGTGTAATGAAGGGAGGGGGGGTCGCGGGGGGGAGGAGGGGTCGCGGGGGTCCACGATCGCGGGGGTGGGGCTTAGCACCAGGGGGCGGGGCTTAGCGTTGGTGGGGGGTAGTAGCGGTGGTCGGTCGGCGCATGCGCGGGCTCTTAGTCGCGGTATTTTTTCCGAAAATACTGCGACTGGAGTGCGGATGGGATCCGCAGGGACAGAGCTTTATCGCAAGCTCTGTCCCTGCAAGGGATTTATAGTAAATCCCTGTGATATTGCCTGAATTCGCAATGCGAATTCACTCGGTAATATCACACTAAAATCCGCATTCAATATGCGGATTGTAGTAAATAGAGCCCTTAGGGGTAAATTTATCAAACATTCTAAAGAGGATAAGTGGAGACGTTTCCCATAGCAACCAAACAGCTTCTAGCTATCATTTTTATAGAATGTACTGTAGAAATGATAGGTAGTAGCTGATTGGTTGTTATGGGTCACACCTCCACTTGTTCTCATTAGAAGATTTGATTATCTCCCCAGTAGAGGTTTGTTTGCTAAATGGCAGATTTTCAAAGCTGCCGATTATCAATGTTTTTGCCCCTTGGTTTTGCACTCATGGGTGCAGGGTGTGCGGGGAACACGGGCCCCTGGGTCCAGGGGGGTCCCGCACCGCACACCCTGCACCCATAATATTACTTACCTCTCCGAAGTCCCACGTCGGCGCGGGCGTGCGGCGCTGTGAAACAACTGGAAATGGCCGCGGCTGCCATTTTCCCGTCGTCTGCGCATGCGCAGTACAGGGGAGATGGCCACCGCGGCCATTTTCCCGGTGACCTGTGCATACAGTATAGAGTCTGGGCACACTCTAGTGCCCAGAGTCTATAACTCCGACGCTGGCCGCGCACAGCTCAGTGCGCTGCCGGCTGCCGGGCAGAGAGGAGGGGGCCCGTGTCGGAGACTGCACACAGGCCCCCTCCTCTCTAGAAATGCCCCTGCACTGCACAGTATGCTCTGTTCATTACTGTGGGCAAAAACGCTGATAATTGTCTGCATTGAAAAGTCGCCTTTTAGTAAATAAATTCTGAAAGCTCAGCTGCTGTTTCTGTCTTCTCAGCTGCTGTAAACCATTTTTGATTATCCGTGGATCCATTGTCAGCACTTCCCCCTATCTTATACTCCTTTACGCCACAGCTAACACCCGGGTAATTGCAGGGTTGCCACGGGTTGCTGCTAGGTGTAAAAAGTGCAAGGGTTGGATTCTCAGGCCAAGTGACCCGACAATCCAACCCAGGTAACTTGCAGGATTTAACACGGGAACGATCTGTGAAATCCTGCAGTGTAATGGGTAACGCAGGTCATCCGACTTGGGTCCCACTGGCGCTTGCAGATGATGTCATCTCCAAGCGCCGGGAGAAGTGTTCCACTGCACCCGTGTGCAGTGTGAACGGCATCAATCCGGGAATAACCCAGATCGGCAACACAGTGGAAATGGAGTCTGTCCCAGGTCTAAGCCTGTTTTGGAACTGTGGGCCTGATTCAGACCCACTCGCGAGCGGCTGTCCGCTCGCAAGTGGGTCGATGGTGTGCACTGCGCATGCGCACGACGGAGGGAGCTCCGTCGTGCGCATGCGCGAGACGCGACGAGTGAAGGACTTTCCTTTGCTCGTTGTGTCTGATCAAAGGGGGCGTGCTGTCGATGTTGATTGACAGCACGCCCCCTTTGGTGGGCGTGCCAGGGGCGTGCCTGCCAGACGGAGGCGTTCCCAAGGGAACGCCTACCGTCAAAATCACTCCCACTGACATCACTAGTGATGTCAGTGGGAGTGATTTTGGCTCTGATAGAGCCAAAATCACTCCTGGCCTTGCGGTTGAGAAACTCAACCGCAGGCTTCTGCTCGCACTGTGGTGACCCACAGCTATACGAGCGTCCAGGAGGACGCTCCATATTAATGGAGGTGGGCCCTGATTCAGAGCGAGCGCTCTGGTCAGAGCGTCCGGCTCTGAATCAGGGCCTGTGTTTCAAATATTGGGTCAGATCCGGGACTTAGGCGGAAAAACAACATTACTGTTTTGTAATTGGCTATTTCAGTTACAGTCACCTGTTGCAGCACTTGCAATATGGTAACAAAGGAGGCGTGACAAATGACTGGGCCAATCAGGCAACTGGGACATTTTAGCAGGAAACCACAGAAATCAGCAATGACAATGAAACTGGCATTATACAGTATACAGCAAGAGCAGAAGTAGGCAACACACAGCATATATGATTTTATGGTGCTTATCGTTCCTTAGAAGCTAAAAATACAAAGGACACCCTTTTGTTTGCAAAGTACTTTCCATACATAGCAAAAATTAAAAAACAAGAATAGGAGTAAAATGCAAATATAAGATTATCATGTGTTTTACTATGTAGGATTCTATATATTAGACTGACTGACTAAACTTCTTCATTCATAAATAAACTTGAAGAGTAAAATAAAGCATTTTCTAGATTAAATAAATCAGGGGTCTATGTACTAAGCCTTGGAGAGAGATAAAGTGGACAGAGATAAAGTACCAACCAATCAGCTCCTAACTGTCATTTTTTCAAATACAGCCTGTAAAGTGAGAGGAGCTATTTGGTTGGTACTTTATCTCTCCACTTTATCTCTCTCTAAGGGCCATATTCAATTAGCGAAGAAAATGGCCATTTTTTTCGTCATTGTCGGAAACGTCCGTTTTCGCAAAAAAAGGGCAAAATTTTCACCAAAAGGACAGGTGAAGATGGCAACAGGCGAAAAAAAAAACTGGAGAAAAGTTTTCTCCATCCCAGACCAGGCGAAAAAAAAAAAAGCAAAATCCCTATTTTTGCCTACAAATTTAGGGATTTCTTTCAGAACCCTTTGGACACCCCCCTAATGATAAATTACAGGGAAAAAAAAGTTGCGTACTTTGGTGAAAAACAACCGCACAAATTTAGGGCAATTTTTTCCAAGGAAATTACTGTTCCACGTAAATTGGGGGTATGTTAAAATGGGTGCAAGTATATTTTCGTGTCATGAAAACACAATTTTAAAAACCGTTAAAAAAAAGCCTGCTGCGACCACGTGCGATATTTAAAACACTTGAGGCATCCATACCACCCATCGAAAAATCAGACCCAATACGTTAAAACCATTTTCAACAATTTTTTGCTTGGTCGTTTTTCGCCCAAGTATGCAACTTACACATTTATTCACGGTAATTTATCATTAGGGAAGGGGTGTCCAAAGGGTTCTGAAAGAAGTCCCCACATTTTTAGCCAAAAATAGGGATTTTGCATTTTGTTTCACCTGGTCTGGGATGGAGAACTTTTCTCCAGTTTTTTTTCGCCTGTTGCCGTTTTCACCTGTTTTTTTGCCAAAAACTTTCGCCCTTTTTTTTTTGTCGAAAACTGCCATATTCGTCACTGGCAAAAAAAACTTCAATTTTCGCCGCTAATTGAATACGACCCTAAGGCTTAGTAAATAGATCCATTAGTTAGACAACTTACTACACTTCAGGGGCCTTAGCTTAACCTTCCAAATGGCCACCCATTATCCTTAATCTCAATCTCAATAATAAGTGAAAACTATACAGTTTATCCAATATCACCTATCTGTAATAACACAGCTGCCATTCTAAGTTACAAGCTGAAAGAAACAAATCTGGTAATAAAGTAGGAAAGATTTGGGAGCCACAGGCGAAGGTTCGGAGGTCAAATTTTTTTTTTGACGATTGGAATAGCCAGTCATCAATATAGTGATTCCTACGTGGGGCACTCTTTTAGGTCATAAATGAGTTATTGGTATAGTTAAAATTTAACTTTTAATAGTAATCCAGTATAAAAAATTAGCGACTTATTATGCTCACCATTAGCAAAATCTGGACGAGCTCCCTAAGAAATTTCTATCATAAATTTATAACAATGGTGACTATGCTAGTTTTGATTCATATGATCATATTACTCCTCATGAGTCTATAATAGCAGGGTCAGGCACGGTTCGTTTACAAACATTAAGCAGTTATAAATAACATAACACATTTAAATTAGGGGTGAGCGGGCTCGGATATCTGAAATCTGAACCCCCCCGAGCCCCCCTGATCCGGGGCAGATCCGAGTCAGGCTCGACTTTTCCCGCTTGACTCGGATCTGAAATCGAGGCAAAACGTCATCATCCCGCCTTCCGGGTCTCGCGAGTTTTGGATCCTATATAAGGTACCCGCGTCGGCACCATTTTCTCACTCGGCTGTGGACAGTGAAGAGGGAGGGTGGGAGTTAGGGCTGGCTGGGCTGTGTAGTGTAGTGTAGTGCAGTGTAGTGTTGTGCTGTGCTGCGCTGCTGTTGTCCATAAGGGCTGTGTCCACTCCTCCAAAGTCCATAGGGGCTGGCTGTGTTGTGCTGTGCTGTTCTGCTGTTGTCCAGAGGGGCTGTGTCCACTCCTCCAAAGTCCATAGGGGCTGGCTGTGTTGTGCTGTGCTGCTGTTGTCCATAGGGGCTGTGTCCACTCCTCCAAAGTCCATAGGGGCTGGCTGTGTTGTGCTGTGCTGCTGTTGTCCATAGGGGCTGTGTCCACTCCTCCAAAGTCCATAGGGGTTGGCTGGACTGTGTTGTGCAGTCAGTTGTCCATAGGGGCTGTGTCCACTCCAAAGTCCTGTGCAGAGTCCCAGTCCTAAAGGTGCTGTAGTGTTGTCCAGGGGGTGCTCTGTCCCTCAGGGGTGCTCCCCCCAAGTGCAAAAAAAAAAAAAAATATTTTCTGTGTTTGTGAATTGTGTGTGCAGTAGCCGCACGTGCATCAACGAAGTAGTGCCAAGCGTGCGCCTGTGTCATAAGTAAAGGGCCGGCTGGCTTGACCGTTAAAGGGTGCTGTAACCCCCAAAGTACACTCCAAACAAAATAAAAAAATATTTTCTGTGTTTGTGAATTGTGTGCGCAGTAGCCGCATGTGCATCAACATAGTAGTGCCAAGCGTGCACCTGTGTCATAAGTAAAGGGCCGGCTGGCTTGACCGCTAAAGGGTGCTGTAACCCCCAAAGGGCACTCCAAACAAAATACATTTTTTTTTTCTGTGTTTGTGAATTGTGTGCACTGTTGCTGCACGTGCATCAACGAAGGAGCAGCGCCAAGCGTGCGCCTGTGTCCCATAAGTAAAAGGCCGGCTGGCTTGTCCGTTAAAGGGTGCTGTAACCCCCAAAGGGCACTCCAAACAAAATTAAAAAAAATATTTTTTTGTGTTTGTGAATTGTGTGCGCAGTAGCCGCACATGCATCAACAAAGTAGTGCCAAGCGTGCGCCTGTGTCCCATAAGTAAAGGGCCGGCTGGCTAATTTCTTAAAGGGTGGTGTAACCCACAAAGTGCACTAGTCTCCAGCAAAAATAAAAAATGATTTTCTGTGTTTGTGTGCTCCTTAGCCGCACGTATATATCAATATAACATAAATGGAGGACCAAACTTTCTCCGATAAAAATAAAATAGGGAAAGATCAAGAACCACTTCCTCCTAGTGCTGAAGCTGCTGCCACTAGTCATGACATAGACGATAACATGCCATCAACGTCGTCTGCCAAGGCCAATGCCCAATGTCATAGTAGAGGGCACATACAATCCCAAATGACAAAGTTCAGGAAAATGACCTTGAAAAAAACATTTAAATCATCTGAAGAGAAACGTAAACTTGCCAATATGCTATTTACGACACGGAGTGGCAAGGAATGGCTAAGGTCTTTCCCTATGTTCATGACTAGTGGTTCAGCTTCACATGACGATGGAAGCCCTCCTCCCACTAAAAAAATCAAAAGAGTTAAGCTGGCAAAAGCACAGCGAAGAACGGTGCGTTCTAAGAAGATATCACAAATCCCCAAGGAGAGTCCAAGTGTGGTGGTGGTTGCGATGCCTGACCTTCCCAGCACTGGACGGGAAGAGGTGGCTCTTTCCACCATTTGCACGCCCCCTGCAAGTGCTGAAAGGAGCACCCACAGTCCACTTGCTGATATGCAAATTGAAGATGTCACTGTTGAAGTACACCAGGATGAGGATACTGCTGTAGCTGGCGCTAAGGAGGAAGTTGGCGAGGAGGATTCTGATGGTGATGTGGTTTGTTTAAATCAGGCTCCGGGGGAGACAGTTGTTGTCCGTGGGATGAAAAGAAGACCAAACATTCCACCTCTTTGGTCTGGCAATATTTCTATCCAAATCCGGACAGCAACTGTCTTGCCATATGTACCATATGTAAAGGTGGAATAAGTAGGGGAAGGGACATTAACCACCTAGGAACATCCTCCCTTATACAGCACCTGCAGCGCATTCATAAAAAGTTACTGTCAAGTTCAGAAACTTTGGCTATGACCGTAAGCGTCCAGGGACACCTAAATCCCGTTGTACTGTTGTATCCAAGCATCTGCAAACCACACCGTCAACTCCCTCCTCGTCAATTTCCTCCTTAGTCAGGATCGGAAGTAGTCCTGCAGGCCATGTCACTGGCATGACTGACTCTCCTATCCGGGATTCCTCCGGAGGATCCTGCATTGCTACGCCTCCTGCTGCCGCTGCTGCTGTTGCTGCTGCTGGGAGTCGTTCATCATCCCAGAGAGGAAGTAGGAACACCACTACTTTTACTAAAGAATTGACCCTCCAACAGTCCTTAGCGAGGAGGATGAAGTACGACAGCAGTCATCCTGAAGCAAAACGTATAACTGAGGCCTTGACTGCTATGTTGGTGTTAGACGTGCGTCCGGTATCCACCACTAGTGCAGTGGGATTTAGACAATTGATGGAGGTAGTGTGTCCCCGGTTCCAAATCCCGTCTAGATTCCACTTCACTAGGCAGACGATACCGAGACTGTACAGAAACGTCAGAAAAAGTGTCCTCAGTGTCCTGAAAAATGCCGTTGTACCCAATGTCCACTTAACCACGGACATGTGGACAAGTGGAACAGGGCAGACTAAGGACTATATGACTGTGACAGCCCACTGGGTAGATGTATCACCTTACGCAGCAGCGTCACCAGTAGCAGCATCTCAGAAATGCCAGCTCGTTCCAAGGCAGGTTACGCTGTGTATCACCGGTTTCAGTAAGAGGCACACCGCCGACAACCTCTTAGAGAAACTGAGGGAAATCATCGCCCAGTGGCTTACCCCACTTAGACTCTCCTGGGGATTTGTGATATCTGACAACGCCACCAATATTGTGCGGGCATTACATCTGGGCAAATTCCAGAACGTCCCATGTTTTGCTCACACAATAAACTTGGTGGTGCCGAATTTTCTGAAAAGCGACAGGGGCGTGCAGGAGGCACTTTGGGTGGCCTGAAAAATTTCTGACCACTTTCGCCATTCAGCGACTGTGTGCTGAAGACTGGAGCGCCAGCAAACACTCTTGAACCTGCCCCACCATCACCTGAAGCAAGAGGTTGTGACGCGGTGGAACTACACCCTCTATATGCTTCAGAGGATGGAGGAGCAGCAAAAAGCCATTCAAGCCTATACATCCACCTATGACATAGGCAAAGGAGGGGGTATGCACCTGACTCAAGTGCAGTGGAGAATGATTTCCGTGTTGTGCAAGGTTCTCCAGCCCTTCGAACTTGCCACACGTGAAGTCAGTTCAGACACTGGCAGCTTGAGTCAGGTCATTCCCCTCATCAGGCTTTTGCAGAAGTAGCTGGAGAAAGTGAAGGAGGAGCTAAGACGGAGCGATTCCGCTCGGCATGTGGGACTTGTGGATGAAGCCCTTCATTCGCTTTGCCAGGATTCCAGGGTGGTCAATCTGTTGAAATCAGACCACTACATTTTGGCCACCGTGCTCAATCCTAGGTTTAAAGCCTATGTGGTGTCTCTCTTTCCGGCCGACACAAGCCTGCAGAGGTGCAAAGACCTGCTGGTGAAAACACTGTCAGCTGAAGCGGAACGTGACACGTCAACAGCTCCTTCTTCATTTTCTCCCGCAACTGGGGCTGCCAGGAAAAAACTTAGGTATCCTAAGCAACCCGCTGGCGGTGATGCAGGGCAGGCAGGACCAAGTTTGGACATCTGGTACGGACTGAAGGACCTGGCAACAATTTCTGACATGTCTACTGTCACTACATATGATACTGTCACCGTTGACAGAATGGTGGAGGATTACATCGGTGACAGCATCCAAGTAGGCATGTCTGACAGTCCATACCTGTACTGGCAGGAAAAAGAGGCAATTTGGAGGCCCCTGTACAAACTGGCTCTATTTTACCTGAATTGCCCCCCCTCCAGTGTGTACTCCAAAAGAGTGTTTAGTGCAGCCGGGAACATTGTCAGCGAAAGGCGTAGGAGGTTGCTTCCACAAAATGTGGAGAAGATGATGTTCATAAAAATGAATTATCAACTCTTCCAGGGAGACCAGCCTCCAGAACGTACAGAGGGACCTGTGGTGGTGGATTCCAGTGGGGACGAGTTAATGCTCTGTGAGGATGAGGATGTACACAACACTGAAGAGGGTGAGGAATCAGTGAATGAGGAGGATGAGGATGACATCTTGCCTCCGTAGAGCCAGTTTGTGCAGGGACAGATTAATTGCCAGCTTGTTTTGTGGGGGCCCAAACGAACCAATCATTTCAGCCACAGTCGTGTGGCAGACCCTGGCGCTGAAATGATTGGTTTGTTAAAGTGTGCATGTCCTGTTTATACAACATAAGGGTGGGTGGGAGGGCCCAAGGACAATTCCATCTTGCACCTCTTTTTTTTCTTTGCATTATGTACAGTTTGGGACCTAGTTTTTCAAACTGCCATCCTGTCTGCCACTGCAGTATCACTCCTAGATGGGTCACGTGTTTGTGCCGCCCACTCGTGTCGCTTAGCATAGTCATCCACCTACCTCGGTGCAACCTTTTGGACATAAAAACACTATTGTGAGGTGTGAGGTGTTCAGAATAGACTGGAAATTAGTGGAAATTAAGGTTATTGAGGTTAATAATAGCATAGGAGCAGAAAAACCAACACATTCTGTGATTTTAGCTGTTTTTATGCTTTTTTAAAAAAAAATACAGATCCAAAACACAAAACCCAGAACCCAAAACACGGAAGGGTGGTTTTGGCAAAACCAATCCAGATCCAAAACACGAAGAAAGATCCAGATCCAAAACCAAAACACAAAACACGAAAAGTGGCCGGTGCACACCCCTAATTTAAATTGGAACTGTTTAAAGTAACAAAATCGTGTCACTTCAGTCAGTAATACAACAGGATAAATCCTTACATACAATGTAGCAATAAATTATCTGCTGAGTATCACCCTAATTTCTTATATCCTGTGTAAATCAACACAGACACATGTGATCATATATAAGAATGGTCCCCGGTTTACAAAGATTAGTGGATATCAACCTATTACCAGGTAAGAAATCACCTCTATATAACAATCGTATGTCAATACATCTGAAGTGCTACCAGCGTGCTCTAAAAGAAGGTTCGGAGGTTCGCATGTGGCTCCAAGGCAATTGGTTGCACATTACTGTACTAAAGAGAATGAGCATCATAATGAAATACAAATCTATGAAATACAGTGCACATTGTTGTCAGTGTTGAATAATGTAGTAGTTTATGTTACACAGTCTAAAATATACAGATACATACACTCATACTTATACTTATAGAAATAAGTTTGTAACATCGAGTTCTAGGCATAACAGTACTTTTGTCACCACATGTAGATGGAGCCTCATGTTACTAATATTGCTAACATCTGCTGTTAAGGTTTCAATTAATGATTACATTGGCCACATGGTGCCTCACATGGGCACAAAGGAGTTGGCAGAGCTGAAACACTTTGTATTGTCATTATTATAATTGGGTATAGGTTATAGCTCCTCGCACTTCTTGCATGTTTTTCAGATTACTATACAATTAATACAGTACATGTTTCTCACCCTTGGCAAACACACCTAAAATGGCCAATAGGCTCTCCCTAGCTGTCTTTGGGGTCTATTCACTCTGCCTTGGAGAGAGGTAAAGTACTCACCGATCAGCTCCTAACTTTCCTTTTTCAAACTCACACCCTGTAAAGTTACAGTTAGGAGTTAGGAGTTGTCACCTTATCTCTCTCTGAGGCTTAGTACATAGACCCCTTTGTGCTCTAGAGGTTGCACCATGGAAATTTGCACCAATCCTATGGCAGGTGCAGTGTCTCCGTCTGACCGCGGCCTCCAATGCTTGCGGCTGGGAATGCGGCCACTGGCTCACCTGCGACTCTCTTATAATACCATGTGAATGGATCATTTTTGTGCGCACTATTAGCCTGGCAGCACCCAGTCACCTCCCAGCAACACCCCATCGCTTTTCCGTCACACTTCTGATGCTGTCTGTCCTGATTGCGGCAGCACCTTTTGTGCGTACACTTAGGGAAACACATGCGCCGTAGAAAATGTCAGTATTGCTCACACATGCGCGATTGCAAATCATCGGTCAACTACGTACATCGGCATTGCGTATGGATTGCGTGTGAATCAGGCGCATTGTGTCTAAATTTCCTCTGTTGGATGTATGGAGCACATAGTGGGCCTGTTTCAGGTCAGTGAATGAAGCTGCATTCCCAAACGTGAAGCCACAACCACAGAGGCCATGTTTAGCCTGGTGCAAGTGTCGATGGTCGATGCCATGGTTCGCCGATGATAGAATATTCAGAAACACTGGCAGAGTTACAGTGTCTACGGGCATTTAAAGTGGGCATCTCAGGGCTTGTACAGTCCGGCGCACGCTAATACACAAGGGGACGGCTGAAATTAGCATTTGCATATTACCCCTGTTGCGTCTACCTCGAAATGAAATCCCAGTTTATGTACGATAAATAAAATACTCTGTAGTCTCCCGTTTAAATGTGTCATACAGACATTAACGTGTTAAATCCTACCCTGGGTAAAGCTCCTCATCTTAAGGATTGGTTGCTCAGAGATAGGAAAATCTCATGAGAAGAAGAAGAGATAGGAGATCATTAAGATCAACAGAGCGTGTGTTTGGAACCAGAGTATATAAAAGTCGCTAAAAGAAAGTTGAGCTGTGACAGAGGTTTTGGGCACATTACGTACTCAGGGGTATTACCAAGGTTATCCAGTAATCAACTTAGATTAGCAGGATACCGGTGCAGAGAAATTAAGGAAACTGAATCTAATTAAATATTAACTGTTTTTAGTGTTGTTGTCTGTCTTTCCTTATGTATTAAAACAAATATAGTACTAAACTTATTCTTAACAGGAATTTGTACCTTTGAGAAGTAAAAAGATATGAGTATATCCATGAGTCGTATTTTTTGAGTTTTAAAATGCACAAATACTCAATTCATATTAAGAACAAATATACTTCTATATTCTAGCTAACACACTGCTCAGCTCACTTTAGAAATTATTTATTAAAATTCTATATATTTATAATGTAATGCATAAATACTTGAAGCCAGTGGCGTATTAATGCATGAGGGGGCCCATGCAAACCCACCCCAAGCCCAGCATATACTTACCTTGTGCTGGCAAGCAGGTCCCTCCTCCTCCGCGGTATCATATTCCAGTGATATTCGGGAAGATGGTGCATGCACGCCAGAGAGCAGTCTCTGACACAGTTCGAGAGTCTTTGCTTCCACTGCGCAGCGCCAACTTCCCAAAGTTGGCACTAGGAAGATTGTGCCACAGAGGAGGAGGGACCTGCTTGCTGGCACAAGGTACAGATGTGTCCACATACATCTTAAATCCGTGTGCTACAAGTCGCATTAAACATAACGAGTGAGTGCCGTGCGTCTCAATAGCGCCGAGCGTCTTGTTGGGATGTAAATACAGATGTGTCCACATACATCTTACTTGCGCGTTAAACAGCCCTTTTAGTCGTGCCATGCCGTGGCGTGACTCAGTAGCTCCAGGCGTATTGATGTGAGTCTTTTTACCTTCAAATGTGTCTTATTCGCAAAGCAATTAGAATAGGATGCAACAGCAGTTTCTGCTGATTATTATTATTATCCTTTATTTATATGGCACCACAAGGGTTCCGCAGCGCCTTACAAACTACATAAACACATGAGCACACAAGAAAATTGTTATTAACAGTACAAACAACAAAGGACATATACATGATTTATACATTGCTGCATAACACTTAAATAAGCAGCATGGTGTCAGCAACCAAGGGTTGGGTGCTGTTGTATATTAAAGTATAATTAAGTGAAGGAGAAGCACATGAGGGAAGAGGGCCCTGCTCGTGAGAGCTTACATTCTAAAGGGGAGGGGTCAGACAAACAGGGGTGACACAGGTGGGCTGGATACAAGGGTCACAGTAATATAACATCTATGGAAAGGTTTAAACACACTTGCACCAAGACTCATGATTTGGGGGCCGCAACCAAGGTCCAATTGAGAGGTTATCTTGCTGCGTCGTTCGGTATGGCATAGTTGGAGTGGATAAGCAGATTGCATGGGGTATAATTGTAGGAGGGATGCGGGCAGTGTTGGGGATCCAGGTGCAGGCACGATCCATAGGCATGGTGGAAATGTGGTGTTAGATAAAAACAGTCCTTAATAGCAGAAATTGCTGATTTGTTCATTTCTCCTTCTGTTCTCCTCCTGTTTAACTCCTGAATAACTCCAGCTTCAATTTAAAAATTCTAATTACACTTTCAGTAAAATAATATGCCTATATTCTGTGTGCAGCTGCAGGTGTATCTGCATGCGAAATGCTATGTTACAGTGTCACATCCTCTGACTGCGAATAAGATGCATTTGATGGTAAAAAGTGACACAAAAAGACGCTCCGCGCTACATCATGGTGCGAGTAGAAGGAAGTAAGATGTATGAGGATACATCTGTAGATATACTATGGGTGCAGGGTGTTTGTGGCACGTGCGCCGCCTGGACTCATGGGCCCGTGCGCACCACACACCCTGCACCCATTCTAAATATGTCTATGCTATAAGTATTATAACATGAAATACTGCAAATATCAGCCACACGAAATATAGAAACATTGGCATCCCACAAAGAACAATGCTGTCTGCAGGGCCATAACTAGGGCATTGCGACCAGTGCCATGGCACAGGGCACCACAAGGCAGGGGGCGCTGTTCAGGCCTATCAATATTCCTGTTTATAATCATTCTCACTTGTAGCTTCCTCTTCTTTTATCCCCAGCATCTCCTGGTCTCCCCTACCTCTTCCCTGGCCCTTCCCCATGAGGCCATATCCCTATTTAAAAAATTGGGGGGGGAGTGCAAATGCTATCTCTGGCACAGGGCACCAAAAAGTCTAATTACGGCTCTGGCTGTCTGTATGCAGTCTTAACAATAAAATATATAAATATATATTTTTTTCTTATTTCAGTTGTCTCATACATTGTTTGACCGATGCTGAAATTTCAAATGGAACTTGATGGCTGAAATCAAGTTCTATAATCTTACTAGTAAAATGAACGTAGTATATGTCGGGTAACTTCAGTTTGCCCCATCACCTGCTCCTGTCCTCGTCTGCAGAATGACTGTCCAATCTCCATCACCAGCAATGGTAGCCATTATGGGGTGTGGAGGCTATCCTGCATTATTATAAAGATGAGCTGGAACTTAGCAATTCAATTATATTTAAAGGTACCAAATGCCTATCGATTCAGCAATAGCTACAGACATCAATGTGTACCTCATGCCGCGGTAATGGCACTATTTCCTAGTGAATTGATAGGCTGAATATTGGTTTAGACCACATGATGGGCACCTCCACTGTCTCGTTGAGAACACTTCAAAAACCAGCATTTCAGAACCATGGAGAGCGGTTTTATAGTCTACTGTACGTGTAATAACAAGAGAGTGAAAAGTTTCTGTCTGCTTCCCCCCGTCTGTCTCTCTCTTTTCCCCAGAAATAAAAGCTACTTTATTAGTGGTTCAGTGACTACATGTAAAAAAAAAAGTGTTTGATTAAATCAGGCACAGGATTACTGTATGTATGGTGAATTGTGGTACTGGAAAACAGCTTCAGCACAGGAATTCTAAAGAAAAAAAAATCAGTTTACAATTAGTGAAACTGCCCAGTCTACTGCAGGAATAAGCTCAGATGCCGTACCCCCACAATAATTGAATTTAAAATAACATATACTAAATAACTGTGTATTTTTAGCAACAATACCGGTTCTGTACAACTGTTCTTGATGACTAAATATGCATGACCTATATGACTTATTGACCACTGGTTTCACTTGTTTCATTGGTGTCTGCAGATAATACTATATTTGATTATATTCTAATATACACATAATAAATACAGGTGTACAGATAAATACTCTTCTCTGCATGATGCCTTAGTGAATATTTATTAACCTTTTAAGTCAGGTTTATGTTCCCATTATTGTTAATTTAAGTACTTTCACTTTTAATTGCTGTGTATGTAAATGTGGACATCAGGAATTGTTCATATTGATTTCAAATATATGATCAATAAAATTAATCTGCTGCGGAGGTACACTGTGCATTTTGCAGTCTGAACCAAAATCCTTGAGAATGCTAAATATTCACTAGTAATCCATGAGGCACGAAGTAGAGATATACAAGATTATATTGTGATAGTGAGAAAATTTTTTTTTTTTTAAAGAAAATAATGGTGTTCCGTGAATGTGACTTGCAAGCTGAGTGTTTTGTAAAGATTCAACTGATTAATCGGGATGGGTACGGGATATCGAGGCTTGGGATGTCGACGCTCGGGATGTCAGCACTCGGGATGTCGGTGGTCAGAATCCCAACGCCGGCATCCGACAGGTTTAGAATACCGATATAGGTCAGTATTCTAACTCTCCCAACCCTAACCCTCCCTCCCCAGTGCCTGACCCTAACCTCCCCCCATAGTGCCTAAACCTAACCTCCCTCTCCTTGCACCTTAAACCTAACCTTCCCCCCTTAGTGCCTATCCCTAACCCTCCCCCTAGTGCCTACCTCTAACCCTACCCCTAGTGCCTACCCCTAACGCTAACCCTCCCCCAAACCTTGCTACTTACCTTCGAGATTCTGGCAGTCGGGATGCTTGTACCGGCATTCTTATCGCCGGAATCCCGCGGTTGGGATATTGACCGCATCCCTGGAGAACTACATTGAAAATCTGCTGTTCAGTTCTACCCTATACATGTTTTCACTTTTCAGGCTGTAATTTTGAAATGGTTCGTATTTGAGAGATTAAGGGGTCAATTCAATTCAGGGCCATGTGCTGCACGGGGTATGGCTGTGCACACATGCGCCCGACGGTATATCATACCCATTCCCTCCAATGTAGGTCAAATACATTTTAAAACAATATTCACCCTTAACTATTTCAGAGGAAACAGGTGCAAGGTGACCTTGAACAGTATGCATTATCTCCAGTGGAGTCTATGGCAAATGTTTCATTTTGACCTTTGCTGGAAAGAAGTTCTCAGTTTTGGAAATACATAAATGCAGAAAATTGGCTCTCCTGATTCAGCCAGTATTTCAAATTTGTACATTATTGGTCAAAATACACCAAATAATTTGCTCCTACTGGGGCATTCACTAGATTGCATGCATGTCTATAGCCTAATGAATGGATCATTCATTCCTGCATTGTTCTAAAAAGAAGTGCCGGTTAATGCTGTTATATGTGATTGGGGGGTATGTAGTTAATAGATGCAATGCCGCCGGTTTAAATCCCGACACTACATGCCTGACACGGGACTTAAGATAGGCGTAATACAGATGCCTATCTTAATCCCGACACTGGAAGACCGACCCCCGCCATCCTGATCATCGTGTGCCGGATAAGTATAACACTTTGGGATGGGGGGGTTAGGTTTAGGGACCCCTGGGGGGACTTAGGGTTAGACACCCCTCCAGGGAAGGTTAAGATTAGGCTAGGGGAAGGGGGTTTAGGGTCAGGCACCACCTGGGGGGAGGTTAGGGGTAGGCACCACTCCGGGAGGGTTAGGTTTAGTATGTGGGTAGGGGGTGTTAGATTTAGGCACCACTGGGGGATGTTAGGGTTAAGCACCCCTAAGGGAAGGATAGGGTTATGGGGGGAGAGGGGAGGGGAGAGTTAGGATACTTACCACCAGGCGTCGGGGTCTCCTACTGTCGGCCTTCCACTGTCGGGATTTGAACCGGCGGCTGTTGAGCCGGCGGTATTTCAATCCAATTCCATTATTGAGACCTGTGATATGATACTGTATGTGATTTACCAGTGGCCTCTGACTATTTTCACCCCTTACTGCTTATTTAATCTATCAGGGCTATCGAGACTTTAAGTCAACTTGGGTGCAGGGGAGAGTTGTCCGCTGAAGGTTGCACAGCTGCGCCATTTAATTGTATACATTACTGTACAGTATGTGGCAGGGCACACATAGGGGGGCATGACAAAGGCATTATAGGGGAGCATGGGCTGGATAATCTGAAGCCTTCCCCCATTCACCCCCTCAATTGCCCTTAGCCCTAAAGTGACTTATATTCTATTGATGTTCAGTACAAAAAATATATGTAGATTTTTATTTTCATTGTAAACATTGTTCATAGTTTAACATGTGATATTCTCTTAAAATCTCGCCTTATGGACTATGGGCCTGATTCATCATTGGGAAGAGTAAGAAAGAACAAGTAACTGTGCTTCTTGGTAAAACCATGTTACACTGCAGGTTGTGCAGATGTAAAATGTGCAGAGAGAGTTAGATTTGGGAGGGGCCGTGTCCAAACTGATGTCTACATTGCAGTATAAAAATAAAGCTGTCCAGCAAAGTGTATGTATTTGCACCCCTTATATTGCAACATGGTTTGTCCAGTTACACAGTTACTTGCTCTATCTTACTCTATTCCCAAATCTTAATCAGGCCCCATATACAGAATTAAGGTGAAAATAATACTCACTTACAGTATTAGTATACTGCATTTCCATTTATATAAGATCAGATCAACAAAGCATCTGTGCTCTACACAACGTAACACCACTCCTTCACATAAGTCTGTCCAAGTTATAATAAGAACATAGAAAGATTAGCTTCTTATTTCGTCCTCATGTTTATTTTGAATCAAGAATGTACAAAAAATACAGGTAAGGTGCATTGTTCCCAAATTCTAATGCTTTTTTTTTATTATTTTCTTTAAAGTATTTGATGCTACTTTTGCTTTCATTGACTATATACACAGTTGAGTCACATTATTATGACCACCAGCTAATAGCCAGAATAACCGCTGTGTGAAGCACGGACACAGCTAGACGTAGCATAGGTATTTGAAGCCATTCTGACTGCAGTGCATCCCACAGCTGCTGGAAGGTGCATGGTGGATTATTCATAGAGCGAACACAATGATCGAGGTGGTCCCACAGATGCTCAATTGGGTTCAAGTCCAGGGAATTAGGGGACCAGGGAAGTACTTGGAAGTCTTGGTTGTGCTCTTCCAACCACTGTTGGACATTTCTAGCTGTGTGACATGTCGCATTGTCTAACTGGACGGTCCCATCTGCCTTAGGGAAGACAATCACCATGTACGGGTGTACGAGCTCTGCAAGGATGGATTCATAACCAAATCTGTTGAGGGTGCCTTTCACATGGATGAGTGGGCCCAGAGAATGCCATGAAAACATTCCCCAGACCATAACGCTGCCACCATCAGCTTGTGTTCTTCCAGCAATGGTTGCAGGGTGTTTGTTCTCTGTTGTTTTTCACTTGACATGCCAACGTCCATCTGTTCAATGAAGCTGAAAACGTGACTCATTGGAGAAAGCAAATCTTTGCCAATCAGTGGATGTCAAATTCCGATACAGGCATGAAAATTGAATCCTTTTCCGCCGATGCACCTTCGTTAGCATAGGTGCAGTGACCATCCGCAGCCCTATACGCCGCAGGGTTCGCTGAACTGTCATTTTAGACACACGTCTGGTGGCCCCCAGGTTCATTTTGATGATGAACTGCTTCACTGTAGTGTGTCGGTCGGCCCTCACGCACCTTCGTAGCCAACGTTTACCTCTCACATCAATGGCACGTGGTGCTCCACAGTTTCCATGTCGGTTATTTGCAAAGGTGCCATTTGTCCAGTCACAATACCCCTTCAACACAGCAGCACACGAACAGTTCACAAACTGCGCTGTTTCAGAAATATTGTCACCCTTGGCCCAAAAGCCAATAATCATCCCTTTTTGCAATTCTGATAAATCACCCCTTTATGTGTGTAGACAGCCTATCGCACACCTTATATACCCACCAGGCCAGCATACGGCACGTGACGCACTTCATGGGTTACACTCTGCCGACGTCAAATGTAGGAGGTGGTCATAATAATGTGACTCTACTGTGTATATTCAAGCTATAAGAGTTTGGTGGGGTCTGTTTATTGAGCAAGCACAATTCATACTTGCCTACCTTCCCGGAATGGCTGGGAGGCTTCCAAAAATTGGGTGGCACTCCCGGCCTCCCGGGAAAGGTGGATAAGTTTTCCAGGGGCTGGGGCCACCCGGCCGCAGCCGCCCACTTCCCCACTGAGATGGGTGGCACAGGCGGCCGATCACTCGATTTGCATTGAATCACGTCATCGTGGCTACGTCCCCACTCTACAACGCCAGTAATCTTGGCATTGCATAATCACACCCCCAGAACTGCCCAATTCTGCCGAGCCCCACCCATTGCTGCTCCCAGACCCGACCACCTCTGCTGAGCCCTGCTCCCTGCAGTGCCGATCAGGCTGGCTCCTCCCGGAGGAGACTGCCAAAAGATCAGCGACTATGACACAATTGTGGCCTATAAGGTATTATAAATGAATTGGCAATAATTTTTTAATTCAGAAATAGTTTTTAAAGTTATTTTTAAAAAATGATTAAGCGTAGTAGAGAGTGTAATATTGTATGTCTTTTTTATGTCGCTTTTTAAACATATGACATGATAGCTCCATTATATGTATATACAAAAAGTTGGGTCCAGCCTACAAAAAATTTAAAATATGATTCAATAAACCTTTCTCTAATTTAACCTTTCAGCATTTTAGTTTTGCAAGGAAATAAAACATATATATATTGCCTTCATGACTTTGCTATTCAGTCAGGAGGAGCATGGAGACTTGTATTTGCTTAAGTGGTTTGCGTCCTGCTGTATTTTGCATGCACCACTTGTTTGGTTACTCTTCCAGACCATTAAATACTTTTTAGAAGTTACATCTGTTACACTGCTTCTATTTTCTAAATGTTGCCAGCCTGTCAGATTTTAAAGTCGCCAAAATGTGTTTTTTAAAGGATAGGAAAAAAAAATAAAATCTTGTCAATTTCATTGTGACAGTACAAAAGACAGATATCAGCACTTTTCTTCTGATTATGTTAAAGACTTGACTAGTATTTAACATAAAAATGACAGCATGCTTAAAGGCGTAATGTAAGACCGTCAGTAATTTTGACTAAATTTATCTCAACACTATTTTTACCAGTTAAAAGTTTATAAAGTTCTATAAATCTCAGGAGAGTTTGTGGGAGAAAAAAATGAGCAAAATCTGAAACTTTTATTGAGTCCTAGAAAATATATTTCAATTGAACCTAGCCAGTTATTTATAATATAAATTAAATTAAGGCATTCATAACTACTGCAACTTTTATATAGATATAAGATACACTTGTTATTAATTCACGCCATTTCTGCACTCATTTGCTTTATACGTGTCCCCAGCGTAATGAAGCCGTTTATTGAGGTTTAACAGCTTTGTATAACCCACCATAGTTAAGCATAGCTCCACCCATACACTCAGTCAGCGCTATGGCGGCACTGGAGTCAGTGAAACCCAGTGTCACAAACCGTGCTAAAGACCTCCGTCTGAGACCTCTGCATCTTCCCATGCGCTTGTCTCCTCGTGGCTTGCTTGGTCGCCGGTCGCTGCTGTCAGTGGAATCCAGTGTGGGGCCTAGGCCTGAAGGTGGTTTCCTGCATCCCTGCTGTTGCCTAGGTGTCTCAGCCGCACTTCCATGCACTTCCAGTGCTTCTGCATGCCAGACCTCTGGATCATGGGTGCGGCCGTCTTGGATCACTTCAGGTGATCCAAGCCCTTCCAGTCAGCAGCACTCTCCAGTGACTCCAGCCAATCACCATCCGGCCAGAGGTATAATAGCCCTTCCCTGACTCTGACTCATTGCCAGTCAGTGCTCTTGCTATAGCCAGACCTATGCTTCTGAGCCCTGCTGTTTCCAGTTCCAGTTCACCTGTGACTCTGTTCCTGTGTACTCCAGCCGGGAGTACTCCCGCCTAATCCAGCACACTCCATCCCGGAGTTCTATTCCAAGTGCTCACCCAATCCAGCACACTCCATCCCGGAGTTCTATGCCAAGTGCTCACCCAATCCAGCACACTCCATCCCGGAGTTCTATTCCAAGTGCTCCCCAATCCAGCACACTCCATCCCGGAGTTCTATTCCAAGTGCTCACCCAATCCAGCACACTCCATCCTGGAGTTCTATGCCAAGTGCTCACCCAATCCAGCACACTCCATCCCGGAGTTCTATTCAAAGTGCTTTCCCAATCCTGCATACTCCATCCAGGAGTCATATTCAATTACCCTCCAGTATTTTAACGTATCTTCAAGTTCTACAACATTCAACCTTACAGTTCTTCTCCGCAGTACCCCCTGAACCACAGACACTTTTTACCTTTTGTTTTACAGTGTCTACAGTTGTGCATCCCTACACTAAGGACTATATTTACCATCTCTCATTAGTTCTCATTTAACTGTAGAATTATATTAAACCATCTAAATTCCAACTCTCTTCTGGTCCTGGTGTCTCTGTACCACAACCCAGTTCGGGTCCACCCCTTCCAATACCTTGAGCCGTGACACCCAGTGCATTTTGGTGTCACCCCTTCAGAGGATGACACTGTATCAGTGTGGGTCCACCATTCCAGACCACCAGAATTACTAGTATCAGAGGAGAGAACTGTCTGTGCTGCCGTGAAAGGCTTCAATCTAGTAATGGTGGGGAGGGTATACTTTGTAGAATGTGGGGAGAAGTATGTCCAACTTCCAGGGGGTGATATTCAGTTATTCTCCACAGCGATCCCCCAATCCAACAAGTGTCAGAAATACTTCAAGAGTCCAATGCATATGGCTCCTCCAGTTTCGTTGATATTCACTTTGCTGTGCCCAACTTTATATTTTTATACACACATTTATGTTTTATTTTTGAGCTAATATTTTTAAATACTCAGAAGTGCATGATAACTGCATGCAAAGTGGATATACAGGTAGCTGGACGATGTACTGCGTAACTATGAGCACAGCGCATGTGTTTGAGTCACACGGCGCATGTATCTAAACGCAGAATGAATTTGGGTGCAAGACTTGTGGATTTCAGTGGGCTTTACCCTGTGGTAACAGGGGGGGGGTTAGGGAGGTGCGGGCATATCACGATCAGTGAGTGCTAAAAAATGAAGCTCCACCGACACAGGCAGCCATGTTCAGGTGGAGAATCTACGCCTCCATAGGGCTTATGCAATCTTCGATGGTGCATCTTAATACACACGGCGATGGATTAGTGCCGCAGCAGATGGGTGTCTTAGTAGGAAGACCACCAGCCGCTGCATTAGCATAATTACACAGATGTGGCTGCAGCTGTAACTGCGTCCACCTTGCATCAATCCCATTGTCTACAATGGCAGACTACTCATCAATAAGGCTACACAACATACTCCATATGCATTTCCTATAGACCAATTCATCTGTGCAGTCATTTTCCCGATGCTGTTTGTGTTTCAGATTTGAAGTACGGCCATAATGGCAAAGTGATGCCAAGTTTGGGGCAGTTCATATGCAGAACCATACTGTATGGTGTTTCAGCTGGCTAAAGATACAGTAGAATCCCAGTAACAGAGAATGTTATCTTATACCCCTTTTACACCAGAGCTAAAGCCCGGGTTATTGCAGGGTTAACCCGGGTAGCTCCTTGGTGTAAAAGGGGACAGGGATGGATTCCCGGGTTGAGTGATCCGGCAATCCAACCCAGATAACTTACAGGGTTTAACACGGGAATGACTTGTGAAACCCTGCAGTGTAAACGGTGTGATCCGGGTCACGATGACCTGGAGCGCGCCGCATGCTGCATGCTTCAGTGGTGCTAGGAGATGACGTAATCTCCAGTTGTCCACTTCCATGCCGGAAGATCCGGGTCACTCCAGTGTGTACGGTGCCGACTGGGGAATATCATGGGTCGGCGCCGGCTAAATTCCGGGTCTGATCCGGTTTGGAACCCTGTTCCAATCTCTGGGTCAGACCCGGAATTTAAATCATAAAGAGGTATTAATAATGAAGGAGCAGGATGGGGGATTTCATTTATAGTATGTTGAGATGAGGTTATCTTTTAAATATGATCGCCCTCAATGAGAAATGTTGAGTGTAGCTGGATTCCTGTTGTATTTCCTCCTAATTTCTGCAATGAGATGTAGGAGTTGAGATTATCTTCATGTTTGAATACTTACTATTTAGGAAAAAGCTGAGCTTTTGTCTAAAATGTATACACAAACTATAACAACCATAAAGACAACACCTCGGTAACCACCAAGCCACAAAATAAATATAAGCACACAGTTTATTGTATAATGATGTAAAATGCAGAACTGCAGGTATAAATGTACTGTAAGATGATATAGACAGGCATACATTTTTATATTGATATACAGTATCTAATAAACCTAAAACAAGGACATTAAACATTTGCAAACCATGGTCCCTGTGGGGAAAGGACATTGAATTGTTATATTAGGGTCAAAGAGGAACTTGTGGATATTATGTGGGAAGTGGGGGTAATGAAGACAAAATGTATTTTATGACATGTCCGAGTGGGATGTAGTCAGGATCCCTACAGTCAGAATACTGACGGTCACAATCGAGACAGATCCCAAAGGAATGTATTAGGGATATGGTGCAGGAGGGGAGGGTTAAGGTTAGATTATGGGAGGGTTGAGTTAGGATAAGGCTGCGGGAGGGGTGGGTTAGGGTAAACTGTGGGAGGGTTGGGTTAGGGTCAGGCTGCAGAAGGTGTGGTTAAGAGTTAGGCTGGTGGAGTTTTGGGTTAGGATAAGGCTGCGGGAGTGGTGGGTTAGGGTTAAACTGTGGGAGGGTTGGGTTAGGGTCAGGCTGTGGGAGGGTTGGGTTAGGGTCAGGCTGCAGGAGGGTTGGGTTAGGGTTAAACTGTGGGAGGGTTGGGTTAGGGTCAGGCTGTGGGAGGGTAGGGTTAGGGTTAGGATAAGGTTGCGGGAGGGTTGGTTAGGGTCAGGCTGCAGGAGGTGTGGGTTTGAATTAGGCTGCTGGAGGGGTGTGTTAATATTTGGGTTAAAATACTTGTCAATATGCCGCTGTCAGGATCCTCACCGTCAGCATAGTGACCCAACCTGTCGGAGCAGCACAAAAGGCGGGCTGTATGCAGAAAACAGTGTGCACAGTAAATTGAAAATGGAGCTAATGAGTGCTTGTTAATTGACCTGTCCATTGTATAGTTATTCTTTTTATTTTTTATTGGTCACACCCTGCCTAGATATCAAATGTAACCAGGGCTGCACAGGGCTTAAATATGCCCTGTGCAGGTCCTGCACCCCCCCCCCCCCCCTTAACAGGTGACATTGTGATGTCATAATGTGGACGGGACCACTGGCACCAGCAAGACGAGGAATGCAGCTGTACGGGCGAACGGTGTCATTCCAAGCAACCTGCAAGCTAAATGCAATGGGCCAGCAATGGTGCTGCCAAAGACCCTTCTACCTGGGTGGCGGCACCGCTTGCACACCCTTAATTACTGCCCTGAACATATATTATTGTGCAATGCACCAGAATGTGTCTCATAAGCAACAAATCTTCTAATCCTGTTTAGATGTCTGTTACTGTGTCATCCTCTGTTTGCTTCTTTAAAAAAAAAAGATGTTGAAAGATAATTTGAAAATGAATATTGTGCTAGTGTCAATATTTAAACACATTACTGTAAACTAGAGCGATCCTGTGGGCAGAAATCCCAGTTATAGTATACCCTACCAATCCCCATTCTTTAGACAACTTCACTAATGTATTGTTAAATGGGAATTATGAAGCTGGGAAAATGAAAGAAGCTCTTGAATGTCACACTGTTAAAATGCTTCATTTTCTGTGGAGTGTGGACAATTGAAATGAACAGACAGTTGTGCTTGTGCTATTGCCTTTGTACTGTATTGAACTAGAACAGGCTTAGCTGCTGGTATTGCTTAGTAACTAAGCTTGTCAGTCGTAGGAGTTCCAGAACAAAATGACGGGTCCAGGCTGTCTGTGGATTTACCGTATCATGAAAAAAACAGTTTTTATATTTTAGCATAATAGAGTTTACTGAGGCTCAGGGTTTTGCTGGTTTACAATGGAGCCCATTGGCGCCTGTTAGTATGGTTGGATGATGTCAATGGCCCTATTGGCGTTAATATATTACGATCGCAATTTTCTCCACGTGCAGAGAATCAATATTGGAAATTGTCATCATCTCGTTCAATGCTCTTTGTAATACTGAGCCAATTTCTTATCAACTAAAAAGGAGATGAAGAGATGCTGTCTGGCATATAAAAATTATTTATTAATAGATTTGCAAGACTAATTAGCTGTAGCAATTAAGCAACATAAGGTATATGGGTATGCAATCGGGAAGCCGACTGCCTAAATACCGGCAGCCGGCTTCCCGACTGTCATATCCCGGCAAGGGTGAAATGCCGGGCGTCTAGATGTAGACGCCCGCATTTCCCCAAAGCCGGGAGCCCGGCATCCCGATCGTAGTGATGCCGGGGCGCCGCGAGAGGACAGCCGCGGGGGGGAGGGTTAGGTTTAGGGCTCCCGGGGGTGACTTAGGGTTAGGCACCCCCCTGAGAGGGTTAGGCTAGGCTTAGGGAGGGTTAGGCACCCCCGGGGGGGACTTAGGGTTAGGCACCCCCCCGGGGGACTTAGGTTTAGGCAGCGGGGAAGGGGGTGGTTAGGGTTAGGCACTTAGAGGGGGGGATTAGGGTTAGGCACTTGGGGGGGAAGTTAGGGTTAGGCACCCCTAAGGAGGGTTAGGGTTAGGGGAGTTAGGTTAGTAGATACTCACCTATCCACGATCGGGATTTCCAGCGCTGTCGGGCTTCCACTGCTTCGAACTCTGCTCATGTCGGGCTGCCACTGACGGGAATCGAACATGGCCGGCGGTATTTGATACCCATTCCGGTATATGATATACTGTACCATGAACTATCAATTAAAAATATATAAGAAAACACTAAAAGCATATACAGTATATTGTAAGTCCTCAGAAAGATCTGGTACATCTATGGCCACAAGTTAGATGTTACGGTGCGTACACACGGTACGATCAGTCAGCCATAACGATATCGTTGACTGATCTCCCTGCAGCTTCCCGGTGTGCTGGATGAACAATATCGATCATCCAGCACACCACCAACCCACCAACGACGGGTGGGTCCCTATGTAACCTGGACGATATTGCCCAGGTTGGCCTGCATGCATGGCCGATGGACGATATCGTGCATGGCTGGTTGTTTGAGGTTTGGAAGGCAGAAAAAAATTAACGATATGAATGATATCGTTCTCGTTATATCGTTCATTTTTATCGTACCGTGTGAACGCACCATTATGGTGGGTACACATATATGTCGCCCAATCCGGCGGATCGGGCCGACATATCCTCAGGAAATATTTCCTGAGGAAGTCGCTGAGTAAGCAGGTGGAGAAACGCGTAGAAGTTATATTGTAGTGAGGTCAACAGACCGGTCACTGTAGAAGCCCAATGCTGAAGCTGCGAGAACAGCAAGGAGCTGGGGTGAGAAATACACCTGGTCCGGCAGAAGTGTAAAAGCGCTTGGACCCAAATACAGAGGAAAAGGTGCTTAACTGCACATGCTGCTGAGGGATATAGCGGAAATCTGCTTACCTATGTCGAAAGCTTCCCCCCTCCTGAAAAAATTTCATAAGTGGCTGCATAATAAAGGTACCAAATTGCAATGGACCAGAGACTGTTAGTTCTACATAACAAACAGCTGTTATATGTCTCCTATTTTTGATACACAGTGTGTTTTATTGGAAGGACTAAACTCTGTTTTCTTTGATCCAATAGATTATTTTTTTCCTGCAAAAAATTATTTGTGGTTGCGCAAAGAATGTTACATTGTGGATAATCAAGACTGTTACCAACATTGGTGTCCCTTATTCAGATACACAGTGCACCTTATTGAAAGGATTGAATTACGCTTTTTCTAATGTAATAAATTGTGCCATGAACCAAGTTATGTTTGGAAACTAAAGCCCCCATTTACTAACAAGTTTTATCACCAAAACGAGTGATAAATGTCACTGTGTATGATAATGGTGCTCCAGCCAATCAGCTCCCAACTGTCAACTGCTAGAAAAATGACAGTTGGGAGCTGATTGGCTGGAGCCCCATTTATCATACACAGTGACATTTATCACTCATTTTGGTGATAAAACTCGTTAGTAAATGAGGCCCTTAAAGCGATATATATGTGCGGAGAACGGATAGTAACAACTCAATTGCCGTTTTTGTCTTTTTTGTTGAAATTGCTATAGAGCTGATTAAACTGTATTGTGCAGATTGAACACACAACTCTGGATCAAATAATTGTTTTTTGCATTTAACATAATATATATTAATCTATTGATAGGAACATTGGCCCTCATTCACAGGCGCTCGCAAGAAGCGAGTGCTTGTTCTGAATGAGGGCGGCCGCTTCTATTTTGAAGTACAGTGGTGAAACCACCACCCCGCCCCGCCTACAAAACGGGGCGAGCTATCGATCAACATCGACAGCCGGCCCTTTTGTAGTGAGCTCCAGAGCGAGAGAGTTTCTCTCTCGCTCCGG
Organism: Taudactylus pleione; assembly: GCA_031769625.1. Taxonomy (NCBI): domain Eukaryota; kingdom Metazoa; phylum Chordata; class Amphibia; order Anura; family Myobatrachidae; genus Taudactylus; species Taudactylus pleione. The sequence goes on along the minus strand of JAUIMM010000314.1, from coordinate 3,427,314 downwards.
GGCTTGCGCACGCACAATGCGGCCGCTGCACATGCGCAGGGCCTAAACATCGACCCGGTTGCGAGCGCTCAGCGCTTGTGAGCGGGTCTGAATGAGGACCATTGTTCTTGTGTAATATGTGAATATTTGCTTTTTATTTTTTTTATATGTGATTTTATGTGAATTAAATTACCAATATATGCCTATTGAATGTGTAGTAATTGACAGCGCCCTGAATGCTTGTTGGTTTTATAATGTGTTTGAAAAATGACAGTTAGGAGCTGATTGGCTGGTACCTTATCTCCACTCACTTTATCTCCATCCAAGGCTTAGTAAATAGACCCCTGGAACCAATTGGCCAATTTAGAAGGTTACAACACAATTGACTGACCACTGTACAGTCTGTGGTCCACTACTGAATGATCAACAGCTTAACTGGTTGGAAAGTAGTTGAACTAGAAGGATTGTGAAACCAGATCAGATGATCATCCACATCCGCAGATTTGTGGCCTTTTTAAAATGTAATACATGTCCCGCCTGGGTGCTGCGATACCATTAGGCAATCTTAGCGGGTTGCCTAAGGCATTGATGTTTAGGCAGCACCTAAAGCATCATTGTATGCTGTCAGAGGGATAAGGAGTATCCCCAGAATAACTCCACCATACCAGACCAGGAGATAATGAAAATCCCTCCCACACATTTAGGGAAAAGAGAGTAACAATAACTTGTATCGTCCTTTTAAACTTTAAATATTTAATTCTATTGCAATATTGTTCACCTGAAATTGTGCTTTAAGTGAGTTTCTTCTTAATCCTCAGTGAGTTTGGGGATGAACTAACAAAAGGTCTCATTCAGACCCGGTTGCAAGCGCCGATGCGCTCGCAACCGGGTCGATGGTTAGTCCTGCGCACACGCGCAGCGGCCGCACTGACATCGCTCCGGAGCTCTCTACAAAAGGGGCGGCTGTCGATGTTGATCAACAGCTCGCCCCGTTTTGTAGGCGGGCCGGGGGGGTGGTTTAAAAAACGGAGGTGTTCCTTAAGGAACGTCTACCGTTTTGTGGGCGGCCGCACTGACATCATCAGTGATGTCAGTGGGGAGCTTCCTGCTCGATCAACCTTAGGGTCTCGTCGCAAGCCCCGATGGTCGCGATGGTGTTCACCATCGCGACCATCAACCTGGTCGGTCGCTAAGCTATGGGTGGCAGGTGGGGAGTTTGACTGGGGCGGTACACCTGTCAAACCGTAACGCAGGTTTCCTAAGACGAGCTCAGGGAGGACAGAAACCTCCCGTGGAGCAGAAGGGCTGTGGTAACCCACAGCTTAGCTAGCGACCAGGAGGCCACACTGAAAAAAAAGGAAGTGGCCGCCCTCATTCAGAGTGAGCGATCGCTTCTTGCGACCGCCTCTGAATGAGGGCCAAAGTGTCTTCTCCCTAATGCAATGGTATTTACACTGGCTCTCAATGCTGTCATTTACAGATGCAGTAAAACAATATACTGTAGGGACTGATTCTGAGTCGGACCCAGCCGCTCCCGTGACTGCGTCTTGTGCCTTCCGTGACTGCGTCTTGTGCCTCAGCCACGTCTGGGACTTTAAGCTAATACCGCTACGAAGCCCCTCCCTGTTGTACATCTGTGCATCTGAATGAGCAAAGACAAGGACGCCCACATTAAACATCTGTAGATGCTGAATTACCACTCTGTACATCTATAGACGCCAGCATCAGTCGCACCATCAGACCTTGCACCAGTCCTAGGGGCAGGTGCAGATTATCCATGTGAGTATGGCCTCCTATGTGAGTGACTCTGCATCTCCGTACACTAACTCTCTATCAGTGACATGCCTATGACACTATATCTCCATGTGTCTGTCTGTAATTGCTTCCCATTCACCGCCCAGGAAAACCCCATACGTTTCTGCTACTGTGTGTCTCTAGATTTGTTCTGTGACTCTGTACAAACAAAATCGGACGCATGCGCAGTGAGACTCGGACGCCTGCGCAGATGTAAAGAATGTCTCTGCTGCGTCCGACTAAGAATCAGGTCCATACTGTGTTCTGTGCGCAATTAGTCACAAACTGAGTTGGATTCAAGTGCAAATGCGAATGTATCCCCCGGATATGTTCAAATTGTTCATGGACCGTAGAGAACAATGACTGACTGAGCATACTGTGTACCATACACCTCCTAAATGGGGCATTTCTGGTGGCGACCAAGCGATTGCACAGAACTAATCCATCATGTGGGAGTGTCACGGGAAAGTGGTGGGTGTATAGGCAGCCTTCCCTGCTTACTTATAGCGTGCAGACGGAGATGGGACGTCTTTTTTGATGGATCTATTGCACCCAGCATGGGGTGCCAATATTAATGGTGTGGCTGCTGTCAGAAGATCAGTGGGCAGTGTGGCCTCTCACATGAACATTGGCCAATATTAATGATGAAGTACCAATATTAATGGTGTGGCTGCTGTCAGAAGATCAGTGGGCGGTGTGGCCTCTCAACTGAAGATGGGCCAATATTAATGATGAAGTGCCAATATTAATGGTGTGGCTGCTGTCAGAAGACCAGTGGGCGGTGTGGCCTCTCACATGAAGATGGACCAATATTAATGATGAAGTGCCAATATTAATGGTGTGGCTGCTGTCAGAAGGGCTGCTGTCAGAAGACCAGTGGGCGGTGTGGCCTCTCACATGAAAATGGGCCAATATTATTGATGAAGTGCCAATATTAATAATGTGACTGCTGTCAGAAGACTAGTGGGCGGGGTGGCCTCTCACATGAAGATGGGCAGATAAATGGTACAGACAAGTTGATACTGGCCTTAGCGAACTGCAGAAAACAGGCTGCCACGGCCAAACGGAAAAGCAGCCACAGGTGCGTTCAATACAGTCAGCCCCTAAGTGTCAAAACGTTCATCTGGTATGGATCCGGTAATACCGCTTGTTCTGTAGCTAGAACCAACAAGTGGGATTGCACTGATAGATACAGTGTATAATAATCTCTTCAGCATCTCTAGTCCTGAGGTCAATATCTTATAACTAGTCTTCAAGCTTTGTGTGCAATGACCGGAATGCTGCCATATTACGTGTTTCATGTGCACTCATTGCTTCAAAGGTGGTGATCTGGAGAAAAAAGGGCCTGATTCACTACTGTACGCTACTGCGATTACGCACGCAATCGGTCGATTGTTGCATACCTGTATGCATCGCAGTGCGCGTGAACGAACAAGCCACTGCGATCGGGACTGCGACCGCAATGACTACGCAGAGTGATTGACAGGAAGTGCCGTTGCTGGGAAATTTCCTAATAATTTAGAATTTAATTTCGCCAATCATTTGAATATGTTTTACTTACATTGTAAATGAAATTATTATAACCAGTTATTTCTATAGAGTGCATACATATTAGGCAGCGCTTTACAGGGGATGTTTGGTGATTCATATCAGTCCCTGACTCAGTGGAGCTTACAATCTATATTCCATATGACATGCACACACACATACACACTAGGGTTATTCTTTGTCTGGAGCCAATTAACCTACCAGTATATTTTTGGAGTGTAGGAAGAAACTGCAGTTCCCGCAGGAAACCCACGCAAGCACAGGGAGAATATAGAAACTCCTCACAGTTAGGGCCGTGGTGGGAATCAAACCCATGACCTCAGTGCTGTGAGGCAGCAATGCTAACCATTACACCAACTGGGCTGTCCACTAAGTTATTTAATGAATCAATTTACAAGGAACCAGTGATATCAATGAGGAATTTCACTTTAGATTCATTAATTAGGTGTAGCATGGTTGGCATTAATTCCTAACAGCACTGAGGTTGTGAGTTCAAATCCTGAGCCGTATGTGTGGAGTTTGTATGTTCTCCCTGTGTTTCGGTGGGTTTACTCTGGCTGCTCTGGCTTCCTCTTTCCCTTCCAAAGTATACGTGTGTATGTCACACTATTGAATCCTGTCCCTTTACAGGAAAAGCCAGCGATTCGTGGGTCTGCAAGGAGGAGGCAGTGCTAAATGGCATGATTTGCGTCATTTAGTCCCCCCCCCCACCCTACGGAACCTCAAACTTCTCGTAAAATCTCACCATCCTGCCCACTTGACTAGGAAGTGGGCGGGATGTGGGAGATCTGCCTACTCTTTCAGGGGTGTGGAGGGTTACCTAAAAAATCGTGAGCTTCCCGCGACAGTAGGCATGTATGGTGTATGTGCGCACTTGGCCCTAGCTAAGCTGGGCAGTCCATGCCTTATTGTCAGATGCTAATTGTATGTGCGTGCGTGTGTGTAAGTGCTCTTTTGTACAGAAAATTATATTTAAAAAAAATGTTTTTTTTTATTAAATAACAACTTAAAAAAAAACAAGATTGTATGTTACATAAGCAAGTATATCCTTAAAAGAAATAAGAGTGTGCTCTAATACTGGAGAATAATAATAAAAAAAATATTGTATGTTAGACAGAGCTTCACTGTAATGTATAAATGGAGAGAAGACACAAAGGCAGCATTTTCGCTGACCCTGAAAACAACTTCTGTACAATGAGTCTGAAATGATAAAGCCTGGTTTTAATATTGTGTTGGGGTCCTTACCTGACCCTTCGAAAGTCAATTTATCTCCTTGTGCTACAGGCACATAGAATTAGATTGCAGTACTACTGTGTTTCAAAGCCATCTGTGTGCATGGCCATGTGAGGAACAAAATGCTATTATGCTACAGCAATTTTTATTTAACGTTTTACATAATTATCATGACTGTGCCGTCCATTTTTATTTTTACTTTTTAATTAGGGGTTGATACAGACCTGCTGACCTCACTGGGCTAAATCTGACAAATACTTTTACTGTGCATTTATTAAACATTAATGTGCATTCTTCTCCTACATGTTATGGGCTCACCCAGTGATTCAATGGGTAGTGATATCAGTGAGGCTTGTGCTTTGGTCTATGTTTAAGTGGTGTTAGTGCTTTTTGAGCATTACTATACTAGTAATGTCTATAAATGGAGCTATGTGTGTGTGACGCAGCCAGGGCTGGTGCCATTCCTGGCTCAGGTAGAGTTTTGGTGAGTTTAATTTCCTGCACTGCCCCTTCAGACCTCGGTCTCCTTCCAGGAGCTATCTTCATCTTGGAACGACTGTCCTCCTTTACGTATGTGACATAGACCTGGAGCTCTTTGTCACATACATATAATCCCCTAGCACAGGAGCATTACTGGCCAATAATGTCCTGATTGGAAGCATGGGCGTAACTACCATTGGTGCAAGGGGTGTATCTTCTATTGGGCCCAGAGCTTAGGGGGGCCCATCTTCCTTGTCAAAGTTACATGTGTTATATACATTGTTTCTCCATTGGGTGGTTCATGGGGGCCCTTACAAACTTTTGCTATGGGGCCTTCAAATACCTAGTTACGCCCCTGATTGGAAGAGTTAAGCATTGAGGGGAATTGAATGCCTATTATTCTATCTTGAGCCCCTTGGTGAAGCTGCAGAAAAGTTTTAGTACCCAGTTCAAGTTCATCGCCCGGTGTAAATACTCTAGTTTTACATGAAGGAGGAATATGACGATGTAGGTTACAGCAAGGGTTTATTCTGAGACCCCCAAATAAGCTCCAATCCGATGATACACCAGATTCGTGAGAGCTCATTTCCTACATTTACAGTGCTAAAAGCTGCAGATTACGCACTTAAAGAAACCTTTTTAACCAACAAAACATAATTTGACTTTTACATTTTACTCCATCCAAGAGGAAGATTTATATTGAACATTTTTTATGTCATTTTGTTATCTTTATTCTTCCCAGCTCACTTCCCCCTCCTCTGCACTAACCAGCTCCCTCTCCTATCCTATGCACTCACCTGTCTCATCTCCTCCCCATGCCCTGCCCAACCTCATAGTCTTCATCCATCCCCAACCCAGACCCTTTCTTTCCCCAGTCATTCAACAAGCTCTGTAATGCAGTGAAGCTCTGTCTCTGATTAGCAGAACTTCAGAATATTCAGACTGGATGTGCAAGGTAATGATATCCATGACAACGAGAGTATAATTGATCAGTGCCTTCAGTCAAAGTGGAGGATATCCAGGATCAACACTAGAAGGGGGGGAAATTTACTGTATCAGGGCAGACATCATCTTGCCCATTATATTTACTGATCTTTCCTGTAATTTAATGGTACTACTGATTCTTATACAATGGATGGTAATTGTGCCAGTTCTCATCTCTGGTTTATCTCAACTTATAAAAAAAAAAATGTTTTGTCACATGATGGCGGAGCACTGAGTTGCCGAGGGAAGAGAACTCAGTATAAATCAATTCCTAAAATGATCTATTCGTGGGAACATTCTGCTAATCCCTCCTACAGGAAAACAACTTTTATGGTGTAGTGTGCTGTTTATATCTTGTTGGCTTTATGCTGTTAACACAGGCTGAGAACTGTTTACTTTTCATTGTATTTTCATCGGAAGGGCAGAGTGGAAATTAATTATTTGCATTGAGACTCTTGAAGTAGCCTGATCTCCTTGAATATATATTAAGCATTTTGTGTAATAACTATCATTAAAGGCTAAAAAGATTGCAGTAATGAAAATCCAGCAATCTGCAATACAGGGCATTAATCTCCCCAGAGTGCCCTGTTTTTATCACATTCCACTGCAGAATTATTGAGAGTACAAACTCAGCAGAACACACGTTTCAAAGCAAAAGAGACTTAAAATTATAATAGTCACCCCAGATGATAATAATAATACTCCAGAAATAATGGGACAGAACAGTCAGCACAGATTGATCAGAGGTCCAAGACTTTACCAGGAGCCTTTAATTATTTATAGGCCTGTGTCAGGTAATGCATTATTTTATTTATTCAATTACTGCATTAGCACTTTGGGTGGACATTACTAAATGCTATAAATGGCAAAGTGCTTCATGCGAATAATAAGTTTGTGTTTTGCATAATCAGGGGAGATGCTTAGAAACGTAGGTTTTTATCTGATGATACGTAAGGGCAGAAGTAGAAATGAGAGAAGATATGATATAGTGGCACAGTCCAGCTTGCAGTGGTGTAAAGTGATGGCTGTGCAAATTCTGATACTGCATTTGCTGGGGTGATAACTGTGTCATTTCATTCTGGTCTGTGATGTGGTTGGCATATAATTACAGAGGAATTTTGTCAGAACAAAAATGATATGGGACTTCCAGACAGAATAGAAATGATAAGGGGAACTCTGCGTGATACATGCAAAGACAAACTTCACCAGAGTACACCACAAACATCATTTGGGCTCAGAATTTCTATGTTGTATGTCTCATTCAGCTTGGATGGTAGGTCTGCGTTGGCACGCAAGCGGTCGATGTTTGTGTTCTGCCTATACGTATGCACAGCATATTTGCCAACTCTCCCTGATTGTCAGGGAGACTCCCTGAAATAGTAGCAATCTCCCTGTCTCCCTGAAGAGTCCAGCAATCTCCCTGATTACACCTTACCCCCATTATAAAGCTGTTATAGCAAAAAGAAAAACAGGTGTATACATTCAAATGGGAACATTAGTATCATTTCCCTGCATTGGGTATAAGGCACAATGATCTCTATGGCTACATGCATTTTCTGAAAAGTATCAGTGTGTTTTCATCAACAAATAGATCTTACTGACTGCTTTGGGGCTCGTTTATATTTGGATGTAAAGGTGCCCACACACATACCGATATACTTACATTCAGCCAATGTGTCCGATTTCACTTGAAACTCTCCCCGGCAGCTCAGCACACGATATGCACACGATATGCTGTCCAATCTTCATCCGATCTCCTGCAGCCAGACTTTTTCATAGTGCATTGTGTCCTAGATTGTCAGATCTGCCGTACAGCACGACAGATCTGACGATGCAATGAGCGACCTGCGGGGGCGCGCATCGCATCATGATCGTGGACTCACGATTTGGGCATTTTGAACCCGATCTGTCATTCCGATGTGTCGGAATCGGCCAGATCAGGTAAAAAATCACTATGTGTGTGGCCAGCTTAAGTCAGGTTTATGACACGTCTCTCAGATGTAGCAGTACAAGCCCACTTTACCACCGCGCTCATAGGTGCTGCTTTCACAATCTCCCTGAAATACTTTTTCAAAAGTAGGCAGGTATGATGCACAGCAGTGTGCGTGCGCGAACTGGCCGCTGCGATCGCAAATGTGAATGCAGCGGACACACAGTGGCACAGAGAAATTATTGACAGCAAGTGCCATTTGGGAGTGGTCGAAAGAACGCAGGCGTGCCTGTGCGTTGGAACACCATTACAGGGGTTTGCATAATTAAGCCCCAGCGACGGCATACACAGCCATAGCTCTACATGGCGACAGGAAGCTTTGCAGGTTGTAAGTCATTCAAGCTCAACCACAACTCTGCGTATAGGTCCGATGTTACAGATGATTTTGCTGACTTGCGGATGTATGTAATGGGAATGTATGTAATGGGAAGTGGGCGACTTTATAAGCTGGTGGGCATCTTGGTGTAGTGCTGGGATCATAGTGCGATCACATTCATTTGCATATTTTCACAACGGCTGGGTGCGTGCGATTGCATACTTGCGATCCGTGCTGATTCAGGCCCATAGACTACACTGGAGAGTAGTTTGTAGACTGTCCTTAAAGCTGGGTACACACCTAGCGATGTGTATCCAGCCTGACATTGCCGGCAGGGGAACAGGCATCGGCGGGTGCATACACACTTGCCGATGCGGGCAGCAACGGACCGATGGCGGGGGCCTTGCTGCATTCGGCAGTTCATACTGGGATCTGGGGGGCACTCTATGACATAATGTGATCTGGGGGCACTATTATGTGGCATATTGTGATCTGGGGGGCACTATTATGAAGCATACTTTGTTCTGGGGACACTATTATAAAGCATGTTGTTATCTGGGGGGCACTGTGTAGCACTCAGTTTGCCGAGGAGGCACTGTGTGGCATACTGTGATCTGGGGGGCTCTGAGTGGCATACTGTGACCTGGGGGACGCTGTGTTGCATACTGCTGATCTGGGGCACTACTGTGTGGCATACTGTGAGCTGGGGAGAGCTCTTTGTGGCATAAAATGAACATCCACTGCAGAGACAGTGACAGTTGTCTCTCTAAAAGCAGTGATGCTCGTTCAAAATGTTGCTATGGGGTTCACAAAATTCTTGTTGTGACCCTGTTGACTACATACTGTCATGCAACTAAATATTATAGTAGAAATTGCTTCTCTGCTCATGCATTCACACACAGAGTAGATTGTGGGATAAATGCTACTATGATCTTCATTACATGGCACAGCATAGCAGGAAGGAAATATAAGAGGGTACATTTACATTATACAGAGAAGAGACCACGCCGTGATTGCTTATGAAATATTGCCATATATTGTTCACCCTCTATAGTCAATGAATACTCAGAATGTAGCTATTGCAATACTCCAACAAATATTGCTTTAAGTGGTACATTTATTTATTAATTTAATGTTAATACTGTATGTTTAAAACAGTATGTCCAGCTAACCTGTAGGGTTGCTATATTTTTGTGGAAAGAACGTACACACTGATGAGACTCTCAATGGGTAGAAATAGCATCCAGACTATGTTACATTGCCATGTTACTATGCCATATTCTGGGGGGGATAAGGTTTTCTTTTTTCATTAACTTTGGACAATGCATTACATTCTTACCCTGTGCACTGTTTCTTGGGTGCTCTCCAACAAATCAGACTTTATTACCATCACAGCTTCACTTTCTGTGCGGCCTAATTGCAGACGTAGTTTTCTATGGTTCCAATATCCACTGGGAGAGATTTACTAAGCCCTGGAGAGAGATAAAGTACCAACCAATCAGCTCTTAACTGTCCCGACTGTCTTTAAAAAATTACAGTTAGGAGCTGATTAGTTGGTACTTTACCTCTCTCTACTTTATCTCTCTCCAAGGCTTAGGCTGGGTACACGCTCACCGACATATCGGCCGTTCAATTGAACGGCTGATATAGTGTGTGTGCGTCGGCCATTGTGTACAGACGATATGATCTCTGAACACACAGACATATCGCGCCAGCTGTGCAGCAGACCCGATGGTCGATATATCTGCAGATATATCGGCTCATCGTGCTCTGTGTACGGCTCGTACACTTGCTACAGAGGCCGTGGGTGACTGACATCAGAACTGGGCGGGAACATGTAAATGCCCGCCCATTTGTGACGTCACGAAACATCGGGCCGACGATTGGTGAGTGTGTATACACTATACACTTACCAATTGTCAGACAGGACAACCTGGGGTAGATGTACTAAAGGTGGGTACACACTAGGAAGACGGATCGGCCTTCCAGCCGATCTGTCTTCCTAGTGTGTACCCACCTTTAGTACATCTACCTCACTGTATCTTATCTATGTAAATATGTCTTATCTATGTAAATAAATAATTGCAAATAATTTGGCTCTAATTCAATCCATTTTAAATATAATAGTTCTATAAATAATTTATCATGTGCAAAATATTAATAAATGAAAAAATAACAATAATGATTGAATCTCCTGCACGGGCCTAGTCACAGGTATACCATTTTTTTACGATGTCTCTTTCATGATACCGTACCGTGGGCCTGATTCAGAGACGTACGTTTATCCGAGGAAGCAGGAGCATGTCACCCTCGTTTTCCGAGAAGGAAAAGACCAGTATCTGTATCAGCGGACGCAGATTTCTGGCCTCTTGCGTGACCTTCACTGGCCAGGCTACGGCACACTTGAGCTCCCGCTGCCTGATCCAAGGAGCGACCATTGGTTGCGATGGTCTCGATGGTGATCACAGGCTGCGACGTTGGTAGCAGTGCTGGGATGGCAAATGTAGCAAGGAGTTGTCTGACACCCCCTTCTGCTTTTGCGTCCGAGATGGACGGTTTTGCACAGCCGCTTGTTTGCGGCTCTGCAAATCCGTCCATTTCTGAATCCAGCCCTTTATTTTTCTTCTCTCAATAAACTCTCTTTCCAAAATGTTCAGCTGTCATACAGAACCAATTGTGTCAGTGTACAGTCAGCCTATTATCCAAAACCTTACCTTGTGTTTTATTTGCTTTATTGTGAACCTGTATGTAATGTAACGCCCCCTCAAAGAATGACAAGTACATCTAATGATAAATCACTAACAACAACAAAATGCAATTTCAGATTCCTCACCGACCATTACAGAAGTTTCAAAGTCTCTTCTCCTGCAGCTGTGCTAGGCATGGAGAGCTCGTAGGTGTCTAGCATAACAAGCATACTCGTACAGTACTTCTCTCTGTACTGGATGGTTCTTATCGCAGGTCACCTTGAATTTTGACACAGGCAGTAAAATAAGTTTGAAAAGTATTTCTTCCCTGATTACTGTATATCTGTCATTTTTCAAACAGTATTCAGGCTCAGCATCAGATGTCTTAGAAATGGTGATAAGTGAATTTTATAAGGTAAATTAAGGTAATGCATTGGTCTAGCTCTGTATTATTCACTGAAATATCTCCCTTTTCTTTGCTCTGATTCACCAAAACCAGTTATTAGAAGGGAATCAGTATGATTCACCGCCAGCCGTGGCAGCCCGACACAGGTGGAAATCCCGAATGTCCGGCCTGTCATTTAACCCTTGCCAAGATCATTGCATCCGCCAACTTCCCAACTGTTTCCCATTAGAAGTTTACATTTTCCATATCGCCTTCTCTTTCTTGCTGCTGTGTGTACAGGTTGATTGTGTTATTATTTAAAGTAGCATCACTTAATTCTTACTTTTACAGAATAACCCCATCTGTTGTAAAATCAACTTTTGGTCCCTCTGGTGTCTAAAGAATGTAATTGCAATCTGTGAACAGCTGAAAAATATATACAAAAGAGAACCTAAAGGAAACAAAAAACATAAACAAAAGCATAAAACATAGACAAAACAATTACCGTGCGGGCATAGAGGTCTACGATAACACCGGGACACACTAAGCACCTTTTAAGATGTCTACATCATGATATTTTTGTTTTTGCTTTCTCAACAAAAATAAAAAATTCCACATAAAGAACTTTACAGATGCCCGAACAACACCAGGTTTAAATTGCAAATTGCATTCCAAAAAAATGAGTGTACAGCTAAAATACAGCAGATGTGTGAATTGGTCCTCTCTTCTTTTAAACAAAGCAGGTAATTTAGGAATATGTGTAAAAGTTCTAAACAGTCTGCAGGTGTGAGACCAGATAGTGTTTTATAGTTATGTTTTAGCTTTTTGGATAATTCCAGGGAACAAAAAAAAAAAACAAATACAGATGGTCCAAGAAGCAAACATGAAATCTATGGAGCAAAATATGTTTGCATTTGTCATTTGGGTGTAAATGAAACATAAAAATGACAGTTTAAAGCTATACATAGATTTACCTATAATGTGTAGATTCAATGAGTTGGCAGGAAGTTTTTGTTTTTACAGCGCAGATGTTTTTTTAATAATAATATATGTTTCCTTTGTTATTGTTCTACTTTCCTTTTGTTATATTTGATTTGCCGAAGGCAGAAAGCACCTGTTGCTTCTGCCTGATCTGTCTGTCCATTACAAGATGTATCTTGTTGCAATGTCCCCGAGCCAGTTACTGAGCCAGTGCAGTTAATGAATATTCTCATTCACGCATTTCACTAAGATGGCACAGTGCTATACTTTATCTCCTAAAACTACTTTACTTCAGATCACAGGTTCTCAAACTCAGTCCTCAGGACCCCAAACAGTGCATGTTATCCAGGTCTCCTCACAGAATCACAAGTGAAATAATTAGCTCCACCTGTGGCTCTTATAAAATGTGTCAGTGAGTAATGAGTACACCTGTGCACCTGCTGGGTGACCTGGAAAACGTGAACTGTGAGGGGTCCCTCCAACAAGCCCGGTCACGGGTAATTACTACATGCTCCCCCCAAAACTTGGCTTCTTGTATATTTCTATGCCACCTCATGAATCTTTATGCTATTTTATCATGTCTAACTGTAAAAAATGGGATTTATTTATATTAATGATGGTGGTTTGAGCAATCACTACAGTGGTGAGGTAGACTATCCTTTTTAGTTACGTACTGTACTGTATGTGTGTTTCAAAATACACTATTTAGACAAAAGTGATTGAACACTGACAGCAAACAGATCAACAAGATATTATTGACGTCAGTACTTTGTAGGTCCACCACGTGCAGTGATTACTGCAGACACCCTTCTTGGCAAACTGTCCACAAGTTCCTGGACAACAGCAGGAGGCATGTTTTACCATTCTGCCTCAAGTACAGTGACCAACTGTCACACTGAAGAAGGTCAAGTCGGACTAGAACGTACTCATTGCTCCAATTCGTCTCAGAGGTTCTCAACGGTGTTAAACTTAAGATCTGGACTCTGAGCTGACCAGTCCATCCAGGTTACCAATTTTTTTTGTATACCAGTCCAGCGTCACCCTGGAAACATGACAGGTGGCATTGTCATCCTGATAAAAACATTTTGTTGTTTCCGTAGAACTGCAAGTGCATGGGCCTACCTACCAAGTGTTCTTGTTGAAGCCACTACATTAGTGGCCATTTGGAACTCATGTGCAATGGTATTCATGGTATGCATTTTGCTTGCGCAGGGGTGTCCAATCACTTTTGTCTACATAGTGTAGTCAAGAGGCAAAACAGCTCCAGTTGCGTGTCTGGTTGTCCTTTTCTGTGAAATCTTTCTGTAGGTTTTTGTAAAATAAAATGGGAACTACTGTAGGCTGTCACTGGTATCTGATCCATTCGCAATACAATAATACTATATATATGAAGGATATACATTGCTTGTTTTAACAGCTACCCTGAAGATACTTATCTAAATATTTTCTACTGTGTGAGGACTCAAATGAAATGGGCAAGCACACAAAAGACCAGAAATAGCCATAGTTTTAGGGCAGTACTGTATATATTATCATTTGCATGTTGTATACATCTGTAAATATTCACAAGTTACACATTTGTATACTAATTGAGATATTCATCTATGTGTGTGTGTGTCTGTCTCTTTGTTTATATGTGCGCTCGTATGTATTTACTACTCATGCAGGTCCGGCTCTAGGTTTCTCAGTGCCCAGCGCTGTCCTGTGCTACATTATCGCCCCTTCCCTCCCCCACTCCTTCCCCCTGAGCGTATACCAATAACGTCAGTGGGTGGGTGGAGGGCAGGATTTTCCGGAACCAGGGAGGTTGTGAAGAACATGTCTCGATCCAGCTCTGGTTGTGAGCACCTCTAAGGCTATGGCGCCCTACTAACCTTGTGCAGCGACTGTACTTATGTAAAGGAAGGGAAAAGATAGCTAAAACCTTTTAAGGGTAACAACAAATGAGCCTTCTTAAAGATGTACTTAGATTTCTGTATTGAAATTTATTTCCACTTATAATATTTATTTAATGAAAAAAAATGGCCAGACTTTATTACATGTATACTTTTATAAAGACGTTAAAAGGTAAAACTCTTCATAGTTGAAAAGAGCAACACTGACACATCCACGAACAGTGTCGGACTGGGGCATGAAGGGCCCACAGGGGAACTTAATGGCAGGGGCCCGGTGAAGGGGCGTGGCCAGACTTTGGTAGGTGTGGCCATCAATTGGAGGGGTGTGGTCATCCCACATTATTCTAATTCAATATTCAATTACCCTTTTATTAGATTAGCAATAATCCATGCGACCCTTTAATTAAAATATCAATAATCGGTGAACCCATTAGGTTAGCTACATATATATATATATATAAAATCATGCATACAACAACCAAGAAGATGGCACTCAGAGACTTAGAATCCAGTGAAAAAAGAAAAGCACCTTTTGTTAATGGATTCCAAGTCTCCTAGTGCTGCCTTCCTGGTTGTTGTTATATATATATATTGAGCACGAAGTTAAGCGAGGAAAAAACCTTGCGCCAATTTTGGATTACCGCGGATATGCGCGCTCCCGATACCCACGGTATCCAATTTTAAAAAAGTGATTGTGGAGATTTCGGTTCTGAAAACCCCATGCCGCATAAAAACTTCAATTCTACACTTACCTGCCCGGGGGTCTCCGCGGCTCCCGGTGGCCTCCCCTCTATTTTCTCACTGGAGAGGGGGCTGCTGGGAGGCTCCAGTGGCTGGTGGGAGGGGCAAGGGCTGCTGGAAGATGTAGTTCTCCCAGTGCCTATTCCAGGGGGGCGCACAGACTTTGGACACACACACACCGGGGGTCACACACACAACACTCATACACACATACACTCACTAGTACACACTTACAAACACTAACAAGCACTCACACACTGACATACTGACCTTGCTGCAGAAGACCCGGCTTCCGATGCTGGATGCAGAAGACAGCGCCGCAGAAGGTAAGTAATTAAGGACTAATTAAGCTAATTGGAAACTTCAAATTGCTTAATTAGTCCTCAGGGGGGTGCTGCCGAGGGTCCCAGAGCAAGTCCCACTGATTTTTCCTAAAATTAACGATTTTAGAAAAAATCAGACTTGCTCTGGAGGTGCGAGAATATAAACCTCCTGACGTTCAAAAGCGAGAAAATCCTGCACCTAATTGAATAGCAAAAATCCCGCACCTGCAGGAAAAGCCTCACATGTGCAGGATTTTTCTCGCCACCCAGTTGAATCCAGTAAAAAGAAAAAAAAAGGGCTTCTAATTCAAAGTTTCGGGGATGTGCTCCCCTTCCTCAAATCTTGAGGAAGGGAAGCACATCCCAGAAACGTTGAATTAAAGCACCCTTTTTAATATTGGATTACAAATCTCTGAGTGCCGCCTTCCTGGCTATTGCGGATGTTGGGGTGAGAAGAGGGAATCGAAGCATGGTGTTTACCAATAATGTTATCTTGAGCGCCAGATCCTATACACACACCCACATACACAGTGTACATAAACATAGAAAAAATACTTGTATATAGTGTACATATATATAGTATACACATACAGAGCATAAATACATGCATACATATACCTAGAATACACATACACACATGTACATAGTACTATACACAGGGATACGTTCAGTATCCCAGCGCAGGGGATGCCGGTGCTTAGAATACCCACGCCGGAATACCGACACCTGTCAGAATCCTTGGCCATCATCCCGAAGGTAAGTAGCGGGGTTGGGGGGAGGGTTATACACTAAGGGGAGGGTTAGGGTGCAGGAAGTTTAGGTACTAAGGAGAAGCTTAGGTTCAGGCACCAGGGAGGGAGGGTTAGGGGTAGAGAGAGGATGAGGGTTAGGACACCTACTGACAGGTGTCGGTATCCTAACCCCAGAGCGGAGGATTAGGACACCTACCAACAGGTGTCGGTATCCTAACCTCAGAGCCGGCCCTAACCCATTTGATGCCCTAGGCAAAATTTTGGCTGGTGCCCCCTAGCAGTAGTTCTATCCCAGCACCCCTCTTCAAGCAGATCACAGCAGCAGCGCAGATCACAGCAGCAGCCAGAAACATTCGCCCGCAGCAATCCTCATCCAGCACAGCGCCCCTCACCCAGCAGAGCAGCAGCACCTATCACCCCTCACCCGGCCAGCACACAGCACCCCTCACTTATGCTGAGCTGACTTAAGCTGGGTGCACACTTGTGTACCCAGCGCTGATGTTGCATGCATACACACTTGCCGATGCTGGCAGCGACAGCGGGGGCCATGCTGCATTTGGCAGGATGGCCCCCACTGACGATATTGCCTGTCATACTTGCATGCAGGTCCGACGGGCGATGTCGCTGACGACGCGTGGGAGCGCGCATCGTCAGTGACATATTGGGAACACACTGGCCGATGTGCCCGATATTGTCATTCGATCTGCTGGATCGGACAACATATCATCTAGTAGTGTGTACTCGGCATAAGTCAAAATCCTGCACCTAGTTTTGGTGCACCAAAATCCTGCACCTAAAACTCACTCTAAAGAGCTGCCAGGCTACCTGTGAAGTTGATTGCTGAAGCACAATATGAGAATGCAGCTGCCGTGGGTAAACCCCTGCAGTGTTTCCCAGCTCCTAGTCATTCCTGTGCTTGGTGGCTGGCAAATACATTGCCCCCACAGGAAAAAACACACTGCCCACACAGGGAAAAATTCAAATACATTGCCCCCACAGGAAAAACCACACTGCCCCACACAGGGAAAAATTCAAATACATTGCCCCCACAGGAAGCAATACAAATACATTGCCCCACACAGAACAAAATGTACACACATTGCCCGACACTGGAAAAAAATCGAATACATTGTCCCCACTGGAAAAAAAACACATTAGCCTCATATAGGAAAAAAAAAATCATATACATTTCCCCCATAGAAAAAAATGCATTGCCCCAGACAGGAAAATATTCAAACACATTATCCGTTGAGAGTACCCCCTATTCCCCTTGCCCACAGGACATTGCAGTATGAGAGAGACACACACAGATACAATATAAATATATAATTTACCAGGAGCAGGTAAGGCAGGACACGCAGACAGGTCACAGGGCTGGTTTAGCTGTGCTGGGCGCAGGGCTGGCAGGGTTTCTCTTCTGTTTTCTTTTTTCGCGACGGCGACGGACCGCCTCCTTCTCCCTCTTCATTACGGCCCACAGCTGGCAGTGTACTATAATGAGTCAGTCTGACTCATTATTAGGACCTGTCTGGTGCGGCCGGCTGTGGCCCCTTCATAGCGGTTGGCTCTGGTGTCATGCACTTGCTGAATCGCCGATAGCTCCGCCGGACCAGAGCCGATTTTAGTTGCTGTCACTGGAGCCGCGGTCCAGGTGCCCCAAATCTCCGCCTGCTCTAGGCTTGGAATGCCCCTAAGCATTTGCCTATGTCGGCTCTGCCTAACCTTGTCAGGATGCCGACGTCTGGATTTTGACACCTATAGCCAGAGCGCCGGCATCCTGTACTCATCCCATATACACATACATTGTATACATACATTTACATATTATACACATACAGGAAAACGTGGGGGGGAGGATTTGGGTCACACATTATTTTTTATTCTACTTAGTTACCTGCAGCCATGCTCAGGGCAGGTGACTGGAGACATTTCCTGGAAGGAGAGATGAAGCATGCTGCACGATGTACAGCAGCCATCAGCCAGGCTCTCACTCACTATGATAGAGAGCACTTAGAGCAGGGGAAGGAAAGCACTAACTGCAGTCCATAGAGAGGAGGGGGTGGAGCCAGGCTCCTCTGTGTCACCTGGTCTCTGTGTATCTCGACATTTCCTGTTCCTGCCTCCTCCACCTCCCTGAAGCAGCCTGGGTTCTTCCAGCATACTCCACCTCCCCCTGCAGCAGTTTAGGTGCTGCTAGCACCCTGCTCAACCTCACCCCTGCGACAGGCTGGGCGCTTCCAGGATCCAGCCCCACCTCCCCCTGCAACAGCCTGGGAGTGTGATTCCACCCCCTTCCTGCAGCAGCATTGGGACCAGACTCCTCGCTCTCCACCGCCCTCCCCCCGTGTGACGTCACCGGCACCTCCGAATCCAGAAATTGGAATCAGTGGTGCTGGGCTGGAGCAGACAGTGCCAGTGAGACTGCCACGCACTGCACTCACTCACCTGCCCCTGCCACCCGCAACCAAGTGTGTCAGTGACAAACTAGTGACCAGCGCTAGGCCACGCCCTCCGGCAATAGAGGGCGTGGCTATGAAGCAGTGGGGCCCACCGGGGAATCCCCCGAATCCCCGGCAGCCCAGTCCAAGCCTGTCCACGAACAGCAAGAGTGACAGTGACTCTTCCATGGACAGCAATAGATGCATGGACACCACCAAAGACAACAGTAGGGACATTGACACTTTCATGGATGGTAAAAGGGACATCTCCATGGATACCATACATAAATTGTAATACTGACACTGGCACCTCTGTGTTTTGTGATAATAACTGCGAGATCTCCATGGAAAGTAAAAACAATAGTAATCTTTATGGACAATAATGGCAGCAGTGATACCTCTATAAACAGCGATAGTAACAGTATCACCTCCAAGGATAGCAACATTCAGTGTTCCGTCATTCCAGTATACGATGACTTTGTAAGTATGTGAAGAAGGGATGCCGTTAAAACACAGACAGAGGGGATTTTGGCGGTCAGAACGCCAGCGCTGGAATCCCGACACCTGTCAGAATCTCGGTGCCGGAGGTAAGTAGCTGTGTTAGGCGGAGGCTTAGCGTTAGGGTTTGGCACTAGGGGGAGGGTTAGGGTTAGGTACGAAGGGGGAAGGGTTCTCTCATTATAAAGGAAATTCATGTTATCTAACAGCCATGTAATAAAAAAAGTACTTAAATGAACTTTTTTCCTTTAAAACAGAACAAAGTCATACAAGCTAAAATCTCAGCCAACCAAAGGCTCCCTAATTTATTCTGATTTGCTTCACTTTTAACACGTAGCCCGCTACAAAAGTCAATGTAAGGCTTAATTTGTCTAAATAACAGGTAACAGTGACACCATGAAGGTGTTATAAAACCTTTAGGTGTATAACTCATCCATATTGGTCACAGCTGTCGATAAAATATGCCCTTACAGCTAACAAGTAGCTTCTGTGTTTTGCTTGTAGATTAGTTTCTCGGCCTGTTCTGTATTCTTTATCTTCATCACTGCACCAATCCTTTAATTAGCCTGAGAAGTCTTCTGCATAGTGATTAGCAAATCACAGTTAAGACGGTCTTATAAAGAGATGTCTCTGGAAGCTGCTCAAAATAGCTTTCAGCCTCGGAAATTCCTCTCTCTGTCATACCACAAACGTGTTTGGGATTCAAAACCAAAACACTGACCTTCAGCTAATCGGAGACGCCAAAAAAAATTTAAAATGCAAGACGGAAACTATTTACATTGATTAAAAAGGGTTGCCATTTCAAATGCCAGTGGCCTCCAAACACTTTATTCTTCAGAATTTCCGTATGAATGTCAGGGTTGGCGTCCTCATTATTCTAACTTTTGATGCTGCCCACCTGGCTGGATGCTTTGCAGAAAAGGAATCTTTCAGCATTTTCTGCAGCCTTAAAATATGTATGTAGCTGCAGTAGGTACAGGATATTTAGATTTTAAAAGCCAGCTAAACTGCATGCCTGGGTTACATTTCAGAAGGCATTTTAAAATATCTGAGTGTGTCCTACTGTGTTTTTCTTGTGGAGAGGACTCAGTGTGAAAACTGTATTGTATTATGAATAATTACTTATTTTTGACAAGATGGAGTATATGTTTGATGCTCATAGACTATTGAAAGTTGTTATTAGATATATTTGTCTTTTTTAGAATGTATAGAGCCTCCGATTTCTAAATGGCAGAACCAGATTGTGACCCTACAGGGTCCTAAGCAAAATAAAAGTTGGGGGCCCCACCTCCTCCCATGTGCCAATACCAAAATGCCTATATATTTTTTATATCTCTCTATTTACACTACTTACCCGCTACATTCACCCAACAACATTATACTGTAGGTCTAATTCAGTTACTGGTGAGGTCCCATTGTAGCCTCAGGCAGTTTACCTCTGAGCACATTTATAACAATTAGGGTACATAAAACATTGCTTATATTTGCAAAGATGAACAAAGGTTACTTCCATAAACAACCTGTAGAGAAACATCGCCCAAGGCTAAGGTCAGAGAGACCATATGCATCATTGAATCAAGCTGTATTTAGCATTTTTCTACCTTTTATTCAACATTATGGGACCTATATATCAAATAATATCTGTGGAATATTCCCCAAAAAAGTAATCCATGGGGGGATATCCGCAAATATTAAGTATCCTCCGAATGTACAATGTGGGAGAGCAGCAGATATAAAAACTGCCATTTCCGACAGTAGCCACAGCCCCCATAGATTTCTAAGAGGGCTGCGAAGCTGTCAGATATAGGGTTCTATTGTATGGGTAAAGATTTTCACTTTGGTGCGACCTTTTTTTCTTGTTTTTGTGAAGCGGTCAGATTTACCAAGCTCTTGATGCTAAGCATTCTGGGGTTTGGCCCCGATAGGTAACACAATTTCCATATGGCATTATTTTATAGTTGCCTATGGACTACATTTTGCAAAAATTACCGGGAGAGCGTTCCCGCGGAACCCTCCCTGGCATTGGACGGTGCACATGTGTAGTCAGCAGACTGCGCATGAACAGAACGTCCCTGGCTACCAATATAGGGCTGTATTCAATTAGTTTTGCACCCATAAAACTTTTTTTGACATGCCGGACTTTTCGCCTACATCGCGTATTTTAGCTGCGGAAACTTATCACGTGCGTCCCCGCGATTCGCCGTGTTCAATTCCAAAACACGTGAAAACGCAACTTGGCGAATGCAAAACAGGCGAAAAGTGCTGTCAGAATTGGGGAAATCAGCCTGACACCCCCCAATGTACATGCCCCCGAATAGCCATCATAAAGCTATTTGGGGTACTTAAGGTGTGTCAATTTCTTCTAATTAGCGCCTTTGCACAAGTGGTGAAGAATATCATGAAGCAGGTTTTTTTTGGTGAAAATAAGTAGTTCTGTCAAATTTGGGGTACATGAAAATGGGTGCTAGCATGGTTTAAAGTTGCTAAAGTAAAATTTAAAAAAACGCACCTGAAGCAAGCACCTGCAATCAAATAAACACCTCCCCCATACTTGCAGACCCCCCTAAAGTCTAACTCGCTACTTTTTTAGTTTGTACCCCCACTTTGCACTTTTTCACCCCCATTTTCAAAGTGCTTTTTTGGGATGTTCCTGACTTTTTCTAGGGGTATTTTGAAGCAGTTATCCTTTGGGGGGCTGTCCCAAGGGTGCTGAGTGGTTTCCCCACATTTGCACCCCAAAATAGCGATTTTGCTCTTTTTTTCTCCACCTATTCAGAAGCTAATCTTTTTCACCTATTACATTTCATTGCGTTTTCGCATATTCGAAAAGTGTTTGCAATTGAATACGGAGATAGGTTTCTGCCTGGCGAATAGTCGCATTCGGCGATACTTTTTCTCGGATTATGACTTTTCGTGGCTAATTGAATATGGGCCATAGAAAGAAAAGTATTGCTTTTGTGATCATTTTACTGGATTTATGGGCTCCTTTTGGAGTTTTTGTATATTCGGGCGAATGTTGATTTCTTATAGCTACAGTTGGCATTTATCAAGTACATTCTATAAAATGATAGGCAGAAGCTGATTGGTTGCTATGTGCATCTCCATATGTCCACTCATCCACTCCTTAAATGGTTTGATACATCTCTCCCTTTGTCTATTGTCACCACCATCTAACCCACAGACACAGTGTCACTCACAGATTTAAATAATAAGTTCCTTATTGCCTTCTTGCCTCTACTCTCATATCATATAGTCTCACAGAAAAATCCTCTTCCTCCACAACAAATAAATAATAATTTATTATGTTATTACTATTCATTTATTACTGTTCCTGGTCTCAACGTTGCCCACTGTAACCAAGAAAAGCTTCTGCAACCCCCCAGATGGACTGAAACTCTAAACTTCTGTATAAGTTTGCTCTAATATAACAAACACTAAAAGACAAATTGAACTTTCATTGTTATTCCGATTAAAGAATCTTGGACTCTGATCAAAAATTGGATTGAAGCATTGATTAAGTGATTATGTTTGGAACTGTTTTGAGATTTTTTTTCCTGTGGATTCAAGATGATTCAAACATGTTTATTGTGCTATCTTTATTGTGGGTTTCTTTGTTTGATACAGACAGTTGTTAATTTGCCCATTTTCTCTGTGATATTTGTTACATTATTGCCAAGCTGTATTACAAAGTTGTCATAACATTGCTTTATTCAAAATATCTACAGTATGTACTGTACTGTAGACATGCTTGCCAATTCTCCCTAATTGTTAGGGAGACTCCCTGAAATAGTAGCAATCTCCTAACTCCCTGAAGAGTCCAGGGGGTAAATTTACTAAGATTCGAGTTTGGTCGAGATTGCAATCTCGGGTGAGTTTAGGCATGTTTTTCATCTCGCAAATTTACTAAAGGCAAACTTTGGTGAATTTGGGAGAGAGTTCTCTCTTCTCACTCGTAAAACAGGTGAGATCGCAAACTCGAATCAACACACTATTGGGCAATCTCGGAAGTACTTTTCATGAAAAAGATGCAGTTTGCAAATTTACTATAATTTGAGATTACAATCTCGGGTAAGATCAGATCAAATTTGCTGAGAAATTGAAGTTTCAAACACTCAACCTCCTGAGCTGCGAGTTTGCCAGAAACATACACAGATCAGTCTGATTTGTGTATGTTTCTGCATGTGTACTTAATGTAAAGTGTTTATATTAAAAAATGGCGTAGAGTCCCCCCCCAAAATCCATAACCAGCCCCAGACTGCTCAGCCAGTTCTGTTTCCAAAAATGAAGGGGAACAAAACAAGTAGGATTCTCCTGCAATTTAGGAACCAGCACCTGGCTGCAGGGCCAGTGCTGGTTTTAAATATAGGGGGGAAAAATGGCGTAGGGGACCCCCTATATTTAAGACCAGCACCGGACCCAAAACCGACTGGGGTCTAATGCCACAGCCAGGAGACCCTATCTCCGGGTCTCCATGGCCAAAGCATTCGCACCCCAAACCGGTCAGGCCAAGCCGGGGATCTCAGGGAAGATGGGGACCCCCTGAAAAAGGGGTCAACCATCTCCTGAAGGTCGAACACAGACACAGTATTCACATATCTCACTGATATGTGCAGGCTGCTTGCTCTGGAGAAAACACTGAAATCTCGGGTGAGTGATCTCATCTAAACTTGCTACTCGGGGGAGATATCTCGATCTGCTTCACCATCGGAAAACTCACTTTTAGCTAAACTCACTTCTTAGTAAATTTGCGAGTGTAAAAACGGGAAAATCACCTGAGTTTCGGCGATGCAAAACAAGATTAAAAAAACACAAACTCGATCAGACTCGAATCTTAGTAAATTTACCCCTAGCAATCTCCCTGATTGCACCTTACCCCCATTATGAAGCAGGTATATATATATATATATATATATATATACAAAAACAGAGTTAAATACATTCAAATGGGATCATTAGTATCATTCCCTGCAGAGCCATAGCTAGAGTAGTATGACCAGTGCCATGGCACAGGGCACCGCAGGTCAGGGGGCGCTGTTTGGGCCTATCAATTTTCCTGTTTATTATCATTCTCACTTGTAGCTTCCTCTTCTTTTATCCCCAGCATCTCCTGGCTGCCCCATAAGGCCATGGTCCTTCCCCATAAGGCCATGGCTCTTTTTCAGGTGCATTATCTTATGTCCCTATTTAAAAAATGTGAGGGAGGGGGGGCGCCAAATGCTCTCTCTGGCACAGGGCACAAAAAAGTCTAGTTACAGCTCTGATTCCCTGCATTGGTTATAAGGCACAATGATCCCTATGAAAAGTATCAGTGTGTAACTTTTCATCAACAAGTAGATCTTACTAATTGCTTTGGGGCTCATTTACATTTGGATGTAAATCACTTTTCATGGCATGTAGCGGTACACGCCCACTTTACCGCCACACTCATAGATGTTACTTTCACAATCTCCCTGAAATGCTTTTTCAAAAGTAGGTAAGTATGACTCTAGGTTCACATTATTAAGGTGCAATGCAATGTGTCCTTGCTCGTCTACCCTCAATACGCCATGTAGCACGATATGCCTGGCATGGTCTGAGCTGCCAGGGCCCGTGCTGGCGTTGGGCATCTTTTTTTGCCAAAAAATGTGTGACCAGGATACTGTGCTAATTAATTTGATAGGTGACATTTGTAAATCTGTGTGCGACTGAGACTGTAAATGGAACTTGGTGCGGAAATAAGCTGTGACCTCTGCATCGTAGCACTTTGCATGTTGATTGAGAGACTAGAATATACAAGTGTCACATATCAAATTAATTAGCACTGTTGCTGTCATGATCCGGGGCTGTCTATCAGATACAGCAATCAGGACCAGCTGGTTGTGACACCAGCACACCTCAGTTACTTACCAAGATCACACTGCACCCACAATAGGGAATGACGGGCCCTTTGCATTTCCCGAACACTTGAATAATAAGTCACCTTCAGTTACACACAGGTATGTAGCATGGGTCACACAGACGCACACGTTCAGTAAAAATCACTGCAAAGTATGTTACATAAATGTGTTTAATCTGAAAAATATTGCCAAGACTTTAGTTACAAAAACTGTATAAATAAAATGACATACAGGGCTCTATTTACTACAATCCGCATATTGAATGCAGATTGTAGTGTGATATTAACGACTGAATTCGCATTGCGAATTCAGGCAACATCACAGCGATAAAGCTCTGTCCCTGCAAATCCCTTCCGCACACTAGTCACGGTATTTTCGGAAAAAATACTGTGACAAAGTGCCCGCGCATGCGCCATCCAGCTGTCGCTGCTACCCCCCGGCACTAAGCTCCGACCCCTGGCACTAAGCCCCGCCCCCCGCGACCACGAACCCCCTCGCGATTCCCCCGCCTCCCTTAATTACATGATCCGGGCCTCCGGTGATGTCCTCCATGCCTCTGGTCAGCTGATATCCCATACTGCACTGGGACACAATCACCTGATGACCAGGCCGCAGTGCAGTATGGGAGACCAGCTGACCGGAAGGAGGACATCACCTGGAGTCAGGTAAGTTAATTTTGTTTTTTGTTTTTTTACAGTAATCAGCTTGCGGTCTGTTTACACCACACAGCTGATCACTGGGACCGGCTCCGGGCTCTGCTCTCCCCGTTACAGCAGAGTAGGAGTCCAGTAACCGGGGGGAGACCCTGGATAATGCCACCTCCAGGTGGCGTTATTATCACAGGGCCTCCCTAGGTATTTTTTCACATTTTATTTTTAGTAACTCTGGTCGGATCACATTCCCATTACAATTATGGGAAGTGTGATCTGCTTACTAAAAATAAGTGATACTTAGGGGTTGGAGTAGAATTTTACGAATTCTACTCAAATTGCCCTGTAATAACTATAGGTGATACTAAAATAATGTGAAAAGGGTGTGAAAACACCCTTTTTCACTTTATTTTAGTCAAAATAATGTTAATAAATAGAGCCCACAGACTGAAGGTGCATACACACACAACGATTTTTTGAACGATTATCGATAACGATATCATTTATCGTTCAATCGTTGAAAAAAAGTTCACTTTCTGAGTTAAAACGATGAACGATTATCGTTCATTGCCGTTCACGTTTGTACTTCAGTCAGACTGACCAACTCAATGAGTTTCGTTAAGGGAATATGCAAAAATCGTTTGTAGTTCAAAAAAATCGTTCATTACACTTTAAAAAATCTGACAGATAATCGTTCATAAAATCGTTCATAAAATCGTTGGTAACAACATCGTTGTGTGTGTATGCAGCTTTATACATAATTTCAGAAATCAAATAAAGGGATGGAATCGGAGAATTAGTTTTGGTGCATCTCAGCCAGAAGGCTGCTCATTGGAAATGGACAACAGGGGTAGGGAGAGTTGAAATCTTATTCTGCGCAGGGCTCTCCTAGCTCCCACCTCTCTCAGTGCTAAATGTTGATGAATTCTGTGACTCATTCTTCTGTCAAAATAACACAGCACAGTTTTTTCACATTTTGCTAAGATGTCAAAAGTGTCCCATAACTGGGCCTGATTCAGTAAGGATCGCAACTGCGATTGCAATAGCGATTACGCAAGCAGTCTCACTGCGAAGATATGCTAATCCACTGCGATCGCTAAGCCGTCGTAGCACAACATAAGGACCAGGCTTGCCTACCCTCCCGATTTTGCATAGCAGCCTCCCTAAAATCAGGAGCAGCTCCCGGCCCCTCCCGGAAAGGCAGGCAAGCCTCCTCGGCAGCCGCCGATCCCCCCACGATTAATGATTAAACCCCCGCAGCGGAAGGGACCGGTGATGCGATTCACACTAATTCGTCTAATTTTGGCCCCCGCCACCTGCTCCACAATGCCTGTATTATCGGCCACACCCACAAATGCCCATCATCCGCCTGGTCACTCCCCCTTGTCCTGGCCATGCCCCCCATCCTGCCGATCTGGCTGCTCCCTCCCGGAAGGAGCAGCCAGAAAGATGGCAAGCATGATAAGGACTACCATCTTACCTTACACACATCCATAATACTTTGCAAGACTGCAAAATAATCGGTAACATCGAGTACAATCGCAGCCTCACACACATTTGCACAAGGACAGACCTTACTCAGAAAACTCATCGCATGCAGTGAAAGCCCAAGCTGCATATGGCATCGCAGTGCCTAGTTTATGCACGCCCCTGCAACGGTGTTCAAATGCACTGCCACCCCTACGATTCTCCGACCCCCCCGTTATCTCCCCCAAACGTTACTTCCTGTCAATCACTCTGCGATGGGTCTGCATAGTCACTGCGGTCGCAGTCCCGATCGCAGTGGCTGGTTCGCGCACGTGCATTGCGATGCATACGCAGGACGCAACAATCGGTTGCCGATTGCGTTGCTTCATAGCAGTTGCGATTCTTGCTAGATCAGACCTACTGTCTGTATAGGAGATAAAACACTGCTATATAAACATACAAATCTTGTGAATGTGGACATACAGTAGATGGCTATCTGCCTTTCCTGGTCTGGCTTGCTTCAATTGACTCAGAGGTTATAAACTTCCATTTACCCATCAGCTCCTCTGCAGCACGAACCTAGGGCCTGATTCAGACCCACTCGCGAGTGGCTGTCCGCTCGCAAGTGGGTCGATGGTGCGCATGCGCGAGACGCGACGAGCGAAGGACTTTCCTTCGCTCGTTGTGTCTGATCAAAGGGGGCGTGCTGTCGATGTTGATTGACAGCACGCCCCCTTTGGTGGGCGTGCCGGGGGCGTGCCTGCCAGACGGAGGCGTTCCCAAGGGAACTCCTACCGTCAGAAGCCGGCCCCACTGACATCACTAGTGATTGTCAGTGGGAGTGATTTTGGCTCTGATAGAGCCAAAATCACTCCTGGCCTTGCGGTTGAGAAACTCTACCGCAGGCTTCTGCTCTCACTGGCGATGGTCGCGATGGTCAAGACCATCGCGACCATCATCCTGCATGCTCGTATATGCTGTGGGTGGTGACCCTCAGCTATACGAGCGTCCAGGAGGACGCTCCATATTTATGGAGGTGGGCCCTGATTCAGAGCGAGCGCTCTGGTCAGAGCGTCCGGCTCTGAATCAGGGCCCTAGATCAGCTATAGGGCATCAAATGCAGTCACTTTTCATGCAAAGTTCATGAAATATAATTTCTGGTGATTACTTCTGCGCCTATCCACTACAGTCGCGTCCTAGTCGCCTTGCGTTGCGACAGACACATTTTCTGCAAAAAAGATGCAGAGAAGACACCCAACGCTAAGAGAATCTCATTCTCATGGGACCAGGCGCCAAGAGGGGCTGTTTGACGTGACTGCAGCCAAGACGAGTGAGGACACATCTGTATTAAGGCTTCTATAGACACACACTAATTATATAACATTCAGCATATCAGTCATTTTGGGAACTGAATATTGGACCTCGGGCTGACTTTTGTGTGTTATATTTGTTTTAGGGTCACAGAGTTTATTCCAGAATAAACTGTCGGAGCGCGCAGGTGGTTCTCATTTAACTCATAAATGTATGTTCTTTTAAAAAAAGAAATGTGATAAATATGTTGATAACTTTTTGTCCACACAACAGTGGTAGTATGTCCATTTTAATTGTAAGGCTACATTTACAGCAAGTGTAGATAAAAGGACCTACTGTATACCATCCCTCTAAGGACGTATTTTGTTTTTGGTGCATGGTCTGTCCATCACAGGCGAGTACTCTCTGTGTGCAGCATAGGAAAATAAATACACATTGAAATACTAAATAAATAATAAGATGTTGATCAAGACCGAAAACTTTACTCTCAGAACATTGTGTCCAAACGCACAGAAGCTACACAGGAAAAGCATTTACCACTGTGCATGGCGCAGCTTGATATTACATAAATTCCTCTGTGAACATCTTTCTTACAGAGTTCGCTGAAGTGCATAACACAGACTTATTATGTTGTATATTTCATGTTTATCATAGTCCATGTTCACTATTTACAGTATCTATCTATCTATCTATCTATCTATCTATCTATCTATCTATCTATCTATCTATCTATCTCAGTGGCGTAACTAGGGTATTTGGAGCCCAGGGCAAATTTGAAAATGGAGCCCCACCCCCTATGTGTGCGCGCCGCAGGTGCGCTAGGCGAAAAATGGGCATGGCCACTGAAAAATGGGGCGTGTCAACATGACACACACCCCTTTCTTGTCACTGGGAACATTTCTTTCCACCTTATTGCAGTGCCCCTTATACAGTCCCCCCCCTAGGCAGTGCCCCTAGTAGTGGTCCCCCTTATGCAGGCCCTGATTAGTTCCCCTTATACAGGCCCCCAGTAGTGGTCCCCATATGCAGTGCCCCTTACACAGTGCCCCCTGTA
The DNA here is from genome assembly GCA_031769625.1 of Taudactylus pleione. Lineage (NCBI taxonomy): Eukaryota > Metazoa > Chordata > Amphibia > Anura > Myobatrachidae > Taudactylus > Taudactylus pleione. The sequence continues at coordinate 3,397,932 of JAUIMM010000314.1, read as the reverse complement.
ATGGTCCCCCTTATGCAGCCCCCCATTAGTTCCCCTTATACAGTGCCCCCAGTAGTGATCCCCCATATGCAGTGCCCCTTATACAGTGCCCCCAGTAGTTGTCCCACTTATGCAGTGCCCCCTGTAGTGGTTCTCCCTTTTCAGTGCCCCCTGTAGTGGACCCCCCTGTGCAGTGCCCCCAGTAGTGAGCCCCTTATATAGTGCCCCAGTAGTAGTCCCTCCTATACAGTGCCCTTTATATAGTTCCCCCAGTAGGAGTCCCCCTTGATGCAGTGCCCCCTGTAGTAGTCCCCAGTAGTGGTCCCCCACAATGCAGTGCCCACAGTAGTATCCCCCCCCAGTTGTAGTCCCCAGTAGTGATCCCCCATGATGCAGTGCCCACAGTAGTATCCCCCCCTCAGTGGTAGTCCCCAGTAGTGGTTAGTGGTCCACCACGATGTAGTGCCCACAGTAGTATCCCCCCCAGTAGTGGTCCCCCCCTGAAGCAGTGCCCTCAATAGTATCCCCCCCAGTAGTATCCCCCCAGTAGTGGTCCCCTCCCGAGGCAGTGCCCCAGTAGTATTCCCCCCCAGTAGTTGTCCCCAGTAGTGGTCCCCCCCGAAGCAGTGCCCCCAGTAGTATCTCCCACCCAGTAGTAGTCCCCAGTACTGGTCCCCCCCCACATGAAGCAGTGCCCACAGTAGTATCCCCCCCACTAGTGCCCCCAGTAGTAGTCCCCTTCTTTGTAATAGAGCGCGCCCCCCCCCGCGAAATACACACTAAAATTAAACAAAAGGAAAATACTTACCTGTATCCACGCTCCTGCTCTCGCCGCCATCCGCACTTCCATCCTTCCGGGCCGGGCCGCTCTGCATTATGGGAGAGACGTCATGACATCATGACGTTTATCCCATTACCACTGCAGTGGGTGCGCAGCAGTCAATGAGAGTCTATCTGACTCTCATTGGCTGCTGATTCACACACCCATCGCTGCCGCTCGGCGGTGATGTGTGTGCAGCAGCAGCAGCCAATGAAAGTCTGTCTGACTCTCATTGGCTGCTGATTAACACACACATCATCGCCAGTGCTGGCGGCGATGTGTGTGTTATGCACAGTCTGAGCCCGCCTGCCTCCCTCCTCCTGGCGCTAATGGGCAAGCGCTCAGGGGGAGGGAAGGGGCTCAGCTGTGCAGCACAGGACCGGCGCTGGAAGCCTAGCGCCGGTCCTGTGTAAATGTGTAGTGCTGACCGCACTCACTGCTAACTAGGGCAGGCCATTACCATGGCCGGCGGCGCCCCCCCGCACCGCCGGTCCCACGGCGCCCATTGCACGCACCCCGCTCGCCCTGCCCTAGTTACGCCAGTGATCTATCTATCTAGCTATCTATCTATCTCATATCTATCTATCTATCTATCTATCTATCTATCTATCTATCTATCTATCTCATATCTATCTATCTATCTATCTATCTACAGAATCTCAAAACAGGATTATATTGGAGCAAGTGGGGTGCTGTTTCAATTTGAATTGAACGATTCAAATTCAATTGTGCTTGTTATACCACTTTCATAAAGTAACCCCAGCTTTAACCCAGCTCGGACCTGGGACGCTGGACATGGGTTGAAGCCGGGGTTTCAGTACTTACTCCCTTTCACACCGGCAGATGGACCCCGGTTATTCCCAGGTCATCGCCGTTCACACCGTGTTTGGGTCTTCCAGTGACCCGGGCCTTCCGTCTTTTAGTGAGTGTTTGAAGGTGATGTTATCTATAAGTGCCTACTGTGCCCCCCCAATCATCTCCTTTTAGGCATGACCCGGGTCATCATAACCCAGGTTCACACAGCAGGCAAACCAGGTCGGACCTGGGAATAACCCCAGTAGCGAGCAGGATCGAACCACCGGCAATTTCGATCTGTCTTGACCCTTCCACACAGAACAAGGACCCAGGTTGACCCGGCTTGCAAATTCCCGGGTCCTTTTCTCTAATAGGGGTATAATTGACTCATCTCAGGTTGTGACTTTTGAACAGAGCTTATCATATGTTAATTAATATCGTCGCCCCCCCCCCCATATGAAAAGCTCACGTTATGTTCTGTATAAATGTCATGTTTAATAAAGCTGTATGATTTCAAACACGCTTATAGGGGACAACATCTGACTCTTGCCTTTCTCTTCAGCATGGAGTTGACAAATATACAATTTGCAGAAATTGCAGCATAAATTCTGGAGCATCACGCTTACGCAACAGAATAGGTTGTGTCTCAGAGGCGTGCAGTCCCAGCAGTACAGTCCTTAAGTGCAGCCTATTCTTTGCCAGTCTAGTGAAGCTGTTACACACTGTATTTATAATTTAGGAGTAGAGCTGGGATGACGACTGTCAAGTCATATATTTATGTGGTGTGGTTTAGGTATTAGGATATGTAACAGCATAGGTGCCGAAATGCGGGCTGTCCCCACCAGGAGGAATCAGCCAGCTGGGAGGGGGCGTGGTTCCACAATTGCATCATCATGACCCCACCTCTACTATATTGCAATTCCTGGCACTGTAAAGCAGGAGGCGGGGCCCCAATGACGTGATTCAGTGCATATCGCATCATCAAGCTGCCCGCACCTAGCTACTTGTGGGAGACTGGCCTACTTTACCGTGCACTGCATGTAGGACAACACTTTTTCTTTTCTTTTTGTGTATCTGGATTATGTATTGTTGTAGGCAGTAGCACTCTCTTTGAAATAATATATTATTATTATATATAATATATTTTTATTACTAGTAAGGAGTTAAATATGATCTCTTTTTAATATTTTCATTTGAGGTTCTAGTGGTATCATCTCTATTACCGGTGCAGTTTATCACCTTCCTTTGCAAAAGATACTTTACCGGGAGAGCCGCCTGAAATTCTGATGTTCCGGGAGAGTAGGTAACTGTGTAGTATTAAGGCTAAATTCCGCCAGCAAAATGTGCAAATTCTGCTGCCAAATGTGTAGCTTGGGTGACTATTAAGTGGACAAAGTGCCTGATTCACTACGGATCTCTATTGCGATCGCAGCTGTGATTACGCATGGGGGTCCACTGCTAAAATATGCTAATGAATGCAATCGCAAAGCCAGCGGAGAGACGCCCACTACCACCATCTCACATGCGTAATACCTTGCAGTCCTGCGTATACATTGATAACATTGAGTACCATCAGCCCCTCACGCAGAATTACAGCCGATCTGACCTTACTCACAAATTGATAACCTCGTCGCACGCAGTGAGTACACAAGCTGCATATGCCGTCGCAGTGGCTAATTTATGCACGCCCCTGCAACGGCGTTCAAACAGACAGGCACGCCAGCATTTCTCTGACCACTCCCCCGCCACCACCGCCAAACGCTGATCTCCCGTCATTCACTGTGCAATGGCTTACTTTCTGAATAAGTGATCGCAGAGCGATCGTAATGCTAACTCACACACGCGCACTGCGAAGCATACGCATGCGTAGTCCACGCCATCGACCGACCCGCGTACGCTGTTGCAGTTGTGATCCATGAATCAGGCCCAAATTGCGCTCTAACGATGCGAAGCTGACTAAGATCTTTTATTGATGCTTCCATATAAACTGTTCATAATTAAATATTCAGGCCTTATTAAGCCATTCTGTTACTTAAGTACGGTCATTTTAACACTAATGTGTTTCCCGGAGGCCAGTTACTGTACTTCTTACCTGATATAGGCGTAACATTTTTTTTTATATATAAAATATGTTGAATCTCAGTCTTTCCAGAGTTCCCCCTTGCAGTAACCATCAGGGAATATACTGACACAAGTCAGTTGATATTGTCTATTTTGAGTAGAACAAAACTAGTTCAAACATACGTCATCTTCTGTTTCTTCAAAATGATCTTTTACCTCACCATTGAGAAATGTTATTCTATAGCTGTAATGGATGCCAAATCTGTCTTTTCATTCTAAATTACTCCATAAAATGTATTTCTGCTTCTTATTCTATTGGCTCCACAGATTAGTATTAAAAATGTGAAATAATTAAATAATGTGCAGTGTCCTGCTCTAGGGCCCATCAGCACAGTATCACACGTTAAGTGTTGGCTAATTTTACACTTACATTCTTTAGTTTGCAATATGATATATTTTAAATGTTATTTTCACACAAGAAAACATTACATGTGGTAACCCAACTGCTAATTTTGATCTACAGTATAGAAATAAAGCAAGCATCCATGTTCATCCATGTTCCTGCACTAGCAGGTAGTTTAGGCGATCCTCTAGTAGAGTAACAATGTACAGTATAATTTGAGTGCATGGTCTGGAACCTGACATTAGAGGAGGGAGTGGGCCCTCAGGCAGTGTCGAGATGTGTATGACTAGTGCCAAATTCCCTGTAAGATCTAATAGATGCAGACGTGCAGCTGGGAACAATAGGGGCCTTTCAACAGTGCCCCCAGAGAGTAATTGTGAAGAAATGGTATGGTTCCAGCTCTATCTTGAGATCTGTGTTGTAGATAGATTTGATGTTGTTCCCGATGTATTCCGAAATATCTAAAAAAAAAATATAATACTAATATCGTGTGATATTATTAAATGGAATATGTTATATTCAATGACTGAAAATGCACTCACCATTTGTAGGTGGTATATGAGCATTGAACCAATTTCCACCGTGGTCCTACAGTGGTTGCGAGATACAACGTTCACCCGATGTGTACATGGATCACTCAGGAACGGTGTCAGTCTTCTGTGGGGTATGATATAAGCCTTGGACATTTATTCTTAACAACCGATGTCGGTCGGTTATATGGGATTTATGGTCCTTGGATCCAAAAGACTGATTTATGAATAAATCAAATTGCTGTATTTTTATAAAAAATACTTTTATTGGTCAATAATTGGTGTAACCTAATTTACATCAATAATCTAAAAGGACATATAAGATACACAATAAAAAAATATATATTCAAATTTTTTTTTTAAAAGAAATAAAATATACTAAAAGAATTAATGAAGGAGTGAAGAGAACCAATGAATGGGCAGTGTCGCCCACCAGGAATTTTCCCTGTACCCCTGTGGGCCAGTCAGACCATGACTGGGACCAATGTAATGCTGTATAGTATAGTATAATCACTTTACAGACCTCCCTGTAGTACATTAAGAAAAATCAGTGCGCAAATAAACCTCAAACACACCCAGATGTATTCAAACCTTGTCCAGATCCACTAAAGAGAATCCACATTTATCACAAGATCAAGCCTATTACGGGGGCCATGTACAGTATCAAAACAGTCCTGCCAATCAGGAATTGTAGGAAAGCATTGTGGTATAGTATTTGCTGAACATTTCCACACAATGACTGAATTACAAACATAAAATAAAAGAGGGTTTTTATATATATTCTGAAAGTTTTACCAAAAATAAAAAAATATGTAAAAGTAAAAAAAAATATATATATATATATTTTTTTTTTTTACTTTTACATATTTTTTTATTTTTGGTAAAACTTTCAGAATAAATACAGATTGATTGTTTGATTTTGTGTTGTAAGAATAGAAAATATTAAAATTCCAAAGGGGAAGAAGACTTATTTTTTTAAGATGTAAGAAAAGGACTTTTATAGACTGCGTCTAAATATATTGGGAGCATATGGTGAGAATATCACATTTAGTATTTCGCTAGATGCTCATTACAGGTGAAAATGAGTGCTAAGCATTTATTTCTTCTTTTTCTGTGCATTAAATATTTCTAGTAGCAGCAATAAAGAAAGAAAATGCCACATACTGTAGATTGACTGCTGCCAATTTATCTAGTTGCTGTGTAGGAACAGTGGCCAAGCACCACATCATAGAGCTACACAGTTATATGTTATATAAAGGGATTCTATTTTACCTAACTACAATGAGAGGATAATGCATGAACAAGGTGGGGAGTAAATGTTGTATATATAAATTCCAAATTGAACGTGCTGCTGTTAAATAATGGAAAGATCATTAAAATTTAAGAATAAGTAAAAAGTTATTTGGAAAATGTAGTACACTATACTGTATGTACATGCTGATACTTCCACGTGGCATAAAAAATATTGTGCAGCAATCAGAATGATTATCAGAAACATTAATGAGCATCAAAGAAGCATATCAACTAGCAGGGGTGTTTCTAGAGAGGAGGGAGCCCGTGTGCAGTCTTCGACACAGGCCCCCTACTCTGTGTCTGGTGGCCGGCTGCGCACTGAGCTGTGCGCGGCCAGCTCCACACTTATAGACTCTGGGCACTAGAGTGTGCCCAGAGTCTATAGCACATGCACAGGTCACTGGGAAAATGGCCACGGTGGCCATTTTCCCTGTACTGCGCATGCGCAAACTACAGGAAAATGGGCGCAGCAGCCATTGTCCAGCCGTTTTTACAGGTGCAGACACCGGAGCTGATGTGGAACTCTGGAGAGGTAAGTTTTATGGGTGCAGGGTGTGCGGTGCAGGCCCCCCCTGGACCCAGAATATTCCCCTGTCAACTAGCGTTGCTATACATGAGATCTATAGACATTTCAAATGGAATCCAGTTGGTTGAGCGAGTACTAGGGTGCGGGTGGAAGATAAGTTTATTCTATTAAGAACATGTGAAACATGATAGTTTTATAATGGAGACTCTTTGGTACCAAAGTTTTAATGATTATTAACATTTTTACTGTTTTTCCTGTTTTTTTTTTTAAAGCTGAAATTGTTTTTTGATATGTTTCATATATTAATTTTGTTTTAGATTATGTAAAATGTGTTATATATTTTAATATGTAATGGACGACTCATGGAGGTAATTTAGTAGGTGTTTAGGGGCTTCTACTCCACCCAGGGGTGCTGGGAGGAAGGGTGCAAAGGGATGGTTAGGTGCATAGTACTGGTCTTGTCTGTGTAGAGTGTGGCTGCTGTACAAAGGCACCTGCCAATAATGCATGCATCGATATAGGATGTTGTCTATAGCGGGGTATGGAGCAGCCTAGCACTTCCCACACATTAGGCACACCCCATAGGAGATGTTACATGACCACTCTCCCAATACTGCATCAGGCCCAAAATTCCTCATGCTGACCATGTCTCCACCTTCTCATTCCCGGGATGCCAATAACCCAATGAAAATTATTTATCTGTTTCCCCAAAACGCGTGACAGCCTAAAATATTCATACTGTATATATTACATAAAGCCATCTTAATGTGACTGATATTTGCACATTAGATCTATTTTACACTTGCCCTGTGGAAGTCAATATAATTCTGTGTTCAGCGCACTCGTCAACTACATAATTAAAACCAATTTTTGTTACACATACAGAACGTTGTTTTCATGTTCATTTTGAAAGGTCTGTTGTTGGTTTTTCTTCTTCATTATTTTTGCTGTATTCTTTAACAGCCCCTTTGCGCATCTGTTTAATTGTATTGTGTTATTGGCTTATTAATAGTCGGTGGTGTATATGTTGGAATTTGCATTCAAGCTGTGCTTACAATAGCATTAGTGGGGACAGAGCTGGCCCAGAGGAATTTCTGAGAATTGTGCTCTTATCCCTGTACTGTATAGACACTTTGCTTTGTTTTGTAGAGAGTATACTGATTGACTGTAAATTAGTGACATTACACAGTCTGTTCTGGCCAAGATTATAATTATGCACTATTAGAACTTCATTATTTATGAGTTTTATGTTGTTTTCTTTGGTGTATTCAAGAAACAGCAAATATGTATGAAGCATTTAACAGCTTCATGGGGGGTGGGGCTTTTATTATTACTGGCCTGCTTACAACCTCATAGTGCTACAATTTATTGAGATACATAGCAAAGCGGAATCCCAATTCATGTGCTCAGTCCGTGGGCCATTGGCTTTACAACCTGCATACTATACTTCACTTCATTAAGATGTAATGAAATCTAGAAAATATTAGTGCTTAGATAAATTCTTTCTCTGTTGGACAGCGATATGAAATTCCCCACCATAGTGCTGAACCATGATTACCATTACACAGAGCGCAAGACTTGGGGAATATCAGACTTTGCCATGGCACTAGTAATATGTGTGTGATAACATATTCAACATGATGTCGTGGTAAGTTAACATGCATAGAATTAATGCTATGACTTAAGGCACTTTAGGGCTGCTGACATACCGTTGCCATGGTCTACCGTCACTTGTTCCCCTACGAACAGTACGTACTTTGATCTGCTGACATACCCATTTATTTATTTATTAACAGTTTCTTATATAGCGCAGCATATTCCGTTGCGCTTTACAATTGTAAATATTAATAGAACAAAACTGGGTAATAATAGACAGATATATAGGTAGGAAGGCCCTGCTCGCAAGCTTACAATCTATAGGGAAATAGGCATTGATACACAAGGATAGGTGCTATATATTGCATTTTGGTCCAGCCAGAATGAACAGTTTCTTGGTGTGCTGCATGATCCATTTACACCGGAATGCCGGCCAAATGTCATGAGGATGTGAGAGAAAGACGATGTGTGAGGTTGACTGTGAAAGGGGATGTAATTACATATGGAGGCTATGAAGGTTATGTGGGTGGTTCTGGGATCTGATAAGCTTGCCTGAAGAGGTGAGTTTTCAGGGATAGCTTGAAGGATTGTAGACTAGAGGAAAGTCGTATTGTGCGTGGTAAGGCATTCCATAGAGTGGGTGCAGCCCGAGAGAGTCCTGTAACCGTGAATGGGAGCAAGTAATGCGTGGGGATGAGAGACGCAGATCTTGTGCTGAGCGGAGAGGTCGGGTAGGGAGATATTTTGAAATGAGTGAAGAGATGTATGTTGGTGTGGTTTGGTTAATAGCCTTATGTGTAAGTGAAAGTATTTTGTATTGAATACGGTAGAAAATTGGCAACCAATGGAGGGACTGGCAGAGCAGGGCAGCAGAAGAAGAATGTTTCACAAGGAAGATGAGCCTTGCAGCTGCATTCATAATTGATTGTAATGGAGATAGCCTGTTTTTGGGAAGACCAGTAAGGAGGCTATTGCAATAGTCAATACGGGAAATAATAAATGCATGGATTAGAGTTTTTGCAGTGTCTTGTGTGAGATGGTAGATCAAGCCCATGGCTTGATCTACCATCATTGTTCCCCTACTTCACCTGCCCCAATGTGCTGAAACTCCCTTATCATGATCTACTGATGCTCATTCCCAGGGGCATCACAATGATTTTATGTTGATGGGGGTGGCAAGATATGATTTAATTTTAGCAACCCCACCCACCTCTTCTGGCGCCTATGCTCATTCCTCTACTTCACCTGCCCTGATCTGCTGACATTCCCTTGGCATGATGTACCATTGTTTTTTTTCCCATACTTCATCTACACCGAGCTGCTGACACTAACTTATTATGGTCTACCGTCGCTTGTTTCCCTACTTACTTACACCCAATCGTCACTTGGTAACTTACTTCCCTTCCCTTTTATATCAGTGCATGGATGTCTGTCCTATATATTTACATTTATAAGCTGGTGATTTACTAAAGATTTTGTTCCAGTTTAGAGGACCTGTGTTTGCTTCTATTCCCAATTAGGTGAAGAGAAAATAAAAAAATAGATACAGAGATCCATAAGGGGGCATTAAATTAGCCGCTGTAATTTACCACGCGCTAATTGATCCCTCGGGGCTATCCAATTAGCCCCGAAGTCAGCCCGGCCGCAGCTACTGTATTAGCAGGGATTTTTTTTGGGAATCTCAGCAGGCTCTGAAAAAAAATCCATGATAAATAGCCCATTTTTGCGAACGCTGCAACGAAAACACATAGGTCCGTGAACTTATAACTGATTCTATGTGTTTTCGTGCGATTAAAGAAAAGTTTTTGCATGTAAAAAAATGGGCTGTAATTAAATTGTGTGGAAAAATAATTAAAAAAAGTCCCATTTTTTGCGTGCAAAAAATTATCGGGGCTATTTGAATTCCCCCATAGAGTGGTTAACCTGACCTAAAACACACACCTTTAGTAATGGCTGCCTAAATCAAACATTGAGCAGCATGACTTTCTATTCTTGTGCAGTCAGTGTCAGTATGAGCTTTCTCTATCCTCGATCAGGTTGTGGAATTGCTTAAGTTATTAGCATTCCATTTTTTAATAATACATAAAAAGAAAAAGCAATAAGGCTAGTTTCACTCATAACGGTTTTGTCAGTCCGGAAGAAAAAAACCCCCAGACTTTTTCTTCCGGGCGGATGGATGACTTCCTTTCATATGCAACGGATTTTATTCGAATTAAACAAGCATTGACTACAGTACAAGGCCACCGGACATCTCAAATCTGTATGTGTGAAAACATGCATAAGCGAGGCACTAAGTTCTGAAGATGGCAAGTCACGGCAGCCGCACTAGTCATTGGTTATCACGGCTATAACTCGGCGACCAGGCCGTGTTCGCGCAATGTGAAAGCCCTGATGTATTTGTCACTTCCCACTTAAATAAAGCAACGGAAAAAGAACCGTCTTTTTTGCCAGATGGACAAATCCATTGTGTGTGTGAAATAGCCCTTAAAGTGGCTCTATGCTGTTAAGGTGTCTAGCAAACTGAGAGGCTGCGTTCTAATAAATAACGTCACAGGCCAAAACTTGACTGTCTCCACTGTATGTACAGGACAGGTGCATTTTAACATTTTGCTATTCATCATATCGCATGATATAGGGTTTGGTAGGTAGGGATACCCATTTCAGTATTTCTATGTCTGGGGTCCATTTTTCTTATCCTGGGCAAAAAGACAGCTACTGTAGTTTTCTACTACTATATTTTATGCATGTTTTCTGCACAAACGTTTCTATAAATGTTGTCCCATTGTTTGCTAAGAGCAGGAAAGTGCTCCCTAAATGAAAACACCAATGCTCAGAAATATGCATGTGCCATTAGTTGTAAATAGAGATGAGAAGTTCAGTCTTGGCTCGGATCTTCCCGCCAAATTCGGATCTCAGAACGAGGCAAAACATCATCTTTTACAGGCATCAGTGCCGAGACGTCCGTGAAAGATGACGTTTTGCCTTATTCTGAGATTCGAACTTGGCCTTAAGATCCGAGCCAAAACTGTACCGCTCATCTCTAGCTGTAAATTGTGCAGGGTGAGGCGTTTGTGCCCGAGCAAAGGAGAGTTTTGCTCATGCTTTAAAGCCATACTTGCCAACTCTCCCTCATTGTCAGGGAGACTCCCTGAAATAGTAGCAATCTCCCTGTCTCCCTGAAGAGTCTAGAAATCTCCCTCATTTCATCCTTACCCCCATTATGAAGCTGTTATATTAAAAAACAGAGATATATACATTCAAATGGGATCATTAGTGTAATTTCCTTGCATTGGTTATTATAAGGCACAATGATCCCTATGAATTTCTGAAAAGTATTAGTGTGTTTTCATCTACAAACAGAGCTTACTAACTGCTTTTGGGCTGGTTTACATGTGGATGTAAGTCAGGTTTAGGACACGCCTCTCAGATTTATCAGTACACGCCCATCACATGTATGACACGCCTCTCAGATTTATCAGTACACGCCCACTGTAACACGCGCTCATAGGTGCTGCTTTCACAATCTCCCTGAAATGCTTTTACAAAAGTAGGCAAGTATGTTTAAAGCTAACCGTATATGTATTGCTGTCTCACGTGCTCCTGTACAATTGTTGTATGTGCAAGAAAACTGCAAGTGCACCAAAGGCAAAAGCCCAGGATGAGTACAAAACCAGTATTGCAATGGATAGGTTAATGCAGTGTTTCCCAAATCTGGTCCTCATACTCCCCCAACGCTTTAGTTTAATAATGCTTGTGTACTTTTCATTCTTCCTCCCCAGGAGAAGTCCGGGGAGGAGAAGCAGGTGGGCGGTGATGGGAGGGGGGGGCAGGGCCTGACGTTTTGCGTCATTGAGCCCCGCCGAATAGCACATATCTAATTAGGTGGCGGTGCCAAATGACGCAATTCTTACAGTATTATGGCATTAAGCCCTCACTCAGGGATCCCCAATCTTGGTGAAAATTCTCCCCATTCTCACCACTTCACTAGGAATGCGGGAGAGGTGCCTACTCTACTGGGGGAGCGGGGGGTTACCCGAAAAATTGGGAGCCTCCTGCGGCATGTATGGGTTTAATGCTTTTCTTACAAACTGACTATGGCGATTATGTAATGGTCTGCGAGTTGCAGGCACTGGTGCGGATGAGTTAGCCTATAGAATAAAAGTGGCAATAATTTACAGGTTGGCTTTTCTTTTTAAATTATTACAACTTTTAAATGTGTGGCTTAACCAGACGGAATTTCAGTCTGTGCCTGCAGCTCGCAGAGTAATACATAAGGGAAAATAAATTGATAATACTGTATATTTTACTATTTTTCAGTCTCTTTACAATGACCATAACAATAACATTGACAACATCTTTAGCAAAGGCAGATCATTTGTTGCTGTGTCATGGGATTTCCTCTTCGTTACGTCTACCCATTTGAACTTTTACTATTTGTATTGATTGGAGCATCCAAACGGTGCCGGTCCACTCTGCCAAGCTTATTAGAATGCTATCCGGATATACCTTATCGCCGGGCAGCAATGAACTCTTAACAATTAACATGCTGTGTAATTTAAAGAACAAATTTGGAGCAGCCACTCTTCTATTAAGCTGAGAACGTAACACTGTTGACATCAAGCAGAAATGACAATACGAACAGATAATTGCCATTCTGCGCAGTCACCTTTAGCAGTCTTTTACTTGGACAAAAGTTTCATTCAGTTTGGGAAGAGACCTCGAGCTCGAGATAGAGGTTAAAGAAGAAATTCAAAATCAGCATAATTTGCACTGGTACATTAATGCCTCCTGCACCAGGTACATCACTCACAGAGGAAACATTACAGCATCTCGGCACAGTTGCCGCGGTAAGCAGCTCTCGGCAGCGAAACAGGCATCATAATTCACCTGGGCTTTTGGCATAAGTGGTTGTGATGGATTTTTCTCAGCCATTTGATCAACAAAAAAAATGCTTAGTGCTGTAGATGAGCTAATATTATACATGCTTTACAAATACATCTTCGTTAGTGGAGCACTAAGTAGTAATATTCCCTGCTCTAATAATCTTAAAGGACAAACAAAACTAAAAGATCCTTCTATTTCAAATGAAATGTTGTAACATGCATAGATATATATTAATATGTACTGTATATTTTCCTTTATCTTTAAAGATCTAAAGAAAATGAATGTATTCTTGTTAGCTGGCTGAGTGCATAGTACTGCTGTCCATAATCTTCCCCATGTGACTACATGTGGTGTCTGTCATTAGTCTAACGGTAGCGCTGCTTAAACACATTGCACACCAAAACAAAATTGGTAATAGTACAGTAAATACAACTTCACCAACTTGCACAGTAGCAGATATATGGTGCCTGCAATAGGATTCAGACACTGGGGGGCGCTATATATCGCCAAAAGGGATGCTTTACCTAAGGCCATTAATGTGCCTGGAGCGGCCGGCGGTTCAAATCCTGACAGCGGCTGCCCGGCAGGGGTGAAAATCCCGATCATCCAAAGTAAGTATTTACTAACCCTATTCTATCCCCTAACCCTCCCTTGGGGTGCCTAACCCTAACCTCCCCCCCAAGTGCCTAACCCTAATCCCCCCTCTAAGTGCCTAAACCTAACCCTCCCACACCGCCTAAACCTAAGTCCTCCGGGGGGCTGCCTAACCCTAACCTCCCCCTGGGGGTGCCTACCCCTAACCCCCCCTTCCCCTAGCCTAACCATAACCTCCCGGGGGGGTGCCTAACCCTAAATCCCCCCCCCGAGAGCCCTAAATCTAACGCTCCCCCCATGCAGCTGTCGGTGCACGGCTTAACTTCGATCAGTAAGCCGGGTGTCGGGCTCCCAGCGTAGGTCTAATGACAGGCGTCAGGATTTCAACACCTGTCATTAGACCCCTGACCGGATTAGACAGTCGGGATGCCGGCGGTCGGGATTACATCCGTCGGCTTCCCGACTGCTACCACTGTGCCTATAGGTGTTTTATTGGGCATGATTGGTGCTGGTGGTTTATTAATGGCATTCTGAGGGAATATTACTGGGCAGTAGAATTCATACTGTCATTCTATTGGGAAATACTTTTTCTAGTATGGGTAATTCCCACTGAGTACATTTGTTCAACATTACTAGTATTGGTGACTTATAACTTGGCAAAACTGTTATGGCCGGCACATTCCTGGGCATTAATATACATGCACACATTTAATTGGGCCATATCGGAATGTATTGGGTACTACTACAGTGACTGCATATTGCAGTGCCTTACTGCCTCTCTCCTGGCTGAAGAAAGCAGCACATGGCTGGATGTGAGCAATATGGCATTATCTCACATCTAATCCCATGACCTCTTACACCAAGAATTCTGCTTTAGTCTCGACCGATGGTGTTAAATGATGCCATCGTCCAGGGGCGTTCCAACTATGTACTTTAAGCAACATTATACAAAATATCATGTGAAGCCCCTTGTAGCAGATGGGGACCACCTGCAAAGTCCTCAAAATTGGTCACTCACTCAAAGTGTGCAGATTTCAAAATCAAGAAATTTTAATACTTATTATTTCTGGTCAACCATGTGACCAGTTGGGTGGATGGATATCATCATACTGCCATGATGATGGGACTATTTTTTGTGGAGGCCTGGAGCTGTAGTCCCATCCGCCCCAGTGAATAATCTGGCCCTGACTACAGGAATTTAACTATCAGTTTCTGAGTGGATGACTACTATTTTTATTAGGTTAAAAGTTTCAGTATCAGCAAATGCTGCCTTCAAAACTCATGCATTGTATATTAAAGGGAAGAATGTTACCGAAAGCAGGTTCTGTATTTTCTTTCTTTTAAGAATCTTCATGTACTGGGAAAATAAAAATTGTGGCGGTGTTATGACAGCGAGGAGGAATATAATTATAAACAATATCTTGCTTACGCTGCAATTCTTCGCTTTTATGATAGGAAATTAAAATCTGATTCACTTTACTATCTCATAAACTCAGAATCACATTACTTAACCCAATATTTCTATTTTATTGTGTTTATTTTGTTCTGGATAAAAAAGTCACTATTGATTCATCAAAAAAATAAAAATAATAATAATTAATTGTTTAGCTGAATTGCAACAAAGTAACTGGTCTGGGCTGTTCACCCAGCATAAACAAACAATCAAGGAATCCAGCATTTTATATTGAATTAGAATTGGACAGCTTGCTTGGTGACCTTGCTATTATGACATTGATCAAGTGACTCATTTAGAGGTCAAGGAAATTCATTCTAACTTTAATCTGCAATTGAACAATTAAATAACCAGACTTATGATGCTTCACCAGTTTCCTATTTTACTGTCCATGTGTGTTTATTATTTAATTGCATGATGCAACGGTAAGCACAGTTCTATGTAGTTTGGGAATGGTGTAGAGATGCAGGCTACTAAGGATCGCTATTCTGCTAATACGCACGCAACGCAGTTGCTAAAATCAGCGGTAATATGTGAATGTTTGCATTCGCATTGCGATCACGGCCTAACATAAAGATGCCCATTTCCCCTTACTCACATCCGTACACTTTGGCAACATAGCGAAATAACCGGTAACAACGAGTAACATCGGACCCATATGCACAGTTAAGGCAGGTCAGACCTCACTCAGGAATTGCTTACTTCAGCGCACGCTATGAGGCCTCCGGCTGTGTATGGTATCACATTGGATAATTTATGCACGCCCATGCAACGGTGTTGAAACGTACTGGCACGCCTGCGTTTGCCTGACCACCCCCTGTCACCAAAATTTGTGGAATACCGCTGGTATAGGCGCTCCCAATACCTGCGGTATCCACTTAAAAAAAAGTGGTCGCAGGGTTTTCAGCTTTGAAAACCCTGTGCCGCGTAAAAAAAAAATATATATATTCTGCACTTACCTGCCCAGGGGTCTCCGGTGGTCTCCGCGGCTCCCGGTGGCTTCCCCTCTATCATCTTACTGGAAGGGGGCTGCTGGGAGTCCCACGGGCTGCTGAGAGGCTCCAAGCGCTGGTGGGAGGGGCAAGGGCTGCTGGGAGATGTAGTTTTCCTTACAGTGGGTGGGGGGCACATAGCCCGGGGGTCATACACACACGCACTCACTCATGCACACTTACAAACACCACACACACTGACACCCTGCTGCAGAAGAGCCGGCTCCAGACGCTGGATGCAGAAGACAGCGCTGCAGAAGATAAGTAATTATGGACTAATTAAGCTAATTGGAAACTTCCAATTGCTTATTAAGTCCCCAGGGGTGGGGGTGCTGCCAGGGCCCAGAGCAAGTCCCACTGATTTTTCATAAAATGAACGATTTTATTTAAAAAAAAAATCACACTTGCTCTGCAGGTGCGAGAATAAAAAGCTCCCGGCGCGCAAAAAAATAAAAACAAAAACGCACCTAATTGAATAGCAAAAATCCCGCATCTGCATGAAAAACCTTGCAGGTGCGGGATTTTTGCTTTTCTCGCGCCCAGTTGAATATGCCCTATTGAGTTTAATAAAACGCCTTAAAAACTATTTTCTTGCGCAAAATTATTTAAAATCAAACTGGTGTATGCGGAAAGGTAACGCATAGGATATAATAACAGATAAGACAAATACATATAAAAGTTTCTATCTGTTAGTGGTCCTCTGTATGATTCATGTCTGAGAAGGATCTGAGTGTGTTGTCTTCTCCTCTGAAAACTACTCTGGTACAAAAGCAGCAGATAACAGTGATTGGGTTCCAGGACTGTGTGGTGCCTCTCTCATCAATGGAGTGAATTTCTTTGTGTTGATTGAACACTGCAGGTCACACTCATGTCCTCAGTCCCCGATGCTTGCTTAATTAGCCTGTGCCCATCATACAGGTAGGTCTGTATAGACCTCTTCAGGTAAAGTAGCTCTGCAGGGGTCAAATACTAAACATTCATCCAGAAAAAGTTGTCCCTAACTAGCTTTAGTATCAGGCTAATCCTTTTATAACCCTCTTCAAGCAGTTTTATGCTGGGTACACACTATATGATACACTCTGCCGACCCAATAAACACATTTGGTATGAAATCCCGGCTGCCGCATGGCCGGCGGTTTGATTCCCGGCAGCCCGACAAAAGAGCAGAGCCTGGCAGCGGAAGCCTGACAGCGCTGGAAATCCCGATTGTCACTAAGGTAAATACTATCTAACCTAACCAACCCCCCTAACCCTCCTTAGGGGTTCCTAATCCTAATCCCCCCAAGTGCCTAACCCTAACCTCCCCACTCTAAGTGCCTAACCCTAACCCCCCCTTCCCCGCTGTCTAAACATAAGTCCCCCGGGGGGGTGCCTAACCCTAAGTCCCCCCGGGGGTGCCTAACCCTAACCCTCCCTCCACCTAGCCTTGCCCTAACCCTCCTGGGGGGGGTGCCTAACCCTAACTCCCCCCCGGGTGCCCTAAACCTAACCCTCCCCCCCTGCAGGTGTCCGCTCGCAGCGCCCGGCATCCCTTCAATCGGGATGCCGGGCACCTGTCTCCCGGCGTTGGGAAAATGACAGGTGTCTAGATTTTAGACGCCTGTCATTTAACCCTAGCCGGGATTGAGGATTCGGGAAGCCGGTGGTGGGTATTGCGGTCGGTATTGCGGTATCCCCAATAAACGATCTGATCCAACAGAGCGACTATCAAGCTGACGTGTACCCCAATATACGCTGAGCAATTTCTAAGGCAGTGTGTATTTTCTTCAGATGTTTTCCACAGAATCGGGAGGTCAGGAACGAGATAGCGTGTGCAGTACACCAGATACCGAACCTCCCGATGTTACCATTGCAGGAGTGCTTGTCACTGTTTTTTGGCTAACGCTCCTGCATACGCACTATCCAATCCGTGTTCTGCCAATTATCAGCTGATCGGTCCCAAATTGGATAGTGTGCATCCGGCTTTACACCGCTTTTGCCATACTTTCGATTACAGTAATATATTTGGTCAAATACCTGATCCACTTGAAAGCGTGTAATGTGTAAATCATTGTGTTGGAGGCTGAAATTGTTAGGAAAAATCTGTCATCAGGGTTGCACTGAACAGCAGAGATCCGGGGCTGAGCTCTCAGCAGATTGACCGTTTTATTTTTTCATTTTCAGAGCACGCAAATTTGTGCAAGTGATGATTAAAATCCTGTATAATACTCCTGAATTAAGTTGTTGGCTGTATGCTCGTCACTGTTCTGTACCTGAAGGGAATGACACTGCTTCTCACAGCCAGTCCGCCTCTGCCACAACACGTGTTGGTGCTACAGTATTTTCCTAGAACATTGCCTGCTGTCAGTAACTGTGCAATCATTACAATCAATGGAGGCAATTCTGAGAAAGAGATGTAGCTTCATATTTTTTGTGCTTAGAAATTAAGTTTAAACTTTCCCTGTAATTGTTTTTGCTTGCGCTTTCAAAAATCCATGAAGTCTTGTGTATCTGAACATTATTATAAAAGATTAAATCGCCTTCTTGGAGAAGTGTCTCCCGTAGCATATTTTCTTTTATGGTACAAATGATTTGTTCTCTGATACCAGACTCACTAAAGGCCATGGGTCTAGCTAAGCTTCATTTTCAGTGACTTACTGTTCTAGGACTTCATTAATTTTTGTATGTGTCCAAAAAAAAGTTCTTTATAAATACTCATTTTTATATATTTATTTATTTTTATTTTTATCTAGTGCTAGGATATGATTTACGTAGCATATCACTCTATAGGGAAAGGCTAACATAATTTCACATTTAAGATATTACTATGCACTATTAGCTCACAACAGAAGTGCGCACAGGGAAAACCACTAGTTTAGATGACACATGTATTTTATAAGAAGTAAAAGATCGCCTACTGTATTGTACTGTGCATCATTTTGTATAGAAACTTATTTGACCTGAGCATGTGACTGTCTGTGGATTTGGGAAGATGAGTTGTCAGTGGTTGTGGCTGCAGAGCCAGCTCGTGCCCCATTGGCATCCTGGGTGGTGCCCCACCTTTCTTGTCGGGTACCACAATACCATTGGTCCAGCCACATTTCCACTCTTATTTTATGTTGAGCATGTTCTCTTGTGGCGCTGGTTTGTCACATCATTGCTCAGTGCCGCTATCCTGGCCATTTACCACCCTGGAGAAGCCTGTCCTTTGGTCAGCAGTGCAGAGTGATGGGCACTGCAGTTAAAATAATGTCACTGAACAAATGACATTAGACTTTTTAAGTGTCCCCTAAATCTTAGTGTTCTAGTTTCACCTAGTGGTAGCGCCAGCCCTGTGTGGACGTACTTTATGTGTAACTGAACGCCGTCACTACCTAAATCAGATAAATAGAAGTCACTGATATGGACTAATTAAGTGAAAGATCTAAAGTCCACAATGGGTGTACTTGAGCCTTTAATGTATGTACATGTTTAGAGGATACAGCAATATTAATTGTAAGGAAAAGCCTAGTGGGTGTTTAATCTCTGATGGAAACTGAATAACATACTGTACAGTACCTTGGTGATGCAGTGTTTATATATGCTCACCTCAAAATGGACGATGGCAGCAATCAGAGGTTCTTGAAAGAAAATAAAAGTCTCCAAGAGGCCTATTTATCATTATTTGCAACATAATCCCCCAAAACGCCTGTTTTTCTTGTACACCCACAAATATTGAGTATAATCCCAATGTACATATGAAGGGATCGCAGCACATAGCTCCGATATATGCTGCAGTACCTCCATTTCCGACCACAGCAGCCACCCTGATAGGTTTTTATGGGGGATGCGAAGCTGTCAGATTTACCAAGTCGCATTCCGGAGTTTGGACCCCGCAGCTAATGATATCTGAAGATGGCGTCAGCAGCTGTAGCTATAGACTACACTTGGCAAAACTGACTGGCTCCCTGGCAATGGCCGTCACTCATGTATGGTCAGTAGACCGCTCATGTGCAGGAATCGCGATAGAGGAGTGAAGAGACCGCTGATACGATCGATTCACGCCAAACACATTGCAGGGATGGGCTCCTTTCGAAGCCCTTGTCCCACCATGTGGTAATTGATACATTCCAGTGGTATCACATTGGTAATGTGATTTTAGGCGCCAATATCGTTCCCAGTTCCCATTAAGAATTTGATTATTGATAAATGGGCCCCCAAGTGAGAAACTGATAGTAGCCTTCATCTAAGTAAAGCATGAATTGTGTTCATTGTTGTTTGTCAAGTTGAGTGGTATGGGATGCTGTCAGAATCCTGACCGCTGGGATTCTAGCAGTCAGAATGCCGACGCCGGAATCCCAACACTTATCAGAATACTGATGTCGGCATCCCGACCCCGGGATCGCGAAGGTAAGTACTGGGTTAAGCTTAGGTTTAGGCACTAGGGGGGGTAGGTTAGGTTTAGGCTGCGGGGAGCATTAGGGTTAGGGGTTAGGTTAGGAGTACTTTCAGCATTGTGACCTGGTCGGGATGCTGGCATCAGGATTCTGATGCCGGAATCCCATACCCTTCCTGAGTGGTATAGCAACTTCAATAATATATTTTGAATATTTTCAGTTACTGTGTTGTCGAAATTGGCTACCACAGTCAGTCTGATCACACGCATATAAGGACACGCAAGCAAACCCTGGGAGGGCATCTTCATTTGTAGTCAACTCTGTATGCTTGTAGCTTGGAGCTGTGCCTCCGAGTTATAATGCTGGTCCCAAGACTGGACATCTGCTACTTTATGAAGACCTATAGAAGTGCTTACTATTCTAATGTAGGACCTACAATAAACAAACATGGCAGTTACCAATTATGACATATAGCCGTACATGCCTACTCTACTGGTATGTCCTGGAGGCTCCCAAATTCCAGGTAGAGTAAACCAGCCTCCTGGCTCCTGCCGTTTTCCTCAGGGAACCGGGCTGTACAGTGGCATTTCACACTTCTAAGTCTCGGGGGGGAAGGCGGGGGCAGAGGACTAGCAGCATCTATAATCAGTAAGTGTACTTCTATAATATAATTGAGAAAAAAGTTCTCTCTCTTCAATTCATAATTTTATTTAAAAAAATAATGGAAAATAAATCATTGTTATGGCTTACAAAAATATTGGGAGCTTATAGATGAAGCTTTGTTAGAAAGCTGTATAAGTGTGTTTTGGAGGAATCGGTATGAATTACCGCTGGACCCCTTGCAGGAGGTTCAAATCCCGACAGCGCGTGGCCGACAGAGGAAGAAATCCTGATCGTCCGTAGGTAAGTATCTACCCCCTAACTCTAATCCTCCTTTAGGAGCCTAACCCTAACCTTCCCCCCCAGTGCCTAACCCTAATCCCCCCTCTAAGTGCCTAAACCTAACCCCCCCTTCACCGCCGCCTAAACCTAAGTCCCCCGGGGGGGTGCCTAACCCTAACCTCCCCCAGGGGGGCCTAACCCTCCCTCCCCCTAGCCTAACCCTAACCTCCCGAGGGGGTACCTAACCCTATGTCCCTCCCAGGAGCCCTAAACCTAACCCTCCCACCACGCGGCTGTCCGCTGCGGCGCCCGGCATCTGCTCGATCGGGATGCCGGGCGCCGGTCTCCCGACGTCGGCCAAATGACAGGCATCTAGATTTAGACGCCTGTCATTCGTCCCTAGTCAGGATAACAGTGTCTGGAATCCGGCGGTCAGCATTCCGTCCGCCGGCTTCCTGAAGTATACCTGTTTTGGCTATAAGCTCAATTATCTTTTACATTCTCCCTGTAGTCTGTCTCAATGTCATCACTAGGGGGGTGCCACCATCCGAAGGGGTGACAACAAAATAGCAGAGCTCTTCAACTATTTTGGTGTCACTGAGCAGCGAGCATGTGCTCGTCATTTACTGTGCCAAGAGAATGGCATGAGGTGGCCCAGCAGCTCCCCGAGTGCTGGGCAAGCCCCAAGCATGACGAGAATGGGGGCGAGACAAGGGGTCACCCCCCCAAACATCATGCAACAGGGGGCCCTTTTGAGCCTTCAGCACATGCAAAGGACCATAGGAGAGCTGGCAGGGTGAGTACAGCGCTCTGGCTGGATGTCACCAACCCCCAGTGACACCACTAGTCTATCATAGATCTGTTTTCAAAAAGCAGTATACTTTATGTGGCTAATAATAATAATAATAATATGCTACCTTGATCCAGAAGACGGTCTCCTCTATATCATTATGTTAGTGACTATGTAATAAGAATTACAGGAAAAAAATAGCATTTTTTAATAGAATGTGCAACCTATTTTTGCTGTGTTTCATTTCACAGATTAAGTGTACTGTATTATAATATGTCAGTAGGTGCTTCTATTATTCATCTTATTATTATAACATATATCTGTTTTATGTGCATCTTATAATAAAGAGGCAGTGAGAAAGTGTGGGCTGCCATATTATAAATAATTAAAGTAGCATCTATACAGCATTTTTACAATTGGTATAATTTGTTTCAACTTGTTTGTTTTAAAAATATTGCTGAAATCATTACAAAACATAACACACTCGCGTCTATTTTTGAAAGTCATTTTTCATTTCAGGTCCTAGGAGGACAATTAAAACAAGGGCTTTCCTACCCTGTATAACATTCCTTCTAGTCAGTTTATCAAGGTCAGAAACCTGAATATAGGGTGATATTATTTTTTGCAGATAGCTTCCTGTGCAGTCACGGGATTCACAGAAAATCATTACATATCATTCAAAGTATAACACACGGTACAAAAAAGATGCAGGGCTGTTACAGTTAATGATTACTCTGTATATTGATTCCTATTTAATCAAACGCCCCATTTGGATTTTCTCTAGTTCTATCTCAACCAATGTAAATGTATAATCCTTGAATTTTAAAGCAGAAATTTATACTTTTGGATACAATGCTTCTTTACAATTGAAAAACTTAAATTCAATTTTTTTATTTATCTATACAGTATCTCTGTCTATCTACCTGTCTGTCTGTCAGTCTGTTTTATATATGTGTATGCCATGGCCAAAAGGTTTGAGAATGACACATGTATTGGTTTTCACAAAGTTTGCTGCTTCAGTGTTTAGACCTTTTTGTCAGATGTTACTATGGTATACTGAAGTAAAATTACAAGCATTTCATAAGTGTCAAAGGCTTTTACTGACAATTACATTAAGTTTATGCAAAGAGTCAATATTTGCAGTGTTGACCCTTCTTTTCAAGACCTCTGCAATTCGCCCTGGCATGCTATCAATCAAATTCTGGGCAACATACTGACTGATGGCTGACCATTCTTGCCTAATCAATGCTTGGAGTTTGTCAGAATATGTGTTTTTTTTTTTGTCCACCCTCCTCTTGAGGATTGACCACAAGTTCTCAATGGGATTAATGTCTGGGGAGTTTCCTGGCCATGGACTCAAAATTTTGATGTTTTGTTCCCCGATCCACTTAGATATCACTTTTGCCTTATGGCAAGGTGCTCCATCATGCTGGAAAAGGCATTGTTCATCACCAAACTGTTCTTGGATGGTTGGGAGAAGTTGCTCTTGGAGGATGTGTTGGTACCATTCTTTAGTCATGGCTGTGTTCTTAGGTAAAATTGTGAGTGAGCCCACTCTCTTGGCTGAGAAGCAATCCCACACATGAATGGTCTTGGGATTCTTTATATATGCCGGAATACCTCAGTCTCTGCCCCCTGCTCTGCCCTGCCCTTCGCTCTGGCTGGCCCCCCCCTTTATGATGAGGCCCTATGTCGCTCCATCCTAAAAACCCCGTTCCCTGATGCTCCGTGCAGCTGCTGCGAGCAACTCAATCACTAACCTGGGTAAAAAGGTAAAAGACTGAAGTTCAAGTCCGAAACCTCTGAGCCGTGCCATGCATAGCACCACATATTGTTCTTCTTTATCAGAGATTTTATACTAGTTACTTTGAGACAAAAATTCTAATGCTAAGAGCCTAGGATACTATAAATGACTTTGTATGCGCATACAATGCAAATAAGAAGTGCCATGCATCTCGCTCCATATGGCATGCAAAGGATAGGGCTTGGAGGACACGTGTAGCACCACATTTTTGCACCTCTTATGCAACTGACTGCAGCGATAAAAGATGCATTGTGGTATGATTCTGGTCATGCCAGGAACTGGACTTGGTGTTCCTTCTACTCCACTGGAGGTTTCTGTCCTCCCTGAGCTCGCCTTAGAACACACAGTTTCACAGGTATACAGGACCGCCCCAGTCGATGTCTCCACCAACTGAGGACAATTCCGATGAGAATTCTTTTCACCACTTGTTTATTGCAGCAGCAATACACAGCTTCTGGGTTCTCCCCCCAGCTGACTAAACTGTGCATGGGTGTCCTTATATCCATGCATGCACTAATGACATGATACGGACTGCAATTTGGTGTCCCATAGACTTCAGCTGTTAATGACGTCTACTAGTACATTAATCGAGTTTGCTGTCCATAGACAAGTATGGGAACAGTGGTGTTGAGCATTAATATTGATTAAGCAGGAGACACAATATCTGTGATGTTTGAATAGTCCCGATTCCAAAGTGTAGGGCCATTAGTCCAACATACTATAAGTACATAAAATGTAAGTTCCAATCATAACACAGAGTTGTAATGGATTAATGTATATATATATATATATATATAAATGTATATATATATATATATATACATACATACAGGTTGAGTCTCCCATATCCAAAATGCTTACACCTTATACATACGGCCTGCAGGTAATTTAGACAATATTTTCAATAATTTTGTGGCTCAAGCAAAGTTTGTGTACGTTGAACCATCAAAAATCAAAGGTTTCATTATCTCAATCATGCCAAATAATGCCGTATTTCGGAATATTCCGTATTTCAGAATATCTGGATATGGGAGACTCAACCTGTATATGACAGGGCTTAGCAGGAACTCAGTTCCTGAACCTCTCATTAACTATGATGTAATGTCCTGGGCCAAAATGTATTTTCCATTAGATAGGTTTTACTTTAAAGGCCCTTTATAATATATAAATGTTTTCCTATATCTCCACCCCAGTAGCTCCACCCACAGTTCCTGAACTGTTTTCCCAGAAAAATACCCCTGATTTATTACTTATTGAAGGGCTGAATGAGATTGGATGAGTAGTCCTTCGGGAAACTTTAATTTAATCATGGGCAAGGTCAGCATGTGGACAAAGGAGCCTCAAACTATAAATATGGGGTGAAGGCCAATCTGAGCTAATGGGCAAATAGTACATCTGGATGAGAGCACATTAAGGAGTTTTTTATAGAAAAAACAAAGTGGAACCGTGATGTGAGATGTGCAGATCTGCTCTTCATCGTCCACTCAGAAATGACCCTTTGGGGCCTGATTCCAATTTAGAAGCAAAATGGAGCTGGCTATCAATATACATATATATATATATATATATATATATATATATATATATATGTAACCCCCTTCAGTGTGCGGTGTGGTGCAAGGTGCATTTGGTGTGATACACCTCCTATTGCCTCAGGCTAGCTCTCCAGGGTGTGGGCAATACTTGAGAAGGGGGTCACACATATAGATACAGGTATAGATAGATACATGCAGCAACAGTTCTTTTGAATAGCTTGGGCGCCAGACCTTCTCTTATAAAAAAATACCACTTCATTTCTCTCCTCCTGTACATGACTTTAAAGGACAAGAATATGGTTATAGCAGCTTCTCCTCTCCCTCCAGCTCAGATACTTGGCATGTCAGATGGTGTATGACAATCCTATGGATATGGTTACATTACATCACACTCTTCTTCACCAGCACAGTCTTTAAGCACAGTCACAATGAATGCTTTGCATTTTGCATACACCGGTCCACCTGGCCCTTTGCTGGCTGGTGCCTGTAGTTCTCCCCTTCATACATGCAGGTCCACCTGGCCCTACGCTGGCTGGTGCCTGTAGTTCTCCACTTCATACATGCAGGTCCACCTGGCCCTTCACTGGCTGGTGCCTGTAGTTCTCCACTTCATACGTGCAGGTCCACCTAGCCCTATGCTTGCTGGTGCCTGTAGTTCTCCACTTCATATGTGCAGGTCTATCTAGGCCTATGCTGGCTGGTGCCTGTAGTTCTCCACTTCATACGTGCAGGTCCACCTAGCCAGGGGCTGGCTGGCAACTTTTAGCCTGAGGGGCAAAAGCATGCAGGCGGCCCTGGCAGAGGAGTAGCGTGTAGACAGGTTGCCAAAAGAACGTGCGTGCTACGGCACCCCCCCCATCCCCTCAAGTGTTCCAGGGAGGAGGCGGGTCCATATAGGATTAATGTAAAGTAAAAATAAAGATATGGGGCAGCCCCCTGTCATAGTGCCCATATGTAGTGCTCCCCTGTGCCCCAGGAGAGGACCCCCTTATGCAGGCCTCCAGTAGTGCCCCCAGTAGTGGTCCCCCCTGTGCAGTGCCCCTTGTGCCCCCAGTAGTAAGCCCCTTATATAGTGCCCCCAGTAGTGGTCCCCCCTGTGCAGTGCCCCTTGTGCCCCCAGTAGTAAGCCCCTTATATAGTGCCCCCAGTAGTGGTACCCAGTTGTAGTCTCCCCTATGCAGTACCCCCAGTAATGCCCTTTATATAGAGCCCCCAGCAGTGGTCCCTCGATGCAGTGCCCCCAGTGGTAGTCCCCTCCCCCCTATGTAGTGCCCCTAGTAGTAGTCCCCTCCCCCCTATGCAGTGCCCCTAGTAGTAGTACCCTCCCCTTGTAGTGCCCCTAGTAGTAGTCCCCCCTTGTAGTGCCCCCAGTAGTAGTAGTCTCCCCCCTTGTAGTGCCCCCAGTAGTAGTAGTCCCCAGTAGTAGTAGTCCCCCCCTTGTAGTGCCCCCAGTAGTAGTAGTCCCCCCCTTGTAGTGCCCCCAGTAGTAGTAGTCCCCCCTTGTAGTGCCCCCAGTAGTAGTAGTCCCCCCTTGTAGTGCCCACAGTAGCAGTAGTAGTAGTCCCCCCCTTGTAGTGCCCCCAGTAGTGCCAGCCCCCCTCCCCCAGTAGACACACATAGTAAAAAAAAATACAAATGAAACACTTACTTGAATCCCCGCTCCCGCCGCCGCCAACCGCTCCTCCGTCTGTCCTCCCAGGCCGGGCCGCTCTGCATTATGGGAGAGACGTCATGAGGTCATGACGCCTCTCCCATTACCCACTGCGGGAGCCGGAAGTTGGAGCGGCTCCTGTAGTGGGCGCAGCAGCAGCTAATGAGAGTCTGACAGACTCTCATTGGCTGCTGATGAAAACAAACACACAGCTGCCGGAGCCGGCGGCTGTGTGGTAGTCAATGTAGCGCTGACCGACGTCCGGTCAGCGCTACACGCGTGGTGCAGCCTATGTCACAGAGACACAGACTGCCCATGGCCCGCATGGTGCTGCGGCCCGGTGGGCACATGGCACCCTGCCCCCCGGTCCAGCCCGCCACTGCACCTAGCCCTCCGCTGGCTGGTGCCTGTAGTTCTCCACTTCATACATGCAGGTCCACCTGGCCCTTTGCTGGCTGGTGCCTGTAGTTCTCCACTCACTTCATACATGCAGGTCTACCTGGCCCTTTGCCGTCTGGTGTCTGTAGTTCCACAGCTTCACACACATCTCACATAACTTTTGCACTCTACTTCTTCTTTGTCTCTTCTTAGACAATATACAGAGTGTCTTATACCCAGTCTGCCTCTCTCTGCTTCCCTTCTCTTTCACATGGGACAGCAATACACAAACTTTTTCATTGCAGCTATCACACTCTCAGCTACAGCCCATCCCTATCCTACAGGAATGGCTCCTATAGCCACACTGCAACCACAGTGACCCCCACGGTGTGTGTGTCCTGTGTTTTTTTAAACATTTTTTTTACAGGTGAACTACAGGTACTAGTGGGCCCTTAATGCCCTGCATGCTGGTACTTGTGGTTCTCCAAGTACCAGCATGCGGGGCAGGCTAGCTGGGACTAGCAGTTCTACTTGTAAAGACAATGTTTGATATTCTTTATTTACACCACACCACACAATCAACCCGCCACCCACCGCCACCAGGGGTGGCGGGGATAGCCCCGGGCTATCAGCCTGGGCCTGGGGTGCCCTGGAGAGGGTGACCCCTTTATTGGGGGGGTCCCCAGCTCTCCAGGGATCCCCGGCCTGGGCTGACTAGCGGTCAGGGCTGATGCTGCGGCTGGGGGGCCCGGTGAAAGGGCTCCCCTGGCTGTGGCATCAGCCCCCCGCTAGAAAAAGTCCAGTGCTGGTTCTGGAACATACAGGGGAACCCTACTAATTTTTTTCCCCTGTATTTCCAGAACCAGGACCGGATCAGAGCCCAGAGCTGGTTGCGCAGAATACGGGGGACCCCTACGTCGTTTGTCCCCCGTATTTTGGCAACCAGCGCTTGTTCTGACTAGCCTGGTGCTTAAGTACAGGGGACCCCTACGTCGTTGGTCCCCTGTATTTAAGAACACCCAGCACTGGGTCACTAATGCCCGGGGCTGGTTGCTCTTTTTTTGGAGGGGGGCACGCCATTTTTTTCTTTTTTTACACAGGTTTTTTTTTTTTTTTTTACCACAGCAGCACAGACTGGTCTCACGGACTTGTCATTGCTCTGTGCCAATCACACAGATGCATGTAGCACGGATCTCCCGGGTTCGAGCTACATGCAAATGGGCACCATAACGCTGATTGGCTTCCTGTCTGCCACTGCAGTGCCACTCCTAGATGGGCCACGTGTTTGTGCCGCCCACTTGTGTCGCTTAGCATAGTCATCCAGCTACCTCGGTGCAACCTTTTGGCCTAAAAACAATATTGTGAGGTGTGAGGTGTTCAGAATAGAGTGGAAATGAGTGGAAATTAATGTTATTGGGGTTATTAATAGCGTAGGAACAAAAAAAGGCCCATTTTATGTAATTTTAGCGTTTTTTTTTTATTTTTTAAGAAAAAATCCAGATCCAAAACACAAAACCCAGAACCCAAAACATGGAAGGGTGGTTTTGGCAAAACCAATCCAGATCCAAAACACGAAGAAAGATCCAGATCCAAAACCAAAACACAAAACACGAAAAGTGGCCGGTGCACACCCCTAATATATATATACAGTATATGATGTGTGTACCCAGCAACGACAGATGCGACGGCACAATATATATCGGGCAGTCCATACACAGTGTACGATCTGGTGTACGACTGCCCGATATACTGTATATCATTCCCTCGGCCGCATCCAGAGGTATGGTGTTGGCCGCCGGATCTTCTGACCTGCCGTGCATGCACAGCAGATCAGATGACCCGACAATCGATGTACAGGAGCGTGCAATCGCCTGTACACACTGAGCGATGTGGCCGATATTTTGTTCCCAGCCACGTCGGAACGATGTATCGTCCGATATATCACTTAATGTGTACGCATTATTTTACTGTTCTACAAGTGACTTATACCTATAACATGAATGTACTGTATTTATTGTGGTACAGGAGTGGTGCTTTTAGATAAAACCTGCTTCTTGCTAATGGTTCTCTCTTTTAAAAAATAATCTGTACATTTTACACTAGAAAATAGACAAAACAAATTCTGCACATTCTGTAAAGTACTGTTGTTTATCCACAATAACTGTGTTCTATGTCCTCAAATAAACTATTGTAGTTTATGCAATTAAACTGTTATAGTCTGTGCTTTAATCTTTTTAATGGATTTAAAATGGAATAGGATTTGTCATCACTAAAGTTTAATAGCTGCAAATTTGGGATGAGAAGAATTGAAAACAGGATTTCAAGGTCATTTTAAGGACTCATTACCGAAGAGGCGTTTGAATAACTGCCGATGATACGTTACCTTGCGATAATGTAACCACATGATTGTGGCTTGTTTCATATGTTTAGCATATTGTACAGTATAGCTTCATTGTATCCCTATATTTCCTGTTGTTCAGTCTGCACTCACCATATGCTCTATATGCAGGAAACATACCGTGCCAGATGTTCTAATACCCTTATGTATAATTCCTATCTTTCAGGAGCCTTTGGTTCACCAAGGGACCACGTATTACTTTGGTGTAGTAGCATCATATCACATTATGAGATAAACACAACATCATACATTGTGACAGTACATCTGTTTCTTTAGAAAAAAGTCATTTGCATTCGGTAGCTATAGTAACATGATTTTTATTTTTTATTTATTTAAAATGGAATGTCTATTTGTGTAATGGTATGTACTTATGTCCACATTCAAAATGTTGGCATGTCGGCATTCCGGATGTCGATGTTCGAAGTGTCGACACCACACGGGGTCTGAAAGTCAGCAATCGGGATGTTAATATGTTCAGCATGTTGACATTAACCATGTCGTCACTGGCACATAATGTCAACACTGTCAAAATGTCGACATTATGAATGTTGGAAGTTAGAATATTGACTCATGAAATTAGGGTTAGTTTTAGGGTTAGGATTAAGCTGTAATTAGGCTTAGGTTAGGGTAATTTAGGAGTGTCTACATTCTGGCTGTCGACATTTTCAATGTCGACATTCTAAAAATGTCAACATCATATCAACATGTGTCAACATCCAGAATGTTGAAATAGGGACATTTTGAACATGTTGACATCCTGAATATCGGTGTTGAAATAATGAATGTTGACATTTTGATTGTTGACATGTCATACCACACCCATATAACATACATTAAGTCAGGGCCATAACTGAAAAATATGTGGGCCCTATAGAAAGTTTTCAAAGTGCCTATAAATTTTCTATCTGCACCCTTCATTCTTGTCCCATCCCCTAGCTGCACTTACTTTGCGAGATCGGAGTGCAGGCTATCCACCTCTGCTCCAGTCATCCTGCAGTTGAGTTCCCGTCCTTTCTTAGGAGAATTTCATGTTGTAGCACCAAATTGCCTTGTCCCATGTACAGCATTCTGGGGCTTCAACTTGTGGCATCATTGGTTACACAGTGGATACCGCTTAGGTGACCTGAGCCCTGGAGACCCATATATGACTGTTACATGGGGCCCAACAGGTGAGGGGGCATTGACGGCCCCTGTCAGTCCGGCCTGTATCAGCTGAAACCTGTGCTACACCAGTAGTTTTGCCCCTGCATTCAGTAAAATTGTCGTAAAAAATTGCACAATGGAATTAAACAGAGGGAAATAGAGTTGAGGATCAAAACCGAGGAAACCACTGTAGAGTGACCACAATATGAGGAAATCTAATAAAAGACACAATGATGCAGCAGGGAATTGATAGGTATACAATTTGCTCAAAGGGGAGATTTTACCCACAGCACCCAATCAGCTTCTAGCTATCATTTTATTGAATGTACTAGATGACAGAGAGAAGCTGATTGGTTGCTATGGGGAACACATTCAGTTGTCCTCTGTTAGTGGTTTAAACAAATCCCCCAGAAATGGATGGCAAAATACGGTGGCCTTTTTGGGTCATTTCATAATTTGGGAGGTGAGTAGTAGGGTGAACACAATATAGTTTTCTTAAAGCTGAAAGGAAATACAATGAATGAAATTCCTCACAACATGCTTGTTTTGGGGAACCTGGCCATTCCAACTGCACCAGATGTTTATTACTTATTTTTGTGTCATGAATAAAATGACTGAAGCAGAATATTTGTAAGAATACCGAAAAAGAAGGACTACATAACAGGGAAATGTTTGTTTCAATTACAGTTATTGCACAATAAATGAAGACAACATTTTGCAGCAATAATATAAGTACTAAAACTATATGATACAATAAATACATAAAAACAAAACAAAATCACAGTGTTAGCTATTAGGTCAGCATAAGGAAATTAAGTTTTGAGGGAAATGTTGTTTCTAAACAAAGGAATAGATAAAATGCCATACGGAGGCTTCTTTATATGTCTCTGTGGCATCTGTCTGTATGTGTCCCATTACAATGAAGGCTTTTTGTGACATAAATGTATTTGTTTATAGCATTTATTAAAGCAATAAGCATCTAACAGATTTGTCCGGTGTTTACTAAACTTTCACAAACGAACGACGTCCCCATAGTTCTCTGTGGATTTTGCGGAGCTGTTGGTGAGAAATAATTGAAAAGTAATTGTCAGGTAAAGGGTCCTTAGAGGCTTGAAAATTAACAAAAACTTCCACTGTAATTAACTATTAAAGGTATCACGTAAAATAATTTACCCTGTTCACTATCACTGGCCTCTGACATCACTGAGAATTTGCTGGATGACATCATACACCTATAAATCCATAATCAGTCTAAACACATACAAAGTAGGAAATGTCAAACAGCTGGGACAACTGTACTTGTCTATAATAGAAATAGATAAGAAATATAGTTAAAACAAGAGTTGGAATGCACAAAATAGCACAATAATTCAAAACAAAGAGTTAATATATTAAACATTGTAGGAAAAAAGTTTTCTGTTAATAATAATAATAATAATAATAATAATAATAATAATAGCTACCTGCAAAACAATGTCTCTAGGTGATGGCTTCCTATCACTTTATCTCCCTTGGATCCAGGGGAAAAGTGTGCAATGGTTCAGCTGCATACAGATTTTCCAATGTATTTTCCCATCACGCCTTAAGTACGTGAATAGCCTTCTCTATGGCTATACATTGTTCCACAGAGCTTTAAATAATTCTATTTTTAATAGAAAGCTGGCAAGGAAGTAGTCTTAAGGGACGCAGGGAAATTTTCATGCAAGTGACACAGTATTAAAAATAAGATATTATTAATCACTGCATGTAGTTTTGTTGTGATGCAGAAGTCTCTTAGATGTTGTTGTACATCTGGATTTAGTGAAATAACTGCAAAACAAAAGCACTGTACAGTACTTCCACGCAAGACTTTAAAACTAGGTCACATGTTAACTTGTCAGCCTTAAAAAAAAAAAACGAACAAAGAAACATTAAAGTATAAAAATTAAGCGGCTGATTTTGAATTGGGAGTAAAGCGCAAAAACAGCAAAAGTAACTGTGCCCCTTGGCAAAACCATGCTGCACTGCAGGTGGGGCAGATGGAAGATGTGCAGAGAGATTTAGGTTTCTCCTAGCTCACATCTGAATTGCAGGGTAAGAATAAAGCTTTCCAGCATTTCTGGGCTACATGCAGAAGCAGCCAGTACTACCCTGCATACAACATAATAAATAAACGTATGTGCACCTCTACCATTACAGCATGGTTTGTTCCAGATACAAAGTTACTTGCTTATTTTACTTTGCTCCCAAGTCTTGAAGCCTTGAAAATATATCACTACAATGTTACTTTTCGCACAGGTAAATACTGTGTATAGTATTTGCAAGAACAATCTCAAATAACTTAGTACTTTTCTCTCTCTAAAGCTGGGTACACATTAGACAATATTTCGACCGATCCTACAGATCTGGCTGACATATCGTTAAAATCGGCTAATGTGTACACACTATGTCAGGCCATGCGCGCTCCCGTTTGGTCAGCTCAATCTGACAATGTGACTGACAACCCCATGCAGCGTGGTGCGGCTGTTTCTTCCAACATATCGGGCGGTCGGGCACTGGATCGTCTAATGTGTGCCGGCCATCCGATATGTCGGTTCGTCACCCGTGTGGTCATCCGTTGCATCGCTGGGCACACACATCGTGTAGTGTGCACCATGCTTACGGCTTAGGGCCTGATTCAGACCCACTCGCAAGCACTGTGCGCTCGCAAGTGGGTCGATGGCCGGGCAGTGCGCATGCGCAAGCCCCGGAGCGAGCATGAAATCCCTCGCTCTGGCGCTCGCACCCAAAAGGGACTGCTGTCGATGTTGCCCCATTTGGTAGGCGTGTCAGGGAGGGGAGGTGGCAGCCGTTTGGGGGCGGCCCCACTGACATCACGAGTGATGTCAGTGGTCAGCTTCCGGCTCTATTAGAGACAAGGGTCTCGTCGCAAGCCTGATGGTCGTGACTATCGCGACCATCATCTGGCCACTTGCTAAAGCTGTGGGTGGTCATCCACAGCTTAGCGAGCGGCCAGGAGGCCGAACAAAAAAAAACATGCGGCCGCCCTCATTCAGAGCAAGCACTCGCTTTTTACGAGTGGCTCTGAAACGAGCCCTTAGTACGTTCACCTCATCATTTTAAGCAGCTAATGGCCCTATGAGCTCAAAAGTTGGGCCACCCTGCTATAAAGGAACTGATATAAGAGTTAGAAGCCATCTGTATAATTATACACTGTTGACTATGATATAAGCATGGTATTGCTTAATTACTTTCTCTATGCAAAGTGACTACAATAAACCATTTGGTTTATACTGTTTACATTGGGTTCATTGCCCCAAACATAACTTTATGATTCAGAAATAACCTAAAATCTATTTGAAAACCTTTTCAGTAGAAAGAAACAGATAGCGTGACATAGAAAGGTGCTAAGATACAATATATAAATACTTTATAAGTACAGACATCACGCATAGAGACAAGCACCAATCTCAATGCTTTATAGTGCTAGCAAAATGCCACTGGAGTAACGTCAGACATTGAGAGAGATTTAATATCACTGCAAATGTTTGTTGGTAGTCACATAATCTCACATAATCTCACATTATCTGCTCCTTACAGTAGATTTTCGGATCCGTCTTGGCTATGTTGACTCATATAATGCATTACTCCCGCTTTCGGCATGTGTTTTCTGATGCCGCTGATTCACGTTGTGTAACACAACCAAAATTGCTCAATTATGCGTTCGGGGAATGACCTCATTTATCACTGTGAATAATATTGGTCATTTTGTGCTATTAAGAGGTGATAACAGAAAAAGGAACATGTGACAAATATGTACAGATAGGGACAGGTGAATGAGGAGAGCAGGCTTATTTTCGGTGACATTACAAACATAGCGATAGGGATCAGAGAACTGATAACTTCATTATCTGCCACTATCAGTTTGGAGTAGTCTCTAAGCATGTCGTCCTAAAAATAAAAGAAAAAAAGTCTACAGAAGTGACAAAGGATTCTTTAAGTATGGATAAAAATGTACTAGTGTGCATGGATGGGGCTCTGACAGAACATGATGAATTACCTTATTACTGTACCTTGCATGACGAATGTACCTGATTGCTGTTACTTCTCGGTGATAGTTGAACTGATTCTGTGCAAAAATTTGAACAGGAATAGAAATTGGAGAAGTTGGAAAAACTTATTTTTAACACACTGATGTTCAGATCAAAATACATACTCTATACAGTATCTATCTATCTATCTATCTATCTATCTATCTATCTATCTATCTATCTATCTCTGTCTACTGTATCTATCTGTCTGTCATTATAGTGCTATGAAGTAAAGAAGGCAGCAGATAAATGAAACTAGGCCATACATACAACAGTTCTGTACATTAAGGGAGACAAAGTAGGTGTAGAAATGAAGACAAAGGGTACGGAGGGTCCTGCTCATGAAAGAGCTTGGATTGTTATCAGAAAAACACACAAAACAAAAGGAGTGAGAGAGGGTCACAGTGGAGACTTTGACAGTTGAGAAGGTGCATTAGTGTGAGTAAAATAGGTTTGAGTAGGGTAGGTGTGAGGGTACATTAGTGTGAGTTGTATAGGTGGGAGTAGGGTAGGTGTGAGGGTGTATTAGTATGAGTTGTATAGGTGGGAGTAAGGTAGGTGAGAGTGGGCATTAGTGTGAGTAATATAGTTGGGAGTAGGGTAGGTGTGAGGGTGTATTAGTGTGAGTAGTATAGGTGGGAGTGGGGTAGGTGTGAGGGTGCATTAGTGTGAGTAATATAGATGGGAGTAGTGTAGGTAAGAGTGGGCATTAGTGTGAGTAATATAGGTGGGAGTAGGGTAGGTGTGAGGGTGTATTAGTGTGAGTAGTATAGGCGGGAGTAGGGTAGGTGTGAGGGTGCATTAGTGTGAGTTGTATAGGTGGGAGTAGGGTAGGTGTGAGGGTGTATTAGTATGAGCTGTATAGGTGGGAGTAAGGTAGGTGAGAGTGGGCATTAGTGTGAGTAATATAGTTGGGAGTAGGGTAGGTGTGAGGGTGTATTAGTGTGAGTAGTATAGGTGGGAGTATGGTAGGTGTGATGGTGCATTAGTTTAAGTAATATAGATGGGAGTAGTGTAGGTAAGAGTGGGCATTAGTGTGAGTAATATAGGTGGGAGTAGGGTAGGTATGAGGGTGTATTAGTGTGAGTAGTATAGGTGGGAGTGCGGTAGGTGTGAGGGTGCATTAGTGTGAGTAATATAGATGGGAGTAGTGTAGGTAAGAGTGGGCATTAGTGTGAGTAATATAGGTGGGAGTAGGGTAGGTGTGAGGGTGTATTAGTGTGAGTAGTATAGGTGGGAGTAGGGTAGGTGTGAGGGTGCATTAGTGTGAGTAATATAGGTGGGAGTAGGGTAGGTGTGAGTGTACATTAGTGTGGATAGTATAGTTGGGAGTAGGGTAGCTAAGAGTGGGCATTAGTGTGAGTAATATAGTTGGGAGTAGGGTAGGTGTGAGTGTACATTAGTGTGAGTTGTATAGGTGGGAGTAGGGTAGGTGTGAGGGTGTATTAGTGTGAGTAGTATAGGTGAGAGTAGTGTAGATAAGAGAGGGCATTAGTGTGAGTAATATAGGTGGGAGTAGGGTAGGTGTGAGGGTGTATTATTGTGAGTAGTATAGGTGGGAGTAGTGTAGGTAAGAGTGGGCATTAGTGTGAGTAATATAGGTGGGAGTAGAGTAGGTGTGAGGGTGTATTAGTGTGGATAGTATAGTTGGAAGTAGGGTAGGTAAGAGTGGGCATTAGTGTGGGTAGTATAGGTGGGAGTAGGGTAGGTGTGAGGGTACATTAGTGTGGATAGTATAGTTTGGAGTAGGGTAGGTAAGAGTGGGCATCAGTGTGGATAGTATAGGTGGGAGCAGGGTAGGTGTGAGGGTACATTAGTGTGGATAGTATAGGTGGGAGTAGGGTAGGTGTGAGGGTACATTAGTGTGGATAGTATAGTTGGGAGTAGGGTAGGTAAGAGTGGGCATTAGTGTGGATAGTACAGGTGGGAGTAGGGTAGGTGTGAGGGTGTATTAGTGTGGGTAGTATAGGTGGGAGTAGGGTAGGTGTGAGGGTGCATAAGTTTGAGTAGTATAGGTGAGAGTGGGCATTAGTGTGGGTAGTATAGTTGGGAGTATGGTAGGTGTGTGTACATTAGTGTGAGTAGTATAGGTGAGAGTAAGGTGTGGGGGAGGCTTTGTTGGGGGGAGTAGGTAGGCGTGAGGTGTTATTTGTGTGGGTAGTATAGTTGGGAATGGGGTAGGTGTGAGGGTGCATTAGTGTGAGTAATATAGGCAGGGCCATAGAGAGGTAGATGTGGCCACGCCCCCTTAGGGACAAAAAAAACCCTTTTTGCAGAGCTGCATAAACACGTCGTGGAGGTGGTCGTTGTGATCTCCTTAGCTTGGTGCAAATCTGGGGTGGGGGGTGCAGCCAGTGTGATCGCTCCCCCTTCTCAGGCAGAGGAGTCTCCCTCTGCAGCCCAGCACATAGGTAAGATGGAAGAGTGGGTGGTGTCGGACCAGGGCACCTCCAGCAATCTACAGGGCTGCTATAATAAAACCAGAAGTGGCTTCCTATTGGAAGTGATATCTGCTAATCACACTTCAGACAGGCAGTCCCAGGGTGGGGAGTTTAACCTCCCTGGAAATGCCATTAGCAGATACTGAGCTTCCAATGGGAAGCCTCTTCTGCTTTTAGAATAGCAGACTTATTCAGCTTCTAGGGGCTGATGCAGCCCCTAGCCGATTATATTTTTACTACAAATGTGCAATGCAAAGGGATGCTCCAGAAGCAGTGCATTGTGGGAAAGTTAATGCATGGGCGCTGAATGGGGCCATGCAGGACAGGCTGAAACAGCGGTGGATGGTGACGTCATTCTCATCAGTTCCTGTCTCCATTTAGTTTACGATCTACAACACATGGGCACGCATTCACACTAGGGTTAATTTCTGGTAAAAAGAAAAAGAAAAGTTCACCTGCTAGTATGTTTTTAGATTGTGGGAGGAAGCTGTAGAATCCAGAGGAAACCCATGCAAACAAGGGGAGAACGTCCAAACTCCAAACAGATAGGTCCTTCGTCAGGAACTCATGACCTTGGTTTCCATAGGAAGCATTTGCACTGTGGGGAAACAAGTATAGGGTGTCCAGCCTAGCATCATTATTAGAGAATATCTGAGTTATAGAAAGTCCAGTGATGTCAGTAAAATGACGGAAAGAATCCAGTCCTTCGCATTGACCTGTGATTTTAAATGTTTTTCATTGTTGCTAAAAGGCCTATTCATTATCGTGGCTGGGTGGCCCCTGATAAGTAAGTATCTAACTTTCTGCGAGTTGTAGCTGTGGATACAAAATCACTGGTGCAATTCAACATACTCCAATGCAAAGAAAGCTGTCCCCATGGTCCTAATCACCAGTTATTTAATCTAACTCGCCAGTGCTAGAACTTGGGTGCACGCATGCGCACAAGGAACCCTGCGTCCGGCAGATGGAGCCAAACGGGTGGCGGAATCCGAAAAGATCCCTCTTGGCAACTCGGGACTCAGGAATCAGCACCATCTGAACATGGTGAAGTTTCCCGCTGTCAAGCTCTGAAATTTTCGTATTTTCGGAGCTTGATGAATTATGGTCCCCATACTATTATATGGGGACAGCGGGCCAGATCGGAACTGGAAGGTAAGCAGGATATATCCATGATATCTCTTACGTAACCTTTGCAATGAATGGCCCTGATACTTAGGGTGGAATTCAATTAGCCCCGATAATTTTTCGGGTGCAAAAAACTGGACTTGTTCGCATTTCTTACCTTTGGGTAATTCAATTAATACCCGTATTTTAGCAGCCAAAAATGACCTGTTTTTGGGCGAAAACACTGCCCGATCCGCAAAACGGGTTAATTATCAGGGATTTTTTTCTCCGGAGACTGCTGAGGTCCCGGAAGAATAAAGATAAGTGATGCAGGCAGGAATCTCAGGGGCTAATTGGATAGCCCCGAAGAGTCAATTAACCCACTGTAAATTACAGAGGCTAATTGAATTCCCCCCTAGGACAACATGTTAATTTTAATTTACTTTTGTAGAACTTTAGGGATAGTGAATAGACCCCTAAAAGATATAGAGAAGAGTTACTAATTACACCAATACAGAGTGTACCTAATCTACAGATAAACTTCAGTAAATTATTTCATGTATAAATATAAAAAAAAAATGTTCAAATCTAGCTAGCCCCAGTTCGATAGTACTTAGAACTAGCTGTTTTGTACAGTAAATTGACAAAAATACATATATTCCACGTACATTCTGGGGCAGGGACTGATGTGATTGGCCAAATATTCTCTGTAAAGCGCTGCGGAATATGTGTGCGCTATATAAATAACTGGTAATAATAACAATAATAATAATCTAATTTTCCAAGAAGGTGCTTGTTCAAGTTTGATTAGAAAGTGATCAGAGGACTAAAAAGAAGACTTATTTCCTACTTGATAAATATCACCTGGAATTTAAAATATTGAAAGTTCAATTGCAGTTCTGACATTCTACACGGGTATGTAAATAATCCAGAATGCCTCATCCAAAAGAAGAACATTGCTTTGCAGGTTTTTAAACAGGCATTGAATATTTGCAGCACGGGTTTATTGCTTTTATAGAGAAAATCCAATTTAACGCTGAAAATGGCATGTGTGGCGCCAAACTGTATTTCACTCCCTTAGTGTCACTAAATCAATAGTGTCTGACAACAGTGTTATTGCATACCAGGGATTCTGAAAGGAAACATCCTGTTTGGATCTTTTTTTAATTGCATTACTTGATGTGAAAATGTGGAAACGTCAAACATTTCTCATGACAGATTCTTACTGGAACAATTTCCCCTTTTGATATAAAATGAGAATTTCACCCACAGTTTTTTCTTAATTAATATTACCACCACTGTAGATAAGAAAATGATCTGCCAATAATCACAGCTTTGTTCCTATTGTGGCTAAGCTTCCTGTGCAGCATTGATGCATACAGTACCTGCCGACCTTTTGGCTGCCTACTCTGGGAGCAGACATCCAGGTAGGCATTGCGGGGGTCTAGGGGCAGAGGAAGGCGGAGCTCGGCTGAGGAGGGCGGGTCTGGGGGCGTGATCGTCATCTTAGTGCCACTATGCAATTCAGAGATTACCGGCTTTGAGGAGCTGGGGGCGGACCCGTGATGAAACAATTCAACACAAATTGCGACATCGACCACCTGTGCCACCCACTTTAACTTCATCTATACACATTGCACCCACTCCACCCCTCAAATCATCAGGGTATCACATTAACATGGCTGACAGATTCTGGGGGATAGGTTTCAAAACCTTTTAAAGAGGACAAGTGGAGGTGTTGCCCTTTGCCAGGGGAGCTTGGGTTAGCGTCCGCCATCACAACCACTGGCCGCACTAGTATAGCAATAAAGCAGCACATTGGGCAGTGAGAGAGCAGAGACTGCTGCTGCAGCAATCTCCTCACATTACTCAATGTGCTGTGGCGGCTGCGCTTATCAAGAGGCGCGGCCAGCGGTAGTGGGCAGAGAACAGGTTACAGGGCGATTGCACTGATTGCCTCCCTCCTCTGGAGCCTCCCACTGTGCTGAGCTCATAATACTTAGTGTAGCCATGCCTCCTGGATTTGGTCACACCTCCTAATACCAGGGTCCTTCAGAGCTCTCAACAGCCCTGGCCATAGCAACCAATCAGATACTTGCTATAATTTTATATACTAGATCAGGGGTTCCCAACCACGGTCCTCAAGGCACACTAACAGCCCAGGTTTTAGGGATAGCCATCCTTGAGCACATGTGACTTAATTAGTACCTCAGTTATTTTGATT
Organism: Taudactylus pleione; assembly: GCA_031769625.1. Classification (NCBI taxonomy): domain Eukaryota; kingdom Metazoa; phylum Chordata; class Amphibia; order Anura; family Myobatrachidae; genus Taudactylus; species Taudactylus pleione. The sequence continues at coordinate 3,357,232 of JAUIMM010000314.1, read as the reverse complement.
TAACCATCTGTGCACAATCATGGATATAACTAAAACCAGGACCGTTGGTGTGCCTTGAGGACCGAGGTTGGGAATCACTGTACTAGATAAATGATAGCTAGAGTCTGATTGATTGCAATGGGAAACTACCCCACTTGAAACATCTTCCCTGAGTTACATAAACGTACAATGTACGAGGGTTGTTCAAAAAATAATGCCTAAATGCTCACAACTCAAATTTTATTATAGATACAGATTTGAAAATTTGCAGTAAAATACTTTGAAGTCTTAGTAACAGAATGACTCTACTCAAAAAATTCTCCATCTGCCCTCAAGCATTTTCTCCACCTCTCAACCCAAAAGGTGAATGCACTTTGGAAAACTTCCAGTGGTTGGTGTTTGACCCAGGAACGTATGGCATTTTAACAACCTCTATCCTCTATGTCTTCAATATGTTGACCCCGTAGACAGTATTTGAGAGGGCCAAACAGATGAAAGTCAGAAGGGGCCAAATCAGGACTCTATGGTGGATGTGGCATTATTGCCCACCCCATTTTGGCAATGGCCACAGATGTTGCCATCGAAGTGTGGGGTCTGGCATTGTTGTGGTGTAAGATGACATTTGACAGTGGAATTGTTGACCTTTTTTTGCGGATGGCTTCTTTCAGCTTTGTAAGTGTAATAATGTATCGATCACTGTTGATAGATTGGTTTGGTTCCAAGTAATCGATGAGAATAACACCTCGGCAATCCCAGAAGAATGTGGCCATGACTTTGTTTACTGATCGCTGTGATTTTAACTGTTTTGGCCTAGGTGAACTTGGGTGTTTCCACTGCTTTGATTGGGCCTTTGTTTCTGGTTCATAAAGTAATACCCAGGTCTCATCTCCTGTAATTACATTTTCCAAAAATGTCTCAGGGTTGGCTTCAAAGTTGGTCAAAAGGTCATTGCACACTTCCACCCTCTGAGCCTTATGATCCCTGGTTAATTGCTTTGGAACCATTTAGCACACAGTTTACGATATCCCAAATCATTGATTAGTGTTTCTACAGTGCCATGGATACATTCCAGTTCATCACTGATATCTCTGATGGTCACACGACGGTCTTTCTGAATCATGGCATCGACTTTGTGTCGGTTCTCTGCTGTCACTGCCTTTAATGGTCTGCCACCACGAGGTTTGTCGCACGCGGATGATTCTCCCGATTGAAAACGCTTCATCCACCTTCTGACATTGCTATAGTCAATTGCACGCTCACCATACACTTTGTTCAGTCTTCTATGGATTTCTGTAGCACTGCAGCCTTCTTTTTCCAGAAATACAATGACGGCTCTTTGTTTCATCTTGGATTCCATGGTATTTATTGTACTACCTAAACAAAACTACATATATAGTTAGCAGACATATTAAACTACAAACTGACAAAGTTTCAAATAAATGTTGATTATTATTTCAGAGTTATGAGCATTTAGGCATTACTTTTTGGACAACCCTCATATAACTGAATACAGAGGCATTATCCAGCTAAACACAACTGCAAGCCACCCTAATGGTGCGTACACACTGTATGATCAGTCAGCGATAACGATAACGCTGACTGATCGTCCTGCACCTTCCCGGTGTGCTGGATGATCGTTATCATTCTGCCATCACACCACCAACCCACCAATGACAGGCCAGAGACCTGCGATCAACGAACGCGGGTCCCTATGTAACCTGGTTGATATTGACCAGGTTGGCCTGTATGCACGGGTGATGGTCGATATATCGTTATCGTTCATATCGTGCATTTTTATCGTACCGTGTGTACGCACCAACAGAGATTACAAAGCATAAAATGATTTTGTCATGAACCATCATTCTCTAATTTCACCTAGGAATTCCGCTTAACAAATTAACCTAGGAATTAATAGGTTAATTATCTGTGTTTTCCTGTAATGTATCGTTGATTACAGTACATTCATATGGCAATATGTACAGTAGTACAGAGGTCGCATAGCACTAACAAAAAAACTTGGAAAACAGACTTCTAATGGTTTAAATGCACACTGAATCTAATATTGGGCTTGTGTGCTCTTTAAATTTCAATAAAAGAGGTGCAAAAAAAAAAAGAACATCACGAAAGCTGTATGAAAAATAAATATCAGACCCGCCATGTCTCATTCCCACTCTTTCATGAAGGGAATACCTAATTGACAGCACGAGAGGGGGATTTATAAGTGGGTACCGAAGAGTTTCAAGATTGAAAGATTAAAAGATTTGTGACTGAAGGATCAAGATTCGTCAAACCAAGCTCATTAAATGATTCAGGTGTGTTTGTCAAGTTTTTCCTTGGTATCATTTTTATCGCTATTTTAAAATGAACCAAAGCACTTTTTATTTATTTATCTTATTCTTATGGAAATGTGTTGACAACTTTTAAGAATTTTTTTTGTTTGTTTTATATGCTAAAAGTTTTTTTTTTTTATCTAAATTTTTTTTAAATTCACTTAGGATCGAGATCAAGCCTTTTTTTTTTTTCTTCTTTGAATTCATAAAATTATTAGAGAAAATTCATTTTAATATTCCACAATGTCCTAGTCGCTTTGTGTGCTGCTATGGAAATAATATGAGCTTCAAAAACCTTTTAATGATGTTGAATACTTAAGTGCAATAGCTTGTTAAGAAGGATAGTGTTATACCACAAAATTATTACATTTTTTAATGAAGAAAGTTTGGCCCGTCAAAGCCCTTTTACTACAGTCCCAGATACTTGGGGCATTTGTACAACATTGTGCAGTGTACTGGTTTTCATCTTTAGTAATGGTTTATTATTAGGAGGTAATTATATTATATAACTTGCTTATAACATAACTACAGCTGATGTCTCAGCAACCACCACCAGCCGCTAGGTGTACTGCTAGTCTATAGACGGGGGACGCACTGTTGTAGGTAGACAAGTACTAGGTTACCATTATACAGGCTTGCCTACCCTCCCGATTTGGCTGGGAGCCCCCCGAATGTCGGGTGCCGCTCCCAATCCCCCAGACCACTAATAGAAACCCCTGCAGCAGGGGGGGGGGCGATGACGCAATGTGCGTGGAATCGCGGCATCGTGGCCCCGCCCCCTGCTTCACATTGCCTTTAATTTCGGCATTGTGAAGAGGGGGCAGGGCCACGGTGACTCGATCATGCGGCCATGCCTCTGACCCTGCCCCCAAACCTTGCAGCTGTGCAAAACTGTCCACATCTGAAACAGGCCCTATGCACATACTGTATCTGTAAACCCTATTGACAGTACAATGCAAATACAGATTTGTGAGCAGCATTAGCATTGGTGCAAAAGTCTGTCGGGTGGAGTTACTCCTACTATCAATTAGGTGCATGACAGATCCTTTATTTGTATCCACATCCAAATAAAAGACAAGGCTGAAGATTTAGATGGAGTGTTCTTGCTTATCTCCCCCCAAAAGGACTACATTGCTTTGTAACCTCCGGTGGAATTGTGTTTTATCCTATACCTTCAGTGAGCCTCCTTTTTGAACCTTCTAGTTAAACATTTGCAGAATAACTTATTTCTAGACACATTTCAGCAAATGTACTAAACACTTTGAAAAACGTAAAAATGTTTTAAAGACAGAAACAATCAATGTAACCATTAATGTATATAAAGCTGAGCCAAGCAATGTTCTTGGATAGTGGTTCTTAAACTCGGTACTCAAGGTACGATAACAGGTCAGGTGTTAAAGATATCCATGCGTAAGCATAGATTATTTAATTAGTAACTCAGAGAGTTTATTATATTATCTCTGCACAAGCATGCAGTGGCGTAACTAGGGTATTTGGAGCCCAGGGCAAATTTGAAAAGGGAGGCCCCCCCCACCCCAACATCCCGAGCTGTGCGTGCGCCAAAGGCGCATGCGGAAATAAATGGGCGTGGTCTCTTAAAAATGGGGCGTGTCAACATGACACACCCCTTTATTTTTACGCTGAACATTCCTGTCCATATGCACCTTAACCCCAGTAGTACCCCTTATACAGTACCCCCAGTATGCAGTTGTGGTCCCTCTTATGCAGGCCCATAGTAGTGCCCCTTATACAGTATCCCCAGTAGTGGTCCCCCTTATACAGCCCCCAATTAGTTCCCCTTACTCAGTACCCCCAGTAGTGGCCCCCCAAATGCAGTGCCCCACGTAGTGTTCCCCCTTATGCAGTACCCCCAGTAGCAGTCCCCACAATGCAGTGTGCCCAGTAGCGGTATCCCCTTATGCAGTGCCCTTTATATCGTGCCCCCAGTAGTAGTCCCCCCCCTATGCAGTGCCCTTTATATAGTGCTCCCAGCAGTAGTCCCCCCATGTAGTTTTCCCAGTAGTGGTCCCCTTATGCAGGCACCCTGTAGTGATCCCCCCTATCCAGTGCCCCCTGTAGTGGCCCTTCCTATTATTGCCCCCAGTAGTGGTCCCCGGAGAGCAGTGCCTCTTGTAGTAGGCCCCTTTTATAATGCCCCCAGTGGTAGTTCCCCCCAAGTAGTAGTCCCCAGTAGAGTAGGTCCTCCCAATGGCGCCCCCAGTAGTAGCCACCCCTCCCCCAGTAGAGGTGCCCCCAGTAGTAGCCACCCCTCCCCCAGTAGAGGTCCCCCCAGTAGTAGCCACCCCTCCCCCAGTAGAGGTCCCCCCTGTGGTAGCCACCCCTTCCCCAGTAGAGGTCCCCCAGTAGTAGCCACCCCTCCCCCAGTAGAGGTCCCCCCAGTAGTAGCCATCCCCCTCCCCCGTCGTGCAGATCGGTTTAAAAAAAAAAAAAATATATATATATATATAAAAATATACTTACCTGAATTTCTGCTCCTGGTCCTGGTCGCGACGCCGCTCCCGTCCGGGCTGGCGCGCTCAGCATTATGGGACAGACGTCATGACGTCAGTCCCATTACCCACTGCAGGAGCCGGACGGAAGTCCGGCTCTTGCAGTGGGTGCTGCAGCAGTCAATGAGAGTCTATCTGACTCTCATTGGCTGCTGTTTAACACACACATCGCCGCCAGTGCTGGCGGCGATGCGTGTGTTATGCACAGCCTGAGCCCGCCTCCTGGCACTATTGGGCAAGCGCTCAGGGGGAGGGAACGGGCTCAGGCGTGCAGCACAGGACCGGCGCTGGAAGCCTAGCGCTGGCCCTGTGTAAATGTGTAGCGCTGACCGCACTCATTGCGGTCGGCGCTACACTGGCTAACTAGGGCGGGCGAACCGGTACCATGGCCGGCAGCGCCCCCCCGCGCCGCCGGTCCAACGGCGCCCAGGGCACGCACCCCGCTCGCCCTGCCCTAGTTACGCCACTGCAAGCATGTATATCCTTAAAACCTGGATTGTTAGGGAACCTTGAGGAGGATTTGAGCAACTACCACTCCGTGTATCACTGTTCTGAGAGGCATAGATGGAATCAGTAGTTGGAGGGTATGCTGATCCTTGTAGTGCCAAATTGGAGGTTCTTGGGGTGCCTCCAGGTCATACATGACAACTCTCCCTGATTGTCAGGGAGACTCCCTGAAATAGTAGCAGTCTCCCTGACTCCCTGAAGAGTCTAGTAATCTCTCTGAATGCACCTTACTCCACCTTACCACTGCACTCATAGGTGTTGCTTTCACAATCTCCCTGAAATGCTTTTCCAAAAGTAGGCAAGTATGCTCCAGGTGAGTTAGCTCTCAATTTAGAAATTCATAAAAATCTGATCCAAAGTGGTGCTATTATAATATACAGTAGGACCACCAGAACAGAGACACCTTTGCCGTGGCTGGCGGCTTAGCACATGTTTGCAAATGTATGTAACTGAGGTCTCGTCATTGCTATTATCATGTAAGATGTAAGTCTCTTTGCTGGTCCAATGTTGGTCCCCTCTGGGGAAATTTATATGTAATTTCATGTAGTTTGAAACCACTGTTCTATGAGAAAAATTACAGAGAATTTTTAAGCCATTCACATCAGTACCTGCCCCAGTGGAGTTTACAATCTATATTCCCTATCACATGTACACACACATACACACTATGGTTTATTTTTTTTGTCAGGAACCAATTAGCCTACCTGTATGTGTTTGGAGTGTGATAGGAAACCGGAGTACCAGGAGGAAACCCATGCATACACAAGGAGAACATACAAACTCCATACACATAGGACCTTCATGGGAATCGAACACAAGATTTTAACAACATTGCGAAATAGCACAAACGTATTGCAATAAAAATATTCAAAAACTTATCAGATATTAGTTTTCATCATTCTAGGAAAAAGTTGATTGAAGAAAGCAAACTTCTAATTGGTTAGTAAGTGTTATGGCTAATCACACAATGATAAAAAATTTGATAAATAAACAAACCTTATCTTAAATACATTGTATATGGATTGTTATAATTATTTTCAACACTATTCAATTATCCTATATTGTGTATGCAATATTTCTAAAAAAATAAAAATAAAAAATCATTGGTTTAATTTTGGAAATTCATAATATAAAACATATTACATGTGAAAATTTTTGATTTTAGTCTTGTATTTCATACTTTATGCCACGTAGAAATAATTATGCCCAGGGATTTAATTTTTTTTTACCAATTGCAGAAGAGTATAATCTATTAAAAATTATTGCACAGTTTGAAGTAATCTATGTTCATTTATTTCAATTACAGATAAATAAATGCTAAAGTAAATCTCTTTTGTTTTTCAGGTAAGCAAAACACCCTTCATATATTCAGACTTCAAGAAGGTAAAACAAATAATGAACTTTTATATGTGGATGGTCAGTAATGTTTACCCCATGTTTAACTGGCAAATACGGATTTACATTGATAGAAACGCAGATTTATCAGACCTAGCACCTTTTTCTGTGGCATCAGCAACATGGAGCTGCTGCTACTGGGGTAATATTTGGTATTTGGTTGAGAGAGTGTTAACATTTAGGATGCCCTGGGGGAGATGTATGAAGCTCAGAAGCGGTATCAGCGCACGTTATGTGCGCTGATACCTCTTCTCCCTGTATGATTGGGGTTTGGGCGGCATGCGCCCCAGTCATTATCGGCGCTGCTATCTACAATATCGCAGCACCATTAGCCTGGGCCATGTATGAATGGTCAGATCGCCTGACCGTTCCGCCTGCTGCAGCTGTCGTTATCGACAGCTACAGCCTGGCGATGCCCTATCCCCACAGCAGGGACAGCGCTGTCCCTGCTGCGGCGGGTGCCGGCTCCAGGCTGCGCGCGAGGATCTTGCGATAAGGGGGAGATGTATTAAGCCTTATATAAACGTACAGAGATAAAGTACCAACCAATCAGCTCCTTACTACCATGTTACAGGCAGCTGTTTTTGAAAAATGATAGTTAGGATCTGATTGGTTGGTACTTTATCTCTCCCCACTTTATCTCTCTCCAAGGCTTAGTACATCTACCCATATGTCTGTTACGTGGTACTGTTTTATACCTGCTGGCAAATGGGTTACACTGAAATGAATCAAGTCTACAAATATTGCTCTGATAGTCCCTTTAATTTTATCTATGAACATATATGCAGACTCTTTTATAGGTACTGTAACTTTGATGTTAAGTCACAGTGTTTTGTTGCCCAAGCAGCATAATGATATATCTAAAAATACTGACTGGCCGCTATGGGCATCACCATCTTGTCCTCAAAGTTCCCTGTGTTTATCATAGCTATTCCTGACTATATATCACATGTTAGTGACATTCCCCCAGCTAGTGCACGTCAGTTATACTGTACTGCACTTATTCCATAATCATTCTGAATGGATTGTGACGTGAGCATTCTACATCTATAGGGATGATTCTATGGATGTGTGAGAGGTAAACTGCTGTATTACAATATGGATTCCTACACACTTACTGATTTGCAGTTTGGTATGTTTTTGTGGCAATGATCTGCATGCCATAATTATAATATTCTGCTCCCTTGTGCTTATAGATTAAAGTATAGTTGCCATTTATTTTCTGTTGTCTCCTCACACCTCTGACAGGCAGTTATTATTTCACCCTCTTGGAACATCCCATGTTCCTATCATGCAAACTACAGTACTGTATCATAGTATAAAGAAAAAGTAAGTAACATACTGTATCAATTTAGGGACTTTGCCCAGAGGATTCAGCAATAAAATATGCTGACTAATTATGGATAGGGCAGCATATGGGCACCGTGGCATTACTGGCTCGCAGCGCTGGTGTGATGGGTTATTCTGACCAGGGCTTTATCTGTGGGGAGTTTGTATTTCCTGCACCTATTGACGGGAGTTGTTTTCGAGTACTCTGAGTCCCTTCCATACTCTAAAACATACTGGCAAGTCTATTGGCTCTTGTCGAAATGGAACCTGTATACAGTATGTGTGGCAGGAAATTTAGACTCCTCTATGGAGCGCGAGGGAAAACATGCAATGTGCCATTGAGCAACAGCACATTCTGTACATCGTCTGTAATTGAAATGCCCCCTAAATGCCAGTGTAGCAGGGACTGATGTGAATGAGTACATGTTCTCAGTAGAGTGCTATGTAATAGAATGAGCGCTACTGTATATTAATAAATAAATAAATAAATAAATCATAATTGGTATTATCCTAAGAGTAAGGACATGGCTTACTGAGGGAGGCATGGAGGGAGGGAGGGTGGGAGGGGTAGGGTATATGGCATATATGGAATGAGGGGCTTTACTGTCGTTTTTGACTGGCCAACCTGGAGCACATGTAATACTATTTTGCAGAATGGAGTAATCGTGAAATATGTATTTAATGTGATAGCGTAACATTTATTTTCTAGGCATAATAAAATTACATGTACTGTACAGTAGAGAAAAACAAGATATATACAGAGCCATAATACAGAAAGTCTACAACAATATATCGTCCAACGTCACCTCTCTCACCAAGTACACAATAACGTGCTACTGAGATATGGCCAATTACATTTTCATCTCTCTAATACACAGTCTAAAAAAAAACAGTTGCAGTTGATATTGCAGCATACACTGTACATCAATCAGATGAGATTGTGATGCAATTACAGCTGGAGAGATCTACGTTGCCTCATATTTTCTCTATCCCCAGTGTTTGCATATACCATATGACCAGGCCTCAAAGCATATGTTTACCATCTCACCATCCATGATAGCCCTAATCCTTTCATGGGCTGTGAGTCATGGTGCAAACAGCTGCTGCATTTTAACCTCTTTGAGGTAGGTTATTTAAATACACTGTTAGTCCCATTGGAGGCTACTGCGGTCTTTCTGATCCTAAAATGCATGTCAATCAACTACAGTATATGATATAAACACCATCATGGAAAAAGGCACAAACAGAGATAGACTTATTGGGGTTCACTATTTAATATTTAGCACATATACTGTAGGCATTGTCCACATGAATGGTATCTTAAGCTGATTTCTGAATTAAATTCCAGAAAAGTGCCTGAGATGTTTGCGTGGCATAAGAGCCATTAATGTCTATGTTGCACCGTTTATTGTTTCCACTAGGACAGCAGTGACATAGAGGTCGCCAGCACACGGATAGTAATGCGGGCCATACATCTAATGGGTGAATCCCCGATTCTGTAATGCTGATCTGATCCGCCGGTCAGCGATCCAATCTGCCTATCGGCGGACTGACGATTATTGGCGTTTCTAGGGGGATCGTCAAAATACAACATCTCAGCATATCGAGATTGTCCAGCAAGTTGGATTTTGACGTTCACCCGCCCCAATCTTCATCACAACGGCGAATTGACCTGCTAGATGCTTGATGTATGGGCTGCAGCACCATTTTCCCAGTGATTTTTGCAGCATTGCTGCTGTCAGCACAGGAATCCGGAGAGGTAAGTATTAAAGAACACGGCTGCCACTGCACATAAAGCCATATTCATTCCAGAGCATGGTAAATCCGGCAGCATAGCAGCCCCCATAGAAACCTATGGGGGCTGCTATTGCTGCCGGAAAATGGAGGGACTGCGGCAAATATCGGAGCTGTCTGATGCGGTCCCTCCCTCTTATAACCTGGGAAGCCATAATATTTGACAGGTACCAGCCAGGGGATATTGAGCACATATACTTTAATGAATATCCCCCGTAGTAGTGAGATTATTTTTTAACACTTCAGATCACTCTTCTTAGCGGAAATGCCACGTAGCATTACTGGGAATGAAGGGAGGCAATACATGGACCAAGCCTCTGCCTCCCCTATAACTATAGTAATGGTCTTGCAGCTACAGTATAGAAATTAGGAGTTAATGCAGGGGAATATTAAGAGTGCCGGTGTGCAGTTTCCGTCCGGAGCCCCCTCCTCTGTACCCAGCAGCGCCCTGAGTGCAGCAGTAGATTCTGGGAACTAGTAGACTCTAGGGGGCAAATTTACTAAGAATCGAGATTGGTCGAGTTCTGTTTTTTTTTATCTCGATTTGCATCGCCGAATCTCGGGTGATTTTCCCATTTTTCATCTCGCAAATTTACTAAGAGAAGTGAGTTTAGCTGAAAGTGAGTTTTCCGATGGTGATGCAGATCGAGATATCTCCCCTGAGTTGCATGTGAAGATGAGATTACTCACCTGAGATTGCAGTGTTTTCTCTCCGGAGCTAGCAGCCTGCACATATAAGTGAGATATGTGAAGGCTGCTTGTGTGTAAAACTTGTAAAATAAGTTTTGCAAAAAAAAAAGACTTAGGGTCCCCCCCCAAAAGCATAACCAGCCCCGGACTTTTCAGCCAGCCCTGGTTCCAAAAATTACGGGGGAACACAACGAGTAGGGTTCCAAGGTAGTTTGGGAACCAGCACCAGGCTGCAGTACCAGTGCTGGTTTTAAATATAGGGGGGGGGGAATTTAGTCCCCCTATATTTAAAACCAGCACCGGACCCAAACCGACCGGGGTGTATTGCCACAGCCAGGAGACCCTATTACCGGGTCTCCAGGGCCAAAGCATTCTCACCCCAAGCCGGTCAGGCCAAACCGGGGATCTCAGGGGAGGTTGTGCACCACATACCTTACACCCATTATAAATACACCCCTGAGTCCAAGAGAATGAATAACCCATATTATCAGTAGCTCCCTAATGTATCATGTAATAGAAATGTAGTGTAAAGGACTAGCTACATCTAATCTGAACAAATGCTTCTTGCACCACAGTATCTGTAACAAGACCCTTAAAACTTTTCATTTAGATTTGTGTGCCCCACTAGGAGCTCATGCATGTAACACTAATGATCTGTTCTATTTGTAGCAGGCCTTCAGACATGTAAAATTGCAGTTCCGCATTCTTGTAAAGACTTTAACTCTGGTTAATGGTTTAAGTACTGTTTGCAGGCAGTTCCTGGAAGTAGAAATCATTGTAGTATCAAATATCTTGTTTCAAGTACAACAAATGTTGAAGTGTGCAAGAGTCACGAATTCTGTTGTGTCTGTGTGTGATTCACTCTCTTGGCAAATGCTAAAGCTACTGTACCACTGGGCTACTTTGGCAGGCGATTTAAAAAAATGTCTTTATTCCGTTTCCCGTTAACAATCCACTGAGACTGACATCTACCTTTTTTTTTTATATTTAGAAAATTGAAAATGCAAGTTGGTCTTTAGATAAAAATCTCAATACAAGGGGTGACAACTTGTTATTCCTCTAACTTTTCACATAAGCAGAAAAAAATTCTGGTTGTAGTTCAGACTTGCCCACCTTTAGGCTGTCCCTTCCGGGAGGGGACAGCCTGGACGACACTCTTTTCACAGCAGGTGGGCGGAGCTGGGGGCGTGGTGGCTCAACACGTCATCGTGGCCTCGCCCCCCGCTGTTCAGAGCCCGTAATGCAGGCACTGTACTGCGGGGGGCGGGGCTTCCGTGACGCGATTCAACTTTGAATCGCGTCATCTGATCCCCCGTTCTGCATACTAAGTGGCCGGCAACGGGGGGTGCGGGATGGCTGCGGCTGGTTCCGGGAGACTTGCCTTGCCCTCCGGGTGGTCGGGAGCGGCACCCGATTTTCGGGAGGCTCCCGACCAAATCGGGAGGGTAGGCAAGTATGTTGTAGTAGTAGAGATGTGCAGTTCGGTTCTCCAGAAATCTGAATTCACTTCAGTTTCCTGAATCCGGACAGATCCTAGTCGCGGTTCTAATCTCCTGAGGAGATCCGGATAAATCCGAGGAGGGGGTTCTGATCTTCCATCGGATCGGAGTTCGGATTTTAAATATGAATTTGGGGTTTTGGATGGCAAAAATGACATGATTTTAGCTTTTTTAAAAAACGTTTTAGCATATTTGTTTATTAAATCAAGTTTCAAAACCAGAGTAGTTTTGCAAAACCAAAATCAAAAAACAAAGATAAATCCAGATCCAAAACCAAAACACGGGGGTCAGCGCACATCTCTAATTTTAACTATTGTCAACTGAATCTCCCATGATTCTTAGCTCCTGAGGGTATAATATATAATGAAGACCTCGTAAAGTGGCTTTGTAGTAAGTGTTATTACATGTTAAAGAATGTAAAGATTATAAGACTTTTAATTAATGTGCAAAAGTACTGCACAGACTCTGCTCTGTGATGCCACCCTACTACTGCAGATGACCCATATTTATAGGTAAGTGCATATGCCGTCAAGATTGGTACGACTGCTGGGCTGCAATAGTTTGAAGATGGGCATATCAGGTGTGTTCCTTGTGGACAATGGATCGAGCACAAGCTTGCACCCATGTGCAAAAATGAGTTTTAAATCTGTGGGATGAGATTGTTCAAATAATAAACATAAAGGGGTGCAGAAAGTTGTTACCTGCTTTTTTGGGAAGGGTACACATGTCCCATAATGGATATGGTTTTTATTTCACCTCCTCATCTTATACTTGCAATCAGACGATTTTGCACCATTAAGTTCAATTGTACTTTTGCATTTGTGAGTTTCTAGACACTTTGACCAAAATAATCAAAGCTTTATAAACTCGCAAAGATGGCAAATGTAAGAAGAGCATTCTAAATATCTGTGCACTGAGGGCGAGTCTGCACCTTGGTGTCACCCCTCGGCGGGTGACAACCGAGTACGGCCCGCATCCCCCTTGTGACACCACCTCTGTCATGCTCCGGGTTGCACTTTATCATATGCTCTATACATTGGCTGTACATTTCCTACCAAGGCTGTGAATCAGAGAAAGTCTGGATTGTCATAATTCAAAGAACCCTGCATTATAGTTGAGCGATGTATTTACTTTTCTTATTTCCCAAAGTTCACATACTGTACCATATACGGGATATTTATAAAACCTTGATATAGAGGTCAGGTGGAGAAGTATCATTTTATAGAATGTACTAGATAAATGAAAGCCAGAAGCTGGTTGGTTGCTATGGGTAACTACTCCTCTTTAGAAGGTTTGATGCGGTAAATCTCCCTGATCCAGTTAGGATGGAATAATTCAGTCTCACTCCTCTAATAACCTCATGGTACAGTAGGTCTTTCTGTACAATTTTATGTCCATAAAATACATTTTCTTTCTTCACTTTTAATCTTCTCTTTTTGCTTCCAAATATACCATTGATTACTAATGGTGGGAGAATAAAATATCCAAAGGCAGCGGTGCTTCATTAAACTTGGACTGACATTCATTATTTATTACAAATAGAAAGAAAATGTCACTCTGTTGAGAAAAAGAAAGAAAAAATAGATAATGATTGGTAATTTGCAGAATTTCTATGCGTGCTGGGAATAACTTGTAACTTTTTTTTTCTTAAATGTCGTCTTTCACTAACTGGAGTTTACAGAATTAAAATGTTGAAATTCACTTCACAAAAATGCTACAGAGAAGGACAATTTTATTAGGTTATTTAGTATGTAAATATTGATATTGAATATTTCCATGTAGAACACAATAGGTTGTGGCTTAGGTCAATGCTGCCTATTTGCGTAATGTTGGGGAGTATAGATAAGAGCTGACTACACCTTTCTTTATTCAAATGATCTCTGAAATGAGGTACAGCAGCACTGTATGCCCCAAGGTAAATGTGTTAAGCCTGGTCTATGACGGCCATTGTCATACAGACTATACAGCAGCCGATCGGTATTACAACTGAATTTAACTAATCAATTCTGCTTCTTAGCCAAGTGATTAGATTCAGGGGCTCCAAAAGGGTGGTGGGGGGGCATGTACTGACTACTAGATATGTGCGGGTACAGTTCTACTTGGTTACGTTCAGATTTGAAAACCGTATCTTATTGGCTATCGGTTGTCACGTGTTTTGGATAGCTAATAAGATAAATCCAAACTTGCGCTAATTTGGCAAAAGGAACCGAGTAGGACCGAACCCGCACATCTCTAGTAATTACTGTGCTGGGCTGTAGTGGGGCCAAGGAAGGCGACTGCCTCTGAACAGCAGCAGCAGTCTCCACTGCCTGTGGGGAGGGAGCGATCACACTGATCGCGTCCTCCCCTCGATTTGTTCCAAGCTGAGGGGCTCACAGACAGCACCTCCCCTACAGCGCTGCAAATACATTTTTCCATTTTGTTTCTAATGGGAGCATGGCCACGCCTCCCGCGATTAGGCCTCTCCCCAAAAAGTACCAGGGCCTGGCCCAGCTCTCTACGGGCCTGATTATATTTGTCTGTATAAGGTTTAAATTCCTCATAATCACAGGTACAGAGACATTTGGGGGAGATGTATCAAAGCTTGGATAGAGATAAAGTGGAGAGAGATAAAGGGCCCCATTTATCAAAGAGACATAGGACCTCATTCAGAGTCGGTCGTTGCGGCCGCACGGACGTAAGGTAAAGGGGTCGGATATGCAAATGAAGCGCTCGCAAGTTGCGTCGTTAAGATGGGATCGTTGGCTGGACGAGCGAGGGGAGGATGTGGCCGGAAGACTAAAAATACACCCCCTTCTCGTTCCCATTACACGTCATCTCCAGGCATATAAGGATTGATCGAGACCATCGGAGCTGTTCGTAGAGCTTAAAGTTGACCATACCCTCTCTTAAGCACTACGATCAAGTCAGTGTAAAAACCACCCATGTCACATGTGCCATGACGCTACTTAGTTAATTATGCACTCCCATTAAACGCCGTTTGCATAGTCAGGCACGCCTGCGTTCGGATCTCCACTCCCCCGTTCACAAGCACCTTCCCCTGTTACCACCCACAAACGCCTCATCCTGTCACTCAAACTACCGACCTGGCTGTGTTCAAGGAGAGAGCAATTTGTGATCGTAATAGCTAGTTTGCGCACGCGCATTGCGAATTTTATGCATGCGCAGTTTAGTGAACATCGGTGGCGTACGACCGTGCGGCCGCAACGACCGACTCTGAATGAGGTCCATAATCCTTTTAGTACTCGCTAAAGGGGTAATGTCTTCCTTTCAGTATTTAACAAATAGCGGAACTCTAAGATTACTGCTGAATATCACTGTACCGCTTACGCCTTCCACTGACCATCCCGTATGCGCATGACATAGAAGTTAGGCTGCCAGCAGCTGAGCAAAGGATGCCGCCGACGAGAGAGATGTTGCTGGACCTCGTCGGCGAGGTAATTAATATTTAATACCAGTGGCATTTACAGTACGTTAGTATAGCTGTGATACTAAACAAAATATGCCGCTAGTATTAACACTCATTGATAAACCAATCAGCTCCTGTCATTTTTCAAATGACAGAAGCTGGTTAGTACTTATCTGTCCACTTTCTCTTTCTCCAAACTTTGACAAATCTCTCCCATTATGCATTCTTCTGCCGCCCTACATTTATACAGCCAGCACCTCCCCCGATGCCCCAGTAATTAGCCCCTGATTCCCGTCTCCTGTATCTACTCTTCTGTTGTCAGTCACTGCGCTGCAGTTATTGCAGGAAGGAATGCGGGACTTGTGTCTTCCTAATGCAATAAACTATTACAGAACCGCCAGAGACTAGGGGGGGGGGGAGAATTTATTAAAGAGAGTTTTTAGAAGTGGAGATGTTGCCCATAGCAACCAATCAGATTCTGCTTAACACTTAACTAGCAACTTCTAGAAGATAATAGCTAGAATCTGATTGGTTGCTATGGGCAACATCTCCACTTCTAAAAGCTCTCACTTTAGTAAATGTACCCCTAGGAATCTGTGGTAGATGAGGAGAGGCCAGATTGGGGCCATGTGAGAGCAGCACCTCTGCTGTTCCTAGCATTCTTCTGTCTGGGATAAAGTTATCCAGTGTGAAAGTGCGTTGTTGGATGTCATAGTACAGTATATGGATGAAAAGCAAGGCCAAGAAAAAAATTTAATAAAAAAGAAATAAAGCTAAACTAAAAATTTCAGTTATTTATTTTTTATTATTTTATTTTTGTAAGGTTGTCCCTGGGTACTCATTTTAAAAAGCAGTGTCCTGATCCAGGGTTTCAGCTCAGTGCTCATTTCGTCATAGTAGGCCTAGTTGTTTTCTGGGGGTCCTAGGTCCAGTTACCTGGTGTCTCTTTGCTTGGTTGAAGCTCTGCTGTTTGTAGACAGTGGTCCAGTAGGTAGGAAAGCAATAAAGTAGAGCTGACTGTGCTTTGTTGTCCTGTCCTGCCCATCATAAAGGCCATACAGTGCAGGCGCACACCAGCCCGCCCCCCCCCCCCCTTGTACGGCCACACCTGCCCGCACTGGAGATTGTGTGCTGTGGATGTCCGGCATTGATTAGCTCAATCCTGAGAATCCCGTGATTGAGATATTTTTTCAATACCAGGATTGAAAAAAATGTGCGCGGATTTTATTCCCAATGTGCAATAATGTATATCTTTCTGAGTGCGATGGTCCTTGCTGAGTGCGGTATAGTTATAGGAAATTTAATTTTGCGAGATAAGATTAATTAAGGGAGATGCAGATTGAGCCTCTCTACAAAAGGATTTGAACTCCACAGGTAGAGTCGCACACGTGACGTTATCACATGACGAAGAGGGGTCGGACCTCCACACGGACTAGGAAGCTGAGCTACCTGTGCGCTGGAAGAGTCTGCAGGCAGAAGGGTACTAGCTCATACCACCGACATTCAGATTTTTCTCTCCGGGAGTTGCCCGGAGAGGATATGCAGGTGGGTGGTGATGGGGGGTGGGGCAAGACGATATGCGTCATTAAGCCCCGCCCCCTCACTGTAAAATGACAGGAATCCTGCATATTTGACAGGGGGTGGGCCAAATGACACAATTATGGAATTGCGTCGTTAGGCCCTGCCCCCTACTCACAGACCCGCTGATCCCGGAGAAAATTCTCCCCATTCTGCCTACTTCACTAGAAAGCGGCTAGAATGCAGGAGAAGTGCCTACTTTTCCCGTGGTGCGGTGGTTAACTGAAAAATCAGGAGCCAAATACAGGGACCACAAGTCAGCGAGTGTGCCAGCCCATTGACCTTGCGCAGTGGTCAGCAGCTCCCCTATTTATAGCCCTGTCTACAGATCATTCACATCAAGTTGCTGCAAAGTGGTGAAAGAGAGCATGATGGAAACACTGAATTAAATGTACAGTAGATGCTTCCGTTATTTCAGATGCATTATTTAGCACCTTAATGCACAGCCTTCATATATAGTATATTTGCACTTTATAAAGGAAACCTTTTTAAATCACATTTGTGGTAATGGAAACAATAAGAGGCAGGCACTTTGCATTTTTTCCTAATCTATCTCTGTAGATTGCACTAAGCACACTCTATTAAATAAGATGTTAAGTGCTTTGCCATAGCAGTGGGCACTTACTGCAGTTGCAGACACTGCCCCTATGAATTACTCTCAGAACGTTTATGCGTTCCTTGTCTTTAGTCACTCATCGCCATGAGAAGTACGTGACACCCATTTGCTTCCAGATTTAATCTAGTGACTTGGCTATAGGCAGGTCCCATGCTCCTACTGATGCCAGGTTTTGTTGCTAATAGGAACGCCATTAGGGAGAAATGTTTTACAGCTTTAGAAGTTTTCTCAACCTTACCACTGTATTTCCATGAGGTGAACCCCTAGTGATAGCATTAGATGGATGTAAGATGGATGTTTATTTGTCTCTATAACATCTGTTGTAACTCCAGCAGATGCTCTTAGTTTATACATTCCCTAACACCATTACACAAAATCAGGCAACCTCCAGAAGATGAATGGTAGGAAAATTAGACACTGGAAACACTTATGCCATTGATTTTATTATGATAATATTCTATGAGTGGGGAGAAACTTCATTGAAAAATGAATATTTTCAGTCATTTTGCTTCTCACTTCAGATGAATAGCGGCATGACATGAAGCCAGCACATTTTATGTGAAACATTATATTTTTCTCATAGTAAAGCTTGAGTAGAAGAAAGACATGGGTAAACGGAGAAGCCAATTTTATATCAGATGTTGGGGGACAATACAATTAGGCGTAATTCCTGCGAGTACGGATATAGCCGCTCTCATCGTTGCAGCAAAGTGCGTGCGCACAGTGTCACGCATCACGGCATAGCGGACCTCTCGCCGAACCCCGACTAGGCACAGCGGGCGTTCTCCCCATTAAAGTCTATGGCGTGCGCGTGCATACGCACGTGTATGCCATAGATGTGGGCACTGTAGTCGTGCCATACATGCCGCGATGCACTCGCATCGTGGGATGGATGACCGTGGCTACATCTGTAAGTACAGCTATATGCCACACTCAGGGGTATTTTAGACCAAAGTGTAGACTTATAGAAGTGGAGATTTTGCCCATAGCAACCTATAAGATTCTAGCTATTATCTTCTATAAGGTGCTAGATAAATGCTAAGTAGAATCTGATTGGTTGCTATGGGCAACATCTCCACTTCTTATCACCCACACTTTAGTAAATATACCTCTTATTGTACTGCTGGACTCGTAGATTTTTGTTTGTAACCCTGTAAAGCAGCGTACAAACATCCATGAGTCTGGGGCGAGACTGGGCCTCGAGGGGGGTGAGTATAACTGCTTTTGCTGGCAATTCTATGCCGTCATAATGGCAACTTCTCCCACGCTACTAATTAAATTGACAACTATAAAATTGTTATGGAGCATTTAGTAAGTGAGAGAAAGCGGAGGATTGCGCTATGTGATACTTACTAGTCTCATCTCCAGGTCCAGACTTTCTCATGCATGTGCAGTTCACCTGTATTGCAACATCTCATGCATGGGTATTGAGATCGTACAGGCAGGTGGGGGGGGGAGCGGGTACAATTTCCCCGAGCTTCCAGAGGGGCCCGCTGGGGGCCCGGATCTGGTTCCGCCCCCCCTCCCTCGCAGCAGCCCAGGATGCAGTGGGAGATTGCTTGCGGCTGCTAAGCTGCAGCCACAGCAATCTCCTATGCCTGAAGGGGGGAGCGATTACACTGATCGTGCCCCTCCCTGGCTTTGCCCTGGGCTGAGGGGCTCACTGCGCCCTCTCCCTGGTGCGCAGCGCTGCAAAAGTATGGGTTTTTGTTTGTTTTTTTCCAAGGGGGCGTGGCCGCGACTCCCACGATTAGGCCATGCCCCCTCTTTACACGGGCCCGGCGGCGCTCTCTACGCCCCTGCGTACAGGAGCCATGACATAGCGCATCAGTAGACTGCGGGACTTGCTGAGCTAGCCGAAGCAGCTAACCTGTTCATACATATCAGCTGTTCTTCCTTCACCTCGATAAACTGCAAAGCAGGAGCTGCTTTAGCGGCATGGTATGTCCTGAAATAGTACATCTGACCCTGAGGGGTCAGCAAGAGTGACAATGTTGCCCAGAATATTATCGGGCAACATCGTCACTATTCAGCAATATTTTGTGCAGGGACAGTGGTTGCGGTAACACGTTGTCCCTGCGATGTCATTGTTTTCGGGATTCTGAAGGGAGGGAGAGGGGGAGGAAAGAGGCAGCAGTGCAACACAGACCAGGGCGCACTGCCATCCTGTTCACCTGATACGGACCTGCACAGGGTGCTAACACAGCCGGGGCCCGCATTGAGATAGATAGATAGATAGATAGATAGATAGATAGATAGATATGAGATAGATAGATATGAGATAGATAGATAGATAGACAGACAGACAGACAGACAGACAGACAGACAGACAGATAGATAGATAGATAGATAGATATGAGATAGATAGATAGATAGATATGAAAAATTGGTTATTTGGGGGAGTAGATAACCCTCTTGGATCCCGCCCACTTTACTGTGGAGCAGGTCACCATGGAACCACCTCTACTGTAATGCCACGAATTGCAGAAGAACTATTAAAATGTAGGCTCCAATGATATATGATGTTGATATTACAGGTCACTACTTAATTACTTTACATATAATATATAGGATGATTTGACACATTTATATGCAAGGTTAGTAGCCTTGTGCATTATTTATTTGCAAACAAAGGCAATTACATGTTATATATATATAATATATTATAAATATAGTAGCAAAAATGAATTTTTCAAAACAGTAATGGAGTTCATACATAGTTATATACAGCACATTAAATCCAAAGGAGGAACAATGAAAGAAAGAGTGATGGGGAAAAGAGAGTAGGGCCTATATTTGCTAAAGTACGGGTTTATAGAAGTGGAGATGTTGTCCATAGCAACCAATCAGATTCTACTTATTATTTATCTAGCACCTTCTAGAAGATAATATATAGAATGATTGGTTGCTATGGGTAACGTCTAAACTTCTATAATCACAAAAATCACTGGTAACGGTAGGTAGGTGACATAAGACAAACTTAATGATGTTGTTTCAATTAGCAATGCATATAAATTACCGCTTTGTTACACTTGGAATTCAATAATCAGGGATGCGATCTTCCTGCTTCATTGCTACTACCACACAGCCAAAGGTACGGGGGCAAATACTGTACCACTGAATTATAGAAGATCCATAGTGGGAGGAATGAAAAGGTTTGAAACTATCATTTCTATTTGAAAATGAGACATTGTTCCTTTTAAGCAAATGTATCTCTTTGTTTCTTGGACAATGCACAGTGCTTAAAGCTAAAGGAAATTGACTAGAAATATGTAATTCTATAAACTCACCTCATTTGCATGTTTTGCAAAATTGCTTAGCTGGAATTTAATTGCATAAAAACATTTTTTGTGCTGTTTTAGCCGCCTTGCTCTCCATGATCACAGTTTAATGGATATATTCTTAATATGTAAATTGTTTTTCTTCCATAAAACAATGACTGCAAAATTGCACTGCTTAATATAAAATTATATTTTCACATTTAATACCAATTGCCTGTACCTATAGAGAAAAAGACATCAACTGTGGTGTCGTTATTATCATGTAAGTTGGAATTGTATATTTTTGTTTCCTTACATTAATAGTATTAGTAGACATTAAGCAAAATATTTTTGAGGCTGCCAAGCTGTTTAGTGCACTCATTGACCCGACTAGCATGCTGAATAGCCCGTTCAGTATGCTAATCTTTACCATTGTTGTTCCCCTGTGCCATGTTAGTTATCTACACCAGTGACAATAATTGGTGTGGAGTATTAAGCTTGCAGGGCAGTGACTGAGAGCTGCCATCTCTTATTTTAGCGTACTGAACACATATTCTTTTCTCGGGATGAACACTATGCTAATCCGTCAGGCTTTTGTGATGCCATGTCAGAAGGGCGCAGATTTTTGTAATTTTTTTTATGGAATTTGTCCTTAAGTGTTCCCACGTCCACCCCTATCCCTACAATACTTGTTTTGCCTGGATTTCTGTCTTAGGGGTCTATTTACTAAGGAGTGTTATGAGACAGAGTGAAAAGTGATAAGAAAGTGATAAGGTGCCAGCCAATCAGCTCCCAACTGTCATTTTACAAACACAGCCTGTGAGATGACAGTTGGGAGCTGATTGGCTGGCACCTTATCACTTTCTTATCACTTTTCACTCTGTCTCCTGACACTGCTTAGTAAATAGACCCCTTAATCCCATACCACGTATTGACGTTTTTCGTGTTGAGGCACCATATGTAGACTTTTATTTCAGTGCAAAGTGGAGGGTGAGTTTTACAAATAGAGAACAGAGTTTATAAATCAAATACTGTATACCCCATGAACTACACCAATGCCAGGCAGTAGGGGACTGAACTAGCAATCATTGCAATGTGGGACATACTATTCACTGCAGTCTTTTGCAATGAACAGTACTATGTCTTTTTTTATACTGTATATATCAGAACATCTGTTGTATTAAATCTTCATCTACTGCAAATTTGTGCATAACCAGTTTTGGTGTGAGCAAAGTCTGCAATTACAACCACATGTCAGTCAAACCACCAGCATGTTAACAGCAGCACAAAGCATTTCAGCTCAACCTACTTCTGTGTGTTCCTATGTAGGCTTGTTTTACGTTGGATTTGCTGATGCAACATATAGACAGTTCAAACTTGGAGACCGTACAAGCTTCCAGAATCGAGGAGCAAGGGACAAGTGGCAAGTTGTGTCATAACGGCCCCAGCTCCTGCTGCACAATAACATGTTTCATGCCATCCCTCAGTGGAGTGGGTGGGGTCTTCATAAACAAATTATACCATCAGCCTCTACCCACCCTGGCACAATGACGCAAATCACACAGTGGAGGTGGAGCCTGATGGTGGAAATCACACCCTATGTGTGAAATGAGGTTCATTAATGTAACTTTTTATCTTTATCTGTCTATGATTATCTTGCAGATCTCAAGCGACTGTATTGACAGGTTAAGCTTCACCATAGTACAGGTTTTTTGATTAATTCATAGCCATAATGCACAGTTCCCTGTAACAAGCTAATCCATCTGTAGTATTAAATAATTTATGTGGGGTACACACTGGGCCGTCGGATCTGCCGTCCGAACAACCTATCCAATGATTGGTAAGGTTTAAGGCACAAACAATCCAATTGTCTGCCCGATATGTCAGCCCAGCAGACTCCATTTAAATATACCCGGCCACTAAGGTTAGGCTGCGGGAGGGGGGAGGTTAGGGTTAGGCTGCAGGAAGGGGAGTTAGGGTTAGGCACTAAGGGGAGGGTTAGGTTTAGGCACTAACCGGAATGGTTAGGGTGCGTGGTAAGGAGGGTTAGGGTAGAGAAAAGGAGGGTTAGGGGGTGAAGGAGAGGAGGAATAGCAGACTTACTTATCCCCTGTCGGGATCCTCAGCATCGGAATGCCGCTGTCGGTGTTTTAACAGCCGACACCCTGAGTACCGGGATTCCATACCCAACTGATATCAGCCAGTGTGTACCCAACATCATTAACACTACACATACTGAAAAATATGACCGCTGCAGAATCCAAGTCAAGTCAGTGGTTTGCATTGTGGGACATAAACAGATACTTACGAATTAACTATTGTTCAGAACTTTTAACATTTTAAAAGGCCAATTATGAGACTACTGCATCCTATTAAATTGCATTACGTCTACAGTAAGTGCATTACCTTTGCCAATACAATTATTTTATATCTCAGCGCGGAATCATAATTCCTTCCCTTTTAGAAACAGCTCAGATAGCGGAATGATCCATTGCAATGATTTGCTATGCTAAATACAGTGCTTGTAGTATTCTTTTCATATAGGGCATCCATTAGTTCTACTGACTTGTATTAATGTTATTATAGAAACTAAGTGTACTGTTCTTTAGAGCATCTTTGTCTGGAATAGATCATTTTAAAAGACCTCTTCCTAAGTATTCTGTCTTCGTGTTGTAAAGCTGATTGCCCTTTTCACACTCTTTGATCTTTTGAGTTCAACATGATAAAACCCTGGCTTTTAAAGATTGAATTTGTCGAATGGTAATCTGACATTATTAAACATTTGCTGTTTCAGTGGTTTGGTGTAAAACTACAATAAAAAGTTTTTTTGGGGGGGCGGGGGGTGTTCCCGTGAAACGGTGTATGGTAATTGTACAATTATTGTCAGTGACAAAACCAGACAAAATACGTGTACTTCTCTCTCTGTATTAATGTTGTCAGGCAGGGTTGGGTAAGGGATGCCAGCACTCAGCATCCCGGTAGCCAGAATCCCGACACTGGCATCCCACCAGGGTTAGGATACCGACAGCTACAGGTTATTATCCTAACCCTACCCCTAAACCTAACTCTTCCTACCTGCACCCTAAATCTAACCCAAGTCCCAGCAGCCTAAATCTAACTTCCCCCCATCCTAGACCTATCCCTCCCCCCTGCAACCTAACCCTCCCTTAGTACCTAGCCGTCCCCCTCCCTCTAACTCCAGTACTTACCATCAGGATGCTGGCGCTCGGATTCTTACTGGTGTTGAGGGTGTGGCGGAGTAGATACGTGGTGCTTGCAATTTTTGTCTTGATTTTTTTTTTCCTTGGGAGAGATGCAGCAAAAACACCCATAAGCGTTATTAATGCCGGTATGCATGCACAATTGCGATTACAATCGTAACAGATAGCTCTTCCGAAAAAAGCTGTCCTTTGCGATCAGAGGACCCGGAAGTCCTTCTGCACATGCGCGGCTGACCACCAACGCATGCAAGACCCGCACCCTGAAGGAGATCCTATTGTATCCCTCTCAGGAAATGCACCCAAAAGAAGGCCGTAGGCTTCTAATGCCTATGAGCTACTAGCTCCAAAAAGTTTACATATATACATATGGCAAATGCTGTCCAACCTCCGAATTGTGTTAAAAAAGTGTTATTACATCCCATCCTTTGTGTCAGGGTAGAACTTTACCAGCAGAAGTTTTGCTATTATTGTCTTCTCACATTAGGCTGGCAGGAGCCCCACACCACTGCAGTTGAAGGATCCTCAGCCTTGTGATTACCTACATTTCCTATAATGCATGCAAACCCGCCCTTACCTAATCACAAGTGGATATGTCCCACAGCTTCTGCGCACTTATCTCCTTAATTATTCAGTGCCATGCGTTGTCCTTTCACTCACTTCAAAACCAGGGATAACTGAATGAGCAGCAGGAATGTTGGCAAAAATAAACCTTAACAATCACCCCTACTGCCCCTAGTCAAACACACTAAATACTGACAGTCTGGATAGGTTTTTTTGTGTGCCAGTTTTCATAAAAGGGCATACGGTATTATTTAGGCCTACTGTGCTTTGCATTGATTATGTGTGTACAGTATGCATGCACATCCCTAGTTTATTCAAAAGAGATTAGTTTAAAGCCATAACAAAAACTAACATATCATTTTATATTTCAATGTTATTTACAGTTCTTGTTGGTCATGTGCATCAATAGGCACACTGGGTGCAAACATAAAGGGGCACCCCACCAATATGATGTGAGCAGTGAATGTAAGTACTCTGCACCATAGTTGACTACTCCTCTGGAATTTCTGGGAGAGTCCCCCAGAAAAGTAGACCAGGCCCCCCGAAGCCTACCCACTTCCCAGTAAATTGGGCGTCCAGACCGCATATCATCATGGCACCTTCACCCCGGACTTTCCCTACTGGAGGGGAGCTGAAAGAAAATGGCATATATTTGGATTTAGATCGTTAGTGTCTGTTTGTTCCAAGTTGGTGCAAAACTACTGAACCGATTTTCACAAAATTTGCAACCTGCACTTTGTTTCATCTGTCAAGGTAAAGCTGTGCAATAACAAAAACAAAATGTATTCACATCATCACTGCAAGAGATAGGTGAGGCACCATGTGCATGGCCGCTAAAGAGTGGGGAGAGGTGCTATGGGCCAACGCTTACTTGAATAGGATAGACAGTGGTGGATGAAGGCGCCGCCTCTATCAGTCTGCATAGCACTGCTAGTCACGTGGCACACTCCCGCAACAGGTTCCCTATACAACTAGAACACCTCAAATAAAAAATAATGTTGGCAGAGGCGCACGTAGTTTATATATATATATATATATACAGTATATATACACTCATATATATATATATATATATACATACAATATATGTCTGTATACATTTATACTGTATACATATGTATATATAAAATTTAGAAATTATATATATATATCTTTTATCTGCAATGCTGAGGAACCGCGATGGGTTCTAATATGGCCCTGGCACAAATATGAAAAAAATTATATCATGTTACATCCTTTAGCAAAACATATTTTCTTTTATGTATGCTACATCGACGATGTAGCGAACATGGTGTGGTCTGGTGGCGAACAAAGACTCCTTGAGTTTACTGACTATCTTAATTCAATTGAAAGTAGGATTAGATTTACTCTGAGCTTCAGTGCTACAGTGATTAATTATTTAGATGTAACGATTGACATCACTGGCGATAAGATTAAGACATGTGTATTCGAAGATAACACATACAGAAAAAAACACATTACTAGCAGGGGACAGTTTCCATCCTAGACCCCTCAAAAAAGGTCTCCCTTACTCGCAACTACTACGTGTCACATGCATGACCTCTGATAGAGAGGAATTACCAATTGCCTTACAGCAAATGGCAAAAAAATCTATTGAGAGAGGCTATGACCCAAAGGAAATTAAAAAAGCAACAGATGAATGCCTGCAACTTGATAGAATTACCTTATTGGATAATAAGAACAACATGCAAGAAGCTAAATCAGAAAGATTGGTCTTCAATACTACTTTTTCCATCAGGTCACAGATTACTAAAGATGCAATTTTTCGCCATTGGCATATGGTGCAAACAGACCCGGCATCATCAAAAAGTTGTAAAGATCTACCACTGATCAGCTACAGATGTAACAGTAACATCAAAGACATTGGGCCAAATGTAATAGAGTGTCAGTTTTAGAAACAGTACAAACTCGCACTTTCTCGCACTTTTAAAAAGTGCGAGTTTGTACTGAAACTCGCAAATTCAATAGCCTGCGAACTTTTCAGCTCAAGGCTACTGCATTTGTTTAGGCGAGTGTAGGACTATGTAAACTGACACCTTTTAATGCGAGTAGCATTAAAAGGTGCGAGTTTTACATAAGCCATCACATATCAGTGAGATCCGTGATGGCTTCTGTGTGTGTTTAAAAAAAAAAACATGCACCCCCTCCCCAAAAGCATAACCAGCCCCGGGCTTTATAAAGCCTGTTCTGGTTCTAAAAATAAACAGGGGCCAAAATGCGTAGGGGGCCCCTGTTTATTAAGAACCAGCACAGGGCTTTGTTGAGCTGGTCCTGGTTCTGGAAAATCAGGGGACAAAATGAGTAGGGGTCCCCTGAAAATTCCAAAACCAGCACCGAACTCTTTCTAGCAGGGGGATAATGCCACAGCCAGGGAAAACCTTTCACCGGTTTCCCCGGCCAAAGCATTATCCCTGACCGCTAGTCAGTCCAGGCCGGGGATTCCTGGGGAGTTGGGTACCCCCCCAATAAAGGGGTACCCCTCTCCAGGGCACCCCAGGCCTAGACTGATAGCCCGGGGCTATCCCCGGCACCCTATGGCCATGGGTGCCGGGTTGATAGTGTTAGTGTAAAGTGTAAAAATAAAGTTTCCATATTGTCTTTAGTTGTAGAACCACAAGTACCAGCAAGCCTCCCCTGCATGCTGGTATTTGGAGAATCACAAATACCAGCATGCAGGGCATTACGGGCCCGCTGGCACTTGTAGTTCCACAACTAAAGAAATACGTAAATGAACAAACATACACCGTGAAGTTAAATTTTAATTAAACATACATGCACACTCACACTCACACATACTCACCTAGTATCCAAA
Organism: Taudactylus pleione; assembly: GCA_031769625.1. Taxonomy (NCBI): domain Eukaryota; kingdom Metazoa; phylum Chordata; class Amphibia; order Anura; family Myobatrachidae; genus Taudactylus; species Taudactylus pleione. The sequence goes on along the minus strand of JAUIMM010000314.1, from coordinate 3,329,721 downwards.
GTAATCCATAGGGGTACCTGAAAAAAAAAAATCCATACTCACCTCTCCTATGCGTCGATCGCGTCCACTTGTCCAAGTAGGCAATCCATGAGTTAAAATAAAAAAACGCAAAAGAAACCGATCCATGTGGACTGAGCAAAGGTATGTGTGTACACATACCTTTGCTCCGCGTAAATGATCGGGGCAAACGTGTGCCTCGTCAGTGAAGGGGCCGCCAGCCAATCAGGGAGCATCTCCGTCGGAGCAGCTCCCTGATTAGCTGAATGCGGCCAGCCTGTGTCTCCCATAGGTGAGAAATCCCCATTGAAGTCTATGGTGGGAACCGCTACATCGTAGCTGCAAGGTTACCTCAGGTTAATCTTGTGGTAACATCACTGATACAATGTCGCAACATTGTATCATTGATGTAACCACAAGATTAACCTCAATTAATCTTGCGGTTACGATGTAGCGGCTCCCTGCATAGACTTCTATGGGGAATTCTCACCATAGAAGTCTATGGGAGACACAGGCTGACCGCATTCAGCCAATCAGGGAGCTGCTCCGATGGAGATGCTCCCTGATTGGCTGGCGGCCCCTTCACTGACGGGGCACACGTGTGCCCCGGTCATTTACGCGGAGCAAAGGTATGTGTACACGCATACCTTTGCTGTGTACGGCATGGATCAGGTTTTTTTGCGTGGATGTTTTTTTTTTAACCCATGGATTGCCTACTTGGACAAGTGGACGTGATCGACGCATAGGAGAGGTGAGTATGGATTTTTTTTTTCAGGTACACCCCTATGGATTACTTCGGATACTAGGTGAGTATGTGTGAGTGTGAGTGTGCATGTATGTTTTATTAAAATTTTACATTCACGGTGTATGTTTGATTATTTACGTATTTCTTTAGTTGTGGAACTACAAGTGCCAATGGGCCCGTAATGCCCCGCATGCTGGTATTTGTGGTTCTCCAAATACCAGCATGCAGGGGAGGCTTGCTGGTACTTGTGGTTCTACAACTAAAGACAATATGGAAACTTCATTTTTACACTTTACAGTAACACTATCAACCCAGCACCCACGGCCATAGGGTGCCGGGGATAGCCCCGGGCTATCAGTCTAGGCCTGGGGTGCCCTGGAGAGGGATACCCCTTTATTGGGGGGGTACCCAACTCCCCAGGCATCCCCGGCCTGGACTGACTAGCGGTCAGAGATAATGCTTTGGCCAGGGAACCCGGTGAAAGGTTTTCCCTGGCTGTGGCATTATCCCCCCGCTAGAAAGAGTTCGGTGCTGGTTCTGGAATTTTCAGGGGACCCCTACTTGTTTTGTCCCCTGATTTTCCAGAACCAGCTCAACAAAGCCCTGTGCTGGTTCTTAATATACAGGGGCCCCCTACGCATTTTGGCCCCTGTTTATTTTTAGAACCAGAAAAGGCTTTATAAAGCCTGGGGCTGGTTATGCTTTTGGGGAGGGGGTGCACGTCATTTTTTTTTTTATTTAAAAACATTTTACATAAGTACACACAGAAACATGTACATATCTCATGGATATGTGCATGTTTCTGTGTTAATCTGACCTGCTCAGGATGTACTCGCTAGCCTGAAGCAGGTCTATTATTTGGGGACCTTTGGTAATCTTTTTTTTGCGAGTCTGAAACAGACACTCTATTACATTGGGCGAGTTGATTGTTTTCAATGTGAAAACATCTGGATGCCAGTTTGAGAATGGGGAGTTTTAGTAACTCTGAAAAATGCGAGTTTTAGTGAACAGACACCCTATTACATTGGAGAGTTGTGAAAAATTGCGAGTTTAGCACCAAACTCGCAATTTACCAAAACAGACACCCTATTACATTTGGCCCATTGTCACGAGATAGGATGTTGGCATTAAATAGCCTAAAACCTGGCTATCTTTAAAAAACGAGGTGTTTCGCTGTTCAGGATGCATTAATTGTAGATTCTTGATACGGGTGAACAATTTGAAGATCCACAATCAAAAAAAGTGTTTAAAATCCATCATCGATTAAACTGTGAGAGCAAATTTATTGTTTACATCATAAAGTGCTCATGTAATCGTCTTTATGTGGGCAAAACTGTCCATATGCTAAATGAACGGATCGCTTTCCATCGATCTTCTATACGTAAAGCATTCACTGGTATTGCTAGTAATACCCCTCCTGTTGCTAAGCATTTTGTAGAGATAGGTCATAGCCTCTTAGATTTCAAAGTGATGCCGATCGATTACATACCCCCGCTTATTGTGGTGATCGTTGTAAACGATTATTTCAAACGATTGTTGCTGGATATATGATTTACGTTCTGGATCACCTCTGGGACTTAATGAAGAGTTATATTTAAATTGCTTTTTATAACGTGTCACACACATTAGCAGATTCTTTATTTCTATGTTCCTTTTTGTCTTTCTAGTATTTTTGTTTTGGTTTTTTATTATGTCATGTATCCTGCATCAGGTACTGCTAGGAATGTATGATGCTAATGCCATGCACTTAAGAAAATTGTAGTTTCATACAGCTGGATTGGCTGTTGCGTTATTGGTAACTTACTATATACAATGTAGCGATTTATAACACATCGGAGTCAGCCGGAATGTTACTTCCAGTCTGTGGAACACAAGCTTCGTTGGAACGCACGCGACACTTCTGGGTCCCCGCTGGATGCGTCGTTTCAACACTTGGAGGTTCCAGACGGTGTGAGCTACTCAGGTGAGTTCTACGTAATAGCATCATTAACACATCCAGGTGTACCTCATAAAGGGTATACAAGTATGGACTTTAGTTGTGTGGTTGAAGAAGGTGCCTGAGGGTACCGAAACCGCTGTCGGCTGGGCCGCAAACTTCAATGCCACAGTGATGGTTTACTTATGATGATGATGAGTATCACATTATACTTCTCCATTGCTACTTATGAACTATTACACTTTTTTTGTGAACTGACGCTGTTTGTCATATGGAATATTGATTGCCGAACAAGCCGATGATATAAAAACTTTGAGCATAAAGTCGGTGTGCTGGTTGTCTAGTGTTCTGGACATTTTTTGCTATGTTATCTGATTTGACCAAGTACCCACGGAAATATAGACAAGGTTTGAGTGTGCAGGACCTGAGAGCTTTCTCTCTCTCTATATATATATGTGTATATATATATATATATATATATATATATATACTGTATATATATATGCATTCAGACCTACTAGATGAGGATGGTACAGCTTTATGTGTAGTATAATATATATATATATATATATATATATAATTATATATATATATATATATATATATATAGATATATACTGTATATATGTATATATATATATATGTGTGTGTGTGTGTGTGTGTATAATCAACTAAGAAAATATAAGTAGAAGCAAAGGTGTACCTGTACTGTTGGCAGATAATAAGACTAATATTGTATATGACACTCATATGATGTGACAACATGGTATTTAAAGATGCTTGCTCAGCATGCAGCACATTTTATTATTATTCAGTGTAACTAGCATCACATTTCTCAGTGATAATTATCTGCTTCTGATCTCTGATGAAGCAATGCAACCAATTACTCCTATAACTGGATATGTTGGCCCACTGTAGATGTGCATACCTTAATGAATCCGTCTCTCAGTGCTCATTATAAACAGCAGCACTCCTGTGCTACCTTTGTATCATATGTCCTTGTCTTTACTACAAAGTTATCATTCAGTTGTTGCAAACGTTAAATTATATAAAAACACAGAGAGATTACTCATCGCTCATTGTATTTATGGATATACAGTAAATGAACTTTCTTCAAGCAAATTCTGTTCAGGGATTTATTTTTTTGTCTTCTATGTGCTATAGAACGTCATTACAAAAGTATTCTATTTACTTGAAGGGTTTTAGCATTAAAGACTTTCTATGTAACAATTGAACAAGAATGATTTATTTATATGGGGTCACTAATTCCTTTAGATACTATACTTTACAAGTGGCTAGAGCTCAACAATGAACAATTAGGAGTTACAGAAATGTATAAAATATTTATGTATACTTGTTTTATATCTAATGTATATGCCACAGTACATAATATATTTACTTACAGTATTATACTCTCTTTGCAATTAACACCAACCTTAATATATAGTAAGTGCTTATACTATTAGTGCATATGTATTGAAATTTTTTAAAAAATTGGTGATTATGATGTTTGCTAAATATATTTAGTACCATGATATTTTATCATTTTTAACAACTCAGAGATGCTATATATGTCCATATAAAATTATCCTGCTTATGATCTAGAATACATTCTGTGGCTCAGTTTGTGCTGTTCCATTTATTCAAGTCCAGTTATTAAAGTGTCTGATCAAGTTCCAGTTATTAAAGTATCTGATCAAGAAACCCCTCTGGTATACATTTACAGTTCTCTAAGATAGTTTTATATATTTTTTTTTTTTACATTTATTATAAACTGTAGCAGGGCATGCTGGAATGTGTAGTTCCACAACAGATGGAGGGCTGCATGTTGAACACCCCTGATTTAGAGATTCATATACTAAATATGTTTATTTTGGAAACTTCTTATGATGAAGGCGCTACAATGTCTTCTTGCAGATAAGCTTCTTTTTGACTCGTAATTCCCATATTTTGTCCCCGAGCCATTCTGTAATTCTTCGTCATGCAACATTATTCTTACAATACAACACATTGGGGGAGTAGCCTAGTGACTTTTGCTTGGTATGAAATCATTCCAATGGCATAAGAATTCAATGATAACAAGACCTGTGTCTCAAGTACTGAAACTGAGACACAAAGCAGGATAAGAGTTACCAGGCACATCGTACTAACGGCTCGATTCAGACCCGCTCGCTAGATGCGTATGCACGCAGCCAGCTTATGCAAATCCGGCTAACTAACAGCAAGGCAGGCGATCGCACGGCAAGGCATTAACACGCCCACTATGTCTTGGTGTGCGATCGCTCTGTGTATGCAGACGCCCACTTGCGCACGTCATCTCCAGGATGTGTATGCAACCATCGGAAGCGAACGCAGCGCTTGTGGTTGACCATACCCTACCACAAGCACTGCGAGCACTTCAGTGTAAAATTCAGCCAGGTGACGTGTACTATGACGGTGCGTCTTAATTATGCACACCTCTGAAACGGCGGTGAGATGCTCAGGCACGCCTGTGTTCGCACCTCCACTCCCCCATTTTCAAAGACCAACCCCTGTCACCACCCACAAATGGTTTCTCTTGTTACTCACTTGGGTTAGCAGTCTATGTGCAGCAAGCGCATGCTTCCTGATCGCTAAGACTGGTTCGCGCATGCACACTGCGATGCGTACATATGTTCACATTTCAAATATTGGCTGGCTGCGTGCGAACGCTTCGTAGCGAGCGGGTCTGAATTGGGCCACAAATTTGCTCATAAACTATTGGGCTTTAGCAATGTTTACAAATGACCAAAGCGCATACTTGCCAAATCTCCCTCATTGTCAGGGAGACTCCCTAAAATAGTAGCAATCTCCCTGGCTCCCTGAAGAATCTAGCAATCGCCCTGATTACACCTAAGCCCCATTATGTAGTAGGTGTGTCCTGATAAAGGGGTGCCGAACCCCGAAATGTCAATTAAAGCACCATTTGTTTCACCGCTATGACCAGTCATAGAGTGCCACCTTCTTCTGTTTGTTGTATTTAGGGGTGTGCTCTCCCTAGGATGGCACCCAAGCAAGTTATATTAAGGCTCCAGCTGCCTCCAGAATGACGGGTTTGTGGTCTTATATACATGTATTTTCGGAAAAGTATCAGTGTGTTTTCATCAAGAAAATAGATCTTTCTAACTGCTTTGGGGCTGGTGTACATTTGGCTCTAAGTCAATTTTATGACACACCCCTCAGATGTAGCAGTACACGCCCACTTTATCGCCGCGCTCATAGGTGTTACGTTCACAATCTCCCTGAAATGCTTTTTCAAAAGTGGGCATTGTTCAAGCATGAAACATGCAGGGAAGGATTATGGGATAAACCATACACTTTACTGCTGTGGCAAAACAGGTAACATAACATGGAGGATTACCAACAGAGGGAGCCCTGACCAATATGGTGCAATAGGCAAGTTTTATCTGGTGCCCCTTAAAGTGCAGCCAATTCCTCCACTAAGTATTGTGTGCATACACTCACACAAAAACTGCTACATAGCTTTATGAAACCAGTGCTAAATGCACAATACACAAAACTATAATTATAGTATAAATATCAAGGAACTAAAAACATAAATAGAAATATTATATAAATAACAATGAATTATGTAATATAAATAAGGGTACTGTTCAAAAGGCAAATTAAATTGAAAACACTAAAACAAGTGTACTTCTAATGCACCACCTAGTTGACATGAATATGCCACAAAATGATGCCCCCAGTTTACATGGTTATGCCACACACTACTGCACGTAGTTCAAATAAATATGCCACATATTGATGCCCCTGTCTCCTAACTGGCGGTCATAGTAATGGGTGGTCCCAGTTTTAGGAACGTATCAGATATTGTGTTACTGTTTCTTGGTAAAAAATATTCACATATTATGTATATATATTTTAGCGTTGCAGGCGGCAGGGTGCCTGTTAGTGAAAAGGGAACTGTTGCGCATGCTTAAAAAAGGGTGTGGCCTCTCAAATAGGGGGTGTGGTTTAGAAACACACCCCCTTTTCATATTCTGCAGCACTTCACAGCTAATATGTGGCCATTCACAAAAGTCTCTGTCCCTGTGGAGCTTACAATCTACAGTATAATCCCTACTACATGTACATGCACACACTAGGGTTAATTTTTGATGGGTGCCAATTATCCTACCTGGATATTTTTGGAGTGTGGGAGGAAACCAGAGTACTCGGAGGAAACCCACGCAAGCACAGGGAGAATATACAAACTCCACACAGCTAGGGCCGTAGTAGGAATCAAACGCACAACCTTAATGCCGTGAGACAATAATGCTAACCACTACACCATCTGTGCTGCCCCAATTTAAACAAATAAAAGTTATAGACATTTATTCTCCACTATTCTGTCGGCACTCCCAAATACAACAAGCAAAATGCCTTAGTGTCCATCCAAATATACATGCAAATAGAACAGGAACGGCACTCAGAGATGTCTTCAGTAAATAAATGCAGGAGTATTAAAAGCAGCAATGTTTTGGGGGTATAACCCCCTTTATCAAGCCACACTATATATATATATATATATATACACATATATATAGTGTTCCCTCTAGCTCCGGCGGGAGGCAGAGCGCTGGAGCTAGAGAGGGCATGTCCGCATGCGCCCGGCGTCTATTTTCCGGCGGTGACCGGGTCACCGCACATTTCTTCACCCGCGGGATACTGCGACCCGCGGGTGAAGACGGTTCCCGCAGGCTGTTAGGGCAGGGCGCTTTTTGCCCTCCTTCTGGAGGGCAGGGCGCTTTTTGCCTTCCAGAAAGAGGGCAGGGCGCCGCGCCCCGCTAAAACAGCCTAGCGGGAACGCTACATATGTATATATATATATATCAATATATATATATATATATATATATATAGAACAAACAATCCGAGGCGGCACTCAACGTCTTGAAGTACAAATATATCCTTTAATCCAACGTTTCGAGTAGGAAGCTCATCATCAGGGAATATATTAAAGAATATATTTATACTTCAAGACATTGAGTGCCGCCTCAGATTGTTTGTACTATGTAGGGATTATACCCCATGGAAGGCACCAGTGCAGCTATTTTCTTTTGTCACTGACTGGAGGAGTGCCGGGATATTGCCATATACTATATCTATATATTTATATATTGTGATATGATTGGGGTAGGGGGGTTCCTCTCCTGGGGTAGATGGACACCTCCTTACACCACCATTTTGTATTGTGCAACACCAATAATCAAATAAACAAAACATAAAATAAATCCTAGCCCGTCTGGGTTCTAACTAGATAGTAGAATTCCCTCACTAACAGAACACAAAACAAGTTCACGTCCACAGTACCTTCATGTTTGTATCAAACAGGGTCTCAGAGCAAGCTAACCTGCGGGCCTGCTCTCCCAGGTATGAGACACTGTACCAAGACAGTACACAGCTCTTTTGAGCCACTTCCAGGTGTAATCACTCATTAGCCTGCTCTCAGGCTGAAAGGCCTAACACCTGAAACGGCCCCGTGGATGGAGCCCTCCCTTCTCTCTCACATCCACACCCCCAGGACCCATTCTTTGGCTTTTACCAAAAGCCGACACTCAAACCAGGTTGTAAAACAGACTTCTCCTGGGGGCTAAAACACATAGGACAGGAACCTGGGACACACATAGAAGCCATTCCACACTTCACCAGTGCTTCTATCACTATATATATATATATATAATTGCAAAGGGGTGCTCTTAGCCAGTCATCCCAAATGGGCTCCAGTAATATACAGCATGGATTAGGTGACACTACTACAGCAGCAGAGGTAATTTCAAAGGTTTTATTTCTTACAAATAGCAGCTGATGATGATGACACATACAGAGGAGGATTCAGGAGACAGCAATAAAGTAGGGACTTACAGTAATGTGGGGTCCCTTGACGGGTGCCGCAAGCTTAAATGCATTGATCAATTCATGAACCAAAACCCCACTGTTTATTATTATTGTTAGTTATTATGGTGAGTGCAGAGCCCCTGTGATTTCTGTTTAAACAATGTGGTCACATAGCATGCTGCACCCCAAATCTAGGAACGGTGAGTGCCATGGATTAGTGTATATGGATTATAATAGCTCAGTCACTTGCAGGTATTACAATTACTTTATATTGTAATACATTTTCAGTAGGGATGCCTCCCTTTATCAGTCTAACTCACACAGACTCCGTGGACCTCTGCTGAGACACCCAGGGCTGACACTTTGCCTCTCCGGATCTCTACGACACATTGCTGGTGCTTCTCTGTGGTCCCCAACAGGTATTCACTTGGCAGCACCTTAGCATCACTGTTTGCCCAATCTCAGCTCACAGAACTGCGACACTTCACCACGTTCTCCATCTCTGCTCTTCGGGTGTCCCAATCACTGTACTGCGCATGTGCAAAACCACAAATCCCTTATTTTTTACAGCTTGTCTCTTGCACTCTGCAGCTCCACCTAGTGGCCGCCTTCCACAATACAGTGTCCATTGGTTCTTATTAGAGCCAGGGGTATCACAGATGTATGTGGACACTGGCATAACTACCGTAGGTGCAGGGAGTGCGACTGCAATGGGTCTGGGGCCACCTCCGGGGCCCGTCCATCCCCCTGCACTTACGCTTCCAGGCCAGCTGTGGTCACGTCCTCCTTCAGCAGTGTGCTGTGCAGGACAGGCACCGCTGCCATCCCAGTCGGCCCCTCCTCTGTCTCTCCTCACTGACTGATACTGGGAGGAGGCGTGGCTGTGATCCGGAGATGTCCCAGCAGGCTCAGCATGGCCACGCCTCCTCCCAGCATCAGTCAGTGGAGAGACAAAGCTGACCGGGAGAGGAGATGTGCCTGCCCAGCACAGTACATGCTGAAGCAGGACAACCATGGAGCAGAGGTAAGTCGCGGAGGAGGGGAGTGGAGCCGCAGTGGACGTAGTGGGGGCCCGTGAAAATTTTGCTATGGGTCCCCAGGTCTAGTTACCCTCTGTATCTGGATCACTTATTCCATCTCTCCATTCCCTTAATACACATCCGGCTCTATTTACATGTACTGTATCATATACTCCATGACAATAAATAGTTATTGTTTATCTTGCAAAATAAGATTGAGCATTGTGACCTGTATACAGATTGGTATGTAATCAAGAAGCAGATGGTCGAAATGCCGACCGCCGGCTTCTCGACTGTGAAATCTCAGTATGGGACTAATGATAGGCGTCAGAATCCCGACGCATGGCATACTGAACGAAAGTAAGCTGGGCGTTGCGATCGGACAGCCTCAGGGGAGAAGGGTTAGGTTTAGGGGCTCCTGATAGGACGTAGGGTTAGGCACCCCCCCGGGAGGGTTAGGTTAGGGGAAGGAGGGGTTAGGGTTAGGCACCCCCCCAGGAGGGTTAGGGTTAGGCTAGGGGAAGGAGGGGTTAGGGTTAGGCACCCCCCCGGGAGGTTTAGGTTTAAGGTGCGGGGAGGGGGTGGGTTAGGTTTAGGCACCCCTGGGGCGGTTAGGGTTAGGCACTAGGGGGGTGGTTAGGGTTAGGCACCCCTAAGGGAGGGTTAGGGGGGGAAAGGGGTAGGGATAGCATACGTACCTGCCCTGTCGAGTTCTGCGCTGTTCGGGCTGCCGGCGTCAGGATTTCAACCTCCAGGCTCACGTCCGAAGGTTATTCATAGCGATCCCTACAGATGTGTCTGTATTCAGCTAGAGTTTTTAAGTGACCAAAAACACACTTTAAATTACTAATTTCCTATTTAGTACCAATCAATCTAATGTAGTGTATGTTAGACAAATAATATATAATATACAAATACTTTATTTTGCATTTAGAAGAATTAATAGAGTCTGACTATGGCGTGTTTTGGCTAGAAGAGCCTATGGTGAAATTCCGCTGACAAAATTGGCAAAATTAGTGGCTGAATGTGGAATGTGTTGTACTATGCTGTGTGACAGTTTGGAGCTGAATGGTTGGTACTTTATCTCCATCCACTTTATCTCTCTCCAAGGCTTAGTACATAGGTGTCACATTGCTGTTTTTTTTATTTTGTCTTCTCTACCTGAAACTTTTGTTGTTATTCTTTCATGCGCACTTATATAAGCATGACAGGACTGAGTATGTCACTGTTTCAGGTGACGATTTAATAAGGAATGATCTTTGCAAATAATTTGACTGTGGCTTTGATTCAGGTCACCTGGCTGTCATCCTAGATTTCTGTTAATTGCCTGCTCAATGCCTTTTGATTTTTATCTTTGATACTGCTGTAAATGTACATTTACACTTTTAGCTGTGATGGAAGAGCAGATTGAGCATTCACTTAGGACATTCTTCGGCTGCACCTGTGAGGCTTCAGTATTAAATTAGTGGATATTGAAGCTAAGAAATTGCACCAAATTATCCCTTTGTGCTTAGTGAGTTATACTTCTGGGAACTAATTTTAGTTGCTGTCTGCTTCTGTGTCAGTAATACATTTGCATGTTGCTTAAAAAAGTAAAAATATTGTAGTTGGAACATAGTGTGTGTATGTATTTCTGTGCTTCATTTCTTGTTTAAAATGAATTATATTTAATAAAAATGTTTAAATAGATACTGACGTGTCCTCTTGCATCTTTGCCGCTTACTTGGCAAACGTGCGCACACATTGCACCATGTGATTTGCCGAGGCTGCGTGCACCACGGTACGCCATGCCGCGGCTGCGATCGCAACATGCAATACCTATGGATCGCAGGTGGGAAAGCTGTGCGCCTACCAGGTCGGGGGCATGTGACTTTCGCCAAGCGGCAAAGATGCAAGTGGACATATACTGTATGTGTAGATAGATAGATAGATAAAGCAAATAAACACATGGGAGCATCCATAGTGTATTAAAATAACCACAATAATTGGATCAATGTATAATAGCCAAATAGACCCGTACCAGATATAGAGAGACTTCCATAGCAATACCATAGACAATTTATTTAAAATACAATACAAAAGTGCTGCCTTGGTATATAGGGGCCTATTTATCAATATTATTTTTATAAAAATAAAATGTGAAAATGGTTTTCACACCCTTTTGGCATTATTTTAGTATCACATAAATTAATTACAGAGCAATTGGAGTAGTTTTTGTAAAAAAAAACAAACTACTCCAATCCCTTCAATTCACATAATTTTAGAATGTAGATTGCATTTCCCATACTTGTAATGGGTAATGTGATCTGCCTGAGATTTACTAAACATCAACTGTAAAAAAAATACAGGGGAAAGCCCTATGATGATCAGGGCTTTTCCCCGATTCCCTGACTCCTACTCAGCTCTGATAGGTAGAGCAGAGACAGGAGTCGGTCCCAGTGATCAGCTTTGTGGTCTAAACAGACCACATGCTGGATCACCACCAGCGCCCACTGCCCCCCATCTGCCACTGCCGTGCCCCCCCTCCCCCGCCCGCCGCTACACCCACCACCTCCAGAGCCTTCTGACCCCCCCGCAGTGTAAAATGCATTGGGGAGCTAAGTGGTGACCTCCTCTGACCGGTGGATCAGCCGATCCTGCAATCAGCTCAGATGCCGGCACTTTCCTGCATCTCAGCTGATTGTGTTTGGGCATATTTAATCTCATGGGTATGCCTTTCTGAAGCTTCCAGATCATCTTGCATGTGGGAAATCCCACCCTATTGATTGTTGTCGGCTTAAGAAAGAACGGCTGCAGAGACCGTCTTGCTTTAGTTCTTGAGGTGCTCTTCCCCATCAATTCACAGGTTAGGCTGATTCTACCCTACTGAGGTCATTGTGTCATTGGGAGGGGCGTGCGAGGTTTGCAGGCACCCTAGGCAAAGCTACACAGCACTGCCCCCCCCCTCAATAAAGTAGATGTATTCAATGAGGGTCATTTATGTTATTATTTATCCATTTATATATAAACAAGCACTGTACAATACATACTTGTTTATATATATATATAAATATATATATATATATATATATATATATATCATACATAGCAACTTTTTGCTTCCAAATCAGCAACAAAAGACCAGCACCCCACCTTAGAAAATATTCACATCTGGAGCACAAAAGAGCAATAAAGCAAAGCCATCTCATCTTGCAAGGTTAGGGTTAGGCTAGGGGAAGGGGGGATTAGCGTTAGGCACCCCCGGGGGGAGGTTAGGGTTAGGCACCCCTCCCCCGGGAATCTTAGGTTTAGGGTGTGGGGAAGGTGGGGTTATGGTTAGGCACTGGGGGGGAGGTTAGGGTTAGGCACCCCTAAAGGAGGGTTAGGGGGGGAAAGGCTTAGTAATAGTTAAAATAATAATTAATAATAATAATTTTATTTATATAGCGCTTTTCTCCTAAAGGACTCAAAGTGCTTTACATTTACAGTACAAAATACTAAATAAGCTTAAACAAGGGACATTAGTGAAATGCTTGGGTGAAGAGGTGAGTCTTGAGTCTATTTTTGAAGGATTCTAGAATGGAGGCCTCTCGAACTGTGCGGGGAAGTGAGTTCCAAAAGGTTGGGGCCACAAAACTGAAAGCTCGACCCTCAGACGAATTCCATGAGATTCTAGGTACTGTTAATAGTCCTTCGTCAACGGATCGCAGTAATCGAGTGGGACAGTAAGGAATCAGAAGCTGCTTCAGGAACCCTGGGCCATGGTCATGAAGGGCTTTGTAAGTTAGTAAGCCAATCTTGAAAACAATTCGCCATCTGACAGGCAGCCAGTGAAGGGAGTAGAGAATGGGTGTTATGTGGCTGGCACGGGGCTGGTTGGTTAATAGCTTACGATCTGGATTTTGGACACTGTCGGTATTTGAACCGTCGGACATAGGCCCGGCGGTCTTTCATACCGATCCTGTCTATTTCCTACAGACACCTCTTGCTACATTTGCATTTGAGTTGGACAGTATTGCACAGGCGCTTCCTTGCTGAACTGGGACAGTCACCATTTCATAGTTTGCTTCAACATCTTCAAATACCGTGAATGCAAACCAGATTAGCTTTGAACCAGGGTTGACTGCGACAATTGAACTAGGGCAAATCAGGCAAATTTGGTAACATTTTAAACAGTTTCACAGTTTTCAAGGGTTTCTAATCTAGGCTATAGGTTACAGAAGGTGCTCTCTCCAGATCAATTTATGCCACTTGACTTAATTTTCACCCACTGTGATGGTGCGTACTTTACTACACAACAACACTAATTACATTTAAACATTGGACACTTTTTCTTTCATTACTTTTTAAATGGTGGCGCTATGTCCGTTCCTGTCCATATATAGAGCACTTCTCTAATAGTCATTCTGTTTACTCTAACCAGGGTATATATTTTTAAAAATGAATACTTTATGGCATGATTCTAAAAACAGCGTTTTATCTACATAACAAGCTAAAACACAGGTTCCATAATATAAGGCTGACATCCTGCCTTTAAATCTACTTGTATGATTTCATTATGTTTTATTTGAAGTTAACCTGTCAACCCATCTCGTACATCCCTAAGACACTGAGAAAAGTGACACGAGAATACTATACACAGAGTATAGTTTTCCACTGAAAAAGACTTAAAATAATGAACTCACTATTTGGATTGTCAGGAGAAAATACACTTTGATTGATACAATCTTTGTATAAATTCTAGGGGCCTACAATCAGGATAATTCTACGTTGGGAAACCAGCATTTATGAAAATTCACACAAACCCAACTATAGCACAAAATACCTACCCTCCGTATTACTTGTCTAGCTGTAATTTGTAAGTTCAAAGCTCTCAGTGGCTGCGTTACAGAATAACTTTGCAAAGAGCCCTGTGAATCCCAGAATCAGCTGCTTGCTGTCTGCTAAACCACTGCTGTTCCAGGTTTGTTTTTAAGCACGGCGGTTGCTTTCCCTGTGGCTTTCGTGCTGGCTCGCCTAAAGGGAATTTTCGCTGAGGTCTGGTTTGAACTACAGCCCTCGCGTTTACTTGTGCCCCCTGCTGCTTAGATTGAAGCATCGCTTTGTGCTGGCAGCTGCGTTGTCTGATTATGACATGTCATCCCTGTTTTTTCTGTTAACCTCCTTGCTCGGAGTCTTAGCTAAGTCTTGCTGCCTCAGTCGGCCTCCTTTACCTGGACCCTGCTGTCTCCTTTGTCTGTAGAAACGGAAAAATTTCATTTTTTTTCAGGCTTTTTACCTTAAACTCCTTCCCCTTCCCATTTCCCACTGCTGCTAATCCGACATCAAATGCGCAGTTTGACAACATATATCTCTATTCTGATATGCCACAAAGTTTTAAGGAGACGGAGGTTTCCTAGTACTATGTAAAATATCTCAACAAACACAATCCACTTTGGGACTTGATTGAGCTATGAAGCCTATTGCTTTTCTTTTTACATTATCTGATTTGGAATAACTCTATAGTTTCAGCTACAGGGTGCCCTCTGGGTCCAAAGATATCAAGCTTTCAATCTGCTGGCTAAGTAGTACAATCACAATGTGGACACCAAGATAGCCCAGCGCAAAATCCTACCACTATGTTCAAACAGCTCTGATACAGCTCCATTGTTATACAGTTGATTGGATGTTAAAAAAAACTTCTGCTTAAAAATAGTTTTGTTATTGTATAATACTTTAAACCTTTTTTTTTTTTTTGTTAAACCTAGTATTAACATCAGAGACAGGGGAGTATTTATAATGGGTGCAACACAGGCCCCTGGGTCCAGGGGAGCCCACACCCCATGTACCCATTTAAAATATACTTACATCTCCGTTGACCCGGCGCTGTCTGCTGAGCTGCAGAAATAACCAGGAAAATGGCCACCGTGGCCATTTTCTGTTGATTCACGCATGCGCAGTAGAGATGTCCCGGGAACGCAGCGCAGGGGGCGCAATGTTCCCGGAGACCTGCGCATGCGCAATGGTCTCTAGCAAATTGCCAGAATCTACTGCACCACCGGAGAGGAGGGGGCTCGATCGAAGCCTGCACGTGGGCCCCCTCTTCTCTTAAAGCGCCTCTGACCAGAGAGGTTCCGTTTTTACTTCTTTTGCTGTTTTTGTGGAGTTTAGTAGTGCAGGGTGAACTAACAAACTAACGAAGGCAAGGACATTACACGGCAATGATGTTTTAGTGTGGGCCACATTGATTTACATCTAGATACGATTAAGGCTGGCACCCGTTCACATCAGGTGTCTGCAAATGCCGAGCAGCAGTAAAAGGAACATACAGAAGCTCCTAACCTTCCGGCCTGATCAGGAGTCTGAAATTGGAACTGTCCAGGGGCAGAACTATGGGAGACAATGGAGGCGCCTGCTGCCGGGCTCCAGCTCTGAAGGGGCACCTTCTCCATTGCCCACAACATATTCACCCAATTAGGGCTGTGATTATGTACCCGAAGTGTACTGTCTGCCCAATACATGGCACCCCTTCCCGGCACCTGAGAAGCCACTATACACTAGTGGAGAGCTCCATGTTAGACCATCAGCTGCTGCCTTTGTCTATCTATAGCCTGTCTGCATACGAATTGCTACATTACAGTGTCAGTGGCTGTGACAGGGGGGCACCAAATTATAACTGGCCTTCCGGCGTCTGGGATGAATTTACGCCACATGAACTGTCCCACCTTAATCAGGACATTTGGGAGACATGTCAGTGCAAAAGTGATATAGCTGGTGATGGCCGTCATCTTTCATTTTCTTGTACAGTAGAACCAGATTCTCCCGGGGAAATGAGGGCTACTTGGAAAATCAAAATCACAGTTAATCCGAAAATACGTCCATGTGCAATATCTACTTTATTGTATTCAGCTATTATTATGGACATGGTTCTCTCTGTGTAGCCAAAGTGGAAAGGCAAAGACAGGGCCGGATTCCAAGATTCAAGTGATGCAGAGATTTACGCAGATTGGGCGGTTTTATCCATTGTGCATGACACACTGCTCAGCGATTGTATTGTTGCGATCAAGCTCACACTGAGGATTCACTCACAAAGTGAGTGACAGGTAGCCAGCGTTTGGAGGAGGTAACAGGGGGAGTGGCTAGGCAAATGCAGGCTTGTTGGGACCATTTACAGGCCGTTTCATGGGCGTGTATAAATTAGCCACTGCGATCTCCTTTGCAGTATGAGAGCTCTCAGCTGGTCAGGACAGCTGCAGTGGTTGCGGCTGGTCAGACTTGACTAACAATCTGCGTGACTGTCCCTACTGCGTTGATGTTACCAATGTTTTCTCTGCTGTACGTCATCGGACAGATATGAGAAGACAGCAGCAGACGTCCCTATGCTCTGCTACGCTTTGGAAAGCATTAGCATATTTTAGCAATTGCGATCCGTAAGAGATCGCAGTTGTGATTGCAGTAGCGTAAATCTCGGAATCAGGCCCACAGTACATAGGGGTGTCAGTCGGAAATGGACATGCGCAGACTAGCTCGGCCTCTTTACTCTTGAGTATTTATATACTGTAGAACCAGAAAGGGTTAAAATAATTTTAAAAACTGTGCTACGGTTAATTGAGGTTCTACTGTAATGAATGTTTATCCACCATTTCAGTTACCTCCGTGACTTATTTTCCATACCACTGCAACATTTTGAGATTTTAATTGGGACATCTTACTAAAAGTCAAGACACTATTATTCTTCATTATTCTACAAATACTCTCCCAGATGGCACTATATAAGTAGTTTGATATTGTACTAATAACCAAGTGCCTTCGACTATAAGTCTAAGAACACGGCTGCCTATGTCTGTGATTTAGCCTTAGTAGGTCTCTCAGTGGGCAATTTTTTGTTGATTCTATGGTATAAAGCATCAGATGCTGAGTTTCAAGCAGTGAACGTCACTTCATTGGCATAAATCATCTTGGATTTCTGAGTGTTAAAAAGCTGTCAACTTTGCCTACATCTTAAAATGGAACCACTGCCGTTCAGGATATCTTCAGTAATATTTATTTCAATTTATATTTGCAGGCTTGATTACACTTTATATGCAAATGAGTCATTATACTTTAGAAAAACAGTATGTTAATTTGATTAATTTCTTGTCTTATTTAATTCTCATGAAATGTCACCTGCCGTTCATCACAGCACACAAGTCATTTCAGTGGCGGCAGCAATCAGTACAGGAAGTCAGAGAATTACATTTAGCAAACAGAGAAGAATATAGATCAGAATTATTCTAGGGAATACTACGCTACGGAAAACGCTGGAGAGGCACTTTGCCGGCTTAAGAAGCTAATTAAGGTCATTCGATAAAAATGTTTTCCTGAAAATGTTGATTATTGAGACACAGATCACAAATTTGAAGAAGTAGTTAAAGAGAAGGACTTTTGACAGAGACGGAAAATTGCATTTATTTGTTTCCCTTGCAATGTAAGTTGCAAATAATAAAAAGTCCATTTAATGAAGCATTTTCTTTAGTCAGCATTTGTTTTCTTATTAGAGTGTAATATGATTTCATGGAAGCGAAGTTATACCCGAGTGACATCCTTTTGAACTTTCAACACGCCGTTCTGAAGAAGGCTGGATTATTGCAGATTTATATAAATGTTAACATGCAGATGGAGCAGTCCGTATTGCAACCTAAATCTATTTCAGCTCACCATTTAATGTCATGTTATCAGCCGTGTTTACTTATAAGGGGCTACAAGTAATATAAAAGAAAATTATCACACATAGGGGCCTATTCATCATACGATAAATGGCCCAGTAACCATGCTAGTTTCCGCATATTTAGGTTACCGGGCTATTCATCATCTGGGTCCGATAGGACCCCCTGATAATCAGCAAACTCCGAAAACGAAAAGTTTTCGGAGTTTGCTTCTGAGAACAAGCGCCATCTTCAGATGGCGCTTGTACTTGGATCCCCGCTCCTTCCTATGGGAAGGAGTTCTGGAGATGCGAAGAGGGATCCTAGCGGATCCCTCTGCCGTCTCCTCACTCCCTCCCCAGTGGCTTTGCGCATGTATGACCCGAGGTCACGCATGGGTAGCTGGGAGGACAGGGAGCAGGTAAGTAATGCAGCTACTTCTGTAGCTGTGATACTAACCACAGAGACAACTGCTTTTCGGAGCAGCTGTCCCCTCACCGTAGCAATGATGAATTGCTCCGGTGTCACGTTTCCGCCGCTTCAAGTTGGATACTTAAGAATCCCTTGCAGAGAGTTCAAAACTTCATCTTCGGAAGCCATACAGCCTCCGATGATGAATAGGCCCCATAGAATCAGAACAAGGTTGTCTGACAAGATGCAAACGTTAGTAGACAGTAGTGAGGGACCTGCTTGTGAGAGCTAACAATCAAGAGGGAGAAGGTAATGCTGGTACAGTAAAAGGTTGATGTTCTTGGATGGAAGCTGGTATTGCGAATAGGGAGTTGTACATAGATAATTTATCACAACTGTTTTAAGAACGTGGGGGCTAGCTTCCAGCGTCATATTCAAAGGTCCCTTGGTCCCGAAGCATTAAATACTCCATGGCCCCTCTCACCTCTAGTCACTGAACACAGTCCATCTACGGAACTTCCACCCATGTTGCCTGCCTTTATGGGAAATTTGTTAAGTCTACCATTTGGCTCTCATTTGTGCTCCTCATGTGTTTATTAAGCATGCATAGTATTATGCTATTATTATTATTATATAGCAGCATCAATAACGCAGCACTGTACAGTGAATATTTGTAATTCACGTCATTTCCAGCCCCATTGGGGCTTACAGTCTAAAGACCCTACCTCACAAGCACACACACACTAGGGACCATTTTAGTGTGTATGTTTTTGGAGTGTGGAAGTACTCAGGGAAATGCCCCTTAAACACCTGGAGCACATACAAACTCCACACAGATAGGGCCTTGGTCAGGAATCAAACTTATGACCCTAGTGCTGTTAGGTAATGATGCTAACCACTGTGCTCCATAGTTGCTGGAATTGGGCCCTTTATGGATATTGGACCCTGTAGAAGTTGCTACACTACCCATATTTCTATTTCATTAAGGCTAACATTTTAAATACATGTTGATCTAGTTTGAAAACACATTACAAACAAACAGACTATTGCTTTAATTGTCTTTCTTGCTTCAGGTTGGTCAGTTAATTAGTGATTGGTTGTTATTTATTTGCTGCTAATATTGCACGCACTGCTAGAGCAACAGTACAAACACTATCTGGGGAAGATGGAGGTCAACCAGGGAACGTGTATGTATATACCTGCTGGCGGAAGGTGGCAGGCAGGATGGAGCTGGAGTCAGATTGAGGTGTCCGGTTCCAATATACTATATTATTATATATGAGATATATACTGTAGAAAGATATTAGATAGACAGACAGATAGATACAGTAGATGGATAGATGTCACCGGTTCTGCATATATACAGTAGATGCCACTGTAAGTCTAATATTTACCAAACTTTCTCTTTGATGGAATTTACACTTGGCACATCAGGATGATTAAAAACCAGCAGACTTTTCACAGCATGGTAAGACATAGGATTTGATTTATCTTCCTGCTTTCCTTACCACTTGCTGTGACACTTCTTGTAAAATTTTAATACTCTTGTTTCATATAAGGCATTTGTTAAATAAGTTAATAATACAATGGTTGGAAAAAAATATCTTCTTTTATTCCCCAGCATCTTATTAAAGGTATAATTAATGCATCCATTTAATGAAGATATATATGTGTATATATGGTAGTAATCGTTGATCCTCTCAATTCGTCAAAAAGTCAATAGTTCACAACATCTTAAATAAGGAATATAATATTTCCAGTGATACAATCCCTGATCTTTGGGTAGCTGCATCTTCTCTGGGTCATGTTTCCAACTGAGTGATATGGCGCCCTCTGGTGTAGTAATTTTAGGTGATTAGAAGTAAATTGCACACATACCATACATTTAAATAAATTGTATCTTCTATAATAATTTACTCTGTGCTCCTGGACTTTCCTAAATTTTCACCTGTTATTCCGACATACCACATAAAATAAGAAATATTTGCGAAAATTGTGTAATGCTGGTGTACATATATACAGTAATGTGACCAAGTACTCATATAAAGTGCCTGCGCACCAAAGTGCCAGTGAACCATCTAAGGTGACTTGCTTGCTTCACAACGGTGGATGTGTCCTTCAAGCAGCACCAACAACTCCCAATATGATAATAGAAAACATGTGCATAGTGTAACACTGTGATACAGCTTCATTGCTAACATCACACCACGAATCTAAGAAGCGTACCAGAGTGACCACGGGAATGTTACATATCAATCAATAACCCTGGTACTCAGATCCTTGTGCTCCTTAATATTCCCAGAGGTCAGAAAAATAAAGACAAACAATAGATTATTTGGTGTTAAATTGAGAAAACAGACATCAGATATTACTTGTACATTCTAAACAGAATAGAATGCCTATCTGGTAAAAACATGTCCTTCTGATATCATGTTCCTTCCAGTGGAAATAATCCCAATGTGTTTCATCCTTGTTAAGGTATTCTGCACTTCACCATGGGGATCAGCAGTAATAGTATACATCCTGTCATCACCTTAAGGCTTAAATGCCCACTATATGACATACAGGTGATTCCCACGGGTGTATGTCTACTTACTAATAACCACGCAACGTGGACTTCATACTCTGGTACTTCTGTATGCACCCCCCTCTGAAGGCTGTGCCTACAGCCAACACAATTTGTCCTCACTGTATGGATAACGGTTTAAAATTTCCTTTCGGTGGAGAGCTGTTGTTTATTTTCACATATAGGAGTGTGCTTTACTTATTCACATACAGTATATATGTATGTATATTCAGCCACAGGGCCGTAGAGCGCAATGGCGGTCCAGGGTGATTGGGGGGCATGACCACATGACCAAACCCTGGGGGCGTGGTCACACCCTTTAAAAAAAAAATAAGCAAATAAAAAAACTATACATGCTGACGTACTGTGGCCTTGGCATCGAGAAAGGGGCGTTCTTCCCACTGTCCAGGTGGCCTGGACCCTACTTAGACAAGCTCAGTTCCAGGTAATTACTCGCCACAGCCCCCCCTCCCCCCCCTTATACCTCTGTTTAGCTCTTAATACATGTCATTTGTGAGAAACTCACCACTACTGACACATGTATTAGCTGGATGTGCAAGTGCTAACAATTTTAATTTATACCTCTGCAGATAGCGGTTACAGAGGTAGGTTAGTTATCAGGAGGAAGAAGGTAATTCAATTAAATTGGAACTCTCTTTTAAATTCCAAACAAAGTTCTTAGGCCATTAGTATTTACTGTACATAGTTAACATTGTACACCCTAATTCGCTGAGCTACGCCCATACAAAGCTACCGGGCTTTGCACTCCTGCAGACAGTAATTTTCCCACATAGGGGTCTATGTACTAAGCCTTGGAGAGAGATAAAGTACCAACCAATCAGCTCCTGTCATTTTTTAGACACACCATGTAAAGTGACAGGAGCTGATTGGTAGGTACTCATAATGTATATTACATGAAAACCGGCACTAAAACATTTCTACTGTGCCAGGTACAGTTTTGCACTTTGTAATTGACCCGTATTGTATTTTTTTCACTTTCCAATAACAAGATGAGCCCTGTTTTAGAATAAATATGATATAATTCTGAGATTTCTCAGCTGTTTATATTATGACATATGCAAATTAAAGCCACATCTTCCCCCTAAATGATTCCAACTGTATGTCAAATTTCAGCAGATGAAAAGTATACCATAAAAATTCCAGCAATCTCCCTGTCTCCTGCTGATGGATTATATGCATATTTATGTGGAATAGGTGTAGGAAAATATTTACAAAAGTTACAGTTATTAGCATTTGCAATGGTTCCAATGAAAAATAAAAATATGGAGGTTATATGACAACATTTCCTAATAATGAGTATACTTTTACAGTGCTGAATTATCAGGACCATTTTATGCTGTGTATAAAACAAATATTTTAATTCAAAATAATCGTTATTATCAACAAACTAACAAATCTTTTATAACTGATTCTAAACATGTTATTTATATGATGTTTTAAAAGGTCTAATATGTCTTATTGTATTATGTAATGTATATAATGCAATTTGTTAAGTTTATTATTGTCAATTTATTCCAGT
Source organism: Taudactylus pleione (assembly GCA_031769625.1). NCBI lineage: Eukaryota > Metazoa > Chordata > Amphibia > Anura > Myobatrachidae > Taudactylus > Taudactylus pleione. Next base: position 3,307,009 of record JAUIMM010000314.1, on the reverse strand, counting down.
AATTTTTTTCTCTGCACTACTTACAGTACCTTACTACTTTAGTCACAATGTCTCTCCAAACTTTGAGAAATATCCCCGTTTGTCTCTACCCATTTAATCTCTTTCCCAGAATTGATAAATCTCTCCCATGGTGATTTGAATGTTTTAAGTAGTTACAAACCAAAATAAATTATCGCCGTCAAACATCACTGTAGTAGAGTAAAAAATACAGCAGAACTCACCTTAGAGCACTCTTCTTAAAGTCACACTTGTAGTTTTAGAAATGAGTGGGGGGGTGGGAGATCAAACCTTCTGAAGAGGATAAGTGAGAAAGTTTCCCATAGCAACTAAAAAGATTTTAGCTATCATTTATCTCGTAAATAATATAAAATAATAGCTAGAACCTTATAGGTTGACTTGAAACAGGAAACACCTTCACTTGTCATCTTTAGAAGGTTTGATACAGTATGTCTCCCCCTATGCCTCTCAAGTTTCTTAAATCTCTGTCATTAAGGGAATTGATGGATTGTGCATAACCTAGATGTACTGTACATAGTAACTAGTACAGTATTTTCAAAGACAGGTATGCTTGCTTTATACATAGGCACAAAAAACTCAGAAACTTTAATCCTCTTTTTTACACACTGTGTTGTGCTGCCAGCTGAAGATGGATAATAGGACATCTATGTAAAGATAAGCAAATCAATGCAAATAATGATTTATGGCTATTCATATAATTCTGTTCCTTACATAGACTGTAGGTGGCTTATAATGTAATTTTTTGTAGGCTGTGTTGGTGCACAAAAGTGATATGCTGGCCATACACCTGCACAACCAGCATATGATACGATTCACCTCACGATTCCCCGTTGCTCCCTGCAGTGCCGGCGGTACGATTTGGTGTTTTTCTTTACACACGATCTGTCCTACGATTGATCGTGTGCCTCACGCGCTCATCTGGAAAATGTCATTGAAATGACATGAATGGACGCACGATGCATCGCATGTACTAAATTTACAGTACGATCTGCACACGATACGATGGACAATATGGGCTGCACATCTGATCATATGATCTAGTTTAGGAGCTGCTGGAGCACACATCGGATCCTATCCTACTAAAATTATACACGATTTTCACTAGATCCATCACATAACTCGTCGAAAATTGGTCAATTGGCCCGAAATCATGCTGGTGTATGGCCAGCCATAGTTTCCTTAGGCTCCCTTAGGTCTTAAGTAAGTGTAAGCCATGGCTGGAGCTCCATAGAAGGGCCAAAAGGTGATGTTAGAACCTTGTAGAGATGAGCAACCGTTGCGGCAAAATTTGGCACAAATCATATAATCGCAGCTGTTTTGCAGAGTTCCAGAGACATATCAGAGTTCTCCCTTTAGCCTTTCATTCTACAGAATGCTACCCGGCAGTGTAGAAGTACAGTAAATTCACTTTTTGTACAATCTATGGTACATGCATAGACCAAGGTCAATTCAGTAGTCAAAGGTCAATCCACCCTGCGATTACAGTGGGAGTAGAAACATTTATGGCCATAATATACCAACGTAAGGTTATGACCAGATGCAGAACAGAGCAAATATTTAGCAAAACAAAATGTACTCATCCTCGTCTTTACCTTTTCTAAGATTGTGCTACTGTACATGAGACAAGGATCTCACTTGCCTCATGGGAAGAACAACCCTTGTCACAAGGCATTACCTAGAAAATGTTGTTTAGACAGCAAAAATATCTTAATAAGATTCTGTTCATTCAGCCATTACAAAGAAATGTTCTGTTAAAGTGAGCAATTTTTTGGAAGGAATAAATAAATATTCTCCTTCATACAACTATGCCTATAAATATATATATTTATTATTATGTAAAGTGACATTAATCCATAATGCTAAAACTACCAGTAAGCACGGTATTAGTGGTATAAATCAGTGTATTTAAACTTCTGCAAAATGGTTCAGCTTTTAGTTGTCTGGAATATATCCCTAGCATTGCATTATAATTACACCTGCCAAAAGGGTACATTAGAATTTCTAAAGTAGTAATCTCGCTATGGGAGTCTAGTAGAAAACATAAATTACTTAAGAGTAACTTTCTTGCATTACTGTTAAATGCAATCAGACGTCACATAAGTGCTGCCCTTAGTATGTAACATTTTCTTCCTATGACAATGTTGTACTGTTCTTATAACAACAGTATAAAGCACAAATGTGACTTACTGATTATGTACAACAAATAGCAATAAATAAATGTGTTTTATGCTAATTTTGCACAATAGCAGTTGAGTTACATATGTTAATGAATTGCTTTTACCTATATTTTTCACCTTTAGGAATTTTATATGTATATACTGTAAATGTATATGTATACAATTTTAGTATTATATTTTGGTATTTAAATAGTTTACTATAGCTGTAGATTATAAAAATTCTAAAGTTAGCCGGACACATGTCCATGGAGTCTGGGATTCTTTATCCTATCGCTGCTGAGGACCTGTCACACTTACCCTCGATTTACAGTATATGTAATAAAATGCATTAATTTAAGTAAAATATACAGTACTGTGCAAAAGTTTTAGGCAGGTGTGGAAAAAATGCTGCAAAGTAAGAATGCTATAAAAAATAGAAGTGTTAATAGTTTATTTTTATCGATTAACAAAATGCAAAGTGAATGAACAGAAGAGAAATCTAAATCAAATCAATACTTGGTGTGACCACCATTTGCCTACAAAACAGCATCAATTCTTCTAGGTTCACCTGCACACAGTTATTGAAGGAACTCGGCAGGGAGGTTGGAGAACTAACCACAGATCTTCTGTGGATGTAGGCTTGTTCAAATCCTTCTGACTCTTCATGTAATCCCAGACAGACTTGATGATGTTGAGATCTGGTCTCTGGGGGGGCCATATCATCACTTTCAGGACTCCTTTTTCTTCTTTACGCTGAAGATAGTTCTTAATGCGACCAAATGCCATACCTTCAACTTGGAAAAAAGGCCAAGTGACTCAACTATGCACGAAAACATAGGAACTGGGATGCAGAAAAATGGCAGCAGATGCTCTAGACAGATGAGTCAAAATGTTAAATATTTGGCTGTAACAGAAGGCAGTTTGTTTGCCGAAGGGCTAGAGAGCGGTACAATAATGAGTATCTGCAGGCAACAGTGATGCATGGCGGAGGTTACTTGCAAGTTTGGGGTTGCATTTCAGCAAATGGAGTTTGGGATTTGGTCAGTATTAATGGTGTCCTCAATGCTGAGAAATATAGACAGGTACTTTTCCATCATGCAATACCATCAGGGAGGCGTCTGATTGGCTCCAAATTTATTCTGCAACAGGACAATGACCCCAAACATACAGCCAATGTCATTAAGAACTATCTTTGGTGTAAAGGAGTCCTGGAAGTGATAATATGGCCACTACAGATCCCTGACCCCCATATCATCGAGTCTGTCTTGATATTTAAGTACTTTTTATGTTGGATAACTTTGAATAAAGGGCAAGGGAATATTTAATATCTTAATAAATGGTGATTGACACTAATAGTAGACAAACTAATGTAAATTTCCCCTAGTGAATTGAGCTCCTGAAATAATTAGCTTTTTTAAATATTGACATATTATAGCCATGTAAATTGATATTTTTATTAATATGAAAGCATCATGTCTTTGCTGTACGCAGTTCACAGAGCATAGCATTGGACATTAGTTCATTTTACTAGCAAATATTTCTGAACTGAAGATGAGTTATTATTGTGCTACTGTATATAACTTACATAAAACATACAGTATTTATTTTATGGCTGCTGAGATCCCTAAAGCATTCTGTACTGGTATCCTGTGCCTAGAAACTGATAATTCTCTGATTTTAGTGCTTTATGATCGAGGTTTAGCTAAAAAACTTTGGGGTCTTGTTGCACCCAGGGGTAAATGCAGGATTTGCAATGGGTTCACATATACTGTGGTGCTGTTAACAAAAACATGTGAAATAAATACGTAATACAGTACACAAAACAGATTGTGAAAGGCAGCCTCCTTGAAGTGTACACCTGTAATATGTGATTAATCTGGAAATCACCAAAAAGACAAAGGCCACGTGAAATAGTGCACTAAAAGTGTAACACCACACAATTTCTTTAGATTCTATGGTCATATGCGTACTGAACTAATATGATATAAGTGCTCATCAGAAATGGTCTTGTTTCTAAACCAGCTGGGCCTCAGAACTTCTTTGGGTGTAGGTACCTCCAGGATAAAAGCACAGATAGTATACTGTAGTATGTCTATATATTTGATACTGAAACCACACCTACAATATAGTGTTATACATACCATATAGTAGTATCTTCCTCAGGAATTCTGCTACTAAGCGAAACGCGCCAGTACAGTTGGGACTTACCTGCTGGAACCCTTACCTTACCTGGACATTCCTTTTAGGACATATATTGGCCTAAGCACAATCCTGATTTCATGTACTAAGGATCTCAAATAATCTAAACTTATTATTTATTCATGTATGGACATTAATATGCTTTATAGTGAATGAATTATTTTATACAGTATTATACTATGGTACTTAGCATCTTGATCTGAAGTACATGAATAAAAGCTTGAAACAAAGTGGTCTGATCCCAATTGTGTATTTGGAATATTCAAGGGTAAAATACTGACCCCTCTACTACAACTGCAATCACTTACCTATAGGTACGCAGATATTTAGATGTGTAGACGGTAGATTTCAGGCGACCATAGGAGCATCAAAATAAGTAAGCTTTTATTCCAGCAAAAGAAAGGCAGAACCAGTGCAATGGCTTCTTACACAGAATTACCAGTAGCAATTGAGGAACATAAAAGTACAGCTTAGAAGACACAACATTCACAGGAGTACAGCAAACAGGTAGGCCAGTGTCTGTAGTATCCGGCACCCAGAGAGGGGTGCTTAAGGTGCACAACTTCCTGTCTATCCTACCCACTGACACACTAGCAATTTTTATATACTGGAACTCCTCTTAAATAAGGAAAGGGTGTGGTTCTTCAATGAGCTACAGAAGGTTAACCCATTCCTCAAATGTGGGAGAGATCCACTCTGCCACAATATAGTTCATTACTTATTAAACTCATCTACAAATATTGTTTTTATTTTTTTAGATACTGTATATATAAACCAACCATCTAAAAGGAAATATCTTGGTTGAAGGCATAAAAGATACTACTATATGGTACGCATGTCACTATATTGTGAGTGTGGTTTCAGTATCACATATATACTGTAGACCTACAGTACTACACTATCTGTGTTCTTATCCCATCACTTGGAGGTATCTACACTGATAGAAGTTCTGGGACCTAGCCGGTTTAGAAACAAGACCATTATGGTTGAGTACTTATATCACCATTGTTTGGTGTTTACACGTTTAGTGCACTATTTGAGATGCCATTTATCTTTTTGTTCATTTCCTGGTGTCATACCTAATCACTTTTAACCACTTGCTAAATAAGAGACATGCACTACATTTCAGGATAAATATATTTGTCACATGAAATATTTGCACTGTGTTGTTCCTCAACATATGTTGCGTTTCTGTTATTCAATAGTACAATTAGGAAAATATCCTTGATATGGAGCTTTGGACTGTTCTTATTACCAAGGGCATCACAGCTCCTTCTGCAATATAAGTGAAATAATAGTATGCAGGAGTGCACTTAGAAGGGGTTTTCAGCTGTCCTGAAACTTTCCTCATGCACAAATCATGCATCCAGTATACATACTGTTTGAAAAAAGAAGATGGGTTAGTCTCCTGAATCCCACCCGATCCTCTGACTTTGTGTAGGTAGGGCCCATAGCCATACCTCTTCTCTGGTGGCTCCTCAGGAAAAAAACCTGTCTTGTTGCTGCTACTGTAAAAGAGAGAAGCTGGCCAAAAGAAAATTAACAGAAAGGTTATATTCTATATATGTAGACCCCATACTTACTGAAAATACTAACCCCATACTAACTGAATTTAAGCTTATTTTGGCAATAGAGGTTTTAGAAGCGCTAAAATTCACCAATTCCGGAAACAGAGCCCCGCTCCTCTGGGAGAGATTTCTCTTACTACTTGTTAAATATTCGGAAACCCCCATTTAGGAATCCTGCAATTGCCCCTTGGTTTGAAAGTGTAAATGTTTGTTCTTTTACTTTTTTTTTTTTTTTTTAATCTTTTTACCTTTTTTTTAACCCAACATTCATTTTTAGAATGTATTTATTTATTTTAGACTGCACAACTGAAGCTTAAGTTTAGATACAGTATTTATTAAAACTTATATTGTATGATTTTCCATTCTATTAAAAAAAACATTTATGGTAGTGTATAATCTAATAACAGAAAATAATGCAGACTTTCCAAATCCCTTAAGTATAATCCATGAAAAGTAAGATATTGAGATAATACAGAGATGTAGGTGAGCAGTAAAAACGTGTTGTGCTGTAAATATAAAGTATTGTTGTACGAGTTTGTGTCCAGACGTGTGATTAGCAGTAAATAAAAGATTTGCATTATTTATGTAAGGCTGGGGACATTGCTGTAGTCATATACAGTAGAATAGGATAGCTAGCAGAGGGAGAATATCTTCTGTTAAGCATAAGTACACATATCTATCTATCTATCTTTCTCATATCTATCTATCTATCTATCTATCTCATATCTATCTATCTATCTATCTATCTATCTATCTATCTATCTATCTATCTATCTATCTCATATCTATCTATCTATCTATCTCATATCTATCTATCTATATATATATCTCATATCTATCTATCTATCTATCTATCTATCTATCTATCTATCTATCTATCTCATATCTATGTATCTCATATCTATCTAATTATCTATCTATCTATCTATCTCATATCTATCTATCTATCTATCTCATATCTATCTATCTATCTATCTCATATCTATCTATCTATCTATCTATCTGTCTATCTATCTATCTATCTATCTATCTATCTATCTATCTATCTATCTATCTATCTATCTATCTATCTATCTCATATCTATCTATCTCATATCTATCTATCTCATATCTATCTAGCTATCTATGTATTTGTCTGTCTATCTATCTCATATCTATCTATCTATCTATCTATCTATCTATCTATCTATCTATCTATCTATCTATCTATCTATCTATCTATCTATCGTGCAATAAAAAATGTTTTCTAGAAATTGTTTCAAAAGCTGGCAAATCAGACATATCTTAAATACATTTAAAGCACAGTTGTAACTATCATAGGTGCAGGGGATACGGCTGCTATGGGGCCCAGGCCCTCCCCCTGCACCTACACTGCCAGGCGGTAATCAGGGGATGTCCCAGCAGGCCCAGCACAGCCACGCCTCCTCCCAGAATCAGTCAGAGCTGACCGGGAGAGGAGATGTGCCTGCCCTGCGCAGCACATGCTGAAGGAAGACAACCATGGAGGAGAGGTAAGTTGCAGAGGGGGGAGGGCGGGTGGTGGTGGGGGCGGTGGGACATAGAGGTGCCTATGAAAATTTTGCTATGAGGCCCTCTAGGTTTAGTTACATTCCTGATTTAAAGCATTGATTCCCCAACATTTCTCTGTTCTGCTCACTTTGAGCATTGAAAGCATTGTTGGACATAGAAGCAATGTTCTTGACTAATATCACTACTGTATTAAATCATACAGTACAAGGTCAAAATATACATTGGAGAGGAAGATGTGTATTTTATTGAAGCACCACATGGGTACAGAAAGAGGTTGTGTGCAAAAATTCATCCAAGTAAAATACAAGAGTTGTATCAGGAATATAAAGGAATATAACATAATGACAATATGTCTGTCATCTCTCTGTAATATTTACCATATACTCAGTAAGAAGAGCATATAAATATTTGCACACAAAGGAAAGTTGGTGTTTATAGCATACTCATGGAATCTATCACAATGTCAGGAGACTACCGGCTCTCGAGAGAACTAGACCAGCATCCCGAATTGCAGCATTGCCCCCTGATGAACAATGCTATCAAACGCACCATAGCAAAGTGGGGCCTTGTCTGTGGTTACGTGATCGCCATGGGCCTCCCCCTGCTGTCATCTCCCATGCAGCCCAGGTAAAAGTCTGTAAGTATGGTTTAACCATGGCAACCATTTTTATAGTGTGTTTTTGAAAATTAAAGCGAAAGTCTGGTTGCTAAGGGAAAATACCATTTTGTTTCCTTGGCACCAGTATACATAAATGACCCCTACTGTATCAAGTAATCTTTTAATGTTTGGATTTCACCACATGTCTACAACAGCTGAAAACACAGAGCTGCATCCTTTCAGCACTGCAATGAAAAATCCAGCAAGGTCAATGTTAATACCACGATTTTCAGGTATGCAGTCGAGATGCCGACGGTCTAAATGCCGACCGTCGGCATCCCTACTGTCTAATCCCGGCAAGTGTCTAATGACAGGCGTTGAAATCCCGACGCCTGTCATTAAACCTACGACGGGAGCCCGACACACGGCTTACCGATCAAAGGTAAGCCGGACGCGGACAGCCGCTGGGGGGAGGAGTGTTAGGTTAGGGGCTTCCGGGGGAGACTTAGGGTTAGGCACCCACCTGAGAGGTAAGGGTTAGGCTAGGGAAAGGGGGGGTTAGGGTTAGGCACCCCCGGGGGGAGGTTAGGGTTAGGCAACAACCCCCTGGGAGACTTAGGGTTAGGCTGCGGAGAAGGGGGGGTTAGGTTTAGGCACTTAGAGGGGGGTTAGGGTTAGGCACTTGGGGGGGAGGTTAGGGTTAGGCACCCCTAAGGGAGGGTTAGGGTTAGGGGTGGGAGGTTAGGTTAGTAAATAGAAAAAATTCTCACCTGTCGGGATCTTCACTGTTGAGCTTCCGCTGTCAGTATTTGAACCGCCGGATTTTCATGTGTAATTTGCATCATGAAATTATGTAATTTGGGGTCAGGATTGTAACTCTGCTCTACTGAGCTAAATTTGCACTTTAAGACTAGCTTTTTAAGGATCATCTGGAGCAGCTATAAGGTAGTATCAAGGATTAAACAATTACAGAAGGCAGAAAATTCATTTTGACAAAGAATTAGGCTTTTTTTTTTTGTAACGCAAGACCCTTCTTGGAATTGAATTAATAAATTATTTGTAGTATAGTATAATATGTTCCCAAATGCATTCCAAAATAAAACACAAACACACATCATTCTGCAAAGTCTGCTCTGTCTGTGCAAGAAGTACTGTAAATTACAATGAAATAAAAACAAGTGCTTAAAAACTAAAAAAAAAGAGAACAGATGACCTGAAAATACCAGACGATGCTAACATAAAATGACTGATTTGACTAAGTTCCATCCCCAAGGGCCCCTGTCTCTGTATTGTACATGCAGCTCACTGTATACCTGAGAAGATTGAAAACAAGCAGGATCTAAAAAGGGTTCTGAAGGGCAATACAGGGACTGCAGTTCAAGGTGAGGTGAAGTGTCTGGAATAGACGGTACTAGGAAATTGAACTAAATATCAGAATATTTGAATATTTAATATCTAAGCAGTTTAGAATAAAAACAAAAACAGTTGTCAGAATATCAACATACGATATTACGGTTAGGCTTAGATTTAGGCTGCAGTCAGAGTAAGGCTGCAGTTAGGGTTAGGCTGCAGTTAGGGTTAGGCTACAGTTAGGGTTAGGCTGCAGTCAAGATTAGGCTGCAGTTAGGGATGGGCTGGAGTTAGGGTTAGGCTGTAGTTAGGGTTGGGCTGCAGTTAGTGTTAGGCTGCAGTTAGTGTTGGGCTGCATTTAGGGTTGGGCTGCAGTTAGTGTTAGGCTGCAGTTAGCGTTGGGTTGCAGTTAGGGTTGGGCTGCAGTTAGGGTTAGGTTGCAGTTAGGGTTGGGCTGCAGTAAGTGTTGGGCTGCAGTTAGTGTTGGGCTGCAGTTAGTGTTGGGTTGCAGTTAGTGTTGGGTTGCAGTTAGTGTTAGGCTGCAGTTAGGGTTGGGCTGCAGTTAGGGTTGGGTTGCAGTTAGGGTTAGGCTGCAGTTAGGGTTGGGTTGCAGTTAGGGATGGGCTGCAGTTAGGGTTGGGCTGCAATTAGGGTTGGGCTGCAGTTAGGGTTAGGCTGCAGTTAGGGTTAGGCTGCAGTTAGGGTTAGGCTGCAGTTTGGGTTGGGCTGCAGTGAAGGTTGGTTGCACTCCTGGTCACTGACTAGGATCAATAAATAAACATTTCTCTCAGCATAACCCAGAGTCCTTAAATGTTAATATGGATTCATGCTATAGGATGCAGTCCAGCCCACTTTGAGATATCATCATAGCAGCTGACAGTGAACAAAAGCTGTTCATTCAATCCAATATAAAATACGCCATCTGGCATTATTACGTACCCATTCCTAATAATAACTCTTAATTTTAATATTTGAGTAGTATTTACATTTGGCTGATCTATATGTACATTTTCTTCTATCTATAAGCCTACTGGGCTCTATTGATGACACTCAAAAAGACAAGTTAGCCAGTAGTGCCATCTTCTCACATTACATTACATTCCGGTCACACAGTTATATATTTCTTGTTAAATATTTATATAGCACTGGACACAAATGATATCAGAAAATAAATTATTATTATAGATTTTTTTTAAACTCAAGCTGCTTTTTCTGATTGTTTGAATTATGAATTGCAGTAATTAACCCAGAAAAGTGTAAGGTGAAATATTAAAATAATTAAACCAGTGGGTTTATTTCTAATTTTCTGCCTAATTATAACTCAATTTAAAAAGTTTATTATAAGTTTGCATTGCAGGGCAATTGCCTTCCTCTGACTTTGGAAATCTGTTTCTGATTTCTACAGATGTGATATTGCCTAAAATAACAAAAGGTGCTTTAATAATTATTAACATTTAATAATGAATTTTTTACAATAGACATTTTGAAAGTGTTGCCGCGGGTGGTGGACATGGCTAAAACGGTGAATATTTCCAAGTAACATCTCTAATTGTGACCTTGCTTTAGTCTGTTTATAGGGCAATACAGAATAAGGGATACATTGCTGCTACTTCCTGAGTAAAGAAGTATTTTTTTGAAGGTCCAACTTTTTCCCATCATTTTGATGGTCTCTGCGCTCGATTCAGACCCGCTCGCATGATGCGTTCGCACGCACCCAGCGTATGCAAATATGGCAAAGGCAGGCATTAGCACGCCCTTTATGTCTTAGCGTGCGATCGGTCTGTGTATGCAGACACCCACTTTCCCACGTCATGTCCAGTAAGTGTATGCAACCATCGGAAGTAATCGCAGCAGTTGTGGCTGACCATACCCTACCGCAAGCACTGTGAGTGCTTCAGTGCAAAATTCAACCAGGTGACGTGTACTATGACGCTGCGTCTTAAATATGCACACCTCTGAAACGGCGTTGAGATGCTCGCCTGCATTCGCACCACCACTCCCCCGTTTTCATGGATCATCCCTTGTTACCATCCACATCGCTTGGACTAGTTTGTGCACACGCAATGCGATGCGTACGCATGCGCAGATTGCAAAAATTGGCTGGCTGCGTGCAAACGCAGCCTAGCGAGCGGGTCTGAATCGGGCCCTCTGTTCCAAGATGTTTCGGGAAGATGGCGCATGTGCATGAGAGAACAAAGGCTTTGGCACAGTGCCATGTCTTTGATTTCTCTGCTCTGTGCCATGTCACTGGCGTTGTGGAGCAGGAGGGACCCACTTGCCGGTACAAGGTAAATATACTGCACTATGGGTGCAGGGTGTACAGTGCGAGGCTCCGCTGAACCCAGTTGCCTGTGTGCAACGTACACCCTGCATCCATTATAAATAGGCCTACTGTATGTGTATAAGCCATGTCATCCAGCCTTTGTAACACATTCAGGGGCTGATGCAGAGTTACATGAAACTCTTTGCTGCGGACGGATCTTGCGATATTTGGCATACTGCGTCTGCGCCGTGACCAATGACCAATCATACGCAACTATTATAAGCTACAGGTCATTCAGAGTCAGATGCAATTCAGTGGCATCTCCACTTGTGACTGATTGGGGGACAATGGGGCATTCACACGCAGGCTATATGTTCTCAGGCTGTGTTGTGAACGTATAAGTGTAATTGTAAGCAGAGCTGTGTGTATGCCGAGTATAGTTCTGATTTCAGAAGTTTCTTTTTCGTCCGGTAGAAGTATGGTGCAAGTGGTGCTGACAGTAGTTATGGCTGCAGGGCTGCCATCAGAAATTGTGGGGCCCGGGATTGTCATAATAGGCAGGGCCCCCCTCAACCTTCACAAACCCCTACTACTTCCCACAACCCCCCTTCCCCCGCTACCGTACCTATACACTATATATATATATGCTTTCAAATACCCGCACTCTCCTTCCAAATGTTCATGTGCCGCAGTGCCCGCTACCACATCAATGTACACTAGCAAAAGAGCGGCACTCGGCGGTCTAATAACGCACAATGCAAAGTTCCTTAGCCAAGGAACTTTGCATTGTGCGTTATTAGACCGCCGAGTGCCGCTCTTTTGCTAGTATATATATATATATATATATATATATATTTATACTGTGCATGTTTTAAGTCAGAGTCCACACACACTTTAACTCACCTCGCTCGCTCCATACTTCTTCTGTCAGTCTTCATGCTCCGATCGGCTCCTCAGTCCTCACACCACTCTCCCTCTGCAGCTCCTGTCATTCAGCGTTGCGCGGCATGACGTCACGCGTGCCGGCTTCAGGGAAATTAGAACAACTTTATTGACAGCAGTGCCGGGCACTGCTGTTTGGCCAATCCAGTAAGGTGGGTGGCGGGAGGACGGCTGCCCGGGTCTGGCTGGGTGAGGTGACTGACAAGTCACTTAACTGTGACTAATGTGCGGCGGCAGGTGTATAGTAGAGGATGCCGCCAGGCCTGTCACTGTGGTACTTGTGGCCAGGGGGTTAGTAGTGGTGGGCAGTATGTAGCAGGCGCTGGGCGGGCCCCCCGAGTTTCCGGGCCCGGTACTGCAGTACCAGCAGTCCCCCCTGATGGCTAATTTAATTTCGGATATGGATGGTTGGGGCAGTGCGGCCGCAGAGATGGCCTGATTGTGAGTACCTGGCATTACCGTCTGTTGCCGTATGTGTCTCTGCTCCTTTCTGCTAATGCCAGTATCAGTCCTCCTTCTGGTGTACAACTCTGCGTCTGAATGTGCGAGGGCTGAGATGCCTACTTTGAGCGGCTGCAGTGGCAACCATCCTACGTTGTACGTCTATAGTCGCAACCATCGGATGCACCATTGAAGCTTGCGCCAGCCCCATGTCCGTCAGACTATGGCCTCCATTGTGAGTGATTAAGCGTCTGAGTTTACAACCACTTCTGCGACGGTATGCAGTCGGGAAGCCGGCGGACCTAATCCCAACAGCAGGCTTCCCGACTGCTTTATCCTGGCCAGGGTTAAATGACAGGCGTCTAAATCTAGACACTTGTAATTTTCCGACGCTGGGAGACCGTCGCCCGGCTTCCCGGGCAAAGTGATGCCGGGCGCCGAGCACGGACAGCCGCGTGGGGGGGAGGGTTAGGTTTAGGGCTCCAGGGGGGACTTAGGGTTAGGCACCCCCCGGGAGGTTAGGGTTAGGCCAGGGGGAGGGAGGGTTAGGGTTAGGCACCCCTTTTGGGGGGACTTAGGGTTAGGCACCCCTCCGGGGAACTTAGGTGTAGGCAGCGGGGAAGGGGGGGTTAGGTTTAGCCACTTAGAGGGGGGATTAGGGTTAGGCACTGGGGGGAAGGTTAGGGTTAGGCACCCCTAAGGAGGGTTAGGGTTAGGGGAGGGAATTAGGTTAGTGAGTACTTACCTTAGGAACGATCGGGATTTTCACCCATGTCGGGCAGCCGCTGTCGGGATTCCAACCGCCGGACTTGCGTCCGGTGGTAAATCATACCGATTCCTTCTGCGATGCACTCACGACACTCCAATAACACGTCCATAAGATGGTGCCTCTCCATTTGTCTGAATAGCCAGGAACGGGATACGTTCAGTATCCCGGCACAGGGAATACCGGCGCTGGAATCCTGACGCCTGTCAGAATCCCGGCACTGGCATCTCAACCGCTCATTCTGACTGTCAATAACACTGCAGGTAATACTCTGTATTAGTATACCTTGATGCATGCGCAGTCCGACTTAGACGCAGGCGCAAGTTTCCGATAATTGCTTAATGAAGCGATTCTCCATGAATGGCGCCATTTAGCCCCACCCCCTATTTAAATTTAAGCTAATCATCGAAATTTCCCGCGAAGGTGGTGGGGCTTAATGACGAGACCCGTCAGACCCCGCCCCCGTCACAGCCCACCTGCTTATCCTCCTCAGGCTTCTCCCGGGGAGGACAAACTTAAGGTAGGCAAGTATGCCCCTAGGCGTACTTTACATAATGCATTCAGCCAGTATTGTACTGTCACCCTGAATATGAATATACTCTATGTATCGCCATCTCAACAAACTATAGGATTATTTTCTTGCTTTCCATGGAATCATCAATGACACAAGAGTATACAGAATATACTGAATTTACAAGCTTAGATCTTTTTTTGTGTCCTAACACCTAAGTGACAATGTTTTCTGGTCTAGCCATTCAATTGATAAAAGCAACATTAGCTATCTTTTCCATTTTTAAATTATATACCCTACTACAACTGAAAATGCAAATAGAGATTAAGCATACTGCTGTGATTTCATCCATAGATCTATTCACTACTTTACCACTTACCTTTTGCAAAGTGTGTGAACTGCATGCAGTATCCCAATCTACTGATCTCATTTCCCTCTAAGTCATCGCACACTGATTCACCACGTTCTATAAAAGTATCATGTGATTACACAGCATTCTAATGAGTTCATTCAACGCAAACCATACTGTATCCCCCTTTACAGATCTATTCAGACAAACCTTGTATAAAATTCATAAAAGGCTTTTCTAACTTGTAAATGCATAGTCTCTGCAACTCTACCCTCTGTTACAGCAGTAGGAGCACAAACTTTTTAAATGTGCCACTATTTTTTTTTTTTTTTACTTCATAAGAGGTGGCACCCAGTAGAACGTGTGGCCTATCTGGCAACTATGTGTAGCAATATACTGTAGATACTACTCAGTAAGGGTTATTTATTAGCGGGATGGGCTCAGTCAGAGGCTTTCGGGTGCAGAATATTTAAAATTGTGAATAATATAAAACTGAATTTTTTTAAATTAATTTGAACTTATTTGCATTAATAAAGATTTTTCTTTTTTGGGGTACTTGTTAATTATGTGGGCACCAGTGCAGCTTGCAAGAGGTGCTCTCTGTCTTCCACTTGAACCACTGTTTTTAAATCTCCTACTGCCTGACTCAGGTCGCTGGATAAGAAATTTTTACCAACCATGTAGCAGAACATTTGTAAACGGTGGGCCTGATTCATTACAGATGGATATTGCAATCGCAGCTGCGATTACGCACGCAGTCCCACTGCGAAAATATGCTAATGTTTGCAATCGCAATGACATTGCAGCCTAACATCAGCACGCCCACTTCCCCTTACTCACATCCATAATACTTTGCAATTCTGCAAAATCATTGGTAATATCGAGTTTCATCGCAGCCACACTCACACTTGCATAAGGTCTGACCTCACTCAGAAATTGCTAACTTCAGCGCACACAGTGAAAGGCCAAGTTGCGTATGGCTTTGCAGTGGCTAATTTATGCACGCCCCTGTTCCAGCGCACTGGCACGTCAGCGTTTCGCCAACCACCCCCCCATCACTACCCTCAAACGGTGACTTCATGTCAATCACTCTGCAATTGGGACTGCGTAGTCACTGCGATCGCAGTCCGATCACCGTGAGACTTTCGCGCACACGCACTGCGATGCATAAGCATTCACAGAACGCAACAATCGGCCGTCTACTTGCATAATTGCAGTTGCGATCGGTAATGAATCAGGTCCAGTGGCTCAAGTGGAAGGAGTAGTGCAGCGCTGGTGAGCTACCATGGCATCTGTATACTTAACAAGTGACTTTCCCTTTTATAAATACTGTACTTTTTATTGCTACCGTTTCTCGCTACCAGAACATTGCATACTTGCCGTCATTGACAAGTCTTTCCTGAGAGAGGGAGGTCCAGGTGGGTTGAGAGCATAACTTGGCAAAGCACGTTATCACGGCCCTGATGTCTGCAACATTTTGGAATAACTGTTGAGGTGGGACAGGATGAGGTGATTCATAGCGAATCACATCATCAGGCCCCTTTCCCTGCCCAGTTGACCCAGAGAGTGACAGGATGCATAAAACTTCTCCACGTTCCAGGTGGCCAGGAGACCCTCCCCCCAAATTTGGGAGTCTCCCATTGATTCGTGGAAGAGTGGGACAGTGGTATCACCAGGGGGGGTGGCACCCAGTGTGGCACTATGAACCCTGCTACATGGCCATGCCCCCTGTACTGTTCAGTCTCGGGGTCGTGACTGCCTGTCACGCCCTTGTTCAGGTCACGCTGGGGGCTTTCCCAGCGCGTCTGGAGCTGTTGGGCAGTCCCCAGCCTCCCGGCCACAGGGGGTGGGGTGTAATAGATGTCACGAGCATCATGCATGATGGTGCTCGCCACTCAGTGAGACCATCTGAATGGGTGACACCAAAATAGCAGTGCAGCTCCCACGAATGGTGTCACCCGGTGCAACCCACACCCCCCCCAGTGACGTCATTGGAGTGGGAAAGTATGAACAGGGCTGGTTCTAGCCATTGCAGAGCTCAGGGCGAAAGATTCCTATGGCACAGTGAGCTCAGAGGGTGTGGCTTGCTCAGGGGGCATGGTCATGACCAGAAAAAAAACCCATAAAAAATACTAAATGCAGGACCACTGCACTGGGAATTTAGAGTGTCCCTGGAAAGTATTCTGAAACCCCCTGTGTAAGCCTCCACATTATTGGGAATATGTATCAAAAATATTTCCAGGATATCCTTTTTTGGGTGTACCTGCAAATATTTAGTACCATCTGGATGTATAGTATGTATGGGGGACCGCTGCAAATATCAGATATAAATGCTATCCCAGATTTTTAAATGCTAAAAGCATAATTTTGTGGAATTTACCAAACTCTTCCCTCCCCCAAACAGATAATAGTCACCATTGGCTTGCTTGACATCAACATTATGAAGTCTGACATTAATGCACCAGCACTTACTGGTTGGCTATGGGGTATTTTCACTTTAAGTGGTAACTATCACTGCCTGTATTACACTACCTCACCCACCAAAGAGCATTGCAGAGACAGCATAAATAACCACCATGAGTATTACAGTGACCACCATATAACATAGAGAGAATCAGAAACCGCCACATAATACAGAAAACATCGGTTTAAAAATAATGAAAGAAATAAACCAGTGCATTGCTAGGGATAGGTGAAAACAAACCAGGCCTGTTAGGTTTTTTTCTCATTACAGCTGTGCAGAAGTAGTGTGACTGTCAGCCAATCAATTCCGTGGCTGTGCAATTCACTACATCGGTTTGTGAACTAGCAATCAGCACAGCAGCTGAAGTCAAAAGTATCTGCTGCATTGCCCTGCCACAGTGCCAGCCCTCTACTAGTGACTGACAGGCTGTCACTCACCCCATTGGCAAGCCCAGGCCAGTGTTTTTACATAGTTTTGGATCTGCTTATCCCTCTCTCTGCCTCAATGGACATACACTCCAGTCCGGCATCGATGGGCTGTGCCAGTGAGGCTAAGTCTGATGTGCAAAAGAAATCTCCCCGGGACCTCATTCAACCAGTCAAACATTGCCTATCCGACCAGGCTCTGTCTCCCCTGCTGGCACATCATCCTTTACTTTACCCGGGGGACATGCTCCACCTGTCCCCTCTCTTGCTGCGCCCCTGCCTAATGCTGACCAGGAGTTGTGCCTACTACTAGTCTATCTGCTTTCTTTTACTATATATTATGAATGAAAATGGGTTTATTATGCTGTCCATGTAAAACCAGTCTTAAGCACAGGCATGTAATTTCTACCTTGATCTTGGGTCAGTTATCATTGCATGCATGTGTGTTTAGAAGACTGATTTTTCCTGGACCATAGGAAACCCATTTTCATTCATACAGGTAATATAGAAGAAAAATGCAAATTGCCTGCTCTAGTCCCAGCCTATGATGGTATAATACCCTGCCTCAACACCTAATGTTTACCTGTTACTCTCTGGCCCAGGCTACTGTAGCCTTAAACAATGATTTCTGGCGCTGCTCCACTGCAAGCTGTCACTGCAGTGCTAGTGCTTCCTGAGGACAGCACGACCCACCTATATAGCAGCTGAACATGCAGGATC
The DNA here is from genome assembly GCA_031769625.1 of Taudactylus pleione. Lineage (NCBI taxonomy): Eukaryota > Metazoa > Chordata > Amphibia > Anura > Myobatrachidae > Taudactylus > Taudactylus pleione. The sequence continues at coordinate 3,288,709 of JAUIMM010000314.1, read as the reverse complement.
ATCGGCTTCACTTCAGACACAGGGCCTGATTCAGAGCCGCTCGTAAGCGGCCGCTCGTTCGCTCCGAGCGATGTTTGCCCAACTGCGCATGCGTACGGATCGTTATACGCATGCGCGAACCAGTCAGTGCGGTCGAAATTCATGTGCTCGCAAAATAGCGAATGCCTGATAATTTGAGTGACAGATTGAGGCGTATGTGGGTGGTAACAGGGGAAGGTGCTTGAAAATGGGGAGTGGAGATCAGAACGCAGGCGTGCCTAAAGGTCAAAACGGGCGTTTTCTGGGTGTGCATAATTAAAACAGCAGCGTCATTGACCACGTCACTGGGTTATTTTCTAGCCAGAACTGCTCGCAAAATTGTGGTAGCAAAAACCAACCACAAGAATAGCGAGCAGCTCATACCCTGCTCGATGTACTCGATTAATCTAATAAATAGCGGACATGACGTAGGATGCGAGCGGACAGGGGGCGTAGTTTCCCAAAAAACGACCGCAAGTTTTGTTCGCTCGTTCAGACCTAGAGGCGTGAACAGACCGCAAAGAGCGAATGGTTCATTTGAATAGCCACCCCCTATTTTCTGGACGAGCGAGCGCTAATTGCGTCCGGCTCTGAATCAGGCCCACAGTCAACTCTGCAGGCATCACAACCCCTGTCTTCTCCTGATGTTCCTCCTCTTCATTGACACTGCAAATGCATGATATGTCATCACATATGCAAACTGGTTTTCTGCATGATCATGCAAGTACTTGCAGGGGTGTGTTATGAATGATAAATTAAGTGGTCTGTGCTTGGTGCTGTGCCTATGACAAGGTAAAACGGGGGGGGGTGAACATTCCCTCTGTCACAAATACAGCCTCATAATTTTCCCTTAATAAAGTGTATCCCAAACCCCCTGCCTCAGTGGTTCCTACCAGGTTCAGTCAGTGTGTACTTGAGAAGGGCTCTAGTTTTCACGGCATTCTACACCAGTACTGCACCATGTGGAAAGAAACTCTGTGCAACAAGGTGGTGACAGCAGCATGAGTTGCCTAGTGCATTGCTGCGCTATGATTCCTCGTTCACTGGACTCTCTGCAGCTGGGTAAGTCTACTGGCAGGGGCAAATTGGGAGAGCTGTATAAAGAGAACATACCTTCAGTCTGCCCCTGCAGTTGGGAAGACAGACGTCCGTCCGTTATAGCAGGGCAGTTGGCAGTGTTGTCATTCGGCAGCATGACTGGTCTGGGTGTAGGGTTAGAGGTGGGCTCTGAAGGCTCTCCGGGGCTGGCCCCGTAGCAACAGTACAGCCACCCTTCTCAGCCTGCCCCTGACTGGGAAGGAACATTTTATGGCACGGCCGCCACACTTTGTTATTATGCCGGCGGGCAATAGCAGGCAGGCGCCGTTGGATTTGTCTGCGCCGGCGGGGTGACTGCAGCCGCGCCCATAAGCTGCAGTGCCCCGGGCGATCGCCCTGCTTGCCCACCCCTAGAACCGCCACTGAGTATGAAACAAGGTTTGCCACTACAGTGCTTGATAAATAGACTCCCAGTGGGAGTTATCACCGTTGCTAACCGCATTAGGCAAAGTTAAACATTTTCGCTGACAAAAGCAGCCAATTTTATCCAGAAAAAAGAGCTTTTATGTCCTTTTATAGGGATGTAGTTTGGAAGCCGATGTTCTAAATGCCGACCACTGGCTTCCAGACCTTCTAATCCCGGCGTGGTACTAATGACAGGCGTCAAAAACTCAACGCCTGTCATTAACCATACACTGGAAAAAGACTGACGCCCGGCATACCGAACGAAGGTAAGCCGGGCGCCGGGCGTGGACAGCCGCGGGGGGGAGGGTTAGGTTTAGGGCTCCCAGGGGGACTTATGTTGAGGCACCCCCCCGGTAGGGTAAGGTTTAGGCTAGGGGAAGGGGGGATTAGGGTTAGGCACCCCCGGGGGGAGGTTAGGGTTGGGCACCCCCCCAGGGGACTTAGGTTTAGGCTGTGGGGAAGGGGGGGTTAGGTTTAGGCACTTAGAGGGGGAATTAGGGTTAGGCACTTGGAGGGGAGGTTAGGGTTAGGCACCCCAAGGGAGAGTTAGGGTTAGGGGGGGAATTAGGTTAGCGATACTTACCTTAGAGACGATCGGGATCTTCACCCTTGTCGGGCCGCCGCTGTACCTACTACACCCATTTTATAAATAAGTCCATTAGTTATAAACCTAAAACTACGTTTTAAGGACGGGCAGCAGCTAATGGCTCAGAACTTGCCACCCAAGACTACAATTACTAACCTTGTGCACAACAACCAATAATAGACAGATAAAAGGTAATTATTATTTGCTATCAAATATGGATGTGATAGAGCTTAAAAAACATTATAATAATAACCACGTTTAACGTGGTGGTTCATTTTTTTTTTATCAGACTGCGCCAGCAGATTGGCCCATCGCATCTTCCGTTCTTACAAAGTTTAAATGCTATTGCGGCTCTATGATCTCTGGATTAACAAACATCAAATGCCTATTCACTTAAGACCAGACTTTGTTTGTGCAAGTAACATATCTACTCCCTTGTTCAGACTATCAAAACAGCTTATCTTCATCTTGCAGAGCTGTGTCTATGGCGCATTTAACATTTTCTTATGGAGATTAACACAATGTTTTCAAATAATGCCTTTGTTAGCCTTCCATGCAGGTAGGATGCGAGCACATGGCATTTCTTACACTGGCCATGCATTGAAATTAAACTCTGCCCTCTGTCCGCAATGACTCATTGCAAACCGCTGCTGCAAATTGTGATAGGTTTGTAGCACAGAAAGCAGATGGAATTAAAATAACAGCTCTTCCTCTTGACAATACTATGTCCAAAGAATGTTAACTGCACAGAACTGCTATGGGAAGGGCAAGGCCAATCCACTGCAATCTTTGTCTGAAACCCAGTATGTGAGTTTAGCTAATACCAGTCGATTTATTTAAGTAATTCAAATAGTGACACTTACAAGATAAGTTTGTCTGCAAAACAGGACAAATGGCACCTGTTACATACTGTTATATGTTTAATTTGAAAATATAATAGTGTTACGTTCAGGGAATATGTACTAAGGGGCCTATTTATAAATGATCAGGTTTTTCACTCGATAAGTATAATTTCTTATAGCCTCTATTTGCCGCAATAAGAAATGAAGTAGCGCCTCAGATGTATCATTTATCAGATGTAGGGACAGCGATTAACGATCACTTTATCTTCATTTGCCAGGGTCATGCGTTACTGCGCATATGCGGTCTGCTGATACATAAGCAGCACCCATAGAAACAGATTTTGCAGTCGAAAATGGGAGACAGCAGCAAGTATCTCTAATATATGCTGCGTTCCCCTGTAGATACATTTGGGGGATACTTATTATTTGTGAGTACACCTGTTTTTGGAGGATATCCCGCAAATAATAATTGATAAATACTGTAGGTGCCTAAGTAACATATTGTGTTAAGAAGTTTCTATTGTGCACTCATATAAATGTAAAAGTTGGGGACTATAGTAACTATTGTACCTAAAGAGTAATGTTAGATACACACAGTGCAATAATTGGGCTAATCTTACAATTCTCTGCTGGTCGGCCAGAATATTGCACAGTGTTTACACAGCACCCGGGAGCAGACTGTCATTCATAAAACCAACAGATCAGCTCCAGTCCTAACATCAGGAGTGTTGTAGGTCCCATTGAGCCGATGTTGTGCAGCAAATATAGGGCCTCATTTGTTAACGAGTTTTATCACCAAAACGAGTGATAAATGTCACTGTGTATGATAAATGGTGCTCCAGCCAATCAGCTCCCAACTGTCAACTGTGAGAAAAATGACAGTTGTGAGCTGATTGGCTGGAGCACCATGTATCATACACAGTGAAATTTATCACTCGTTTTGGTGATAAAACTCGTTAATAAATGGGGCATTAGTGTGTACAGACATCGCCTGACAAACTGCGAGTAAAAATGTCACCTCATCATTCTGTGAATCATTCTGCTTATCTGTCCGTTGTGTTTCTAGCTTCATTCAACTTCCAAACAAGTGGCTTCCATTAAATACAGAGTAAAACATTTTACCTTGAGATCAATTGTGCATTCTGACTTTTTTATTTGCGGACACCTTTGTAGCACAGCATTGGGTCTCTTTGGGAGATCAAATCTTCTAAAGAGTGGAATAGTTGCCAATAGCAACTAATCAGCTTCTAACTAGCATTTAAGTACATTCTATAAAATGATAGCTACTATAGTACTTTTGTGGAGTGGAAATGGATTTTCACAACAAGGACTACCCTTGAAAATACATGTTCGGGGGGCATGGCCTAGCTTGCAGCCGAGGCAGACGTGCTGGAATACAGCTCTTACTTTATATTCCCTCTGGGACCTATAAAACACCCCATCGCCAGCCACACTGAATACAGGGCAGACCCTGAACATCCGCTGCCCGCCTGTGACCCCACCTCTGTAGTGGCCCTGTGCCCCTGTAACAGTTGCGTCCTACTTGGTGCACTGAAGCCGCGGCCTCGAGTTCGAGAAGCCCCCGGCGCGGCTGTCTCGTCATCGGAGCAGCAGTTACCGGACATCACCGCTGCCTCTGGAAGGGCCCGCTTGCTCTCTCCTCCTGCCACCGGCTCCCGCAGACCTCCCTGCTACTTTCTCCAGACCCAAGTAACGGGTGTCCACAGACCCGCGAATTACAGAGAGCCACCATTTTGGCTCTCACCACCCAGCCCTGAATCTCTGCTGCACTTCAATCAGCAGCTGTATGTTGCAGACCTCTGTTTGCTATCCCACCTTCATTGCAAACACCCTTCTGGCTAATACAAGTCCTGCTTAGTTTTGCCTGTCCTGGAATCAGTGCTTACAGCCTCTGAAGACACACTGCCCTGTTGGCTGCCCTCTTCTATGTACATTCATTGCTGCCTGTCTCCCTCTGGAGTTTGCATACACCGTCATGTAGCCCTCCATGGTTCCCCGGAGAAGATTTATACCATTATAACATGGTTCTATAGTGCTCAACTTGTCGGCTGCTTGTCGCTTGAGTTATAATCTCCTCTCACAGCATGTTTCCCTATTAGGGATGGAGACGCCCTCGCCCATGCAGTATTAAAGTGCATGAACTTTCCTATCACATCACTACCAATCAACACCTATCTTCTAAAGGTCATTTACACGTTTATTTGTATTACATTCTGTTCAGCAATGCTGCCTAAACGCGTAGGGAAATCTCAGCAGTTACCATCACATGTCCAGTTCCCTACTCCATCCTCCGCTAAACAGAAATCATCAACTTCGGCGTCACTGAAAAATGCACCGACCTCTGTTGCGCCATACTCCCATGGCTCCATGACCCCAGCTGATTTGGGACTAGATCTGGATCCAGCTGCTCCTCTCACTACACATTCTATGTTCCAAATGTTCACAGCTTTTCGCACTGATATCTTCTCTGGGGTGGAATCCTCATTTCAGTCGCTCAAAATGGAGCTCGTGGGATTAAGTGGCCGTACAGATCATTTGGAGGGAGAGATGGGCGAATTGGTTTCCTCACACAATGACCTTCTAACTGCTCATTCTGAGCTACAAGCAGAAGTATCATCTATTTGTGATAAGATGGCGGATATGGAAGACAGGTCGAGAAGGAATAATATTAAAATCCGGGGTATCCCTGATTCAGTTGCTCCTACAGAATTACAAGAATATGTGACTAAACTATTTCAAAAACTCCTCCCCTCGGCTTCACCTCAAGACCTACTCATTGACAGAGTTCATCGCCTGCCTAAGCCAAGAGAGGGGTCTAACAGCTTCCCTAGAAATACCCTGTTGCGAATACATTTTTTTCATGTCAAGGAACTTATTCTGAGAGCTGCCAGGCAAACTGAAGACTCCGATACACTGGGAGGTCTTCAGATCTTCCCGGACTTCGCGGCACACACTTTGGCTAAGAGACGTTCATTTCATTCCATCACCTCAGCGCTTCGTGAATACGACATTACCTACCATTGGGGATTCCCGGTTAAGTTCTTAGTACAATATGAATCATCCTCATATGTTATCTCTTCAGTTGAAGCTGGCATTAAATTGCTAGCAGAATGGGACATCACCGTTTCCACAGCTACTTCTAGATCTTCTGAGCGTGCTTCTCCTGATTGATCGTATTTCCGAGAGATCATGTTATATGTAGATATTTCTCTTTTTCTTAAATGCCATTGATAATGAAGATCTCTTCAGATTTCAAGTGTTTATGTGGGTGCCTTACAATTCTACCATTTCTGAATGGTATCTCTTTTCTATATCCCTTGTTCTAGTTGACATGTATGTATATTATAGTTCTCTTATATAGAAATTTTCACTTTTTGTATTTTTTTATTGTTATGTTTCACCTAATTCAGTGATTTATAGATGAGCTTATAATTTTTAGGTGGTGACTAGTATCATTATAACTCTTATAATTCCTAAATAGTAAGTAGTGATTGTTTATATTATCTTTATCCTTAAGCTGGATTTATTACGTCAAGTATGTTTGAACATTTTTATAACTGCCCAGTTTTGCTCTGATATTATTAGGAGACTGCATGGGTGGGTGGTTTTAATGCTGAGCCACTTCCCCGATGTTTTTTGTTTTGCCGTCATTTTTCCCTTGCGGCAAACATTCTAGCCCTGGTTCTTGGGCTAATTTAGTTAATTTCTTTTTTTTTCAATATATTGTAGTGTTGTTGTTTTTTATTTTTTTCTGCCTCTTTTTTTCCAATTTATTTTTAGGAATCCGGATGCACTGTTTTATCTATGTTTGTTGGAGCTTTGGATCTACATGACATCAAATGGTTACATTTTTTTCTTTAAATACACATGGGCTGAATTCCCCTAATAAAAGGAGATTAGCACTGGCCACTTTTCATCGGGAAAGAGCAAAAGTGACAGGATTGTAGGAAATGCATTTTTCTTCATTAGCGCCTCCGGTGATTCTAGGTATCCAGAAGTACCGGTATATTATGCCAATGGTCCCTTTAAACGCAATGGGGTGGCTATACTATTTCACAGGTCAATACATTTTGAACTCTACTGCAAAACTGCAGATAGGGAAGGCAGATTTCTAATCTTAGTGGGGAAATTAAATGATAGGGAAGTTACCTTGGTTTTCTTTTATGCTCCAAACTCGAGACAAGTTCCCTTTTTAAAAAAGGTGCTAGAGGCCATCCATAAAGTCCAAAAAGGTCATCTTGTGATCATGGGTGACTTTAACTTGGTCCCGGATATTAAACTAGACAAATCATCTAATGTAGGAAATTTGAGTAATGGCAGAGTACGATTTGTACGATGTCTGGTGAGTTCAGTCCCTGACAGATAAAGATTATACCTATTTCTCCCACGTTCATAATTCCTACTCCCGAATCAATTTGATTTTATTAGATAAATGGATACTGCAGACTGCTCACCAGGCTAAAATTGTCCCGATAGTATGGTCTGACCATGCAGCTGTGACCTGGTTTTGGGGCTATAGTAACTCTAGATTCCCCCCTAGATCATGGAGTATTTGTTGGCATCTCCTGAAGCAACGGCACCTATTTCTGATGCTTTTTTCCACCTATAAGGCTACCAATTCCCCAGAAGACACGTCTATCTCTATATATTGGTGTGCCCTTAAGGCAGTGGTGGAGTAGCCATTCAGACTGGCTGTAGGCTAAGACGGCAATATCTACAACAATAATCAGACCTAGAACAACGTCTTGCACAAATAGGTTCCCTGAATCGTACTAGACCATCTCGTCTACTTAGGAGAGAAATGGTGGCCATCCGAAATCAGCTTCAAAACTTATTTTTGACTCGTATGAAGAGTGCTCTGTCTAAGCTACAACAGAAGTTCTATACCTTGGGCAATAAGTCTGGTAAATTTCTAGCTCGAAAGCTGCGATTACGCCACACAAGCAATAGAATTAAAACCATTATCACCCCAGATGGACAGAGGTTACTTAACCTATCATCCATAGCAAACGCATTTGCTAGCTATATGAGAAACTGTATAATTTAGATAAAGATCTCACCACCCCTCAACCCACGGAGGATCTTATCACTATGTTTTTGGACAAATTGCATTTGCCCAAATTGAAAGCTGATGAGTTGGAATCCCTCAATGCTCTGTGGACTGAGGAGGAGATTTTAGCTGTTATTAAAGCACTTCCTTCGGGGAAAGCTCCTGGGCTGGACGGCTTTACCAATTCCTTCTATAAACACTTCTCAACTGAAATTGCCCCTGCTCTTACTATGCTCTATAATTCAGCTACTAAGTATGGTTCTCTCCCTGCTGAAATTTTAGAGGCCAGTTATTCACTATTCCCAAACATGGGAAAGATTCTTCTTTATGTCAGAGTTATAGACCTATTGCTCTCCTTAATTCTGATGTGAAGATTTTTTAAAAATTGATAGCTAACCGGCTCTCTCCCTTAGTTCCCCAACTTATCCACCCTGGTCAGGTGGGTTTTGGCCAGGGGCGTCAAGCCTCGGACAACACCCGTAGAGTTTTCGATTTAGCTGAGTTCCCGGTCAAAAAGAAACAGCAAGCTCTTTTGCTTTCTTTAGACGCTGAAAAGGCGTTTGACCGTCTTCATTGGAAATTTCTTACTGCCACTCTGACAAACTTTGGTTTTCTGGGACAGATACTCTCTTCCATTGATACTCTATATAGTAACCCAACTGCTAAAGTATTGAGCAATGGGTTTTTTATCTTCTTTGTTTGTTATTTCAAATGGCACGAGACAGGGATGTCCCCTCTCGCCTTCGATGTATGTTTTAGCTATCAAACCCTTTGCAGCTACTATGCGGCAATTATTACTTTTCCCAGGTATCACTGTAGCCTCCTCTTCACACAAATTATGTCTATTTGCCGATGACATCTTATTATTCGTGACTAAACCGGAGTCATCGCTGCCGGCCCTGCATGAAGTTATAGATAATTATAGTAATGCTTCATTTTATAAATTAAATACCACCAAGACAGAGGCGCTACCCTTCAATATCCCCCAGAATACATTGTCCCGCCTCCAAAGTATCAGTGGAAGAAAGATTCTCTCTTATATTTGGGTATACATATCCCAAACAATGTTTCCACTTTTCCAGAGATCAACTTTTGTCCTATTATCTCTCATGTGGCTGGTCTCTTAAAAAGTTGGGTGGGTTTTGAAGCCTCCTGGTTGGGTAGACTGGCAGCATTTAAGATGATGATACTACCCATATTAATGTATCTGTTCCACACAATTACCTTTTTTAGTCCCTCAGCGGTATATTAGACAAATTCATAAATTAATTCTAAACTACATTTGGAAGCGTAAAACCCCACGAATTGCCTATCAACGCTTAACGTATCCTAGACACCTGGGCGGTCTCAATGTACCTGACCTTTTGGCATACCAACATGCATGCTCAGTGGCTCAGATCAGTGACTGGACTCTACCTCTTAATTTGAAACCATGGGTTGATCTGGAAAGAACTTTATTTCCTCACTGCCCCCTGACAGAATTGATCTGGACACCTAAACAAATTCGCCCAATATCATTGGAGGCCCCTAGAGCAATATTAGATTCCCTTACGGCTTGGGACTCTACTATAAGTACTTCACGTTGCATGACTTTACCTACTCGTAATCTCTCCTTATTAGCTCTATCTAGTTTAATCCCAAATCTACGTATCTCAATATGGCGCTCTTGTGGTATAATTACAATTGCTGATGTACTCAGTAATAACTCTATTAGACGCAATATAAATTACCCTCAGGAGAATATTTTACATATATACGTATAAGCCATTGGGTGTCTGCTATGTTTCGAATTACAGGCTCCTTAGCTCCGCCTCCTACCCCTGTTCTAGCTAAAATGTCAACTGGTAATTCTCGGGAAGCTATAAAGTTCTGGTATTTTCTATATCTGGAGGATGTGTCGATAACTAAATCTGATGCACAACTACAGTGGGAAGCGTATTTACAGTTGACATTTACCCTCTAGCAGTGGGAAGAGATTTACTTAACGGCTCACCGCTTCTCCAAATGCTCCAACCATTTGGAGATGCAATTTAAATTGTTACATAGGTTATATTTTACTCCAACCAAGCTACATAACATTTGGCCGTCGCAGTCAAAATTTTCTTGGTGGAGGTGTTCGGAGACAGGTGATATCTTCCATATATTTTGGGGTTGCCCTAACATTCGCAATCTTTGGCATGATATATTTGAGTTGGCCAATAAAGTTCTCAACATTCGTTTTCAAGAGTCACCTTCTATGGCTCTTTTCCATATTTATCCCTCAGAGTTGTCTAAGACGGATAGCTATGTTTTAGGCCATATTTTGATAGCCTCCAGAGTGGCCAGAGCACAAAATTGGAAATCTCCATCCCTCCCATCTATACATAAAATTATATGTACAGTTCAGTATACTTTCCAAATGGAAACGTTAGGTGTTCCTTATTCCTCTGTGGCCTCTTCTCCATTGGTTAGGTGGTTCAAATGGCATGAATTTGTCACAGATGGAGAGGGTGCCACTTTGCTTCTTCTTCCTGATTTTAAGTGGTCTTTTCCACATATGGGGTAATTACTGATACTATGAAAGGTGTTAAAGGTATCTCATATTCGATATTTGATGTTTTATGCGTGTATGTGTAATCACTATATATTTCTCTAATGTTTTCATTTCGTGATATCAATATATTGACAGTGTTGTCTGATTCCTTCCCTCCCTTCTTCATGTTTTCTTTTTTCTGTTATTTTCATTTCCACTATCTATTTTGTTTTTGGAAAAAAAAAATCTTTAATAAAAACTATTGATGATAAAAGAAAATACATGTTCCCCCTTCCCTTTTATCCCATGTTAATGAACTTGCTCTTCAAAATGAAACCTTGCTTACTGTATGGGATGTAGTCACCAGGCCGGCAGACGGCATGCTGCCGGTCTGAATCCCAACGGTGAAAGTCCGACACAGGACTTAAGATAGGCATCGAAATACCGACGCCTATCTTAATCTTGATGCCAGCCACACAAGATGCCAGCCCAAACAAGGTAAGCCGGGGGTTAGTGTTAGGTTTTTTTGGGGGGAGGTCAGGGTTAGGCACCCCTAGGGAGGGGTTAGGGTTAGGCACCACTGGGGGGATTTAGGGTTAGGCACTAAGGGGGAGGGTTAGGTTTAGGCACAAAGGGGGGAGACTTAGGTTTAGGCACTAACGCAGAGATTTAGGGTGCGGGGTGGGAAGGGTTAGGTTTAGGCTACAAGAAGGGAGGGTTAGAGGGGGAAGGGGGGAGGGTAGGTATACTTACCAGACCACTGTTGGGATACCAACCATCAGGATGCCGCTGTCAGTATTTTGACAGGAGGCATCACGACTGCAGGCATTACATACCGATTCCTACTGTAATCTTTTTGTTCTTAAATAGGGATGACTTCACTCTGCTCAACTCCTTCCCTCTTCCTCTACCTGTGCAAACTTCTTCTCTGCAGCAATCTTGGTATGCGCTCCAGTGAAAATATATTCAAGTTTGGGCATTTTGAGGTTGGTGGTGGGTCCAAATCTGCACTTACACTGCGTAGTGGCTTTTTGTGTGCTTTGCAAATGACCTCCAGTATTTACACTATGTTAAAAACAACCCATTTATATGGCTGCTGTCCAAAAGTTGTTTATTTGTGTTTGTTTCTACAGTATTTTGGGTTTGCATGCATTTTATAGACAGATGCCTCTTACTCATCCATACTTTCATACCAACATACCCTTGTGTTCCATTATATTTGGAATTTACTGAGATTAAGCAATATAATAAACAATACAGACACATCAGTCCTGACTCATGCTTGGCATCGATCTACTTTAGAACAAAAGTCCTGAAAATTCGGAGATTGTAACAGACTTTAATAGATGAACACCATATTTCATCAAAATGGATAATGCCCAAGGCGTGCAAGGAACAGTTTCGGAACTAAAATCTCTGATAAGAGAAACTGGTTAATGGACTTTTTGAAAGCAACTAAATGTAACTTTTCAAGAGAAGGTCTGGTGAGGATTAGGATTTGTAATATGCTTTATGGTACATCTGTTTACAGTTATAGTAAAGGAATATCTAAAAGACAATATTATTCAAAAATAATTTAAAAATAAAGGTATATACACAATATTAGACATAGTATAAATATTTTAGTATAGTCTCTAATTATATTAATATTATTATTATTTTATTATTATTACTACCACAAATTAGGGCTCTCCCCAATCCATCAAAGCCATATCTGAATCCAATCATACACATCCATAATTCACCCCAGCAAGACATCAGTTTGCTGTTGCACACCCACAAAACAATAAGCCACACCCCTATAAATGTAGACCTGTCCCATGATACCGAGTTATGAGGCATGTGATTATTATTATTTCCAAAATTTATAGCAGTTTATGTAAAGCTTCTAAATACTGTAGTAGTATATGGATTTGTTTCCGATTCTAATAAGACTAGATAGCACCCCTGTCGGGGGGAGGTCAAAAGGCTGAGTATTACAATGCCAACATTCATAATGTTGATATCACAATGTCTACAGTTATGATGTTGACATTGTTAAAATGTCGACATTTAAATGGCAGCGTGTGCAGAATGTCAACATGTTCACAATGTCGACATGTGAAACGCCAGCATTTGGCACAGAACAACAGTGAAGGGTTAGGCTGCAGGAGGGGAAGGTTAGGGTTAGGCTATGGAAGGGGAAGGTAAGGCTGTGGGAAGGGAGGGTTAGGTTTAAGCTGTGGGAGGGGAAGGTTAGGCTGCGGGAAGGGAAGGTTAGGGTTAGGCTGCAGGAGGGGAAGGTAGGATTAGGCTGCAGGAGGGGAGGGTTAGGGAAAGGCTGCAGGAGGGGAAGGTTAGGGTTAGGCTGTGGGGGGGAAGCTTAGGCTGGAGGGGTTGTTGAGTGAAAGATATACAGTATTTAGTTAGACAGAGAATAGTTAGACAGAGTCAAATGGTTGACAGTTACAAAGGCAACATGGACTAAGGTCAACAGGTTCAAATGGTTGACAGGTTTAAAAGGTCAACACACAAATGGTCAACACAAAAAAGGTTGAAACTTTTTTTTTTTATCTTAACCCTAATCCTCCCCCAGGTGCCTAGCCCTAACTCTCCCTTAAGAGCCTAACCCCAATTCTAACCCTAAAAATAATGGTTTGTTTTTCTAAAAACAATGTTTCGACCTTTTGACCATGTCGTCCACTTAACCCTGTCAACCTTTGTCAACGTCGACCTTTTAACTGTCAACCATTTGACCTTGTTTGCCTATTGGCTGTCGACCATTTGGTGTCATCCTGTTGACTATCTATCTAGAAACTGTAGATCTTCCATCTCTGTACCGGCTGCTGGAGGGAAGGTTATGGTTAGACTGCAGGAGGGGAGGGTTAGGGATAGGCTGCGGGGTGAGGAAGGGTAGGGTTAGGCTGCAGGAGGGAAGGTTACGGTTAGACTGCAGGAGGGGAGGGTTAGGCTGTAAGAAGGTAAGGTAAGTTTTGGCTGTGGGAGGGGACCCCTCCTTTCTGACCTGCCACCTTGTTCTCTCTCCTCTCTGTGTGTCTCTCTCTCTCTCCTGGAACTCTCTCTCTCTCCTGAGACTCCATCTTTCTCTCTCACGCTCTCCCCCCCCCGTCCTACTGTCCCATAGCTGATGTCTCAGACATCAGCTGGAACAGTGGGACCACAGCACTCTCCCTTCTTACATTTAGGGCAGTAACACAAATTGGATAAAACTTTATAGTACTTCAAAAGATTACTGGTTTGCAACAATTCAGTAACTGTTGCTAATGTCTGCATTAAGATAATGTAAAATAATTATATATGCAGCCACTGAACATTCACTGTCTGCATAGCAAGTATGTGACCATCGATAATAAAAGACCCAGCCTAACGGATTAAAGATTTATCCTTCAATCAGTACATACTTCTTCCCTTTGAGGATGTCGGCTGCAGCGCATATAAAAATACATTTCAAAAAGTCTTAGACCATTCTGAAATACACAAAAGAATAACATTTGAGTATCATCCATAATCCTCTGATAGCTAGAAGGAGTTGTGCTATCGGAAACTTGAGTGTGAAATGCAATTTTCTTACATTACCAGTTTATAAAACTAGCATTATCTCTAGCTTGGTCTTATAATTGATGAAAGCAATGAATAGACAAAACTTCAGCCATAGAAGTCTACAGAGAAAATTTAAAGCATGGGAACTTGAAAGAGAACATATTATAAAATCACTGTAACACTCAGAACATTTCAAAAGGTTTATATTGGGCTTAAATTCCTTTTTCTTACAAATGCACCCTGCGATGCTGTAATATATTAAGAAACTACTTTCCTCAGATAACTAGTTTAGGATCTGATACAGTTTCATTAGAAAATCTTGAAAGACACAGGCAGTGTAATAAATAGAATTTTAAGAAAAGCGGAACAGGCTGAAAAGAAATGAAATAAGGAGTAAAAACTGAAAAAACAAACATTGAGATCCCTCTTCATATATCACCTGCCTTTAATGCTAGTTAGGGTTATATAGAGAACAGCGCATTTCTTAGTTTGTGGGGTGTCATTTTAACAATGTACTGTAGAATGTTTTAAAGAAAATTAAATTTGTTTAGTTGCTGATTTGAAGGGGTGGGTTGACGGTACTCCTGTGCAGTGAAAATATCTATTAACAGCCTCCACTGGTTTTGCATGAAAACTAAGCTCCGTGCTCGGAGTCACTTGCAGGGTCCGGCTCAGCTCCTACTGAAGAGCCCATGCATCAGGCGGCCGAGTATCTGTATTTCACAGCCCCTAAGATGCTGCACTAAAAATCCGGAGGAGGGATTCCCAATTAGTGGTCCTGCTGCAATTTTGTGTGGGATCTTTGGGCTTGATTCAGACCCGCTCGCTCGATGCGTATGCAAATTCGGGAAGGCAGGCAATCACACGGCAAGGCGTTAGCACGCCCACTATGTCTTGGCGTGTGTTCGCTTTGTGTATGCAGACGCCCACCAGCCTGTCTTAAGATGCCCACTTGCGCACATCATGTCCAGGAAATGTATGCAACCATCGGACCCATACGCAGTACTTGTGGCTGACCATATCCTGCCGCAAGCACTGCGAGCACTTCAGTGTAATATTCAACCAAGTCACATGTACTATGCCGCTGTATCTAAATTATGCACGCCTCTGAGACGGCGTTGAGACGCTCAGGCACGCCTGCGTTCGCACCTCCACTCCCCCGTTTTTAATGGCCAGCCCCTGTCACCACCCACAAACGGCTTCTCCTGTCACTCATTCAGCCAATTCCAACCAGCCAGATTGGACAGATATCTGACAGATAATTATATAGTGTATGCCCAGCATAAGGCTTTACAGACAAATGATTTGTAGAACGGTTTCATATTATAAAAAGTAAACGTATGTATTTAGTATCTCGGTGTACTTTAATAAATCTAGTTCTATAGTATAATATAAGTGAGGGGTCCAGTATACAGGGTGTTTCACTCGCTATTGGCCCCATAGTTTTTCTTACAACTTTTAAAGTAATTGACGTGATTTAGTGACATTTGACACAGCCGCGCCTTGTGTTTGTGTGTTATGTGCTGATATGAACCGGGACACAGCTGAACAAGGAGTATGTATTGACCAGACGTACTGGAAAACTGAGTCGATAAAGGTTCATAACGGCAGGTAACACACAGACACGTTGAATGTGGACGCCAGAGTACACAACACCACTGCAGAAACAGGAATACCTACTGACTAGCAGTGGTGGCTCTACAGGTGGGGCTGCAGCGCTGTCCAAAATTCAAATAGGGGAACCGCACCAACTGCCATCCTCACTGGCATCCTCACTGGCAGTTGGTGTGTCTCCCCTATTTGAATATTGGACTGCTCTGCTGACTAGGGTGGGAACAGCTGGCCTTCACTTCGAGCATGCATGTACAGCTGGCCTGGATACTAATGGCGAACCCTTTCAACACTTGCTATGACCTCCTCATGTTTCCCAAAGACCAAGGTACATCTGTGTCACATTTTACTAATTTACGTCCATTACTTTAAAAGTTATAAGAAAATCTTTGGGGCCAATAGCGAGTGAAACACCCTGTACAATTCAGCAGAGACGATATGAAATCTACAGGACTTTAGACATGAAACACGCTGCCTATCGTGGTCAGGACATTGACACAGGAAAATTTCCATTCACTTTTCCAGCAGTGGATTATACACTTACAAAATGTGCTTATTTTGTATATTTCACTTGAAGCAAAATGTAATTGTTAAAGTGGTGAAGCTATAAATAAGTACAGCTTTGAAGTCCAAACTGGAAATCTATGCCGGTAGTTATTGTAAGCATTTTTATATTTGTACATATATTTTTATGTGTCTGCTAGGATCATAAATCATGTAGACATTATAAGCTCACCCAATTTGTTAAAGGAATACTGAGAAGAAAAAGTTTTTTGCCTCTTACCCATAAGTTATAGAAAATGATAAGAACAAGCACATCTACTGTATGAGAAGGAGCAATTAACCACAAGGGTTGCATGTCGGAGGGGCCTGTGATTTTAGGAATCTCATGGTTATTATAGAAGAGCTATTATAGAAGAGCTGCATTATGAATAAACTATTGGTAACATAACATAATGCCGTAGTTAATAATAAAATTATTGCTCTAAATGTATAGTAAGTAGACATTAAGGGCCTGATTCACGGCTGAACGCTCTGACCAGAGCGCTCGCTCTGAATCAGGGCCCTCCTACCTGTTTTAGGAGCGTCCTCATGGACGCTCGCATAGCTGTGGGTTACCACCCACAGCTTATGCGAGCGTCCATGATGATGGTCGCGATGGTCAAGACCATCGCGACCATCGGGCTTGCGACGGAGACCCTGCAGTAGGGTCCTCCTGCCGCAAGCCCTGGAGTGATTTTGGCTCTATCAGAGCCAAAATCACTCCCACTGACATCACTAGTGATGTCAGTGGGGCCGGCTTCAGACGGTAGGCGTTCTCATGGGAAAGCCTCCGTCTGGCCGCCACGCCCCCGGCACGCCCACCAAAGGGGGCGTGCTGTCAATCAACATCGACAGCACGCCCCCTTTGGTGCGAGACCCGGAGCGACCACTTTAGCTGTCGCAGTCCGGGTCTCGCGAATGCGACGACGGAGCTCCCTCCGTCGTGCGCATGCGTAGTGGGGCAATATCGACCCGTTTGCGAGCGTCCTTTGCTCGCGAACGGGTCTGAATGACCCCCTAAGATAGAACATCTTTCCATACAATCGCTCAAAGATGGGCTCGGATCAAAAATTGTGAGGGTCCCAACAGTCTTTTTGGGGGCCCCGAGGAGGGATGGTGGGTACCGGACCCCCGTGATTCTGCTACTTGTGATGTGACAATAATATGTATGTACAAATAATGCATTAATTAAATGCATTAATTAAATCTTCTTATTGGTGCTTCTATTAGATATTCCGGACAATAAAGGGAACAATTAAATATTTTACCAAATCAGTTGGCCCACTTTAATCATCAAGATCATAGTAAATAATTTCCCCCAAAGGATTTTCACAATCGAAGAACGAGTAAAATAACAAATTTTATTCTCAGATATGAAGACTGACTATAGAATACAAAGTTTAAGTGCTAAGCTGGTATTGTACTGCGGCTCTGTGAACAAGTGAATATACAGTATACACATGGCTGGATAAAGGGACAATGGGCCTTGGGGCTTTCAATTGTTCAAGGGCCTATTATGTGTGGGAGGTGTTTCCAGTGCTGTGTGGGTGTGGCCAGTGCCATGTGGGTGTTTAACACCCCCTACACTATCAGCTCTAATATCTCCCTAAATATGTAAATGTATACAAATTGCATCATTCTGTGAGGGAAAATAGAAATACAATTTTAATACTTATAATTTATGGCCGACAATGTGGCCAGCTGGTGGCTGGCCATCATCATGCTGTCATGATGATGGACCTATTTGTAAGTGGAGGTCTGGAGATGAAGCTCCATCTGGCCCATTTTTAATCTGGCCCTGAGTTTACCATTTTATAGCTAGAATGCAGTCATTTGAGCTGCTGTGACACGACTGTCCCTATGTATTAATCGACTAATCTGCACAGTACATTTCTGCAAAGCAAAGCTCTTGTATTATGTTATCATTTTTAGAGACAAAGCATCCAAACATGGAATCTTCATGCAGACCAGTTAAAGAGTGCATGATGGGCTTATTTTGTGAAGTATAAACACTCCAGGAATGTTACAGATGTGTCCTCGTCCACCTATCCTTTTTGCACCATATTGCACAAGACGTCTGGTGCAACTTAGATGCTCCACCAAGCACAGCAAATCCCTGACTTTCATACCTTAGGCGGGATGTACTAAGCATCGCATCTGCAATGCTGTACATCCCGCCACTTGTTATGCTGGTATGTACCTAGAAATGCGATTAAAATCGCAAAGGATAGCTCTCCTGATAAGAAGTCCCTCTGCGCATGCGCAGAACAGCGCGTGCTGCTACAAGTGACACTGAGAGGGATCCGATTGAATCCCTCCCAGAAGAAATGCACATATGGTGGGGCTTAGTCACAGAGATGCGCTGCGATGCACCGAACGGGGCTATTTGGCGCAATGTGATGATAGGTGTATCAGGACGTATCTGTAAATTCATTATTCAACTCAATAATATACTGCCTTTGTTGTATATTTACTTACTTTTTAAATACTTTTGTTTTCACACATAGAATATAGTCACATATATCAGTAATTTGTTGTACGGTAGACATTGGAGATAAGACAATCTTTCATGAAATGGTTCACTTAACGATTTGCAACATTGGGCAAATAATTTTTATTTTATATCACTTCACACATTTTTATTAGTGTTTGATATATAAAAGAAAGTAATTTAAAAAGATGACACTGATAGAATTATTATGACATTTCATTGACTGGGTTCAATGATTCATTAGAATTGTCTACATACCTTAACCAATTGTTACATCTCATAGACTTTCCTTCCTGCACGTTTAGACTGGAAGCTGTATTGAGCGGAACCCACTTTTTTCTTTTGTGCCAGTTTGCAAATGTTTACTAGTTAGCATCAGGGTATAACACTGATTCTACTACAGCACAACTCGCGGACCAAGTTTTCAGTGATACGTATAAAAATGTGCTTATTTCTGTACCATCGTATACACTAATACTTTGAGATTTTACTTAGTATCTTTGGAGGGAATTTAATTTTTGAGCCTGTGGCTCTAACTAATGGGCCCCCCGTGGAGCAATTCATTAGGTGCTCCGTTCAGGTGCGAATAGCCGGTGGAGTCCACATTTCTGCTTGCTAACTCTTGAGGGGGCGAGCAGAAATGTGCGATAAGTCAATGTTTGGGTGCGCTAACCAGGACTTTAGATGGGTTTAGCTGTTTTACGCAAATATACTAAACGCAGTGTAACCCCTGTAAATGTGTGACTAGGGAATAAACACCTTATCTCTCCATAAAAATGCATTAACAACTTAACTGACATGGTTGTATGGGATGCATATGCAGCCAGCTGTGCTTCAGCTATCAAGGTGCGACCACACCGCCCTGCTGTATTTTTGAAGAGGAAATTTGTTCTACACATGTGCAGAATCGATCTCCTCTGACTCCCCCGAATCTCCTGTGGACCCAGCAATTTCTTACTGGTTTTGCTGGAAAAATCGTCAGTTAAGTGGTTAAAATCCCTCCTCCCCCCATCTACACATGTACATTATATATTTATACCCCTGTGTAGTGACATAGGAGTTAATCTACCTAGCAGTGAAATTGAGTAGAGAAGTGGATCAGTGGAGAAATTGCCCAACTATAGACGAGCGGTTTAGTTTTGCTGAAAACCGAACACTCACGAACTTTGGAGTTCCAAGTTATGTTATTCCATGTCCCGGCTTGGATCACTTCTTGGTTCTGAGTAGAGTCTGGTCATCTTGCCAAGTTCTGAACTCAGAAAATCGGATCTCACATATTTTGGATTGCATTTAAGTCCCCCCCCCATGATTTCAGGTGATGTGAGGTGGTCAACAATAAAAATGTACTGGAAATGAATGATATTAATGTTAATAATACTATAGGAACAAAAACAGGTCCAAGTTACATTATTTTAGCTGTTTTATCAATTTTTAAAGAAATCCAAAACTGAAACAGAACCAAAACACTTGAGGGTACCTGAACATCTCTAATAGCAATAAATCAGCTTCTACCTATCATTATATAGAATGTACTTGATCTATTCTACCTCAAAGCTGCTTGGTTGCTATGGGCAACTTCTCCATTGGTCCACTTCTCCACTCTTTTCACTGCAAAGTGTCGCTGTGGGATAGACCCCATAGTCATTAGGAGATTTGGCTCAATGTGGAAGAGATGCAGGAAGAACCTGAATGTTGAGACTTAAATACTATAGTAGTAATTATTTCCCAAGCCTTGCTGTATGTCTCCTGCCTTCTGCTGGCTGCAATAAGTGGGAAAGAATTTCTCTTTTGTATTAAAATTTTCAAAATAAGTTGATTGTTTTACTAAAAATTAAACTGCATGTCTTTCAGCACCACAGGAACGCATTTCAACCCTACATTACCTAATCATCTTTTATGTAGGCTGCTTCAGTCTTATGAGACGAGAACAGTTACCCTTAGTAACGAGTCGTAATTAGGGGTGTGCGAGTGGTGCTGCCCAGGGCTGCCATCAGAAATTGTGGGGTCCGGGACAGACAAAATAGCCGGGCCCCCCTCCCCGTGTTTCTGCAACAGTTTCCAGCCAGCCCCCCTTCTCTTTCTCATTTTTTTTTTACATTCCCCAACCCCACACCCTCCCTTCTATATTTTAGGATTTTGTGTTCCAAGCCCCACTCCATCACTTATATATTTATTGTATATATGTAATATTTATGATTTTTTTTTCTAAGACCACCTCCACCCTTTCCTTGTGTGTGTGTAATTGACCTGTTTAATATTCTTGTGTCTCCTTCTTTTTTTACTTACCTGTTCTTCCATTCCGTTTCTTCCTCTTCTTCTCTTCTTGCCTGTGATCACTGCTGGGGATCGGCTCACGCTGTCCAGGGAGGAGCTCGTTCGCTCCTCTTGCAAGCTGTTCTTCTGTGCATGAGATGTCCTCGGTCAGTCCCCTTCTCAGCAGTGCGATGCGCCGACATAGGAAGGAAGAGGGACTCAGGGTCTGGAGGCAGACACAACAGTCACTGAGACAGCCGCTGGTTACGACGCTCATGACTCCATCCCATCAAGCCGGCACCTCACCTTGTCCCCTATCGCAGAAGTGGCCAAGCAGCCGGGGAGCAGAGCCCTTAGTCTTGTTACTGGGCCTTCCAGTAACAGAATTGTACTGGCCTGGGAGGCTGGTACAATTGTCACCTTGGTCCCCCGGCCGGCCCCTGGGTAGGAGCCAGGTGCAGGCCCCCACTCTATCTGGGCCCAGGACTGCAGACCTGGCAGTTCCCCCCTGATGGCGGCCCTGGTGCTACCCACCGTTCCCTGCATCTGGATAGTAGGGTGCCTGAATGGCTCCAGACACTGCACCCTATACAGTCCCCCTAAGGCATCCTGAGGATTCTCCGGGCACTGCTGTTCTTCAAGGATGTTGTGGCCCTGCTCCCCTCAGCATGGCATCTTGCGCTCAGAGGGCGTAGCCCGCACAGGGTCCTGTAACACCCAGTTTTGGCGCTGCTTAGTAATCAATCAGCAATTACTGTAGGTATGACTGATCTATGGTATGATTGACAGTAGGGCATAGGTAATGACATCACATAATGTACATAGATATGCTGTAACCAGTGGTGACTCCAGAGGTGGGGCTGCAGCACAGGGGAGCCACACCAACTGCCATTCCAAAAGCTACCAAACATCACTGGCAGTTGGTTTGGCTCCCCTTTTTGAATTTTGTCCTGTGCTGCAGCCCCACCTATGGAGCCGCCACTGGCTGTAACCCATAGAAACCCATAACTGTCTATAATTTTCTTAGAAAAGTAATACAAATGTTTGGATGTAGTCACAATCCCGGAACATGGGATGCCAGCACTTTCGACACCTCCCAGCGCCGGCATCCCGAAGGTAAGTAGTGAAGGTAAGTAGTGGGAAGACAGGGAGGGTTCGGGGTAAGGATTAGGCACTAGGAGAAGAGTTAAAGTTAGGCACTAAGTGGGAGAAGGTTAGGCACTAGACAGGGAGGGTTAGGGTTAAGCACTAGGGGGAGGTTAGGTTCAGGGTGCAGGGAGGGAGGGGTAGGGGAAGGGTTAGGATACCTACCAACAGGTGTCAGTATCCTAACCCTAGGATTTTGGCTGTTGGGATCTAAAGCACCGGCATCCCGTACCCAACCCCAAATGTCTGTATGCCTCGGCAGTGCTCTGACAGTTATATCTTGCATTCTCTCATTTTGTAGCAGATGTAAAATGTAGCCGGCTTATTTATATTAGCAGATAATGTAATTCACATCAGTGCACCTTAGATATCATGCTAGCATCTATGTGAAAGAGCCTCATTACTGTGATAATTTGATCAGAATTGTTTAAAATAGGTTATAAGCTGAACAAGAATATTTATCATAAATATTCTATTCAGGACAGGACAGCAAACCAATATTCAATGCCACATAGAACCAGGTGCACTTCTACCGTAAACTGGATGACACTCTACAAAAGGCTTTTTGTGCAAGGTGTTGATAATAGGAGGGTAGACCGATGTTGATCAAAGGCCAGTCAATAGAGGAGATGCCAAGGAAGCAGCCATCTACCCAGATGCTGTTAGGAAATGCATCTAGAATTTGGCATCATGTTGGTTTGATAACTGCCAAACACACCTCATATGCGGCTATATCAGCTGGCTGAAATGAAGAAGCAGAGCCTACACAGCAGTAGAAGACAGCGGCAGCACCTCCACGTGCCAGTAACATGAAGGGAAGTGTCAAATTTAAGCAACAATTTAATTGGAACTATTTTTTCCCACTTTCGAATGGCAACATTTAGATTTCAGTAGCAGGTTTTTCTATTGTCTTTTATTTGTCTCTCAGTGGAGCATAAATGATTGCTGCAAGTCCGCCTGATTTTCCACCAAACATTGTTTTTTTGATCTTTAAAATATTCTGTAAAAGTAGACATAAGGAGAGCATTAAAATGTTGCAAATGTACAATAATGTGTATATCAGGGGCATTTAATATGCAACCCTCCAGCTGTTGTGGAACTACACATCCCAGCAATGCCCTGCATAGTTTTAACATCCACTAATAGCAAAACTGTAGCAGGGCATGCTGGTGTGTGTAGTTCCACAACAGCAGGAAGGTTGCATGTTGAATAGCTCTGGTGTACAGTGCGTATCGCAAAAGACTAGTACCAAGACCTCTTTTCTGAAGTAAGTTTGTTCAACTGAACAGCAGCTGTCACAAAAACAAGTACAAAGTAGACAGGTTAATGCAGAGAGCAACCTGCGAGCAGATCATTCTGCCACCGAGATGTACAGAAAGCTGGAAAGAATCTCACAAAGTGCACTTTGCGTTGCATTTAAGTACAACTACCTATCACTTTAGAAGATGTGTAATTTATTGTGTGCATTATTATCTGCAAAATACCATCTCTTGAATGCTAAATTTATTTTCTCTTTATCTTTTTCTTATTCTGAATTTATGGCTATTTTCTCAGCACCATTCCTTTATTTAAAATCCTGAACAAAATCCTCTGGTTCTTATTGCATATTCTTTTTATTGTGTGTGTTGGAAAATTTCTGTTCGGTGATTGGTTGTATCAATATCTGGTCTAACTGTACACCTGCCCAGTACCGGTTCTTCTGTTCATTATAGTGCACGAAACAGGGAATGGGTATGATATGGGATGGGTTCGATTCCCGTCAGCGAAAGGAGCAGAGTGCGACGCAGCGGAAGCCCGACAGCGCTGGAAATCCCGATCGTGGATAGGTAAGTATCCACTAACCTAACCTAACCCCCCTAACCCTCCTTAGGGGTGCCTAACCCTAACTTCCCCCCAAGTGCCTAACCCTAATCCCCCCTCTAAGTGCCTAACCCTAACCACCCCCTTCCCCGCTGCCTAAACCTAAGTCCCCCGGGGGGTGCCTAACCCCAAGTCCCCCCCAGGGGTGCCTAACCCTAACCCTCCCTCCCCCTAGCCTAACCCTAACCCTCCCGGGGGGTGCCTAACCCTAAGTCCCACCCGGGAGCCCTAAACCTAACCCCCCCCGCGGCTGTCCGCTCGCGGCGCCCGGCATCACTACGATCGTGATGCCGGGCACCGGTCTCCCGGCGTCGGGGGAATGCGGGCGTCTACATCCAGACGCCCGGCATTTCACCCTTGTCGGGATAAGACAGTCGGGAAGCCGGCTGCCGGTATATAGGCAGTCGGCTTCCCGATTGCTTCCCCGAAACGGAAACGGGGAATTGTCCTCAGTAAAAGGGAAGCTTGTGTTCTTGTACACATGGTGGTCGTGAGAACCGGTGCTTTAATAACCTGTATGTATAGAGGGTTGCACAGTTCCACTTCTCTTGTCCAACATACAGTTTAAAGCGTTTGGGTAGATGAGTGTACAATACCTAATCTCCAACAGGGTATACTGAATGCAGTTCTGCAATATTCCAAATGGAATGCAAATAGGCGGCCATAACTTGTTGTAATACAATTGCTGGGTTAATTAATTAAGTACTCAATCAATCAAAATCAGCTATATAATGTTGCTGATCATCATATTTTTTTTGCACCAGCACCGTAACAGTGCACCCTGTGCCGCTCCCGCCCCCCTAAATCAGTGACACAATGATGTTACACCTAGGGGGTGGGGAAGCTGGCTCCACAGGCTGCCTGGCCAGAGTGTCCCATGGTAGTGCTACTGATTGCAGGCTGCCGTTCCAGGTACCCTACAAGCCACAAGCAAGTGCCATGGGAAAGCAACGGTGCTGCCCCCTGTGCGACAGCAATGCTCACACACTCCTAGTTTTGCACTAATGCTCCAGTACCTACAAACAATATGAATTGTAAGAGATATCTAATGATGTGTCAAAGTCTAATTTTGTAGCACTTCCATGAGCCCTTTGTATGCTCAGCTTATACTTGCCAGCCCCCTGCACTGCCCAACTTTTCGACATAAGAAGACACAAGTTCATGATACAAAACAATCTAGATAAGAATACACAGTACATAAGTGCATATATATCATAAATTTGCATAATAGAGCTTAAAATTAAGCACTTTCTGTCCCTTCACTCTTCGTCGCCATGTCGCCTCATTGCCAGACAGGGCTGGGTGTGACACGGGCAGGGACATAATGTGGAGAGAGGGATAGGGGAAAGCAGGAAGCCATGGACTGAGAGTTAATTGTTGGAAAAAAATGAGTTTCCTTACAGTAGGGATACAAAGTCTCATGTGACATTTATGGAGGAAGATCTTGGTGTAAAACACATGTCTATATGAAACAAAGTTCATACATCCAACTTGAATTCCCTTTTCAGACATAAGCCAGGGCTCTGACCCGGATTTTTGAACATGGATTCAATTTGTGTCACAGCTCGGAAACCCCCTTTCACACTACCCCTTGTTATTCTTAGGTGGACCCCTTTCACACTTAAGCTGTGTCTACCCTGGTAATCAGTCCCGGGGGCCTATTCATCATACCTAAAATGGCCCATTAACCATGCAGAGACACTAGTTTCGCATATTTAAGTTACAGTAACGGGCCATTCACCATCTGAATAGGATCAAGGGTCTGAATAGGACCACCTGATATTCAGCAAACCTTTGATGGTGCCTGTTCTCATAGCCCCACTCCTTCCTATGGGAAGGCACTCCGGGGATGCAAAGATGAATCCTTGTGGATCCCTCACTGACTCCCTGGCAGCTTTGTGTATGCCTGACCTCAGGTCACACATGCAAAGATAAGGTAAGTAATGCAGCTACTTCTGCAGCAGTGCTACCAACTGTGGGGACAACTACTTTTCGAAGCAGCTCTCCCTGCACTGGAGCAATGATGATTTGCTCCGGTGATAAGTATCCCCTGCGGCGAGGTGGATACTTAACCATCGTAGGCCATACTACTGTTTAGCCTGGAGTTCCTGAGTTATTGTAGGGTCTCACACAACAAATGATAGTTTGATGTAGCTGCTACACTGTGCTACATTGGCCAGTGTTATATCAGGAGGAGAAGGGTGCTGTAGACAGCTTGCGCACCTCCTCATCATTCCAGTGAGCAATGCTGTCTGCTCTGCCACCTGCTGATGAGGTCATCTGCCTGCACCCTGAACAGCCAAGCAGCTCTTATTAGCGTGACCCTTGTCTAAAAACCTGGGTCGCACATTCACATTATAGGCAACACTAGTCAGTCCGGGGAATAACCCTGGTAGCGAGAAGGTTTGCAGACCCGGGACAGTCAACAGGGCTCTGACCTCTCCACACATAGGGCGGGTTGTACTAAACATCGCACCTGCGATACCGTACATACCCATTATCGGGCACATACCGGCAATAATATCGCCGGTATGTACCAGGAAAATTGCAAAGGACAGCTCTCATGGTAAGAGCTGTCCTTTGCGATAGAGGGACTTCCGGACTCTTGACCCAGAAGGATGCGCACACCCCTGGGGGAGCTGGGAAATGTCCCAAAAAGAAGCCCATCGGCTTCTATTGGGAAACGCCACATAAAGACGGCGTTTCCCTCTGAGACGGAGCACCGGAATGCATTGCATACCGATGCTTAGCACTTATGAGAAATGCTGTAAAACCCCTGAAAACTTTATTTTGGGGGTTTTACCTCAATTTCTGCCCTTAGTACATCCCGCTGATAGACAGAACTTGGGTCGACACCGGCATGCCCAGTCAAATTCCCAGGTCTGAGAGGGGTATAAGTGGCCATCTTGTGTGAAACAAACACTCTATATGACCATTTCCTGAGATTTTCTTTTCTACTTCTTCATTTCGCTCACTATGGAAATGTTGATCCCAGGCACTCTCTAGCATTAAATCAGATAGGTACTGCAGGTTCCACTCCGTAAACTCAGATTAGGTTTCTTTTAATTCCACATAGAATTTCACCGGATCTTGAAAAACCGTCTGAGTGCTCTAATCATCTGTAGTAATAGAATAGATTGCATCAATTGTTAAAGGTGAAAAGATGTCCAAAAATCATTGAAGTTTCCTTATCAGTAGGTTTCAAAACATACATGCCTTTATTTTGTCTACATGTTTGTAAGTAGTGATATCAGGGCAGTTAATCAAATGCCAATTCCAGTCCCCAGTAAACAAGGTTTGGGAAACGTAATGGTGCTGCTGCCAAGGAGCGATATCACAGTCTTCTCATCAGCCTGGCCGATCAACAAAATATTATTTGTTAGAGAAATGGCTAGCTTTCATATATGTGAGATCAGAAAGCACAATGCCTGGCGGGAAGCAATCCATTTGTTTGCCTTTCTGCTCTCCTGTTGTCAAACAAACAATTAAAAATAATGCTCTTTAGAATTATTATACTAAGACTGTAAAATAGATGCAGTATTTTTTTTTTCCATCCAACCAGTGGTTTATGTATAATGGTGCATACACACTGTCAGATTTTCCTTCAGATCTGAACGATAACGATTTAAAAAATTGTTCAATCGTTCATATCTGAAGGAAAATATGACATGTGATGCTTCAACGATGAACGATGCGCCTTCACGATGGTCAGATAATGATATCTGACATCTGTTCAGTCACTTTAACGCAGTTAAAAATCATTCAATTGTTAAAATAATTTGTAAAATTGTTCAAATTGTTTGTAAAATCGTTCAAATTCGTGATAAAAATCGGTTCAATCATTCGTCTGACACATCTGACCATGCGTATGCACCATAATGGGTGCCGGATGTACAGTGACCCACACCGTACACTCTGCGCCCATGTTCAACAATACTTACTTCTCTGGAGCATACTTGCCTACCCTCACGATTCGGCCGGGAACCGCCCGAAAATTGGGTGCCAGGCAAGCCTCCCACACCCCGGTGACCCGTCCACCCCCCTGCAGTTACAGTATAAATCCCAGCAACGGGGGGCCGGTGACGTAATTTGTGCTGGATCGCGTAATCGTGGCCCCGCCACCTGCTTCACAATGACATTAATATCGGCATTACAAAGAGGGGGCGTCACATGATGCATCACCTGCCAGGCCATGCTTCCTTTTACAGCGTCACGCCCCTCGCTGTGAAAGCCTGACAGCTCCCTCTTGGAAGGAGGGAGCTAATAGTCGACAAGCATGCCCTGGAGTCCGCGTCAGCAGTAGAAGTACTGCACAAATCATCTAGAAAATGGTACGGCGTCCATTTTCCCGGTGATCTGCAAATGTGCAGTAGTAAAATCACCAGGAAAATGGCCGCCGCTCCATTATCAGGAGACATGCACATGTGCAATAGACTCTGGCACAGTCCCAGTGTCTGCTCACTAGAGGGGAGGGTGCCCAGATGGAGGCTGCACACGGCTCCCCTCCTCTCTTAATCGCCTGATTGGTTACAGGCAAGTAATGTTTTGTTTTGCATATTGTAATGACAAGCCGTCAAGCACAAGACAAATAATTCAGTCTTCTTTAACGCTGTGGGCGGGGCGTGGCACATAAAATATATGACATCATTAAAGCTAAACAAAGCAAGAAAACAAATAGTAAAAATAATTAACTAGGCTACTTATCTGTGTGGAAGATTATAATTTTATATATACTCTTTTATGTCCATAAGCAGAGGCATTGCACATGTAGCGCAGTTTTTGGTCCTTGCCTGACATGTGCTTATCTGCAAAAAATACTTACAGTATGCTAGGTCTATTTTACTAGTTATGCTATAAGCAGCCACAAGCCGCTGTGACTAGTGGGCAAGCTGCAAGTTGCACTTCATGTCCAAG
This sequence comes from Taudactylus pleione, assembly GCA_031769625.1. Taxonomy (NCBI): domain Eukaryota; kingdom Metazoa; phylum Chordata; class Amphibia; order Anura; family Myobatrachidae; genus Taudactylus; species Taudactylus pleione. The sequence goes on along the minus strand of JAUIMM010000314.1, from coordinate 3,259,819 downwards.
ATCCGCTGCTGCAGACATAGGGAGACGCAAGTGTCAATTATGTGGAACTCTGACTTTCACTTTATTTTACTGTGAATGTGCCATAAAACAGAGCAGAAAGCCGGGCCGTAACTAGGGTAGTGCTACCTGTGCCATGGTCGGGCCTGTCAATTTTCCTGTTTATTATCATTCTCACTTGTAGCTTCCTCTTCTTTTATCCCCAGCATATCTTAGCCTCCCCTATCTCTTACCAGGCCATTGCCATTTTTCTTATGTCCCTTTTTGCTCTTTCTGGCATGGGGCACCAAAAAGTTTATGTGCAGCTCTGGCAGAAAGTACTTCCATCCATCTCTCTGAGAGGCCCTATGGGCATGTTTATGAGTAGTAAGCATCTGCCCATCTATACTGAAAATCTGTGCAACTGCATGTGGAAGCCTAGCCTGCCCAACGGGGCAGAACTGCATTTTGTAAGCATCTGCCCATCTATACTGAAAATCTGTGCAACTGCATGTGGAAGCCTAGCCTGCCCAACGGGGCAGAACTGCATTTTGTCAGCTCTATTTGGAGATGAAACCAGTTCCGCCTCCTCCAGCCCACCTTACCTGGCCAGTCACCCCACCACCGCAGGGAGTTGCTGGGCGCCCGCTGAGATTTTGTTACCAGCGGGCGCCCAGCCCCTTCCCTACAGTGGCAGCCAGAGGCTGGAGTTCACTTCTGAGTTCCAGCTTCCAGCTCCCACGATGGGCACTATGGGAGAGATGTCATGACGTCTCTCCCATAGTTCCAAGGAGCAGCCAGTCGGATGGCAGCGGAGGCAGGAGTGGGGCTTAAGGTATTGTGTGTTACTGTTTATTTTGCCACTGCTACTGGCGGCACTACTAAGGGGGGCATTACTACAGGAGGTATTACTACTGGGGCATTACTACTGGGAGCATTAGGGGGCATTACTACTGGGGGCATTACTACAAGGGGCTTTAGTACTGGGGGCAATACTACTGGTGGAACTACTGGGGACACTACTACTGGGGGCATTACTACAGGGCACATTACTACTGGGGGCACTACTACTGGGGCATTGGAGGCACTACTCCTACCGGCATTACTACTGGTGCACTAAGGGGCATTACTACTGGGGGCACTACTAATGGGGACATAACTACTGGGAGCATTACCACTAGAGGCACTGCATAGGTGGCACTGCATAAGAGGCACCACTCTTAGGGGCACTGCATAAGGGGCACCACTACTGGGGACACTGCATAATGGGCACCACTACTGGGGCCTCTGCATAAGGGGCACTACCACTGTGGGCACTGCATAAGGGGTAACACCTACTGCTGGCATTGCATAAGGTAAGCACTACTGGGTGTATTGCATAAGGAGCACTACTACAGTGGGCATTGCATAAGGGACACTTCTGCTGTGTGCATTGCATAAGGGGCACTACTGCTGTGGGCATTGTATTAGGGGCACTACTACTGTGGGCAATAAGTTAGGGGCACTGCTACTGTGGGAATTGTGTAAAAGGGTGTGTCATAACATCAATTAGGGACACTACTATGTGGTGTTTTGTGATCAGGGTCACTATGTGAATAAGATTGTGCTACTGTGTGGAATAATTTAAATTGGGGACACAATTGTGTCACTCTTCCATGAAAAATCATGAGCCTCACGCACCTTCCAGGAGAGTAGGTAAGTAGACATGTACTATACAGTTACCTGTAAGATTAACCAACACTACAGTACATTGGGCATGGTACTGTATTTAATTTACTTCTTATATAATTGTTCATATTTCCTGTATTCAACCCACACTGTGTTTTATCCTAATATTAGTCATTTTCTGTGCTTGCTTTGTGAGTTGAGATTTATCATTTATACAGTGAATTCACATGTACATTATTGGGCCGGCAAAGTGTTTCTTTCTAAGTACTTTGTGTCCAGAACAAGACAATAGAATCTGTACAACTATACAGTAAATAAAACAAGTGTGTTAATTGCTAATTAGTACACTATTATACTGCTGTATATTAAATTTTATAAGTTACTGAATTGCCTATTTCTTGGAAAAAAACGATGGGTAAGTAAATAAAACAATAAAAAACAACCTCTATACCAAAAAAATGTAGGAGGACATTATATCTGCAGGGAAGAGAGACAGAGGGCATTTAATATGTCTGTCGTAATTTAGACCCCCAGGATGTGTCAGCATATGTTTGGCGGTTAAATGTTAGTGGGTTTGGTATAGTGTAGCATGATTCATGAATGGGCCCATCAGAGTGTTCGGTGTATGTTGTGGGTGTGGCCTAGTGTTTCAAATTATTGTTTTCAGGACTGGGAGGTCTCTTGCGTCTTCAGACACCCAGCATACCCTCTCCCTTTTATTTTTGTCTGTTTTTTTGTGCTGGAAAGAATAGTAACGGTGGCTATCATTTTGTAGGTCTTGTGCTCCTTCCACTAATACTGTAAATGAGTCAATAACAACCCCCGATGTTGAATAGGGCCTTCAATCTGTTGTCTTTGTGTACAATATTATATAACAATTATAGTTTGCAAATCTCTTTCATGCATAATATTAACAAATATTTTATATATTTTTTTCTGTTATCGCTCTGTGAAATTTAATACTACAGTTTGTTTTGAATTGTGGCCCTAGCACTGAAAACTACAGTATACAGTAGATGAGGTTTTAAAAAGATTATAAGTATAAACATATAAACATCATTAAAGCATTGTAAGCTAAGGAGTCTGGGATGATCAGAAAGATTTTATATTGTCGCCTATCACTGCGATAGTTTCTCTCCAATTTATGAGCAGCACTCAGCTCTTTGGTGATGCTGGCTGGCAGCTGTAAGAGTCAGTGCAGGAAGCCTGATCTATTTAAGTAGTAAAAAGATGTATCTAAGAAATATTTTTTTTTCCCCTGTCCCCCGGGACTGCTATTGCCATTCTGAGCAGGACAACCGATCCTGTATGAGCCTGAGAAGCCATCACTGTAAAGCCAAGGCCAGTGTCAATTCTAGGGCCGGGCAAGCAGGACTATCGCCTGGGGCACTGTGGCCTGAGGGCACAGCCACAGTCAATCCACCAGTGCCATCTAATCTAACAGCACCTGCTCTTGCTCACCACCATTATAGTTATTAACTGCAGCTTGCGCCATATACCCAAACTGTGCGCTATTTTGTTCCCTCCCAGTCCCCAAGAAAGCTGGTGCCCAGCATAATGTCATCACACTTGGCATTCTGGGAGTGGCCACAGCAGCAATCAGCACCCAGGGGCGTAACTAGAACTTTGTGGGCCCCATAGCAAAATCTTGTAAGGGCCCCCCCTTTGGCATCCGAGAGATAATAAAAAAAACACACACATTTGCCCCCACATACAAGAAATACATTGCCCCCAGCATGAAAATAAAAACATACCCAGCACTGCAGGCTCAGCACCCAACTGCTGCTCCAGTCATTAGATTACTTTGGTGCCTGGGTGGGCGAGTCTAAATCCAAGTGGGCTAAAGTACCTTGCTGATCCCCCTACCCCTCAGCCTGCACCCACATACTGCTTTCACCCACACAGTGCTTCACCTGTCACCCACATGCTGCTGTCACCTGTACAGAGCTGATGTCTCTTCCCTTCCCCCACTTGCTGCTGTCCATCACCCGTCACTGGAGTGCACAGTCTTCCTGTCTCCCCGGGATCCTGGCACTGCACCCGTCAACTCCAGGTGCAGTACTATGGGATACAATGGAGGTGCCTTCCGCTGGGCTCCAGGACTGAAGGGGCAACTACTCCATTGCCCACAATATAATTACCCCACTTAGGGCTATAACTATGTACCCGGAGTGTACCGTCACGGCCGCCCAATACATTACACCCCTTCCCGGCACCTGAGAAGCCACCATACACTAGAGGAGAACTCAATGTCAGACCATCAGCTGCCGCCTACGTCTATCTATAACCTGTCCCTAAACATTGGTGTCGCTGCTCCTCAGCACCTTCTTATGTGAGTGTGACAGGTCCGGCGCACACCCCACCCACAACTCTCTGTCTCACTCCTCCCTGGCGGCCGCCCTAGCCTCAGACCCATGCAGCAGTCCCGGCACCCCTCATGCTAATTGCACCATACACGTCACTATCTTATCTGTGTGAGCACAGAGTAACTTGGTAGCACCGAGCATTTTTCTGTGCAAATATTTCCCTTCAAGTGTGTCTTATTTGCACAGCAATGTGAATAGGATGCACAAGCATCTTCTGCTGATTAAAATGATATGTGGCATGCCTATATTCTGTGTGCGACTGTGGGTATATCTGCATGCAAAATGCTACAGTACAGTGTCAGCGGCTGTGACGGGGGAGGGGGGCACCAACTTAAAACTTGCCTCCGGGCATGAGGGATGAACTTATGCCACTGGTCAACACACCGGTCACCCAGCTGCCTTTGCCCCCCATTTGCTGTCCCTATGGCCCCAGTTGGACCTTACTGTGGAGATCATGGTTACCTTACGCCGGGCTGCTTGCTGGGCTGCCCGTCTATCTGTGCAGCATTATACCACTACAAGCAATTGCTGGTTCTTGCAATCTTGACCCATCTGGCCCCGTATATCCGCGGTCTCTGGTAGCTTTGAGGTCTGAACCACCACTACCCTCCAACCGCCTGGGGAAGACCTGTCTTGTTGTATTTGGGTGGTCTAAAGCAGTGGCTGTGCCCCCCTCCCTATGGCCTTTCCCTCTTTCCCTAGTACAGCGAAAGCGGCCAGTGTTAGACTAAGCCTGTGCTGGGGGCGAGGCACATCTGAGCCAGCCAGCACGTTCCTTGTTCTCGGCTGTCCAATCCATGCGTGCCTGTGTGAAGGGGGAGCGGCGTGCCCTGGTGGCAGCTCGGGCCCCATAGCAGCCACACCCCTTACACCTACATTAGTTATGCCACTGGACCCGCCTGCCTTCAAGTTAAGGTAAGAATAAGGCAAGCACCCACCCTACTAGCAAATGGCTTTCCCCTTGGCAAATGGTGCCAGTTACCCTGCGCAGCGCGCAATTAGTACTTCTCTTTTTTGGAGGGGCCATGTCCACCATACAAGCCTCGCCCGCCTGAACTCAGGGAACAAGGGAAAACTTTTACCCTGAGCTCCACAAGGTCTCGAACCAGCCCTGGCTATGGTAGCAGTAGTGTATATTAAGTAAAAAGGAAGTAACCCGTTTTCATCAGCTAAAGAGCTGGAGGTATACTTACTAAAGGTTGATTTTAATCGATTTTGAATAATTGAAAATTGATCAAAATCGATCAACAGCGATGTTTTGCTTCTGGGGCTAAATCACATATTTACTAATACTTAAAAAACCTAATCAAAAAATTTCTGTGATTTAGCCCCAGAACCACAACATCGGGGTTGATTGATTTTGATCAATTTTAAATCAAGCAAAAATGATTCAAATCGACCTTTAGTAAATATACCCCCTGTTCTCCACTTAATAAATATACCCTTAGAAATGTAAGCACATACCTTATAATGCTTAATAACAAAGGCTAGAAAGTGGATGTTTGCTAAATAATATAAATGCAACTAAACAGGAACAAAAAAAGATTTTGAATGATGAAAAGCACTAAAATGACAACAACATTTTAGTGTTTTTTTTATTTAATTCATAAATATTTAATGAACTGAGTGACAATCCAGCAGTGAAGTATTTTGATTGAAAAAAAGTTAGAAGCAACCTGAGACTCTTCAGGGGCCGCACTGGGCAGCCCTCTCACCTTGAAAAGTGCCGCACATTATCCTGAATCTCAGTAGAAAGTTAAAACAATACATGTAGTCAGAGATATATACGGGTTGGGTATGAGATCCCGGCGGTCGGGATGCCGCTTGTCAAAATACTGTCAGCAGCATCCCGACAGAATCCCGACACCCATAAGGACAGAAGGTAAGACTAACGCTTACCCTACCCCTCCCTCCCTGGTGCCTAACCCTTACTTCACCCCCAGTGCCTAAACCTAAACTCCCCCTCCCTGCACCCTAAACCTAACCCTCCCTCCCCGGTGCCTAAACCTAACCTCCAGCCTAATGCCTAAACCTAACCTCCCCTCCCTGCACAGTAAACCTAACCCCTAGAGCCTAACCCTCCCTCTAATGCCTAACCCCTAATCCTCCCCCTAATGCCCAGTACTTACCTTCGGGATGCCGGCGGTCGGGATTCTGGTGCTGGGATCCCGACACTGTAGAGATTTCAGCGCCATTATTTTGCCCATAGGCATCCGGCATGGCGAGATGCTGACTACATCCCGAAATAGACACATATCTGTAATAGCGTACATACAGTATCAGCTGACATTTCAAACAAATGTAACGAAGTATAAGAAACAAATCTGACAGCAAAGCAGGAAGGATCTGGAGGCCTCAAATAAAGGCACGAAGGGCTGCTTGTTTCCCATCAATGTCTTAAATAGTACATTAAGGGGCATATTCAATTAGCCGCAGGATTTCACCCACGGCTAATTGTCATGCAAAAGTCCTGCGACACGGGGATTAGCTATTCAATTAAATAGCTATTTCCCTTCGTCATTAGAACGGGACTCCTGCGCGAGAACACACTGATTCCGCGAGAACGGTGGAATCAGTGTGTTTTACCTGCTCACGCGAGGCAGAATAGGGCGGCCTCACGCAGATTTTAACGTGCACCTCATGTAGTCCGACAGCGGGGACTCATACGCGGGGTCTCGGGGACACCCACACGTGGAATCCCCACCAGCGCGACCATTAGCCGCGAGGTAATTGGATATGCCCCTAAGAGTTTACAAATGTTTTGGAACACTAGCTTAGAATCAAAATTATTTATACTAAATGCATACTGAAAAATTTACTTGTAAAAAGCTTAATTAAACAAATAAATAAAAAAAATATATCATACAAGCTTAGATATTGCTTAGATATATTGATCAACATCAATGTTCAGTTACAGGGGCTACATCACACATTTACTAACAGACAATTTTATGATTGATCTTTAAGTGTTAGTAAATGTGATATTTAGCCTTTAGCCCCTGAAACACAACATCGATGTTGATCGATTTTAGATTGATTTTTAAGCGTTCAAAATTGATTAAAATCGACCTTTAGTAAATATGCCCCATTGTCAGCTCTATACAAAATCATGCTTGTTTTGCTTGACGGCAAAGGCTGCAATAGAATGAACACACTGCTCAACACACTGCTTCGGTAGCGCTCTGCTGTAGAACTAGGGAAGAACTGTCCTTTTCCAGCATGCCTGGCAGCAAATAAGTACAAGTTGTATTTTATTTGCCATACTTTTTAGAATGTTTTAGAACTATCTCACTGCGGTTTATTGGATTTTTATGTAAATTAAGTATAATTAAAAATAGTAATCTGTATGCTCTGTATTGTATTATTCATTAAGTGTGTAATGTCACTGGGGACAGTAGGAGAATTTTAACATACTGTGGAGTATTTTCTGGGTTACATAAAATGTGATTGTATAAAGTTTTTCTAGAATGTCGCCTTTTTTAAGCTCCAAGGGCCACAAGCTCAGATTTCTCTCATTAGAGCGTAGTGTCGCACAATCCTGATTCTTGATGTCCGGGGATTAATTACTTTTTCTTTACTAACTCAAAAACAAAGACTAAAATAAGAATGAGCTTCTGTCAGGCAGATGCAACTTTTGCACATCGCTTTCATTTTTAAGGGAATAAAATGTATGTGTGAAGAATTATTTCTGTATCCATCCACAGATATGTTGAAAGGGGCATTTGCGTGGGGGGGGGGGGGGGAACAAGAAAAAAAAACAGAACACTATCACAAAGTATAGAATCTTTTGTGATTAGAAGACTCATAAAACGCACTTTAGATTAAGTACATTTTATTTTGTTGTAGAGAACTCGCAGTAAACAGCTGCCTAATGGGGTATAACTTCCTAATGAATTGAATCTTCTCTCCTAAAGGGTCTATATACATTTGACAAGATAGCTTAATGATTCTGCACTTAGAAATAATGTGGGTAAAAAGCATGTTTTCTCCATTTTGGTTATTTATTTTCCAAACTACTACAATGCAAAATACCTGTTGTAAATGGCTTATTTACGGGCATTTAACCGAAGCCTATGAAAAAAAACTTAATGGAGAGAATAGTAAGTGTTGTAGCTTTATACCAATGTGATGCAGTGTAATTTCAAGTTATTTGTTGAGATAGACATAAAGTGAATGTTAAAATAAAAGTTTTTTTAAATGTAAAATATTAAAAAGTAAACAAGTGTTTATGTGCATTTCTATACTTGAGCTGGATTTTTAAATATACCTTATTTGACAAAATATAATTGTCTGAATAATAATAATAATAATAATAATAATAATAATAATAATAATAAAAAATAGAAATAAAAAAAAAATATATACAGTATATATATATAAAAAATAATGTTAATTTTTGCATCTTTTATTTAAGCTGATTCTGACAGATCAGCAGAAAAGTGGATTGGAATCCAGCAGCTGATCGGCATAGTAAAAGATTAAATTCTGCACCACCAAAATTCTCATTATATTTATCATCCACTGACCCTAGTCAGGGTGTTTATATAATTGTGGTTATGCTGTTCAGTAATTAATGAATTGGTGATATAATATTTAGAGCCCTATTTTTCAGTCTGTATTGAAAATATGGATTTGAAAAAATATTTTTTCCTAATTTCACGATGTGAAAATGTTCTTACGAATTTCCGTTAAGTGCTCATCTCGGCGAAGTGCTGGAAGCAGAGTAATATCTTAAGCTTCACTCTGCTTCCAGGTTTTGGGGCCACCGCATGTTACCTCTACAGTAAAATTTGTGTAGGAGTTGCCCATAGGCTACTTGGGCTAACGCCATCTTCAGATTCCCAGTCTGCAGCTTGGTAATTCCGACAGCATAACAGCCCCCATAGAAACCTAGATATTGTAGATACTTGCAGTGGTCCCTCCATCTTAAATGCTGGCCTTATCTAGAATTTGCAGGGATTACCAAAAAACGTCTGTTTTCAGGGGATTTGCCGCAATTTCAGTTTAATAAATTTGCCCCTTAATACTGTACAGCCCAGAGGAATGTAAAAATCACTACAGGAATTAATGAATAGTAATTGATTAGTCAGTAAGTTAAATATAGTAATTGAAAAAAAAGGATTAATCTATTTGCATAAACTTTTCATGGAAATAGGGCTCACAAAAGTGTAATGTGATAAAGAGATGGAGAGAGAGAGATATGAGAGAGAGAGAGATGAGAGAGAGAGAGAGAGAGAGAGAGAGAGATGAGGGAGATAGATATATGAGATAGATAGATAGATAGGTAGATAGACAGATAGATATATATGGGATAGATAGACAGATATGAGATAGATAGATAGATAGATAGATAGATAGATAGATAGATAGATATGAGAAAGATATATACTGTATGAGATAGATATATATAAGATAGATATGAGAGAGAGAGAGAGAGAGATGAGGGAGATAGATATATGAGATAGATAGATAGGTAGATAGATAGGTAGATAGACAGATAGATATATATGGGATAGATAGATAGATAGATAGATAGATAGATATCTATTCATTATCACTTAATTTCTACAAAAGCAGGTAACAATTAAAATTTTCATCTGCTTTTGTAGAAATTAAGTTTTGGGACCATTCCTCAAAAAGGTAAAGCATGAGATATATACTGCTTACCTTTCTCTCAGGATCAAATTCATCAAGCTCCAAAAATACAATATTTTCAGAGCTTGACTGCGGATACATTCGCCATCTTCAGATGGCATTTGCTTCTACAACCCGCTCCTTCCCTATGGGAAGGGGTCCCATCCCGGGTTGCAAAGAGGGATCCTTTAGGATCCCTCCGGCCCTGTCCAGCTCCTTCTGCCGGACGCTGGGGCTTTGTGAACCTGCATGAACTCTAGCTCACGCAGGCGCACTAGCACTGCCAAATCAGACTTGGCAGTGCCAAGTTTCATTGCTCCAAAAGGAGCAGTGACAGCATTCGGGGAGACAGCTGATTTTTGGATCAGCTGTCTCCACACCGAAGCAATGATGAATTCCTCCACCGCTCGCAGCGAGTAGGAATGTTAATTATCGGGGTTCACCTGGATCCCGATAAATAGACCCTAGACAGACAGATAGATAGATAGATAGATTGATAGATAGATAGATAGACTTAATGCATGTTTCCTATCCTATAAAACGAAGGCCTCTCAGGGATTTCTGAGATGTAATGTAGAACGCCCTGAAGGTCTCCGCTTCTGTTTGCTCTGGAGATGAAGTAATATTAGGTGACTTTTTGTGATGTCTCCATGGCATACAGTAAGGAAGGGAATCTCTCTTTGTGTAGTAATTGCTCAATTCGGCAGCTTCAAACCTTTATTGCCTGTAGTGTTTAGATTCCAGTAATACTGAAGACCCCTCCCGTCAGGCTTTCACCTTGCTCATTCACTGAAACACCATCTCTACAATAACTAATGACCCTGTAAATCCCTTGGCCTCTTCAATTTTCACTTTATACTGATCAGCCTCCGATGGAAAAAGATTTCACAATATTTCGGCTCCTGCTTATTTTTAGGATTCCAACAAAAGACCGTCTTCATCTAAATCAGCCGGGCAACTAGGCTAATAATTACTAATTCACCAGTGCCTGAAGAATATTTGATATATATTTTTGATCAACACTTTTATATCTGATTTAAATCTGGTCATAGACGAACTACGGTATATTTCTGTGTAATGAATTAAAGCTGCATATGGTTTTGTGACATCATAGGCTCAGATGTCTGATAAGTGGTAAAGAGAGTGTTTTGTTTTCAATGCAAGACATCTGCAAGACACTCACCGAAACAACTGTGAATGGCAATTTAAAAAGCTCTGCAGCTCTGTGGGAGTACATAAAGCTTGGGACCCTAGGTCTTTGATTCATTTTATTATGTTGCAATGTACTTAGAGCACAAATTGGTGAGAAATTCTATAAACTCCTGATTTTCCCAGGAGGTCCTGGTTTTGTCACATAAGAAGGGTAATTTAGCAAACCGTAGGGGCAGACTAAGTGTCCCGCAAGTGTCAGTGTAATAATTCAAAAGAACTATTTATAGGGTTTGTGCAAAATCACAAAGTAAGCCTTTATAACTTCATGTTGTATTTTTTTAAATTCTAGCGTATTTTCTCAATATATGAACAAAGCAGCCGTGTAGTGGGCGCATTCCCGTTTGTTATTTCTGTAAAAATAATTATTTATTTTAATTAAAATATACTCAACAGATTTTACCTTTCTCCCAGCATTCATAAAACTTCATAAATGGGTTCATCCCCTTATGGATTATTCATTGTTCTACTTGTTAAGATTTGTGGAACACTGTACACTTCAGCTATTGTTCTGTGATTTTCGGAAGATTAGCGCCACAGCTTTCATTATGTGGCAGTAATGCAGTATATAAATAGGTATATAACAAAGAGATAGGGTGATTATGAGTTTAAGTAACTGAGAGCAGATACAGTCAAGTGCATAAATATTGGGACATTGACAGAATTTTCATATTTTTGCCTCTATTCACCACCACAATGGCTTTGAAATGAAACAAACAAGATGTGCTTTAACTGCAGACTTTCAGATTTAATTTGAGGGTAATTACATCCAAATCAGGTGAACGGTGTAGGAATTACAACAGTTTCTATATGTGCCTCCCACTTTTTAAGGGGCCAAAAGTAATGGGACTATCAACTCAAAAGCTATTTCATGGACAGGTGTGGGCTATTCCCTCATTATTTCATTATCAATTAAACAGGTAAAAGGTCTGGAGTTGATTCTAGGTGTGACATTTGCAATTGGATTCAGTTGTTGTCGACTCTCAATATGAGATCCAAAGAGCTGTCACTATCAGTGAAGCAAGCCATCATTAGGCTGAAAAATCAAAACAAACCCATCAGAGAGATTGCAAAAACATTAGGTGTGGCCAAATCAACTGTTTGGAACATTCTTAAAAAGAAAGAATGCATCGGAGAGCTCAGCAACACCAAAAGACCCGGAAGACCACGGAAAACAACTATGGTCTATGACAGAAGAATTATTTCCCTGGTGAAGAAAAACCCCTTCACAACAGTTGGCCAAATCAAAAACACTCTCCAGGAGGTAGGTGTATATGTGTCAAAGTCAACAATCAAGAGAAGACTTCACAAGAGTGAATATAGAGGGTTCACCACAAGATGTAAACCATTGGTGAGCCACAAAAACAGGAAGACCAGATTAGAGTTTGCCAAACAACATCTAAAAGAGCCATTACAGTTCGGGAACAATATCCTATAGACAGATAAGACAAAGATCAACTTGTACCAGAGTGATGGGAAGAGAAGAGTATGGAGAAGGAAAGGAACTGCTCCAAAACATACCACCTCATCAGTGAAGCATGGTGGTGGTAGTGTCATGGCGTGGGCATGTATGGCTGCAAATGGAACTGGTTCCCTTGTATTTATTGATGATGTGACTGCTGACAGAACCAGCAGAATGAATTCTGAAGTGTTTCAGGCAATATTATATGCTCATATTCAATCAAATGCTTCAGAACTCATTGGACGGCGCTTCACAGTGCAGATGGACAATGACCCGAAGCATACTGCAAAAGCAACCAATGAGTTTTTGAAGGCTAAACAGTGGAATGTTATGCAATGGCCAAGTCAATCCCCTGACCTGAATCCGATTGAGCATGCATTTCACTTGATGAAGACAAAACTGAAGGGAAAATGCCCCAAGAAGAAGCAGGAACTGAAGACATTTGCAGTGGAGGCCTGGCAGAGCATCACCAGGGATGAAACCCAGCATCTGGTGATGTCTATGCGTTCCAGACTTCAGGCTGTAATTGCCTGCAAAGGATTTGCAATAAAGTATTAAAAAGTGAAAGTTAGATTTAGGATTGTTTAGTTTGTCCCATTACTTTTGGCCACTTAAAACGTGGGAGGCACATATAGAAACCGTTGTAATTCCTACACCGTTCACCTGATTTGGATGTAATTACCCTCAATTTAAATCTGAAAGTCTGCAGTTAAAGCACATCTTGTTTGTTTCATTTCAAAGCCATTGTGGTGGTGAATAGAGGACAAAATCTGAATATTCTGTCAATGTCCCAATATTTATGCACCTGACTGTAAATAGAAATCAATGGTGCTCCTCTAGGAGTCTATTCATGTAGAACAGAGGGTCTCATTCAGACCCGCTCGCGAGCGCTGTACGATCACAAGCAGGTCGATGTTACCCAAATGCGCATGCGCACGACAGAGGCGCACTACTAACACCCTAGCAGCACCCAGACACACACTCTTTCCCCTCCTGCATTCACTGCCAACACCCCAGCAGCAGCACTCAGACACACACTCCTCCCCCAATTAACTATCAACATCTCAGCACACAAACCCTACCTGTTACTGATCAAGGTCTTCTATTTTTTGCCATTTGCTGCTCCTACAGCAATAGCAGAGGCAGCAGGTCCCACATGTGTGAGGGGGAAGAACTAACAAAGGATGGAGGAGCCAGGAACTCCATCCAATGCCCTGCCCCTTATATGTACAGTGGTGTGGTTTCATTGCTGGAGAACCATCCCTAGACTAAGACCAGACTCTGGGGTGGGGGCTCTGGGAGAGGGAGAGCCACAGCACATGCTCCCTGGGCTCCCTACTTATTCCTGCTCTGGGGTGCATAAAGCAGAACCTGGAGCAATAGAGGTCAGTGTGCCCCCTTCAGGGCTAGCACCTGGAGGCAACCACCTTCCATTGTCTCCTGTTTTTCCACCCCTGCATCATATCAATGCAATATATAGTAATGTTTTGTAGGTTCAGTAATGCTTACCTTATCAGTGACATCCTCTCAAAAAGCAGCCCCTCCGTGATACCGGCAAGAATGAATTATCGCAAAGAAGTTACCTGTTGGCAGGGCTGCCACCAGAAATTGTGGGGCCCAGTACTAATAAAATAGACAGGGCCCCCCAGGGGGAACAGTGCAGTTATGCACCGCAGCCAGCTAGAAAGCGTCGGTGGCACTTCAAATATGGCACTGGCTGTGAACCTATCACGGCCGCTTCTAATTGGCTGCCGTTCCGCGAGCTCTAATTGGCTCGCGGCTGGCAACTTATTTGGAATGCTGCCTGTGCCGAGTTTTTTCCCTGGCATCCGGGCCCCCTCTCTCTCCGGGCCCGGGACTACAGGCTTGGCAGTCCCCCCCTGATGGCGGCCCTGCCTGTTGGTTGCACTGCCCATGTGCTGGCAATGTTTTGCACCCCAGCATCTGCTCGCAATGGCCTCTGGTTGCTACAAAAGGGGGCTGAGCTAGTGCCGAGTGCGGGGAGCAGACAGGGAAGTATTTATCTTCTCTACTTGTCTTCTAAGAAGGGGCTCGTTTCACCTGGTTATGCCATCCTGAGATTTTGCAGCTTTCCCTTCTACTATGAATCACTCTCCCCATACTAGTGTATGGAGAACGGATTCTAACACTAAGTAGGGGCACTGCTGGATAAATCTTACGATAACCCCCTTCTTGAATGCAACAAAAACGTAAAAAGCCCTATTTTCATATTTGGTTCGTGAAACTGGGCTTTTCACTTTTATGGTACATGAATAGAGCCCCTAGAGTCATGAAATCGGAATAGATTATCAGGAGGAAAAGAACGTTTTTGGGAAGGCACTTTTATCAAACACGAAATATTAAAACTTAACTTTTATTAATGATTTACTAAAACACTTAGGCACACACAAACAACACATAAATGGACTATAGAAACATGCGCATAAAGAGAAGTATAATATCTCAGTAGGTAAAATCATGTGGTATTACGTGGTAAAATCAAACCAGCTATGGTGACAGAAAGAGGCCACAAACTGTAGCCTCAGTTTGTAAATAGCTATTACAGTATATGGTCAACACATAATAAACTGAATTACCAGCATTGGTAAATGTATAAGTTAACATATGTGATAGGAATGTAAGCAAAGGTAAAAGCTACAGTACAACCAGCAACAAGTTATATACAGAAATATAAATAACAAATGTGGCAATGATAGATATTTACAGAAGTGCAGTAAAGATGGTAAAGACACATGTCAGAATATGATAGGTTTCTACTGTTAATCGTGCACCATTAGGCAGTGAATGGCTAATGAGAGATCGCCTAAGACACATTAACATACAGTATGTAAAAGAGCAATTCTGCATCTGCTGTCAGCCTGGGTAGATAGATCCCCAATCAGTGGCAGATAAGAGTACAGAAAGAAAGACAATTGACTAGGTGAACTGCTACAAATAGAGGCATAGGGTAAGAAAAATAATTAAAATGTCACAAATAAACAGGCAGAGTTAGCTAAGCCCCATGTCCTCTTATATTGAAATACAACAATATATACTTGTGTGTGTAGCTCTTTTAAATATAGTGGCAAAATAAGATAACATAACTGCTATCATATGAACTCACTGCGTTCCAGCTCTATAATCGTATCCACTTGAATAAAAGATCATAATAAACCTCCGGATTTAAATTAGGCAATTGAAACTCAAATAGCTTGATATGGGGAAGAAAATAACCTTCAATGTATTGGGGCTCTACAGTTAGCCATATGCCATAGGGCAAGTGGGCAGCCTGCTGGTTTCATGGGGCATTTTGCATTGAATTGTGTTATCCTATTTCTGCTCCCCACTGTACAATGGTTGTGTCCCCATACTTTGGACATTGATGCCCCCCGGATATGGGTGGACACTCCCGGAAGGGTCAAATTAAAAGTTGCCAACAGTTTTGAAAATTGAGTTCCTCTCTGTTGCGCACTAATGCTCCTGTAAGCCGGCATTATTTTATATCTCAGTGTTACTGTTGCTGTTTACTTTCTACGCTAACAATGTGTAACCGTATGAATCATTCTTTTAATTAACAGACTGCAGAATAATTTTTTAGGTCACCAAATCATGACTGTGATGCATTAGTGGCTGAAACTGGGAATACTTAACTAAATGTACTTGTATTTACTGGAGCATCACATCAACACACTGTAATAAAATCTGAATCTCAACCTCTGTGCTAACCAGTAGACCAGCTAGTGATCATTAATCATATTACTGTGTATCATCGAAGCTCCGATGGGTAAAACTAATAAGGCAACATTTAAACTTACACTTGTGAGACCAATTAGCAGTCATCCAGTGACGTCCCTCATACTCATATTAGACACCAAACGCAGCCCTTAATGATTTTTGGGAAGAATCACTCATTCTCAGGGACACACTCCGCACCAGTTTGTACTTTTAGAAAACGCTGACAGTTTCCATTTGACTGCGTGTGCAATGCTATATTTCATTATTGCTAAAGAATGTTACATTCTAATGGCTCTCTTCTGTACCATGAGTTAAAATTAGATCATTGTATTTTCCACTGGGATGGGAGGCAGAGATGCACGCATTAGGGGATTTGACGAGTAATCCATCTTCAAGGTGTCTTTTTGTCTCTCTTATCCCACGAGTAACCCACTTTTAAAAATTATTTTATTTATATGACCCATTTATGCGCACTTGTGAGATATTTATGTTGTTTGCATTATTTTATATGTGCTGCCTGGGTGAATGAAAAAAAAATTAAGTTAAGGAAGAAATTGAGAAAATGCTAAAGAATAGAATAGAAAAGTAATTTTCCATTGAGCTAAGTAAACTGTAGTTACCGTTTAATATGAATATTTTATAGCAAAACTTGCTTGAGCTAAATAGAAAATCTTTTTCTGAAATTAAATAAAATTGAACTTTGCAATGTATCTCATTAGAAAACCTTAAATAATGATGAAGCATGATTATTCCAGACATAGGTCGTGATCTGGAGTTGCCTGAGTGTGGGTGTTGCACTCAAGAACAGCTAGAGTTTCAAAAGTGTTTTGCATGCTCCACAAGGTTTTACAGATTTTTCTAGTGGAATTTGGCCATTAATGTTCCCAGTCCTACCCAACCATACCACAGGGCTAAATGAATTACCGGTTGTATTAAAGAGAGTAGGGGGCTCATGTGCAGTCTCCGTCTGGGTCTCCTTCTATCTGTCTTGTCTCATGACTTTTCTTCCTTTTTCTCTTGCAATAGGTGTTCCCCAAGGTTCTGTTCTTGAACCTCTCCTATTCTAACTCTATACGTCCTCACTAGGTGAACTCATCAGCTCTTTTGACTTCCATTATCATCTCTATGCTGATGATACTCAGATCTACATTTCCTCCCCTGACCTCTCCCCCTCTCTCCTCACTCATATCTCCAACTGTCTCTAGGCTATCTCTTCCTGGATGTCCCAGCGATTTCTTAAACTTAATTTGTCTAAGACTGAGCTGATGAATTTCCCACCCTCCAACATAACTGCACTTCCAACCATTTCTTTATCAATTGATGGCACAACTATCTCCTCTAGCCCCAAAGTGCACTGTCTTGGAGTTATCTTGGACTCCTCCCTCTCCTTCCAACCACATATCCAGAATTTCTTGCAATCCTGTATTTCCATCTCTGAAAAATATTTCCAAGATTATACCCTTTCTCACCCAGGTTGCCACTAAATCCCTCATACAGTCACTGGTCATCTCCAGATTGGACTACTGTAACCTCCTCCTATCTGGCCTTCCCAACTCCCTTCTCAGACTGTGCTCAATGCTGCTGCCCGGATCATTTTCTTCTACAAATACTCTGCATCTGCCTCCCCTCTCCTACAAGCCCACCTCTGTCTCCCCTTTCCTTTCAGAACCCAATTCAAGGTTCTCACACTCACTTACAAAGCCCTCACCCATTCCTCTCCCATTTACATCTCTGACCTCATCTCTCTTCACTCTCATGTCTACCCTCTTCGTATGCACGCTGCCTCTCATGCCAATTGATTACTTTCTCCCAGTCCCGCCTCCAAGATTTTGCCGGCGCTGCTCCCCATCTTTGGAACTCTCTCCCTCTTCCCATCAGACTCTCCACCTCTCTACAATCCTTCAAATGGGCTATCAAGACCAATACTGCATCAAAGCCTTCTAGCTCTCATCTTAACTTGCTGCTACATGCTCCTTCCTCCCTGTCTACCCCATCTGTGTTACACCTGTTTGTCTGCCACTACCCTTTAGAATGTAAGCTCTTATGAGCAGGGCCCTCTACACTCCTGTGCTTCTCATTACTTTACTTTCATCTACTTCTTACTCCCCTCTAGGGCACCACTGCTTTGCTCTGTTCCTTATCTGGGTGTTATGGTCGCTAATGTAGCAATATGTATTATCCTTGTCCTCATCCTGTATTGTATTGTACTGTAAGTCACTGGTCAACCTATTTGTTTATGTACTTGGTAAGGCATTGTGGAACACTTGTGGCACCATATAAATTAATAATAATAATAATAATAATCATGCAGGCAGCGCAAGGGAATAGACTCTGGTGCTGTGCCAGAGTCTACTGTGCATTTGCAGGTCTCTATTGCGTGGCCATTTTCCCAGAGATTTTTCTACTGCAAATGGCCACCACACCATTTTCCAGGTGATTTGTGAAGCGCTGCTGCTGCAGGTCTCTGGAGAGGTAAGTATTGTATAACATGGGTGCAGATATGCGGTTTGGGCCCCCCAGGACAGCAGGCGAAGAGATAGGATAACACAATTCAGGTTGAAACAACAGCATGTCACTCATGCTGCAGCATTTGTGGCACTGCAAGCAACATCGCAGCCCCAGATCTGCACATATGCAGTACGGCTTCTGAGCATGCACAGATCTAAAAACAATGGAGCTGTGCATGAACATTAGGTTTACGTACATCACTTAATTAGACCCTCTATTAGGACTGTATTGCCGGTAAAAGATGATGAAAATAAATAATTTATTGTGCAATACAGTTTTTTTTATGCTGTAAGATTTGTAAGTTAATTGTGTTATATATTCTTTTTTATGGTTTGGGTATGAAATACCGGCCCCTATCCCTCCTTTAGGGATGCCTAACCCTAACCTCCCCTCTGTGGTGCCTAACCTTAACCCCCCCCTCCTGCACCCTAAACCTAACCCTCCTCGGGCAGTGCCTAACCCTAACCTCACCCCGCTGGTCCCTAACCCTAACCCCTCCTCCCCGTAGCCTAACTGTAGCCGGGAGTGCCTAATGATTCTGCTAATGTCCAGCCTCCACCGCCGACAGAAGCCGCTGCTTCGTAAATTCTCCCCTAAGTGTTTAAACCAACAGGTTATCAAGAAAATAAAAAAATAAATCCATTATCATTTTCAAGAGCAGATTTCTTATGAAAACCTACACCTAGGGGTAAATTGACTAAAGTGAGAGTTTTTAGAAGTGAGTTTTAGAAGAGATGTTGCACATAGCAACCAATCAGATTCTATTTAACATTTAACTAGCACCTTCTAGTAGATAATAGCTAGAATCTGAGTGGTTGCTATGGGCAACGTCTCTTCTAAAACTCACTTCTAAAAACTCACTCACTTTAGTACATTTACCCCCTAGACTGCTTTTTTCAATGTTGGATACTGTAGGTGGATTAATGCCAAAACAAGAATATTAAAGTATTTATTTGTGGTGTTTCTAAAAAAAAAAAAAATCACATTTGCTTTAAGTTCACTTTCTTATAATTTAAATTAGAAAAATGCAACACTTTCCATTTTGGTTAAAATTTATGTGACTGTTTAGATGGTTAAAATAGAGTAATGGTATTTTCTGAACTTTCAAAGTATAATTTGTGAGGGTACTGCATAAAAAATTACTGATTATGGAAAGCGTCAAGTGCAAATGTTGAAAGATGGCCTCAGCACAGGGGTGAGGAAACTCTCAGCAGCAAAGGGGTAATTTAACTAAAACAATTTAGTTTTACACATCTCTGTTCAGCTTACATTGTGGTCTATGTACTAAGCCTTGCAGAGAGATAAAGTGGACAAACATAAAGTACCGACTAATCAGCTCCATTTTTCTACAGCCTGTAACTTAGTACTTTATCTCCATTACACTTTATCTCTCTCCAAGCGCTCTATTTACTACAATCCGCATATTGAATGCAGATTGTAGTGTGATATTATCGACTGAATTCGCATTGCGAATTCAGGCAATATCACAGAGATTTACTACAAATCCCTTGCAGGGACAGAGCTTGCGATAAAAAACTCTGTCACTGCGAATCCCCTCCGCACACTAGTCACAGAATTTTCACAAAAAATACTGTGACAAAGTGCCTGCACATGCACCGACCGGCTGCCACTGCTACCCCCCCCGGTGCTAAGCCAGGCCCCCCATGATCACGGACCCCCCGCGACTCCTCTCCACCCCCTCGCGACCCTCCCTCCCTTAATAGCACTTACCTGCATGATCCGGGCCTCCGGTGATGTCCTCCATCCGTCCGGTCAGGTGATATCCCATACTACACTGGGACCTGATCACCTGATGACCGGGCCGCAGTGCACTATGGGAGACCAGCTGACCGGAGGGGAGACATCACCAGAGGCCCGATCACTGGTCCCAGGAGTCAGGTAATTAAAAAAAAATTGACAATTTTTTTTTTATTTTTTTTTACAGTAATCAGCTTGTGGTCTGTTTAGACCACACAGCTGATTACTGTGACCGACTCCCGGCTCTGCTCTCCACATTAGAGCAGAGCAGGAGTCCGGTAACCGGAGGAGACCCTGGATAACGCCACCTCCAGGTGGCGTTATTATCACAGGGCTTTCCCCGTTATTTTTTTCCAATTTATTTTTAGTAACTCTGGTCAGATCACATTTCCCATTACAATTATGGGAAATGCGATCTGCTTTACTAAAAATAGGTGATACTTAGTGGTTGGAGTAGAATTTTACGAATTCTACTCCAATTGCCCTATAATAACTATAGGTGATACTAAAATAATGTGAAAAGGGTGTGAAAACACCCTTTTTCACTTTACTTTAGTAAAAATAATGTTAATAAATAGAGCCCCAAGACTTAGTGCTGATGGCTAGAGAGAGCTGGGGTGAAAGGCAGCTTGTCACTAGTAGCCTCTTTCAACTGTTTATCGTAGAACTGTGCATTGTTTATTAAGATACTGCCGTTTAGTAATAGGATATCAAAGGCATTTAGTATGTTTTCTTATACTACACAAAAAACACAGTACAAAGAGATGGAGCCCATCCCTTTTAAATAACGAGCGTAATCGCTTTGCCGACACTCAGCATGTTGACCATATTTGTCTCTGATTGTTCTCATACAATGAAGTGGCCAAGATAAGTGTAGGGTCTATGCTCCGTGTCCTACTTGCATCAGAACACGCCATATGTCGGAATTAAGTGTGCTCCATTTGTACTGCAACCGCAGCAGAAATAACTATTGTTTATTAAAATGAGGTTTCAAAATCGTAATCTGAAATGACTCCATTAAGAGCAAACTTTGTATCAAAATTCAAGACTAAAGGAGAAAAAATAATGTTTAAAATTGAAGAATAATTGGAATGCCGGTGAATGACTACCATCAACTGAACTGGAAGCACTGGTTTTTTAATATGTTCATACATTTATAAAGGTATACGTGAAGGCTAGCAGAAAATAAATATGTTATAATGTGTTGTAACACATTCACACAATATATGTAACTGTCAACAATATATTCGAGATTTACATTAGACGTATACTGTATGTAAATATATGGAGGCGTAGGGTGACTATTTCTGCATCTTTGCATTAGTATTTTGCTTCATAGTAATATGTTATAATATAAATTCCTTTGACATTACATGATTATAGTTGAGCAATATTGTAATCTTATATTAAGGTTCAGGCTATTACATCTACTGTACGTTACATTACTGCATGTTTGGAATTGTAGTTCTCTGGCCACCAGCAGCCAGGATTTGGGAACTAGTATATACTCAAAGTCAAAATGATGAGCAACTATTAACCAGTTTCTTGCCTTTGTAAATTGTATGTTGAAGTCTTTCCTACTCTTAACGAGGCCAACAACATAACACTTATATTGCTTTAACCTTTTCCCAACAGGTTTCTCTACTCTTTGAAATTGAGTGAGCCAAGAGGCTTCCAGCTCAGATGTAGTCACCCTAAGCCCCCCCCTTGTATACCCAATAGCCAATGATACAGTATAAATGGTTACCCATGCGTAGCCTTTCCATATCATCCCTTTAAACCAGGACACTCATGGACTACACAGGTTCTGTGGCTCATTAAAACAATGTGAAATCCAGGCTTGAAGTCAGCCAGCCACAGAACCTGTGTAATTCATGATTGTCCCGTTTTAAAGGGTATGGTAAGCCTACCCATGCATCACAATGGCAATCCAGTGACAGACAGCAAATACCATAAAAGTTCTAAATAAAAAAATGTATGTAGATTTGGGTGGAAATCAATAAGAATACATAAAATGTATTTAAATCTTATATGAATTTAATCACAGGGACCTTTGATGACTGTAATCAGCAGGTTACACGTGGGTCCCAGCCAATGAGCGTCCGCTACATGTAAAGCGGCCTCTGATTGACTGACTGGCCATGGGATTTCCCGAGGAGGCCCGTCAGCTGTCATTCACGAAGTATTGGTGTGTGTGACAACACAAATAGCTATAGTTGTCCTTATGGGTTCGGTTTTTCAGATTTGTTATGTTGCCAAGATGCTACGGAGAGCAGCGCTAGGATGGAGGTGAGTATAGGATCTTTATTCCAGATACATCCAAACAGATTCTACATGGGACAAGGGGACAGACCAGCTGGCAACAGGTAAGTATGTGTGAGTTATCTAGGTAGGTGTGTAATAAAGTTTTACTTTAGACAGAGTTTTACAGTGGAGGTACGGGTGCTGGCCATCTGCTGGCACTTGTAGTTCCACAAGTGGAAAATGGCAGGCATGCTGGCACCTGTAGTTCCACTGTAAAATACAATAGTTTATAGCTATTTAACACATTATTACCCCCCGTACCCACAGCCCAGAGGTGCGGGGAAGTACCCCGGGCTTCAGACCAAGCCTGGGGTTTTGGGAGGGGGGACCCTTCTTGTGGGGGTCCCCACCTCCCCTGAGATCCCCTGCTTGGGCTGACTGGCTTTGGGTGCGAATGCTTTGGCCAATGAGACCCGGTAATAGGGTCTCCTGGCTGTGGCATTACATCCCGTTCGGTTTGGGTCCGGTGATGTTTTTAAATATAGGGGGACCCCTACGCAATTTTTTCCCCCTATATTTAAAACTAGAACTGGCCCTGCAGCCAGGTGCTGGTTCCAAAATTATGGTGGAACCCTACTCGTTTTGTTCCCCATACTTTTTGGAACTAGGACTGTATGTGTATTTTGGTGGGGAACTCAACATAATTCTTTTCAAATATAAACACTTTAAATGAAGTACACATGCAGAAACATACACAAATCACACTGATCTGTGTATGTTTCTGCCAAACTCGCAGTTTAGGAGGTGGAGTGTTTGAAACTTAAAATTCTCTGCGAGTTTGCTACAATCTCACCCGAGATTGTAATCTTGATTCTTGGTAAATTTGAGAGTTGTATTTCTTACATGAAAAGTACTTCCGAGTTTGCCCAATGGCGAGTTGTTTCGAGTTTGCGATCTCACCCGAGTTTTACGAGTTAGAATAAAGAAATCTCTCCCAAACTCACCAGAGTTTGTGTTTAGTAAATTTGCCAGATGAAAAACATGCCTAAACTCACCCGAGATTGTCATCTCGACTAAACTTGAGTCTTAGTAAATTTACCCCTTAGATTCTTGGGAGGGGGACCCAGTTTTATTTTTGGGGTCCCCACTTTCCATGGATTTCCAGCCCTGGGCTGACCAGTTTGGGGCTGGAAAATGCTTTGGCAAGGGGACCCCATGCTGTTTGTCACCCAGTTATGACATTACCACCCTGGCTGGTTTAGCTACTGTAGTTATAGTAAAATAGGGGGAACCCAAAGCTGATTTTTTCCCCCTATTTTTCTCTATCAACCCAGTCTGAATGGTCCAGTACTGGTTCTGGATTTGGGGGGAGACCAACTATTTAATTGGCTTTTAACCCCAAGAAGCTTGCACAGATCATAGTGAGGGGTTTTGCCATTTTGCTTGCCGTCAGGTTTGAACTGAAAATCCAAAACCCATGGCATGTAGAAGTGCAAAATACGACTGACATCAACGTCGGGTTTCAATTGAAGTTGAAACCCAATGGGTGATAAATATGCGGATTTTGCAGTAAAAAATACTGTCGATTTTAAATCGAGAAAGTCCTAGGAAAGGGACAAAACGCATTTCAGCACTGTGCTGCAAGGATAACATCCCCTCATGGTGCGCACCATATCCTGGAGCTTAAGGAGTCACTGAAAGTTTGGACTTGAACTTGATTAGGACTCTTTATCACAGAAGACACTAGCAATTGTCTGTTACAGATAAGCCCACTCATTTATATTTAATATACATTTTTAACCATATTTGTGTATGTTGTTTATACAGTATCACACTATGGAAGCATGTCTTTTGTTATATGTATTGTACGTACCTATGAAGTAGTAAGAAACTAGAGGAGAAGCACCTTACATTCAGCTAAAAAAACAAAAGGAGCCTTGATTCCCGCGCACTTAGATGCTGCCATCCTCTACGTGCCCCTGGGTGTCACCAACACACCACCAATAAAGACAAAATAAAGGATGTAGCCGGGGCTCAGATGAAGGCGCTTCTATGGTTATTATATGTTCCAGATGAGGTATACTTCCAGAAGAGAAAGTGTTGGGTAAGTGTGTATTCTTCTGGATCCTTTCGTACTTTTACATTTTCGGAGGCTTGTTAGGTCTCTCCCAGTAAGTAGGTTTACATGAAAATAAAATGGGAAAAGAAAAAAAATGTATGTGGTACTTTTTATAGAATACAAATTTCTCTCATTCCACATCACCAACCATATGTCAAAAGACAGGGTGTGATAGGGAGGGAAATACCCCTATACACAAAGTCTGGTGTAACTAGATATAAATACGGGTCACCCCAAACTGTGAGAAAGTACATTTAATAAAGGGGCGTACCTCACTCACTCTGCTAAAGGTAGAGTGAAGTATATAAAGGTATCTTTGGATCAGCGTACCATACTCACAAAACGTATGGGTGTTTTCCTCCTATCATGGTATCTTTAAATCGTGTTAAAATCCGCAAAAAGGTTATAAGATGATTTTGATTTTCCAAAATAAGTTTTTAATACAGTGCCAATGTCAAAGAATAAAACATAAAATACATACCAAGCTTCTTCTTTTTTTTCCCATACAAACAAATATAAAGTCCAAGGTAAAACAAGAGAAGTCTCCAGTGCATAGGTGAATCAATCCATAAAAAAGTCCATATAATAAATCTCCATAAAGCTGATAAGCCTGAAAGATCCTCATTCTGGTACGCAGACATTTTGCACTAAGCACTGGAGCACTTTGCACGTTATTCATATACTTATCTACCTCACACCACTTATCCCATGACCTTTTGAAGTATAATGCTAGGTACACACTAGACGGCTTGCAAACAGCAATGATTCCTCTAGAACTCCCGGGCAATCGATCTAGTGCATACACACTGTACAATATAACAAACAACCAAACGATATATTTTGCATCGTTTGGTGGTTAGATCGTTAACTATATAATGTAACCATATCGACTGTTCGTTGGGTAGTGCGTACACACTGCACGATGTGAGGGGAATCGTTAACGAGATTGACAGATCTTCCTGCATGTACAAAAGATCTGAAGATGCAACGAATTACGCCGCAGGAGCACGTATAGTGCGTACACACTTGACAATTTGAACGATTTGTCATTCCGATGTGTCAGAATCTGTCAAATTGTTCCAAATATTATTTAGTGTGTAGGGGCCTTTACACTTTTGTGCGAATTTCTCCATCTTTCCCACTTTATACAGTGGTTTGGAATATTTTGCATCACCAAACACGGACCCGGGAGAGAAGTAATCTGATCACTGAATCATCCCTGGAGTAGAATCTGATCCTCTAAACTTACAGATAAGTGTATATTCATTTAATTTTGATACACAGCCTAATTCTCATTAGACCGTAAGTTCCATGAGCAGGGCCCTCCTCCCTCTGGTTCTCATCACCTACTGTACTTCTCTTGCACATCAGCTACACTCTACTCTTCCTCCTTGCGCTCTCTGCCCCTGGATACCACTCCTACTACCTAGAACCATTATATGTGCCCATGCCAATACCTACAGGTTTCAGCTTACTCTGGACATTTCCATTGCACCCTTTGCATCAGTGGCTGTGTTGAGATTTGTAGTGCTAATTGCTGCTTGTCCTCTGTATTGTACTGTACTGTATTACCCTGTAGAGTTTTATGTTTTTTTCCTCTGTGGACCATTTGTGGCGTCTTATCAATAAAGCTTAATAATAATAATAATAATAATAATAATAATAATACTGCCAATATATACTATTTGTAGTACATAAACCTATTGCACTTTGAGGCACGTCTTGTCATTTACCATCGCTAGATAAACCACTGATCTGTCATATCGCTTCACTGGGAGACAAGATTCCACACACCAGTATATTGGGGAAGTGCACAGATCTTGACACTGTTTCATGAATACTACCCTCCGGCCATATTGCCTTTATTGTCTTTTTCTAAACCTATCCCGTATCTAGGTGCATATGTGTTCATTTATATTGACATATTATTGATAATAGAAACTAAGGGCATTATTTTGGATAGCGCCAATACTCTAGAAATATACAGGTTGAGTCTCCCATTTCCAAATATTCCGAAATACGGAATATTCCGAAATACAGAATATTTTTGTCATGACTGAGATAATGAAGCCTGTGATTTTTGATAGTTCAATGTACACAAACTTTGTCTAAGGCACAAATTATTAAAATTATTGTATAAAATGACCTTCAGGCTGTGTGTATAAGGTGTATATGAAACATAAATGAATTTAATTTCTTTACACAAACTTTGTTTGAACCACAAAATTATTGAAAATATTGTATAAAATTACCTGCAGGCTGTGTGTATAAGGTGTATATAACACATAAATGCATTATGTGTGTATATTTGGGTCCTATTCCCCAAGATATTTAATTATAATATGCAATTATTCCAAAATACGGAATATTCCGTTATCCAAAATACCCCTGGTCCCAAGCATTTTGGATATAGGAGACTCAACCTGTATTGTATGTATGTATGTATATATATATATATATATATATATATATATGTTTGTGTGTCTCTTAGAAGACTCCCTTTAAGCATTGTGCTGGAGAGCATTATATAATATCCAGGAATGTTTTTCCATTTCAGTTATTTTCCAAGTGAAGCTTTTACTGTCTAAACTTGACAACTCTCTCTCTTTGACAAATTCAAATTTCAGAAGATTGACAGCACTCTGTTCTAGAATTACTTGCTGTTCCATTATTACATTCAGGAAGCTACGTTTAGAAACTTTATTTTTCTGACTTTTCTTGAATTTCCTTATTACTTGCTTTCCGTGCCTCGCAACCAACATCCACCAATATTGCCTGCACTTTTAAAATTATTTTATTGACATTTTTTTTTAAAGCATCACATCAGTGTGAAGATCAATTCTGTCTCATAACTGTGATGTTAATTGATTTCAGTCCAAGCTCTTCCATTTTACATACCCTGCTGGGCTAATCTATCATCATGCTATGGCATGGGAAATCCAATCCCTCACTGCTGGATTCTGATAGAGGGTACCATGTGGGATTTTCATTTAGTAGCCCAACAGTAATCAAAACGCTGTGTTACATGCAACATGCTAAAATATATATCACTTTAGACAGTGTGACTGTTGCCTGTATTGGACCTGGCTTCATTGCCTCCAGATACACTGTGGATATTAAGGTTTATTTGATAAAATGTAGGTCTGTGAACTAGTTATTGACAAATACTATATCATCAGTTCCACTTGGAGACCCAGCCTAATAAGTAGAACATTGCCACTAATCTTCATTTAATCACCCTTAAAATGGTAATTTTAAATTGATGAGGGCACAGGGAATAGATTTTATGCTTATAAAGTGCTTCTAAAAATATCAATGATTTGTCTACACAACTAAAAACAAACTAAAAGTACAAAATGTGCATTGTATTTGTATTGCAGCATGCGTAAAAACAATAGTTTTCAGTATATAATGCACAAAGACATTATTATTATTATTATTAATAATAATAATCATTATTATTATTATTAGTATTTACTACTAATAATAATTATTATTAGTTTTATTTTTTATTCTAATTATTCTTATAATTTATTCTAATTATAATTATTACTGCTATTTTTTGTTTAGGAAGAATACATTTAAAGAAAATTTTAATTTGAAAGCGCAATGTATTTAAATGCTGATATAACATGGTTTCTGCTATCAACATTTATACTGCCAAAATTAAAATGAAACCGATACTCATAGTAGATTTTCGTAGTTCTGGCTGATTGTAGGTGGAAAGAGGAAGTCCACACAATGAACAGCACTTAAAAATATTTTCCTTAGGTAAAATCGTTATGCTCTGCACTACATCGAAGGATTAATTTCTGCTGAAAGTAAATTGGAAATATGACTGCTGTCCAAAATATTTATAGCTCACAAACATACCATGGCTTGCCATTTGTTACATAGAATTAATGAGCATCTTTAGCAACATATAACCATGTAAATTGTCAACTGCTGTGAGGGAGATCAGCAATTAATAACCTCACAACATCTGTCAAATGGCAGCAACAGTGTGTTTTTGAGTTAACAACAGGAGTTTTCAGGTAGAAGTCCTATTTCAAGTATCCTAAGTTATTACAGTAATTTACTGTAAACAGCATACGATTTTAATTATAATGCTTGAGTGGAACTGTCCTTTAGCTTTGTCTAGGCTGGCCAAATTTAACACTGATTACCTTATAAGGGTTATACACATACTGTAAGTGTAATTTAAAAGCACTCACACACACACACACACACACACACATACACATATATATATATTTATATATTGTATTTATATTTTTGTATATACAGTGTATTTTTTTTTTTATTCTAATGCTGATTCCAAACACTACACAATTATAGCAAAATGCAAGACTTTCAGAAGCCAACTCTACTTAAAGCACATTAATGTCCCAAACTCAAAGGAGGAATTAGCGATGTTGTTTAGCAATTGGAAATTGTGATGGTGAAATTTCCCACAACTAATAGAATTAATTTTATTGTTTCAGATGTTGTTTTAGAAGGAAGTGAGCAGCCTTTCCTTCCAAGTCAGATGCTAATTAGCCATGGAGTTTAATACTTCAAGGGGGAGATGTATCAAACATTATAAAGAGGACAAGTGGAAAAGTTGGCCATAGCAACCAATCAGCTTCAACCTGTCATTTATCAAGTACATTCTATAATATGATAGGTACAAGCTGATTGGGTGTTTTTGGCAACTTCTCCACCTGTCTTCTCTAGGTTTGATACATCTCTTCCTAAGTATAGTTAGGCTCAAGAGTGGTATGATCTGTATGGTAATATTTCAAAAGTTAACCTTTTTGTGAGAAATAATATTGATGGCAATAGCACTGTTATTCAGAGCCAGATTAGGGGACATATAGGGCTGGGGCTGAAAATGATCAAGGGCCTATTGTGAGAAGCTGAGGAGGTGTGACCAGTGCTGTGTGGGTGTGGCCAGTGTCATGTGGGCGTGCTACAGCACTCTACACTATCAGCCCCACAGGCTCTCCAGATACATAAAAGTAGACAAACTTAATTATTTTGTAAGGAAAATATAAATGCAATTTTAATACTTACTGTATGATTTATTGCGAACCGAGTAGCCAACTGGTGGCTGCAGTGGCGGAACTCCCGGAGACAATGGAGTCATTTGCGCTGGGCGCCAGCCCTGAAGGGGGCACCTGGCTCCATTGTCACCCGGCCGTTCCGGGCACTGCTGAGGAGCTGCATGGAGAAGGAGCACCGCTGATCAGCGCTCCACCTCCAGTGGCATAACTATGGAGGGTGTGGTCGCACCCCCTGCACCCTCCATTTGCTGGGCACCTGCTGAGTGTGTTACCACTACAGGGGGCTTACTACTGGGGAAACTACAGGGGGCTTATTACTAGGGGCACTAAAGGGGGCATTACCGGGGGCTTATTACGGTGGGCATTGCAGGGGGCTTACTACTGGGGGAACTACAGGGGGCTTACTACTGGGGGCATTACAGGGGGCTTACTACTGGGGACACTACAGGGAGCTTACTACTGGGGGCACTACAGGGGGCTTACTACTGGGGACACTACAGGGGGCATTACAGGGGGCTTACTACTGGAGGTACTACAGGGATCTTACTACTGGGGGCACTACAGGGGGCTTACTACTGGGGGCATTACAGGGGGCTTACTACTGGGGACACTACAGGGAGCTTACTACTGGGGACACTACAGGGGGCTTACTACACTGGGATTACTACTGGGGCGCTTACTACTGGGGGCACTACAGGGGGCACTACAGGGGCCATCATATGGGGGCACTACAGGGGCATTACTACTGGGGGCATCATATGGGGGCACTACAGGGGGCCTTACTATTGGGGCACTACAGGGGACTTATACTGGGGGCACTATTGGGAGCACTACAACTGGGGGCAC
Source organism: Taudactylus pleione (assembly GCA_031769625.1). Lineage (NCBI taxonomy): Eukaryota > Metazoa > Chordata > Amphibia > Anura > Myobatrachidae > Taudactylus > Taudactylus pleione. The sequence continues at coordinate 3,229,249 of JAUIMM010000314.1, read as the reverse complement.
TACAGGGGCCCTTACTACTGTGGGCATTTCAAGGGGCATTACTACTGGGGCACTGCAGGGAGCATTACAACTGGGGGCACTACAAGGGCATTACAACTGGGGGCACTACAGGGGCCCTTACTACTGGGGGCACTGCACAGGGAGACCACTACTGGAGGTACTGCATAGGGGGACCATTACTGGGGGGCACTACATATGCGTACACTTCATAGGGGGATCTTTACAGAGGGCACTGCACAAGGGGAACACTACTGGGGGCACTGTATAAAAGGAATTGCATAGGGGGCGGCGGCAGCTGGGGCTGACATAGGCAGCAGCTGGGACTGACATAGGTGCTGGGAGGGTGGTAAATTTTAATTTGGGGGAGCGCCAACATTTATCTTGCCTCCGGGCACCTGGGATGAAATTACGTCACTGGGTGGCTGATCATTATATTATCATGATGATCGGCCTGTTTTTTAATGGGGGGGAGGGCTAAAGCTGTAGTCCCAACCACCCCATTGTTAATCTAGCCCTGCTTTTATTTCTTTCTGAATATGTCAGTATGAATGTGGTATTGTGTTAGGAGCCATTCTTATAGCAGTGCCTATGGTATAATCCATTGCTGGGCTTAATGAATGCATTTCCCTGACCAGAAGCTTCAGTGTATGGAATTTCTATGTAACTCATCATAAAGGGGTGTGGTATGACTTGTCAACATTCAGAAAGCAGGCTGAATGTCAACACCAGAATGTAGACAGGTTCTGAATGTTGACAGTTAGAATGTTGACAATCAATATGTAGCCATGTATTAAGATCGACATGGTTAAAATGTCGTTACGTTCAGAATGTCAATATTTAACATGTTGATATCAAAATGTTGACTTTTTTGTTATTTTAGCCTATCCCTAAACCTAACCCTTACCCCAAACCCTATGTCTAACCTAACCCTAACCAAGTCATCAACAAACCATGCTGTCATTTAATGCCGACATGTTAAATGAATGTGTCGACATTTTAGCCATGGTGACCTAAATGCATGTCTACATATTGTTGACCTAATGACCATGTTGCCATTCTGACTGCCGACATTCAAAACTCTTTCGACATTCTGATGTCGACAAGTCGGCTGGATACCATAAAAAGTATCATTGAAACCGCTACCTCGTTACCATACAGATGAGTCTTTGTTGAAATATTTAGTTCACCTGGTTCATTATTTAGCACCAAAGAAAGGCTTGCATGAATAGGGTGACATTGTGTGACATCTGCACTTTTCTAACCCGTAGGATATTAATTAAAGTCTATGTGCTTTGCACAGAGTTCCTGGACTCCATAACTGTTCACACTTTTCCAATTGGCACTAGAGACATATTTTATGCAGACCTAAATAAATAAAAGGTCTTTATTTAATAACTGCATTATATTTTCATGTTTAGGGAATGACTACTTCATACAACTTACATGACAAAAAAAAAACGACGCCGCAGGTACAATTTTTCATAAATGCCGACTTGTGTTAATCATGTTATTATTTTAATTCATTCATTTTGATGGAAATAAACCATACTACATTTTACTTCCTTTACACTGCTACATTGTTGCTGTTTTATTTATACGAGGTTATTCACATTAATGATTAACATTCTTATGTCAATGCTAGAAGAAAAAAAACGCCACAAGGTATAATAGTAGAGTACAATACGCGTAAGCCTATAACAACAGTGCCAGGTGCAAAACCATATAAAATAAAATAAAAAAAAATCACTGCAAGACCGTTTCGTATTTTCCAGCACAGTGCTCGAAGCAGCAATTGACTTAGCAGAGGCAGTCCACAAACCCTAATAAAAAGCTAGCAGATTTATGTTTTATTGAAAGCCAACAATTACTTTCAGCCGTAAAAATGCTCTAATCCAAAAACATTTTTTGCCTTGACTGCTAAACTGTATAAACTAACCCTAAATAATCCAAGCTTCTAGGAAAGATTTGGAATAGCAGTTGACTGTCTGCTCCCTACTGCTCATGTAAATGCTGAATTCTTTTCCTGTGCGTTGTCTTTTCCAGTGCGTGGCCTACTATAACAAATATTGAAAGCCTGAGCATGCAGGTTTCAACAAACCAATAAGGTGTTTACTTTCATCAGTTTAACGTGTACTAAGTAATTTAAAGCACATCTCTGATTGGGCAATATGGTTTACATAACTGTTTTTACTCTTGCACCTACAAGGGGAGTGGAACTTATTGCAGAAAACTGAACCATATTGCATATTGTTTGTTTATTTGCAATGAAACTAAACAATTCACAATTAAACTACTTGGAGTTCTGACATAACATATCATATATTCACCACTTGTTCCTTAGCAAGTGAGGATCCATTTACTGCATTAAATTGTGCTTCCTCTGTATGTTATGCTGTTAATATTGTGTCCAGAAATCATAATACTGTGTATGGTCTAAAATCATAATTAGGTTTCATGTTTTCTCTCTAAATTGCCCCTAGTATTTTTAAATACCTGTGTTAGGAAACGCGTCAGAACTACTAGGACAAACACTGAGGTGTGCGAATATATGTTCTGTGCACAGTGCTGTGTTATATGCTGACTCTTTACAAATGTAGAGTAATAATAGATAACAGTTCAGTACATTGAAGCCAAATCGCATGTAATATCTGTATACGGCAAAATGATCATTTTATTGAGTGTACACATGCATAAATTCATACTGTTGGTTTAATCACCACACACTTTAAAATATGATGAAGTATTCCCCATTTGTGTTTCAGATGTTTTTTTATTTCATCTTAATCTGGAAACAAAATTGCAGAGGGAATAACTAAAGTTGCATGCTAGGTGTGAGAGTGCATTACAATAATAATACATAGAATCATAATTGCAATGTGATTACATTTCCCACTTTATGGCTTATTCAATAATTGTCAGCAGGGCCACCAATAGATTGGTATTAGGGAGGGTATGGTCAAGTAAAGGAGCGTGGCCATGTTCCGTCAGGTCACACTGCTTCTCTTGGCAGCCCTGGTAGTCAGCAACAAATGGTCACTTACTACTCCTACTGGTACTCCCTGGCCATGCCAGCCACACACTGACTACTAGTCCGCATAAATCATTTACTTTGGATCAAGACTGCTGGGCATCTGGTAGATGCAGGATAGTAGACACAAGACAGGACAGCAGGTGATTAATGTAACTAAAGTCTGCACTAATGTGATGGTTACTGGAGTATAGCAGGACCATCTTTATCAGTGGTGTTTATTGGCTCCTATCATGGGCATATCTATAATGGGGGAGTCTATTCATGATACTTACCTCTCTGTCTGCACTCCAGGAATCACTGAGAAAATGATGCCAGTACCAGAGTATAGTCGGGAATGCACTGGGGAGGAAGGAAGGAAGGGCCTGCATGGATGGAGATCTCATATGGGGCCCACCTCTGTTAAGCTATTCCTGCCTCATAGAGCCATTTCCCTGCACACATACTGTACACACACAATTTTATATAGGCTATTAGCCCTTTGTTCGGAATACATACGAATTACCACCGGACACAAGTCCGGCGGTTCAAATCCCAACATCGGCAGGCCGACACGGCTGAAAATTCCGATCGTCCCCAGGTAAGTATGAACTAACCTAACCCCCCTAACCCTAACCCTCCTTAGGGGTGCCTAACCCTAACCTTCCCCCCCAGTGCCTAACCATAATCCCCCCTCTAAGTGCCTAAACCTAACCCCCCCTTCCCCATCGCCTAAACCTAAGTCCCCGGGGGGGTGCCTAGCCCGAAGTCCCCCCCTGGGGGTGCCTAACCCTAACCCTTCTCCCCCTAGCCTAATCCTAACCTCCCGGGGGGTGCCTAACTCTAAGTCCCCCCCGGGAGCCCTAAACCTAACCCTTCCCCCCCCGTGGCTGTCCACAGCGGTGTCCGGCATCACTTCGATCAGGATGCCGGGCGCCGGTCTCCCGACATCAGTAAAATGACAGGCATCTAGAATTAGACGCCTGTCATTTAACCCTCACCGGAATAAAGGAGTCGGGAAGCCAGCTGTCGGGCTTACATCCGCCGGCTTCCCGATTGCATACCCTTTGTTCATCTATTTTTAGTAATACAATTATGTGCAAAAGTTTTAGGCAGGTGTGGCACACATGCTGCAAAGTAAGAATGTTTTAAAAAATGGAACTGTTAGTTTTTTTTTATCAATTAACAAGTCATTTACTAAAACAGAAACAGCTGTGTAGGAGGCTTTAAACTGGGTGAGGAACAGCCAAACTCTGCTGGTGAGATTGTGAAAGACAGTTTCATGTCACAGGTCATACACCATGGGAAGACTGAGCACAGCAACAAGACCCAAGGTGGGGAAACCAATTGCGGGCGGGTTTTACAAAAACAAAAACGTGGCGCTGGGTTTCTCCGGCAGCCGCTGGGTATTGCTATTCAATTAGGTGACTGAAAATGGGATGCGTGAATTCTATAAAAATCACCACTTCTTTGTTTCTTGCACCTCCAGGGCAAGTCTGATTTTTTTTAAAATTGTTTATTTCAGGAAAAATCAGTGGGACTTACACTGGGACCCCAGCGGCATCCCTCCCTCCCCCGAGGGCTAATTAAGCAATTGGAAGTTTCCAATTAGCTTACTTAGGCCCTCATTCAGAGCCGTACGCTATTTGCGGTCGTTCGTTTAAAAACAAGGGGTGGCTATTCAAATGATCCGTACGCACATTGCAGTCTGTTCACGCCTCTAAGTCTGAACGAGCGAGCAAAACATACGCTCGTTTATTTGTTAAAAACGCCCCCTGGCCGCACGCATCCTACGTCATGTCCGCTATTTATTAGATTAATCGAGTACATCGACCAGCGTATGAACTGCTCGCTATTCTTGTGGTTGGTGTTTGCTACCACAAATTTGCGTGCAGTTCGGGCTATAAAATAACCCAGTGACGTGGTCAATGACGCTGCTGTTTTAAATATACACACCCATAAAACGCCCGTTTTGACCTTTAAGCACGCCTGCGTTCGGATCTCCACTCCCCATTTTCAAGCACCTTCCCCTGTTACCACCCACATACGCCTCATTCTGTCACTCAAAATAGCCGGCACTCGCTATATAGCGTACAAAGGATTTTCGGCCGCACTGACTGGTTCGCGCATGCGTACTAAAAAGCGTACGCATGCGCAGATGTGCAAACATCGCTCGGAACGAGCGTACTGTTGTTAACGTGCGGCTCTGAATGAGGGCCTTAGTCCTTAATTACTCACCTTCCGAAGTGGTGTCTTCTGCTTCCAGTGTCGAGAGCCGGGTCTTCTGCAGCAGTGAGTGTTTGTGAGCGTTTGTAGGTGAGTTTGAGTGAGTGTGTGTGTGTGTGAGTGTCCCCCCTGTGAGTGTATACCCCCCTGTAGCCTTGAAGCCTCCCAACAGCCCCCTCCCCAGTGACAAGATGCAAGGGAGGCCACCGGAAGCCACGTAGACCACCGGAGACCCCCAGACAGGTAAGTAGGGTTTTGTTTTTCACACCGCAGGGTTTTCAGTGCTGAAAACCCTGCATGCATTTTTTTTTTATTTGGAAACTGCAGGTATCGGGAGCGCGCATATCCACGGTATTCCACAATGGAGCGCAAGTTTTTTTAACTCGCTAAATCTCATCCCCAATTGAATATGCCCCAATGTAGTTATACTGCATCAGCAAGGTCTCTCCAAGGTAAAGATTTCAATGCAGACTGGGGTTTCAAGATGTGCTGTTCAAGCTCTTTTGAAGAAGCACAAAGAAACGGGCAATGTTGAGAACCGTAGACGCAGTGGTCAGCCAAGGAAGCTTAGTGCATCAGCTCAGAACTGGCAGAAACCAGTGGGAACCAGGTACACCCATCTACTGTTCGGAGAGGTCTGGCCAGAAGTGGTTATTGTTTATTGACAGTTGCAGAAACAAACATTTTTGTATTTCTTTTGCGCTCATTGGTTTTACCACCTTGTTGTTTATTGGGTCAGGATGAGTAGTAGCCTAAATCTTTCAATTCCTCCATGTATCACTGCAGTGTCCCCAGTAAACCACCAGGTGCTTCCTTTCTACCTAGTAAATAGATGTGATGTCTGTGATTAACTGAAAACATAATCTACTTCTCTGCTTGGTTACTCTGATCTCAAATACACAAACTGCAACACCAGGGCAGCTTTCCCAAAGACTAGGGTAACACTAAAAAAAAATATTATTTTAAGAGTTTAATGGGAGGATTAAAAATGTTCATCTGCACTAGTACTACTAAGACCACTACTAAAGTCACCTCTTAAATGTTAATAAACAAATTTGCTCCTCTGAAAATCAGGTAGAAGTTATTCTGTAAGCAGAAAAGGAACCAACGCTAGCAGTTGTGTATGTGAAGAGGGTGTCATTCTGTGTCTGTGCCATATTTCTGTGAATGTCTACTCCACTTTCTATGTCACTGAATGTCCATTCAATTTATTCGCTCCTGCGAGTCGGTTCCAGTAAGGGTGGCTAAATGACGCATTTATGGTAGCTCCGTACTGGCTATTTTTTGTTTGCACAAAAATCTGCGAGTCTAGGGCGAGATCGGGCCGCGAGGAGGCCGAGAGAATGTGCCGGTGCCTGCATTTCCTGACGTTGCAACAAAAATTTGCCCCCCTTTTGGCTAATTAAATTGACCCCATAGACTGTCTAATTAGCAGCCACAGTAGCTTGTGAGAAAAAGACTTTTGCTGTTAATTTTAAAAATATGGTAACTTGTACTGTAGTTGCATCTGCAAGTGCTTATTTTCATCAAATGTTATTAAATATTAACAGATAACTTCTTATCTCCAGTAAGCACAGATCTGCAAACTTTTTTTTCTGACTTAGTGCCAAAACTAACAGATTGCCTATAACAACTTACTTTGTGTTAGGAATAGTGCTCAGGAGTCATGATAGGCTTCAAGAGAAAAGCAACAAGGAAGGCAAAATACCATATTGTAGAATGTTATGAAAAGGTGTTTAAAATGTTAGTTTAGCCTTTTGTTCTTTCTGCTATGTAAAAGCTGTCACAGATATTGTAATTTAACAATACCAAAAACTCAGTTATATTAATATTAAAGTCACAATGCATTATGTCTAGTGCTCATTGATTTAAAGCAGACTCATTAACTATGAAGGGGTCTATTAGTGAAGGTGAGATAAGACATTTCCCTGGGGTTTTCACTAGAGGTAGAGCTCATCTTAGCTTCTCACAATTTAAGAGTTCAATCGCAGAGAGATCACTGATCTGATGACTAATGTACATCTCTGATGTTGAGGGGTCTGCGTCTATGCAGGACCCATTCTGCGCATGTGCAGAATGAGTCCCGCGATCTTGCTTGCAGACCACCCCCAAGCCGGAGCTAGGACGTGCCTGGTCACCATTCCCATAGACCGGGGCGAGAGCGGTGGACTCTTAAGTGACCATCAGCCGGTCAGGCTGTGGGATATTTCAGCTCCTGCAGCCTGACCAAAGGAGCAACCATCGCAACCATTGGTTATGATGTTGATCCCAGCCTGAAACGTGGAGACGCAGTGCTGGGATCGCAAATGCAACAAGGAGGTGTCTGACACCTCCTTCTGCATTTGAATCTGAGATGGATGGAATTGCACAGTCGCTTGTATACGGCTCTGCAATTCTGTCCATCTCTGAATCAGGCCCATACTGTAGTACGTAAAGTTAATTGTAATCACAAGGATGTAAACATTAAATTGTGAACACAAACAGTAAAGAAATGGAGATCAGCTATGAAGCTAAACAGTAGATCAAGGCAATTAGCAGATTATACAATCCCTGAGGATCGGTCTGTGGTCCTTTCTAGAATGGAAAGGTCTCCAGCCAGACAAACCCATTGTCCAGCAATGGCACAGAGGAGCTAGACAATCAGCATTTGAGTTGGGGTTCCCTGAGGTGGTATCATTAAGCCCAAGTTTGGATCAGTCCAACAGGTGAGAGACAGAGAACAAAGGCCCTCATTCAGAGCCGTACGCTCTGAGCAGAGCGCACGCTCTGAATGAGGGCCGGGCTCCATTTTCATGGAGCGTCCTCCTGGACGCTCGTATAGCTGTGGGTCACCACCCACAGGCTATACGAGCGTGCTTTGTGATGGCCGCGATGGTCGAGACCATCGCGACCATCGAAATTGCGAGCCGGAGCCTGTGGTTGAGGTTTTCAACCGCAAGCTCCGGAGTGATTTTGGCTCTATCAGAGCCAAAATCACTCCCACTGACATCACTAGTGATGTCAGTGGGCCGGCTTCTGACGGGAGGCGTTCCCGTGGGAACGCCCCCGTCAGGGAGGCACGCCCCCGGCACGCCTACCAAAGGGGGCGTGCTGTCAATCAACATTGACAGCACGCCCCCTTTGATCGGACACAACGAGCGAAGGACTTTCCTTCGCTCGTCGCGTCTGGCGCATGCGCACGACGGAGCTCCCTCCGTCGTGCGCATGCTCAGTGCATAACATCGACCCACTTGCGAGCAGACAGCCGCTCGCGAGTGGGTCTGAATCAGGCCCAAAATACGATAGAAAGCTCTAATAGTACTTTATCTGTTTCTCTTACATTGCAGCTATGGGTTTCAGTTCCCTTTGTCTAGATATTCTTGTTGTGCTATATGTCTGCTATGGTGTGGATTGAAGTGTCGGCTGTAGCTTCTTCAGATTTGTTGGATCAGATGGAATAACTTCTGCTGTGACTGTGATTGTCTTCTCATGTGCCACTTGGATGTGGTTTTATTTGCTTGAATATAGTTTATATGGCTTTATTAGATTGCTGGACTTATTTATAAGTCAAGGACGCCTTGAGTAGTAATATTGCTTTTGTGAGGTAGCCGGTCATTTCAGTTTTGTTTGTCAGGATCACAGATCTTGCTGCCTGTAAAGATGAAGGAAAAGCTTGTGTTGACCATTGTAAATCTAGCAGAGAAAGTGAAGGTGCAGAACATCTCTCATCCTAGATCGGTTCTGCCCTCCAATTTTAATTTATCTGATTTCTACGAGTTCTACACGTTATTCCATGCATATAAATAATGTATTTTAGAGATGTGCGGGACCGGTTCTCAGAGAACTGACAACAACCGAATTTAGGGGTTCCGAGTCGAATGAAGTCCGAGTCCAGAATCACTTTGGGGTACTGAGTCAAACAGAGTCCCGGTTTGAATCTTTCCGTGGTCCGGAACTCGAATTTAGAAACTGAACTCGGGTTTTGGATTGCATGCTAACAGGTCAAAATTACATAATTTTAGCTGTTTTTTTTTTTAAACACAGGGTCTCATTCAGACCCGCTCGCGAGCGCAGGACGCTCGCAAGCGGGTCGATGGTACCCAAATGCGCATGTGCACGACGGAGGGAGATCCATTGTGCGCATGCGCGAGACCCGGATAGCGACAGCCAAGCTGTCGCTCCGAGTCTCGCACCAAAGGGGGCGTGCTGTCGATGGTGAGTGCCCTTTGGTGGGCATGCCGGGGGCGTGGCTGCCAGACGGAGGTGTTCCCATGGGAACGCCTACCATCTGGGTCCGGCTCCACTGACATCACTAGTGATGTCAGTGGGAGTGATTTTGGCTCTGATAGAGCCAAAATCACTCCAGGGCTTGCAGCAGCGAGACCCTACCGCAGGGTCTTGTCGCAAGCCCGATGGTCGCGATGGTCTTGACCATCGCAACCATCATCATGGACGCTTGCATAAGCTGTGGGTGGCAACCCACAGCTATGCGAGCGTCCAAAAGGCCGCTCCAAATTTAAATAGGACCGCCCTGATTCAGAGCGAGCGCTCTGGTCAGAGCGTCCGGCTCTGAATCAGGGCCACAGTTCCAAAACCAAAACATGAAGATGAATCTGGATCCAAAACCAAAACACAGGGGTCGGCACACATCTCTAATACTGTATACTGTATATATATTTTTTTCCCAACATAGGTGGATTCCATCTAAAAATATATTATGAAATAATAGAGAAAAACCTGTGTTATGAAATTTCACTTGGGTGCAGATCGGAGTTTCAGAGCTTCACACATTACCCATACATATTTTTTCCCACTTAAGACACAAGTTAAGACTATGGGGTAAATGTAATAGCCTCCGGACTGCAGCCAACAGTGAATCCCGTGCCAGACTGCCCGATGTTTTAATGTAACAGTCATTTAAAAGACAAAACCATATTTATTTTGCCTTTTAATGGCTATTAATTTAAAACATTGGGCAGTCTCGCACGGTACTCGCCAACGCCTGCAGGCTATTACATTTACCCCCATATCTTGGGTCGAATTCAGTAAATTGTAAACATAAATTACGTCATTAAGCCCAGGTTATTGCAGTTTAAGAATGTAGAGAAATGGAAGCAGAACATTTATTAGAGTTTGGAAATTGCCATGTTGAATGGCCTGGACTTGCAGTAGGTCACTGTAAACAAACAAACTTCCTTTGCTGGCAGCTGGTGCTGGTTAGAAAAGAACTGTGCACTCCATGATTGCACCATCCAGCATGTGATAGTCAACATATGTTTATAAAAGCAAATGAATAAAAACTATAATACATTTAAAGCCCTGCACATTACTGATAAATTAAGAATAAGAGCCTACTCCAATATATGTAATGAACGTTGTATTTTGCATACAGTATCTTTATTGTTTCTGCAGGCTCAATACAGAGTTTATGTGTTAATATGTCAGTGCTCATAAACATCACTTAGTTCACCAGCCTCACCCTGGTGGCATCTTCAACATCTGTATAGGCAGCAGATTGCAAGGTGAAAACCTTCCATTTTTGGCAGCTAGTTAATGATTGACAGATGCTGATTATCTACTTGATTTAGTCCTAATTCTACTGACATATTTTTTTATTGGCAAATAATTTTACTGAGCTGGAAACTGCAGACTAAGGAGAATATATACACGTAATGAGATCCAGAAGCAAACAACACTTTTAGACATCAATTAATACAACATTCAGAACAGTGAAAAGTGGATTTAAATATAAATCATCTGCCAATAATTAAAGGAAGAAAGTAAATTGATGTATCTAAGGTGCAATACATACACATGTGATTACACAATTGCAGTTTGAGTCTCCTGCCTCCTGTGAAAGTCAACCTAAGGATATTATGAGTAGGAAGCAGAAATACATGTTGATATACAATATTGCGCGGTGTACAATAATACACAGGGTGGTCCAGAAATCTCCATACATAGGGAAAATTAACACTTTTAAACAAAATGTAACTTTTATTTACAAAATATGCTCTATATGGTTAACAATAGGGGTGTGCACCGGCCACTTTTCGTGTTTTGTGTTTTGGTTTTGGATCTGGATCTTTCTTCGTGTTTTGGATCTGGACTGGTTTTGCCAAAACCACCCTTCCGTGTTTTGGGTTCTGGGTTTTGTGTTTTGGATCTGTATTTTTTTTAAAAAAAGCATAAAAACAGCTAAAATCACAGAATTTGTAGGTTTTTCTGCTCTTATGCTATTATTAACCTCAATAACCTTAATTTCCACTCATTTCCAGTCTATTCTGAACACCTCACACCTCACAATAGTGTTTTTATGTCCAAAAGGTTGCACCAAGGTAGCTGGATGACTATGCTAAGCGACACCAGTGGGCGGCACAAACACGTGACCCATCTAGGCGTGAAACTGCAGTGGCAGACAGGATGGCAGTTTGAAAAACTAGGCCCCAAACTGTACATAATGCAAAGAAAAAAAAGAGGTGCAAGATGGAATTGTCCTTGGGCCCTCCCACCCACCCTTATGTTGTATAAACAGGACATGCACACTTTAACAAACCAATCATTTCAGCGCCAGGGTCTGCCACACAACTGTGGCTGAAATGATTGGTTCGTTTGGGCCCCCACAAAACAAGCTGGCAATTAATCTGTCCCTGCACAAACTGGCTCTACGGAGGCAAGATGTCATCCTCATCCTCCTCATCCACCGATTCCTCACCCTCTTCAGTGTGTACATCCTCATCCTCACAGAGTATTAATTCGTCCCTGCTGGAACCACAGGTCCCTCTGTACGTTCTGGAGGCTGGTCTCCCTGGAAGAGTTGATAATTCATTTTATGAACATCATCTTCTCCACATTTTGTGGAAGCAACCTCCTACGCCTTTCGCTGACAAGGTTCCCGGCTGCACTAAACACACTTTCGGAGTACACACTGGAGGGGGGGCAACTCAGGTAAAATAGAGCCAGTTTGTACCGGGACCTCCAAATTGCTTCTTTTTCCTGCCAGTACAGGTACGGACTGTCTGACATGCCTACTTGGATGCTGTCACCGATGTAATCCTTTAACAGACCGACGCACGCTTGTCGCTGCTGCTTTGAGGATGCAAGTGCGGCTACAGCCCACACAATTCACAAAGACAGAAAAAAAAAAAGAATATTTTTATTGTTTGTGGAGCGCACTTTAAGGGTTACACCACCCTTTAACAGACAGACGCACGCTTGTCGCTGCTGCTTTGAGTATGCAAGTGCGGCTACAGCCCACACAATTCACAAAGACAGAAAAAAGAAGAAGAATATTTTTATTGTTTGTGTAGCACACTTTGAGGGTGTCACCACCCTTTAACAGACAGACGCACGCTTGTCGCTGCTGCTTTAAGGATGCACATGCGGCTACAGCCCACACATTTCACAAAGACCGAAAAAAAAAGAACAATATTTTAATTGTTTGTGTAGCACACTTTGAGGGTGTCACCACCCTTTAACAGACAGACGCACGCTTGTCGCTGCTGCTTTAAGGATGCAGGTGCGGCTACAGCCCACACAATTCACAAAGACAGAAAAAAGAAGAAGAATATTTTTATTGTTTGTGTAGCACACTTTCAGGGTGTCACCACCCTTTAACAGACAGACGCACGCTTGTCGCTGCTGCTTTGAGTATGCAAGTGCGGCTACATCGCACACAAGTCACAAACACATTAAAAAAATAGTTTTTTATTTTTTGGAGCACTTTGAGAGTTACACCACCCTTTAACAGACAGACGCACGCTTGTCGCTGCTGCTTTGAGGATGCAAGTGCGGCTACAGCCCACACAATTCACAAAGACAGAAAAAAAAAGAACAATATTTTAATTGTTTGTGTAGCACACTTTGAGGGTGTCACCACCCTTTAACAGACAGACGCACGCTTGTCGCTGCTGCTTTAAGGATGCAGGTGCAGCTACAGCCCACACATTTCACAAAGACCGAAAAAAAAAGAACAATATTTTTATTGTTTGTGTAGCACACTTTGAGGGTGTCACCACCCTTTAACAGACAGACGCACGCTTGTCGCTGCTGCTTTGAGGACAGTATCATATGCAGTGACAGTAGACTTGTCAGAAATTGTTGGCACGTCCTTCAGTCCGGACCAGATGTCCAAACCAGCCCTTGACTTATGACACAGGCGCACGCTTGGCGCTGCTACTATGTTGATGCACGTGCGGCTACATCGCACACAAGTCACAAACACATTAAAAAAATAGTTTTCAATTTTTTGGAGCACTTTTAGGGTTACACCACCCTTTAACAGACAGACGCACGCTTGTCGCTGCTGCTTTGAGGATGCAAGTGCGGCTACAGCCCACACAATTCACAAAGACAGAAAAAAAAAAAAGAACAATATTTTTATTGTTTGTGTAGCACACTTTGAGGGTGTCACCACCCTTTAACAGACAGACGCACGCTTGTCGCTGCTGCTTTGAGGATGCAAGTGCGGCTACATCGCACACATTTCACAAAGACCGAAAAAAAAAGAACAATATTTTTATTGTTTGTGTAGCACACTTTGAGGGTGTCACCACCCTTTAACAGACAGACGCACGCTTGTCGCTGCTGCTTTGAGGATGCAGGTGGAATCTAGACGGGATTTGGAACCGGGGACACACTACCTCCATCAATTGTCTAAATCCCACTGCACTAATGGCGGATACCGGACGCACGTCTAACACCAACATAGCAGTCAAGGCCTCAGTTATACGTTTTGCTTCAGGATGACTGCTGTCGTACTTCATCCTCATCGCTAGGGACTGTTGGAGGGTCAATTGTTTAGTAAAAGTAGTGATGTTCCTACTTCCTCTCTGGGATGATGAACAACTCCCAGCAGCAGCAATAGCACTAGGAGGAAGTGGTTCTTGATCTTTCCCTATTTTATTTTTATCGGAGAAAGTTTGGTCCTCCATTTATGTTATATTGATATATACGTGCGGCTAAAGCGCACACAAACACAGAAAATATTTTTTTATTTTTGCTGGAGAGTAGTGCACTTTGTGGGTTACACCACCCTTTAAGAAATGAGCCAGCCGGCTCTTTACTTATGGGACACAGGCGCACGCTTGGCGCTGCTCCTTTGTTGATGCACGTGCAGCCACAGTGCACACAAGTCACAAACACAGAAAATATATATTTTTTTGGTTTGGAGTGTACTTTGGGGGTTACAGCACCCTTTAATGGTCAAGCCAGCCGGCCCTTTACTTATGACACAGGCGCACGCTTGGCACTACTTTGTTGATGCACGTGCGGCTACTGCGCACACAATTCACAAACACAGAAAATAATTTTTTTTTTGGTTTGGACTGGAGTGTACTTTGGGGGTTACAGCACCCTTTAACGGTCAAGCCAGCCGGCCCTTTACTTATGACACAGGCGCACGCTTGGCACTACTTTGTTGATGCACGTGCGGCTACTGCGCACACAATTCACAAACACAGAAAATAATTTTTTTTTTGGTTTGGACTGGAGTGTACTTTGGGGGTTACAGCACCCTTTAACGGTCAAGCCAGCCGGCCCTTTACTTATGACACAGGCACACGCTTGGCACTACTTTGTTGATGCACATGCGGCTACTGCGCACACAATTCACAAATACAGAAAATATATTATTTTTTTAGCACTTGGGGGGAGCACCCCTGATGGACAGAGCACCCCCTGGACAACACTACAGCACCCCTTTAGGACTGGGACACTGCACAGGACTTTGGAGTGGACACAGCCCCTATGGAGAACTGACTGCACAACACAGTCCAGCCAGCCCCTATGGACTTTGAAGTAGTGGACACAGCCCCTATTAACAACAGCAGCACAGCACAACACAGCCAGCCCCTATGGACTTTGAAGTAGTGGACAACAGCAGCACAGCGCAGCACAGCACAGCACAGCACAACACTACTCTGCACTACACTACACTACACTACACAGCCCAGCCAGCCCTAACTCCCACCCTCCCTCTTCACTGTCCACAGCCGAGTGAGAAAATGGCGCCAACGCGGGTACCTTATATAGGATCCAAAACCCGCGAGACTTGGAAGGCGGGATGATGACGTTTTGCCTCGATTTCAGATCCGAGTCAGGCGGGAAAAGTCGAGCTTGACTCGGATCGGCCTCGGTTCGGGGGGGCTCGGGGGGGTTCGGATTTCAGAAATCCGAACCCGCTCACCCCTAGTTAACAATACTCAAAAAACATACGGATGCAATTAACTTCTCCATCATTGTTCAAGATTGGCTTCATCAGTAGACAATATACAAGGCGGGAAGTTTGTATGATACCTCTGCTGACATCGCTGCCTGAGGCCAACCCTCGTGTACTTTTTTGCAGAATCCTTGCAAACACACCCAGCAAAACTTTACCTGCACCTTCACGAGTTGATGTACGTGGACGACCATTTCTCAGTTTGGTCTTTTACACTTCCAGACAGCTTCCTGGTCCCACCATCAGAATAATTTCTATACATTTGCCTTTTGACAAAGGCATTCTTCAAGTGTACTTGAAAAGAGAGAAATACGGTAACTCAATCTGTGTATAGAGCATATTTGTAAATAAAGTTAAATGTTTTTATCCCTATGTACGGAGATTTTGAGAACACCTTGTAGATTGCAAGTAGACCATTTTTGAGACTAGAAAAAAGGATGTTCGAATGGCAAAGTCCTCCTTGGTATAGCTGGCCAGCTGATAGATACGGTCGGCGCTTTGGGTCATTATTGACCAAAATAGGTAAGTTCAGTGTCTGATAAATGTGGGTGGTTGATAATTTTTTTAATGCTGAGAGCCAGGAAATTACTAAAGTAAAGGTGAGTACGAGGTGGGTAGAGGTACCGTATGATTTGGCCAAATGGTTAACTTTTTCCCATTGGGCTACTAATACCTCTGTAAATTAGACAGTATAAGCCACATCTAATATTCTTATAGATTATGTTGGCCACGTACAACGATTTCTAATACATAGTTCAAACAATTATGTAAACCATGTCAATGCATGTTATTCATCCATGGGTCTTGGAGCACACCATGTACCACCTTAATGGTTTTCCTGCCATTTCCCAACCAGTCACTGGTGAGCGATCTATTAATTGAGCTATCGGAAACATTTAATGCCGACAGGTAAATCCACAAGTTCTATTTCAGGAAGACTTCACTCTAAGTCATCATTAGAAGTAAATTGGCAGATAATACTGAGGTCACCTTGACTATGTCTTCATGACTTGGGGTATCTTGTAGATTTTCTCCATGTTTGCCTCCCTGAATCAATACCTGCTTATTACCACTCAGTTGCCAAAAGTAATATACATACAGTATGACTAATATCCTATAAATGGGCCATCTGCTGTATTGTGGATACAGTAATTCAAACACAATCTCTCCGCAGAAAAGAAATCCCATTATAGCTCCATATTAAAACTCAGCCATGTGATAAATATTATATATTGCATGTATTAGTTTCCCATGTCTTTGAAGCAGAATCTTTAACACCAGTGTGATACTAACCCTTGCATGTAATTTATACTTTAAATGCTATTTAAATGTTGTCAGGTGCTAAATTAAGACAACACACATTCCTTACTTCTCATCTATATTCATTACGATGAAGCCAGGCTTCAGTTAAATGGCCAGATCAGTAAATTACCAGCCTTGTTGTAATTCATGGTTCACAACAGAGTTTTCTGAGGTCTAAATTAGATAGTATCTCACCACTGCAATATAGTAGCCTGTGTTCTAGTAGAGATAACCATATGTACTGTAAATTTGGTCTTTATCATCCTGCAGGCGCATGTCCAGCCAGGTATACAATATATTAAAGAGATCTGCCTGGTCTGCAGGTTCGATGCAGATTTCCAAGAGCATTCAAAAAATCCTATAGCTTTTATGTAATATGGATGCAGAAGTCTCACATACATGTTATGTGCAGAAGATGATAATATCAATATATGCAATGACAAGTTATTTCAATTTTTACATGGGAGCGGGATTATTTTTTAAGTTTATGAAAATATGTGACAAATTTGGATAGAAAACAGAAAACAACATGCGGGAAAGCAGCCTTCTATATTTGTGCATACCTGGGCTGGGTTGGGTATGGTATTCCAGCACTCGGGATCAGAATACCAACACCAGCATTCCAACAGGGTTAGGATACCGACACTTATCTAACTCACCCACTCTCCCTACCCCCAACCCTCCCTCCCTGATGCCAAAACCCAGAGCCATAAGTAGAATTTTTGGTGCTCTGTGCCAGAGAGAGCATTGGAGTCCTCCTACATTTTTTAAATAGGGACATAAGATAGTGCACCTGAAAAAGGGCCATAGCCTCATGGGGAAGGGCCAGGGAAGAGATAGGGGAGATCAGGAGATGCTGGGGATAAAAGAAGAGGAAGCTATAATGAGAATGATAATAAATAGGAAAATTGACAGGCCCGAACAGTGCCCCCTGCCATGCTGTGCCCTGTGCCATGGCACTGGTCGCTCTACCCTAGTTATGGCCCTGCCTAAACCTAACCCTCCCCCTTAGTGCCTAACCCTCCTCCTAGTGCCTAACCCCTAACCTCCCCCTAACCAAGTACTTACCATCGGGATGCTGGCGGTTGGGATGCCAGCGCCAGGATTCTGACAGGTGACGGGATCCCGGCACCAGCATTTTCAGTGCCGCATCCCGTCTGTTAGGATTTTAACCAGATCTCCCTGGGCCTATACAGAGTTGACCCCAACGATTGCATCTGCATTACGTGCACTGAACAAAATGTTTTGTTTTGTTCCCATATGCATAGTTGTATGCATCTCAACGACCAAACTGCTCCTATCTGCACAAATGGTTTCATAGCCATCATTATTATCAGTTGCACCAACCTAATACCTGGTGTAAAAGATGCATTGGGAAACGTATGCACAGCTCTCTATAGCCTGCAATCCTGCCAACACGCCTTCTCTGAACTTAGGGCCTGATTCAGAGCCGGACGCAATTAGCGCTCGCTCGTCCCGAAAATTGGGGTGGCTATTCAAATGAACCGTTCGCTCTTTGCGGTCTGTTCACGCCTCTAGGTCTGAACGAGCGAACCAAACTTGCGGTCGTTTTTTGAAGAAATACGCCCCCTGGCCGCTCGCATCCTACGTCATGTCCGCTATTTATTAGATTAATCGAGTACATCGACCAGGGTATGAACTGCTCGCTATTCTTGGGGTTGGTTTTTGCTACCACAATTTTGCGAGCAGTTCTGGCTATAAAATAACCCAGTGATGTGGTCAATGACGCTGCTGTTTTAATTATGCACACCCATAAAACGCCCGTTTTGACCTTTAAGCACGCCTGCGTTCGGATCTCCACTCCCCGTTTTCAAGCACCTTCCCCTGTTACCACCCACATACGCCTACTCCTGTCACTCAAATTATCAGGCATTCGCTATTTTGCGAGCACATGAATTTCGGTCGCACTGACTGGTTCACGCATGCGTATAACGATCCGTACGCATGTGCAGGTGGGCAAACTTACGAGCGGCTCTGAATCAGGCCCTTAGCCTCTATGACAATGTGCAGTTCCACCAACTACAAGTGATGATGCGCATAAAATGCATTTGACTCTCTATCACACGTACTTGTACTAAATTGTGTGTCAGGCTCACTGTGAGCATTCTATACTTGGGTTGTGGGAAACTCCAGATTTTGTTTTTGGACAAATTTTTACTTATAATCGAAAAATATAATCTAAATTACCCCAACAAATCTCAGCTCCCTTTAACAGTAATAATTAAAGATAACATATGGCGTGCTCCTGTCCTTAAATCTGCAATCAGCACCAGTGCCAGATAGACAGCCTGGGGGGGTTTACACTATAACAATGAGTACGGAGACCCCTTCCAGTGACTCAAAATAATCACCCAAACTATTGTTCACCACTTTGCTACAAAGGCAAAAATCTCCCTTTCATTGTGCAATTGGGAAAAGAAAACAAATCTAAAAAACTACGCACAACAAAATTAACCATTCGACAATTTAAAATTGTTTGCATGTGCTACTATTATGTTTAACTTTCATGTAACCCAGCAATACCAAACAAAAATGTGTAAGTTGGTGCCTTACAGTTACCCAAACAAATAGTCCTTTTTTTGCCGAAAAAGAAATGAGCAACCCTCTTGTATTTGCTAGTTGATCTCAACATGCCAAAGGAAAAAAGGTCAAAAAAGTACACACATACTGTAATCCTATATGTACAGTAATACCCTGATGTACACAAATAATTGGATGTATATATACTGTAGATCCCAACCAAAAGATATATAAACTGTAAGAAAAGGACAACAAATGGGGGGGTAAACCCCTTAGTAATTATGCTTACACCAGTTCCTCTTGACATAGGACATATAGAGATATCTTTGGTTCAGGGTGTGTTACTTCACCAAATCTTCTCAACTCAGATTAAACATCCGACAACCGGTAATAAAAATGCATAAATAGTATAATACATCAAATATGGTAATTACACTCAGGTGAAATTGATTGATGTGGTGACTAGGTAGATCACAACCACAGTATATGCAAATAGTGGGAAAATACCACATAGGGGACAAGCCCCCTTTAAAAAATATGCTTACACCAATTCCACTTAAATTGTAGCACCAAAGATATATACGGTCTGGGTACACCCTCAGTGGATCATTGTTCCGTAACATACCCGAGGTTTGGATCCACAGAGGGTGATGTATATCTGCCTACATTCCAGTGGATTTCATAGATCACAGAACTTCTTTGTGACTTTTAATATCATGTATTGATTCCTATTAGTCGCTATTTAGCCCTGCAAGTCGAATAAGAAAGAATTGCTTTCCAGTCCAATTGTGTGGTTCCAAAGCACAAAAAGTTATTTATTTAAAAGGGATAACACGATGTAAGATTTAACAATTAGAGTAAAAAGCAATGAAAATAGTACAGCCCGATACATACGCGTGCGCACTGGTCCCAGTATACAGTCATCAATCCAGAAGTCTGTGGTCGCAAGAAGATGTGTGTACACTGAGGTCAGGACACAGCCTATATACTTTACAGGTTTCAGAGTTAACAAAGGGACTATTTGACAGGTTTCCATTGGGTCTTGCTTCTGGATAATCTGGTCATTGGTCGGTTCATACGGTGTCATCAGGGTTATGGCTCAATTCTCCAACGGTCTCTTTGTGTAGCTTCCCGCTGAACAACTGGTTAAAACTGGCTACAACACTGCACATAAGTAAGAACATTCTAAGCAGTAACTCCCTATCATCCATAACTAGCGGACGCATGATGCGACTTCTTTGCCGATAGATACGGATGTCTGCAAATAAACAGGGAATTAGTATGATACCAAACATGACATGTCCACTGTATTCTGAACCTTAGATCTCATTTAAGTACATATTACATCATAATTATTAGCTAACAAATACCTTTAATAACTCTGGTTATTAACAATAATGTGTGGGAACCCTTTTATATGTATGCGTTCGCATATGTGCGTCTGTGTATTGAAGTAGCAAATGTGCGTATGTATGTATGTGAATACGCATATGAGCGTCTATGTATACGTATGTGAATATACATACGAGCGTCTATGTGTATGTATGTATATATATATGTGTGTGTGTGTTATGTGCATCAGTATGTGTGTGTTGTGGATTCGCATTTGTGCGCAAAGTAGGGTCCTAGTAACACGTCATCTGACCATAGATGACTATATCGTCAGATAATAATTGTAAGCGATCATATCCAATTATTTGACTTTGACACATGCCTATTATTTCCAAATGGTAATCTATTATTCTGGATTATTATTATTATTATTATTATTATTAATAATAATAATAATAATATTATTAATAATATATTTTATTATTATTATTATTATTATTATTATTATTATTATTATTTATAATAATAATATTATCATGTAACAGCTGCAAAAAATGTTTTAGGTATCTTTGTGACAGAGGTTTTGGAATAGGCATAGACGTGAGCAGATGCCGGCACAGGAGGTGCCGCTTCGGCACTTCCCCCTCTGCCGGGTCATGGACAACCCCGTCCACACCTCCCAACGGGACATAGACTACTCACGGCCAAGTGAGTCTAGGTGAGAAGTGTATGTCCCGGAGGGAGGGGGGACCGGGTTGTCCATGACCTGGCGGAGGGGAAAGTGCCAAAGGGGCTAACCCAGTGCTGGCACCTGTGCACGTCTATGGGAATAGGGTGATAACTGTGCAGGTGTGGTGATTGTGCCTACTACTGTTACCCCTGGGATTATTTATTCTTTGGATGCAGTCATTATTTCGGAGAAGTGAGGAATAAAGCAGAGAAGTGGTAGATAACACACTTTGTGCATGATTGTGAGGTGCACATATTGTAAATTCAAATGTGTCCGTATCTAGCGATTCTTAGCACACAGCGCTTGTGCTGCGGGCTGCATACGCATGTTTGTGTACTTACTAGTGGGTCGGTGTATCTCAGTCATTTCTCTGCAGCTAATGAATGGGCATTCTAGGTGACAACTGGGCGACACCAATGAGAACGCAGGCAAGAGACCCATTTGTGGGTGAGACTTTGGCATGTTGCCATAGTTACTTTCTTATTCTGAGTCATGAGTAGGCAAAGGGGGCTACCAACTTTATAGGGATCCCCTTCACTGAGCATGGGCTAGGTGTAAGTGCTGACGTAAAGCAGACGGTAGCTCTTGCGAACCAAGTAGTGGGGCCATGTAGTTGCATAGATTTGTACAACTCAGAATATGGGCAGATTCGCTTTCTGTCAGGAATTGTTAGAGTTAGGCCCCTTACAAACAACTGCCACATCTACACTTTTATTTTATAACTGTTTATAACTGTTCCTCTCATCAAACACAAGAGTATATAGCATTCCACAGTTGTGTTATATTTTACTAATGGCGACTGCTGTAGAAAACAAAAGTTGATGTGTTTCATGTAACAGTAATGTCATTATACTCTCATAGGTTCTCATCCTGTTACTTAAAGAAAATAAAGATCTCAGAGGACCATCATTTGTAAGATGAAAGTAATGCTTAAATATAGATGGTCTTGCCTACTACAGTTGAAGCACTGTCTGAGAATTATTAACAAAAAATGACTGAAATCCAATTACAGTGTCCTTGAACTTGCTTTGCATAATTAGGTGTAAAAATATTCTGTCCTTAAAGACTTTTCACTTATTTTCGTTACTAATTTGAAATGAAAATGACCTTACAGCTACCCTAGAGTAGACATCTGTGGTCCCCAGAAAACCTTTATGAGTAATAGTCTGACTCCTGATTAGCGCATCCACAGAGCACCACAAAGAAACGCACATATATTTAGTAACTGGAAGCTAACTGTATATATTTAAAGCCACACCAAATGACACACTGACAAAGAAAGGATCAGAGGAAAAAACATATAAAATGTACAGGTGCTTTCTGCATTTCCCCAAAGAACATTTTCATCATAAGCACTAAATTGCTTCTTAGCTAAAGACCTTTCTTACTTCCATTATGCAAAACAGACAATAGAATTCTTATCATTCCGTATTCTGTAATTGTTTTTACTGGGTTTATGATAAACCGGCCAATTTCATATCTTCATTACTTGGTTTATTTTTATTTTCATTGTTTATGTCCTCATATGGCCCTAAAGTCTAGAAAGATTTGCAGTTTCTTTCTTAATGACCTTATGTAGATGACACGAGGTACCAATGACAACCTTTTACTGCCACAAAGACCAGTTAGGACCTTCAGGTTGTCACTGCATACAGTGAGCACCTGATACTTCTGTCGCAGGTATAAGGCAAGCATTATACTTTCCAACTAACACTTCGTAAACCCAACACGTCTGCATTCACTACTGTATGTAATAAATATCTCAGGTAAAGATAACTGTGACATTTGTGATGTTGTAATAATACAGTGAGACTTGAAAATACATGATAAGTTCAACCTCATCTCAATTATGAGAACATGAAGGGGCTCACTGTTGCTGTCCTTCTAATTCAGGAGATACTCATCCCACACTGGTGCCTTAGCTGGTTGTATTCTCAGGGGTCCAGATATTTTAGGACTGGGCAGCAGGGTTCCTTCAGCAAAGGAAAAAAATGCTGTGGTTGGAGTTTGTATTTCAAATCCAACAGCAAAATGAACAATCTAATTATGAATATGGGAAAGATGTATCAAAGCTTGTAGAGAGATATAATACCAACCAATCAGCTCCTAACTGTCATTTTTCAAATACAGCCTGTAAAATGACAGCTAGAAGCTGATTGGTTGGTAGATACATTATCTCTCTCCACTCTATCTCTCTCCAAGCTTTGCTACATCTTCCCTTATGTTAGACTAAAATAAAGTAATTATCTCCTATATTCTATAAAGTCTGCATTACCAGCACTTTCATCGGCAACACTAGGCTGCCAGTGAGAGTGATACAATACTTGCAGATGATGAGTTGTGGTGGTACTACATTATATATCGCTGCATACTGTATATGAATAATGATAGTTACTGTCTGATCTTTCTAAACACACCCCATGCAAGGGGATATATTTTTGTCTCATGTAGCCCAGTATAGTTTTAATTGAATCTTCTTCTTAGTCATTTACATTTTAAATATATTGTTTTATTGAATATAAGCAACAATTTGGAATTCAGGTATTTGCTAAATATGAATGTTATAATATACAGCAATAATTGGTCCTAATCACAGAACAGTGATGTCATTTGTGATTTGTGCACCCGAGATTGAGAACTCCTGTCCTAAACCATCAGCCGATATTCCTATGTCCACTTCCCACTATAAATCTTATCCCTACATCTTGTTATTTAACAGCTTTAATGCAATGCATTCAAACAACCTTTATGACTGGTGCCACCGACCAGGGCTCAAGACCGAAGCGATGGTAACATCGCCACCCTGGTGGCACGTCTCTCGACTTCTGGAGTGCCTGGAAAGGAACGGCACATTTGAAGCTGCATGATATTGTGAACAAAATGTATGTAATATCTAATAATTTTCAGTCATCTGTGTTAAACTAAAGGATATTTCATTCTCCTGACACTGGTTAAATGTGAGCATTTCATGTGAAATTATCAATACAGTGCAAGCTTTAAGAACCAGTAAAGAAGTAATGCATTTTAGGACAACAGTCTTTTTTATAATAAACATCACCTAGGATGGTATTTAAAAAAGGTAAATTTTATAAACAAGTCAATGATGCGCAATGCCAGCAGCTCTGGAGACCCAAAAGTGAAGAAGTATTGCCCACACTTTCAAAACAAATCACACAATAGGTACCAACAAAGCGCTAGCTCAATCACTTTCCTTTAGAAAAGGGTGTTATTCAGGTCCATACACTTGAATGGAAAAAACAATCTTCAATTGTTCATCACTGGGACTGTATGACCGCAGGAGTCGCTGAGAGCATTCAGCACTCTAGGGCTGGAGACCTGATAGTGATTCAGTTATGAGTTTGGGATCTGTGTAGCGAATCAGCACTTGATGGGTTGTCAGCAGATTTTGTCCAATCAGATGCTGCATTCGCTACACACCTCCTCTCCTGGCAGTTTTACATTTTACAACGGGTGCAATACACAGCATTAGAATCACTTTGTTCCTCCTTCTGTTGTGATATAATCCAGTGACCCATAACGACGATTGTCAAATTTGACAACAACTTTAGGTTAGTCTATCCGCGAATAACAAACAGCTTACTACACAAATGCCCAGATTTATCAACGAGTGATATTCTTGTTATCACTCGTTACTAATCTTAAATAGTGCTCCAGCCAATCAGCTCTTAATTGTCTTGTGTTTAAAAAAAAATGACAGTTAGGAGCTGATTGGCTGGAGCACCACTTAAGATTAGTAATGAGCGATAATAAGAATATCGCTCTTTGATAAATCTGGGCCTTAGTTCTCTCCTACTACCTGGCGATGAGGTCTATTTGCTAAGCCTTGGACAGAGATAAAGGGCCTCATTCAGAGGCAGTCGGAGGATGCAAGCGGTCGCTCAGAAACTGGGTGGCCACTTGCATCCTGACCGCATCCTTAACACCCACAGCTCTAACGACCGCTCGGGTGATGGCCGCGATGGTCAGAGACCATCGCGACCATCGGGGCTTACGACGAGACTCTAGGGTAGGGTCTCACTTGTTGTAAGCCCCGGAGAGCTTCTGGCTCTGTCAGAGCCAGAAGCTCTCCACTGACATCACTAGTGATGTCAGTGGGGCCTCCCCCAAACGGCAGGCGTTCCCATGGGAACACCTCCGTTTGGGCTGCCACCCCCCCGGCCCGCCTTCCAAACGGGGTGAGCTGTCAATCAACATCGACAGCTCGCCCCCTTTGGAAAGAGACCCGCTACGACCGGCGCTGTCGGTCGTAGCGGGTCTCACGCATGCGCACAAGGGAGCCGGCTCCCTCGTGTGCATGTGCACTGGCAAAACATCAAGGTGGCCGTGCGGTTGTAGACCATACTGCCGCCTCTGAATAAGGTCCAAAGTCCTGCCATTTTTCAAATATAACCTGTAACATGGCAGTCAGGATCTGATTGGTTGGTACTTTATCGCTTTCACTTTATCTCCATCCAAGGCTTAGTAAATAGACCCCTGTGCGTCATCGTTCACAGACATATCGCTGGTACACAGTGGCCGACAGGCACACAATATATTGGCCGATCAAATTGACCGGCCAATATATCTGCCAGTGTGTACTCAGCATTACCTGAATGTGTGCGGGATAAGACCGTCATATCTCTGCTCATTGTTGCAAGTTAGGTCGGAAATGAGTTCCAGTAAGAAATTAGTTGAATGCTGTCCCCTTAGAATGACAGATGTTCAGGAAGGAAAAGGTCAATGAAATCTGTTGTGAATATATTTCTGGTTACTATAATGCTCCGCAAATATATCAATATGTAACTGTCCGCTATTAATCAGAACAGAACAATGCTCAGCTGATCTCTTGAGAGATTAGTAAACTAATAATCTGCAAAATAGTACTACAAAATACAATAATTGCGTCTTTCAGCAACTCAGTAATTATGAGGTTCTGGATAATACAGGTTTACAGGTCAAAATATTCAATATCATAGACTCAAATACTTGTAGACATTCCTAACCCGATGGTACATTTTATTTTAATGAATTGCTTTAATTAATGGTAAAGGTCATTAGTCACTTTGATAGTGACTTGGAATTTTTCATTTCTCAATCAAATTAATCACTTGTAAAAAAAAATAGTCAGTTAACATGACTTAAATGACTTTAGTTGCTTGTATTATAATGTTAAGTTGTATATGTTCTTAAAACAGTATTGTTTTATATCTAATCTTGTATGCATTACTGTATTAACCGTATTAGATTATAAACAGCCTAGCACATCATTATACTGTATACTCGGAATTGTTGATCTTTACTTAAAACAAACGTAAATTTACTATTCAAACTTGTACAGACCTTATGTCTAAAATACTGTATTTCCATGCAAAAAAAGTGTATTTTACATTAAAAACTTTTTTTTTTCATATTCCAAACTATGGAAATTGCAGCATTGAGTTATTTTATTTCTCATATATATGTCTGAATAAAGGGGAAAAAAAAGAATATTCTGTGACAGCATTATAAACCTATCTATATTTATATATTTTATCTTCTTCCGCTATTCACTGCTATTTTATATAGTAAAGTTTTCTTGGCAGCTTCACGCAATCCGTGGTAAAAAGGATAGACATGGGGTGTCAAATGCTATCAAAATGACAACAAATCGCAGGAAAATGAATATTGTATTACATGGCAAAGTAATTTGTCGAGGGATCGTACGGGCTCCTGCAGCTTCTCGTACAGTGTCCTCCCAGATGTCCCCTCCGATAGCATGCAGGGAAAATGTAAAATTAAGCAGTCTGATTTACAATGAAATGAAATGAATCTCTGCAGAATAAATCAAATACCTGCACCTCACCCGTGAAGGGCAATTTTCTGTCTTTCATTCACGACGAAGAACAAACTTCTGCGAGTTTCAACTACTTTTCTCACTCGCAGGATGAATTATTCTTTTGTTCTGATTTTATGTGTTTGTGACAGCAGATGTGAGCTTTAATAACTAGTTTTATTTCAAAATAATCTTAAATAAACAAATTCAACATGATTGCAGTACCTAATTTATTTTTTATATGACATTAATGAGCAGTTCCCGGGCTGGAAACATGTACTGTCATTATTTTAATTATTAACTGAGTAAATTTGGGGATTTGCAAAATCACATAACAATTAAAATAGGTCTCCAGTTTAAGTTTAATATAACAGGAGTTTTCCCAGTGTGATGGTGAGATGAATGTTACCAGTTTGACAAACATGACTGCAATGCTGAAACAGCCGTCTGAATTGTCAGTGTCTTTCATGCTCAGATAGGAAAGGCACAGGATCCATATTTTATTAAAAATTATTATTTTTTTCTTGATTTTATCCATCTATACTTTCAATTATTTAAAAATAATTCCATATTTTTTAAAAATGTTTTGCGTTCACCTTGTTTCACTATCATCCAGCAGAACTTGGGAGTATTAAGTATTTGAAGAATAAATGTTACATATAGATATATAAAAGCATAACCTGATTTTAATTAGGTCATCACGCTTGCGTGCACAGCGCACGCCCTATCTATCACCTAGCGGACTGTGCACATTAAGATGACAGGAAGATTACAGGAACCGAGGAGGGAATTAGAAACATGATGGAAAAGAGCGGGGAGCAGGACAGGAGAAGTTCGGAAAGAGGGAGGGAAAGAGATGAGAGCGGGAGGGAGAGGGATAAGAACAGGAGGGAGGGGACGGAGAGTGTCAGGAAGAGGGATGAGTGCAGGAGGGAGGGGACGGAGAGCGGGAGGAAGAGGAATGAGAGCAGGAGGGAGGGGACGGAGAGCGGGAGGGAGAGGGATGAGATCAGGAGGGATGGGAGAGAGAGGGATGAGAGCAGAAGGGAGGGGTTGGAGAGCGGGAGTAAGAGGAATGAGAGCAGGAGGGAGGGGATGGAGAGCGGGAGTAAGAGGAATGAGAGCAGGAGGGAGGGGATGGAGAGCGGGAGTAAGAGGAATGAGAGCAGGAGGGAGGGGACAGAGAGGGAGTAAGAGGAATGAGAGCAGACGGGAGGGGATGGAGAGTAGGAGGAAGAGGGATGAGAGCAGGAGGGAGGGGACGGAGAGCGGGAGGAAGAGGAATGAGAGCAGGAGGGAGGGGATGGAAAGCGGGAGTAAGAGGAATGAGAGCAGGAGGGAGGGGATGGAGAGCGGGAGTAAGAGGAATGAGAGCAGGAGGGAGGGGACGGAGAGCGGGAATAAGACGAATGAGATCAGGAGGGATGGAGAGAGAGGGATGAGAGCAGAAGGGAGGGGACGGAGAGTGGGAGGAAGAGGGATGAGAGCAGGAGGGAGGGGATGGAAAGCGGGAGTAAGAGGAATGAGAGCAGGAGGGGGGGACGGAGAGTGGGAGGAAGAGGGATGAGAGCAGGAAGGAGGTGATGGAGAGCGAGAGGAAGAGGAATGAGAGCAGGAGGGAGGGGATGGAGAGCGGGAGGAAGAGGAATGAGAGCAGGAGGGAGGGGATGGAAAGCGGGAGTAAGAGGAATGAGAGCAGGAGGGAGGGGATGGAGAGCGGGAGTAAGAGGAATGAGAGCAGGAGGGAGGGGACGGAGAGCGGGAATAAGACGAATGAGATCAGGAGGGATGGGAGAGAGAGGGATGAGAGCAGAAGGGAGGGGACGGAGAGTGGGAAGAAGAGGGATGAGAGCAGGAGGGAGGGGATAGAAAGCGGGAGTAAGAGGAAAGAGAGCAGGAGGGGGGGGACGGAGAGTGGGAGGAAGAGGGATGAGAGCAGGAAGGAGGTGATGGAGAGCGAGAGGAAGAGGAATGAGAGCAGGAGGGAGGGGATGGAGAGTGGGAGAGAGGGATGAGAGCAGCAGGGAGGGGACGGAGAGCGTGAGGAAGAGGGATGAGAGCAGGAGGGAGGGGACGGAGAGCAGGAGGGAGAGGGATGAGAGCAGGAGGGAGGGGATGGAGAGCGGGAGGGAGAGGGATAAGAGCAGGAGGGAGGGGATGGAGAGCTGGAGTAAGAGGAATGAGAGCAGCAGGGAGGGGACGGAGAGCGGGAGGAAGAGGGATGAAAGCAGGAGGGAGGGGACAGAGAACGGGAGGGAGAGGGATGAGAGCAGGAGAGAGGGGACGGAGAGTGAGAGTAAGAAAGAATGAGAGCAGGAGGGAGGGGACGGAGAGCGGGAGGAAGAGGGATGAGAGCAGGAGGGAGGGGACAGAGAGCGGGAGGGAGAGGGATGAGAGCAGGAGGGAGGGGACGGAGAGCGGGAGGGAGAGGGATGAGAGCAGGAGGGAGGGGACGGAGAGTGGGAGTAAGAGGAATGAGAGCAGGAGGGATGGGAGAGAGAGGGATGAGAGCAGAAGGGAGGGGACAGAGAGCGGGAGTAAGAGGAATGAGAGCAGGAGGGAGGGGACGGAGAGCGGGAGGGAGAGGGATGAGAGCAGGAGGGAGGGAACGGAGAGCGGCAGTAAGAGGAATGAGAGCAGGAGGGAGGGGACGGAGAGCGGGAGTAAGAGGAATGAGAGCAGGAGGGAGGGGACGGAGAGCGTGAGTAAGAGGAATGAGAGCAGGAGGGAGGGGATGGAGAGCGGGAGTAAGAGGAATGAGAGCAGGAGGGAGGGGACGGAGAGTGGGAGTAAGAGGAATGAGAGCAGGAGGGAGGGGACAGAGAGCGGGAGTAAGAGGAATGAGAGCAGCAGGGAGGGGACAGAGAGCGGGAGAGAGGGATGAGAGCAGCAGGGAGGGGACGGAGAGCGAGAGGAAGAGGGATGAGAGCAGGAGGGAGGGGACGGAGAGTGGGAGGGAGAGGGATGAGAGCAGGAGGGAGGGGATGGAGAGCGGGAGAGAGGGATAAGAGCTGAAGGGAGTGGAAGGAGATCGGGAGAGAGGGATGAGAGCAGGAGGGAGGGGACGGAGAGCGGGAGAGAGGGATGAGAACAGGAGGGAGGGGATGGAGAGCATCAGGAAGAGGGATGAGAGCAGAAGGAAGGGGACGGAGAGCGGGAGGGAGAAGGATGAGATCAGGAGGGAGGGGACGGAGAGCGTGAGGAAGAGGGATGAGAGCAGGAGGGAGGGGACGTAGAGCGGGAGGGAGAGGAATGATAGCAGGAAGGAGGGTACAGAGAGCAGGAGGGAGAGGAATAATAGCAGGAAGGAGGGGATGGAAGGGTTGGACAGGAAGCAGGAGAGACGTGGCGGCTGGAAAGAGTGAGATGTCTGTAACTACTAGTATTAGCATATAAATAGGGTATATTAAAATAAGAGAGGCATAGCTTCTGGGGGGAACATATAATAATTAACCTTACAACAGTGGTGTCACTATCTGTGGTGACATCCGGTGCAGCAGTTTGCAGGTAAGGGATCAGGGCATTGTGCCAGTGGAGCCACGGCTACAGGTTTGTGACATTTTGGGTGTGTGACTGCAAGGCACGCCCCCCTTCCCATCATTTGGGGTCTTGCCCAGAACTCCAGAAGTTCCCTAGCCTCTCCTGGCACAGTGGAAAATGCACACATGCTTCAATTGTGAGAACTGCAAAGGTAACAAGGTTACTTTCGCGGTTCTCACCATTGAATTCAATGGTGGGACACGTTCATTGGCTAAGAGGCAGAAGGCTCATCTTTCTCAGCCAATGAAAGCTCAGCACCAGGATTTCTATAGTGAAATCTTGTGGCAGAGCTGTCATTTTGGTTGTACTATCCTTAGAGGACAGTACTAAAATTGGTGGTCTGCGTATTTTTGGTTTGTTTTTTTTCCAAGAACCTGGATGCCTACATGGACAGAAGAGGACGGGATCCACGCATAGGAGGAGGTGATTATGGAATTTTTATTACAGGTACCCTATGGATTACTACTGGAGAAGACGACGCGATTAGCTACAGGGATACATAGGTGAGTATGTGAGATTGTGAGTGTGAGTGTGCATATGTGCTTGCATATATGTTTTATGAAACTTTTACTGTCACGGTGTGTGTTCTGTGTTTATTTTATTTTTATTTTGCTGTGGAAGTACAGGTAACAGCATGCTTGTAATGCCCCGCATGCTGGTACTGGTGGTTCTCCATGTACCTGTATGCGGGGGAGGCTTGCTGGAACCTGTAGTTCCACATTAAAAGACAATGTTTTTACTACTATCAATTGCAACACACTACATAATCAACCCGGCACTCACCGGCCAGGGGTGCCGGGGATAGCCCCGGGCTATCAGCCTAGGCCTCGGGTGCACTGGAGAGGGGGACTTCTTTACTGCGGGGGTCCCCAGGGATCCCTGGCATGGCTGACTAGCGGTCAGGGTTAATGCTTTGGCTGGGGGACCCGATGAACGGGTTCCCCTGGCTGTGGCATTACCCCCGCTAGAGAAAGTTCAATGCTGGTTCTGGAATTTATAAGGGAACCCTAAGTAGTTTTTTCCCCTGTATTTTTAGAACCAGAACCAGCTCAGAGCCCAGTGCTGGTTCCGCTAAATACAGGGTAGCCTTACGTCATTTGTCCCCTGTATTTTGGCAACCAGGACTGGTTTTGAATAGCCTGGTGCTGGTTGTGCTTAATACAGGGGACCCCTACATTGTTTGTCCCCTGTATTTAACACAAACAGTAATGGGTCTCCAAAGCCCGGGGGCAACACCGTTTTTTTTTCCCTGATCCATCCGTGCTTCTGTTCCAGTTAGCCAAAACCGAACGCTGCATAGAATAGAATAATACGAATTATATCAAATGATTACACCATCAAACAACACGAATGACAGCAACTCGGCAGCTTAATAAATTCAGTAACCTGTTCAAAAAATGAAACACATGAATACATCTCGGATTACATCAAATAGAAATCGGCAGCTTAGTAAATTTCCCCCTAAGTGTAATATTAATGTATATATAAAAGTCCATATATAAAAAATGTGTGTGGGCTTTGCAAAGTGTACAACCTCTTTTAGTCTATTGCATTCACTGGGCATTGGGCTAATGTAATTTTGGTGATGCAGTGCATTAGCACTAGGGTTAAAATACGACAAATTATCTCTTTTCCATTTTTTTTTAATTACTTGAATTGTGACCATTTATATTTGTGCCACCCTTACTAATTACTGTATATAAAAATGGCTCTGACAATTACAGTGTTCTGCGCCTTGTTTCTAATTGGAATAATGTTAGAAGGGCGCTCCTACAAGTACTACTAGCTCCTAATGAAGGTAACCTTTGTGAGTATACCCATTTTGTTTACTGCTCATCAATTGCTCAATATTTTAAATTGTAGGAGAAGGATGATATAAGATAATAGCCAAATGCAAATGATTTTTATACATTATATATATATATATATATATATATATATATATATATATATATATATATAGCCCTCTTATTCATATCAGATAATGGTCTCAGTTTATTGCACCTATACTGTTTTTTGAACCCATCTGTAGCAACCAAAATTTTTTTCCTTTCTATTTGGTTCTCTGTTTACAGAATTGCTAAATTAATTATACACAATTATACCTCAACACAACTTTTGTCGAAAAAAATCTCTGTCACATTCTGTACAGCCAGAGTGTGCATGATATACAGTATCTGCCACGGTTGTCTGGCTAGAGCTGCTGAATTGCTTGTATGGCTGGTGAGTATTGCCAGAGGCATTCAGTCTGTGCTCCACTTAATTGCATATTTTATCTCATGCTAGTTGGTTTATAATTACAATTGCATTATCAATCAAGTCTGACTAATTTGCAGTGTTTTAGTATAACTTACAGTTTGACAATTTACTGTATACTTGATGCATTTAATATTCAGTATGCTTGAAACTTTGGTGTAATACAAAGTTACATTTGTGCGTCATACTTATTTTGTACTCTGTACTACTATGCCTGTGTACAGTATATACGCACTAGGTGTCACACATATTATAGCCTGGGGGACAAGCACCCGCACTGGCCAATGATTTGAACCCATCCGAACAATGAATTTGTTTTATAAAATGGTGAAAAGCTTTTTTTTTTTTGAGAAAACGGGTCTTTACTTCACTCTATATATACTGTAAATGGTATTAACGCTGGTGGGGGATTCTATTTATCAATCATCAAGTCGGTGCTTCCTATTCTATTAATGCCATCATCGTACATTGTTGTTACCAGAACAGAAGAAATTAAAATAAAATGTTTACATTATGTTTTTAGTGCTTTATAACAAAAGAAAGGTACTGGATTAATATGGAGGTACCACTGTAGCTCCCGTCTGCTGAGCCACTTCAGGTGTTCGAGTTGGAGAAGAGGTCTGGTGCTGATGAGATACAGGGGTCTATTTACTAAGCTTTGTTAGGAGATAAAGTGAAAGGTGATAAGGTACCAGCCAATCAGATCCTAACTGCCATGTCACAGGCTGTGTTTGAAAGATGACAGTTGGGAGCTGATTATCTGGTACCTTATCACGTTCACTTTATCTCCTAACACAGCTCAGTAAATAGACCCCACAGTGACAACTGAATCCCAACTGTAAAACACAATGGAATCTACTTGCGCTATATAAGTAAATGTTAATAAATAAATAATACGAATGAGTAACAAGTAACAAAAAAAAAAAAACTTTTAAAGTTTAATTTAAGTAAAAATTAAACAATTATTCTACAGTATATATGTTATATATTTTAAATATTCTGAAAGGCTATTTTTTTTTAAGTTAAAAAATACAGTTAAATAAAAATAAATATATTTATCATTTCTATCTTTCTCTGTTGCACTTTTCTACTGTTTCCTCTTTCTATTTTTCAAAATTGATTACAGAATCTGCGCTTTGGTCCAAAGTCTTGTACAATTGTATGTAGTGCTGAAGAATCTAGGAAATGTAGTGGGTGTGGCCAATCATGTAGGTACATGGCCACGCCCATGACAATACCTGTGCCCTCTTTACATGGCTGCATGTTCATCCATTTTTGGGGGTGTGACTGCGTCTCGCCGGCAGATGAGACCCCTGGTCAGGCCCAAGCTTGGGTATGTTGTACCAACCCCCCCCCCCCAGCTGTCTCCTATAATTGAGATTAACAAGAGAAAAACTTTGTAGTGTACAGTTATTAAAAAAATATTTTACCATTAATAACATCTACACCACTAACATAAAGCTTCATCACATGATGGAACAGAGCATGTAGCAGTGCCGAAATAGGAGTGGAGCAGGTACAAATTACCCAGCATCTGTAGGGGGGCCCGGAGTGCAAAGGTGGTGTAACCACTTCCCCCACAATGATGCATCCACACCCCCTCTTGCTCCTTTGTGGCATGCACAATATGAATTTACATCACGAAGGAGCATAGCTGTGCCTAATCCAGTAGCCACACTTCCTCAGTACCTGGGCCCTCCCGTTGTCTCAGGAGTCCTGTGATAGCCATTTTATGCACCTTTAAATGAAACCCTCTTCCCCACATGACCACCGTCTCACCTGCAATATCTTTAGTGCTACTGAGTTCCAGAAACTTTTGCATCTGCTCTCTATTTATAGGCTTTAGTAGTAAATATTTTATAAAACACAACTTCCATAAAGCCAGAATGATTGCTTACAGCAGAATAAGTCAATTACAGATGTTTCATTCGTCCTTACATCTCATCTTTGTGTTATGCACTTCCTTTTATTTCCACTCTAATAAATGTGTTCATCAAACTTAGTTTTAGCTGGGAATGTTTCCATTATAAATCTCTGCCTCTTATGTTGACCTTGTTTTGTAAGGTAAATATTTTATATATTTGACATTATGAGTCTCAAGACAGCCATTGTATTTTTATGTGCAGAAAGTAGATGTAATCATTTTAATTCAAACAATAATTCAACAAGTTTCATATAAGTGTATTAACTTTTTTGTGCAAGAAAAAATAAATGTACTCTACAAAGTATTTTGATCTAGTACCCATTGTGCGTCACAGAATTCCTTGATGACTTTTAGGGGTCTATATATATCAAACTTTAAAGAGCTGGTACCTATATAACAAGTGGTTAGTGCCAGAGATTTCTCTGGTTTTACTGTATTTTCTACACTTAGCTGCCATCCCCATAGACCCCTATGAGGTAGGGGTATGTAGTCATTATGTCGACATTGAAAGTGTCAACAATTAAGAATGTCAACACCATAATGTCAGACATGGTCTGAATGTCAACATTTAGGATTTTGAGAATGTCGATTTTCATTATGTCAATACATTATTTTAGGGTTAATGTTATGCTTCAATTAGGGTTAGTGTTAAATTAGGGCCATGCCTCAAATGGGTCAACATAATATACCATCGAGGTCGGCGGCCTAACTTAATTTAGGCTACAGATGGTTCTACCTATTTCCAGCAATGCGGGTTTAGCAAAGTCGTAGAAGCTTCACTGGTTCCCAATTCCCATATGGATATAAACTCTATGTGCATATGAGTGGAGCCCACCAATAGGGGAGCCCAAGATTGATAAATATCAGAGGAACAGAATTCTACATCACTGTCATTTGCAGCCACACTGAACACAGCCAATGAACCTCTAATAATAACGACATACCTTAATATTTTTGTTAATAAAGTATACGATATCCCTAAAGATGCATTATTTGACCAAAAATGGAAAAACATATTAGCTAAAACTATTATTGAATAAAATGAGAAAAAAGCTGCTTAAAATGTAAAAAATAAAATTAAAATTAATATAAACACCATTGAAGTGCGGTGAAGTCAATGGCTGGGGAGGCACACATGGAGATGGGTCTGAGTGCTGAGAGCCTATCTCACACCCTACTCACTGTAACTCTGCCCTAACTACACTAAGTTTCAGTGTCCATTGATTCTCCTACCTGCATCACTGTGTCTTCTCTTGCTGCTCTGATCTCTAAACACTACATTGCACTTCCTGGTCACATGACACATCCAAGGTGTCCATCATTGCTCAAGGCACACCCACACACTCAGAGACATGCCTCCATTAGCTCTCTTTCTGTGCAGCTTACTGCCTGTAGTGTGGCCCAGCCCCCAGCTCTGCAAGCAGTGTCTGACTATACAGAAGCGAGGCTGAGCTGTTGCTGCCTCATCTCTCATCTCCCTGCAGTCCGAGCGAGCACCACAAAGCTGGTGAGTGTTAACTATAAAAATGATTACAATAAGCAAAGAAAATGTTTTTAAGTTATAAATATCTTCTTTGTATTATTCTAATAATTTTTATCACAGCCTCTCCTGCCTACTCTGACTTGCACGTCCCTGATAAACACTATAAAATGTATGTTAACTTTGTAAAGTATATTATTATTATCATTATTTACTATTATTATTATTATTATTATTATTATTATTATTATTATTATTATTATTATTATTATTATTATCCCCTTACATGCTTAGTAGAAATATTGGAAGGTGTGCGCTTCATTTACCCTTGTAACCCTGACTGGGCTATTGTTTCACTTTCATCCTAATAAGAAGCAAACATGCAGCACAAATGCAGCAGTTATGTGAATATCAGGATAAAGCATTTCCCATCAGTGATAATGAAAACATCAGCAGGATTCATTTATGGCCTCCCGCTGGCAGGTACTTTACCTTAGCAGTTAAAATGATATTGAATAACAATGAATGGAGAGGCTGATATCGCTAGAGAATAGAATTTATAAGTTGTAAAAGTAGATATAATTGCATAATGACTTGCTTATACGAAAGGTGGCTTTAATTGTGCTGTTGGTGAAGATATTAGCATCAGCTGGCAAAGCTATGTAGATTCTGTGATTTTGTGACTGTCGCACTTAATGATTCGATTTTAATGTTATTATGTTTAATCTGCTATTAAATGACTGAAACGATCTCTATGTGACTTCTTGTTATTTATTACCAATTTATTTGCTTGCACATTTCCTGCTTTAGTCATAGAAAATGATAGCAAATCACATTAGACAAGTTCACATGAAAACCAAAAACAATGCTACATACTATAACTTACCTTTTTTTTGTTGTCTTTTTTTGTAACCTTATGCATTGGAGCTAATCCGTCTGATAGGGATGGCCATCGACCATCAATGATTCATAATCATCGATGGTTTATGACCGATGTTGAATGCTTTTACCATCGATGGGGGAGAACCATATGATTTCCCTCCATCGATGGCTCAGCATAACCAAATGGTTTTTTTTTTCATGAGGTGCTGGGACACGGAGCAATACTCCACCCCTGACACAGACGAAGCCCTGTCCCATGTTCTGATTGGCCCACGGGCCGGTCAGTCAAAGAACAGTGATGACCATTGGTTGATAAAATCATCCATGGTCATCCATTGCATAGTTGGTAACCATCGAGGGCCACTTGCTATATCACCATCGATGGTAACCACACCAATGGCTATCCCTACAGTCTGACTTCGATGACAATCACTCTGGTACTTAACCACTGGTGTACACCATTATGAACTGATGAGAGATCTGACTTAAGTCGGCCATACATTATGTGCAATTCGGCCTAATTCACAGATTATCAGCGGATTGTGGGCTTGATTCAGACACGTTCGCTATATGCGTGTGCTCGCAAGCGGGCCGATGTTCTGCGTACGCGCATGCGCACACACTTTGTTCTGCGCGTGCGCAAACTACTCACTGCGATTGCATACCGCTCGCTCGTCCTGCAAAGACAGCCCAGGGTAATGAGTGACAGGAGAGGCCGTTTGTGGGTGGTAACAGGGGCAGGACACTAATAACAGGGGGTTGGAGATGCAAACGCAGGCGTGCCTGAGTGTTTCAACACCGTTTTAGAGGTGTGCATAATTAACAGGCAGCGTCATAGTATACGTCACTTGCCTTTTTTTTTACACTGCTTGAGGTAGGGTAAAGCTACCTCAAGCACTGCATTAGCATCCGATGGTGCTTGATGTACCAATGTTTTAATACACTTCCTGGAGATGACGTGTTGCTGGTGGGCGGCTCTGCCTGTGCGATTGGGCGTACGCATACACAAAGTGGCCGCTCGCTAAGAAATGGTGGGCATGCTTATGCCTTGGCGAGCGATCGCTTCCCGTGGCGTCACTTTGCCAAATTTGCATACGCATCCAATGAGCATACGCAGATAGCGAACGGGTCTGAATCAGGCCCTGTGCCCATAACTGCATAGTGTTTGGCTGCCACTGATCAGCGATGATCCAACGGTCAACCATTAAAAATCTTCCAACATGCCCAACTGATCCGGTGATTGGTCGGACACATCTGCCTGTATACAGTATGTGCTGCTGTGGCCGACCGCCCAACATTTCCCCTGTTCCTTCACAGGCGAGAAATGGGGAAATATTCAATCCCAAGGGGAGGAGAGCAGATGCCTTGGCCATGCAATGTGACATATCTCATAGGTGTATGGCCATGATATCTACTGTTTTCAGGCTGTCAGCTAAAATGTCTGTCGGTCTGAGAGACATTTCATATGACAATGGGCCTGATTCAGAGCCGCTCGTAAGCGTCCGCTCGTTCGTTCCGAGCGATGTTTGCACAACCGCGCATGCGTACGGATCGTAATACGCATGCGCAAACCAGTCAGTGCGGCCGAAAATCGTTTGTTCGCTAATTAGCGAATGCCTGCTATTTTGAGTGACATGAGGAGGCGTATGTGGGTGGTATCAGGGGAAGGTGCTTGAAAACGGGGAGTGGAGATGCGAACGCAGGCGTGCTTAAAGGTCAAAACGGGCGTTTTATGGGTGTGCATAATTAATACAGCAGCGTCATTGACCACGTCACTGGGTTATTTTATAGTCAGAACTGCCCGCAAGATTGCGGTAGGAAAAACCAACTACAAGAATAGCGAGCAGTTCATACGCTGGTCGATGTACTCGATTAATCTAATAAATAGCGGACATGACGTAGGATGCGAGCGGCCAGGGGGCGTAGTTTTCCAAAAAACGACCGCAAGTTTTCTTCGCTCGTTCAGACCTAGAGGCGTGAACAGACCGCAAAGAGCGAACGGTTCATTTGAATAGCCACCCCTTTTTTCTGAACGAGCGAGCGCAAATAGTGTCCGGCTCTGAATTAGGCCCAATGTACGCCCAGCATTAGAGATAATGGGTGGGATGCACTATGCAGGAAAATGTGTTCAATCCTCTGAAAATTCAGTTTTCTGAGGTTTGACTGCATTTCCCGAAAGCAAAACTTTCCGGAGCTTGGTCCGGTTAAGCAACACCAGCTTTAGATGTTGTTGTCTAACAGAAGACTATGGGTTTCTTTTCCAATAGGATCCCTCCCAGGGTCCCCCCATGGCTCGCGCATGCTTTGGCCGATGAATGCGCATGCATAGACCCGGAAGTCCCCACACCGCAGCGGCCAACTCTTATCGGAAGAGATGTCCTTTGCTTAAGTAATCATGCATACGGCATTACTAAACACCGGTATGCATGCGATGATCGACGGGATGCATCACATCCAAATTGTGGTGCTTGATGCATCCCTCCCATTCGCTGTTGGCTGCAGGGGGAGAGAAAGCTGCTGAGCAGTTACCATACTAAGGTGTGTGGCCAAGCATGTGGGTGCATGGCAATACCCTGTTGTGAATACTGGGCACTTTGCAGAAGCTGCTTGCTGCCTACCAAAGGGGGAATGGCTATGCCAATTTCAGTGCGAGGTTACACATTTCTAGCAGGCCTTAGACCCCTGACAGGCTCCATCACCCATTTTGGTGCCCCTTGTCACTCGTTGGCATGGACAATCATAGGTCCTGTATTGATCATACGAATTAATACAGGATCGGCACATGCAAATTGAATAAGGGCAATAATTGTGGATATAATATTGATACATTTCATTATCAATATTCTGCTGCGCGCCGTCGGAAAGGGGCATGTCCATGCAAGAAGGGGCGTGGCCACACAGACCGAACCCACATGCCTATTAGTTGAGAGGGAAGGGGTGGTGTAGGAGGTCCCTGTGTGGAGTGCCGGCCGGCTCTCTCAGTGACAGGAGCCGAGTGCTGCACTTAATGCTACAGTGCAGCACCTGGCTCTTGTCAGTGAGTGGAAGTCTGCACTTTGGTGTCAACTCTCGGCGGGCGACACGCGGGTGCGGACCGTGACCCCTTGTGACACCACTGTGTGCAGTAGCAAACCACCCTGCAGCCGCCTCTCTCATTCACCACAACACACTCAGGGCCGTTTCTAGGGGCAGGCGACCCATGCAATCGCACGGGGCGCGCTGCCTCCTACCCCTGCTGCAGAAACAGCATGT
This sequence comes from Taudactylus pleione, assembly GCA_031769625.1. Taxonomy (NCBI): domain Eukaryota; kingdom Metazoa; phylum Chordata; class Amphibia; order Anura; family Myobatrachidae; genus Taudactylus; species Taudactylus pleione. Next base: position 3,188,767 of record JAUIMM010000314.1, on the reverse strand, counting down.
TAACTGCCGGGCGCCCGCTGAGATTCAGTTACCAGCGGGCGCCCGGCAGAGGAGCCGGAGATGGAGACGGAGGCTCCTGCTTCCGGCTCCCACAATGTGCACTATGGGAGGACGTCATGACGTCTTTCCCATAGTGCAGAGAGAGGAGCAGCCGAGCGGAGCGGACGCCAGAGCGGGGCTGAAGGTAAGTATTACTGTTTTTTTTTTTTTTGTGTGCAGGCAGCCTGGACAATACTTAGGGGGAGGCACTACCACTGGGGGCACCCGGGCACTACTACTGGGGGTACTTCTGCTGGGGGAGCCACCACTACTGGGGGCACCTGGGCACAGCTACTAGGGACATTACTCTGGGGGCACTTCTGCTGGGGGAGACACCACTACTGGGGGCACCCGGGCACTACTACTGGGGACATTACTCGGGGGGCACTTCTACTGGGGTTATTGCTTAGGAAGCACCACTACTGGGTGCATTACTCAGGGGCCAGGGGCACTTCTACTGGGGGCACTACTACTTGGGGCTTTTCTACTTGGGGCACTACTACAAAGGGAGCATTACTATTGGGGGCACTAATACAGAGGCATTAATACTGGGGAATTTATAAAGGGGACACTACTACAGGGGGCATTACTATTGGGGGCAATACAACTGGGGACACTACTACTGGGGCACTACAACAGGGACCATTACTATTGGGGGCATTACTGATGGGGGCATGACTACAGGGGACATGACTACAGGGGGCACTACTAATGGGGGCTCTGCATAAGTTACACTACCACTGTGGGCACTGCATAAGGGGCATAAATACAGGGGACACTGCATATGGGGACAACTACAGGGGGTACTGCATAATGGGCACTTTTGCCTGAGAGCCAGTGGGGGGGGAGCCTAAGACCTGTTGGGATGGAATGGCAAGGGAGGGGGCTGGAATGAAGTGTGTATTATGTGAATCATGTTTTTTCAATGTGTTTTATGTGGTTCTGGATTTAATAATGTATTTGAGGTGGATGTGGTTTTAAAACGTAGTTTATGTGCGTCTGGCTTTTCCAATATATTTTATGTGGAAGTGGTTTGTTGCAGTGTATTTTATGTGGATCTGGCTGGGCTCGCTCCCAACGCGACTAAAACCGGGTGTGATGCAAGGTCATACTTCTGCAAATGTCACACCAAAGGCATGCACACAGAAATGCGGCGTGGGCTTGTGACAGCTAGGCCACACCCCATTTTTTGATTGCGCGCCTTCGGCGCGCGCATGCTGTCTATCTTTTGTTTAGCTACATATATTTTTCAGTGCTTTGCCTCTGACAGGTTAGACACCCCTGTACTCAGTAGTCACAGTGTCTGTCATTCTGTGGTCTTTCTAGATCACGCTCCCTTACTGTGATACCACACCCCCTCACGATGACGCAACGCCCACTCCACAATATTACTGCTTCGAGGGGGGGGCGCATTTTGACTGCTCGCACTGGGAACCTCAGACTCTAGAAACTGCCCTGAACACACTGCACAGTGCTGCATACATTTTGGGGATAAAGCTGGGTACACACTAGACGATCCGCGGATCGGAGCGACATATCGTGTACATCGTCTAGTGTGTACCCATGATATGCTCATTTCCGCAGATCGCTAGCAACATCGCCCATTGGCCCTACTGCAGGACTGACGGAGATGTACTGCAGAATGCACCATAACATGTTCCTCTCCCCGGATCCCGGCATCAGCAAGTGTCTATGCACTGGCCGCATGCCGGTTCCCGTCGCCGCGATGTCCTGCTGAGTACACATTGCTAAGTGTGTACCCAGCATTAGATTTATTCTCCACATATTATTTCACTGAACACAAGTCATTAGTGAGCAGCTGCTGAGGTCAATCAACAAATCTAAGGTAATGGGAACTGTAATTCCCATCAAGTAGTCCTGGCAAAAGCAGTTTTTGGCCTGGGAAAGGTATCATCACAGCAGAATTGATACATGTGATATATGGTGCCTGCCAAATCGCTGGGGAGAAAAATAATAATAAAAAATAAAAGACTGGAATATTGTTAAAGGAAAATTAATACCACCTCCATTCAAGGGGGTGAGCAGGGTGGGAGAAAATGGGAGGGACATGAGCGAGGGAGAAGGAAGTGGGGGCTGAGGTCCAAATAAGGGGGGAATTTAATTGTCAGTGAAGGGTGTCTTTTGTCGTTGCCGTGGTGTTTAAATGCTGGCAACAGCAGCCCGTCTCGCATCCTTCATCTGGTCCACTGAATGCCTGATTCGCACAATAGTGCTCACTACCCTAAAGTCTTAGAGGGGTATTCAATATGAAACGTTAACTTCACTGTCGAAGTTAACGTTTCATATCAGAGTTTTTACCTGCGTTAAAGTATCGGGCGCGATCCCGCTTATACCCATATTCAATATAGAATTAACGAAAACGGGAAACTCTGAAGTTGGATTTGCGTAAAGTTACAAATTTTTCCTTAAAAAAATTGTAAGAGCCCCTTAAAGTAGTAAAAACATGGGGGATCACTATGGGTACCCCGTTTTAGCCTTTAATTGAAAGTCGGGGATTTAAATAGCCGCAGCAGGTGTTTTTTTCCCGACATTGAAGAAGTGATGCAGAAGAGCACTTAGGTTATTTTTTTCATTTTTTTAAGTGGTCCCATCAAATTTGGGGTACATGAAAATGGGTACTAGCGTATTTTGATGTCCCTAAAGTAAGTTTTTAAAAATTCTGCATTTGTGCACCTGCCGCTGTAATTCTATTCTAGAAAACACCTGACGCATACTTGCAGAATAGCCCTGAACCTATTTCCCTATTGTTAAACAATTTTTTCCCATTTTTTTTTTTCACCCCAATTTTTAAATAAATTTTTTGGGGTGTCCCTATTTTTTTTTTCAACTTTTTTTGACACAGTTCTTTTTTAAATGTCATTCCCAGGGGTGCAAGCCTGCACCCCTAAACCCCAATTCTGCACTTTTTTTCGACACCTATTCAATGGTGAAAACTTATCCCCGTTATTTATCAAAGACTTTTCAAAACTGCGATAAGTCTTTGAAATTGAATACGGTGTAAAACTAAAACAAGTGATATTAACGCAAAAACGTCAAAAAGTGCGATATTAACGCAAAAAAATATGTTATCGCACCCATATTGAATACCCCTATTAGTGGTATATTTACTAAAGTGTGGGTTTATAGAAGTGGAGATGTTGCCCATAGCAACCAATCAGGTGCTAGATAAATGTTAAGTAGAATCTAATTGGTTGTTATGGGCAACATCTTCACTTCTAAAAACCAGCACTTTAGTAAATATACACCGTAGTTTATTTATTTTTTGTTTTGTCAGTTTCATTCTGTTATTACTTAAGGGACAGAACTGCTCACCTAAGTCACGTGACACCTGTGTTCTCAACAAGCACGCCCCATAATTTTGAGCCAATAATTATATTTCTGGCAAATTCATTCAACATTTTTTTTTATTTCTTCGTTTGAAGGAAAGAGCGATTTAAAAAAAAAAAAATGATAAGGGAAAAAAAAAAATACAATATACTTTTCATATGTAACGGATCTGAAGTCTCAGAATCCCTGAAATTCAAAAATTGTCGTATTTCATCAAAAAGTTTAGTTCAAATTTAGTATGTATAACAATGTTAGTGTTAGGGGTACAACATGCGCATATGGTAGAAAGATGGAGAACATTAATTTGAGTTAAACCTGTCATCAAGGAGAAAATGAAGGTCACCGTGTGAAATGTATTAATTACGATGTACAATAATTTAGTAACTACAGTACAGTATTAGGACTTTCCTGCATACTGTAGGCTAACCACACCTAAAAATAAGACATAATTACTGCAGGTTTCAGCTTCATGTACAGTTGTTTCCTTGTTGTTGTTTTTTTTTAACTATTCTTTCAATGATACCACGGGGAATAATTAAGTCACATTAAGCGCCACTCAGCTTCAGTTAAAATTCTTTTATTAGCTTTTCAAGTCTTATCTTGTCCTCAAAATGTGATGTTGGTCTGTTTAATATTAACAAGCTGTAAATTGCAAAATGCTGTATATTTTAAGTACTTTGTAAGAGCTATAATCATAACACAGCAGCTTCAATGTGTTGTATAATTATATTTTGTATTTAGTATTTGCACCTTGTACTTTGAATCTTGAAAGTTGAAAACTTTGTGCTACTGTATTTTCTTGCATTTATTATTTCAGTTCATTAATTGGAAAAAATATTCAAATATAATATTTTATTCTATCTGCTAATCACTTAACTTAGCTGGGGACTGAAAGAGTCACTACCCCGGAACACCCATTGTTCTCAAATTCCTGGAGATTTCAGAAACTGAGGGACAACTTTTGGTAATTAGGGGCACATATATGAATCATCTTCATGACAATGTAGATTATTTTATTCACATTTGATTTCGTAAAATCAACTCCAGAAAAAATAATATTGAAAAGACCGAGCATGCAAGGATATAAAGCTTTTCTTACATTTTTTTTTTCTTCAAAACATATATTGTAAGTTTTTTCTATAAGCGTATCTAGTGGTCCAGATACCAGCGCCGTAACTAGGGGTGTGCAACTGGTGCTGCTGCACACTATAGCTGCCCCACGGCCCATGCTTCTGGCTAGCTGGGTGCCTGGAATGGCACCCTGCAGCCAGGATCACTGCTGCGGCTCCACCAGAGCATCCTTTAGACGCTGCTCATAGGAACTCTTCTGCTGATAGCACATCCTCAGGATGCTCCAATCAGTGCTATACTTAAAGGTGCTGCCAGCTACCCCTACTCCACGCGACGCAATTACATCATGCGCCCTACGTCATGACATCGGTGCTAAGGGGGATGGACACAGGCCGCTAGATAGTCTTGTTACGGTACTGCCGGGTACAACTGGCAAAGTGAAGGACTTCCTCAATTGCATCACATCATGACATGCACTTCTGTGCCTCTGATGTCAAGGAGGCTTTGTGATGGAGCCCAGAACCAGGAACTGGACCCAAAAGACAAAACTTGAAGTAATATGCGGATAGTCTTGCAGCTGTGGGTCCCCAGGAGATAAAATTTGTAGGGGCTGAGCCTGGTGCCTTCTTCTTTCCCTCCTCGCTCAGCACCCTTGTCGAGTAGTATCCTGATCAACCCTATTTATTTTCCATTTACAAATACACAGTAAATGGATGAAGCAAACACAACGTACAAGATCCTATTTTGTTAAATACAAATGCATTGTATTTATTATTTAAAGGCAAACTATATCATGAAAATAAATAAGTACATTATATATATATACAGACATTTCGTTTCATTCAGGGGTGTTTCATGAGAGGAGGGGGCACGTGTGCAGTCTCCGTCACGGGCCTCCTCTTATCAGTCTGGCACTCTGGCAGCGCAATGAGCGCTGCGCCGCACTGATAGACTCTGGGCACTAGAGTGTGGGCAATAGAGTGTGCCCAGAGTCTATAGCAGGGCCGTAGCTAGGGTACTGCGGCCGTGGCCGTGGCACAGGGCACCGCAGGGAAGGGGGTGCTGTTTGGGCCTGTTAAAAGTCTGTTTATTTTTATTATCATTCTCACTTGTAGCTTCCTCTTATTTCATCCCCAGCATCTCCTGGCCTCTCCTATCTCTTCCTTGGCCCTTCCCCATGAGGCCATTCCCCTTTTTTGGGTACATTATGTCCCTTTGAAAAATAAGGGGGGCGCCAATGCTCTTTCTGGGACAGAGCACCAAAAAGTCTAGTTATGGCTCTGGTCTATAGCGCATGTGCAGGTCACCTATACTGCCGCGATGGCCATTTTCCAGGCGTTTTTACAGCACTGACACCGAAATTATATTTTATCAGAAATAAATCATTTGCTATTTTACTAATAAGGGACCTTTTGTCCATGTTTTTGGGTGATTCTTGGTGAGAGGGTCTAATTCCAGATCACTTCATTCATCCGACTTTTTGAAGAAAGGTCAAAGATTATACGGGAAGAAGTCACTTCTGTTTTACCTTGGGACTGGAAATACATTTAAGGAAGACACTTAATTTGTTAGAAAATTATTTATTTTATTGATGTGTTAAAGGTTCCATATTTATGGTAAAGAGGTATCAGTGTGTACACATTTAACGCCCTCACATCTTCATTGCTGTATATATATATATATATATATATTAGGGATGAGCGGGTTCGGTTCCCTGAGAACCGAACCCACCCGAACTTCGGGGATCCGGGGCGATCCGAGCCCAAGCTCGGATCTCCCTGTCTGCCCCGGATCCCTCTCCCGAGGCAAAACCTCGAGATCTGCTGTCGGATCTCGAGGTTTTGCCTCGAGCGGCCGTTTTAAAAAAAATGCCTTTGCCTTTAATGGGCAAAGTGCTGATTGGCTGACAGAGCCGTCTGTCACGGCTCTCAGCCAATCAGCATTATGGTGCTCATTTGCATGTAGCACAGACTCGTGAGATCCGTGCTACATGCATCTGTGTGATTGACAGTGACACAGAGCACAGATGGGTCAGTGAGACCCGTCTGTGCTGCTGTGTATTTCAATGACACAGATGCACGCACGGACCAGGAGATCCGTGCTACTTGCATCTGTGTCATTGACACAGAGCACTAACGGGTCCGTGAGACCCGTCTGTGCTGCTGTGGTAAAAAAAAAAAAAAAAACCTGTGTAAAAAGAGAAAAAAATGGCGTGCCCCCCCCCCAAAAAAGAGCAACCAGCCCCGGGCATTAGTGACCCAGTGCTGGGTGTGCTTAAATACAGGGGACAAACGACATAGGGGTCCCCTGTACTTAAACACAACCGGCACTGGGCTAGTCAGAACCAGAGCTGGTTGCCAAAATACGGGGGACAAACGACGTAGGGGTCCCCCGTATTCTGCGCAACCAGCTCTGGGCTCTGATCCGGTCCTGGTTCTGGAAATACAGGGGAAAAAAATGAGTAGGGTTCCCCTGTATGTTCCAGAACCAGCACTGGACTTTTTCTAGCAGGGGGCTGATGCCACAGCCAGGGGAGCCCTTTCACCGGGCCCCCCAGCCGCAGCATCAGCCCTGACCGCTAGTCAGCCCAGGCCGGGGATCCCTGGAGAGCTGGGGACCCCCCCAATAAAGGGGTCACCCTCTCCAGGGCTCCCCAGGCCCATGCTGATAGCCCGGGGCTATCCCCGCCACCCCTGGTGGCGGTGGGTGGCGGGTTGATTGTGTGGTGTGGTGTAAATAAAGAATATCAAACATTGTCTTTACAAGTAGAACTGCAAGTCCCAGCAAGCCTGCCCCGCATGCTGGTACTTGGAGAACCACAAGTACCAGCATGCAGGGCATTAAGGGCCCACTAGTACCTGTAGTTCACCTGTAAAAAAATGTTTAAAAAAAACACAGGACACACACACCGTGACAGTATAAGTTTATTAAACATACATACACACACACACACACACACACACATGTACACATACTCACCTATGTAACCCTGTAGCATCGGTCCACTTGTCCGGTAAAGTATCCATAGGGGACCTGTGAAAAAAAACATACTCACCATCTCCTATGCGAGGTTCTGTCCTCTTCGTTCCAAAGTAGGCATCCCCGGACTTGGCAAAAAAAAAAAAACGAAAACGCGATCCACGAACTTAGTACCGTTCTATAGAACGGTACTTCCCGAATGAGAGCTTAGCGGCGGGGTATCACCATGGAAACCCCGCTGCTAAGCGTTCATTGGCTGAGAGAGGCCATCTCCCGTCTCTCTCAGCCAATGAACGGCTCCCTCCATTGTAGTCAATGCTGGGAGCCGCAAGGTTATTAAAGTTTACCCTGCGGTTCCCACCATTGACTACAATGGAGGGAGCCGTTCATTGGCTGAGAGACGGGAGATGACCTCTCTCAGCCAATGAACGCTTAGCAGCGGGGTTTCCATGGTGATACCCCGCCGCTAAGCTCTCATTCGGGAAGTACCGTTCTATAGAACGGTACTAAGTTCGTGGATCGCGTTTTCGTTTTTTTTTTTGCCAAGTCCGGGGATGCCTACTTTGGAACGAAGAGGACAGAACCTCGCATAGGAGATGGTGAGTATGTTTTTTTTCACAGGTCCCCTAGGGATACTTTACCGGACAAGTGGACCGATGCTACAGGTTACATAGGTGAGTATGTGTACATGTGTGTGTGTGTATGTATGTTTAATAAACTTATACTGTCACGGTGTGTGTGTCCTGTGTTTTTTTAAACATTTTTTTTACAGGTGAACTACAGGTACTAGTGGGCCCTTAATGCCCTGCATGCTGGTACTTGTGGTTCTCCAAGTACCAGCATGCGGGGCAGGCTAGCTGGGACTTGCAGTTCTACTTGTAAAGACAATGTTTGATATTCTTTATTTACACCACACCACACAATCAACCCGCCACCCACCGCCACCAGGGGTGGCGGGGATAGCCCCGGGCTATCAGCCTGGGCCTGGGGTGCCCTGGAGAGGGTGACCCCTTTATTGGGGGGGTCCCCAGCTCTCCAGGGATCCCCGGCCTGGGCTGACTAGCGGTCAGGGTTGATGCTGCGGCTGGGGGGCCCGGTGAAAGGGCTCCCCTGGCTGTGGCATCAGCCCCCCGCTAGAAAAAGTCCAGTGCTGGTTCTGGAACATACAGGGGAACCCTACTCATTTTTTGTCCCCTATATTTCCAGAACCAGGACCGGATCAGAGCCCAGAGCTGGTTGCGCAGAATACAGGGGACCCCTACGTCGTTTGTCCCCCGTATTTTGGCAACCAGCACTGGTTCTGACTAGCCCGGTGCTGGTTGTGCTTAAGTACAGGGGACCCCTACGTCGTTTGTCCCCTGTATTTAAGCACACCCAGCACTGGGTTACTAATGCCCGGGGCTGGTTGCTCTTTTTTGGGGGGGTGCACGCCATTTTTTTCTTTTTTTACACAGGTTTTTTTTTTTTTTTTTACCACAGCAGCACAGACGGGTCTCACGGACCTGTCATTGCTCTGTGCCAATCACACAGATGCATGTAGCACGGATCTCCCGGGTTCGTGCTACATGCAAATGGGCACCATAACGCTGATTGGCTTCCTGTCTGCCACTGCAGTGCCACTCCTAGATGGGCCACGTGTTTGTGCCGCCCCCTTGTGTCGCTTAGCATAGTCATCCAGCTTCCTCGGTACAACCTTTTGGCCTAAAAACAATATTGTGAGGTGTGAGGTGTTCAGAATAGAGTGGAAATGAGTGGAAATTAATGTTATTGGGGTTATTAATAGCGTAGGAACAAAAAAAGGCCCATTTATGTGATTTTAGCGGTTTTTTTTATTTTTTAAGAAAAAATCCAGATCCAAAACACAAAACCCAGAACCCAAAACACGGAAGGGTGGTTTTGGCAAAACCAATCCAGATCCAAAACACGAAGAAAGATCCAGATCCAAAACCAAAACACAAAACACGAAAAGTGTCCGGTGCACACCCCTAATATATATATATATATATATATATATATATATATATATTCTATATTTTTTTTTTACTATACAAAAATTAAATCAGCAGTTTGCTAGTCTTGTTCCTGTATTTGAAAAACACTGTTTCAACTAGTTCCAATACATTAGTGTATAATGGATCAAATAGTATCTAGAGTACTATAAAAAAAACAACATTAACTCAATTTTCACGTAGGTTATTTTTACAGTGCAGAAACCTTCAAAACTTATAGTCTTTCTCTAGTAAGGATAGGCAACTCTCAGCAATATAGTCCCTGCTGATCTGCAAATCCCATTACGCTAAGTTTGGAAAGAAATGAGACTCAACCATGGCTTTCAAACTCAATTTAAAATCTCAAGAGATGCTTTTATATGGCAAAATACTACTAGATGAAGGCTTGCTCCAAATACATACTATCAACATACATCTATATCCGATGGATGCGGTATATATCTGTAATTACTTCTTCCATCCAACCGACCCACAGTAGCTTTCTTTCATTACCTGAGCTCACATTAACTAGTCACCGTCTTTTCACTTCAAGAGTTTGCTGCGACTTGCTGTTACCTATTACTAACATTGTAGATGTCATTAATATCATAGAACGAAGACTAGGAAATTTATTTTAATGAATTTAGCTAAACTACAGATATATCCTTCTACTTCTTTGCCGATTGCGCTACAAACGTGTGCACGCATCGTGCCACGCGATTAACTGCAGCAGCATATGCGATTGCGTGCGCACTGCAATCGCACCATGATTTCTTGTGGAGGCGCGGGAGAGAACGAAGCGCGTGTATTCGCTCGCATACGCAGCAAAGATGTAGCAGTACATATCTGTATATGGGTGTATGTATGTATCTGTATGTGTACAGTAACGATTCTGCTACTCATTCTGAATTTTGTGGGATTATTTGTATAACACATAAGAGGCCTATCTATACATTTTATTAAAGTGTCTCCATTAAGTACTATTTTTTATCACTGCATATTGGGGCAATAAGAAATTAGTTCGAGTGCCTACAGTATGTATCAAAATTCTCTTGCTGGGAAATTGTCTCCGATAAGCGAAAAATAACGCTATCACTGTAACTGCTGGTTTCGGACTTGGCATTCTACAACATATTATTCTATTACTCATTTGCAGACATGGGGCTGCACATCTGCAGGTAGAGGCTGCCAGGGAGGGATCCATAGATATTTGCAAAAAGATAGCTTATTGGCTACAATAGATTAGCTATTGGGTGTAGCAGCTCAGAAAAGCTAAGCTCCTCAGAGCTTAGTTAATAGGCCATCTTCACATTACTCATAGAAAGCTATCTGGACTGCTTATGCAATTTAAAATAAAGGTCCAGCTACAAATATCTCTGATATCTGCAGTTATAGCCTGATGACAAATTGACACAATACCAAATAATGTGTTTGTTTTCAGAGGATTAATACACAATTTTTACCTTAATAAATAGGCCCCTAAAATTGTTCGATATGAACAGTCAGTGTGGTTATGAATTAAATTGGTGAAACAATTTATTTATTTATTTTACATCCTAATGACCATCTGGGAGACCCCTACCCAGGATTCCAATATGGATAATTGTAATTTGTCACCTGAAGTTGTTATGTTGTGTAATGTTGGCCAAGGGATTCTGGGCCTGATTCAGACCCGGTCGCGAGCGCTGAGCGCTCGCAACTGAGTCGATGGTGGCCCAGAGCGCATGCGCGCGACGGAGCCAGCTCCGTCGTGCGCATACGCGAAACCCAGATAGCAATTGGCAGCCTCCCAATTGGGGGCTGCCCCACTGACATCACGAGTGATGTCAGTGGAGAGATTCCGGCTCCGTTAGAGCCGAAATCTCTCTGGGGCTTGCGGCAATGAGACCCTACCACAAGGGTCTCATCGCAAGCCCGATGGTCGTGATGGTCTAGACCATCGCGACCATCATCAGGGCCGCTCGCTATAGCTGTGGGTGGTCACAAGAAAGAAAAAAAAAACGCCCTGATTCAGAGCGAGCGCTCTTTCAGAGCGTCCGGCTCTGAGTCAGGGCCTCTGTTCCTGTATTTAATCTTTGATCACCAACACAAGTTAACAGACTAATTTGGAGTTAGGTGCAAATCCAGCTCTAGGGTACAATTTTTCTTCTTTCCAAATTATGGTGTGATCCAGGTGATGCAAATTAAATTATTATTATTTCTTGCAAGCAGGGAAAATAATGGCTACTATTGCAAAAAGCTATAGGAGTGTAGAGGAGGTCTACTGAAACTAATAATTATTAGATCAGGAGATATATTGCCCTGTACGTTACAAGTTCATATGTTATTTTACCACATTATTTAGTATCCTTATGGAGCAAGAGGCACATTTTTGATGATAAAATAATTTAGTAATACGGTACATAAAATGTCAATGAACAAGAATTGTTTCAGAAAAAAAAAATTATCTGCCAGTTTCATTCCAGAAGACAGGAGCAAAGGACCCAAATTTCACTATTACCCCTTTTCCACCAAAACCCGAGTCCAACCTGGATTTTGGACATGGTTCCAACCCAGGTCAGGCCCCATTTTCCCTACACCTTCAATCTGGGTTATTATCAGGTCAGCTCCATTCACACTGAACACGGGTCTGCACTTCTAAACTTGTGAGATCATAAAAAGTGGGAAGTGACTGCTCCACAACCACCAATCAGCTCATTTTAGGTATAACCCAGGTCAGATAACCTGGGTCGCGCCGTTTACACTGCACCATTACCCGGGTCAATCCTGGGTCCGACCCTGGTAGCTATCTGGGTTGAATTCCAGGGTCACTTGACCTGGGTTATTTTTCAGGAACCCCATTCCACTGAGCTGCAACCCGGGTTATTGCAGCAGTGATTGTTGTCAGGTCGCTTTAAAATACCAGTGGATAAAAGATCATATTAAGGATGACCACTACCATTATGTCTCTGCAGAACAGGGGTAGTTGTATTTTAAAATTAGAGTGAAACAAGTTTTCTTTAAAAAGCGGCTTAAGTTTAATAAAATGCACATTTATTTTTTATACATTTTAAGTATTTATTGTTTATACTTTACGCAACATAAGAGCTTACTAATAATACAGTTCAAATGTTATAGCTAGGTTTTTGTGAGGCCTGAATTTAATGGTGGGTCTATGACTAAAACTTGGTGCAGTTTCAGATTGTAGGGGAGATGTATCAAACCTTTGAGAGAGATAGAGTGGAGAAGTGCCCCATAGCAAACAATCAGCTTTTATCTATCATTTATCTAGCACAGTCTAAAAATAACAGAAGCTGATTGATAGCTTTGGGCAACTTCTCCACTTTATGTGCTTTAGGGCTTTGGTTTATGTTAGGGTCATGTCAGATTTCCCAAGTTTACACTTTGATAATTTTGCAAATTAGATCACAGGATCACTTTGCCGAAAAAGCTCACTCGTATCAGGAGACCTTTTAAAATATAGAGTCAAGACTCTTTAACTACTTGCCTGGCAAGATCACATCATTTGCGACCATGCCAGGCTGAGCCTTACCTGACATGGTCAGATAATCTTTCAGCAGCTGCTAATCGCAGAGGGACCTCACGGCCCCTCTGCATCCCTGCACCCTCCCCCGGTGTCTGCCGTGCTGCTCCTGATCACTGCTGATTGGGCAGCATGGCAGGACCCCCACCGGCGACTGCAGAGAGGAGCAGCCTCCGCGGAAATGTATATGAAGCAGCTCTCAGCCCCCTAGGGTATATGTGGTGGATGCTAAGAGTGTCAGCCCCCTGGGAAATGCAATGTCGCAATTTTGCGATTTTCCGATCATTGATGGTCTAATATATCGATGACTGATATGATAAAAAATTATATTAATGTTATGTGTTTTAAAATTTTTTTTTATAAAATAGTGTTGAATAAGTTATAAGTAGATGTTCTTGATCTAATTCAACCATTAAAAAAAACTGACAATTTCTGATCGGTTTTTGGAATAAATATATTAGCCAGTTACTGTAAGTGGTTAAGGGCTCCAGCTTCCATTAAATGGAAACTTTATGATATCATGTTGAACCCAGGACAAATACTCATTATTCCCATTCATTTAAACAGCATTGCAGGTTAGCAGCCAAGAACAAAGACATATAGAGGAATAAGTTTGAGACATGTTTACCTCAATTCATTGCGCACTCAACATTTGACTTTCGTTGTCCTTGTGAGTTATTGCATTTGTTCAGTGTAGCATATGCAATGCTTTTTCTTCTTATACGAGAATCTTTTAGCATTTTATGAAACATCTTCCTTCTAACAGAGCCTGAAATGTGCGCAGAATTATATTTCAATCAATTTACATCTACCGATTTTATTTAAAAAAAAAATCCAAAGAAAAGACTGTAAAAATTGTTAATATTTCTTTATTAAATGAAAGTTATTTCAAATATTCCCCATATATTCACAGAGTCCCTGATTTGCAAATGTGAGTGGAAGATTGACTTTAAATTTCCAGAGATGATTAGCTGCCAGATCTAATCAAATTGAGAAGTAATTAGCAAATTAAAGCTTGATTAGGTCTTTGCTTGATTTTGCAGAAATTATAGTTTGTGCAGTTTAAATGATGGGGGTGGATAAATCTTTGCACTTTTTAAGATGTACAATACATACCATTGAGAACAAACAGAAAAATGCAGTGTCAGTGTATTTTTGTTATTGGATGTTACTGTAGCTAAAGTTATTTTCAAAAGAAATGTACAGTAAGATAAATGATATCTGTTTTTGTCATTTAAAGAAGGATGTTTTCGACCATGATATATTTCTGGGAATTAATTTAGGTTAAATAAATGGAATAAGAAATCCTAATTTAGTGCTCTTTGACATTATAACTCTATAGCATCATGTATTCTATAGTTGAATAATACATCTAGTGTGTCAACTAGTTGAAAGTTAAAGACAAGATGTCACATCACACAGTGAAGACAGTAAAGGGGATGGGGGTCAATTCAGTGCTATGTTCATGTTTGCCTGCACCCATATTTATGGCAGCTGAACATATCTCAATTTTCCTGTGTACCTCTATGGGGTGCAAGGCAAAATGAGCCCTTATTTTGAACACAAAGTGACTTCACCTGACAGTTCCAGAGGCACTTTGTGGCCATCTCGCTGCGGCGGCTGTGTGTTTGTTATAGGAGCCAATGAGAGTCATACAGACTCTTATTGGCTGCTGCATCCACGGAGGGAGCCGGCTGGAGCTCACTCATGAGCTCCGCCTTCCGGCTCCCCCCGCAGCAGATGATGGGAGAGATGTCATGACGTCTCTCTCACAGTGCAGAGTGGGCCGGGAAGAGTGGACAGCGGCTGTCGCAGCAGAAGCAGGGATTCAGGTAATTTGTTTTTAGTGTGCGTAAGGGGGCACGGGAATTGACACTGGCACAGCATTGGGGGGCGCTGCTGGGGGAACTGTATACGGCGGTGGCCACTACTAGGTGCACTGTATAGGGGGGGCACTACTGGGGGCTCTGTATAGGAGGGACCACTACTGGGGGCAATGCATAGGGGGGACCATTTCTGGGGGCACTACTGGGGGCACTGCATAGGGGGACCACTACTGGGGGCACTGTATATGGGGTACTACTGGGGGCACTGCATAGGGGGACCACTATTGGGGAAACTGCATAGGGGGGCCCAAAGCATATTCTTGCACCTGTGCCCGCCACTAGTCCAATGAATGCACTAGGAACCAGTGACTCATGAATATAGGTCATAATGCATAACAAGTTTTATAATGAAGTGACATCCCAAGATCAACAAAAATTCATAGGCTGCATTATCGTGACTATGGGTGTACAAAATATCAGTCTCGCATGTAGGCAACAGGTTTTTATTAGAATCCAGTAGTATTTCTTTTGCACCAGTTTTTTAGGTCCTGATGTGATTAAAAAAAAAATTCCAGTGAACGTATTGTTTCCCAGTTAGAGACAGATCTAGTTATATATATTTACAAGAGATTGAAGGAGCAATAAATGTTAAAAACTAAAGAAAAAATCTAAATTACATTTATATGAACGCTTTATATAAAATGCATTGTAGTATAAAAACAATATATATGAAAGAGATTTAGAAGCTTATGCGAACTGACAGTACTTGACTTAAGGGATTGATCAGGGAAGATGCACTTTAACTAGACTTTTTGTCAGTTAGACTAAGAAAGGGGCCTTTCTGAACCTGAAATGGCTTATACTGTAGTAGAAGATAATAACATACAGTCAACTAGATAACAAAATTATATGCATTGTCGAACATTCCAAGTTGTGATATGGGAACTTTTAAATGTCAAAATAAGGCTAAGATTTGCTGGACTTTTAAAGCGTTTTGTTGTATCTTTTACAGCATGAATAGAAATATTAGAATATTAGAACAGTGTATGCATACTTCATCCATACTCATTATCGAGCAACAAGTCTGACCTTGTATTAAACTGCAAATTAATTTTCCCTATTTATAGTTATTGATATTTCAAATACATAACAAATGGAAAGTTAAAATGTTGTGGCTGTGTTAATAAGGCAAGATAGTCATTAAGCCACAGTAAGCATAAACTTAAATTGCTTATTAATGAAGTCGGTATTAAAAATGTTTTATCTAATTTTTTCCCGTTTTTGAACTGCACATACTGTACATAGGCATAAAGCAAAATTTCTTGCATCTTCATACAAACTGAATGTAGAGACAGCCCAAACACAAGTACATGAGTTTACAACCTAAGAGTTATATGGAACAGTTGATACATAAGGTAAAGGAATAACAACTGTAGCTGTTGGTGGGAAACTGTGTTGCTACTGTGAAGTAGAAGCAGGGATGGCAATCGATGGGTTAATCATTGAAGGTCACCATCGATGGTACCATTGCTGGTTAACTTGTAGGTATTAAACCATCGATTGGGGGGGACCATCTGAATGGTTTTTGCCAATCTATGTCCATCCCTGCTTTCTTACTCACCAGGCCATTTATAGTTTTGGGGCAGAGCTTCATGGGTCAAAATGGTGGTGGAGCTATGCTCCATATCCCGGCACCAGGGAGAAAGAAAAAGCCATTGTGGGATTCTTCACCATCGATGACAAAACCATCAGCCATCGGTGGTTAACCATCGATGGCCATCCCTAAGCTGGAGCAATATCAACCACGTAGCCATTGGTGTTGGCAATGTTAGTGCAGCTGCCAGTAGTGTGATATGTTGTGAGTGAAGAGGGAGAGTGGGAGATAGAGACATGAGAGATGTATTAATCATTGTAGTGTTCTTAATGTTTCAGCTGAATGGAGGCATGGAAACCACATTCAAGCCTTAATGTACTTTCATTCACTATTCACACGTTATTGACACATTGAGCAGAACTCCATTAATTGGATTGCAATGATTCCCGGAACCGCAAAGTGGCACTACCAGAGGGGTTGGTATGGTTTTGATATGTTCTCCCCATGTTCTTATGGGTCTTCGGCCGGTGCTCCGGTTTCCTCTCAAACTCCAAAAACATTTTGGTAGGTTGATTGGCTTCTGATAAAAATTAACCCTAGTGTTTTTGTGAGTCTATGTGGTCAGGAACATAGATTGTAAGCTCCACTGGGACAGAAGCTGTGAATGACTAAACATACTCTCAGTAAAGCATTGCGCAATATGTGTGCGCTATATAAATAACTGTTAATAAATAATACATTATTTTTATGGTAACTTTGACTGTAGCTCAGATACAGTAACATAAACTTCCTGCACCCTACGTCAGTAGCCAATGTATTTAGTGCACACAATACATTTTCCATTTGTATTGCACTAAACTGGTGCAAACTATTCTTTGAGGCTTACAAATGAGCTAGTCCTTTACCTGTGGCCCATATATAAATTTATAAGTCTTTGATTTTGACGATTTAAACTTTTTTAATTAGTCATGACGGGAAAAAGGAATTATATCACTTGGCTCGGGGAACATTTCAAAATAAAAGGTCAAATGCGGGAATTCGACTCACGAAATGTTCACTACAACATGCTGTTCTGTGCCCTGAGAGCAGATAAGGATTCAACCCATGTTTCAAAACTACAATTAAGATAATTGACAAAGACAAAACAAGTTCAAAATGCTAATTGGATTTTTCCATCTCCTCACTTTCAATTAGTTTGGATGATATGACACCTTTCGTTATTTTTAATGTTTTACAGTTATCTTTGCACAAAACACATAGTCAGTCAAGTAAGTAGTGATTACTAAAATAGTTTTGGAGCTGAAACAACATTTTGGGATGTTATAATTGCCCTCCTGTGTTTGAACAGCTGTATCTTGTAATTAGTATTTACTTCATTTATGTAGCAGTTGGGATAAGCACTAAACATACGGCGAGCTTTTGCATTACAGAACACACCCAGTTGACTGGAATGCAAAAGAGTCAGTGAGCGGAATGGCAATCAGTCACACTGCAGTTACCCCTAGCATTGTGTCGGCTGCATTTGTCAATATTTCCATTCTGTTATCACTGTATATTTGTGAAATTGCATATTTAATTTATTTAACCCAGAATTCATTCTTATGAATTTCATTATATTTTGCCCTTCCAGATATGTTTTCTGAAAATGAGACAAAGATAAAAAAGATAGATAGTAATTGAGTTTCCATAGCATAACAGATCTATGCTGTATTCACCCCAGATGAAAGGACACGGCCGAGTAACAAAGTAAAAAAGGGAGTGATAATGAATGCTGTTTTCTCTTTCTCCCAGGACTTTCATAACTTTTAGCTTCCTCTGGATGAGAATTATTGTATTAGGTTTAATGTACAGCTTGGGGAAAGACAGAAATGATTGAAAGAGTGTAAGAGACAGAATAACGGAGCACAAGAAAGAGGGAGTGAAACAAAAAGATACTGTAGGAAAATACAATAGAGTTGTAGTCTACTATAAGCCCTTTTGGAATATTAAATCAACACCCGTAGAGGGATGTGTTAGATAATGGTCACTGAAGATCCTTCAGGACTGTGAGAAAGTCTTCAGGATAAGTGGCCCCCAAAACATTCTGGTCTATAATAGAATTGTACTTTCAGAGATGTTTTTCGTAAGGGTTTCAGAGAACATTCTTGATATGGCATCAGTTTTACTCTTCCTAGATCATGGTCAATAAGAAATTATGAAATTGAAGTGAAGACCATAATAGGAGAGGTATCAAACATTCTAAAGAGGACAAGTGAAGAAGTTATCTAAAGCAACCAATCAGATCGTTGCTATCATTTATCTAGTACATTCTATGAAATGTAGCAAGAAGCTGATTGGTTGTTATGGCCAATTTCTCCATGTGTACTTTTGAGAAGGTTTGCTATATCTCCCCCAAGGTCCTTCTGGGCTGCTTGTTTAATGGAATATACATTACAGGTTCCTGTGATAGATTATAAGTGGGTTGTATGAGCAGGAACCTCAAAATGGTGTCTACATTCAGGAATATTCCATATTGCCAATATCATAATTCTTCAGAAGACATTTTTAAGAAAAATAAGCACAGGGATCTAACAGTATTTTCTCCTTCAAACTATGAGTGATGGAGTCAGTGGAGCTAGACAGAAACTTTCACAATATAAATGTGTTTGGGGATCTGGATAGATCAATGGTGGTGCTGAAAGGGAAAACAGAATATGTGAATGGATTGCCCTTCTTGAATGTGGGTGATGGGTCTAATATTTCCAGAACCGTTTCATATACATTTTCAAGTTTGCATATCCAATGAATGATTGAACTAATTCCAATTCACAACAGCATTAACCTTGCTAAGATCCATGCCCAGACCTTCTGGGAAGGTAATAAATACCAGAAATTCCTATAATTACAGATTACGGTAGCATTCATGCTTCTATGGTCGTACTCAAATGATGCAGTCATGTTTTCTCTGTTCTTAAGATTATCTGAAAAAAATAAGAATGTCTTCCATATAGGCAACCATAAATTCATCTAGTAATGTATGACTATGTACAGTACAACATCAAATTCTGAAAGCTGCAGGTGCATTGCACGGACTAAATGGCATGACCAAGCACTCAAAATGTTCTGTTTGGACTTAAAGGCTTATACTGATCTATAGGTCTACCACATATAAACTGTAGGTTCTATGCAGAGAAAGGTTTGTTAAGTATGCAGCTTTCACTAGTTTCAACCAATCTTTTTGAATTTAAGGGTACAGCTAAAACCATTACCCACTCCCTTTTTTATCTGCTTATAGCCAATACAGCAGCACAAAGGACAGATTTGTCATTCTGCACTACTGCTGCAGTCTCGCCAAACAGCCCGTCAAGGCGCGACAGGTCCAGTCTATCTCGGCTTGAATTGGGAGTCTCTTTTGCCTGAAAGTGCATGTTAGTTGTAGACGGATGCAACAAATTCCTTCATGAGACTGCCAAGTCACACGGGATCTGGCAGCTCACCAGGCATTTTGTGCTGCATGAAGTATTGAGGCAAGTGTATGAGGACACATCTACATCATCTTTCTTTTCATCTAAGAGGCTGTAGACATAGGAGTAGTTGTATGCATGCAAGTGTTCTCTAAGGAGTTATATCTGTGACTCTGAGATAGATTAAATACAACCAACTGATATTGATGGCTCTGACAACATAGCGTCGTAAAAGTGATTAAGATGCAAATTATCAGTGTTATCATGCACCCTAGAGCTCTGTATTATGGCGGAAGCTTATTTAAATCTTTTACAGAAAGCTCAGTAACCCATATGGTTTTGGAAATTAAAGTCCTTGGATGACCATACTGTTCTCAGAAGGAAAGATATAGTGCGAGTGTCCCAATTGATGGATTGAGTTGATGGATATCTGATTCCCAAAATGATGAGAGGTTTAGGGGAAGCAATAAAATTAAACTTTTGGTTTTAAAAATTCTTGGTTCAATGTCCATTTCAAATTCAATGCTTTATGAGTTACGGTAGTGGTCCAGAATACAAGAGAGATCCATCAACATCGGCTTGCTTTGGTGATGTTCATAAGATTGCCACTGGTGCTAGGACTGAGCGGCCAAGCTGGTGATTTGAAGAGACCCAGAAAAACTTTTTTTTAGCAAGACATTATATTTCTTTCATCTCCTTAAACTAGATTTTAAAAGGACTGTGTTATTAATAGATGTGGTAACTTATTTTCTATCTGTCATCACTATTGGTTTGTCTTTTTTGGGCACTTAGAGTTATTATGCCCTGGAATACTACAATATAAACAAGCTTTTAATTGACGTTGCTGCTTCTCAGTACTGAAAAGCTTCCTTTATATCCTTTATATGTGCATGGGTCCAGGTGAGACATTAGGCTGCAAGTCTGGTCCATTTTGCTGTCAACTTCAAATATTCTTATTATTCCCTTCTATCAGAAATCCCTTGTTCAATATGAATGCGTATAGTAGTTGGATAAATGCATAAAAGTCTAAAAAGTCATAAAAGTCTATAGGATTTTCAACTCTGGTTAGTTCATCCTTCTCTTGCTCCAGAAGACCGCATGTGGAACTGTTCATTTGAGTTCTGTGTGGTGTTACCAATCCAATGATAGAACTAAGCAGTGTACTCAGCAATGGAGCATTTACCTTGGAGGTTTTTAGGTCTAGCTTCCACAGTTGCATGCCGATTAAGGTATTTAAAAATTTGAACCATTGTTGATATCAAACAATCCACATCTCCCAACAAATGAATGTCTTGTTGAACATAAAGAAAGTTACAGGCTAGGGATTCCTCCGTCAAAAACATGTATTATGTAGAATATCTTTATATTGTCATTAAAAATGTATACCAGCTACATTTGGAATTATATGGGGCAATGACTGAGAAAACATCGGTATTGATGAAGATTCCCACTGAATTTATAAGACATTTAGAAGCAATGTCTAAGCAATATGTGTCTGTTATTCTGACACTTTATGTACAGTAACACGTGTTCCACACATCTCTTGAGGAAGGGCCATTTTTACTTTCTGTTTACATTACTTACTCTACTAAGTCAAAATGTTATTAATACATGGATTTGATAGGACTTTTAACAATTTCATTCAAAGGTACAGTAAATGTATGAGATATATTTGATCACAGTTTGAACACCTAATTGTTTTCCACTTTCATCTCCTGCTTGTCTGCGGGTCCCTAGTAATGAGGGTGGGGATAGTATAACCTGTAGTCAATAAAATCCTGAATATTTGCAGCAGCACATTTAATTTAAGGAACCATTTGTGCTGCATCTGTACACTGATGAGTTTAGGGTAAAGTGGAGAAAGCTGTGATGGGGAAAGCAGAAAACCATATTACGAAATTCTGAATTGTTCTACATTACAATAACAATAGGTAAATAAAAACATCATACAACACAATTTAAATTAGCATTTTTATGATGTAAAATACACTGTAATAAGGTTTTTTTTAATCTATTTGTGATATATTGTAAGAAACCTGGTTGTTCTTCTAAAATCTTTCTCTGTAGTAAGTATAGATAAAATGTGCATTTATATATTAAAAAACTACAGTATGATAGAAAATATATAAACATGAAAGTATTCCCAAATTTCCACTAAAGTGTGTTAGAATTATTTACTTTACGATAGTAGCAGGATTGTTTCTTGTTTAGAAAGTGTTCAAAATCCATCGAAAGCTAAAATAATATTTTTTTTTAACTTGACCTTGATTAATAATGATGTGATCTGACCCCCGTTTTGTTAATCTAATATGCATGGAGTAAACATTTTCAGTAATCCTGAGCAATAATTTAAATGAATGATTTCCAATCCTTCCCTAATGACAATAATGTCTTCTTTTTTATTTTTGCCAAGTTTTCTTAATCTTAAATCTTGTGAATATGAAAGTAAATGTAGTATATATTGCATAGTGAGATTTGATTGACTTTTGTTTTTCTAGTTTAAATAACAACATAAATAATTACTGTAAGACACATCAATTACTTCTAATAAATGTTCTTTTGACTATGGTATTAGCAATTACAAATTCATGATTTGGTCACAGAAAACATACAATATGTATATTAAGTGGGAACAGAATCTGTGTTGCATTCCTAGAGTGCCATAAAATCACCGCCCATGTAACTTGGTTAGATTAGTCTTTAGATGCTACCTAGGTCATGCTTATTTCTCGGTGCCTAGAAAATTAGTTTTATAAATGTCACCACCTGTCTTGATTATACAAATGCTGTAGAGAATGAATTCTAGGTAAATAAAGACATTAAGGGAACACTGAGGTTGTTTTGGGAAATAAAGAGCCTGGGTTAAGTGGTTTAAGGAGATACATGCCCCACCCCCACCCCACCCCATGGCTTTCACTGTTGCTGACAAGTGCAGTGATTGCCAATATGGTAACCACTAATTAAGATGGTCTCTGGCCATGGGACCAAGGGCCTGATTCAGAGCTGATTGCTCTGACCAGAGCGCTCGCTCTGAATCAGGGCCCTCCTCCATGAAAATGGAGCGGCCTCCTGGACGCTCGTATAGCTGTGGGTGACCACCCACAGCTATAGCGAGCGTCCATGATGATGGTCACGATGGTCTTGACCATCGCGACCATCGGACTTGCGACGGAGACCCTACGTAGGGTCTCGCTGCCGCAAGCCCTGGAGTGATTTTGGCTCTATCAGAGCCAAAATCACTCCCACTGACATCACTAGTGATGTCAGTGGGGCCGGCTTGAGACGGTAGGCGTTCCCATGGGAACGCCTCCGTCTGGCAGGCACTCCCCCGGCACGCCCACCAAAGGGACCACTCCATCCTGCATGGACTTCAAGGGCCCAATATTTCTCCCCTGATCTGGAGCATGGACAATTGTATTGTCATTTTCCTTTTATTTTTTGAAATGTTATGTTGCTGTGATGCATATCTTAAATTTCACAATGAAAAACAAAATATAAAACATATGTAATAAAATTTTTTAAATAAACAGAACTTTGGAACAGTGTGACTGTACTTTAGTAGAATGCAATCTCAAAAATAAATACGTGACAGAGGGAGACATACCGGTGATATAGCATACAGATTTCTGAATGAGGGAGAAGGTTTTGTTTTGCATCTAAATGTCACCTTCTAAGCTAAGGAAATGTAGTTTACAGTAAATAGAACATTAATCTCCTCCAAGCAGTAAGTAATAAGATACCAGCTGAATGTTCATGTGTACATAATGCTGTATTGCTGATGCATGTAATGCACTTCAGAAGGTAGGTCAGGTCATCTTCTGTCTGCTAATACAAATAGCAAAATAAAAAATAAAATCTGCATTTGGCAAACAACCAGTACATTGAAGGTCATTTTTATCTATTTAGAGTTTGTTCTTAAAAAAAAAAAGTTTTATTTGTCCTTGACTTTTTGTACTAGTGAACATAATATATTATTTTGGGTATGCGGTCAAAATGGCGACGGCCGGGAAGCTGTCTCATTAAATCCCTGCGTCTAAATACCGACGTGGGACTAAAGACAGACGTCGAAATCCTGACGCCCCTCTAGATCCCGACGCCGGAATCTAGACAGACGGCTTCCTGAAGGAAGGTAAGCCAGGCACTGTTAGCTCTTAGTCGCGGGTGGGGGAGGGTTAGGTTTAGGCACCCCCGGGTGAACTTAGGGTTAGGCACCATAACGGGAGGATTAGGTTTAGGGTGCGGGGAGGGGGGCTTAGGCTTAGGCACCACCAGGGTGGAGGTTAGGGTTAGGCAACACCCGAGAGGGTTAGATTTAGGGTGCGGGGAGAGGGGGTTAAGTTTAGGCACCCCAGGGCAAAGGTTAGGTTTAGGCACCACTTGGTGGGTTAGGGTAGGCTCCACTAAGGGAGGGTGATGGTTAGGGTACTTACCAGCCCCAGTCGGGATCTTCTGCGTTCGGGCTTGCGACTTCAGTATTTAGTCAGACGGCTTCCTGGTCGTCGGCATTTCATACCCAACCCTTATATTGGATTCGTATGAGCAAACCAAAGAAACATTTGGTTTTCTTTCAGTTATACAATTGTTATTGTGTTCTTCTTAGGTTTTGTTATGATGAGTGCCTTGTACGCATGGTGCATTTATTAGATATTATGGTTGGGTTACCTTTTAGAAGTGTTGTATATCAACAAATCTGAAGGGAACACATGGGTGTCATATTTCATCATTCACATGATTAACTTATCATGGTTCCACATTTAACTAATTCACTTTTTAAAAATGTTGTTTTGTGTGCATTTGTGCAGGGTGAGAGAACTTATTGTATTCAGTCTTCAAAATGCAAAACATGATCATGACGTGGGGAAGGGTAGAACAGCATGCAGTCTATCAGATTATCAGAATACTAACAGCAGTTAGAACATATCAGCCCAGCCAACTCCCGTTTGTCTATAGGTAGGCAAATGTTAAGTTGGATAATGTGCCGCCTGTCTGGGAATCTAAACATAAATATGTGCACGGAGAAGTGATCTCACACCACTTTAAAGCTGTTAAGGGACGACTGACATATAATGAGTAGAGCACGATGCATCCAACCGATTGAAAAGTCCTATTTTAATTTCGAACACAAAAAAAAATGTATTTACTTAAAATATCTTTCTAAACAACAGTTTTTGTGTAGAAAAGATTTGTGAATGTATCACCAAAATTAAAATATTGGCCCAGTCTTGCGAATGTTCCCATTAACGACATGAGTCTTATGTTAAATAATGAGAGGCTAAGCTGGTGTGACTCTTAAAAAGAGATGCATACTGTATAGTTCTTCACTGTAAGTGCATGACTTTCTATTGAGCCTGTTCCCTATTATCACTGCTGCTGGAAGCATTTCATTGGACTATAAAATGATGTAGCAAATAGTGTGCCTCTTGTATATGGGTTGATTGAGGGTAAGACCTACACCAGTTTGCAGAAAGTAAAATTCGCCCTAGGACATGCCCAGGAAATCATTTATAGAGACACATAAGCATGGTCCTGATACTTACAGCCACTTGTAACTATGGAGGTGGGATGAGGGATGAATGGGGCATTCTAACGTCAGCTGAGTACACTAAGGACATGTTCATATAATGATGAACAGATGTGGACCCAATGCCTGATCAACCATTAGTTTGCTTAAGCTGCAGCCTAGTGTTCCATGACTGGAGTGGTAAGGGGGGGTTGCAGTTAGTAGCCGGGGGTATAAATTAAAAGCATGATTCATTCCACAGCATAATTAAAGAAGCTTCTTCATTATCCAGCCATCCCAAAGTTTTTCGTTAATGAAGTGTTGAAAATGTTATGGCACTCTGACCATGTAAGTTCCTGCTAAAACATTTACTTTACATATATTGTGCTACAGCACAGTCTGGGTCACCTGAACAGCTGAATCTTTAGTCTTCCTCGCATTCCCCAGAAGCCTACGTCTACTTTACACTCCACAAACCTCATAAGATCATTAGATGCCAAGATCAAACATGTCAGTATCAGTGGAATAACCTTCATTACTTGCACATGTGCAGTAAGAATGTCAATTTACTGAGTAATCATATGTATTGTGCACTGTGTTTAACAGCATTACAGGGGACGCTACAAGTACCAGAAACCTAAATCAGGCTCTGTGCAAGCCATCACACAGACTCATGTACACCTGTAAAAGCCTTTTCATATACAGGTGGCTGAGTGCTTTTGCAATACATGATTATGATGATGACTACTGTCACCAGAATTGTATTCGATTTGTTTATTACCAGTTATTAACATAGCATACATATTCCACACTGCTTTACAGAGAGTATTTTGGCCATTCACACCAGTCCTATAGACCATTGGAGCTTAAGAGCTATAGTCCCAACCACACGCACACACTAGGGTTAACTTTTTAAATTTTTTTTTATCAGAATCCAATGAACCTAGCGGTATGTTTTTGGATTGTGCGAGGAAACCAGAGCACCCAGGAGGAAACCCATGCAAAACACAGGCAAACATACAAACTCCAAACAGATATAGCCTTGGTGGGAATTAATCCCGAGATCTTAGTGCTGTGAAGCAGCAATGCTAACCCCTGTGTCAGCCGTGTTGCCCATAAATAGCAAATTGCTTGTAATTGGCTGATTATGAAAAGCACCACTGATGCTCAAAGATGTTTATGTTTTTGCTTGTACATATATTATGTTTTTGTATATGTATTTTATACATTTTGTGTTTTTTTGTGTACATGGCGTGAAGAGTTGTATCTGATGTAAAAGAGCGTTTTTAGTTAGTTGCTACTTTGCGTATTTGTAGTTTTTTTTAAGTGATAGCATTAGACACCTGCAATTGGGGGGAGGGGAGGGTCAGTTTTATCCAACTCAGCATTAACTCCTTAATGTTTTCCCTTATTGAGGATGATAAGTTCACAATAAAACATTCAAAAAATATGCTTTGCCCTAAGAATGTGTGCACTTTACACTTCTGCATTGCACTAACAACCACTGTAAATCTTCCTGTCAATAATAACATGGATCTAAACCACATGGGCTCATAAAACATGGCCTTTATAAATCACAGACACAATAATTGAAGATGCGACCTGTCCACTTAAACATATACTGTAAATGTGTCTAATGAAAACCATAACATTTATTTTCCACCAGCTCAGGCTGATAGTACTGTAGATATACAGAACAGTATGTACAGAAAACAAATCTGTACAATTCTTGACAGTAATATTCTCCCACTGCGTTGTCTTGTCTTTTGAGATTTCGTTTCATAAACAGAATCCTACAAAACTTTCCCTTTTAGCCGATAACCGACAGCTATTTAAGCCATCCTTGTAGGTTTTACTTCATTTTGACATGTCCAATTACAAAAACGTTGTCCTGGGAAGCTAAACTTTGGATTGGTTGTGGATACTGAATTTAAAAATATATTTTTTTCTGTTTAGATATATATACGCTTCATGGCATCTTAGAAATAAAAGTTGTTAATTATATACAGTAGCTATATACTGTAGGAACGACAGAGCTGGGTCGTGAAAATATGATCCAGCTGAAGGCAAAGCTTATACACAAGTCAATCTATTCTGAGGCCCACTCTGGAGGTTTTTGGGTCATTCATTCTCTTCCTTCTTATGTGACAGCTTGTGTGTGGGATTCCTTCAGCTGATTGTTGCTATGCACACAGCTCAGTTCTGCAATCTCAAAGCTGCTAAATCACTTTCTTCCTGTGCCTGTTTATATACTGTAAAGTTTCATCAATTATAGTAGCATTGATTTACTATGTAGCGTGTTTGGCCACTTACCTGTACCTCTGACAGTGGTGTGTTGGCAACTGTTGGCCTGGAGGGTCAAGCAAAAATAATTTGGACCATACATCAGTGTCGCGATTCCCAGATCCAATCCGCCAATCTGAGGACATCAATGATCATTGATCTGTTAGCAAATTGGGGAAAACCAGCATGTTAAAAATCCCTGACTCGCCTATCCCAATCATGTTTTTGACGGGATTGGTGAATCGAGGATTTCCCCGATTCCTTGCCAGATTAGTTGGGCCATCAGCAATATGCTGTTTAGGTCCAATTGCAAACACTGTTTGTCCCCCACTTCAAGCTTACAGGTGAGGGTAAACCTGGATGTTCAGAGCCCACAGGACTCTAGGCAGCAGCCTAAGTTGCCTAGTAGATGGTTAGATACCCATGGTACCATAGTGCCAATGAATTTATAATATTGAGCTATAGTGGGAAGGAGTCTAGAGGTATCCAGCGTTAAAATAAGTGGCCATTTCACTTACTGTTAGAGCCTGCACTAGATGTTAGAGCCTGCACTAGAGTATGTGTCTATGTGACATGTTACAGTAGGTGCTAAACATTTCTGCTTATACCTCATAGAGTGATGTTACCTGTATCATAAAATCCAGAGATGTCCACAGAAGCAAATCTTACAAAGTTACAATGGAACATTGCACAGTTTATTGATTTTGCTGTACAGTGTTTATTGCCAACAGATCATCCCCTTACCTCTGACTCACGCTTTTCCCACAGATAGGAAATTATTTAGTTATTGTTATATATATATGCACATTCTAAACCAGGGTTAGGCAATAAGAGGCCCTCCAGCTGTTGTTGAACTATAAAATCCCAGCATGCATTGCACCAATTTGTAGTATGGCCAAATAGCAAAACTGTGGTATGGCATGCTGGGATGTGTAGTTTTACAACATCTGGGGGGGGGGCACTTATTGCCCACCCTTACTCTAAACAATAATTGCTCTCAGTTGAAGGCATGTTTATATTATAAATTGATTATTACACCTCAGTTATACTGACAAGAAAGCTCTCGTAGGAAACAAAATAATTATTTTGATGAGAGGATAAACAATGGAACTGTAGTACAGTACATGATGTAATTATCCACATTATGAACTGTTACAAAATGTTATTGCCCCAGGATTCAGCACGCTAGCCGAATATAGTAAGTATCAAAACAAAAAAGTATTGATAAATAAGGAATGTAATAAGCATAAACACAAATAAAAACATAACCTGAAAAACTCCAGAAACACAAATGAAGAACAGAAAATGAACAAGAAACAGGAAACATAAGACACAAAGCTGAGCAGATGTTCTGTTTTACATATGGGACATGTAGCACAATATGCACAGTTAATGGTGATGTACTGTACAGTAATGTAAACGATAACATGTGAAAGGTTTCCTGGTGTTGTAGTTTCAGATTATATGAAGGTAACAAGCAGTGTAGTCTAGAAATTAAAAATGTCTGCAAAATGCTTGATTGCATAGGAAGAGACATTAATTAGCAGGGTAATGGAGGTTATATTTTTTCATATGTTACTGATAATACCTGAACTGAAGTACTGTGCACAGTTCTATTATGCTAAAATTATAAAATGAGGTGAAGCCTGCTTCTCAAGTAAATGTCAATATCCAATCACAACCAACCAATACTTCTTAAATACTCTTAACATAAAGAAATTAGCAAAAAGTGAACTATTTTGATTTATTGCAATAAATAGAAATGCAAAGATGGATGTTAAATTGGTCAGAAATAATGTCTAACTTGGGATTGGACATTGGTATCAAAGTGACAAGAATTCAGGAGGATTGTACATGGGTAGCAGGGTGTAGGTAACTCAAACTTACTGTGCACACTAGCTGCAGAATGTCAGACAAACATTATTGCACATGGCTAACAAGGTGTTAATAACTGAGGATTGCTTATGGATAGCTATGTGTCAGGAATTCAGGAATGCATATTTGTTACAGGGTGTCAGGAACTCTTTTAAAACTGGTAGGATGTCAGGAAATCATGATTGCACATGGGAAGCTTGGTACCAGGATCTCAGGATTGCATTGCAGCTAAGCGTGGGATTGCACATAGCTAGTTGTGTGTCAGGAACACATAGGTAGTAGGGTGTCAAGAACTCCAGATTGCACACTTGTCGGAAGCAGCTTATTAGGATATTAAGATTGCACACAGTTGCCAGAGACACTGTGCACTAAGTTTGAATTTTTACACCAGTAGTAGTAGAGGCATAGGTTTGCACACTGGCAGCAAAACCACATGAGCTAATTTTGGTAGCAACCAACAGAAGAACAAGATAATGCACATTTGGTAGAACAGCCATAATCATAGGATCTGGCCTCATTATAGGGAGAGTTAGAGTCTTAAATGACTTGTAACAGGTGCAGACCATTAAATGCAGGGGAATGAATCAAGATTTATTCATTGCTAAATTGCTGGAATAGCATAAGTCCAAGAAACAGCAGCACCTCTGTTTTCTAATAAAACAACAAAGTCCAAAGTCTGCACTGACTCTTATTGTAACTCATGGTGCCAAAAAACTGATCACTTACATTTATTACAATACCTTTTTTTCGCCATAAAAAAACTGTTAGTGGCAGAAAACAATAAGCCATTCTGTACTCTCAGCTTGCTGTGCAGGCAGACTCAATAAATGTAGGCCTTGTCAATAGCAGTATATATGTTATTTAGCTGTATTGAAGAGGACTTAGGGTCTTATTCAGACCTGGTCGCAAGCGATGAACGCTCGTAACCGGGTCGATGTTTGCTCACTGGGCATGCGCACGTCGGAGCCGGCTCCGATGTGCGCATGCGCGAGACCCGGTGATTGACAGCTCGCCCCGTTTGGGAGGCGGGCAGGGGGGTGGCCGACCAAACGGAGGCGTTCCCGACGGAACGCTTGCCGTTTGGGGGCGGCCCCTCTGACATCAGCTATGATGTCAGTGGGGAGCTTCCTGCTCGATCGGAGAAGGAAGCTCCCTGGGGCTTGCGCTTGCCGAGACCCAACCTTAGGGCCTCATCGCAAGCCCCGATGGTCGCGATGGTCCTGACCATTGCGACCATCAACCTGGTCACTCGCTAGAGCTGTGGGTGGTAACACACAGCTTAGCTAGCGACCAGGAGGCCGCACTTCACACCACAAGTGGCCGCCCTCATTCAGAGCGACCGCTTGTATCTAGCGATCGACTCTGAATGAGGGCCTTAGTGTAAAGAGTGCTCCTAGGATACATGCTCCCAGCTTTAAGTTCTGGGGAGAATAGGGAAAGAAGGGTCCTGCATACAACTGAGTAACCTCTTTTGTAGTGAAACAATTTTAGTCGAGACAAAAGTAGATACTAGAATTTTCTAGCTGATATACTGTACCATCTAGGTGGGCTTGTATATTTTTGTATGAAGGACCCATGCTTTTATTGACTACCGCCAGCAAGGATTTATTTAAAATAATTTTACTTTAAGGAGTGGTTTTCTATATGTGGACATTGCTTTCTCTTTTCAACGACATTTATCAGACTGTTTGTTTTATCTCTAGTCTTCATAGCTTAAGAAGGTCGTATTAAAGCAACCAACGTTTTTTTCACACCACCCTTTATAGTCTTGATAGAAGCCCCTTGTTCTTCTGCAGTTCACAGCTATGTCAAACATTGAATATAGGAATCAAACTCTTGTACTTTGATCATTCTCACACTTACTTTGATTAAGGTTTTCAAACTATGCAGCATAGCAGCAGGGGACAGGTTGATCTCTGTTGCTTCTAATGGGCAAATGCAAGAGGAAAAAATGGTGTTTAGAGACCGTTTGAGATCAATCGGCTCTTTCTATATTCAAGATTCAAAACAGAGCCATGAATAGATACTATAAGTTTAATGTTGAAAGGATTTTTAAAAGGTTCTAATGAATATTATAAATTAACTTAAATCATTGCATAATTCTACTTGTACTGTATTCAGAGAACAACTACAGTAAATCCTTAAGAACAAATATTTTATTTTTGATTAAAACTATGAAAGTCTTTTGTATGTCGTTTATAATAGCAAGTACGATCACAGATGTTTGGGCAGGCAGTTAGGGTACATTGCACAGGGAGTCAGTGATATACCATCTAACAGCTCATGAGTAGAAATAAGGATAAAGTCACAGATGGTTATCTCTTAGCATTGCTCAAAGTCCACTCAGACGTAAGCAATCAGACATTTGGTTTCATTCAGGGGCGTTTTAAGAGAGGAGGGGTCCCGTGTGCAGCCTCCGTTTGGGCCCCGTCCTCTCTGTCAGCGCAGTAGATTCTAGCTTCATGCCAGAATCTACGGCACACGAGCCGGTCTCCGGGAAAATGGAACCCACGCACTTTTTTCCCGAGGACATCTTTTTTGCGCATGTGCGAGTCACCAGGGAAAATGGCCGCCGACATTTTCCCTGTGATTTTTTTTGCTGCTCTGCAGCACCAGTCCGGCACTGCAAAGCAGGACACTGGAATCTTGGGAAAGATAAGTATAGCTAACTATGGGTGCAGGGTGTGCAGTGTGGGCCCCCCTAGACCCAGGGGTCCATGTGCACCACACACCCTGCACCCATTATAAATATGCCCCTGGTTTCATTTTCTAATTTGCACTAGACCAGAGGTATCAAACATGCAGCCCTTCAGTTACAATGGAATTACATATCCCAGCATGCACTGCCACAGTTTTGCTATTAGGGCACGCTAAAACGGTGACAGGGCATGCTGGACTATGTAGTTCCACAGCAGCTGGAGAGCCGCATGTTTGACACCCCTGCGCTAGACATATAATAGGTTAAATGCCGGTTGGTCTCCCGGTGCGTCCTTTTTGCATTTCCGGCAAACAAAAGATGCCTGGCACTCACTCGTCTTTGCTGCGAATGCAGCAAAGACGAGTGAGGACACATCTGTAGATACAGTAGTTAATGAAGTAGAACAATTACATTTATATACATTTAGGTAATCAATACATTTAATTTACATTTGGTATGAAAATTAAACAACGATTCTTTATAATCACCTTTAGGAGAGCTCCAAGGTTACTCTAAACCAGGGGTCTTCAAACTTGGCCCTCCAGCTGCTGTGGAACTACACATCCCAGCATGCACTGCTACCTTTTTGATATAACAGCATGCTAAAACTATGTGCAGTGCATGCTGGGATGTGTAGTTCCACAGAATCTGGAGGGCCAAGTTTGAAGACCCCTGCTCTAAACCTTTATTGCATTGCTCTTGTATGTGCTGCCTGTGCAGGGAGAATGATTTCTAACTACTAAATTGTGATTTCTATTTTTAAAGACAATTCTAATACATTTTTTAGTCCATAACATACAGTAGCCTCAGGTGAACATATTCACAACAGCACACATCACTGTTGAATATTAAACAATGCGGGTAGAAAAAGTTTGGAAATTTAGAATTGCTACATAGAATAACGCAGAATTGTTTACATAGAAAAAGATGTCAGGGACACAATATTAACAGTTTTATTCATTAACAGTTTCTTATATAGCGCAGCATATTCTGTTGCTCTTTTCAATTGGAAACAACATTATTAGATCAAAACTGGATAGTAACAGACACACATAAAGGGAAGAGCCCTCACAGTCTATTGGGAAATAGGTGTTGATACACAAGGATCGGTGCTACATATTGCAAAGTAAGGTTATGTGTGTACTGTGAGAAGGGATGTAATGAGATAGGGAAGCTACAGTATGAAGGTTATGTGGGTGGTTCTGGAATCTGATAAGCTTGTCTGAAGAGGTGAGTTTTCAGGGAACGCTTGAATGATTGGAGACTTGCGGAAAGTGTTATCATGCATGGGAGGGCATTCCACAGAGTGGGTGCAGCCCTAGAAAATAGTCCTGTAGCCGTGCCTGGGAACAAGTAATGTGTGAGGATGAGAGATGCAGATCTTGTGCTGAGCGGAGAGGTCGGGTTGGGAGATATTTTGAGATAAGTGAAGAGATGTATGTTGGTGTGGTTTGGTTAATAGTTTTATGTGTAAGTAAAAGTATTTTAAATTGAATACAGTAAAAGACTGGTAACCAATGGAGGGACTGAGGGCCTGATTCAGACCCGTTCGCAAGCGCATAGCTCTTGCAGGTCGAAGCGGGTCGATGGTGGGCCAGTGCGCAAGCACGGCATGCGCACTGTGCGTGCGCGAGCCCTGGAGTGAGCGCAAAAAGCACTCGCTCCAGTGCTCGCAACAAACGGGGCGGCTGACGATGTTGATCGACAGCTCGCCCAGTTTTGTAGGCGGGGAGGGGGGCTGGCTGGGCAAACGGAGGCGTTCCTGCAGGAACGCCTGCCATTTGTGGGCGGCCCTACTGACATCACTCGTGATGTCAGTAGGTGGACTTCCTGCTCTATTAGAGCAGGAAGTCCACTGGGGCTTGCGGCTACGAGACCCTACCGTAAGGGTCTCGTCGCAAGCCCGATGGTCGCGATGGTCTTGACCATCGCGACCATCACCTGGCCGCTCGCATAAGCTGTGGGTGGTCACCCACAGCTATGAGAGCGGCCAGGAGGCCACAACTTAAAAAACAAGTGCCCGCCCTGATTGAGAGCGAGCGCTCGCTTTTTGCGAGTGGCTCTGAATCAGGCCCTGAGAGCGATCTTGAGACAATGAACATTTGGTGAGGAAGATCAGCCTCGCAGCTGCATTCAAAATGGATTGTAGAAGCAAGAGTCTGTTTTTGGGAAGACCAGTATAGAGACCATTGCAATAGTCAATGCAGGAAATAATAAACTTTACTTTAAAAAAAAATCAACACAAAAGAGCCTGTTTTTCAATGAATATTTGCGGGACAGACGTTTTCAGGGGATACCCACAAATATTATGGATACACTAGATATACCATGGAGGGATCGGAGCAGATACCTCCAGTATCTGTCGCAGACCCTCCCTCCATTACCGACCACAAAGCAGCCCCCATAGGTTTTTATGGTAGCTGCTATGCAGTCCTAATTACCAAGCTCCAGAGCTTGGATGGGTATCTTACGCCATCTGAAGATGGCGTTAGCCTACGGGCTACTGTAACGTGGATCCTCTGGATCCCTCTCCGCATCCCCTCACTGATGCATCTTCCATACATCGTCCATACACTGTTACCAATTGACAACCCATAAAGAAACTACTCCCTCTTATTGTAATGCAGTTTGCAGTTAGAGACTGCAAAGAGCACTGATGGTGTACAAGTATGAGTGAGTCTTAATTGTTGCCTAGTTCAGTTCCTATGATACTGTAGCTTCCCATTACCCATACACTTTAGTTACCCCTCCTTGGCACCATTGCAGTGTACATCTGACACATAAGATGTAATGGAATGCCATAGAGCTGCTGCGTCATTTATCCCCTGCTACAGACAGAGACATACATCACTGACAGTGATCTGCAGAGTACCTGACTGTATGTCAGTAAGTGCTAAAACCAGAAAAGTACTATTATCACAAAAGGTGGAAATAAAAAAATCCAAGGGGGAAAAACACTCCAAGGTATAAAAAAGAACACATACAGACTTTAAGATAAAATTTTAATTGACAAATAAAATATGATAAAATCATAAAAGAAAGTCCTTGTAGTCCACTTTCTGACGGTATCCAGGCCAGATTAACAATGGGGTGGATGGAGCTACAGCTCCAGGCCACTACATAAAAATAGACCCATCACCATGACAGCATGATGATAACCAGCAGCCCAGCTGGCCACACGGTTGGCCATAACTCTTAAGTATTTTTCCCACTTTTATGTATTTTGGGAGGCATTGGGGTTGATGGTGTATGGGCATAGTGAGACTTGCCAGGCCCTGGTTATTTTGGGGTGTGTGGCCTAATGGCAGTAGGCATGGTAACACCTCCTTAAAAAAATGTTTTAAAATGTTTTTTGCTGGACCGCTACGTTTGGGAGCAGTTTCAAATTTGTGAGTGGGGGTGTGTGAACAGTGTGATTGCTCCTCCCCTTTCCCCACACACTACCAGAAGCCTCCCTGGTCCCACTGCAGCCCAGCACACAGCACAGTGAGTGACACTGCTGGCCGCTGACAGGTAACGGAGAGGAAGGGGAATGGGGGTTGGTGGCAGACCCAGGCCCCTGCTGGGCCTCTCCAGCAAGCCTGTGCCCTGTTCCCGTTCTCTTGGCACCACTGGGCATGGGGTGTATTCACCCACTTGGCACAGACCACACCCATTTGGCATTAGTCACACCTCCTCCACTTCTCACACTAGGCACTTGATTATTTTCAGAACCAAGCCCATGTGGCTCTTAATCCAGCCTTGGACAGTACGAAACAACCCCACAGTAAGACACCCTGGCTCCCATCCTCCAAGGACCAAACAAATAAAAGACTTACACCGGTGATACAAGCAGCTCTGAGCTCTAATTGGTTGGAAGTTTAGACAGATTAGTATGTACTATTTATGCAATTATTATCTGGATGTGCAGCCTAATTTCACTTTTCAATAATATGTGAAGTCAGTGCAGCTCAAACGCCAAGTTTTTATTCCATGGAAAACAACACCTAAATAATGGACTTTGTTCTAAGAAGAAAATATTGAATATTTTATTCCAACTGACTGGACTTGTGTTTGTGTTCTTATGCAGTCTTCTGTCTCTTAGAATATTCTTCTTCTAACAACTGACTCATAAATAAAGCTAAGGAAGCTATAGCAATGCAATATAAAATATTGATTACAGTATTTAAGTTCGGTATTTAATTACAAACCAAGTGCATATATTTTTAGATACAAATAGAAAAAGCCATTTATCAAACCCAGTCATGTGACTACTTTGCACTGTTGACAAATGATGTACAGGACATTTTAACTATAGCAACATGTAAACTAGCTCATGAATATGCTAATTATGTTACAGTTCCACCTTAGTCATTTTTAGAAACTCATTATGCCAGATTTAAATATAGCTGTTGCAAAGTTAATGCACAAAACCCTAACACTTTATTATGGCCTCTAACTTTTAAGCATCTGGGAGGTACCTGTAGGTATTCAATATGATGGGGGAAATTAGACACTCACAGAAACTAGCTTTAAAGATAATATGGATTATCCAAAATTTCCATAGTGCTAGATAACATATATGCAAATAATATATACGTAGATTGTCTATCTATCTATCTATCTATCTATCTATCTATCTATCTATCTATCTATCTATCTATCTATCTATCTATCGTAGATAATATATATATTGAGAGGGAGACAGAGGGGTACATTTACTAAAGTGAGAGTTTTTAGGTATGGAGATGTTGCCAATAGCAACCAATCAGATTCTAGCTAATATCTTCTAGAAAGTGCTAGTTAAATGTTAAGTAGAATCTTATTGGTTGCTATGGGCAACATCTCCATTTCTAAAAACTATCACTTTAGTACAGTAAATTTACTCCAGCGAGAGAGAGTTCAGCGATTCTTTGTTACTGCGCATGCACTGTTTAGGCAATGTATGGGGCTTTAGTGGGCACTGACTGGGAGGCAACAGGGGAGTGATAAAAAAGATGCATGCAGATATGGCGTATTATGGGTGTGTTATCGCTGAAAGCAGTTGTTACAGAGGCTATCAGCTGCACACATAGGAGGCCACTCAGACACAGAAACTACACCTACCATAGGGCTGGTGCAAATTTCAATGGTGTGACCAATGTTTGCGTCTTTGCGCTCCAGATGGTAATGCAGCATGTATAGAAGAGATGCTGGAAGTCAGAGCCTCAGTCCTTGGATATTCATATGTACAGATTTAAACCAGGGAAGGCCTTGTAGCAGCATTAGCCCAAGGCCGCAGTCGCGAATACGGCAGGTATGCTAAAGTGGCTGCTTTTGCTCCCACTGCTGTGGGGTCTATTTACTAAGCAGTGTTAGGATACAGAGTGAAAAGTGATAAGGTGCCAGCCAATCAGCTCCCAACTGTCATTTTTCAAACACAGCCTGTGGGATGACAGTTGGGAGCTGATTGGTTGGCACCTTATCACTTTTCACTCTGTCTCCTAACACTGCTTAGCAGGGTCGTAACTAGGGTAGTGCGGCCGTTGCCTTGGCACAGGGCACCGCAGGGCAGGGGGCGCTGTTTGGGCCTGTCAATTTTTTGTTTATTATCATTCTCACTTGTAGCTATCTCTTATTTCATCCCCAGCATCTTCTGGCCTCCCCTATCTCTTCCCTGGCCCTTCCCCATTACGTCATTCCCCTTTTTTAGGTGCGTTATGTCCCTTTGAAAAATGAGTGGGAGCGCCAATACTCTTTCTGGTACAGGGCACCAAAAAGTTTAGTTACGTCTCTGCTGCTTAGTGAATAGACCCCTCAGGCCCACATTGTTGTCATAATTACTGTTCCCCTATTTCAAGATGTCTGCAGCTCTATCTCATAGGCAGAATGCCACCAAACTAAGGGCTCTATGTACTAAGCTTTGGAGAGAGATAAAGTGGACAGAGATAAAGTACCAAGCAATCAGCTCCTAAAAGTCATTTTGCAAACACAGCCAGTAAAGTGATAGTTAGGAGCAGATGTACATTATCCCTGTCCACTTTTACTCTCTGCAAGGCTTAGTTCAAAGACCCCTTAGTACTGTAAGTTTACTATTCAAGCTAAGGGGAGACCCATTTGTAACAAAAACCTTATAGAATATTCACATTGTGCCTTTATAGTTCCCAGCTGGTGGGAAAAAAGGGAACCTTTAGATTTATGCAAATTTTCTGCTCTAATAAGATTGATCATGGAGTTAAAATTTCTGGTCAGTTCAGTTTCTATAAAGATGAAAAATAAAAACATGACATTTATTTTACGTTTCTCTTAGTTATTAATCTTTGTGACCTTTCCATGCGGAATCTGATTGGTTGCTATGGGCAACATCTCATGGGCAAAAAAAATCACACTTTAGTAAATATACTCCAAAGGCTATATATATATATATATATATATATAGTTTTACTTTTTTTTAGGTATATGAAAGTTATTTCCGTTTTGTGAACAATTTAATCATAGAGTAAAACAGTAGGAGTGCAACAATATACAGTAGATTTCATGGTTTGGTACACAAACATAGAGGGGACACTGTTACACTGTACAACAGGAGGCTACGTACCAATAGTATATTGCATTGTGCCTTATTTACAGTGTCGCCTGAACTACACTTTGTGTGCTCTTCCAGATGTTGAGCAGCTGTGTAAAAAACGAACCAGCGATTCATGACAAATTCTATAAATGTCTACAGGCATTCTTCCATGGTACTAAGTTATCAAATAAGAAAGTATTTTCATGAATGCTTTTTCGAGCAATAAACAATTTGCATCCATAATGGACTCAAGTGAAAGCCGGATGTGCGAGCTAATGTTACATTCTTACAGGTGTCAAAGTGTTCCATGCATAATGCATGCTAATTGAGGCAGGAAAATAAGTACAGGGATAGAAAAAGAAATATATATATATATATAATTTATAGCAAAGCAGACAATTTTTTTTTGTACCTTTATGCAAGGATTTAGGCAAAGGACTTGATTGTTGCAGGTGGGATTACAGATCTTATATCTGTATGGTAGAACTGTTTTTTTTTTTTTTTGCCACAATTGATAAAATAAACAGTTTCTCTACCAAGGATGTTTTTATATAGCGTTTCAATTTTGTTTGTTTTTATATTGTTCCTTTTTTAATAAAGAA
Organism: Taudactylus pleione; assembly: GCA_031769625.1. Taxonomy (NCBI): domain Eukaryota; kingdom Metazoa; phylum Chordata; class Amphibia; order Anura; family Myobatrachidae; genus Taudactylus; species Taudactylus pleione. The sequence continues at coordinate 3,149,472 of JAUIMM010000314.1, read as the reverse complement.
TATATGACATTTTGAACTGTGAAGTTTGGCCATATATAAATCGCCCTGGTTTGAATTGCTCCAAATTCTCATTAAAAGATGCCAGTACACCCACTCACAAGTTATTGCAGAAATAACTACAACACTCATGTCAGTCTACTCAGCAGGCCTGTATCCGTAGCAATCACCATGGTGCTTGCTCCTGGCACAGGCCTCACCATCATCATCATCATTTGCCACAAAACTTGCACAGTTTATGTAGGTGCAGAACTTATTCCTTGTTGTAACTAACATATGTCACGATATACTGTAGATAACTCAAAATATTACAAAACTAAAAAGGGTCTGCTTTACTCCAACATCTGCACTGCACTTGTACATTAAACGTCCCAACAAAAAAAATGTGCAATTTGCGCATGGAACAAACCATGTTGCAATGCAAGGAGTGCAAATGCATTTATCTTTTTGCATGCAGGGAAACTACATTCTGCTTTTGCATGTAGTGAACAAATACTGGGCAGCTTTATTTTTATATGAAAATTTAGAATTAAGATAGGACTCTCCTCTCCCCAACTATAAATCTTTCTGCGCATTTTAACGCTGTACCAACCGCAGTACAACATGGTTGTTCCTTTTTCTCTTGCACCTATTTTTTGCTCTTACGGCTAACTCTGAAGAAGGCCCAAAGTCTCTAGAAGCTGTTTCTTAATTCTGTGGTCCAGCAATGCTTCTTAGTGCAATCAAATAAACCTACTGGTCTGCCAGGTACGTTTCAATGTCCACTTCATGGATTTTGTAAAGACCCACTCCCCCCCCCAAAAAAAAGAATCATCACCTAGATTTGTGAGTTGGTGGGTTCTCCGTGTACTGCGCATTGGTGGGAAAAGTAAAAGTGTAACGTCAGAGGCCATCTTACATTGGGTACATCTTTCATTTAACCTGTCTCTTCACTAAAATATTGCTTGTCTTACACTAATTTACAGTATGGCTTAAACAGGGCCAGCTCCAGCTTGACCAGTGCGATTTCAATAGGACACTCCAGTTTTTTGGGCACTGCCCACTGTTCCACCAGCGGACCAAAGTGTCCCGCGGGTGTTCTGGAGGTTGGGGACACGCACAAGCAGCGGTGCTGGTGAAGCTGAATTGATGGCGCACGTCCATTCAGTGCAGGGAGACTGCTGGCAGAGTGCTGGCACGTCCCCCCTCCCAAAAAAACCCCCATCATATACTGTAAGGGTGTGGTCTATGGAAATTTTGCCATGCTCCTTTTCAGACGTGGGCCAACAACCTATACTGGCACAGGGCTCTGCACCACCTGGAGCCATCCCAGGGTTTAAATCAGGGGTTCTCGAGCTCAGTCCTCAAGTGCCAAAAACAGGACATGTTTTGTGGACTGCTTTAATTATGCACAGGTGAGTGAATCTATTTTGCTGGGTCAGTGATTATCTCACTTGCTTCCACGGGCAGAAATCCTCAAAACATGACCTGTTGTCTGTTGAGGGTTCAGTTGAGAACTACTGGCTTAAATGAATCATATGATTGAAGAGATGTCTGGAAGGTCTTTATTACTTTTATGTATGGAAGCTTTTTATTACATTACTCTTACTGCATAGAAATTAACTTTCTACAGAACTGCAATAAGAGAGCACCATTATAAATCTAGGGATACATTTAGCCCAGGCAATTAGGCAAACTCCCCACTCCTCCGACACTAACCTACTATACTCCCACCACTTACCTTGGGTGAAGTGAGGGGCAGCAACCTCTGCTACTCTCACACTGGGAGTGTGGTTCTGGACTGTGACATCATTGCCCGGTGCCGCACTTCCAGTCCATTTCTAACATGGGGGAGCAGCAACTCACAGCTACACAGTTAAGAAGCAGTTGACTGCTGACCCTCCATGTTAGAGGCAGGTGCTTAATGTGGGGCTCAGTGGGCAAATCAAGAACACTGAATGGGTGACATTATGTACAGTTTGTCACTCAAAGGCACCCCTTAAATCCAGGGACCACCTTGGTTCACCTAGTGGAAGTGCTAGACCTGATGAGATAATCTTCAGGACCTAACTGGTGATGCTATTTTAATTAAAGTGCTTTTTTTCATATTATAAAATGTGTCCTGCCCCATTGAAGGCGGCATTAGCCTACGCATTTAATCCTAAAGGTTACACTTCTTGGTTCTTGTTAAATACTGTCCCCATAGAAAACTATAATGACGGTTGTTGCTAGGGCTGGAGGAGATATCTCCGATATCTCTTGCTTTCTCTCATGTTACTTTCCAGCTACAATTAATTCTGCCCTTAAACATAAACCGCAGCTTTCCATATATTTTAAAGACAGAATCTACTGTATAAAAGTGAAAATTTGTCCTTCTGTATTTCTATACAAATCCACAGTTTACAAGCGAGGATCGCAAAATTTTACATGCAAGCCTATTAAAACATGGCGTAGGCAACAAAAAAATTTTTAAATCGAAATTAATTACTGTTAATTTTTAATTAATTTAAAACCACAATTTTTGCTATACGCTCATTGTGGGGCTTCACGGCATATGGGTAGGACCTCGGAGCAAGCATTTTGTGTTGTCATGTTTTGTCATGATCTTAATGTTTATTATCGGAGAGCTTTAGCAGGCTTTCCCAGCATTCTCAGCTCTCTGACTATACCAAATTACGCAACAACAACGACTTCTTTCTTCCAACTGTGTCAAAATGATAACTTTGCAAGAACCCTGCTGTACTGTGAGCTGGCAAAATATTACACATGGAATGCTTCTCGAAAAGTTTTTATGCGCAGAAAACGGAGTTGCTGTAGATGGTCATCCTGGTATCAGAGCAACAGAAGCTCTTGGCCGTGTTTACACTGTACATCCGACAAATTTTAAATGCTTCTATCTCCAAAGTTTGCTTTAAACTGTTACAGGTCCTACTTCCTTGGAAGACCTTAGAACTGTGGATGGGAAGTTTGTCACACTCTTCGTGAGGCCTGCCTAAGAAGAGGTTTGTTGGAGGATGATGTGTAAACAAACATTCCTAAACACCTGGGCAACGCCGGGTACTCCAGCTAGTTGCATAATAAATAGACCCCTTACCCTTATGTGGTTCCTAAATGGCCCTTTCTGTCTTGTTCCTTCTTTAAGCAAGCATGAGTAGCTTACTGAAACAAAGGAAAAATACCAATTTGTGATACTGTATTTTATTTACACCTGCCTCCAATTTACCCGTATATATAATATACAGTATACAAGTTTTTAGTCTTCAGAAAATATTGCGTTAGTCTGTGTCAGTGAAGATAGTTCAAATGAACCTCTGTTGGAATTCTATTCAGTGTCCAAAAACTCTCTGTCCACTTGGAATTTTGTATTGTTTTTATATTTTTTTTAATCAGTCTTCTTGGAATCCTATTTACTGTACATTCTCTGGAGTGTGCCTGCTCGACTCCAGCATGCCTCTTGTATATCCTTGCTCCCTGCAGCCATACGCCTTTATCTTGCTCTGTCCCAGCCTATTGTTTGTCTTGGCTCTAGTTAATGTTTACTGCTGTGTGTTCCTTTCTATTGTTGCAGGATAAATATTATTGTATTCACATTTGGTGTCTGGTGTAGCGGTTTGTGCCAATGCTTTTTAGGTTACGCTATATTTTTCTGACTCTCTCAGGGCTCATACAAACAGGTGTTGGAAAACAACACTAGCTGAAAGCACAGACAAATCCTTATACTTGTTTTAGCAGAACTTTAGAAGTGTGTTCTCATAGTGTACTATACCCGTACTTATTACTACCAGAGAACGCCATTATCTTATAATGAGTGTTAACGCCTGTGAACGCTGTAGGCAAAAGTCAAAACTGCAACAAAGCAAATGCTTTTCAGAATGTGGCTTTATAAATATTAATTGGCTTACATTATTGTTTTGTATCTCAGCATCAAAACACATTTAATAGGCATTAAGAATAGCATTAAATGCTTATGAATGCCTGGGTGTACAAAGCTTTATACATATCATGGAGTTGGTTTATTAAGACTTAAACAAAAATGCAGATGTTGCCCATAGCAACCAATCATATTATAGAATGTACTAGATAAATAATAGCTAAAACCTGGGTATCACCTCCACTTTTCCGTTTTCGATATTTTAGTAAATCTAACTTCATGATATTTCTACTGGGTACATAAGGATGTGTTCTCAAAATGATTGGTTTGACCCAGAAAATGACTGCCTCTGACATGTGTTTCCCATTCTAGTGCAAGTGACACTAAGCTTTCAGTTTAGAGAGGACATCTGGGGGGGAGACAAAAAATTAAACACATTACTATAATCAGACTTGCCAACTAGCAAAAGCTGCTACCTGTAACTCCAGGGGGTCTGATCAGCTGCTCTGACAGTGTGAAATGTGCTGAGAGGTTGTGTGCACATGCGGACAAATTGCCAAGCAGCCCAGACTTCAAGGGACTGCATCGGGTGCAGCCCTAGAAGCCATCTGAGACTGTCATTATAGGAATGTGGTTTCCTATCGGAAGGGAAAAAGCACCTCCCCCTGGGACTGCATGTCCAGCAGTGATTAGCAGGGGACACTTCCAGAAAGTGGTATATTAGATGTTAGAGGAACCATTTAATTTCAAAGTCCGAGTCCATGTGAGCCACTAACTTTTTAGTACTCCAACTACTTTTTTTGTAATTATTTGTATGTGTTTTAATGGTGGTTGCACTCCCAAAACTTTTTTGGCTTGTAATGTAGAACATTGGCAACCCCTGGCATATATAATGCTGAATAATGGAATATAGTTGATGATGAGTAAGGATATACTGTATAAAAAAAGATTATAAATAAACAGAAGCAAATGCACAAAAGTGCACTCTATATAGTGTGACTACTACACTAGGTGACTGCTGCTATAAATAGAGGAATGTTGGTAGACACAGTAAATCATTAAAATAATAGAAAATTATTTTAATAAATTGTAAATGAGAGTAAATACCTAGAAATTACTAAATTCTAATAAATGCAGCTGAATATTACATGATTTTATGAGGTTTTTTTTTAATATGTTCAAAACCAAAACGGGGAGTGGCATACTCAATATCTATCTATCTATCTATCTATCTATCTATCTATCTATCTATCTATCTATCTATCTATCTATCTATCTATCTATCTGTCTATCTATCTATATCCTAGTAAATAATAAACCTTTCCTTGTGCCTAACCCTAATCAGTTGCACCTCACAGGAGGACCCCCTGTTAGTGTGACCCAGAAATAAATATAAGAAAAATAAGATACCTTAGAGGGCGCTAAAGCACTATGACACCATAATTATATTTTAGCATATAATATTGATAAAACAAATTGAAATCAGATAAAACAATATATAAAATTTAAAATAACAATTTGTAGATTATCAAATTTTGGATTTGTCCATACATACAGTATATAAAAAATCTATGGTTTGATTAGTCTGTTCTTCTTCGTATCAGAATAGGCTGTCAGAGAGCTCCGAGTCCGTGGTTATCTCAGTTGTGGTATAAACTTGCAATTAATAAGGCCCCTTATATTCAGAATGGGCTTGGTGTGGAATTAGACTTTCAGATAGTTCTGGTATCTCACATATGAGAGTTTTCTTGTGAAGTATCACTCCTGCAGTGATATATATATATATATATATATATATAAATTATATATAAATATATATAGATACCAATAATAGCAGCACTCTGGAGACTTTGCAAAATTAGGGAAACGACAGTGTGTTTATTGTCAACGTTTCGGGGTGCGACAAACCCTCCCTGAGGAACGGGTTGTCGCACACTGAAATGTTGACAATTAACACAACGTTGTTTCACTGATTTTGCAAAGTCTCTGGAGTGCTGCTATTATTGGTACCTACACATTGGGGATGCATACTCCCGGAGGAGGGCACCTGGGGCAAGGTAAAGGTCCTTAGAGACCAACAGAGTGCTGGATGGTTTTGTGTGAATGGATATATATATATATATATATATATATATATATATATATGAGATCCATGCACATACGTAGATCCAAGACTAAAGTACTTAGATTTGGTATTCAGCGCAAGTCCTTGAATAATATTTGGGGTATACTGTATTTTGTGACTAGAAAATCAATAATAGTAACTCACAAAAAAGTGTAATTTCTCTTACTGTTTCTTCCTATCCAATGCCTATGTAATGTAGTGTATATGGAAAATAACTCAACTATGGTGCCAATAGAAAACTCTGACTGTCCTCCAAAAAACTCTTGGTGGAGAAAAAAAAATAAGATTAAACAAAAAGAAAACTACAGAAAGCCACCCTGGCCTCCTGAACCAGCCCATCAGCTCAAACCTCTGGTGCCGCCATTGTTAAAGATTTCTAGTGGTAATCAGCATGACTTGGGAAACACGGGATACTTAACAGCTATTAAAGAAGTCTTCAGGAGGAAAACAGCCCTTAATGTGGAGTTTTTAGTTCATACTGATCACATGTAATTATATGTTATAAGCCATTAATGTAACCATTTATGTAAATGCGTGTTCCCCTACGACCATGGTTTGTTGATTTTCACTTCATAACTACTGCAAAAGATACTGTTGCCACTTATCTTCAATCTTTAATTAAACAATATCAGCCAAGTCAGAGTTTATGCTCGTCTGCTAAGAAGCTTCCATCACTACCTGGCACTCACTTCAGGATTAAATCCCTCACCTCTCTGGCCTCATTTTTATGCACCGAGCTGGTTTTAGGGAGAAAGAGAGAGTTAAAGCAACAACTTTATTTTCCCTTTTAAATAATGAAATAAAAACAGGATGTTGTTATTGATAATGTCCATAGCTGAGTAAGAAAGATTTCATGTGTCCTCATAATGAAGAGGATATAATATTTCAAAAAAATATTAAAACTGTCAAAACATTAATATTGTTAATTATTCTTATTTACATCCTGAGAGAAAATATATTCAGTGAACATTACCATTTTCATTAAGTTCTTTATTAGATTTTAGTGTTTTGTATCTAGTCATGTAGTTTAGTCGTTTTGCTAACTCCCGCAGAGAATATAAAGCTGGGTACACACCTGTACAATCGTCGTGCCTTTCTTACGATTCCCGACCTGTTCATGTGATAATTCAAGAGTGTGTATGCACTGTCCATCATATTTTCTCAGAAGAAAACTGATCACATGGAAAGATCAGGTTTTATGTGCAGTTTAATTTTCATCAGACTCGAATGGTACAATATCGGGCAAAAAGTGAATTGTGTATGAACTTTGTAGTGTTCTGACCGATGTTTCTGCCCGGACTTCTCCAGCAGCATTGCCTGTGTCTTATCAGGAAATATAGTTGACAGATGGGGGTCAAAAATGGCAAGTTAGATTGTATAGCTGTGTACGGAAGTATCGGCACTGTGATCGGAACTTCCGAACATACCATACCATACCATTCCATACCAGGACTTCAATAGGGACCAACAAGCACTAAGGGGGGTATATCACTATTGGGGGAATGGGGTTAAAACCACTGGGGGATCTATAATTTCCAAAGGAATCTATTGCCACCGGGGTCGGCAGTATCAGTGTTAATGTTTCAATGGGAACCTAAGGACACTGGGGGAATGCTAGACCTCCCTAATTGTTTTTATTTTGTTAAAACACTCAAATAGGGATGTAGTCAGGAAGCCGACGGTCTAAATGCCGACCGCTGGCTTCCCGACTGTCTAATCCCTGCAAGGTACTAATGACAGGCGTCAAATACCGATGCCTGTCAGTAGACCTACGCCAGGAGCCTGACACCCGGCATACCGAACGAAGGTAAGCCGGGCGCCGAGGCCGGACAGCTGCGGGGAGGGGGGGAGGGATAAGTTTTAGGGCTCCCTGGGGGGACTTAGGGTTAGGCATCCCCTGGGATGGTTAGGTTTATGGTAGGGGAAGGGGGGGTTATGTTTAGGCACTTAAAGGGGGTTAGGATTAGGCACTTGGGGGGGAGGTTAGGGTCAGGCACCCCTAAAGGAGGGTTATGGGTTAGGGTAGGGAATTAGGTTAGCGATACTTACCTAATTAGCAGTCGGGATCTTCACATCTGCCAGGCTTCTGCTGTCAGGATTTGAACCACCGGCCATGAGGCTGGCGGTAATACCTACTACATCCCTCAAATATACTTTTAAAAATATACATTTTACTTAATTACATTTTTTTTTAAAGATTTTGTAAAGTCAAATTTTTATGTGCATTTTTGTGAAAACAGCTAAACGGTCGTATTGAGTCAGCAAATGAAATGAATGAAAAAAAAAATAAGCTTTCTTGTTTCTAATGTTAAATATTCTCTCTGCTTTGGGTAGCTATATCAATGAATACAAATATGACTTTGTACAAATCAGTTCCTCAGACTTGATTGGCCCCCACCAGTATGGTTATATAAGTGCTTGTACAGTAGGCACTGAAGTCTGGTTCTGTTCATAAGTATCTGGAAAGCTGCCAAGATATGTATATAATTTAAAGCCATAATACTCTGCTATTTAAATATTTTTTATTTTTTTGGATGGAGGTATTAAAAATATGAGGAAGGTTGGCTTACAGTCTAGTTTATGCAAGTCACATTTTATATGCATACCATTGTAAAAGAAAAACATATTAATACTAATAATTGTTTTAGGGTTTAAACGAAAATGTGAAAATGCCATAGATATTATTCATCATGCAGATAGTAACACATGTGCTACTTAATAGCTGCTGAGGAATGAGAAAAAAAATTGTAGTAATTATAAATCTGCAGTAATGAGGAAGAATTTAAAGAGTTCATACTGAAGAGTGACTTTGAGTTACATAAACAAACAATTATCCAGCATTGATAATAGGGAGACAAGTCAAAACAAATAGGCATATCCTAAATAGGTCACAACATTTCCACAAGCAGAAAATCTTTTCTGGACCAAAGTATTGAATTATTGAAGAAGTCTGACATGCATAAACAAATTGAGTTATTACCAACACATTATTCCAGTCTTTTTTGTGTGTAGTACAACACAGAGATCCATTTCACAAGAATACAAAATGAACAACCAGTAATGTTTTTACTCATCTACAGCATGTTAGCAAATACTGTATTGCTACAAGGTATAACCTTTGTATCTACTGTTCACTTCATCAGTACTTCCTGTGTGCTGTTATAGTAAGTACTGTACTGTCACTGCTTTCCTTTATTGTCATGTTGGCACACACAGGACCTTATACATCTATCAGCACCTACAACCAAAGGTGAGTAAGTTAAGAATTTAATGCTGCCAGTCAAATAGGGGAAGCGGTCAATATCCAGACCGCGGGGATTCCGGCACACAGAATATCGGCATTGCAATTCCGAATCCCAGTGCGGCATCCTGAAGGTAAGTAGCGGGGCTGGGGGGAGGGTTAGGCACTAGGGGGAGGGTTAGGGTTAAGCTGGGTACACATTAGACCATGTGTACCCATCCGATCTAATGTGTGCAACGTACCTGGTGGGGGTGGCAGCATCAGCAAGTGCATACACACCACTTGCCAATGCCGGCAGCGACGGAGCAACAGCGGAGGGGTAGCAGGGGCCATGCTGCAATCGGCAGCATGGCATCGCTAGTGGAATTGGTATGTAATCCCAGTGGCTGAATAGCTGCCGGATCAAATACCGTCAGGTAAGCACCCTAACCCTCTCCTCTCTCTTCCCTAACCCTCAGTGGTGCCTAACCCTAACCTCCCCCCTGGTGCCTAACCCTAACCTCCCCCCATTGGTGCCTAACCCTAACCCCCCCTTCCCGCACCCTAAACCTAACCCTCCTGGGGGGGATGCCTAACACTAACCTCTCCCTAGTGGTGCCTAACCCTAACCCCCACTTTTCCCTAGCCTAACCCTAACCCACCCAGGGGGGTGCCTAACCCTAAGTCCCCCCAGGGGTTCCTAAACCTAACTCCACCCACCTCCGCAGCTACAACCTAAAACACCCGGCTTACCTTCGTTTGGTATGCCGGGCATCGGGATTTCATTGTGGGGCTAATGATAGCCATCGGGATTTCAAAGCCTATCTTTAGTCCCATGTCGGACTCTCAGTGTTGGTATTCCGCGCAGGTAACCTGACTACATCCCTCGCTAGCTATATAAGATCTGAGGATGCGACGGACGATCCACATGAGCGCATGTCAGCATCGGCATCATGCATACACACTGGACAATATGAACGATTTGACGTTCCGATGCGTCGGAATCGGCCAAATCGCTCAAGATATCGTCTAATATGTAGGGGCCTTTAGGCACTAAGGGGGGAGGGCTAGGTCTAGGGTGCGGGAAGGGGGAGGTTAGGTTTAGGCACTAGGGGGAGGTTAGGGTCAGCCAACAGGGAGGACGGGTTAGGGTAGGAAGAGGGGTAGGGTTAGAATACTGTCCGACAAGTGTCGGTATTCTAACCCTGTCGGGATGCCGGGGTTGGCATTCTGACCATCGGGATCCCTAGCACCGGCATCTCGTAGCCATCCCTCAAATTGTGGAAATTAGCATTACTGCCTCATAGCATTGGGGTCATGAGTTTGATTTCAACCAGGGACTTATATGTGTGGAGTTTGTATGTTCTCCAGTGTTTCTGTAGTTTCTGCTCCTGTTTCCTCCAACACTCCCAAAACCTACTGAGTGTGTTTTTGTTTGTTAAGAAATGTAGACTGTAAGCTCCAATGGTGCAGGGACTGATGTGAATGATCAAGTATCTTCTGTACAGCGCTCGTAATATAGTGGCACTATATTGTATAAATATACAGCTAGTAATAAATAATAATAACTAATTACAGAGCAGCTTGAATTGTGCTTTCCTCATGCCCTGTGAATATTGAATTGTTTCATCAAATTCTAATGTCCAGACCTCATCAAAAATAACCCCTCTCCCCTCCCCACACCGTATCTTGTTTGGAGACAGGGTGGCATCTTCTTCTTCCCCGACGCGTATGTGACAGTATGTACCTGTGCTGCCCGTCTGGCAGTTTCACGTATGGGTGGGGGCATTCAGAGAGAGAGAGAGAAAAAAAGGAGGGAGATAGAGAAAACAAGAGAGGAGACAAAAGAGAAGGGAAGAGAGAAAAACATGGGGTATAGAAAGACGAGGGGGGGGGGAATTAAATATCATTGATCACATGACTGCATGCACAGGTGTCTGTGGGCCTGTATCAGAGTTGTACACTAATGCTGCCGCAGCTGAGATTTTCTAAGTTGTGAATAAGCAAAGATATGCGGCAGGGACTTGTACTGAGACACCCACCTGAGCCATCGCAGCATCCGATACAGAACGTGCACACATCAACTTCCTGGTGACTCAGAATGGCTGCCATAACTGAGAGTCCAGAGCCATATTTTACTGTGTACGTGATCGCAGGGGCAGGATGTGACACGCCCCCCGAAACGCCTGTGTTTTTAGCTGATATTCCTTGTTGCCTCCATGATTTTCAATAACACTGCGAATAAAGACTCGCAGCACGCGACTACAGTGTGACTACATGCGCAGTGGCAAAAAATTGCTCCAATTGTGAAAACATTGGCATAGCGTCAGGCCCTATAACTCACTATAACCTATAACCCTATAACCCTATAATGCATCAGGCCCTATAACTCACCATTCCCCATTTCCCAGGCACTCCTACAGATTAGTCTCATGCATCTCTGAACACATGACATTGCTCATTATCTTGCAGGAAAGAAACACTAAAAAACGTCAGGAGTAGAAAAAGAATAATGTGCCGTTGACCAGGACAAAAAAAGAGCAGCACAGCAGTGTTTGTTTTTTGTTCTAAAAACAATAAAGTAACAGGAATTTTATAAAGGAGTTGGATAGTAATAAAATAGAGGATTTGGAGTCGAAGGTGTGGCTTGCCGACTCCACGGCCCTGCTAGCAGCACTGTAGCAGCACCCCTTTTTTTTCGCCAGCTCCCCAATTCATTGCCAGGATACAGTAGTCCAAACATAAAAAGGTATATTTCAAAAGGTGTTATGGCTAATTTAGGTAATTGTGTGTGTGTGTGTGTGTTTGTGCCTTGTTTTGTTTTTGAATTGATTAATCTTTTGGATGGTGGAAGATGTGAGCAGGCAAACAGGAGATAAAAGAGAAAGACTAACATACACAGAATGGGCGCACTATTTTCATAAAACACAAAAACAAAATAAAAACAAAATCCAAGTGACTTCTTCACTTATTGCTGGCCAGTAAGACTGTGTGAATACCACCTTCCATAAATTGTAAATAGCATAATCCCAGATCACCTATGGAGTCCACAAGTGGCGGATTCAGATGATTGGCAGAGCTCTTACACAGCTTTTCCAGATCCCAGTGTGTCTCTGCATTTTCCAGGGACCTGGCTTTTTTCCTGGAGAATTAGTAGACAGAGGTATAATTGAGCCGGTTCTTGGCAGTCTGTGCTGAGCTTTGTATAGTTTTGCCAGCTTTCTGTGCTCTGATAGGTAAGGAGAAAGGGGTTTTACCCGACAAGGGTATTTTGCATACTCTATCTCAGTGGTTTTAATACTTTGTGACACACCTGTCTCATAATTCATATATTTGTGACTTAACGTTGGGGGAGATGTACCTGTAATTGTCAAAAACGTAGAAAATGGTTGCAGTGTTTTTTATGTTTCAGCTTTTAGATAAAATATGCGCCTATATAAGTGATGATTTTAATTACTATAAGATTGATATACTAAGCCTTGGAGAGAGATAAATTACTAACCAATCAGCTCCTGTCATTTTTCACACACAGCCTGTAACATGACAGTTAGGAGCTGATTGGTTGGTACTTTATTTCTCTCCACTTTATCTCTCTCCAAGGCTTAGGACATATATCCCTAAGGGCTCTATTTACTACAATCTGCATATTGAATGCAGATTGTAGTGTGATATTATCGACTGAATTCGCATTGCGAATTCAGGCAATATCACAGGGATTTACTACAAATCCTTTGCAGGGACAGAGCTTGCGATAAAGCTCTGTCCCTGCGAATACCCTCCACACACTAGTCACGGTATTTTTGCAAAAAATACTGTGACAAAGTGCCCGCGCATGCGCCGACCGGCCATCGCTGCTACCCCCCCCCAGCGCTAAGCTCCGCCCCCTGGTGCTAAGCCCCGCCCCCATGATCACGGACCCCTGTGACCTCCCTTCCCACCGCAACCCCCCCTCTCCCTTAATTACACTTACCTGCATGCTCCGGGCCTCCGGTGATGTTCTCCATGCCTCCGATCAGGTGATCTCCCATACTGCACTGGGACCCGAACACCTGATGACCGGGCCGCAGTGCACTATGGGAGACCAGCTGACCGGAGGGGAGACATCTCCGGAGGCCCGATCACCGGTCCCTGGAGTCAGGTAAATAAAAAAAAAATTTGACAATTTTTTTTCTTTTTTTTACAGTAATCAGCTTGCGGTCTGTTTAGACCACACAGCTGATTACAGGGACCGACTCCCAGCTCTGCTCTCCCCGTTAGAGTATGAGGCCGGTAACCGGGGGAGACCCTGGATAAAGCCACCTCCAGGTGGCATTATTATCACAGTGCTTTCCCCAATATTCTTTTACAATTTATTTTTAGTAACTCTGGTCGGATCACATTTCCCATTACAATTATGGGAAATGCGATTTGCTTACTAAAAATAAGTGATACTTAGGGGTTGGAGTAGAATTCTACGAATTCTACTCCAAGCACCCTGTAATAACTATAGGTGTTTCTAAAATAATGTGAAAAGGGTGTGAAAACACCCCTTTTCACTTTATTTTAGTCAAAATAATGTTAATAAATAGAGCCCTCAATGTATTATATCAATTATGGCAGTGGTTCCCAAACTGAGTGCCATGGCACCCTGGGGTGCCCCGAGTTGGGGCCCAGCACCAAATCCAAAAATGTAATAGTCCATGCGATATGCAAAACCAGTGCTTGTGGCTGCCAATCATATAATAGAAGCACAATCCTGTCCACAACCACATAACTGAACCTATGGATGACATATAAGCACAATGGGGTCTATTTACTAAGCCTTGGATGGAGATAAAGTGAACAGAGATAAAGTACTAGCCAATCAGCTCCTAACTGCAATGTCACAGGTTGTGTTTGAAAAATTAAAGTTAGGAGCTGGTTGGCTGGTACTTTATTTCCATCCACTTTATCTCCATGCAAGGCTTAGTAAATAGACCCCACTGTACTTACTTTATTATTGTTTTCAGAATTTCTCAACAAGAAAGTTTTGGCCTAGGGGTGCCATGAAAAAAACTGAGGTGACCCGGCAGATGCCAGGTCCATTTATTTGCTGATAGATAGATATCAGATGAGACAGTAGTGTCAGGGAACTCAGCTTGGTGCAGGCTTGCCGACAATCTGGCTGCCTCTTACCGGAGGAAGCAGCCAGCTCGGCACAGAGGGGGGGGGCGTGATGCGATATTGAGGGTGGGGGGCGTGACCACATGATTGTGGCCCTGCCCCCCACTACACAATGCCGAGATTATCGGCATTGCGTAGCCACGCCATGATGACGCAAATTCAGCGCGAATCGCCTCATTAGCTCTCTCCGTACTGGCCACTTATGCAAGGTGGAAGCCGACGCAGCGGGAGGTGCTGCCGGCCAGGAGACTTGCCCACTCTTCCGGGGGGGCCGGGAGCGACACACGATTTTCGGGAGGATCCCGACCATGCTGGAAGAGTAGGCAAGTATGGCTTGGTGTGGTGCGACCAGGCTGGGCAACTGGTTAATACACGAGAGATTAGAAGTAGTTCTTGGTTCATTTCTGGCAGGTTAATGGAAGGGATTAAGCGCAGTGGTTCCCAAACCTTTTTGAACCACGGCGCCCTAGCGTATTAGCATTGTTTTCACGGCACCCCTAAGCCAAAAGTTTGCTATTGAGAAATTCAGAATTTTTTTTTGTAAAGTAGTAAAGTGAAGTAAATTGTACTTACCTGTCATGCGTAGGGTCAGTTTTTTGGAGGTGGACAGGTTTGCGCTTCTGTTTGTCCACATATTTACATTACATTGACCATAAATAATTTGATTTAGTGCTGGACCACCAACCTGAGGCACCCCTGCAAGGGTGGGGTGCCACGGCGCACAGTTTGGGAACCACTGGATTAAGGGGTAGCTTTGGTGGAGAGTTGGATGTGTTGCCCATAGCGACCAATCAGATTAACGCTATCATATATCTAGTACATTCAATTTGAATGGTTGCTATGGACAACACTTACATTTTGCATTTTTGGAAGTTTTAATAAATCCGCTCCTAAAGGTTCTTACACACGGGATGACTTTTGTCAACGATATGATCGATATCGATATTGTTCTTCGTTATATTGTTCATATCGTTGACTTTTTGAAAACGAATGACGAACAATGTGCGTTCCTGCATGGACGATGAAAGATATCTTTCATCGTCCATCCTGCTTGTCCAACTTGGACAATATCATTGTTCAAACCGTTCATATTGTTCATACTGATGTTGATCATTGGTGAAATCATTCATATATAGTTGACGAAAATGTTCATCTCGTTGAACTGTATTGTTCATTTTTAACACTGACAATTTCAAGGGAAATCGTTCAACTATATTGTTGTTTGTACAAGTCGTCCCGTGTGTACACAGCTTAAGGTTTATTCCTTGGTACATAAACTCATTACAAATGACCTCATACAGGTACATCTAAATCACTGATCTCAGTAACATAGATAGTCCCCTTTACCTCTTCAAAACTTTCTGCCTGTTTGGTGTAAATCCCGCTCTAAGGAAAGCACAAAGCAGTGGCCAGTGCAGGAAGTCGCGGAATTGTATTGATTTTAATTACATTTGTGAAGAAGTGCAATTAATAAAACATAGTATGCCGTCTAATGAAAGTTATATGCAGTTGACTCAGAAATTCATTAGAAGTTTATCTGAAATGAATGCAAATGTAAAACCTACCTAGTCATTATTAAAGCAGATTAAAAAAATAAAAAAGAATGTACAAGAACCATACTAATGATCTGTCTGTTTTTTTTTTTTTTTTAAAGAATAAAATCTAAATATTACATTAGTTTCTGCCTCCATATGCCTGGAAATAGCTGTATAATGGAGGAGCAGGGAGCATGGTATATTACCTTTTTAGTGTAAGATAAAGCATAGATTTCTTCCGGGAGACACAGTTTTTGACCCAAAGTGTCAGATGTAATCACAAGATTAAAACACTGATAAAAATAATAGTATTATTATTCATTCAAGTTCATAATGTTTATTATCGAGACCAGCTGTTGATGTTTTTAAACAGATTTCACAGTGAACTGGGCATTATTTGCATTGGCTAATAACACCACTTCATTATTGTAATAAGTTGCTCCTAATTTATCTCCAGATAATTAAGGTCCCTATTGATATTCATGCAATATTCTCATTTTTTGCTAGAACACAAAAGTCTTGCTTAATTGCATGTTGGGAATGGCAGAGATGTGCCGTGACCCTTAGCAGCCAATTAGACATTTGCTTTCATTAATCTTGTAGTAGATTGCTAAAAGGTACAGACTGTGGCATTTTGTACTGTTTAGAGCTTATCACCGTGGCACAGTGGTCAGCATTGCTGCTTCTCAAGTCTTGGGTCTTGGGTTCGACCTTAGATCCAGGGAGACTATATATTCTCCCCATGTATTCATGATCTACCAGGTGTTCCAGTTTCCTACAAGGCATACTGTACTGGTAGGTTAAATGACCCTGTTATGTTTGTACGCTGAAGGACATGTTATGTATACAGCATAATGAATAAAAGAGATAAATCTGAATGTTATTACATGTTATATTATTGTTATTCCATATACAGAGTTGTATTTTCCTGATTATGATTATGACATTATTTTACTAAATACTACTCCAATTCCTTTAATTCATATATGTGTAGTAAGCAAATTGCATTTCCCATACTTGTAATCAGAGCTGCCAAGAGGCGCGCTGGGCCCAGGTGAAGGGGGCATGGCCTAATTGTGGGAGACGTGGTCACGCCCCTTAAAAATATATATATTGTTGCAGCGCCCTGGAGAGGGGGGAGCTGTGAGCCCCTCAGCCCAGCGCATATCCAGGGGGGGCACGCTCAGTATGATCGCTCCCCCCCACAGGCAGACTACACAGCAGCGTGTGCTGGGCTGCTCAGCTGACAGGGAGGAGGGCAGTGGTGTCAGACCTGGGCCCCTCCAGCAAGCCCGGGTAATTAGTACCCACTCCCTCCCCTCTCGGCACCCCTTCTTGTAATAGGAAATGTGATCTGCCTGAAATTTCCTAAAAATAAATTGTAAAAAAAATACTGGGGAAAGCCTTATGATAATGGCGTTATTAGGGCTCTTTTCTGTTTTACCCAACTCTTGCTCTGCTCTAACAGGCAGAGCAGAGCAGGGAGTAAGCCCCTGTGATCAGCTTTGTGGTCTAAAAAGACCACAAGCTGATCACTTTAAAAAAAGTTTACATTTTTATTTTACCTGCATACAGGGACCGGTGATTGGTGCTCTGTTGGGGTCCTCTGGGGCTCCGGTCAGCTGGCCTTCGGGCTCCTGCACTGTGACCCTGGTCAGCTGCTGCATAGAGCAGCTGACCGGGGTCACAGTGCAGGAGCCCAGAGACCAGCTGACCGGAGTCCCAGAGAGAGGACCTCACCGGAGCACCGATCATCAGGCAGGTAAGTATAAGCTGGGGGGGAGGGAATCGCGGGGAAGGCAATTGTGGGGGGAGTGCGGTCGTGGGAGGGGGTTGCGGAAGCCAGTGGAGATGTATGCGCGGATACATACTCATTGTATCGCAAGGTCTGTCCCTGCATGCAATTTTCGATACATCCTTGTGATGTATTCAAATATCACATTGCGATATTGGGCAAATTTATCACAGCCAATCTGCATCTGAGATGTGGATTGTGATAAATATGCCCCTAAATGTATTCAGGGCAGAGACATTGTTATTCGTCAAATACAACACAGAAACCTATTAGGCTCTTCTTATGTCTTCTGTCAACCTCAAGAACTATGATCTTTGGATTTTCCACACAATCATGTTGTTTCAATACAATTGTCTTCGCCGAGGTGGTATCAGCTATTTGATAATTGTAAATAATGTACTATGGCCCAGATTTATCAACAAGTGATATTCTTGTTATCACTCATCACTAATCTTAAATGGTGCTCGGACCAATCAGCTCCTGTAATTTTTCAAGCACATGACAGCTAGGAGCCGATTGGTTGGAGCACTATTTAATTATGCCCCTATATTTGATGAAATATGTAGTGATCTGGGCTGTAAGACGGACTGTGTGTTAATTGAATTTTTTACAGTAGATTTCTTGACACAAGAAAGCATATGGTAGACATTTTTAAGATGAATGTTTAAATATGTATAAAGTTAGAAATATGATTTGTACACTTCAGTCTTTGCACATTTGTTATTGTGGGTGGGAATGGTGTAAGATGTAACGTACACAATGATAATAGAACCCCCAAATATAAATTATCATTAAAAGTAGCTATAATTGAATTACTAATAAATATATAGATGCAGTATATATATATATATATATATATATATATATATATATATATATATATATAATTATTTAATTCCAGAAATAGAACTTAAAACAACAGAGTAAGACTTTACCAAAAAGTTTTATTCTAAACAGCGAAAGCATGCATGCCTTTAGAATTCACAAGGTAGCTGCTGGTGTCAGATGCTTCTCCCACTCAGTGATGTGTCATTTCTAAAACTAACCACCACAAGCTGCCGCTCACCGTTCTAAAGAGACGCATGAGTTTCAGATCAAAGGAGATTATAGCATATCTAGTAGTCTGATTTATTTCTTTATTTTTTTTACATTTGTGAAATGTAATAATGACTTCCTTTAAAAACATGATACAGCTGAATTATGATGTTATTAGGTATATTTTTCATGATAAATTTAGTTTAAACTTCATACCTTCTGACAGTCCAGATTTTCTTACTAAAAAATCAGTAGAGCCTATGTGAAATGGACAGGAGTTTGCTGATAAGTTGGCATTGTCTGGCAGTTTTTGGTGGATCATGGAGAGAGCTTATTTTGTGTAATTTTGGTCTTTTTTAGTATGATGTGCTAAATTTATTAAAGCAAATGTTTTCCTTTGGTAATTTAATTTCTTATAGAACACCCTGACAATGCAAATGCAAACATAAACACTGAGCTTTACGTTGAACTAAATCCTTCAAACAGACCTGTGCCTGACTAACGCGTTTCTCTATTAATTGTTCCTTGAGAAGATACAAATTATTAATATGCTGTGTAATAAATTCTTGACAACTGGTGAGCCCAGTCTAATGAAAAAGAAAATATCTCCTACTTATGATGTGTCTAATTACTGCACAGAGAACAGACCTTTTACGATTTATTCAGTCTTTAATTTAACTGAATATAAATGGTATGAAATGCCTTTTAGTTTGGGCTTTGGCTGGCATTGTATATCTCATTTCAATGAACAACATTCAGATGCAAATACAGTTTGTTTAGAGTGGATACAAATGCCACTAACATGACTGAGTGCTTTTGATCAGAGCTTCTCAAAATGAAACATTGAAATAGAAGATGCTTTTCAAATTGGCATATGCAATCCTGGGAATTAATTATTTAATTTTCTCCCCCCCCCCCCACAAGTGACTTTGAAGTGAGAGGTATAAAACAAAAATTATATATGTCTGGATTTTCTGTTTGATTGTACCTGCATTTTTAAAGCTGCCTGATCGTTAATTAGTTTTATAACTTCAACATGGTTTGCGCAGTTACACGAAGATAGCTTGATTGATTAATTAATTATTGGTCAAAGTAGAGAAGTGCAGATTAAGAAGATTTTGGTGGACAGTTTGCTGTGGCACAAAAAATTCTTATTTAGCTGGAACATCCTGAGATATTCCCAACTAAACTAATCAGGTTTCTGTCCAAAGAAGAATCATGGATTCAGAGTAGGAAAATGTCTACTACGGCTCGCAAAGTCTACCTCAATATTTATGCACCAAAGGGCTTCAAAGCTTTGAGAGCACAGAAAAGATATTCAGTGACTGCATTTGATATCTGCTGGTAATCGTAGTTTTACTTGCTCAAGGCACCAATAGCAATATTTCAGTCCTCATAGGACCTTTATCTAGTCTCTCTCAAGCTTAATAAGGATCCACTGAGAACCAGAACATTGGAGATATTGAGTTGGGCAAATAAAATGATGGCTACCGGCTGATAACCAGTGATGTTGTCACTGAAATCGTCTTCTGAGCTTCAGAGATTCTACATTCAATCGTTAATGGTGGTGCACATTTACTGCAATATATTTGTAATTTATAAAGCATTTTTAATTTATACAGTAACAAATATGGGACAATGGCAATAATCTCCATAAAATGTATTTGTCATTGTATTAATATTGGGGGGAATTTTTTTATGTACATTTTTTGTATCGTGGAAGATGAAACATTTAGAAATGATTCCAGTAAGGTGCTACAGAAATGTTTGTGGTGTCATTTAAATAAAAGATAATAGTAAATAATAATTTATATTGGTATGGTTAAAAGTCCTCTGGAATCAAAGTGATGGTGAAAATTATTCTGAAAATTGGGGACATTTTGGAACTTTGTCCATATAAATGTAAAAGACACCAAAATGTGCATAGAAGCTGATGCAGAGTTGAGCAAAAAATGGCTGAAATTGCTATTGTTGTATGCATTTATGTGACCACACTGCCCATATCTGTACTCTTGGTTTCACAGCCTTGACCACTTGCACCAGCCCCATCCTTGGTAGAGAAGATGCATCTGAAAACAGCATCCCGCAGTTGCGTTGGCACACCGTCACCCACCACAGTTAAACTTAGCTTTAGAATGCCCCATTACCATCCGAGTTGAGCATGACTCATCATCTCCCATACTTCCGTACGGTCAGTGGCGGAGCATGCATGGTGCAAAAACACACAAGATCCATGCACAAGAAGGTTTGCATTCAACTTTGCATTGGTCCCACTGTTATTAATATTTAATTCTACAATGATACTATAGTTTTTTGGGGGGTTTGTTGTAGGGTCAATTCTTCCTTTGACTGCACTGATTTTCCCATGATTGTGCTGGCCTAAGTATTTAGAACTATATTTCCTATACTTCTAGAGCCTCATACTACATAGTATAGGGGCATATTTATTAAAGAAAATGTGCTGGTGTTTTTGGAAGTACCAACAAATGTTAAGGATCCCCAGTATTACCATGGAAGGCTTGCAGTGAATATCTCTGATATCTACCACAGTCCCTCCATTTCTGAGTGCTACGAAGCCTCCTTAAGTTTCTGTGGGGGCTGCTGTATTGTGGGTTTTACCAAGCTCCGGAATGCAAAGCTGCTGTTAGCCTTTAGCAGCCTTTGGGCTACTATATGGCACATTAGCCACAGGGGATCTGTAGCAGGAAGCAAAGTGATAGTGGAAACTGTTACACTGCTTCCGGCTCTTCGCCGGGACGTTCTCTTATCGGAGCCTCTCTCCCGGCAAGGGCATAATGCTAAATTCAGGTGAAAATTTTAATTTTCACCTTGTGGATTTAGAGGAAAGTTAATTATCAAAATCTGCATTATAAGTGTGGCTTGTAATAAAACTGGCCCTTAGTAAGTATTTACTGGGTGGTAGGCAGACATCTAGGTATCCAGAAGAATACAATGTGTTTAGTAAAAATTAAAGGAAGGTCAACACAGTAGAGTTGTTTGAAGGCATTAAGGGGTCTAGATAAGTCCTACAAGTTATATACTGTAGTGCAACTTTGGTTCATTTTTGGGGTGTGGGTCCCCCTGGATTGCGTTGGTTAATCTGTCTCAGGGCACCGTATTATAACACATTTTCCTTTATAACACATTTTAACCCTTCACTGTGTGTGTTTAATATATATGTACTTCACTTTTTTATTTTCATTCTTTGTATGCAGCTGCAGCTGCTCCTAACTATCTCTTTACACTGCACTTTTCTTACTATGGTGGTGCCCTGGGGCGGCTTGGCTGGGCCAGTTTTGGGGGGTCCTGTGCTCTGGATTTGAACCCTAGTATGTTAGGGACCTACAAGAAAGAGGTTACCTGGATATGGTGGGTAGGCCCATAACCTTGGCCATGATTATGCTAAAAACCTCTATTGATTGCAAAATTTTATTGCATTTATATATATTATTAATAATTTGGAGTTGTGCACCTGAGATGTGTTCGTTTTTTCAATCTATACCACCTCTCTTGGCAAACTAATCAGCTCTTTTGGATTTCAGTACCATCTGTATGCGGATGATACTCAAGTCTACCTATCCTCCCCAGATTTATCTCCATCTGTATTGGTCCGTGTCACTGAATGTCTTTCTGCCATTTCATCTTGGATGTCATCTCGCCACCTGAAACTTAATATTTCTAAGACAGTATTAATTATATTTTCACCGGCCAATAACAGTTACCAACCTGATCTCTCTATCACTGTTGATAACTCGACCATCCACCCTGCCCCACAAGCTCGCTGCCTAGGTGTCATCCTTGACTATGAACTGTCCTTTGTTCCCCACATTCAATCTGTCTCAAAATCATGTTACATACATTTAAAAAACATATTAAAAATTTGACCATATCTCACACAAGACACTGCAAAAACTCTAATCCATGCATTTATTATTTCCCGCATTGACTATTGCAATAGCCTCCTTACTGGTCTTCCCAAAAACAGGCTATCACCATTACACTCCCTTATGAATGCAGCTGCAAGGCTTATCTTCCTTGCAAATACAAAATACTTTCACTTACACATAAGGCTATTAACCAAACCACACCAACATACATCTCTTCACTCATCTCAAAATATCTCCCAACCCGACCTCTCCGCTCAGCACAAGATCTGCATCTTTCATCCCCATGCATTACTTGCTCCCATTCATGGTTACAGGACTTTCTTCGCGCTGCACCCACTCTATGGAATGAACTACCTCGCACAATAAGACTTTCCTCTAGTCTCTAATCCTTCAAGTGTTCCCTGAAAACTCACCTCTTCAGGCAAGCTTATCAGATTCCAGAACCTCCCACATAACCTTCATAGCTTCCATATCTAATTACATCCCCTTTTATAGTCCACACACAATCTCACACATCATCTTTCTCTCACATCCTCATGACATTTGGTTGACATTCCTGTGTGACTGGATCATGCAGCCAACCAAGAAACTGTGTATTCTGGCTGGACCAAAATGCAATATATAGCACCTATCCCTGTGTATCAATGCCTATTTCCCTATAGATTGTAAGCTTGCGAGCAGGGCCTTCCTACCTATATATCTGTCTGTTATTACCCAGTTTTGTTCTATTAATGCTTACAATTGTAAAGCGCAACGGAATATGCTGCGCTATATAAGAAACTGTTAATAAATAAATAAAAATAAATAAATTCATCAAGAAGGTAAAGCAGGATATCTCCTGCTTATCTTCCTCTTGTGGAATGGCCCGCTGTCCCCATACACTAGTATCACAGATATCTCCTACTTACCTTCCTCTGGCGGAATGGCCCACTGTCTCCATACACTAGTATCACAGATGTCTCCTACTTACCTTCCTCTGACGGAATGGCCCGCTGTCCCCATACACTAGTATCACAGATATCTCCTACTTACCTTCCTCTGGCGGAATGGCCCGCTGTCCCCATACACTAGTGTCACAGATATCTCCTGCTTACCTTCCTCTGGTGGAATGGCCCACTGTATCCATACACTAGTATCACAGATATCTCCTACTTACCTTCCTCTGATGGAATGGCCCGCTGTCTCCATACACTAGTATCACAGATATCTCCTACTTACCTTCTTCTGACGGAATGGACCGCTGTCCCCATACACTAGTATGAGAACAGAATTCATCAAGCTCCGAAAATACAATATTTTCAGAGCTTGACTGAGGGAGCATTTGCCATCTACAGATGGCGACTGCTCCTGCACTCTCCGCTCACCCTGCTTCTTCCCTATGAGAAAGAGTCCCAGGTTGCGAAGAGGGATCCTTTCAGATCCCTCTGCCCCTGTCCGGCTCCTTCCGCCGGACATCAGGGCACTTGTGCGCATGCGTGACCTGTAGGAGCAGTGAAAATATTCTCTGAAAGGACCAGTTAAAAAACTCGTGGAGACAGCAGATTTTCGGATCAACTGTCTGCGCCGGAGCAATGATGAATTGTTATGGTGCTCGCACCGAGGAGGAATGTTAATTATCGGGGGCCGTTCACACCCCGATAATTAACATAATGAATAGAGCCCTAAATAAGTTAAACCTTATACATGTAGAAAAAAAAGTGTATCAGCAAGGTTTAATTAGTGAAGATGTTAAACAAAACGGGGACACCATTGTGATGTGTTTCACATTGAAAGATTCAGGGAAAATGGCTCCGTTTACATTTAGAGAAAAAAATATACAGTATTTCCTTTTTGTTGCCATTCACATTGTTGTTGTTATAGAAACCATAATGTGCGCTGTGCTGGGCATGCAGGGTATATTCTGGCAGAACCTCACAGGGCTTTTGACTCTTTATTTCTGCCCTTAGCTCCCCTTATACTGGCTCACTCCTTATGTCTTCTGTTTGTCTCCCCCTTCCCTTTAGACTGTAAGCTCCATGAGCAGGGGCACCAATAGGGGGGGGAGCGGGTACTAATTACCGGGGCTTGCTGGAGGGGCCCGGCGCCGCCCCCCCTCCCTCTTACATCAAAGCAGCCCAGCACACGCTGCTGTGTGCTGGGCTGCACTGGAAGACTGCTCGCGGCTGCTAAGTAGCAGCCACAGCAGTCTCCTATGCCTGTGGGGAGAGCGATCACACTGGCTATGCGCCGGTCTGAGAGGATCACAGCACCCCTCTCCTCAGTGTGCAGCGCCACGTAGAATGTTACTTCTTTCCCCTAAAGGGGCATGGCCACGCCTTCTGCGATTAGGCCACTCCCCCTTCTTCCCCCAGGCCCGGCGTGACTGTCGGTGTCCCCTGTGCATGAGCAGGGTCCTACGTCCTCCTGTTCTCATTATCTACTTCTCTTACACACCAGCTACACTCTACCCCTCCTCCTTGGGGTCTGTGCACCGGACTCCACTCTTCTGTTGTTTTAACTTCTTCAGATAACCTAGACCCATTATCTGCGCCCACACAGCTACAAGTTTCACCTTACACTGTATATTTCCATTGCACTCCCTGAATCAGTGGCTGTGTTAAGAGTTGTAGTTGCTATTTGTTATTTGTCTACTGTATTGTACTTTACTGTCTTTTGGTTCTGCCCTCTGTATGGCACTGCAGACTTGTAGCGGTCTATAAATAAAGTTTATTAATAATGATAATAGTAATACATCCCAATACCTTAAGTCATCAGAGAAAGATAAAACCGAAAGTGATGTTGATTTGTATTAAATTTCTGCAACACCTACTTAGTTTTACAAATGTCATTATCACTGGGATTCACTAATGATGGGGTTGGTCATGGAAACACCAGCACCATCTTCCAGATGCATTACTGCTCAGAGACACATGACGTATTGTGTTAGGAACCTTGCTTTGTAATTAGGGGTGTGCACCGGCCACTTTTCGTGTTTTGTGTTTGGGTTTTGGATCTGGATCTTTCTTCGTGTTTTGGATCTGGATTGGTTTTGCCAAAACCACCCTTCCGTGTTTTGGGTTCTGGGTTTTGTGTTTTGGATCTGTATTTTTTTTAAAAAAAGCATAAAAACAGCTAAAATCACAGAATTTGTAGGTTTTTCTGCTCCTATGCTATTATTAACCTCAATAACCTTAATTTCCACTCATTTCCAGTCTATTCTGAACACCTCACACCTCACAATAGTGTTTTTATGTCCAAAACGTTGCACCGAGGTAGCTGGATGACTATGCTAAGCGACACGAGTGGGCGGCACAAACACGTGACCCATCTAGGCGTGAAACTGCAGTGGCAGACAGGATGGCAGTTTGAAAAACTAGGCCCCAAACTGTACATAATGCAAAGAAAAAAAAGAGGTGCAAGATGGAATTGTCCTTGGGCCCTCCCACCCACCCTTATGTTGTATAAACAGGACATGCACACTTTAACAAACCAATCATTTCAGCGCCAGGGTCTGCCACACAACTGTGGCTGAAATGATTGGTTCGTTTGGGCCCCCACAAAACAAGCTGGCAATTAATGTGTCCCTGCACAAACTGGCTCTATGGAGGCAAGATGTCATCCTCATCCTCCTCATCCACCGATTCCTCACCCTCTTCAGTGTGTACATCCTCATCCTCACAAAGTATTAACTCGTCCCCACTTGAATCCACCACCACAGGTCCCTCTGTACCTTCTGGAGGCTGGTCTCCCTGGAAGAGCTGATAATTCATTTTGATGAACATCATCTTCTCCACATTCTGTGGAAGCAACCTCCTACGCCTTTCGCTGACAAGGTTCCCGGCTGCACTAAACACTCTTTCGGAGTACACACTGGAGGGGGGGCAACTCAGGTAAAATAGAGCCAGTTTGTACAGGGGCCTCCAAATTGCCTCTTTTTCCTGCCAGTACAGGTATGGACTGTCTGCCATGCCTACTTGGATGCTGTCACCGATGTAATCCTCCACCATTCTGTCAATGGTGACAGTATCATATGCAGTGACAGTAGACATGTCAGAAATTGTTGCCAGGTCCTTCAGTCCGGACCAGATGTCCAAACTTGGTCCTGCCTGCCCTGCATCACCGCCAGCGGGTTGCTTAGGATACCTAAGTTTTTTCCTGGCAGCCCCAGTTGCAGGAGAAAATGAAGAAGGAGCCGTTGACGTGTCACGTTCCGCTTCAGCTGACAGTGTGTTCACCAGCAGGTCTTTGCACCTCTGCAGGCTTGTGTCGGCCGGAAAGAGAGACACCACATAGGCTTTAAACCTAGGATCGAGCACGGTGGCCAAAACGTAGTGGTCTGATTTCAACAGATTGACCACCCTGGAATCCTGGCAAAGCGAATGAAGGGCTTCATCCACAAGTCCCACATGCCGAGCGGAATCGCTCCGTCTTAGCTCCTCCTTCACTTTCTCCAGCTGCTTCTGCAAAAGCCTGATGAGGGGAATGACCTGACTCAAGCTGGCAGTGTCTGAACTGACTTCACGTGTGGCAAGTTCGAAGGGCTGGAGAACCTTGCACAACACGGAAATCATTCTCCACTGCGCTTGAGTCAGGTGCATACCCCCTCCTTTGCCTATGTCATAGGTGGATGTATAGGCTTGTATGGCCTTTTGCTGCTCCTCCATCCTCTGAAGCATATAGAGGGTTGAGTTCCACCGCGTCACAACCTCTTGCTTCAGGTGATGGCGGGGCAGGTTCAAGAGTGTTTGCTGGCGCTCCAGTCTTCGGCACGCAGTCGCTGAATGGCGAAAGTGGCCAGAAATTTTTCGGGCCACCCAAAGCGTCTCCTGCACGCCCCTGTCGCTTTTCAGAAAATTCTGCACCACCAAGTTTATTGTGTGAGCAAAACATGGGACGTGCTGGAATTTGCCCAGATGTAATGCCCGCACAATATTGGTGGCGTTGTCAGATATCACAAATCCCCAGGAGAGTCTAAGTGGGGTAAGCCACTGGGCGATGATTTCCCTCAGTTTCTCTAAGAGGTTGTCGGCGGTGTGCCTCTTACTGAAACTGGTGATACACAGCGTAGCCTGCCTTGTAACGAGCTGGCATTTCTGAGATGCTGCTACTGGTGACGCTGCTGCTGTTGCTGCGTAAGGTGATACATCTACCCAGTGGGCTGTCACAGTCATATAGTCCTTAGTCTGCCCTGTTCCACTTGTCCACATGTCCGTGGTTAAGTGGACATTGTGTACAACGGCATTTTTCAGGACACTGAGGACACTTTTTCTGACGTTTCTGTACAGTCTCGGTATCGCCTGCCTAGTGAAGTGGAATCTAGACGGGATTTGGAACCGTGGACACACTACCTCCATCAATTGTCTAAATCCCACTGCACTAATGGCGGATACCGGACGCACGTCTAACACCAACATAGCAGTCAAGGCCTCAGTTATACGTTTTGCTTCAGGATGACTGCTGTCGTACTTCATCCTCCTCGCTAAGGACTGTTGGAGGGTCAATTGTTTAGTAAAAGTAGTGGTGTTCCTACTTCCTCTCTGGGATGATGAACGACTCCCAGCAGCAGCAACAGCAGCAGCGGCAGCAGTAGGCGTAGCAATGCAGGATCCTCCAGAGGAATCCCGGATAGGAGAGTCAGTCATGCCAGTGACATGGCCTGCAGGACTACTTCCGATCCTGACTAAGGAGGAAATTGACGAGGAGGGAGTTGACGGTGTGGTTTGCAGGCACTTGGATACAACAGGACAACGGGATTTAGGTGTCCCTGGACTGCTTACGGTCTTGGCCAAAGTTTCTGAACTTGACAGTAACTTTTTATGAACGCGCTGCAGGTGCCGTATAAGGGAGGATGTTCCTAGGTGGTTGACGTCCCTACCCCTACTTATTTCACCTTTACATATGGTACATATGGCAAGACAGTTGTTGTCCGGATTTGGATAGAAATATTGCCAGACCAAAGAGGTGGAATGTTTGGTCTTCTGCCCAGGCATGACCGTGATGGGCTTTTTCATCCCACGGACAACAACTGTCTCCCCCGGAGCCTGATTTAAACAAACCACATCACCATCAGAATCCTCCTCGCCAACTTCCTCCTCAGCGCCAGCTACACCAGTATCCTCATCCTGTTGTACTTCAACAGTGACATCTTCAATTTGCATATCAGCAAGTGGACTGTGGGTGCTCCTTTCAGCACTTGCAGGGGGCGTGCAAATGGTGGAAAGAGCCACCTTTTCCCGTCCAGTGCTGGGAAGGTCAGGCATCGCAACCACCACCACACTTGGACTCTCCTTGGGGATTTGTGATATCTTCTTAGAAAGCACAGTTCTTCGCTGTGCTTTTGCCAGCTTAACTCTTTTGATTTTTTTAGTGGGAGGAGGGCTTCCATCGTCATGTGAAGCTGAACCACTAGTCATGAACATACTAGGGATCGACCTTAGCCGTTCCTTGCCACTCCGTGTCGTAAATGGCATATTGGCAAGTTTACGTTTCTCTTCAGCTGATTTAAATGTCTTTTTCAAGGTCATTTTCCTGAACTTTGCCATTTGGGATTGTATGTGCCCTCTACTATGACATTGGGCATCGGCCTTGGCAGACGACGTTGATGGCATGTTATCGTCTATGTCATGACTAGTGGCAGCAGCTTCAGCACTAGGAGGAAGTGGTTCTTGATCTTTCTCTATTTTATTTTTATCGGAGAAAGTTTGGTCCTCCATTTATGTTATATCGATTTGATATATACGTGCGGCTAAACACAGAAAATAATTTTTTTTTTGGTTTGGACTGGAGTGTACTTTGTGGGTTACAGCACCCTTTAACGGTCAAGCCAGCCGGCCCTTTACTTATGACACAGGCGCACGCTTGGCACTACTTTGTTGATGCACGTGCGGCTACTGCGCACACAATTCACAAACACAGAAAATAATTTTTTTTTTGGTTTGGACTGGAGTGTACTTTCGGGGGTTACAGCACCCTTAACAGTCAAGCCAGCCGGCCCTTTACTTATGACACAGGCGCACGCTTGGCACTACTTTGTTGATGCACGTGCGGCTACTGCGCACACAATTCACAAACACAGAAAATAATTTTTTTTTGGTTTGGACTGGAGTGTACTTTCGGGGGTTACAGCACCCTTTAACGGTCAAGCCAGCCGGCCCTTTACTTATGACACAGGCGCACGCTTGGCACTACTTTGTTGATGCACGTGCGGCTACTGCGCACACAATTCACAAACACAGAAAATAATTTTTTTTTGGTTTGGAGTGGAGTGTACTTTCGGGGGTTACAGCACCCTTTAACGGTCAAGCCAGCCGGCCCTTTACTTATGACACAGGCGCACGCTTGGCACTACTTTGTTGATGCACGTGCGGCTACTGCGCACACAATTCACAAACACAGAAAATAATTTTTTTTTGGTTTGGACTGGAGTGTACTTTCGGGGGTTACAGCACCCTTTAACGGTCAAGCCAGCCGGCCCTTTACTTATGACACAGGCGCACGCTTGGCACTACTTTGTTGATGCACGTGCGGCTACTGCGCACACAATTCACAAACACAGAAAATAATTTTTTTTTGGTTTGGACTGGAGTGTACTTTCGGGGGTTACAGCACCCTTTAACGGTCAAGCCAGCCGGCCCTTTACTTATGACACAGGCGCACGCTTGGCACTACTTTGTTGATGCACGTGCGGCTACTGCGCACACAATTCACAAACACAGAAAATAATTTTTTTTTTGGTTTGGACTGGAGTGTACTTTGGGGGTTACAGCACCCTTTAACGGTCAAGCCAGCCGGCCCTTTACTTATGACACAGGCGCACGCTTGGCACTACTTTGTTGATGCACGTGCGGCTACTGCGCACACAATTCACAAACACAGAAAATTTTTTTTTTTTGGTTTGGACTGGAGTGTACTTTTGGGGGTTACAGCACCCTTTAACGGTCAAGCCAGCCGGCCCTTTACTTATGACACAGGCGCACGCTTGGCACTACTTTGTTGATGCACGTGCGGCTACTGCGCACACAATTCACAAACACAGAAAATAATTTTTTTTTGGTTTGGACTGGAGTGTACTTTCGGGGGTTACAGCACCCTTTAACGGTCAAGCCAGCCGGCCCTTTACTTATGACACAGGCGCACGCTTGGCACTACTTTGTTGATGCACGTGCGGCTACTGCGCACACAATTCACAAACACAGAAAATAATTTTTTTTTTGGTTTGGACTGGAGTGTACTTTGGGGGTTACAGCACCCTTTAACGGTCAAGCCAGCCGGCCCTTTACTTATGACACAGGCGCACGCTTGGCACTACTTTGTTGATGCACGTGCAGCTACTGCGCACACAATTCACAAACACAGAAAATAATTTTTTTTTTGGTTTGGACTGGAGTGTACTTTGGGGGTTACAGCACCCTTAACGGTCAAGCCAGCCGGCCCTTTACTTATGACACAGGTGCACGCTTGGCACTACTTTGTTGATGCACGTGCGGCTACTGCGCACACAATTCACAAACACAGAAAATAATTTTTTGTTTTGGTTTGGACTGGAGTGTACTTTCGGGGGTTACAGCACCCTTAACGGTCAAGCCAGCCGGCCCTTTACTTATGACACAGGCGCACGCTTGGCACTACTTTGTTGATGCACGTGCGGCTACTGCGCACACAATTCACAAACACAGAAAATAATTTTTTTTTTGGTTTGGACTGGAGTGTACTTTCGGGGGTTACAGCACCCTTAACGGTCAAGCCAGCCGGCCCTTTACTTATGACACAGGCGCACGCTTGGCACTACTTTGTTGATGCACGTGCGGCTACTGCGCACACAATTCACAAACACAGAAAATAATTTTTTTTTGGTTTGGACTGGAGTGTACTTTCGGGGGTTACAGCACCCTTTAACGGTCAAGCCAGCCGGCCCTTTACTTATGACACAGGCGCACGCTTGGCACTACTTTGTTGATGCACGTGCGGCTACTGCGCACACAATTCACAAACACAGAAAATATATTATTTTTTTAGCACTTGGGGGGAGCACCCCTGATGGACAGAGCATCCCCTGGACAACACTACAGCACTCCTTTAGGACTGGGACACTGCACAGGACTTTGGAGTGGACACAGCCCCTATGGAGAACTGACTGCACAACACAGTCCAGCCAGCCCCTATGGACTTTGAAGTAGTGGACACAGCCCCTATTAACAACAGCAGCACAGCACAACACAGCCAGCCCCTATGGACTTTGAAGTAGTGGACAACAGCAGCACTACACTACACTACACTACACTACACAGCCCTAACTCCCACCCTCCCTCTTCACTGTCCACAGCCGAGTGAGAAAATGGCGCCGACGCGGGTACCTTATATAGGATCCAAAACCCGCGAGACTCGGAAGGCGGGATGATGACGTTTTGCCTCGATTTCAGATCCGAGTCAGGTGGGAAAAGTCGAGCCTGACTCGGATCGGACTCGGATCGGGGGGGCTCGGGGGGGTTCGGATTTCAGAAATCCGAACCCGCTCACCCCTACTTGTAATAGATAATTCTAGCCAGGACACAATGCTGTAGCTGATCCCTTGCATTCATATATCATTGCTAGTGATTGAGATTAGTAAAACTGTTATTTAATAATGAGATATAAATAGACATATCGAATTAGCTACTTAAAGCCCAATAAATATAAATATTCTTCAATGTGACACCTTTATGTGTAGAGAGTAATGTACCCCGCCTCCTGCAGTGTGTGCTCGTTTCATCATGAATCAATATACCACTTAACAAACCAATGCCCTTTCCAAAATGCCAATCTCCCCAGTAATCATATACACTTAGAAGTCTGGTAGAATTGTACAAAGAGATCTGTCTACATTTGCATTTTATTATATAATGCATCCTTTCCACCTTTTCTGGTTTCTATAATGTATTCCTAAAGTGAAACAAATAATAGTACATCAAGACAACAGGAAAATGTTAAAATAAATATATACCTTATCAGGTTGCCTTTTATTTTTATGCCTGTTATATCCAGATGAAATGCTTTTATTATATCTATGCTTATAAATATTACATTGAGTTGCCATATAATAGCTTGCCTCCTGAGCATGAATGAATATATCCCGTAGCAAAAAAACATCTAAAGGCTCAAATATATACATAAAACCAAACAAGACAGCTAGTGTAAACTTGCAAACTGTAATGTAGTTTTATACAATAAGTAGTCCTTACATTTAAGTGCGTTCATTACTTACACATCACAGAAGCAGCCATGCTGTCTGTTCAGCCAATATTTGTAATAATGCACCCTATGAATTCAGTTTGAAGTAGTGTGAAAGGGAATTTATTCCGTCGGGATGTTGCCACCTACTAACAGCAGTATGCCAATGTCATTGTATAACTGCTGGGAGCCAAAATTTGAAAGAGAAAAAAGTAGGGATGGCCGTCGGTGGGTTAATTATCGATGGTCACCATTAATGGTACCATTGGTGGTTAACTTCGATGGTATGAAACCATCGGTGGGGAACCATCAATCCCGCTCTATTACTCACCGTGCAGCAGGCCAATCAGAGGTGGAGTGGGGTTTCAAGGATCACATAGGGGGGAACAGATTTTGGTTACATGTCCCGATGCCAGCGAGAAAAAAAAATTGCGAACTCTGTGCCATTGATGGCGGAGAACCATTGGATCTCTGCCATCGATGGCAAAACCTTCAGCTGTCTGTGATTAACCATCAATGAATGTTAACCATCGATGGACAATGGCCATCCCAAGGAAACATTCTGGTAATGAATTTTAACTTGAAATGGCAGAAGAAACATTAAAGACATGGGAAGTTATATAACATCTACATATGACCTTTTATATAAGGAAAATTTCCCCCAACTATTACTTAAACTTCAGGCCAAACTGAGCAACTGGATAAATCTAATCATCTCATGGCAAGGCATAATTCTAGCCATGAGATGATTAGATTAGATTTAGATTTAAGTTAAGATTAATTCTATCCCTAAATGGTTGTATGTTTTCCAAATACTCCTGGTTGCTGTTCCACTAACTCTGCTAAGCGATATCCATATAGATGCATACTTGCCTACTCTCCCGATTCAGCCGGGAGCCTCCTGAAAATCGAGTGGAGCTCCTGGCCCCCCAAAAATCAGACAAGTCTCCCGGGCGGCGTTCCCTCCGCAGCGTCCACACAATTCCTTGCAGCGGGGAGGCCATTGATGCAAGATCCGCTGAATCACATCATCATGACTCCGCCCCCTGCTTCACAGTTCCGGTAATTTCGGCATTGTGTCATAACCCGCTCCTCCCCTAATGCCAGAGTAATATCACCGGCTGAGCCCCCCCTATGCCGGGCCACGCCCCCCTCTATACTGAATGTCAGCAAGTATGTATAGATGTTGTCCGATTTATCTGAGCAGCAGACTTCCAAAAATATCCTCAAACATACTCAATATATAGAGTTCCAGATGTAAAATCCAACTTTCAGCAGCCCTCTATTTACATGCTGTGGCTATTGTGTCTCTCCTGGATTCCAACCTTCTGTGTAAGTACAGGCTAATAGATTTATGGCACTAAGCAAATCGCACAGGCCAGCACATCATGGGTTACCACCAAATGGGGAATTTGCATTCAATCTCTGGGATCAGAATGCATATAAGGGTAACCTCTCCAACCTTAGCTCCCACATGATTCAGTATTTGGAACAATCCGGCATTTTTCCTGGGAATGTCTACTAATATCTGCTATCAGGCCATTGACAAATTCTACCATCATAAACATTAAGGCTATTTTTTTTTTTAAATAACATTTTTTAAATTAATTTTCACAGAGAAGAATTCAAGTAAAACAAACTGGTTTTTGAACAGTTATCAGTAACAGAATAACAATTACTAGAGAAAGAGCACAGATATTCCGTACAGTTCAATACAAACAACAGCTAAAGTAAAAGTTTAAATCGCTGAACATTAGTCAGGTTCAAACAAGAACAATACAATATACAAAGTAAAAAACAACAACAACAATAGTAAAAATAATAACTCAAATATTTACTTACACAAACTAAAAAAACCTGAAATTAAATAGAAATAAGTATGTGCTGCGTCCTACCAGGCTTGTCCAAGTAAGTATGAGGGGTCAGTGGCATATCTATAATGGATGCACAGGGGCCCCTGGGTCCAAGGGAGCCAACACCATACACCCTGCACCCATTTATTCTATACTTACCTCTCCGAAGTCCTGCGACGGTGGTAGCAGCGCTGTACAAATCACCGACAAAATGGCCATTTTCCTGGCATTTTGCGCATGTGCAGTAGGGAATTTGCCGGGAATTTGGCTGCCACGCCATTTTCCTGGTGACCAGCACATGTGCAGTTGACTCTGGCAGCGAGTCTACTAGTGCCCAGAGTCTGCTGCTGCGCTCAGCATGCTTCCGGCCGCCGAGTAGAGAGGAGGGGGCCCCGGACGGAGACTGCACAGACGCTCTCTCCTCTCTTAATACGCCCCTGGAGAGGAAGGTGAGGTTGACAAACATTCATATACAGTAGGTTAAAGACTCAGAAAAGATGTAATCCTAAATAAGGACCTCTAAACACTGTGCAACTGAAGCTGCTGTATCAGATAGATTAGTGATAGATTAGTGATTTGTCTGGTTTGGTTTAACATCTGATATGAAAAGGGGTGAAAGAGAAATCCTCTCATGGAGAATGAGTTTTTGCACTAGCGTGAAATCACCGTCAGCCATGGGCACATACAATACGACGTCGTTCACAGACATTATGAGATGTACACACCCGCCGATGTAGCATTTATAGATCATTCGTCACTCGATAGAACAATATATCATTCAGGTGTGTACCCAGCTTAGATCCAAACTTTTGAGCGGTACAAATAGAATTGCCATTTGCATTCCATTCTATAGATATTTATTCTTCTCACCAGTATTCTCTACTATTCTGCTGAAACCAAAATATATTCATAAAGAAAATACTTTTGTTTGTCCTGTTCAGTGCCCCCTGCACGTATACCAAGTTGACGAGAGCTGGGGGATTGTTTTTAAGAGGAACTACATGTCTACTTACTGTATTTGAACATTATTGTCAATCAAAATAGTTTTTATTAATTTTTTTTACACCAGAAAAACCTAATTCTGTCTCCCTGAATCTGAACGGATCTGGGTTTCAAATAAACAGAGAACGCTGTGTAAATCCCCTCACAAACAATCCAATTAATGTGGTTCAGTATGGGAGCAAAATGAGTCCTCTTTAGAACTCCATAGACAGAATTTGTCATGGAAAAAACTAATTTCACAATTGTTTACCAATAAAGGCAGATATTATAAAGCATTTCTGCCGCAATGATAGGGAATTGGATAGCTTTAACCCCATCTTCCCAGGGTTCTCCCATATAATGGAAGCATCTGCAATGTATCTAAAATCCTTGCTAAGAGGCATATCCAATTAGGTGCGAGTTTACCAAAAATATTCTACCTGCAACATTTTCCCCGCAGGGGCGAGATTTTTGGTATCCAATTAGGTGCTGGGTTTTGATATTTTTTTGAGTGCTCAAATTTTTTTTAAGCCCCTCCAGAGCAGGTCTAATTTTTCTTATAATCCATATTTTTAGGAATAATTGTCTGCACCCCTTTGGACAGTCCCCCTAATGACTAATTAAGCAATTGGAAGTTTCCAATTAGCTTATTGGAGCCTCAATTACTCACCTTCCGCAGGGCTGTCCTCCTGCACAGTCCCTTCTCCAGCATTGCAGACAGCTTCCATGGACCTGTCGGGCATAGGACCGGTACTACCCTAACCCTGCATCCCATCTCCGCACATACTACCTACTCTACACTACCACTAACCCTGCATCACCTCCCCGTACACACTACCTACACTACCGCCACTAACTCTGAACCCGCCCCATCCACACACACTACCTAGTATACAACACTACACTACCATCACTAACCCGCACACACTACCTACACTACACTACAGCCGTTAACCCTACACCTCCCCCCCCACACACACACACTACCTGCACTACACTGCCCCTAACCTAGCCAGGAATTACATCTCCCATAAGCCTCCTCATCCTTTTACCATCCTTCACTGCAACTTGACCAACAGGCGGTGGACTGACAGTGAGGCGAGAGACCAGGGAGTGGCCGGAACTCATCCATGAGTGCCCAGTATTCCGTACCACATTGAAATTTTGCTAAAAAAAATGCAACCATGTTTTGTTAGACACGATGGGTATCGGGAGTGCTCATAGCTGAGGTAATCCAAAATTGGGCACAAGGTGCGCAAATTTGGACATTAGTCTGAGAATGGACTTGAATTTTCGCATACATCCCTCTATTACACGCTATGCAAGTGTTACATGAAAGGCTCCAGTTTCTACATCCAGCTCCAATACAGTACATACAGTATATAAAATGTCCAATCGTGTATGGTCATTACTTTGACACATGTTTTTAATAGGAAAGTCACACAAATTGAGAGACAGTGAGGGTTCATCTCTGCTCACACAGGCACATTGTATAGCTCAGGGTTGCTTGTACCTGGCTAACCTGCATAAACAGGATGGGGAGAGCGAAGCTCAGAACTTTGTATTGAGAGGAGGACTTGAGCCATCAGTCTAGCCGTGGCATACAGTACCTTCCAGAGATAGAAGTTTGTGATCAGTTTTTCTTATAACAAGATATTTTTGAGTCTCTAATTTCTCTTCTCCCTCAAACGTTTCAGCCGTTCAATGTGATCCTGGGGTCTAGAATGATTTACATATGTACCTCACTTATGACTATTTCATTCCCTCATTAGAGTTACATACATAGAAAAAGCAATGGAAACCAATTTATTCAAAAACAACCGGACCTAAATCGTCATTCCCATTCTTCTATGTACAAAATTCAAATGGCAAATCCATAACCTGCAGTTACAAAAACTTTAGGTTTATCTGGCAGGAAAAAAAAAAAATCAGCCATAAACAGAGGTGACCGCGATAGACGAGAGGGATAAAATTGCAGCTATTTTGCTTGT
This sequence comes from Taudactylus pleione, assembly GCA_031769625.1. Classification (NCBI taxonomy): domain Eukaryota; kingdom Metazoa; phylum Chordata; class Amphibia; order Anura; family Myobatrachidae; genus Taudactylus; species Taudactylus pleione. Next base: position 3,111,876 of record JAUIMM010000314.1, on the reverse strand, counting down.
CATTGTGTGAAAAACAAATGTTAATAAATGAACCGCCTCCTTCTCCTTACCGCCCCCTTCTCCTTCCTGACCAAACTGTGCTACTGAGCATCCGTCCCAGATGTGGACACATCTGCATTATAAAATAACCCAACAGATAATGGAAGTTGTGATTGACAATACTTTGTTCCTTCGCCCATGTATATTTATAGCCAACACTTTTCCTGCCTTATGCCTTCGCTTGATACCCATAAAACAGCACAATTTAATAAAAAGAAGTTACAAATATAATTCACACAGTATGTCGTCGGTACGAAAATTGTCTAAGTTATCAGTTCTTGTGCCATCGAGCCTATAGTCATTTTCTCTGGCGAATTATTTATTGAGCCAGTACTTTAAAGAGCTTTATTTGTTTAGTGAACTGTAAAAAGATACCTTGAGTCAAAATAGCTTGAATTCTATTATGAACTAGAAAAAGGATAATGGAAAAAAATATCCATACAAAATACTCATTAGGCCATGTATAATATGCTTTTAAAAATCCCTGACACTCACAATTTCAATCTAGTTGGCAGTGTTTGGGGGATCTCTATTAAATACTGATAGATTGATGGACTGAAAAAGCTAGTGCAGTAGTTATAGGCATGGAATGTGATAAATTATTTGCCCATTGCAGATCACTGTGTCTGCTAGGAATGTTTTAGGCAGAGGGAGCCTCAAGGCTTTATAATGCATTTTGTGTAAAACATCATACATGGGTAAACCAGCTGTCACTGCAAATTAGGTCTGTGATGGCAGCTGATAGCGCAAGGTAGAATTACTTGCAATTATTATAATATATTCATCAAACCAGACAGCTCTGGCCAGATAGCTAGGATTCCAAGTTGTGGGTCATCTTATCATAGCACCTCTTTAATATAATTTCCAAATGATTGGTTTTTTTTTTAGTCTTCCCTTTGGTAATGTCATCGTTTGTTGTAAATCCTAATAATTCCGAAGATGAGAAACATTCTGGAATTCACACAAGTATGGAATTTTTAGATAATGACAATGAAGGATACATAAGGGGAAATCTTGTCTCTGGTAATATTGTACAGTATCCACACCATGTTGTTCCTTGCCCAGGGCATTTAAGTTAGAGCTTATAAGAATGTCGACATAGTTCAAACTGTTGAGAGGCAACATGTCAACATCATCATAATGTCGACATGTTCTTGGAATTGTCGCCATGTGTTAGGGTTAGGCTGCAGCGGAAGTTAGAGTTAGGATGCGCCAGGGGTGGGTTAGGCACTAGGGGGAGGGATAGGGATTAGGGTTAAGGAGAGAGATACTTATTGGAAAGCTGGAGCATTACATGTCTGGGCTGGAAGTGACTGTCACATGGCCGCCGAGACCCAGCAGAGGACACTGAGGCAGTAGGTAAGTGACCACTGGGCCACCAGGAACGGTTTGTTGACAGTTCATCATGTCAACATATCATTCGTGTAGACATGATGAATATTGACATGGTCACTGTCAACAAATCATACCATGCCTCTCCCAGCTGTCCCACTTTTTGGGGACTGTTGGATGGGCTCCATGGCATCTTGTGGCACCTTGGGCTTCCAGACAGGCAACCCAATCAGTTTGTACCAGCCCATCCCATTACATACCCGTGTAATCATCTCATATATAAAGGTACTGTAAGCTTCAGCAGGATAGTAATTAGGAAAAACTTATTTTCTTCACTCCTTAAAGAGGCTGCATTTGGGATCTTTCGGTGGCCATTTTGGTCACACTTTGTGAATACTTGCACACTACATGTCCTTACTGTACCTTGGCTGCGAATGCACATGCCCATTGCTATCATACACAAGGTCACTTCCTATGACTGCACACCCATTATACCCCAAGTCTCGGCCCTCTAGCCAGTCAATTTACCTTAGAGATTGAAAAAGGATGCAAATTGCATTGCAGGCTGACTCTGATTAAGACCTGTGGTCTATTAAATAAACAAAAAAATGGATTTTCTCCAGGATTTTAGCTGGAGAAAGTCATACTTTTGTTCTCTCTACTTTTAGCTACAAAAATCACTGATTTCTGTGTCTTTTCTATCTCCATACACATTCCTGCAGCCCCCACTGGATATAATGGGGGCAGTGCAGGAACGGCATTTATATAGATAAAAGAAACAGCATAACACCCGCCCTCAATGGCATTATGTGTCCTCTTATCTGTATAAATGGAGAAAAGCAGGGAAGAGGCGGTTTCTTCCTGCCTTCCTCCGCTGCCTCGGGCGGCTCCATCACTTCTCCTCACTCGGAAGCTCCCACTCCCCCGCCAGCTCCCTTTTCGGTCTGCTCCTCCCGGCTGCTTCTCCTTCCAGCATCGGGCTGACACCACCAACGCTGATCAGCGCATGCGCAGACAGTGCAAACATCTTTCGCAAATACAAAATATGTTTGAAATCTCCTCGCCGCGGCAGTTCTTTACCGCAAGGGCTGTCCCAATACTTGACTATAGAGATAAAAACAAAGCAAAAAGCAGCATTTTTTTTTTTGTGCAGCTTTTCGCTTTGTTTATTAAATAGACCCTCTCCCTCCTCCGTGTATACAAGCAACAATGATCATTGTGGTCTGGTCTTTAGACGTGAACCGACATTGGTTGTGTAATCTTTGAGGCTTTTTCAGGCACATTTGCACACACCTTCTTGCCATGACCGACAAGCACTTAAGATTTGCCCATGAATACGAGATCTTACTTTATTTCCAACATTCTTTGAAAAACAGTTATCACTTCAGTTGGTTGTTACCCATCCCGGTTGTTTATCTATCTTAAGTAGGGCAGAAATTGTACAATATTTGCAAATTATTATCCTTTGCTTCAAATAAATGGCAAAATGATAAGGGCGCTATTCAATCAATACAAAAAATTCAAAAAATGTAATGGAAGGAACTGTTTTGGGCCCCCAGAACAGCTGCTGTACATTTTTCCTAGTAAACCCACAAAAGGATGGTTGCAATACCAACAGACTATTGTGCCGGTTGTCGAGTATCCTATTGTTGCTCCCAGCACAGCTTAATTGTGAGATCTGTCATCTTTTCCTGACAATAGATTCGAAGGTTTCTACTTGAGTAAAATGACTTGGTGATAGTCACTGTTGGGTCGGATAATTTGCTTCTCTATTTTTAAAATCAATATAAGATCCCTCTCTTTGTGCACAGACATGTTTTTGGTAATGAAAAAAGTAATTCAACTCCGTGTCAAGTAGGCCAGTCATTAGCAGAATATTCCTACAGCGTATTTCATTACTGTTATAAGGTCCCTTGCTTATTTATGACTTTCAGACTTATTTGGGCCACGAGGCCCCAATTCAAGTTCTAGTCTCTTTGATTATTAATATCATTAAATTATGTGCATTTGCCCTACTAGCTTTGATAAAATTATTAAGTTATCAAATGCTTCTACTGTGGGTTTTTATTTGGCTCAGGGGTCATATTGGAATTGATATTACCTACAGTTTATTTTTCAGCTGATAATTTTTAGCATTTGTGATATTTTGATCTTATTTTACATTTTTTTTTGTCAAATTTATTTATTGAAAATTTTCAAATAATACAAAGAACAAACCAAAATCAACATTGTCCATTGATATGACCAATATAGCAAACATTATATAATTAATTATATTAAACAGTAACATATGATTGCATTGGCTATTGGATTGTTAACCATTGACCAGGTAACCACATGGTCGTGCTAACCTCTTGGAGTCCTATTTATTAATGTAAATAACCGCGTTTTGGGAGATTCCTCACCCTCGTCGTCATGGCCCCATCGCATGCTGTTTTAAGCCACAGTTTGAAGTACTGTACAGTAAGGGGGGGCATCATGTCACAAAACTGTGATTTGCAGTATTTTACAGCACCGGGCAGGGCTAGGACGACATGGCTCAAAGTAAATTGTGTCATCCAATCTCCTGGTTACCCACTTCAACCTGACCTGGACAATTCCTGTTCTGAAAAGCTTAGGTTTTCAGCGCTTGGCCCATTTTCTGATGACATCAGCCATTGTAGCCTATTAGCCTAAAGCAAGGCAGGCTCCATGGGTCGGAGCACCCTGTGCCGGCTCAGTTAATAGCGCCCAATATTCGCGCGCGGCTAAGCCACATGCGACCGAAAATGGAGGTGTGACCTAATTACCATAGACCACGCCCCCTAAGTGCCGTTATTTGGAGGCGTCAGGCTGGGAGTAAGCCCAGCACTCCGTCACTAGCAAGGCTTCCCCCAGTCCTCTCCTGGCACTGAATGGATGCCGCGTGCATGCGCACAGCACCCATTTAGCTACCCCAGGGTCCGGCACTGCCGCACAGCTATGGCAGTGTGGGTCCCCAACTTCCCGATTTTGACCACCCACAGGCCACTTCGGACCAAGGGTGTAACAGTGGAACAGTACTGTCCTGCTGACATCGGGATGTTGGGGAATGGTACACCCTCTATGGGGTGGCGCTCTTGTTTAACCACACTGGTCGAACACCCCAAGAGCAGGCCCTGGCCTAAAGTATGATGGGGAAAGATCTGTGGGCATCTAAGAAGTGAAAGACTTCCCAATGAGGAATGTGCTTGCCTGGACAGCCTTTATTCAGCAGCACTGTCCCAACTAGTACGTATTGGTAAATCAGAACTAAACTATGTGATATGAATCATTTATTGGGTGTAAAACCCTGATAGCATTCTAGAAAAAGGAGTGATGCCTTATAAATGATGATGTAACGATGTCAATATGCCATGTTATCTATTGAAATTTTATTACAACCTATTCTAAAAAATTCCAAATGCAAATGCAAGAATAGCTAATAACAGATCGCAATGTCTATATCTATCTATCTATCTATCTATCTATCTATCTATCTATCTATCTATCTATCTATCTATCTAATGTACCAATATTTTGGCCTCAGAAGGGGTGGGTTGATGCGGTTGAAGTGTGGGCGGAATGGGGGCACTTTTTTGTGGAGTGTGCACAATGGTATTGTATAACATTTATCGTTTCCTAGAGTGACAAACTATATGCTATGTTCTATGCAATATATGACATAACGATATTTTGGGAACTATGCTGGTTTATATATATGTATATATATATATATATATATATATATATATATACACAGTATATATATATATATATATATATAATTCACAGAGCACAGCAGTTGTTGTTAATTACAATTATTATGTCACATTGCCTTTTCTCTCCTCTTTCGCTATTCATTTTCAAAATTCCAGCTTTATATTTTATAGATGACACCACTGTCATTTCTGTCCATTTAAAGTAGGGATGTGCAGGCTCGGATAGGTTCGAGTTTGCACGTTGAGTTCGGATTTTTCCCTCCAAAAAAACGGAACTCAGAAAGAGGCTAAATGTCATCTTACATGGACGAACATCATCATTCCTGGACTTTTGTCCAGGAATGATGATGTTCATCCATGTAATATGACGTTTAGCCTCTTTCTGAGTTCCGTTTTTTTGGAGGGAAAAATCCGAACTCAACGTGCAAACTCGAACCTATCCGAGCCTGCACATCCCTAATTTAAAGCGTTCTGTAAATGGGAGACTTTCCCATAGAAAAGTATAACCCTGAAGAAATGTTGCCTTGATTTAAAGAAAAAACAAACAACTTCAGTAGTGTTTTCTAGTGTTGCTTAAAGATCAGGCAATTGGTTTGCCGAGAAATATTTAAATTAATGCAGAGTTGCGGTAGGTGAAAGAGTGAGGGTTGAGATAGACGCTTTCCACAATTGGAGTGCATGGCTCGGCCTCATGGTTTATCGATAGGCAGAATGAGTACCTGCGGAAATTAACTACAGTTACAGTGGAAATTAAATATTTAGCACCCGCTTGCTTGGACCAGCACTGACTTAACATAACATGATGTATTGCTTTAATTTTGCTGTGCTAGATTTTTTATTTTTTTTGATCCAACAGGTGATGGCTGTTAAACAAAGTGCATAGATTTAGCACCACCAGCCTTATGCATGTAAAAGTAGTAGGTGATCTACTGTCACAACATGTAACAGCTATAGAGGTACAGTAGCACTTTACAGGCATGTTCAATTGGGGCATCAGTCAGTATAATTGCTTTTCAGACAGGTCTTATCTGAGTGTTCTCACTTTTATACAGGTTGAAGTTTAAGGGAATATGATGCCCTTTAATTTACTTTGTGCATAGCAGAACATGAATTGTGTGTTGCTTATCTGTATATTAGATAGTATATTTAAACTTTTATTTTCTCTACATAAGCAGACATAAATAAAATATAATTTTTTATGGCTATGAATCTTTGCCTAACACAGAACCAAACTTGCCAAGTCCTGTTTTCTGATGCCTGATAGGGGGCTGGGGACAAGGAGTGTGGGGTCACTCCCAATGGACGCTGCTTGGATAGGTTATGGCATGGTTTATATGGATAGGAGTGTGGACTAAATCATCATGATTTCCCAATAGGGAAGGATGTCAGGTTCACAGATCATATAGTCAGTATGATAGGACACGAAATAGCCAGAGCATGTTCATTGCATTGAACTGTGTGTTTCCATATACGCTATCTAATGTGTCTTTGTTTATTCTCTTCCTCTCATGCAATCATTTCGTTGACCCCAGTGACTGCTGTGAAGAATAAAGGTAGAGGTGAGTTTTGTCTTTGTATAGATTAACACTTATAGAGCACAATACCAATAGCTGTAATATCTGCTGAACAAATGGCTGCTGAACATACTATAGTGGAGGCACTTGTGCCAGCCTATACCTGGATTGTTACTAGTAATAGTTCTTATTGAAAACAAATAACCTTCGTGGAGTCTTCTAACTTGTGTGGTTGAGTAGTTATTGTCTCTAGCAGAGTATGCGTTCGCGAAAAAGTCTTCTCTCTTGCATTTGATGGTTCACATGTAATGCGTAACCCCACTGTTTAGCTAGCCATATGCTGCACGATAGTGCAGAGGGCCAGCAGTCAGGGACAGGGGAGGAGCCCAATAGTTAGAGCTCCTCTGTACACTACACAATGTATGGAAGCGATCACCACATGGTCTCCACGCACAGATTGAAGTTAGCTGAACGACAGTCGGGTGGATTGGACAGGTTTAAAAAACAAAACAAATTATCCAGACAGGGGCATAACTAGACTTAGGCGGGCCCCATAGCAACATTTTCACAGGCCCCCTAGATCTCCGCTTCCCCTCTCAATACTCCCCACACACCTCCTCACTCCCCTCTCCTTGACTTACCCCCTCCGTGGTCACACAGGGCAGGCACACCATCTCTCCCGATCAACTCTATCTCCCCTCCTCACTGACTGATGCTGGGAGGAGGTGGCCACGCCTTCTCCCATTATATCAGTCCATGAGAAGAGCCAGAGGCGGAGCAATCCGGGAGAACGCAACCACAGAGAGGGTGGACGTGACCACGGAGGGGGGGCCGCGACTACAGAGCAGGTAGCCGAGGAGAGAGGAGTGAGGAGGGTGCAGGGGGGAGTGCAGAGGGGAGGGCGTGTGCCAAGCCCTGGAACCATAGGTGCAGACGGAAGGCCCGGCTCCATTGCAGCCGCACCCCCTGCACCTACCGTAGTTACGCCATTGGATCCAGACAATGCAAAAAAAAAAAAGTGTACATATTCTTCTCCGGTTCCCACCAATTGTCCTCAGAGAACTTCTCACTGCCTGCAGACAGAGGGGAGCAATAATACTGTAGTCCTCCACTCCTAAAGTTGGATTGCTGCTTACAAACAGGGGCAGTAAACAACATCTCAGGGCACCGGCGTAGGCCACATCCTGGAATGGCGGCAGTTCTGCCACTGATTATATAATGTCTTTTGCCGAGTGGAGAAATTCCAGGCACTGGAGCCAGGCGTGATCAGACAGGTTAGTCATTAGTGAGTAATAGAAGTTTACAGAGCACAGAGAATAAGGCTGTTTTGAAATAAATGACCCCCGGCCTCAGATTCCAAAATCCTGCCAAACAGATGGGACAATGTTGTTTTACACGGATGGCGCAATCTTGTAATTATAAAGCTAAGTGCTGCTTGTGCCATCTACATTAGGACGTTCATTTATATTTTGCCTCATTAGATGATTTGATTATGCCATCTATGTAAAATAACCTTGCTCAGTCTGTAGATTAAATGCAGGTACCTGGAAAAGCTTGTTTTGCAAAGGCCAAGATAAGAAACAGCATATTGAAAGGTAGGGGTTACTGGGTTTGTATTTGGCCTTCTGCTTTAATAAAATGTTTGTGTTGCAGTTCTAAGGTAGAACATTTGCTTTACTCATTCAAATTTGCAAAATATATATTTTTTTTCATTACTATCCACTGTTTGTTCCATGGAGAACAGTCATGATTCTTACATCTACCGTAGTTGGGACATCTGCTGGTGAGCTTTTGAACTGCTTGGCCATATCTGGAGCAGGGAGGGAACTGGTATTGTGGCTGAGAGTGAAAGCCAGTTGCCAATAGGAGAAGCTCACTGTAACCGATCCCTTCCTGATTTGGAGATGCCCAAATGTTAATGTAGTACACCAGCAGAAGGCTCAGATAAATGTAAGTATCAGACCCTTCTTAACAGACCAAATAGTGGTTGTCCCAGTAGAGAGGCCCCCACCAAACTAATACGACTTTTAAAAAAAAATGCTAACATTTTAATTAGATTTGTGCAAGAGGCAACCGAAAATGAAAGATCTGGTTCATGCACAAGTGGAAGCCTCCAATACTTCTAGAAAAAGGATATACAGTAAGAGACACCGGCTGAGATAATATGACTAACCAGAAACGAGTAAGATGATTATATCACTATTGACAATTGCACAAAGTTATAAGTAAAATGTTGAATGACCAAGTGAATGAATGGCAAGTTTATACCAATATACCAGCACCAAAATTAATCATAAAACCCCCTGTGATCCAGTGTAATCTCAGCTGGGAATACGCTGTAAGTGGCTCTGCATCACTAGGCCATGGTCCCTAAGCTCCCTACGTGCAGGACGCATTGCATCACCCGGCAACAGGGGACACAAACTAAGAATGAAATAAACAAACCCCAGTGCAACTGTCATGTCTGACTCTGGCTCATTCACTTGGTCATTAGCCCTTGAGAAAGGTGCATGTGATGCACCGAAACAGCTGTCGGGCCTCAATGACCACCACAGGATCAATTGCTGATCTTTTGTTGAAGAATATCCTGAAATTGTTTACAAAAAGTTGCTGGATTGCAGCTACAGTCTGCAATCATCCCTGGTTTATGCACTTTGAGGACATGTAGTGTTGCTCATCTCCCAGCATTCTTGTGCGGATTTTGCACTCTCTGAACATAAATGGATTTTAAGATATAAACGGATGAGCTGTTTTTCTTTGGTCCTCCTTGTGATTGATCAACTTTACTAATACAAATACTAGTAAACATACATATAATATGCATATACTCCAGATACGCTCCAAATAAAGAAGCTGCCTAAATTTTTAGCGCTTAGTGTAGCCAACTCCAAGTTACAACATACTCTGGTAAATATGGGGTTAATGGAAGCAGTGTGATAACTACATTTGTGGTAGTTAAATTGGCAAGTGAGCTGTATATTGTAAATGATTTAAGTGTACATGTAAATGATTTGTAAAGTCTGATTTAACATAGATTTACATTTAATTAATACAGAATACAAATCTGTGTTTAATGTGACCTTACATATGTTCAGATTTGCATATAAATCATTAAAATAGATAAGAACACAAACCAATGACAGCCAATGAAATGTACGTTCTCATTCTGTAATTGATCAAAATAATCCAACTTTTAATATATCTATCAGAAAAATGATGTGTACCTCTAGGATTATCAGTTCCGTTAAGGGGAATGATATAGCTGTCTCATTCCCAGGTGATCATGTCAAGGAGCCAGACATATAATGATGGAGTATTTGTGTAAAAATACAATAAATACATGCATACATGGGGCTAAGAACTAAAGAAGAGTCTGCACTAGCCCCCTCCCGTGACCCCAGACTACCTGAAAACATAACATTGACTTTGCACATTCAGCTTCTGGTCCCATCCAAGTCATACCTAAGAAACTGCAACGAGAACACTGTCAGACATATAATTGGTATGTATGATGGACAGCTATGCTGTCAACGGTAAAACCAACGATGGCATAATGTCAAGTGCAGAATACAGACACAGTAGTAATGTTATTTTAAGCATTTTTCAGCATTATAACTGTAAACATGATGCATTACCATCATTTATACAGATATAATGCTGACAAGGTAAAAAGGCTTTGAGTAGCATGACTACCATGTCTGTATTCTGTGCTCAACTATGCTGTTGACGTTTTGACTGTCAACAGTATAACTGTTGACTATTTAACTATGTGCCATACAAGTGTATCCATTGCTACTCACTCTGAGAGTGGTCATCCAAACATAAATCACTCAAAGTAAAGGCGTATAACATTCCAGATCACATACTGTAGGACCCTAGGGTCAAATGATATGCAGGTCTTTCTTGCAATGGCTAAGGTCGCCATCCATGAGCCCATCCTCAGGCAAACACTGAACAAGAACAGTGTGCTTGGGAGGAGAGCAGAGGAAGGAGCCATTATTCTCCAAGAACTTTGCTGCCCATTTGTAGTTTGCTAAAGGTCACCTGGATGAGCCAGAAGACTACTGGACAAACCTTCTATAGATAAATGAGTATTTTGAGATTTAAATGAGAAGTTTCATTTTTTGAGAAATCCAAACACCCCAGGAGCCTAATATGGTAATAGCTGTATCGTATTTTGGGGCTTATTCATCACCAGGAAGGCAAGGAAGGCTTGCCATCATTGGTGGAACTTCAAATTCTAGATTGTACCAGCAATTAGTACAGGAGAATTTGATATTCTTCAACCATGAATTGAGAGAACAGCAAGACGATGACCCTAATCACATAAGTCAGTCTACAAAAAAATGGTGGAAGCCGAATAATTTTCATATTTTAGAATGGCCAAGTCAAGTACATGCCTTAATTCAATGGAAATGCTGTGGCAGGACCTGAAGCGGGATGTTCATGCAAGATAGCCCAAAAAATCCATGTGTTGAGGCAGTTCTGTAAGGAAGAATGGGACAGAATTTCTCCAAGCCAATGTGCACGACAGGTCAACAATTACTGTAAATACTAAACAACAATAACCATAAATGTTCGATTGAAGTCTTTGCTGTTCAAGTGGCTTCAACCCAGATTTGGCATCCTAGTGGTTCAGATACTCTTTTCAATAAAAATAATAATAATGTTGGATCATTCTGATTAATAATGTGATGAAAAATTATATCCTTTTGTGTTTTATTTGATTTATTGTGTTCTCGTTATCCAGTTTTATGATTTAGATGAAAATCTGAATAAATTTCAGTACACTTTAATGCAGAAACTCTAAAGGGTTCTCAAACTATTTTTTCCCACCTTTGTGTATAAATTTGATAGAAAGTTGCTTTCAATGGTAATAAGATTATTTTGTTAGAAATGATTTCACATCATTATTCATCAACCTTCTGCATTACACCAGTATCAAGAGCAGACAAGCTCCTGAGACAAGTAGTCAAACAGAAACACAGATGATTTCCTTGTATTTCTTTTCTCTTTTACTCCTTTCATTACAAGATCTTCCTGTCCTTTGAAAGAAATAATTTATTTCCCTACTAAGGGTACAAGGATGGGCTCAAACATGGCACCCTGCCATGCAATCCTTTTTGAGGCAGTATATATTATTCAGAGAGGGTGAGATAGTGAGTGAGCTAAAATCATGGTAAATCTCAGAAACATAAGACTGCACAGAAATATATTTATTTACAGTCAGTATTTATTCACAGAAAGTATAATATAAGAAGCCAGTAAACATAGTGCTCTAAAAAGTTCCATGCAAAAGTAACTTATTTATGCCCATATGCTGAGTCAGAGGCATTCAGCTCTGCACCAGTCATATATGCACAATGTTCATGTAAACATTTACTTTTATAGCAAAAACACATTTACTATTAGGTTTGCTTTAAATAAATAAAACCTCTATATAGTTCAGCAGGTATAATCTTCCTTCGCATATGCAAATGAAAGCAGCAAAATACACCCACAAAATCAAATAATAATAATAATAATAATTGCACATGCAAAAAAGAAAGCACCTATCAGCTTCAGAGGTGACTATACAATTAGCACAATAATCAGAAGCAGCTAGCTAGTGGTGGGAGCTGTATATATATATATATATACGCTCAAACATCCGCAATTGATACAGTACAGATAATAACAGCTGGGCAGTTGGTAGACAAACAGTGCGAACAGTCAAAATGTGCCCCCCCAAGGTATTAAGTTATTTTCCAAAAAGATAGTACATTTGCGTGCTCTGATGGCGTGTGCTTCCGGAAAAAGGAGCATGGCTTCACAACAAGAGGCGTGGCCTAAAAAACACAAACACTGGCCTCCACAGTAAAAAAAAAATCCACAATGGCCGCAACAGTAAAAAAAAAATAAACCACACATTAGTTGCCCCAAGCCCCCCACAGAAGACTGTCGGCAGCACTGCAGAGTGGAGCTCCCAGTCACTCTCTCTTCCTCATTCACGGGCAGAAGCAGCCAGAGCAGCACTGCAGCCTCAGAGATGCAGAGGCTGACTGAGGGATTGAGCCTAGTTCCCAGGACACTGCATCCACTCCTGGGGCCCCACTACTGCATCCTCTCCTAGGGTCCCACAGCTGCATCCTCTCCTGGTGTCCCAGGAGCCGGCAGGTGGCTGCGCAGCCTAAGATGTCAGGCCGCGCTGCGTCTGAGCCGACTGGCAAAACCCAGCGCTGCCCGGACCCAAACGTATGACTGGCAGCAATGGTGTTGCCGCCAGACGTGCTGCGCCCCCATTCCACCACTCTGGTGGCCAGTGTCAGCAGGGGTCTGAGCGTCCCGTGTGATTGCACAGCTCGCCCGCCCCTAGAAACGGCCCTGAATAACGGGCATATGTGTGTCGCCTTGTGGGTCTCCCTCAGTTCAGAATTATGTCTGAGGTTTGGATAACCCTTCACTCACCCATTGTGCCTCTCCAGTTATAAGTACCAAAATACGTCCTACCTTCCATTTCTCCAATTAATATGAAAACTGCATACAGTCATACTGTAGGTGTATGCCTTCATTGTGTGCATGCCTAGTTCAAATTTGCATTGATCCCGCTATGCAAACTGGCGTACTCCCAAATCTGCATGAGCCCATGAGTCACCGAGCCATTAAATGCTCTCTTCAGGCAATCCTATAACTCTCCTAGTCTGACAGACCCAATGTACCTTTATTACCTTTTCCACATAAAAACTATTTGTTGGTTTGCTGCCTGCACAGGTACATTACAGTCATTCATTGCTTATGTATATGGTATTTGAATTAAAGCACATACCTTCATCTGTGATGGTGATCATATTGCTAGTATGGCAGTTGAAGGAGAATTTGTTGCAGGGAAAGATACATGTAACAGAAAGGGATTTTTTTTGCCATTAACAATATTTGTGGCTACCTTTACTACATCAAAGGAAAAGCAGTAGGAATCCTGGTTCTATTGTTCTTACTTTTATAGATGAGGGCAGGATAGTGTTACAGTATTTCTTTCTGGGCATCAGAAAAGCTATAGCTAACATCCCTACTGGATAAAATATGGAAACCGACCTGTTAATAGCAATATACAATTTTAAATAACCCAGAGGACTCATGTTGCAGCAATGGGCGCTGTGGATTATGCACACAGACACTGACGCTGTGGAGTTTTATGCAAATTGTATGATCTCATTCACAACAAATATTCTAATCTGACAGCAATATATGCAGTGTCACATTTGTTTTAATAATTTTGAAAGTATGGAAATAATGTAATACACATCACAGTGCTCACTTTTGACAGATGTGATCATTTGAACTCTCTCAAGAGGCACATGGGCCTAGGGCTGAAAACTATAAAGAGCCGATTGTCAGAAACAGTGGAGGTGTGGCCAGTGCTGTGTGGGTGTGGCCAGTGCCACGTGGGCGTGTACTCCCAAGACACTATCAGCCCCAATGTATTATAAGTTGCATAATTTTGTGAGGAAAATATTATTACAGTTTTAAAGTCCCAACAATCATTGATGTTATTGATGTCTGGATGTGAATATTGCTGTCCTGTCAGTTAGGGACTGTCACTCTTCTCTCCTCAAACAAAGGCAGTCTGTATAAAATCTATAAATATATCATCATGCTGACATGGTTATGGGCCTGTTTTTATTTAGAGGCCTGGACTGTAGTCCCATATGCCTCATTGTTAATCTGGGCCTCTGTCTAGCTTTCTTTCTCACTCTGGGGCAGATGTACTAAGCCTTGGAGAGTGATAAAGAGGAGAGAGATAAAGTACTAACCAATCTGCTCCTAACTGTCATTTTTAAAACACAGCCTGTAACATGACAGGAGCTGATTGGCTGGGGAGGTAGTCAGCATCCTGGCAGATGGGATGCCGATGGTCAAAATACCGGCTCCAGAATCTCGACTGCCTGCATCCCGAAGGGGTTAGGGTTAGACACTAGGGGTAGGGTTAGGGTTAGGCACTAAGGGGGGAGGGTTAAGTTTAGGGTGCGGGGGTAAGGGTTAGCGTTAGGGTACTGACTTAAAGGTGTCTGTATTTTGACCATCGGCACCCCGACTGTCGGGATTCCATACCCAACCTGATTGGCTGATACTTTATCTCTCTCCAAAGCTTAGTACATTTCCCTCGCTCTCTCTGTTGCTCCATCTCTTTCGTTCTCTCTCTCTGTTGCTCTCTCTCTCTTTCTCTGTCGTTCTCTCTATATTGTCTCTATTTCTCTCTCTCTATCTCTATCATCCTCTTTATCTTTGTTGTTCTCAACCTCTCTCTATTGTCCCCCCATCCCTCTCTCTCTCTCTCTCTCTCTCTCTCTCTCTCTCACACGCACACTTTCCCTCTCTCCCATGTTAATTAGATATAAGTCAATTATATCTAATTCTGTTTTTTTTTTTTTTTTACTATTTCCTCTGTGTTTTTTTAATATGTTAGTTTACTATATATTAGGGATGTGCAGGCTCGGATTAGATTGCATTTTCCCGCCAAATTCAGATTTTTCCCGCCAAAAATCGGGTCCCAGAAAGAGGCAAAACGTCATCTTTCATGGACAAACATCATCATTCCTGGACAAAAGTCCATGAAAGATGATGTTTGTACATGAAAGATGATGTTTTGCCTCTTTCTGAGACCCAATTTTTGTTGGGAAAATCTGAAGTAATCCGAGTCTGCACATCCCTACCATATATGAGTCAACAGTAAATTCTCATTTAGTAATTTTAGTTAAATCATACTTCAAAGTACATGGAAATACAATATAGGACATCTATTTGGAAACCTACCGCAGCATAATTCTGTTTACAACTTGAAACAACATTACATTATTAAGACTGGGTTGTAAGAGACAGACATGAAGGTAAGAGGGCCCTACTCACAAGCTTACAATCTATAGGGACATAGGTGTTGATACACAAGGATAGATGCTACATATTGCAAATTGGTCCAGCCAGATTGCAGAGGTTCTTGGTGAGCTGTATGATCCAGTCACACTGGAAAGTTGGCCTAGGGTCAGGAGGATGTGAACGAAAATACTATGTGTGAGATTATGTGTGGACTGTGAGAGGTGATGTAATTGGACATGTAAGTTATGAAGGTTATGTGGGAGATTCTGAAATCTGGTAAGCTTGTCTGAAGAGATGAGTTTTCAGGGAACGCTTCAATGTTTGGTGACTAGCATAAAGTCTTATTGTGCATGGGAGGGCAGTCCACAGGGTGGGTGCAGCCCGAAAAAAACACCCTGTAACTGTGAATAGGAGCAAATAATGTGTTGGGATGAGAGATGCAGATCTTGTGCTGGGCGGAGAGGTTGGGTTGGGAGATATTTTGACATGAGTGAAGAGATGTATGTTGGTGTGGTTTGGTTAATAGCTTTATGTGTGAGTGTAAGTATTTTATATTGAATATGGTAGAAGACCGGTAGTCAATGGAGGGACTGACAGAGTGGATCAGCAGACAATGAACGTTTTGGCGAGAAAGATCAGCCTCGCAGCTGCATTCATAATGGATTGAGGCGGCAAGAGTCTGTTTTTGGGAAGACCAGTAAGGAGACTATTGCAATAGTCTATGTGGTAAATAATGATGCATGGATTAGAGTTTTTGCAGTGTCTTGTGTAATATATGGTTGAATTTTGGATATGTTTTTTAGATGTATGTAACAGGATTTTGAGACAGATTGAATGTGGGGAACAAAGGACAGTCAGAGTCAAGGATGACACCTAGGCAGCGAGCTGGTGGGTGGGATTGGGCACATATATGTATATATTCATGATACATCCTATAGTCACTCTGAGGAGCACTGCTGAACAATTTAATGAACTGCAACATGCCAGGGGCAATATGGGAAGGCAAAGGGAATTTTTACAAATGGCATTTAGTAAATTTTATGTATGGAGATACAAGTTACAGTACAACCCCTTGTCTGGAAAAGGCTTAATTCATATAAACTGTATAAAAATCCCATATACATTATAGTATGCAAAGGTACTATGGAATATTATTCCTAAACGTGGCCCAGTGGCGTATCTATAATGGGTGCAGTGTGTGCGGGGCACATGGGCCCCAGGGTCCAGGGGGCCCCGCACCACACACCCTGCACCCATATTATTTTAAACTTACCTATCCATGGTCTCGTGGCGGGTGTCAGCGCTGCTCAGAACACCAGAAAATGGCCGCCGCGGCCATTTTTCCAGGGTGTTCTGCACATGCGCAGTAGACTCCGGGCACGCTCTAGTGCCCGGAGTCTACTAATGCTCCGGTGGCTGGCCAGCCACGTCAGGTCAGCTGCCCGTCCCCCGGGAAGAGAGGAGAGGGCCCCACACGGGGAGCGCACTCCTCTTTTAAGATGCCCCTGACGTGGCCTGATAATAAGCCTCTGTTCTGACATTTTAGGCATTGCTTGTATGTGACATAAAGCACTGTTCAAACATTCCGAAGGGGCGGGGGACAAAGCAGGAACCAATGAGAACATAAATAAACTAAATGCAATGTTTATTAACAGTCTATAATGGAATATAATGCATCTATATATTCAATTAGTGCCTAGTGGATCTTTATTTTCTTCTTTCATCTTGTCTTCTTGAAACTCCTATAACTCTATTTGCTATCAGATTACTTCTTATACATGCTTCTCCCAAGTCACTAAATCTAAATAAAATATCAATATTTAAATATGGTTACATTTACTACTGCCTATTGCTTTATTTGTGTTGCATTCTCCTCAAGAGTTTAGCAGTGCTCTTCACCAGTTGTGCAAGTATAAATTTTTTCGTACAGGTACTCTGTGCACGTGCCGCAGGTGCGGGCCTGCATAAATGGGCGTTGCCATACAACCCTAAGGGCGTGGCCACACAACACGATTGTTTCTCTGCACTATGGAGGCATGCAGACGAGCACTGAGACCACCAATTTCTTACAGTACATAGTACCGGCCCACACCGCCATACATGCACCACTGTTCTTCACTATAGAGTGAGGTGCAGAAACCAATTATGAACCTTTTCTTCTTGGTGTTAGGAAATGCCTAGATAGTTGTTATATTTGCACACATAATATTACTGTAGAGTAATGTATCACCATACAGACAACGCAACACAAGTGTGAGTGGACAAATGAGTAAGAAAGATAATTTGAGTTATTGTTGGTAAACAAAACTAAAGGTGAGCTAATTGGTCCTCATGACCGACCTTGACTTTAATGGGACACTCTCAAGTAAGAGTTTGGGAGTCTCAATGCACAAGGGTACATAGGTTACCATAAGATAATATAAATCACGTTCCCCTACAGTGTTATTTTATCAAAGGCTAATTGGATTCCTGCAAGCCTCAAGAAACACTTAGAGATGACAAAGCTTTTAATATACTTCTGACAGAAAACAAATTTATATCTCTGTACCCAGTGGTACCAAGAACACCTAAGGGCAGAACAGATTCTGTTCTATAGCATTTCCACTTATGTGACTCTAGTTTATGCTGCTGCAGTGTCAAGTACAGTACAGCTATAGGAGAACCAGCCTGACATTTGTAGAACTATTATATTGTATCTTCTGCTAGAATAAAAGTAGAACTCACAAAAAATATGTAAAAACTATAATATTAAACTTTAACTCATCTTTGTTTAACCTAAAAACTATAATAAATCTATACTAATATTATAAGAACGTGGTGTCTGTCTGTTTGTTCCAAGTTAGCATAAAAACTGCTGAACCGATTTGTATGAAAACTAGAGATGTGCGCGGACTCCAGCGTTTTGGTTTTGGTTCTAATTCATCATCGGGTTTTGGTTTGGCAAAATCACCCTCAAGTGTTTTGGCTCGGATTTGGTTTTGGTTTGATTTTGGATTCCTTAAAAATCTACTAAAAAACAGCTAAAAACATGTAATTTGGACTTATTTATATGCAAGCCAAAACCCGGTTTTTAAATCTGAGTTCTGAACTGACAGCAGACCAGAACCGGAACTTGGTTCCACTGGGAACCCCAAAGTGTTTCTGAACTGTGACTCGGTTGATTAGAAACCCCTAGGTTCAGGTGTGTTCATATTTCAGGAAAACCGAACTGCACATCTCTAATGAAGACTGTATTATTTTGTAGTTGAAACTGCTAGAAATAAACTGCACTTTGTTTAATCTCGATCCGTCAAGTAAATCTGAGCAATAGCAATAACAAAATGTAATGACATCATCAATGCAAGACATAGGTGTGGCACCATGAGCGTGGCCGGTAAGGGGTGGGGGGAGAGGTGCTTTGGGCCCACGTCTACTTGAATAGGACAGGCTACATAGCAGGGAACACAGAGACATTGGTGTGAGTGGTGGGTGATGGCGCTGCTGCCCCCAGTCTGTATAGCGATGCTGGTCACATGGGCCACTACCGCGACAGGGCCCCTATGCTATGCAATACAACTAGAACACCTCAAATAAAAAAAAACAAATGTTGGCAGAAGCGATTTCATTGTGGGCGAAGTCATGGGCAGCAGCTAGTAACATACATTTCCTGCCATAGTTCTATACAAATGGAATGAGTTTGTTTTAGACAAATAGTGTTGTCCAGGGCTTGTCTAATTGATGTAAATATATTAACCTGCACATTTTTAGTGTGGTCTGGATAAAGGTTCTTAGTGCAGTCATTATATTGGGCAAGGGATTTAGCACTATTTTTTTAAGATACAGTAATCCATATATATTCTTTCTGGAAAAATAGGTTCAGTTATTGTAGGTGGAGTTTCTGGGGGGTAGAGCTATAGAAAAACAATTATATATATATATAAGTCAAAACAACAGATAGATATACAGTATATATATATATATATATATATATATATATATATATATATATATTAGGGATGTGCAGGCTCGGATAGGTTCGAGTTTGCACGTGGAGTTCGGATTTTTCCCTCCAAAAAAACGGAACTCAGAACGAGGCAAAACGTCATCTTACATGGACGAACATCATCATTCCTGGACAAAAGACCAGGAATGATGATGTTAGTCCATGTAAGATGACGTTTTGCCTCGTTCTGAGTTCCGTTTTTTTGGAGGGAAAAATCCGAACTCCACGTGCAAACTCGAACCTATCCGAGCCTGCACATCCCTAATATATATATATATATATATATATATATATATAATAGTATTTAGAAAAGAAGCCACTTCAAAGGGTTTTTAAAATAAAACTTATTTCATGGAAGATACATTTTGGCTCAGGACATTACATCATAGTCAATGAGACGTTCAGGACCTGAGTTCCTGCTTGTTCATGCTGAAAAATAGCACCACTACAGTATCTGTGTATATATATATATATATATATATATATATATATATATACTGTATATCTATCTGTTGTTTTGACTTAAATTTGTAAAAAGGTGCAATGTAATACTAGTCGATGAATTCTGTTTCTAATGTAGATATTAATTACATTGAATTTGATGACCTTGTAGGGTGCTTAGCACTCTACATAGTATGACCTATAATATTGATGCACCATCTTATATCATGTTCCCGGCCTGGCCAAAATCGTTCTTACCCCATGAATTGTAGAATGCATGTTGGACAGCAGAATAGGAATTGCCAATTCTAAAGATGTTCATACAATTACTAGTCCAATGTGCAGTATTATCATGAAACATAAATTATTTTCCATGGTTATTTGGTGTATTCTACTATTTATTGAGTCAAGTAACTAAATGTCATTTTATCAACCCCTATACAGTTATACATCCCTGGCTGTTACCTTGGGCCAGCACTGTCTGGTGTCACATTCACTTGCATACAGTAGGTGCTTAATCACTATGACACACAAGCCCCTAAAACACTAGAGAACACTTACTGTATGTATCATGTTTTGTGTCACTTTATGTTTTATAAACACAGATTATAAAACTTTTTGTGTTTTTTTTGGGTTCCCTGCACATGTGCAAAATAATGATAATGACTACTAATTTCTCTTTACTCACTGTTTTGCTTACCTGGAGATGTTTTTGATTTTGTAAGGTACAGCTGGGCTTTTTGGTAAAAAAAAATGGGCAAGATCACTGTGGGTCAGAACTTGTACAACTAGGCACAAGTGTTCCTCATAAATGACTCGCCTTGTACGCCGAGACCCACAATCTAGCTACTATGGTATTTACCAGAGGGGCTGGCCTGGGTTAATAAACTTTCAATAAATTTAGCTGCCCCAAATTGGATAAGGGAAATGTAGGATCCCTGTGCACATCACTTCCACATGTTTTGCTTATGGCGTGTGAATGCAGAATGGTCTTTTAGATATGACAGTACTGTTTTATTCCCCCAGGCTGGTCTTGCCTCTTAATACTATATCATCTGATTAGGAGAATACTGTAACAGCATTTTAAACTAATATTACGATGTTCCTCTGAGTTGAATTCTGCAGCAGTGGAAACATTGATTTAAAAGTTTGAACATAATTTTTTTTTATCACAAAAATCCCAGCAATACAGCTTAAATAGGAGTTATTTCAAAGAAATTACTTGAAGTTCAGGACCAATATTCTCAAATTTATAAAGCCATGCATGGTACCAATATTATGCAATTTATCCAACTGGAAACAATGGGGAATATTGATTGAAGTCTGAACAATGAATAACATGGTAATTATTAAGAAGACGAGGGACAAACTTTTTGTCTCCTGTGCTGGGTTAAAGAGATGTGTGTCCCTAGAGTTTCTACAAACATTATATGATCTCTTTCCATTTCAGAGGTTTCTAGGTCAGGAGCAAGAATAAGTACCTACTTGTAACAATAAATCCTATTGGCCTCCCATTGTTCTGGCAGCATAATTTCGTGGTTGCCACAGGGAACACACCGCAAGGCTTTTTCCATTTAGCAATATCCATCTCTTTCATTTCTCTCGATTTCAAACATTTTCTACATTAATCTATTCTAAATTGTGTTGTTGTTAGGCCATAAATAATCAGATTTCTTTCCCCTGTGTTCTGTGGCTTGTGTTCGGCATTTGAGCTAGGCATTGGCATTGTGATCTGCATCCGAGATGATTGAAATCAGCAGAGTTGTAGCAAACAGTAAATTGGCACCTAGTGTATCATGATTTCAATGTATGGAGTGCGTCACGTTTTCAATGTATTGAGTTACAAATGCGCCTTTCGTATTGGTGACTCAATAACTTACAATAATGTAACTGTCAAAGTTGGCATTTCTGTTTTTCATGTAGTAACAGAACTAGTTTACCGCACACTGCAAAAGTCATTCATTCAAAATCCAATTTCCTAGAAAAAATGTATAAATAAAATTGACATAAATGAATAACTAGCACCAATTTTATAACCTGGCTGGTTAACATCAAAGCAGGAGGAAAATGAATGTGGGGCAGCAACCAGCAAGCTATCACACCTCTGCTTTCCCCTCTCATAAGGTGAAACCAGCCCCAGAGCAGTCAGTACGAATGATGTATGAGGAGAGAATGATGTATGGGAGGAGAATGATATATGAGAGGAGAATGATGTATGGGAGGATAATGATGTATGGGAGGAGAATGATGTATGAGAGGAGAAGGATGTATGAGAGGAGAATGATGTATGGGAGGATAATGATGTATGGGAGGAGAATGATGTATGAGAGGAGAAGGATGTATGAGAGGAGAATGATGTATGGGAGGAGAATGATGTATGAGGAGAGAATGATGTATAAGAGGAGAAGGATGTATGAGAGGAGAATGATGTATGGGAGGAGAATGATGTATGGGAGGAGAATGATGTATGAGAGGAGAAGGATGTATGAGAGGAGAATGATGTATGGGAGGAGAATGATGTATGAGAGGAGGAGGATGTCTGAGAGGAGAATGATGTATGGGAGGAGAATGATGTATGAGAGGAGAAGGATGTATGAGAGGAGAATGATGTATGGGAGGAGAATGATGTATGGGAGGAGAATGATGTATGGGAGGAGAATGATGTATGAGAGGAGAAGGATGTATGAGAGGAGAAGGATGTATGAGGAGAGAATGATGTATGGGAGGAGAATGATGTATGGGAGGAGAATGATCTATGGGAGGAGAATGATGTATGAGGAGAGAATGATGTATGGGAGGAGAATGATGTATGGGAGGAGAATGATGTATGGGAGGAGAATGATGTATGGGGAGATAATGATGTATGAGGAGAGAATGATGTTTGGGGAGAGAATGATGTATGAGAGGAGAATGATGTATGGGGCGAGAATGATGTATGGGGCGAGAATGATGTATGAGAGGAGAATGATGAATGGGAGGAAAATGATGTATGAGAGGAGAATGATGTTTGAGAGGAGAATGATGTATGAGAGGAGAAGGATGTATGAGAGGAGAAGGATGTATGAGAGGACAATGATGTGTGGAAATACAATGATGTATGGGAGGAGAATGATGTATGGGAGGAGAATTATGTATGGGAGGAGAATGATGTATGAGAGGAGGAGGATGTATGAGAGGAGAATGATGTATGGGAGGAGAATGATGTATGGGAGGAGAATGATGTATGAGAGGAGAAGGATGTATGAGAGGAGAATGATGTATGGGAGGAGAATGATGTATGGGAGGAGAATGATGTATGAGAGGAGAAGGATGTATGAGAGGAGAAGGATGTATGAGGAGAGAATGATGTATGGGAGGAGAATGATGTATGGGAGGAGAATGATGTATGGGAGGAGAATGATGTATGGGAGGAGAATGATGTATGAGGAGAGAATGATGTATGGGAGGAGAATGATGTATGGGAGGAGAATAATGTATGGGAGGAGAATGATGTATGGGGAGATAATGATGTATGAGGAGAGAATGATGTTTGGGGAGAGAATGATGTATGAGAGGAGAATGATGTATGGGGCGAGAATGATGTATGGGGCGAGAATGATGTATGAGAGGAGAATGATGAATGGGAGGAAAATGATGTATGAGAGGAGAATGATGTTTGAGAGGAGAATGATGTATGAGAGGAGAAGGATGTATGAGAGGAGAAGGATGTATGAGAGGACAATGATGTGTGGAAATACAATGATGTATGGGAGGAGAATGATGTATGAGAGGAGAATGATGTATGAGAGGAGAAGGATGTTTGAGAGGAGAATGATGTATGGGAGGAGAATGATGTATTGGGGCGAGAATGATGTATGAGAGGACAATGATGTATGGGAGGAGAATGATGTATGGGAGGAGAAAGATGTATGGGGAGGACAATGATGTATGGGAGGAGAATGATGTATGAGAGGAGAAGGATGTATGGAAGGAGAATGATGTATTGGGGCAAGAATGATGTATGAGAGGACAATGATGTATGGGAGGAGAATGATGTATGGGAGGAGAAAGATGTATGGGGAGGACAATGATGTATGGGAGGAGAATGATGTATGAGAGGAGAAGGATGTATGGAAGGAGAATGATTTCTGGGAGCAGAATGATGTATTGGGGCGAGAATGATGTATGAGAGGACAATGATGTATTGGAGGACAATGATGTGTGGAAAGACAATGATGTATGGGAGAAGAATGATGTATGAGAGGAGAAGGATGTATGGAAGGAGAATGATTTCTGGGAGCAGAATGATGTATGAGAGGAGAAGGATGTATGGAAGTAGAATGATTTCTGGGAGGAGAATGATGTATGGGAGGAGAATGATGTATGGGAGGAGAGTGATGTATGGGGAGGACAATGATGTATGGGAGGAGAATGATGTATGAGAGGAGAAGGATGTATGGAAGGAGAATGATTTCTGGGAGCAGAATGATGTATTGGGGCGAGAATGATGTATGAGAGGACAATGATGTATGGGAGGACAATGATGTGTGGAAAGACAATGATGTATGGGAGGAGAATGATGTATGAGAGGAGAAGGATGTATGGAAGGAGAATGAATTCTGGGAGCAGAATGATGTATGAGAGGAGAAGGATGTATGGAAGGAGAATGATTTCTGGGAGGAGAATGATGTATGGGAGGAGAATGATGTATGGGAGGAGAGTGATGTTTGAGAGCAGAAGGATGTATGGGTGGAGAATGATGTATGGGAGGAGAATGATGTATAGGAGGAGAATGATTTATGAGAGGAGAATGATGTGTGGGAGGAGAATGATGTATGGGAGGAGAATGATGTATGGGAAGAGAATGATGTATGAGAGGAGAAGGATGTATGAGAGGAGAATGATTTATGAGAGGAGAATGATGTGTGGGAAGAGAATGATGTATGAGAGGAGAATGATGTATGAGAGGAGAATGATGTATGGGAGGAGAATGATGTATTGGAGGAGAATGATGTATGAGAGGAGAATGATGTATAGGAGGAGAATGATGTATGGGAGGAGAAGGATGTATGGGTGGAGATTGATGTATGGAATGACAATGATGTATGAGGAGAGAATTATGTTTGGGGAGAGAATGATGTATGGGAGGAGAATGATGTATGGGGCGAGAATGATGTATTAGAGGAGAATAATGTATGGGAGGAGAATGATGTATGGGAGGAGAATGATGTATGGGATGATAATGATGTATGGGAGGAGAATGATTTATGAGGAGAATGATGTATAGGAGGAGAATGATGTATGAGAGGAGAATGATGTATGGGAGGAGAATGATGTATTGGAGGAGAATGATGTATGGGTGGAGATTGATGTATGGAATGACAATGATGTATGAGGAGAGAATGATGTTTGGGGAGAGAATGATGTATGGGAGGAGAATGATTTATGAGAGGAGAATGATGTGTGGGAGGAGAATGATGTATGGGAGGAGAATGATTTATGAGAGGAGAATGATGTGTGGGAGGAGAATGATGTATGGGAGGAGAATGATGTATGGGAAGAGAATGATGTATGAGAGGAGAAGGATGTATGAGAGGAGAATGATTTATGAGAGGAGAATGATGTGTGGGAAGAGAATGATGTATGAGAGGAGAATGATGTATGAGAGGAGAATGATGTATGGGAGGAGAATGATGTATGAGAGGAGAATGATGTATGAGAGGAGAATGATGTATAGGAGGAGAATGATGTATGGGAGGAGAATGATGTATGGGTGGAGATTGATGTATGGAATGACAATGATGTATGAGGAGAGAATGATGTTTGGGGAGAGAATGATGTATGGGAGGAGAATGATGTATGGGGCGAGAATGATGTATTAGAGGAGAATAATGTATGGGAGGAGAATGATGTATGGGAGGAGAATGATGTATGGGATGATAATGATGTATGGGAGGAGAATGATTTATGAGGAGAATGATGTATAGGAGGAGAATGATGTATGAGAGGAGAATGATGTATGGGAGGAGAATGATGTATTGGAGGAGAATGATGTATGAGAGGAGAATGATGTATAGGAGGAGAATGATGTATTGGAGGAGAATGATGTATGAGAGGAGAATGATGCATGGGATGACAATGATGTATGAGGAGAGAATGAAGTGTCGAAGGAGAGTGATGTATGGGAGCAGAATGATGTATGGGAGTTGAATTATGTAAGGGAGGAGAATGATGTACTTTATGGGAGGAGAATGATGTGAGGAGAATGATGTACTGTATATCAAGAGAATAATGTATGGGAGGAGAATGATGTATGGGGAGATAATGATGTATGAGGAGAGAATGATGTTTGGGGAGAGAATGATGTATGAGAGGAGAATGATGTATGGGGCGAGAATGATGTATGGGGCGAGAATGATGTATGAGAGTAGAATGATGTATGGGAGAAAAATGATGTATGAGAGGAGAATGATGTTTGAGAGGAGAATGATGTATGAGAGGAGAAGGATGTATGAGAGGAGAAGGATGTATGAGAGGACAATGATGTGTGGAAATACAATGATGTATGGGAGGAGAATGATGTATGAGAGGAGAATGATGTATGAGAGGAGAAGGATGTTTGAAAGGAGAATGATGTATGGGAGGAGAATGATGTATTGGGGCGAGAATGATGTATGAGAGGACAATGATGTATGGGAGGAGAATGATGTATGGGAGGAGAAAGATGTATGGGAAGGACAATGATGTATGGGAGGAGAATGATGTATGAGAGGAGAAGGATGTATGGAAGGAGAATGATTTCTGGGAGCAGAATGATGTATTGGGGCGAGAATGATGTATGAGAGGACAATGATGTATTGGAGGACAATGATGTGTGGAAAGACAATGATGTATGGGAGAAGAATGATGTATGAGAGGAGAAGGATGTATGGAAGGAGAATGATTTCTGGGAGGAGAATGATGTATGGGAGGAGAATGATGTATGGGAGGAGAGTGATGTATGGGGAGGACAATGATGTATGGGAGGAGAATGATGTATGAGAGGAGAAGGATGTATGGAAGGAGAATGATTTCTGGGAGCAGAATGATGTATTGGGGCGAGAATGATGTATGAGAGGACAATGATGTATGGGAGGAAAATGATGTGTGGAAAGACAATGATGTATGGGAGGAGAATGATGTATGAGAGGAGAAGGATGTATGGAAGGAGAATGAATTCTGGGAGCAGAATGATGTATGAGAGGAGAAGGATGTATGGAATGACAATGATGTATGAGGAGAGAATGATGTTTGGGGAGAGAATGATGTATGGGAGGAGAATGATTTATGAGAGGAGAATGATGTATGGGAGGAGAATGATGTATGGGAGGAGATTGATTTATGAGAGGAGAATGATGTGTGGGAGGAGAATGATGTATGGGAGGAGAATGATGTATGGGAAGAGAATGATGTATGAGAGGAGAAGGATGTATGAGAGGAGAATGATTTATGAGAGGAGAATGATGTGTGGGAAGAGAATGATGTATGAGAGGAGAATCATGTATGAGAGGAGAATGATGTATGGGAGGAGAATGATGTATTGGAGGAGAATGATGTATGAGATGAGAATGATGTATAGGAGGAGAATGATGTATGGGAGGAGAATGATGTATGGGTGGAGATTGATGTATGGAATGACAATGATGTATGAGGAGAGAATGATGTTTGGGGAGAGAATGATGTATGGGAGGAGAATGATGTATGAGAGGAGAAGGATGTATGAGAGGAGAATGATGTATGGGAGGAGAATGATGTATGGGAGGAGAATGATGTATGAGAGGAGAAGGATGTATGAGAGGAGAATGATGTATGGGAGGAGAATGATGTATGGGAGGAGAATGATGTATGGGAGGAGAATGATGTATGAGAGGAGAAGGATGTATGAGAGGAGAATGATGTATGAGGAGAGAATGATGTATGGGAGGAGAATGATGTATGGGAGGAGAATGATGTATGGGAGGAGAATGATGTATGGGGAGATAATGATGTATGAGGAGAGAATGATGTTTGGGGAGAGAATGATGTATGAGAGGAGAATGATGTATGCGGCGAGAATGATGTATGGGGCGAGAATGATGTATGAGAGGAGAATGATGAATGGGAGGAAAATGATGTATGAGAGGAGAATGATGTTTGAGAGGAGAATGATGTATGAGAGGAGAAGGATGTATGAGAGGAGAAGGATGTATGAGAGGACAATGATGTGTGGAAATACAATGATGTATGGGAGGAGAATGATGTATGGGAGGAGAATTATGTATGGGAGGAGAATGATGTATGAGAGGAGGAGGATGTATGAGAGGAGAATGATGTATGGGAGGAGAATGATGTATGGGAGGAGAATGATGTATGAGAGGAGAAGGATGTATGAGAGGAGAATGATGTATGGGAGGAGAATGATGTATGGGAGGAGAATGATGTATGGGAGGAGAATGATGTATGAGAGGAGAAGGATGTATGAGAGGAGAAGGATGTATGAGAGGAGAATGATGTATGGGAGGAGAATGATGTATGGGAGGATAATGATGTATGGGAGGAGAATGATGTATGAGAGGAGAATGATGTATGGGAGGATAATGATGTATGGGAGGAGAATGATGTATGAGAGGAGAAGGATGTATGAGAGGAGAAGGATGTATGGGAGGAGAATGATGTATGAGAGGAGGAGGATGTATGAGAGGAGAATGATGTATGGAAGGAGAATGATGTATGGGAGGAGAATGATGTATGAGAGGAGAAGGATGTATGAGAGGAGAATGATGTATGGGAGGAGAATGATGTATGAGAGGAGGAGGATGTATAAGAGGAGAATGATGTATGGGAGGAGAATGATGTATGGGAGGAGAATGATGTATGAGAGGAGAAGGATGTATGAGAGGAGAATGATGTATGGGAGGAGAATGATGTATGGGAGGAGAATGATGTATGGGAGGAGAATGATGTATGAGAGGAGAAGGATGTATGAGAGGAGAAGGATGTATGAGGAGAGAATGATGTATGGGAGGAGAATGATGTATGGGAGGAGAATGATGTATGGGAGGAGAATGATCTATGGGAGGAGAATGATGTATGAGGAGAGAATGATGTATGGGAGGAGAATGATGTATGGGAGGAGAATGATGTATGGGAGGAGAATGATGTATGGGGAGATAATGATGTATGAGGAGAGAATGATGTTTGGGGAGAGAATGATGTATGAGAGGAGAATGATGTATGGGGCGAGAATGATGTATGGGGCGAGAATGATGTATGAGAGGAGAATGATGAATGGGAGGAAAATGATGTATGAGAGGAGAATGATGTTTGAGAGAAGAATGATGTATGAGAGGAGAAGGATGTATGAGAGGAGAAGGATGTATGAGAGGACAATGATGTGTGGAAATACAATGATGTATGGGAGGAGAATGATGTATGGGAGGAGAATTATGTATGGGAGGAGAATGATGTATGAGAGGAGGAGGATGTATGAGAGGAGAATGATGTATGGGAGGAGAATGATGTATGGGAGGAGAATGATGTATGAGAGGAGAAGGATGTATGAGAGGAGAATGATGTATGGGAGGAGAATGATGTATGGGAGGAGAATGATGTATGAGAGGAGAAGGATGTATGAGAGGAGAAGGATGTATGAGGAGAGAATGATGTATGGGAGGAGAATGATGTATGGGAGGAGAATGATGTATGGGAGGAGAATGATGTATGGGAGGAGAATGATGTATGAGGAGAGAATGATGTATGGGAGGAGAATGATGTATGGGAGGAGAATAATGTATGGGAGGAGAATGATGTATGGGGAGATAATGATGTATGAGGAGAGAATGATGTTTGGGGAGAGAATGATGTATGAGAGGAGAATGATGTATGGGGCGAGAATGATGTATGGGGCGAGAATGATGTATGAGAGGAGAATGATGAATGGGAGGAAAATGATGTATGAGAGGAGAATGATGTTTGAGAGGAGAATGATGTATGAGAGGAGAAGGATGTATGAGAGGAGAAGGATGTATGAGAGGACAATGATGTGTGGAAATACAATGATGTATGGGAGGAGAATGATGTATGAGAGGAGAATGATGTATGAGAGGAGAAGGATGTTTGAGAGGAGAATGATGTATGGGAGGAGAATGATGTATTGGGGCGAGAATGATGTATGAGAGGACAATGATGTATGGGAGGAGAATGATGTATGGGAGGAGAAAGATGTATGGGGAGGACAATGATGTATGGGAGGAGAATGATGTATGAGAGGAGAAGGATGTATGGAAGGAGAATGATGTATTGGGGCGAGAATGATGTATGAGAGGAGAATGATGTATGGGAGGAGAATGATGTATGGGAGGAGAAAGATGTATGGGGAGGACAATGATGTATGGGAGGAGAATGATGTATGAGAGGAGAAGGATGTATGGAAGGAGAATGATTTCTGGGAGCAGAATGATGTATTGGGGCGAGAATGATGTATGAGAGGACAATGATGTATTGGAGGACAATGATGTGTGGAAAGACAATGATGTATGGGAGAAGAATGATGTATGAGAGGAGAAGGATGTATGGAAGGAGAATGATTTCTGGGAGCAGAATGATGTATGAGAGGAGAAGGATGTATGGAAGTAGAATGATTTCTGGGAGGAGAATGATGTATGGGAGGAGAATGATGTATGGGAGGAGAGTGATGTATGGGGAGGACAATGATGTATGGGAGGAGAATGATGTATGAGAGGAGAAGGATGTATGGAAGGAGAATGATTTCTGGGAGCAGAATGATGTATTGGGGCGAGAATGATGTATGAGAGGACAATGATGTATGGGAGGACAATGATGTGTGGAAAGACAATGATGTATGGGAGGAGAATGATGTATGAGAGGAGAAGGATGTATGGAAGGAGAATGAATTCTGGGAGCAGAATGATGTATGAGAGGAGAAGGATGTATGGAAGGAGAATGATTTCTGGGAGGAGAATGATGTATGGGAGGAGAATGATGTATGGGAGGAGAGTGATGTTTGAGAGCAGAAGGATGTATGGGTGGAGAATGATGTATGGGAGGAGAATGATGTATGGGAGGAGAATGATTTATGAGAGGAGAATGATGTGTGGGAGGAGAATGATGTATGGGAGGAGAATGATGTATGGGAAGAGAATGATGTATGAGAGGAGAAGGATGTATGAGAGGAGAATGATTTATGAGAGGAGAATGATGTGTGGGAAGAGAATGATGTATGAGAGGAGAATGATGTATGAGAGGAGAATGATGTATGGGAGGAGAATGATGTATTGGAGGAGAATGATGTATGAGAGGAGAATGATGTATAGGAGGAGAATGATGTATGGGAGGAGAATGATGTATGGGTGGAGATTGATGTATGGAATGACAATGATGTATGAGGAGAGAATTATGTTTGGGGAGAGAATGATGTATGGGAGGAGAATGATGTATGGGGCGAGAATGATGTATTAGAGGAGAATAATGTATGGGAGGAGAATGATGTATGGGAGGAGAATGATGTATGGGATGATAATGATGTATGGGAGGAGAATGATTTATGAGGAGAATGATGTATAGGAGGAGAATGATGTATGAGAGGAGAATGATGTATGGGAGGAGAATGATGTATTGGAGGAGAATGATGTATGGGTGGAGATTGATGTATGGAATGACAATGATGTATGAGGAGAGAATGATGTTTGGGGAGAGAATGATGTATGGGAGGAGAATGATTTATGAGAGGAGAATGATGTGTGGGAGGAGAATGATGTATGGGAGGAGAATGATTTATGAGAGGAGAATGATGTGTGGGAGGAGAATGATGTATGGGAGGAGAATGATGTATGGGAAGAGAATGATGTATGAGAGGAGAAGGATGTATGAGAGGAGAATGATTTATGAGAGGAGAATGATGTGTGGGAAGAGAATGATGTATGAGAGGAGAATGATGTATGAGAGGAGAATGATGTATGGGAGGAGAATGATGTATGAAAGGAGAATGATGTATGAGAGGAGAATGATGTATAGGAGGAGAATGATGTATGGGAGGAGAATGATGTATGGGTGGAGATTGATGTATGGAATGACAATGATGTATGAGGAGAGAATGATGTTTGGGGAGAGAATGATGTATGGGAGGAGAATGATGTATGGGGCGAGAATGATGTATTAGAGGAGAATAATGTATGGGAGGAGAATGATGTATGGGAGGAGAATGATGTATGGGATGATAATGATGTATGGGAGGAGAATGATTTATGAGGAGAATGATGTATAGGAGGAGAATGATGTATGAGAGGAGAATGATGTATGGGAGGAGAATGATGTATTGGAGGAGAATGATGTATGAGAGGAGAATGATGTATAGGAGGAGAATGATGTATTGGAGGAGAATGATGTATGAGAGGAGAATGATGCATGGGATGACAATGATGTATGAGGAGAGAATGAAGTGTCGAAGGAGAGTGATGTATGGGAGCAGAATGATGTATGGGAGTTGAATTATGTAAGGGAGGAGAATGATGTACTTTATGGGAGGAGAATGATGTGAGGAGAATGATGTACTGTATATCAAGAGAATAATGTATGGGAGGAGAATGATGTATGGGGAGATAATGATGTATGAGGAGAGAATGATGTTTGGGGAGAGAATGATGTATGAGAGGAGAATGATGTATGGGGCGAGAATGATGTATGGGGCGAGAATGATGTATGAGAGTAGAATGATGTATGGGAGAAAAATGATGTATGAGAGGAGAATGATGTTTGAGAGGAGAATGATGTATGAGAGGAGAAGGATGTATGAGAGGAGAAGGATGTATGAGAGGACAATGATGTGTGGAAATACAATGATGTATGGGAGGAGAATGATGTATGAGAGGAGAATGATGTATGAGAGGAGAAGGATGTTTGAGAGGAGAATGATGTATGGGAGGAGAATGATGTATTGGGGCGAGAATGATGTATGAGAGGACAATGATGTATGGGAGGAGAATGATGTATGGGAGGAGAAAGATGTATGGGAAGGACAATGATGTATGGGAGGAGAATGATGTATGAGAGGAGAAGGATGTATGGAAGGAGAATGATTTCTGGGAGCAGAATGATGTATTGGGGCGAGAATGATGTATGAGAGGACAATGATGTATTGGAGGACAATGATGTGTGGAAAGACAATGATGTATGGGAGAAGAATGATGTATGAGAGGAGAAGGATGTATGGAAGGAGAATGATTTCTGGGAGCAGAATGATGTATGAGAGGAGAAGGATGTATGGAAGGAGAATGATTTCTGGGAGATGAATGATGTATGCGAGGAGAATGATGTATGGGAGGAGAGTGATGTATGGGGAGGACAATGATGTATGGGAGGAGAATGATGTATGAGAGGAGAAGGATGTATGGAAGGAGAATGATTTCTGGGAGCAGAATGATGTATTGGGGCGAGAATGATGTATGAGAGGACAATGATGTATGGGAGGAAAATGATGTGTGGAAAGACAATGATGTATGGGAGGAGAATGATGTATGAGAGGAGAAGGATGTATGGAAGGAGAATGAATTCTGGGAGCAGAATGATGTATGAGAGGAGAAGGATGTATGGAATGACAATGATGTATGAGGAGAGAATGATGTTTGGGGAGAGAATGATGTATGGGAGGAGAATGATTTATGAGAGGAGAATGATGTATGGGAGGAGAATGATGTTTGGGAGGAGATTGATTTATGAGAGGAGAATGATGTGTGGGAGGAGAATGATGTATGGGAGGAGAATGATGTATGGGAAGAGAATGATGTATGAGAGGAGAAGGATGTATGAGAGGAGAATGATGTATGGGAGGAGAATGATGTATTGGAGGAGAATGATGTATGAGAGGAGAATGATGTATAGGAGGAGAATGATGTATGGGAGGAGAATGATGTATGGGTGGAGATTGATGTATGGAATGACAATGATGTATGAGGAGAGAATGATGTTTGGGGAGAGAATGATGTATGGGAGGAGAATGATGTATGGGGCGAGAATGATGTATTAGAGGAGAATAATGTATGGGAGGAGAATGATGTATGGGAGGAGAATGATGTATGGGATGATAATGATGTATGGGAGGAGAATGATTTATGAGGAGAATGATGTATAGGAGGAGAATGATGTATGAGAGGAGAATGATGTATGGGAGGAGAATGATGTATTGGAGGAGAATGATGTATGAGAGGAGAATGATGTATAGGAGGAGAAGGATGTATGGGAGGAGAATGATGTATGAGAGGAGAATGATGCATGGGATGAGAATGATGTATGAGGAGAGAATGAAGTGTCGAAGGAGAGTGATGTATGGGAGCAGAATGATGTATGGGAGGAGAATTATGTAAGGGAGGAGAATGATGTACTTTATGGGAGGAGAATGATGTGAGGAGAATGATGTACTGTATATCAAGAGAATAATGTATGGGATTAGAATGATGTAAAGTATGGAAAGAGTGATGTATGGGAGAAGAATGATGTATGGGAGGAGAATGATGTATGGGAGGAGAATGATGAAATGGAGGGGAATTGCTGAAATCAAGGGATAATGATGATATTAAGGGAGAATTGTGAAAATTATAGAGAATGGTAAAAGATGGTGAATGAAAGAGTATGTTAAAACAGGATGATGAGAGAGGGACACGATGCAAGGGTGAGGGAATGATGCAAGGGGGACAAGGAGGAAGCAGCAGACTTACAGTAATTTCATTTCTGTAGTATAATTATACCCATGGCTTTTCAAATAGCTGGAAGATGTCATACATTTAGTCAACATTATTAAATGGGTGTCTTTTTCTTTGAATCAGAAACAATTCAAATAATTATTGAAAGATCTGGCTCGTTGTGAATTTGGAATTGTTCCATATTTTTTATTGTTCTTATCAATATGTTTGCCTTTTTGAATTTTATATAAAACAAAAGTATCAATTTGAACCATTTGGTTTGGCAACATGAGAATGAATTTGCTTGCCTCTGCATGTAATAGCCAAGTATAAATGGATAAAATCTTTTTATCTGAAAGGAAACATTTAACCAAAAATATGCAAAGGTTTTTCAGTACTGTATATAAGAAGAATGTGTTTACTGAATGCAAATCTTCGGGATTCAACAGACATTTTAAATACAGGTGGTCCACAATCTCATTAAATGTAGGAATACTGGTTCCTGTCAGTCTGTCTGTGTCTCTGTCTGCCAGTATCCTGCCAGTTTATGTCTTAGACTGCATTGTCTGTATCCCTGGCCGTCTTTTCTATGCGGCCTTGCTTCACTTGTGGCATTCACCGCAGGGTAGCAACTTTCATCTCTGGCCTGCTGCCATGTACACTTGCCACTTATGCGACATCCGTCTGCAGCTCCTGCCTGAGTCCGAGCTACCTTCACCACCTAGGTGACATCTCGGCTATCTGGTCCACATCTAGGCCCTCAAGTATGCACCTCGGCACCAGTGCCGAACATCGGTCTTTAAGGCTGCATCATGTCACCAAAGCCACACCCCAGTCCTCAAGGCTGCACTTCAGCTCCAGTGCCACACCTCGGCCCTCAAAGCCGCATCGTGTTACCAAAAATATACTTTGGCTCTCAAGGCCGCACCTCAGCCCTCAAGGCCTCACCACAGCACCAGTGCCACACCTCGGCCTCCAGGCAGCACCTCAGCACCAGTGGCACACCTTGGCCCTCAAGGCCTGATCCTATCACTAAAACCGCACTTCGGCCCTCAAGGCCTAATCTCCACCCTCTAGGTCGCAACTTGCCACCAAGACCGCATCTAGGCTCATCAAGTCACATCATACCACCTGAACCATTACCAATTGTCTAACATCTATTGATCTCCGGGATTGCCGTGTAAGCCTCTACACTCCCGAGTTTAAGACCAGGCGGCCACCTAAGTACCGGTGAGTGTATCCAGCTCTAAGGGAACAGCGGGTGGCTGTTATTGGCTGAAGACATTGCCAACTTGACTCTAGGGGGTAAATTTACTAGTGAGAGTTTTTAGAAATTGAGATGTTGCCCGTAGCAACCAATCAGATTCTAGCTATTATCATCTAGAAGGTGCTATTGAAAAGTTATGTAGAATCTGATTGGTTGCTATAGACAACATCTCCACTTCTAAAAACTCTCACTATAGTAAATATACCCCTAAGGGTCTTACACGGTGGTACCTTGCTGATTGTAACAAAAGTAACTGCTCAGCTCCAGTGCTACTCAGGCAGGAAATAGAAATCACTTCTTCTCGGAGTACGGCATCCTGGGGTAATCTGACTGACGTCTCTTTAAAGTCTGTGCTGCAGTTGGATTAGCCACATGCATTCAAACAATAGGGTATGAATGTTCTGAAGGGCTGCAATAATGGCCAAGGGGCTGCTGCTTAGTGAGTACTGCTGCTTTACTCTCTTTACTGAAAACAGGTTAGTGTGGCCGGGGCTATAATCACCATCAGCAAAACTGTACAAAAAGTAAAGGCGTCAACAGACCGCAAAGAGCGAGCCCTCAATTTAAATAGCCGGCCCCTTTT
Organism: Taudactylus pleione; assembly: GCA_031769625.1. NCBI lineage: Eukaryota > Metazoa > Chordata > Amphibia > Anura > Myobatrachidae > Taudactylus > Taudactylus pleione. Next base: position 3,075,459 of record JAUIMM010000314.1, on the reverse strand, counting down.
TCTAAACGAGCGAGCGCAAATAGCGTCCGGCTCTGAATCAGGCCCATAATTCACGGATACACTGCACTGACTCAGGGAATAAGCAAAGGTGTACATTAGTCTTGACTATGGGCCTGATTCAGAGATGGACGCAAAGGCGATTACGCACGTGATCGAGCGATTGTTTGCCATTGTGCGTCTGTATAAGCTGCAGTGCGAGTGCGCAGCGATCGGAAATCCAGAGTGAGCGACATGTTGTCAGCATTTGGTGGTTTTGATGGGGGTGTTCAGAGAAAAGCAGGCGTGTCTGTCCGTTTAGGGGAAAGTGACAATAAAGAATATAGTATAAAGGGCGCTGTCATGTGTCAATTTTCCAAACAGCTGCTAGAAAGGAGGTAGTCAACCTTTTACAGAACAATATAAACAAGCGATAAGCAGCGCTAATGATAAATGATATTCACAATTTAATAATAAATAAAATAACAGATACACAATAAAAACCCAGTACTGAGTATAATTAAACTAATGAAGAATGTCAAATATTTATGTGTGGTATCATAGATGGATACGTACAAAGCAATCTAAAAAGGCACAAATCTTATAAACCCTGTAGGCACTGGATACTTCAGCATTAGACAGGTCACTTTGGACATCAGCACTTTACTCTTTATTGGAGCACCATTTTTTTGGACTTGGGACATTGGCCCTGTTTCAGAGCCGGATGCTCTGACAGAGCGCTCGCTCTGAATCAGGGCCGTCCCTCTTACTTTTTGGAGCGGCCTCCTGGCTGCTCGCATAGCTGTGGGTGACCACCCACAGCTATAGCGAGTGGCCAAAATGATGGTCAAGACCATCGCGACCATCGGGCTTGCGACGAGACCCTTGTGGTAGGGTCTCGTCTGCCACAAGCCCTGGTGATGTCAGTGGGGCCGGCCCCAGACGGTAGGCGTTCCCATGGGAACGCCTCCGTCTGGGCAGCCACGCCCCCGGCACGCCCACCAAAGGGGGCGTGCTGTCAATCACCATCGACAGCACGTCCCCTTTGGTGCGAGACCCATAACGACGGCCTGGCCATCGTTATTCGGGTCTCACGCATGCGCGCGACGGAGCCGCCTCCGCCGTGCGCATGCGCACTTGGGCAACATCGACCCGCTTGCGAGCGCTGAGCATCGACCCGCTCACGAGCGGGTCTGAATCAGGCCCTTTGTGCAATATCCAGTGCTGATCATTATGAGGCTACATCCATTTGCGTCGGAACATTGCTGGCTGTGATACCACCGCTAATTAAGGGATCCTCACTATCTTGATACAAGCCGTAATATACCTACAATATAACTGGATTTCTTACCATTTTTTTAATGACTCTCTGCCCGGTGCTTACCCTTTTCTAATGCAGAAGTATCGCTTGTTTATAGTGTCTGTCCGTTTAAACACCGTTACATGGGCGTGCATAAATTAGCCACTGCGAGTGTATACGCAGCTCTGCATGTCTAAAGAGCCCCCAAGGCTGCGACAGGTCAGACCTGCCGCAAGGCCAACATGGCCACCGATGTGTTTCGATGTTACCGATATTTCTGCAGGTATGCATCGTCACAAGCAGGTGGGCGTCTTTATTCTCGGGTGATCTTTGCTAACATTAGCATATTTTCATAGCTGCGATCACATTAGCGTCCATCTCTGAATCAGGCCATTCTAGGGTGCCGGTCTACACCTGCATAAGCAATGACCTAGGAAATCATCACACAGTATCATATATTTGTGTAGGTAATTAGGGGGTCATTCAGACCCGGTCGTTAGCGCCGATGCGCTCGGACCGGGTCGATGGCCCCCCACAGAGCATGCACACGACGGCGCTGGCGCCGTCGTGCACATGCGTGAGACCCGCTACGACCGACAGCGCTGGTCAAAGCGGGTCTCGATCCAAAGGGGGCGAGCTGTCGATGTTGATTGACGGCTCGCCCCGTTTGGAAGGCGGGCCGGGGGGGTGGCAGCCCAAACGGAGGTGTTCCCATGGGAACGCCTACCATTTGGGGGCGGCCCCACTAACATCACTAGTGATGTCAGTGGAGAGCTTCTGGCTCAGACAGAGCCAGAAGCTCTCCGGGGCTTACGACAAGGGAGACCCTACCCTAGGGTCTCGTCGTAAGCCCCGATGGTCCCGATGGTCTCTGACCATCGCGACCATCACCGGAGTGGTCTTTAGAGCTGTGGGTGTTAACGACCGCAACAGAGGCGGGCGGTCAGGATGCAAGTGGCCGCCCAGTTTCTGAGCGACCGCTTGCATCCTCCGACCGCCTCTGAATGAGGCGCTTAGTTTCTATACAGAAGCCTCTCATTCGGTAAGGTGTCAAACAAAGTCTTTCTTTAGTTTATAGTAGCGTATTCCTGTGACATCCTATTGTACACCTTGTTACACAGTAGCCTATCTAACAAAGGGAGAAATGTATCACGTGTATAGAGTGGAGAAGTTGCCTATAGCAAACAATACTGTAGTAATCATGTTCATTTTATAAAATGATAGGTTGAAGCTGATTGGTTGCTATGGACAATTTCTCCAGTTGTGCACTTCTCCACTCTTTATAAGGTTTGAATCATCTCCCCTAAAGTCCCTTTAGTAGATATGGGGTTTGGGGAGCATCTTTAAGAGGACAACACTTTTTACCCTTTAGCTCTCTTACTACTGCTTGTTTAAAATATGTCATGTCTCAAATGAAACATCTGCAGCCGGCGGTCTTATTTTAGTACGAGCTCTAGTACACAGGCAACTGAGCACATGAAAAAATCATGCTGACCGGAGAAACTATGTATTATTGAAAAGTAATTAAATCTAAGTTATTTTTTGAGAGTAGTTTCCCTTTATACTGTAGTTCTCCATAAGAGCATACATTTTCTGCAAAGGACTTAAAAAGAATAGACTTGTTAGATATATGTTGATGTGTGCTAAAAAGGAGGGTGACAACAGAATAGGTTTCAGAACATAATGTTGTTCTATAAAAGTATCTTCAAATAGCCATGTTTTGGCAAGATTAAATATTTACAGTACCCTATGCCCTTGACAGTGACCTCAATCGGTTACAATGAAAGCTTTGTTCATGCTTTCAGTAATACTGTAGTGTGTCTATTTATATAAAATATCACTATTTAAGGCTATGTTTGGCTACAATTTCCCCTGTGTTTTCATGCTTTCAAGACAATAGAGATAACGATTATACTGTAGTTGACCATATTTACAGACTGCAGTGCTTTATATGCAGGGCCGTAACAGGGCCATAATCCGCCCTAGGGATGGCCATCAACCATTGATGATTCATAATCATTGATGGTTTATGGCCGATGTTGAATGTTTTTACCATCGATGGGGGAGAACCAGATGGTTTCTCTCTATCGATGGTACAACATAACTGATTTTTTTTTTTTACAAGGTGCTGGGACACAGGATATAAGCTGTTTGGTTGGCATTTTATCACTGTCCAATTTATCACTTTCCAGAGCTTAGTACATCTGCCCCATTATATGATATAGTTAAAAGTGAGAATAAATGCAGGTGGTAACAGACAGACACCTTTAAATCCAGAAAAGAAGATCAGTACCCTGTGGCCACACATATTTGTTGTTACTATGCTGACTGGCCTGGTGGCCCGACAGTTGTACCAAATTATCCTTATGACTTCCTCTCATCCTTCAAATGTGTCCTTAACATATTGTACCCTACAACCGCTCCTCCTAACTCTGTAGTCTCTGTCCACCCCCACTCTGATTTAAAACCTGAATTCGGGTTTTGGATTGCATGTAAACAGGTTCGAAATAGCTCTTATTGATTTTTTTTATAGATTTTTAATCGAATTGCAATTGCATCAATTTTCAAGGAATCCAAAACCGAATCCGAACCAAAACACTTCAGGGTGATTTTGACAAAACCAAAACATGGTGATGAATTAGAACCAAAACCAAGACAAAGGGTTCTGCGCACATCTCTACTGACAACACAATATCACAGACATTAGTCTCACTTCTTCTAAGCTGCAGTACGTATAGGAATCTTTTTGACTCTCCCTCCCTACTTATCAGTCTTTTAATTTACTAGTTTCAAATCCAATTCACTATATGTGACTCAGATGTCTTTTTTTTTGCCACATTTCTCTGAAAGAACATTAATGTTCCTGTGGATCATTATGCTAGTTGTCAACAAGTTTAGCAGTTCATCAGTTCTTGGCACGAAAAAAGGTGTCAATAATAGAAGCCTTGTTGAGGTAATGAGAATCTACCAAAATAGACTTAAAATTGTATCTAGTTATATATAAAATGAAAAGAAGAAGATACCATATTCCTGTGTTACTCTTTAAGCATTCAAACCTACAGATGTTTGCAAGTCTGAGAGAAGTAAGAATGACAACTTCCCCAGTAATAACTTACAATAGCAGCTAACGGGTAACTGTAATAAAGTGTGCCAGTCTGCGATGTGCTATGTAGGCACAAAAATATTCACTGCTCTAGTTATTATATATCAAATCATCATGAATCATGCATATTACACAGTGTATTAAAGTGAACCTGTCACTTGGTCCTCTACTGTTATTTTCTGGCTTTACTATACAGATATGTCCATTTGCATCTTTACTGTTTATGTGGCAAAATCGGCTACTCGCATGGCGCGATGCATGCGCACGTTTGCAGCGTGAGCGGCAAGGATGCAAGAGGACACATCTGTGTAGTGCCCTATTTACTGTATACCCATTGGCATTGTGAATGGAAATAAACTAACTATTAACACTACACTTATGTTAATGTGCCTACAAGGATGCACATATTTTTGAAAACTTAGGCCCTGATTCAGACCCACTCGCGAGCGGCTGTCCGCTCGCAAGTGGGTCGATGTTCTGCACTGAGCATGCGCACGACGGAGGGAGCTCCGTCGTGCGCATGCGCCAGACGCGACGAGCGAAGGACTTTCCTTCGCTCATTGTGTCTGATCAAAGGGGGCGTGCTGTCGATGTTGATTGACAGCATGCCCCCTTTGGTGGGCGTGCCGGGGGCGTGCCTCCCTGACGGGGGCGTTCCCAAAGGAACGCCTCCCGTCAGAAGCCGGCCCACTGACATCACTAGTGATGTCAGTGGGAGTGATTTTGGCTCTGATAGAGCCAAAATCACTCCGGGCCTTGCGGTTGAAAACCTCAACCGCAGGCTCTGGCTCGCAGTTTCGATGGTCGCGATGGTCAAGACCATCGCGGCCATCAAACTGCATGCTCGTATAGGCTGTGGGTGGTGACCCACAACTATACGAGCGTCCAGGAGGACGCTCCATAGTTATGGAGGCCGGCCCTCATTCAGAGCGTGCGCTCTGCTCAGAGCGTACGGCTCTGAATGAGGGCCTTAGTTTTGACCCTTTTATGCACTAATTATCAGGGCCGGCTCCAAGAGGAGCCGTGCCCTGTGCAGAACGGGACCGAGGTGGGCATTACCTGTGCGCGGCTTTGCCGTGTGCAACCGAAAATGGGGGTGTGCCCTAATTACTACCAGGGGCGCCTAGAGGGGGGGGAGCGGGTACATATTACCGGGGCCCGGGCTTCTTGAGGGGCCCGGCGGGGGCCCGGGTCCGGCGCCGCTCCCCCTCCCTCACAGCAGCCCAGCACACAGCGTGTGCTGAGCTGCAGTGGAGACTGCTCGTGGCTGCTGAGCAGCAGCCACAGCAGTCTCCTATGCCTGTGGGGGGGAGCGATCACACTGATCGCGCCCCCCCTGGCTTTGAGCAGGGCTGAGGGGGCCCAGAGCGCCCCCCTCCCCAGCGCTTCGCAGCGCTGCAATTATTTGTTTTATTTTTTCGGGGAGGGGCGTGGTCACACCTCCCGCGATTAGGCCACACCCCCTATTACCCGGGCTTGCCGCGGCTCTCAGCGGGCCTGATTACCACAGGCCACAGACCCTAGATGATGTTTATTTGGGGGCGTGCCCATATGGCACGCCTCCCGTTAAGCGTCAGGCTGGGGGCGAGCCCAGCACACCCTTAGGTGCTGGACTGCCCCCAGTGTTGCTGCACCTTAGTGTGTCACAAGTTGGTCCTTGGTGTGTCACCCACAATGACAGGGGGCTGACAAAAAAAATGACCTGGTTTCGCATGACGTGTACTGGCCAATCAGCAGAGCAAGGAGAGGAGATTGTGCTTACCCGCTGTCCCCCCTGCTCCACTGGATGCCATGTAGGCTTGTCATACAAAGGGGTCTATGTACTAAGGGGAGAAAAGGGGGCAAAACGCTAAAGGCAGAGAAAATCCCCGTACATAGCGCTTCTCAGTATGTACTAAAGGGATTTTCTCTGCCTGCGTTCTGCTAGTGCTAAGTGTAGGCTACAATATCACACTGCACCTGGGTCACTTAGCCCTGCCATAGCCACCTATAGCAACACTAAGTGTCCCAGGTGTTACTAAGGGGAGAGGTCACTTACCGTTGGGTCTTCTCCAGTGCTGATACTGCCTCCTCTTGCTGCCGTTATCTGACTCCTGTGCAGTGAAGAAGCAGAAAGTGAGCTCTGACACTATTGTCCGTTTTCAAAAAAGTTTGGACAAAATAAAAAAAAGTCTCCCTGCTACAGTAGTCCTGGAGAAAGGGTGAGTCCAGTCTCTGCTCTGCTGCCTGTCAATGCCAAGGGGGTGACCTGTCATTCACCCTCATCGTCAGCACATTTCTAAGTACAAGTCATAGTAGCTGTCTCCTGCTTCTCACCGATAACAGGCGAAGCGGTTTTATCACTGCGGTATGTGTACTCTTAGTACATTGTCCCCAAAATCCCACCCGCCCCTTAACTTTTTAGCTGCATCAGAGAGGAGCCGGGAGCAGGCAGCCGCAGACTCAGTAGGACAGGAGACTAAGAGGAAATTAAAGGAAAGGTGTCCATAGGTACAGATGTGTCCACATACATCTAGCCTCCTTGCGCGTTAGACTCGGTAGCGCGGAGGGTCTTTTCGTGTGACTTTTTCCCTTCAAATCGTAAAGTGTGAATAGAACGCACAAGCAGCTTCTGCTGATTAAAATGATATGTGACATGCGTCCTATTCGCATCACTTTGTGATTAAGATGCATTGTAAGGGAAAAAGTTGCACGAAAAGATGCTGAGAGCTTACGCATTATGTGTAATGCGACTTGTAGTGCACGGAGGATAGATGTATGTGGACACATCTGTAAGTAAACTACTGTACAATGGTTAAAGAGAAAGGGGGGGAAATGGGTGTTTGATATGTAAAGAACCGCTGGGAATGTGTGCTTTGGGTACAGTAAGGTCAATTTACATTTATTTTTTATAACTTTCAAATTTTGTGCATTGTATGTGGATGTCGCTCTCCGATGTGTCACATATGTGGATGTTACTCTTCTGTGTGTCACGTATGTGGATGTCACTCTTCGGTGTGTCACGTATGTGGATGTCACTCTTCAGTGTGACACATATGTGGATGTCACTCTTTGGTTGTCACATATGTGGATGTCACTCTTCGGTGTGTCACGTATGTGGATGTCACTCTTCGGTGTGTCACGTATGTGGATGTCACTCTTCAGAGTGTCACGTATGTGGATGTCACTCTACAGTGTTTCACATATGTGGATGTCACTCTTTGGTTTGTCACATATGTGGATGTCACTCTTCGGTGTGTCACGTATGTGGATGTCACTCTTCAGAGTGTCACGTATGTGGATGTCACTCTACAGTGTTTCACATATGTGGATGTCACTCTTTGGTTTGTCACATATGTGGATGTCACTCTTCGGTGTGTCACGTATGTGGATGTCACTCTTCAGTGTGTCACATATGTGGATGTCACTCTTTGGTGTGTCACGTATGTGGATGTCACTCTTCGGTGTGTCACATATGTGGATGTCACTCTTCGGTGTGTCACGTATGTGGATGTCACTCTTCGGTGTGTCACATATGTGGATGTCACTCTTCGGTGTGTCACGTATGTGGATGTCACTGTTCGGTGTGTCAAGTATGTGGATGTCACTGTTCGGTGTGTCACGTATGTGGATGTCACTCTTCGGTGTGTCACATATGTGGATGTCACTCTTCAATGTGTCACATATGTGGATGTCACTCTTCGGTGTGTCACATATGTGGATGTCACTCTTCGGTGTGTCACATATGTGGATGTCACTCTTCGGTGTGTCACATATGTGGATGTCACTCTTCGGTGTGTCACGGCAGAAAAAAGTTTAAGAACCACTGCTCCAAATTACTGCAGGGTGATTTTTATTTATTATTGTACTCAAAACCAGTAGACATTCACACATGTCCTAGACGGTATTAAATTCCATGTAATTAGTTTGGTTGAGGATGCAAAAAACACAGCTTTAATTCTTATGTTCCATAACTGTATAAATACACAATGCTGAAGTTATTCTGCCCTGTATTTTTCAAAACATTCAGCTTCAACTGAGGAATGATTAATATTTATTTTTTATATCATTTAGCCCAATATTAACCACGGAAGCTTTATAATGTGTCAGTTTCAGATTTTTAGAGGACATCATTTGAACTTCATTCGTAAAACTTTCATGTCATAACCGCGCAAATAGATCACTTAAACATAAAAGAAAATATATCAATATACTTATCAGATTAGAGAAATAAAATGAAGAGATGAATCTTTTATCGCGCTACAAGGAAGACACGTTTCCATGTACTGTTTGCTGTAATGGTAATGGGATGTAAGAAATATTGGTGCCCCTCATTATTTCCCACCTAGATGACACTGTCACTGATAATGTTCTTTTGCACCAATTTTTCTTCCCTGGTTCCATTGAGTGAACAAGACATTAAGAGGTCACTGCAAGGGTAAGAGTTTGACTTATGGTCCATTGTCCTACTTACGATTCAAAGTGCTGTATGTTGTTGAAAACTGGTTAAACTGAGTTGAGTATTATATTAATAACAGGGCACATAGACCAGCAGCGTAGATGTGAGCAATCAAACAAGCCGAGCAGAACTTCGAACCTGCAAAAACGAAATGGAGAAAAGCACAAAACACTTAACAAATGCTAACACTCACAACTAAATAAAGCTTTTGACACTCAGCAGGCATAAAAGTGGCAAGCTGCGTATGCTATATAACGTCCACATAGCTATGGTACATGGGGGAATTATCATTAAGTGCTATCACATTGCTAAGAAAAACAGTAACGTCGCTTAGTAATAAAACCTTTCTTCCATTTCTAAATAATTATAGGGATATGTACCTGTAAATATTATACTGTTCAACCCAAGCAGGGAAGAACTGCAGCCCTTGACTTACATTATTTCCTAAGCACAGGAAGCTTCAGCAGAACACTGAGAACCTGAGGTGTTTCTAAGGGAGTGTTAAAAGTTTACTCGGTTTCATTTGCCAAAATACAAAGAATCAGCTACAGTTGTAATAAGAGCTCAATGAATGTGGTTAAAAAAAACTGCAGTATTTTCACATTTCTTTGTTTCCCTTCTGATTAAAATGTCTGTAGACATGGACTGTTCAGATTTTGGGAGAGATTTATCAAACCTTCTAAAACAGACAAGTGGAGGTGTTGCCCCTAGCAACTAATCATATTCTGTCTATCATTTTCTAGAATGCAATAGAGAAATAATAGCTATAATCTGATTGGTTGCTATAGACAACACCTCCACTTTTCATCTTTAGAAACTTAGTAAACCTGCTCCCTAGAATCTGATTGGTTTACTATTTAGAAGGTTTGATAAATGTACCCCTTCGTGTAAATAAAGTTGACGATCAAGAAACATATGAGGAACATAATTAGATGGGGTTTCATTATATTACATTAACAGTCGCCATGTCGCCATGATGTGAATGTCAACAGAGTATGTTTTGACATGTCGGCATTTAAAAGGTCGCCGCTGATTAAATGTCAACTTGGTGACGATGTCTACAAGCCATTTTGAAGGTAACGCTGACACTACCATTAATGCTAACTCTAGTGCTACTACTATCCTTAACGGTGCCCCTAACCCTAACGTTTACATGGTCACTACAGTATGTTAACATTTTGTCCAGATATACATTTTGCAGGTGTTGACATGTAAGATGTTGATATTTCAACAATGTCAACATAACATTAAACATTGAGGGGTATATTTACTAAAGTTAGAGTCTTTACAAGTGGAGATGTTACCCATAGCAACCAATCAGATTCTAGCTATTATATTCTAGAAAGTGCTAATAAAAGTAGAAGCTGATTGGTTGATATGGGCAACAGCCCCACTTCTAAAAACTCTCACTTTACTAAATATACCCCCTAGTGTTGACATTGTGAATGCTGACATCCTGACAGCATATAGATTGTTTTGCATTGATAGTAGAATCTAATCTGATTCTCATTGCTGTCAATTGAAATTAACAATACGTGCATTTGAATGTTCTATGACTTCCAGATCAAAGCAGATTTCTTTATCTCTCGGTCTGCCATATACATTAATTGAATAACTCTTGAATCCCTGTATATCTGAAAGAATGAAAATTACTTCAACCAATTTCCGTACAGTGAATTTCAATTTATATTTTTACGGCAAATATATAAAATATGTAAAGAGAACTTTTTAACAAGAATGGAGTTTTCCAGATAGTTTTTCCCTGTAATTCCCTACAATGCCCACCTCATTCTGATTCTTATGACCTTCTGTGTCAGTGCTCCACACAATGACTGTGCCACTATCAGTTGTATTTTATTTTCCTTCTGGTTCCCAAAGTGCAATATATAATACTCAAGTCATATGAATGCATGTAAATGATTCTGTAAAATCTATCCTTACATTTGTTGAGTAGTGCTTTGTGTCACATGTCTCATGAAATTGTTTCTTGATGGAATGTATGTGGAGTGGAGCCATGAACAAACCAGTCTGGTACTCACATACTAATAATAGAAGCAAGGCCAGATTAAGGTTTGTGATGGCCCCAGGGCAAATAACTTGTCTGGGGCTACTACAAATAAAATGGACAAAATTATATACTTTCAAAGTTATTACAATTGTAGTGTGTAAATACTCCCAGCACTGCATATGTGTTGAACACACTTTAGTGCCCCCAGCACAAATGCCACACAGAGCCCCCAGTACACATTATGTCACAGTTTCCCCAGTTCACATTATTCCACAGAGCCCCCAGTTCACATTATGTCACAGTGTCCCCAGTTCACATTATGCCACAGTGCCACCAGCTCACATTATTCCAGTGCCCCGTTCACATTATGCCACAGTGCCCCCAGTTCACATTAGTCCACAGTGCCCTCCAGTGTTGTAGCATCAACTGTTGCAGCCTGCACTCAACTCCCCCCACTCCCACCTCCCATGGTCCAGTCCAATGCTGGAGATGTAGCCATGTATGGGGTCCACCGTATTTGAGTGTCCCGGGTGACTGCTATGGCCCCCTGTACTTATTCCAGCATTTAGTAGAAGCAACAATAGATTACTTGTACAAACCATTATATTCTGGCAAGGAAAACAAGAAGCTGCCGGGCTTAAAAAGTCCAGCGTCTCCACTCAGTGTCCACTAGTTAGGAACAGGTAACACTCATTCAATAATTAGAAGTCCCTAGGAATTGTATCTCCAGACCTGCAGTTTACATGATACATTTCTCATAAGCAGACAAGAAAGGCATGGAACCTTCAACATAAGGACCAGGTTTTGGAGCCCCAGCAGATTTACCTAATAACAATTTAACTACCTCTTTAAACACCCCCACAAAAATTGTAACTAACCTTGATACATTTCTCTATACTAACACTATTTTTTGCTGAACCCTCTAATGTCCTAAAAGGTCTTTACATCTGTACAGTAAAGAGTATATGTCAATGGGGCTTTTTGCAAGGAGCTAATTCCTAATTGTGGTTGACACCATTCACCTTTAGAGTAGCAATTTGGCCAAATATCTGCTCATAATAATCCTTGAGCTCAGCCAACAGGGATTTGTGATTTTAATCTTGTTCTTTTACAGTAAGTGGTAAAAAAAAGATTAATATCCATGTTTAGATTCATTACACAATGCTCCGCAATAGCTCTGTCATAAGAAGTGTAAACGTTTGTATGTGTATAAGTTAAGAAAGAGCCTAGTTGGAGATTTGAAGAGCGCCATGGTTGTTGGTTACAGATAAGAGTCCAGCAACATGACTATGAATAAAGTGGAAAGATAAGGAATGTGAGACACCACAGAGCATGAGAGCTTTGCAGTTGGATGCTTAGGTTTAAAAAGCTTTGATTAAAACACTATTCATATGCTGAAGGGATCCATGTTGAACTGCAGAGGGATACAAACTGATATACTGTGTGGGTGTTTTTAATACTGAAAGTACATAAGTACGCATAAGGAAACAGCTGTGTGTGCAAATAAATATCTCCTTAATATCCACAGTAAAATCACAAGGCAGCATTTCAGTCCATTTAGGATTCTTGTGTTGACAAATGTCTCGACTGGACAAAAATTTGGGGGGAAATGTACTATAGCAGCACTTATCGTGCCACTGTAGCTCCTCCTTCTTAGCCTCGATACGATAAGTGCCGCTATAGTACATAAAGCAATAATTCAGAGATGCATTAACATCTTGGCTGAAGGAGGGGTGGGAGATAAAACTCCCCCTTTGGGCAATCCGTGCAAGACCCTAGGCTGATGCGCTGTGTCTTACCTGGCAGGAGCCACTGCGCATGCTCACAATCTCGCAAACATCTCGAGATCTCATGCACAGCCTGAGACCCTGGGGATACCCCCCAGCCGCTGCAGGTATGTACATATCCCGACAGGTAATCCTATCGATATGTGAAGAAATTACAAGACACAAAAAAGAGCTTATCATTTTTAATATCTTCTGAATGATTTTCCATAGTAAATGGTGACAGCAAAATTGTTAGAGGTTTGCAGATGACGTAGAGAAAAGTGTTGTAACCATCCAATAGCGCTGGTTAAAGCTAGAGATGAGCGGTTCGGCTTTGCTGAAAATTGAACGCATCTGAAATTTGGGGTTCCGAGTAGAACAGAGGCCCTGATTCAGAGCCAGATGCTCTGACAGAGCGCTCGCTTTGAATCAGGGCAGTCCTTTCAAATTTTTAGAGTGGCCTCCTGGCCGCTCGTATAGCTGTTGGTGACCACCCACAGCTATAGCGAGCGTCCAGGAAGATGGTCACGATGGTCAAGACCATCGCAACCATCGGGCTTGCGACGAGACCCTTGTGGTAGGGTCTCGTTGCCGCAAGCCCTGGAGTGCTTTTGGCTCTATCAGAGTCGAAAGCACTCCCACTGACATCACTTGTGATGTCAGTGGGGCCGGCCCCAGTGGGTAGGCGTTCCCATGGGAACGCCCCCTTTTGGCCAGCCACGCCCCCGGCACGCCCACTAAAGGGGGCGTGCTGTCACTCACCATCGACAGCACGCCCCCTTTGTAGCGAGACCCATAGCGACGGCTTGCCTGTCGCTATCCGGGTCTCGCGCATGCGCATGATGGAGCCGCCTCTGTCATGCGCATGCGCACTGGGCCAATATTGACCCGCTTGTGAACGCTCGCGAGCGGGTCTGAATTAGCCCACAGTCCACACTCGGGTCTTCTCGCCAAGTTTGGAACTCGGAGGTAAAAAAACTGCATCTTGCGCCATTTGCATGTAAGTCCCTCCCTCATAATTTCAAGTGCTGTAAGGTGGTCAAAATTGACTGGAAATGGATGTTATTGATGTTAATAATACTACAGGAACATAAACGGGTCAAAGTTACATGATTTTAGCTGTTTTTATCAATTTTTAAAGAAATCCAAAACCGAAACTGAACCAAGATACCTGTGGATGGTTTTTGCCAAAACCAAAACACGATGATGATTTAGAACCAAAACTAGAATATGGGGGCCTGTGCACATCTCTAGTTATATTGCGTTTGGCACTTACCGCCTCTTCTTACATCTCTCCCGCTGTGTTATAATGATACTGTTGTCATGGGTTTACTCTATGTGCAATGGCGTCCTCCCAAACACTGGTAGGTTAATTTGTTGATGACTAAAGTGTCCTCTTTAGAAGGCTTCATACATCTCTCCCTAACACACATGCGCTTTGGTCATCAGCATGTGAATGTCATTCTCTACATAATGATGTGTAGCTCTCTGTATCACCCTATAGACTAAGCTTGCACGAGCAGGGCCCTCTTCCCTTGTATGATTTTCCTTCCCTTGCTTCTACCACCATATTCTCTCCACGACCTGCAACGGTGCCCAACCTTTGGGTTCTGCCGCCCTGTTACTTATTTGAGCATTATGACAGGTGATGCAGCAATTTTTACAAACCATGACCATATTCTGCAATGTTCTGTATTGTATATCACTGTTTTTGTTCAACAGAAAAAAGGGGAGTTAGGGGAGATACTTGGGTGCTGTACTCTGAAAGGCTTCAGCCCGTCCACACTAAAGAGACCTTATCCCTCTAGGTCTACCAAGTATATATACGACAGAAAGTGAGGTGTGGAGAACCGGCGATGTCGTTAATATAGCAAAGAAAAATACTTATCTTAGGTGGTATTTGATTCTATTTCACCTTTGTACCATAGATATTCTGAAACGTTCTTCTCTTTGTATTCAATGGACCAAGATTTTCCATATATACCCCATCCTTCCTCCTTCCAGAGAAGATTCCAGGACTTGCCCTCCACCACAAAAAAAATGGGTTTAATCCAATATAAAGGTTACATAATACAGACAAATGCAGAGGCCCAACAGTCTGTTTCAACTCCTCGCAGGCAGTTTTCATCAGGGACTGTTTTTGTTCACACTGGGTCTGTTTTTGTACTTTGTAAAGCGCCTTGTGGCACCATATAAAGAATAATAATAATCACAAAAAAATTCATATCGTACTTAAAAACAGAGCTTGGCCATGGGGCTTCAGACATGAGACAGATAGAAGAAAAGGCATTGCACATGAGAGCTTGTGCTCTGAAATAATGCCTGTAGGGATGCTTTTCAGTTATTTTATGCCAATGTTATAGATAAATATATTTAAGTAGCAGTTTGAGTCCTACAATGTTAGTAGTGTACACTCAATTTTACATGTTGTGAATAACCTATAGTATGTTGAATGGAAAGGTGCAAATAAAACAATAACAAGTTTTAGCAAAATAGCAATTGAAATTACATCATAGATAAAGTTTAAACATTGTGGATGACTCTGACTCTGAGAGAATAGTCTTCCTTGTGCTTAATGCAAAAACTAAAAGCCCTTTTAGATATTATCCTCAGGTACATGGACCATCTCATATAAATAGCCGCATGTTCCAGAGTAGAAAACTGTTTAAAAATATGACATTCTCAAAATAGCCATCAGAAAAGAGTTAAAAGAAATAGTAAAACAAACTCAATAAAAATAGACCGAGGAGCACAAAGCAATGAGGGATGGACACGGAGAAGGAGGAAAAGACGAAGAAATACTTCTAAAAGTCTCAAGTGGTTTTAAAAGTCCAGGTCAATGGAAAAGTCCATTTTCATGTCAAAGAGTATCATTTTTAATGAAAAATATTCTTTTCGCCAAATTCCTTTGAGGATCCCTTTCAATGTCCTTTATTGTGTGTGGGAGTGATGTCCCACTGGCGTGCAATTATGGTCTCCTTTGTGGCTTATGACAGTGTGACTGGGCTAAGAACGAATGACCAGAGAGACAATAACACACGGCAGAACATGATGTGTGAGGACAACAGATACCTATAGCATACTCGGTGGCACTGTTCATCATTTCTCACGCCCTGTTCACTAAGCTAAGGAACATAATATCACGGTCCTGATAAGGAACCCCAGAAGCTTTCAGGAATTGAAGTATTTTAATCTGAGAGTTATAATACTTTTTGACAGGCGAGGAAATCGACTTAATAGTGACCTGGGATTCTTAAATCACAACTAGATATTTTTACGACTATTTTATGACCGTTTTATGACCGTTTTCACCTCTGTAACCTCACTCCCCCTCCCCATCACGTCTCACCACCCTGTACTCTTTTCATCTGCGCAGCTTTTTCTGGTTCTCTTTTTTTTTTTTTCACATTTTCCTTTTTTTTTTTAAACTTCTTTGTTTTAAGTTTTATGCCTCAGTTGTACAATGACTTGCGTGAATTAAATAAACAATTAAGTAAAACAAATGGAATAGTAAGGAGGTTTTCTGAATTACCATTAGATACAAAGACAATGAAAGGGACATTTATTAACTATCGGGTCCTAGACCTGAAAATTATAATTTCAAATTGGTGCTATTCAGGGCAATAAGAGATTATTAATCCGCAGGGACAGGGGCACCGAAAGGAGTCTGGGCCTCATTCCGAGGCGGTCGTAGGATGCAAGCGGTCGTTCTGACACAGGGCGGCCGCTTGCATCCTGAACGGCCACCTCCATGTCAGTCGTTAGGCTGTGGGTTAACATTATGCTGAGAGCACATATGACTGGTGACGAGGAGGGATATTGCGATCTGCAGACCATAGGCTACAATGGCTAACGCCATCTGATATTAGTTACCGGGGGATTAGGGCCGTAACTAGGGGTGTGCTACCGCACACAGCGCAGGGCTCTGTGGGCGGTACAGTCGCTGTCTTGCGGCCCTTACTTCTGACTAACAGGGTGTCTGGAACGTTACCCTGCAGCCAGGATCACTGCTGCGGCAGTGCTGATTGTTATCCCACAAATATTTATTGATAAGTAGGCCCCTAAATAATGATAATAGGTACAAATTGTCATTGGAAACAAATGAACTAAATCAATGAACTTATTTGTTTCTTTCTTTTGGTTTGATACCATATTGTACAGCTGCAGTGAAATATTTGTTTAGTGGCTCCAGTCAGTGCCTGAGGCTGATTTTCCAGTTCCAAATTGTCATTGGGTTCAAATATGTAGACAGTAACAAAATAAGGTACAAAGTATTATTACATACCCAAGAATGACAATTTACATCAACCTTGCATGGTCTTTAAATTAAAGAGTGATTTTAAAATATTATAATACTGGCCTAAATGTTAATAGCCTGCAAGTTGCAACCACCGGCACTTTGTCAGTTTAGCCACTAGATAATTTATAAAGAGCCAAAAAATGTAAAAGATAAAAAAAACTTGTTTTGCCTTTTAAACGATTGCAGCTTTAAATCTAGCAGCTCAATGGCTGAAATCGCACCAGTGTCTGCCATTTGCAGGCTATTATACGAGTATTTAGGCCACTGTGTGCAAGCTACAGATGTGTCCTTTTTACACTATGGCTTCAGTCACGCCACATAGCCTGTCTCGGCGTGCCAGGTCCCAGGCGACTCTGCTATGACGAGCATCTTTCTCGCTGTAAATGTGTGACTTATTGGCATAAATCATATAACTGGAAGCGACAAAGCTACATTGTTGACTTGCCCTGATCCATTTGAAGTGCGACCTTTGTACATCTGTGTGCGGCTGAGTCTGAATCTGTGTAAGGGCTTTTACCCGCGCAAGTTTCCTGGTGCTTCATATGTGACTCTGTACGTGTCTAAAACCATTTCCGGTGCGGACAAAGTTGCAGCACAACGTCTCTAGTAGACTGTGATTGGTGTTTTTCGCTGAACCTACAATGCAAATAAGATGCAACATTTCAAGAAAAATACTGTACGCTACTCCTCTTGCAGCGGGCATCTCTCGCCGTATGGCATATAGGCGCTGGGTGTATGAGGACACATCTGTATTTGTCCTAGTTTTCCAGATGATTTAAAATTTAGCATATCAGTTATCACCCTCTAGGAATTAGGAAAAGTCTATGGAATATTAGCTCCCAGTTCACTAATGTCTGCCAATGAGAGATACTGTAACCTGGCATAGCCGCTGGTCTCCTTTGTCTATACAAAAGTAGTTGTGCATAAAACATTGTGTGTTAATTGGATGCTTGAGCCTTTTGATCAATGGAAACAGGAGACATAATCGTGGATCAGAGAGAAGCTGCAGATTAAACATAGGTTGATGTATATTTATAGTTGCTGGTGTATAAAAGTTTCAATCATTCTATAACACCAGTCACAAGTAGGGATGGCTGCACATTTCTTGTGATACAGGTATTGTGAAGTATAATAAAGATATGAACACATTAATCTGCATCAATTGTTATGGGTAGTAACAACTAATCTAATGGGCATTTCTAAATCCAGACATATATAGGGACAGCCATCATAGTAAGCTGCTAGATGCAGAAGTAGGGCCAGCACACCATTGTACAATCTGCTTCATCTTCTCTGCGGAGCATTGGAGCAAGTCCAGGAGTCTGGGGGGAGCAGCAGAAGAACCTAGCATTGGCCATGGACACATAGGTATACACGCTGGATTGTGTATGCAATAAAGTATTAATAATCACTATAGATGGTCTATACTATAGGCTGTAGGGGAGAGCATCTAAAATGCAAACTTTCTATTTCATTCATATTCATCTCATATAAATAACATACTGTAAGTCAGGGATGAGGAACCTCAGGCCCGGGGGCCGCATAAGGCCCCCGGAATCATTTGGTCTGGCCCTCGGAGCCTTTTTTTGCTAGCTTCATCTGGCTAGCAGGGTGCCTAAAATGGCACACTGCGGCAAGAATCTATGCAGCAGTGCTGCCTGGAGCATCCTCAGGATGATTCAGATGGTCACACCGCTGCCATTACAGCCCCTTGGAGCATCCTCAGGATGCTCCAGGCATTGCTGTAATCACTGGCGATTGAGGCCTTGTCCCCGTGTGGCATCACACTGAGGGGGCGTGGCCTGCATCGGGCCTGCAAATAATGTTATATATGTCAAAATGGCCCTCGGCAGAAAAAAGGTTCCCCACCCCGGCTGTAAGTAGTCAGGAAATGTTAAACATCCCATTGACATACTTCCATTATATAACCAGTAGGAGACCAAACTGAGCTTTGTAAGCGCATATTCTCCTACCTCGTGGTAAGACGCCTGTCTCTTCTTGCTGGCAGCTGCTCTCTGGTCTCAATGCCCTGGTGCACTGATTGAGCACAGATCTACACACATAGCAGACTTTGTAGGAGAAGTTGCTGCCACTGGGCATGTAAAGCAGTTCAGTTCTGTCCGTTATACTGCACGTTGTGGTTGCAGCTCTAATAAAATCCTCTTATATGCTAATGCTATTGTGGTCATGATTTGACTTGCTGGCTGGACCGGTTAGGAGGTTCCAAGCAACTGAAAAACCTGTGTGCTTGCCGATGTGACTATACATCCTTTCCGGATACTGGGCCTGATTCTTAAGCTGGCCACACATCTAAAGATTATCTGTCCAACCAGCCAACTAGTTGATTGGTTGGAATGAAAATCTGGTAACGTATGGGAGTAGCTGATGATCACCAATTTGCTCCTAAATGCCAGAAAACAGATGAAAATGGTCGTTCAGACAAGTTTGTTAAATGCTTGATCTAAACAATTTGTTCAAATAACAGTTTTTGTCCATTTTCCAGTGTTTGGGAGCAAATTGCTGATTGTCATTTACTTTAATTCCTTACCAGATTTTCATTCCAACCAATCAACTAATTGGATGGTTGGATGTAAGTTGGTCTATTGTGTGGCCAGCTTTAGTTGGGAATAAAGCAAAAAAGAGCAAGTAACTGTAACTCAGCACCTGCACAAATCATGTAGCAATGCAAGGGGTGCAAATACTGCAATTTAGATTTCAGATTGGACACACCTCTCTCAAATCTAAATCTCTCTACCCATTTTAAATCTGCAACACCTGCAGTGCAGCATGGTTTTTCCCCGGTTCACACTCAATAATATCCAAGATGGATTCAATTGTGGCATGAAAGAGAGATAGTTGTGAGATGTGTAGAGATGCTGGAAGGAGCACTAAGATTAGTAATTAGTTTCACATATTAAAATATATAATAATGAGAGCAGTCAAAGTGATCTAAAGTTGGTAGAACATTCTACAACCTTAAAGTGAGAACTACTGTATGGGCTCTACTACAATCTGCATTGGGAATGCAGATTGTAGTGTGATGTTACCGACTGTGAATCCCCTCTGCACACTTATCATGGTATTTTCGCAAAAAATACAGTGACAAGTGCCCGCGCCGAACGGTCGCCACTAAGCCCCGTCCCCATTGATAAGCCCCTCCCCCACAATCGCAACCCCCCCCTTCTTAATTAATCTTACCTTCGGTGATCGGGGCTCTGGTGATGTCCTCCGTGGCTCCGGCCTGCTGATCTCCCATCCTGCACTGGGACCCGGTCAGCTGACCGGGTCCCAGTGCAGGATTGGAGACCAGCTGACTGGAGGGAGGACATCAGCGGAGCCCTGATCTCCGGTCCATGGACTCAGGTAAGTTATTTTTTTTTCATTATTTTTTTTTTTTAGCAGTGATCAGCTTGCGGTCTGTTTAGACCACACAGCTGATCACTGGGGCCGGCTCCGGGCACTGCATGTTAGAGCGGAGCAGGAGTCCAGTAACTTGCGGAGACCTCCAGGTGGTGTTATTATCACAGGGCTTCCCCCAGTATTTTTTCCACAATTTATTTTTAGTAACTACCAGACAGATCGCATTTCCCATTATAATTATGGGAAATGCGATCTGATTACTAAAAATATGTGATAATTGGGGCTTGGTGTAGAATTTTACGAATTCTACTCCAATTGCCCTTTAGTAACTTTAGGTGATACTAAAATAATGTGAAAAGGATGTGAAAACACCCTTTTTCATTTTATTTTAGTAAAAATAATGATAATAATAGAGCCCTATGACTCATAACTATACTGTGTGTGCTGTAACCATCCAGTTCACCAATAAGATTTACTTTACTCAGGAAAAACAAGTTTTGAGTGATTTATAGTTGAAAAAAGTTTGAGAACAGAAATAGATGCGATGAACCAAGACACTAAGTACAGACATAAGTAAAATAGGCCTTAGAGTAGATTTATTAATATTGATGTGCTATCTAAGAAGTGTCTGAGTCGTATTTAGCTTTCTTTGTCTTTTCTCTGTCTAGCCAGTGCTATTTACATTACAAGATTGCTTTATTCTATGTAAGCCCCATACTTATCCGCTCTTCCTTTATCTTGCTCTAATCTGTTGCATATCCTTCTTCCTTTATGAGTCTCAGCATTCTCTGAAGAGCTCTTTCTTGGTCACAAAGCTGTGTCACATCAGAAATAATTTCCTTTCCTGTCTTTGGTATTCTTCCCACTAAGCTTCTTCCTTCTTTAGGTTCTAATTGAAAATATACTTCTCTCTTTTCAAACGGGAATTACTGTAGACTAAGATACTAGTGAATAGAAACAAAGGCCAGCATAGCAGAATAGATGAAACCACTGTTTTACATGTAAATGTAATCCTATTGCATCTGCATTATTCCAGCATCTGATACATGGGGAAAGATGATGATATTTAATCTTAGACGTACCTTGATCTGTGCCCATATATAACTTTACATTGTTTGCAGTATATTGCAGAGTGTTGCAAGCCATCATTGCTTTAAAGTAGGGATGGGGAACCTCCTGCCTGGGGGCCGTATAAGACCCTCGGAATCATTTGGTCAGGCCCTCAGAGCTTTTTTCTGCTAGCCTCATCTGGCTAGCAGGGTTCCTAGAATGGCACCATGCAGCCAAAATATATGCAGCAGTGCCACCTGGGGCATCCTTAGGACGCTTCAGACTGTCACACCTCTGCCCTTACAGCTCCCCGGAGCAGCCTCAAGATGCTCCAAGCAATTCTGTAATCACTGGTTATGGTGGCCCCACCCCGTGTGACATCACGCTGAGGGGGCGTAGACTGCACAAGGCCCGCAAATAATGTTATATATATATATATCAAAATAGCCCTGGACAGAAAAAGGGTTCCCCATCCCTGCTTTAAAGGCAGTAGAAATTGAACCTGTATGTCTTGTATAAGTTTTGCTAAATAATTAACGTTCCTGTGTAGCGGACAATGACATGCAGTACATGAAGGAAATGTTTCTGCTCAGTTTACTTACAAAGCATTTATATAGCTAATCATATAGTGCAGATTTGACTGTCCGTCTCTTATGGAATTCTAACTGCTAGATTTACTAACCTGCGGTTCCGTCAAAGAAGACAGTTATCAGCGGCTTTGACTGATAGTTTTAAAACTGCAACTGAAATGAATGATTGCTTTGGATGTATTAAGCTATTGGTCAAAGCCATCAATCATCGGCGGCTTTGTCAAACTATGGTTGGTTTAGTAAATCTACTCCAAGGGGGGGAATTCAATCAGTCGCAATAAGCCACTTTTTCACCAAAAATTTAGCTGCAGTTTTTGCGGGTGCAAATTCTGCATAGGATTTTGCACAAATTTCTTTTCAACACCTCCTGAGCAGGTGAAAAGTAGGGAAAATTCCTATTTTAAGGTAGAAATGTCGGGACTTGGTTCAGAACCACTGGTACACCTTCCTAAATGACTAATTAATCAAAGATACATTTTTAATTAGCTTAATTTGCCCAATAATGACGTCATTTTTGGGATGATAAATTGCAAAATTCAGGAAAATGGGTTAATCGATGTGGGACAGGTATATTGGGGTGCTATATCACTGGGACAGGTATATAGGGGTGCTATATCACTGGGACAGGTATATAGGGGTGCTATATCACTGGGACAGGTATATGGGGGTGCTATATCACTGGGACAGGTATATGGGGGTGCTATATCACTGGGACAGGTATATGGGGGTGCTATATCACTGGGACAGGTATATGGGGGGTGCTATATCACTGGGACAGGTATATGGGGGTGCTATATCACTGGGACAGGTATATTGGGGTGCTATATCACTGGGACAGGTATATGGGGGTGCTATATCACTGGGACAGGTATATGGGGGTGCTATATCACTGGGACAGGTATATGGGTGTGCTATATCACTGGGACAGGTATATAGGGGTGCTATATGACTGGGTCATGTATATGTGGGTGCTATATCACTGGTACAGGTATATGGGGTTGCTATATCACTGGGACAGGTATATGGGGGTGCTATATCACTGGGACGGGTATATTGGGGTGCTATATCACTGGGACAGGTATATGGGGGTGCTATATCACTGGGACAGGTATATTGGGGTGCTATATCACTGGGACAGGTATATGGGGGTGCTATATCACTGGGACAGGTATATTGGGGTGCTATATCACTGGGATAGGTATATTGGGGTGCTATATGACTGGGACATTTGTTTTTTAAGATTGCAGGTGGGTGTTAGAGGCGTATTTTAAAGGTTTTTAAAGTATATAAATGGCACAAATATATACTTATAGGCATTTTTATGCACTCGCAATTTAAGTAGAATATTTATTTTACCAAAAAAACACTTGCTTTCTAACATTATTTGGCTAATTTTGAAAAAGTATATAACAGCCATTTGACATAATTTAACATTTATTAGGGCCACTATTATACTTCTATATTGTTATAATATATTACTTTGCCTTTTTTTGGGGAACTGGCAGATTTCCCCATTTTTACCTATAGTTATCGCGGGTAAAAGCAGATAGATTTTTTGCGTAAATATTGCATCATGACTTTTGCAATTGAATTGAAATAAACGGGAGCACGCAGAGACGCAGTAAGCCAAATTAACATGCGATAGGTGCAAAAACTTAACGTGTGACAATTTAATACTTTTTCGCAGCTAATTGAATTTCCCCCTAAGGGCCATATTCAATTTGAGGCGAAAAGTCTGAGGTTGGTCTTTTTGCCATCATCAACATTTTTTGCAGGGATAAAGTATCGGGCGCATGCCCGCTTATCCCCGTATTCAATTAGGATCCGGCGAAAACGTGATCCGGCAGAAAGGTAAGTATAGTAAAGTCCTGTCAGTTTGGGGAAATCAGCCTGTCACCCCCCAAGAGGTGGTCTGACATGGGGGATCACTATGGGTACCCCTGATTTGGTCTGCTGTTGGTAATCAGGGTTTTAAACTGGCCGCGTCAGGTGTATAAATGCACCTGAGAAGAAGTCGTGAAGAATAGAATTTATCTTTTTTTGGGGGGAAAAATAACTAGTCCCATCAAATTTGGGGTACATGAAAATGGGTGCAAGCATAATAGCCCCCCTGAGGCTATTTCGCTCATTTTTAAGTTTGTTACCCAACATTTTTTTTCACCCCCAAAATGAAAGTACCTCTTCTGGGGTGTCATGAGGAATTTGTTTTTATTTTTTTGACACAGATTATATTAAGGGGACATTCCCAAGGCTGTAGTCTATTTATTTTTATTCTGCACCCCAAAACCCCAATTCTACACTTTTTTTTGCCGCCTAAACAGTGGTGAAAACTTATCCCCATTTTTTTACAAAGACTTTTCGCACCTGTGAAAAGTCTTTGAAATTGAACATGGGGATAAGTGAAAATAGCTAAAATGAAAACTGATTTTTCGCTCCAAATTGAATATGACCCTAAGTCTCAATTTGACCTTGTCAGCCAGAGTCATGCTGGTGTTTACAGTTCCGCTATAGTCCTGGGTACTGAGAGGTCGAGACCAAATCCGGGAGGCATGGCCACACCACCTACCATGGAACCCTGCAATGGAACCCTGCAGCCAGAATCACTACTGCAGTGCCATCCTTTGGATGCTCCAGATATGGACACTGAAGCGTGTACAGCCTCCAGGAACATCCTGCGGGCACCATAAATCCCTGTTATGGCAATGAAAAAGCCAAAAAGCTAATCTTTTTGGTGCATGAGATATGAATTCCTTGTTAGTTTCTGATACCTCCTGCATAGGCAGAAGTGTAAAAACATGCCTTAGGGCTTTAGGATTGTTAAATAGGGCTCTTAATTTTCTTCTTCTTGTTAGATACTATTATTCCCATCCGTTCTCAGGGGTAAATTTTCTACGCTCCGTGTTTGCCCGAGATTGCAATCACGGGAGTAATTTGCCATTTTTACAAGCGCAGGAATTTACTAATACAAAAACGTGTGTATTTTCTGTTTTTTAAGTGGTGAACGCGGCCGAATTTGAAGTTAAAATGCACCCATATATACAATTAGAGATGAATGCACCATTGTCTGAACACGGCAGTACTTTCCATAGACAGGAGTACAACATGGGAATTTACCAAGACTTGTGATTATAATCACAGGTGTAATTTAAGCAAACACGGTTAAAAAATAGATGTTTCAAATAAATCCCCTCCAGAGAAGTGTGTTTGGAAGAGACATACACAGCTCAGTGTGATCCATGTATTTTTCTGCCTGTAATTATGAAAAGAAAGGGCTAATATAAAAAAAAAAATGTGGGGTCCCCCCCAATAAATGGGTCCCCCCTCTCCCGAGTACCCCAGGCTTAGGCTGAAGCCCGGGGTTCTTCCCTGCGCCCCTAGCCGGTGAGTGCAGGGGTAATAGTGGGATTAATATATATGTACTATTGCTTTTTACATTGGGACTACAGGTGCCAGCGTGCCTGCCCTTTGGCACTTGTGGAACTACACCCATACCCCCACTGTAGTAACAATAGTAAAATAATGACAGTACTCACACACCATGCAAAGTAAAGTTTTATTGCATTCTAAATACACTCACTCATACTTACCTTCTCCCCTGTTATTGACTAGTTCTGGTGTTATTTCTTTGGCCGGGGGGAGCTGGTGAAAGGGTCCCCTGGTTGTGGCATTACACCCCGACTAGATTGAGTCCAGTACTGGTTTTAAAAACACGGGGCCCCCACAGCATTTTTCCCCGTATTTTTAAAACCAGGACTGGCACAGGATCCCGGGGCTGGTTATGCTTTTGGGGGGAAAACGACGACTACACAACATTTTTTTATATATTAACTCTTTATTTTACTAATTTTCACACACAAGCAGCCGACATGTATCTCACTGTTATTTGTGCAGGCTGCTTGTTCGGGAGTGTTTAGGCTGGGGAAACACGAGGATTAAACACGGGTTGGAACGATCACACACACCATTGAAAAACACTATCCTGACAAACACGGGAGCCTAGTAAATTCCCGAAGTTCGTTTTAAAAAATACCTCTGTGTATGATCGTGCCTACCTGTTTTTAATCTCAAACAAACACGGGTCAAATACAATTTTCAATACATTTACCCTGCATTCTCCAATTCTTATGGTAGAGTTCGCAGCATACCAGCACATCACAGACCCGTAAAATTCTATGGGGCTTGGTATGCCGGCAGTGTGCAGCGGATTTCTCAGATATCTGCCCTGGACCATCTTTAGTACATATGGCAAGCCATATGTATTGCGGTAAACCCCACATATTAGTTTTAGTATCCACTCAATAAATGCCACTTCCCTTAGTGAACAATTCCAAGTGCTTATTGTATTTACATGCACATGTGTAATCTGTATATTGCATGTCTGGGATAATGCACCCCCATTTTTTTGAAACAGAAGATACTAGGAATTGTTGAGAAGTTGTAGGACCGTGTAAAAGCACAAGGCCACAGTGAGAGCGCTTTTATATAGGTCACACAACTTACATGTGGCTTTTCATCTTTATATATCACAGCAGGTGGCACACTGTTCTGTATAATACATGAATATTAGATTTATGAAAAATGAATAAAACATTTTAGTGCTTTAATTACTGTGGCAGTGAATTATGTTTGGGTATATTCGATTTCGTTTGTTTAACTATGTGGTTTTATTAAATGAGAGAAGGGTTGGCTGTCAACCTGTCATGCGGCTGAATCTTGTAAGATTATTCTATTGTAGATTGCTTGAAACATGGGGTAGGAGATAGGGTGAGGATGGGTGCAGCCCTCATGCTAAATGTATTGTGAGCAGTGTAATGTGATACATAGAGAATAGCTGTGGGTATTGCTTTAGAACAGTTTATTACAAAAATGCAGTGTATAGTTCTTGTCATTATGGGGCCTATTTATTAATGAATATTTATGGGAAATCCCCCCAAAAAACTTTTTGGAGGGTTACCTGCAAATATTAAGGATCTCCGAGATGTGTTATGGAGGGATCGCAGCAGATATCTCTACTATCTGCCGCAGCCCCTTGGATTTCTGACCGCAAATGTAGGACCCATAGTGTTCTGTGGGGATTGCTGTGCAGTTGGATTTACCAAGCGCTGGAATGCAAAGTATTCCCGGAGCTTGGCCCCAATAGCCAGGGGCGTATCTATAATTGGCGCAGGGTCTGTGGGGCACACAAGCCCCCTGGTCCAGGGGGGCCCCGCACCGCACACCTTGCACCCATATTATTTAAAACTCACCTGTCCGTGGTCCTGCGTCAGGTGTCAGCGTTGCACAGAACACCGGAAAATGGCCGCCGTGGCCATTTTTCCGGCGTTCTGCGCATGCGTAGTAGACTCTGGGCACACTCTAGTGCCCAGAGTCTACTGCTTCTACGGTGGCCAGCCAGCCGCGTCAGTCAGCTCCCAGCCGCCGGGGAGAGAGGAGGGGGCCCTGCAGGGGGAATGCACACGGGCCCCCTCCTCACTTAAGAGCCCCTGCCAATAGCTAATGCTCTATGAAAATGGCGTTAGCCTATTGCAGCCTATGGGATACTGTATCAGGGATTTGTTCGGATGCACTGATGCATGAGAGGGCCAATGGCCGTGCATCCGCAGTACGCACAGAGGTCCCGATGCAGGCAGCAGAGTGATAGCGTAAGCTCTTGTCGGAGCCTGTCTCTTCTTACTAAATATGTGTGAAAATGAACATTGTCACATTGCGAATTGAGGCATAAAATATTTATCACATCCGCATTTAAAATGCAGATCGTGATAAATGGGCCCCTATGTCTTAAGGCTTTTTCATTCTGCTGGCACGTCACCCATAGAACAATTGTGATCATTTCACTCGTCTTGTTCGACAATCTTAAACAAAGGTTTTCTGCTAAAGGAAAGAAGTTGAGTCAGTCATCGAGTTTATAATGCTTTATGTTTTCCTAAATGCATTCTGTACACAGAAAACATTGGTGTGATGTGATTGCAGAAGCCAGCAACAAGCTACTTAATTACACCAAGCATTCCAGCCATTTCTGTTTTCACTACGCCCTTATTATACCTTAACTTTCCTGGCCATAATTTCCATCTTGACAGCTTTAATTGCATCATTATTGTCTTACCTTGGACGATCAATAAAACATGCTCCTGTAAGGCTCGTCTTTGTCATCTAGCTCTTCTTTGTGTTGCTCATGTATTTGCCGGAGATAGAACACAGAATAATTTTCTCATTTATGTCTTATTTTGCTCAGCCCAGATGCATTACATTACATTGTGGTTATGGAATTTATTTTTGTATATGAAAATCCATGGAGAGACTATACTTATCGCAGCTTCTATCTAGCAAGAGTGAGTGGTTCTCTGTAGAATGTTCCCTTAACTTCTCAACTTTAATAGAATAGACCTTATTTCAGATGTGTTAAATTCCCTTTGTCTATTTCTGTACAGATGTCACAAAGGGACATATTAATTATCGGGCAAGTCCCGATAATTATCATTTCTTAGTGATACTTTTTGGGGCAATAAGAAATGAATATTTGCCACAATGTATTAAAAATCACAGCACTACTGCACATGCTCAGTCTGCTGACAGTACTTGTGTGGCGGCCATTGCTGGTAAATCTGATTGGCTACAGTGGCGGATCCAGGGTGGCATAATAAGGGCAATCATCAGAGCGATGGCTCTGTGTGCTGGTCTGAGGAGGGGAGGCTGCTCTCTCCCTGTCCTGATGTACCGATGCTCTGCTGAACTGCTAGAGCAGACAGCTGCAGGCAGGAGGGAAGTGTTTTGGGGGGTGGATCGGATGGGGGACTGAAAATACCCTCTTTCAATAATGTGGCTCATAGTAGTTATTATGTGGTGATCACCTGTTATGAGACCAGACAAAAACACTCTGCACTGTAGTAAATATTTAGTTTTAGAAAGATTGGGAAGGACACTGAAACAGTCCTATCTCCCCCATACTGACACATATAGGCTTGGGATCACCTGCTTTGGAAAGAGAAGAGTCCCCGCTTCCAAACAATGGGCCTCAATTATCAACGAGTGATAGTCTTGTTATCACTGCTTACTAGTCTTAAATGGTGCTCCAACCAATCAGCTCCTAACTGTAATTTTTCAAACACATGACAGTGAGGAGCTGATTGGTTGGAGCAACATTTAAGATTAGTAACAAGTGATAACAAGACTATCACTCATTGATAAATGAGGCCCAATATGCCACCTATGATAAACAGCCTGTGGTGAAAGCCATGTCTGTTTTGTGTTGAAGTAATAGTTATATGTACTAAATGCATATTTATCATTTTGGCACTACAGTGCCCCACAAGCCCTGGCAGCCACGAGCTGCTGGGGTACCCATACTGATATATATATATATATATATATATATACATATAGTTAAAAGCGCCACCATGCACTGGAATCCAGGGCCTGCTGAGACCTGTAGTGTCACAAAAATGTATTATTAAAAATAAACACTCACCTTCTCTTGCCAATTATTATTCAGTGAAATCCATAGTGTGAGTCTTCTTCTGTTCTACAGCTTTAATGTGTAAGGAAAACAAACAAAATTAAAAACCATGTAGATGACGCATACTGTACATTGCTTCTCGCTACCTAACCTATACAGAGCGGCTTCGTACTGATTGGTCAGAGCTTCAGAAAGCTGCTCAGACTGATTAGTAGCAGCTAGCCCCCACCTGTTATCTAGTAGCAATAAACAACAGTGTATCAATGTAGTTCAATGTGGTTTCCCTGCGCGAGTGCGTCCAATTGTAAATGAGCCTGTAAGTGCCTGAACTTAACTGACTCCTTCACACTATAATTTTGTGTGCTGCATGTCCCAGTTTCAGCATGTATCCTGGTGTTCCCTTTATCCACTCACTTTTTTACATTGACCCGCAGGCTTTGTACTGCCTGACCCAGCTTCCATTCAGTTTTTTATGTAGTCTGCAGAGGCTTTGAACTGCATGTGTACCCTTATGATACACCACTTGGCTGTGTGCCTCTGCTTGTATTCTATTCATTCTCTTCTTGCTGTGCCAGTCATGAAAATCTTTTCACAGCGATTGGTTTATGCTGTCTTTTATTTTTTTGTTGTGCGGTTAGAGAATTACAGCCTAAAATCAAACATAACATCAGTAAACGGAGAGTAACAATTAGGTAAGATTTGTTTATTTTCAGCTGAAAGAACTTGCAGAAAACAAACTTTATGACCCAGATTTTTCTTTATGTCAGTGCTAGCAGAGGAGAGGAAGACGCGGCGAGATGCCGCACATGAACAGAAAGCGCATGTCGGAGCTGGCGCCTATGTGGAGAGCCGATGGGTCCCAGTGCACGGTCGCTACTGGACAGTAAACAGAGGCAGCACACAGTGCGCCTCCAACAGTCATGCACTAAGCGCATGCAGGAACTAGCTCAGGGAACCCGTCTGCGTTATGAAATTAGATGCTCAACTTGGGGTTACAGTTCCGGATTGAATACATAAATAAATAAATAAATAAAATAAACTTTGGTTTAAAAATAATAAAAAAAAAGATTTAAAAAAAATAAATAAATATATATATATATATATATATATATATATATATATATATATATACAGAAACTTGTTGTAGGTCGCACACAAAACTTTAGCAAGAGTGCCAGGATCAAAAGTAATTGATAGCAGCAAGTCCTATGTGGACAATATCCAGCACACCTCTTTGTAAATGATCCAAAAAAAATGTTTAATAGTTAAAATGTTACCATCAGGGTATATTGACAAGCCATAATGCCATTGAAAAAACTTTTAGATATACTCAGCACATATTTCGGTGAGCAGCCTTCACAGGGCCCGGGGAGCCAAGCTCTGAACTCGGATGGTTCCAACAGCTGTTTCGGGTTGCCTTCCTCAGGGAACCACAAAACAACACTGCACCCATAGCCTGTTAAATACCCCACCTACTAAGTAGTGAGATAACTCACCTGTGCCCTGTCAACGCCCGCGTCATCTCCACGCCTGGACCCCTGCCAACACCATGCTCCACGCTGACCACGCGCTCCGTCCGTCTCACCGGAAGTGACAACAGACGGAACCATCGTGCACCAGCTATAGCAACGGGGAAGGCATCAAGGTTCCTAGGCAACCGGAAGTGACGCTCGCGGACATCACACCGCCAGCTAACGTAAACAATAACACACATGACATTAAGCAGACAAAGTTGTCATCAAAATATTAAATGCATCAAATATATAGCTCAGCTGAACCACCCAACTATAAAGAATTAATTAAAAGTACATGATGGATATAAGCATATAGATTGTAGTGTGACAACCAGCAGGCTAAATCACCAGCAAAGAATATATAAATAACACGCAGATCTTATTCCAGACGAGTGGCATAATTAAATCCACGCGTCAGAGGTTAAATCCAATACAAAGAATTCATTAAACATCAGAGGGCTGAACCGGTATATTAAAGCATGTTAATAAACAAACACAGATAAACTATTACTCGCCCAGATAGGGTGCAAATGTAAATTCTTCATTTAGTCCATGGGGAACCATGG
Source organism: Taudactylus pleione (assembly GCA_031769625.1). Lineage (NCBI taxonomy): Eukaryota > Metazoa > Chordata > Amphibia > Anura > Myobatrachidae > Taudactylus > Taudactylus pleione. The sequence goes on along the minus strand of JAUIMM010000314.1, from coordinate 3,044,035 downwards.
TTCCAAGTTTATAAATCCACATGCACTCTTGTTTCAAGAGCAATTTGTCTCTGTTACCACCTCTCCTCAAAGGGGGCACATGGTCAATAGGCATAACAAGAAAGTCTTTAATCGAGTGGCCCTCTGTAACAAAATGCCTAGCCACTGGGGGTGTGGCCAGCTCCATTTTTACAGAAGCTTTTTTAATGGAGGATCTGTGCATAGCAATCCTTTCCTTTAGCATTCGGATCGTTTTGCCCACATATATTTTCTGACACGGACAGATGATTATATAAGTAACATATCTCGTATCACAACTCATCCGATGCTTCAAAGGGTACGCCGTTCCTTTCCTAGGATGAACAAAGGTACTACAAGAGCTGCGTGTTATTTATATATTCTTTGCTGGTGATTTAGCCTGCTGGTTGTCACACTACAATCTATATGCTTATATCCATCATGTACTTTTGATTAATTCTTTATAGTTGGGTGGTTCAGCTGAGCTATATATTTGATGCATTTAATATTTTGATGACAACTTTGTCTGTTTAATGTCATATGTGTTATTGTTTACGTTAGCTGGCTGTGTGATGTCCGCGAGCGTCACTTCCGGTTGCCTAGGAACCTTGATGCCTTCCCCGTTGCTATAGCTGGTGCACGATGGTTCCGTCTGTTGTCACTTCCAGTGCGACGGACGGAGCGCGTGGTCAGCGTGGAGCTTGGTGTTGGCAGGGGTCCAGGCGTGGAGATGACGCGGGCGTTGACAGGGCACAGGTGAGTTATCTCACTACTTAGTAGGTGGGGTATTTAACAGGCTATGGGTGCAGTGTTGTTTTGTGGTTCCCTGAGGAAGGCAACCTGAAACAGCTGTTGGAACCATCCGGGTTCAGAGCTTGGCTCCCCGGGCCCTGTGAAGGCTGCTCACCGAAATATGTGCTGAGTATATCTAAATGTTTTTTCAATGGCATTATGGCTTGTCAATATACCCTGATGGTAACATTTTAACTATTAAACATTTTTTTGGGATCATTTACAAAGAGATGTGCTTGATATTGTCCACATAGGACTTGCTGCTATCAATTACTTTTGATCCTGGCACTCTTGCTAAAGTTTTGTGTGCGACCTACAACAAGTTTCTGTATCTATATGCATGTAATGTGTATATAGGTTGCACCACGTTTTTTGAATATTGATTGCTCATGAAAAAATTATTTATTCCGGATGTGATTTGACTTTAGTTTGTGGAGCTTTATCTGCAAACTTATTTCTTACCCCTGGTTTGAGGTTGTGAGACTGCTCCCGGTTGACCATGGAACAAGATATGGGAGAAATTATGGGGACAAAGAGATTTTTAGATAAGGACATATCAAAAATATTATTCTCAAACACGTCTCAGTTGGCTTTTGATGTGGATTCTCCAGCAGAGACTTTTTCTGATTTAATCAAGTTGCGTACAAGGATGGTGGAACTGGAACTACATGGTCTTACCCTATCACAATACCATAAAGAGGGACTTATACCCAGAGGTTTTAGGATCCGTAATCAGCCTACTTTGGGACGGAGTAACAAAGATTTCTGTAGGCAGTGGTGTATGATTCTAAACCAATGTAGCTTAGACCTTATGGTCTTAGTTGTACAACAGGTCAATTGTGATATAGAATGTGTGAAAAAAGACATAACAGCATGTGAGGCCACTGGCATAGAGGTGTTGAAAGCAGACAGCAGTGTGGATTGGCTGGCCAAGTTGGAAGACACAGTTAATAAATTTAAAACTGATTTATTGTTATTTAAGAAGTCTAAATATAAAAAGGTCAAGGAAGACTATAAAGATTTGAAAGTATATCCTTGGCTTGTTGGTCAGGTGACTAGACGACCGTGGAGAAGTGGTGGAGGAGGAGCTCGTAAACGAGCAGAAATGCAATTCACAGATATTGATACATCACAGAGTGATTCTGACAATTCTGTGGCTAGGGGCCATTTTTTAGGGGAGAGGATGTATACAAGGGGCATCTCAAAAGAGCGGATGGAAGGAAGAGAGCATGTAGGAGGGGTGGACATAAACACAAAAAAGCGAGGAGGAGGGAACAAGGGACTCAAGAGATAAGTCTTTAACTTGTCAAGACATTTACTCTCTGATCAGGAGATGTCTGTTTTGTCTAGGGGTCTGTCATTTGTTCAGACCTTTAGACAGCACAGTTTTGACTATGAAAAAGAATTGTACTGTTTCCATAGAACATTAAGAATTAAGGATTACTTTGCTAGAAAAGGAGATCAGGAATTCATTAAAAATCCTTTTAAAGTTAGTATTTCCTTTGATCCCCCCTCTGCTAATGCCTTGATAGAAACCTTTATGAGGCTTGTTAAATCCGATACTTTACTAGCTGTACAAAAAGCCAAAATTTATCCATCAAACCTTTCCAAATCCGAGACTTTAGCTATTAAGGGATTACGTGAGAATTCTTCTATTGTCATTCGCCCCGCCAATAAAGGTGGGGGCATCGTGATTATGAATCATGATGATTATGTTACTGAAGTAATGCGCCAATTGGCGGAGATTGAATGTTACAAACATCTTACATTCGACCCCACTGATAATTTTAAAAGGGAAATAGATTCAGTTATCCAGATGGGCCATACTAATGGCTGGATTGATGATTATACAGTACGTTTCTTAAAACAAGACTTTCCCAAAATACCATTACTCTACATCCTACCTAAAGTGCATAAATCGCTTACACAGCCACCTGGCAGGCCCATAATAAGTTCTCGAGGGTCATTATGTCAAACTCTATCTCAATTTGTGGATTATTATTTGCAGCCTGTTGTCCAGAATACCCCCTTCTTTTTGAAAGATACTTCTGATTTTTTGTGTAAAGTGTCTTCCATCGGCCAGCTACCACAAGACTGCTTGTTGGTGACATTGGATGTCACCAGCTTATATACGAACATAGGACATGATGAAGGAATGCAGGCTGTTAGAGAGGTTCTGTCCTCCAGTCCACAGTATGTGGGTCCACCTATCGAATTTATTTTGCTGTTAATGGAGGTTATTTTGCATAAAAATTATTTTTTGTTTAATAACGCTTTTTATTTACAGCTGAAAGGAACGGCAATGGGGTCTAATATGGCCCCGGGGTACGCGAATTTATTTATGTATTGTTTTGAAAAATTAAACATTATGGCAAATCCTAATTTTTCACGTTTTATTTTGTTTTACGTGAGATTTATTGATGACCTTTTCATACTGTGGACTGGAGGAGAGTTGGCTCTCAAAGAATTCATAGAGGGTTTGAACTAGGGGTGAGCGGGTTCGGTTTTACTCGGTTCTTATCGCCACTTTACCGCAAATTTGGCTCGATTTTATACGCTATCCAAAACACATGTTCGGCGATAGCCAATAAAAAGATCCGGGTAAAACCGAGTAAAACCGAACCCGCTCACCCCTAGTTTGAACCGGTTACCTGGATCTATTAGGTTTACATACACATTTAGTACAGAACGAATTGACTATTTGGATGTCTGTGTTATGGTCTCTAATGGGCAAATTTCTACGGAAATCTTTAGGAAACCAACAGATAAAAATATGTTACTGGAGGCTTCCAGTTTTCACCCAGCACCCCTCAAAAAGGGTTTACCCTACTCTCAACTTCTAAGAGTAGTGCGTATTACCTCTGATGTACATAATCTCCCAGAGGCCCTTGAAACCATGGGCAACAAGTTTATCGAAAGGGGCTATCCATCTAGAGAAGTCAAGAAAGCAATCGAGAAATGTATGTTATTAAAAAGAGAGGATCTGTTAAAGCCTTCTCCTAAGGAAGAGGACAAGGATATGAGACTAATCTTTTCCAGCACTTTTTCAATCACCTCAGGGGTAATTAAGAAAGCCATACTATGCCATTGGCACATTATTCAGTCTGATCCAGTTTTGAAGGACATATGTAGGAATAAACCACTTTTCTGTTATAAAAGGAGTAGTAATCTAAAAGAGAGAATTTCATGCTCCGATATTGGTCCAACAGGAAACTTAGCCGCTAATTGGTTAAGTCTACAGAAGGGGTCCTTCAAGTGTACTTGTTGCGTGAATTGTCGCTATATGAAGACTGGTAGTACCTTTGTTCATCCTAGGAAAGGAACGGCGTACCCTTTGAAGCATCGGATGAGTTGTGATACGAGATATGTTACATATATAATCATCTGTCCGTGTCAGAAAATATATGTGGGCAAAACGATCCGAATGCTAAAGGAAAGGATTGCTATGCACAGATCCTCCATTAAAAAAGCTTCTGTAAAAATGGAGCCGGCCACACCCCCAGTGGCTAGGCATTTTGTTACAGAGGGCCACTCGATTAAAGACTTTCCTGTTATGCCTATTGACCATGTGCCCCCTTTGAGAAGAGGTGGTAACAGAGACAAATTGCTCTTGAAACAAGAGTGCATGTGGATTTATAAACTTGGAACCATGGTTCCCCATGGACTAATTGAAGAATTTACATTTGCACCCTATCTGGGCGAGTAATAGTTTATCTGTGTTTGTTTATTAACATGCTTTAATATACCGGTTCAGCCCTCTGATGTTTAGTGAATTCTTTGTATTGGATTTAACCTCTGACGCGTGGATTTAATTATGCCACTCGTCTGGAATAAGATCTGCGTGTTATTTATATATTCTTTGCTGGTGATTTAGCCTGCTGGTTGTCACACTACAATCTATATGCTTATATCCATCATGTACCTTTGATTAATTCTTTATAGTTGGGTGGTTCAGCTGAGCTATATATTTGATGCATTTAATATTTTGATGACAACTTTGTCTGTTTAATGTCATGTGTGTTATTGTTTATGTTAGCTGGCTGTGTGATGTCCGCGAGCGTCACTTCCGGTTGCCTAGGAACCTTGATGCCTTCCCCGTTGCTATAGCTGGTGCACGATGGTTCCGTCTGTTGTCACTTCCGTTGCGATGGACGGAGCGCGTGGTCAGCGTGGAGCATGGTGTTGGCAGGGGTCCAGGCGTGGAGATGACGCAGGCGTTGACAGGGCACAAGTGAGTTATCTCACTACTTAGTAGGTGGGGTATTTAACAGGCTATGGGTGCAGTGTTGTTTTGTGGTTCCCTGAGGAAGGCAACCCGAAACAGCTGTCGGAACCATCCGGGTTCAGAGCTTGGCTCCCCGGGCCCTGTGAAGGCTGCTCACCAAAATATGTGCTGAGTATATCTAAAAGTTTTTTCAATGGCATTATGGCTTGTCAATATACCCTGATGGTAACATTTTAACTATTAAACATTTTTTTTGGATCATTTACAAAGAGGTGTGCTGGATATTGTCCACATAGGACTTGCTGCTCTATATATATATATATATATATATATATAACAATTATAGGGAAAATACTGAAATAATGTTTTATTTTAATAATCCCAGTGACAGCGTACATCCCATTGACCACCATGCAATACAGAGAGCATCCCATTGACCACCATACAATTCAGATGTCATCCCAGTGACCGCTATACAATGCAGAGATTGTCCCAGAGGATGGCATATAGAATTATCCCCTTATTATTAGCCTCTTTTTAAATTTAACTCCTGCATCATCGCAACAATCCCATTTAGTAATTAACTCCTCATACCCATCATTATTTTAACCTACACATCATTATATAATTAATTAATTTATAATTATTTTCATATTTATTAACCACCTAATTACATTACCTCCCAAGGCTCATCAAAGAGAACCCCTTCATTTTAAGAGTATTAATCCCTTAACCTCATGTTAAAAATCATCTAACTTACCTCCTTATTCTTAACATTACAGCACTGCCGGTGTAATGGTTAGCGTTACTGCCTCACAGCACTGAGGTCATGGGTTCAAGTCCCACTATGGCCCTGTGTGGAGTTTGTATATTCTCCTTCTGCTTGCATGGCTTTCCTCCGGGTACTCCGGTTTCCTCCCACACTCCAAAAATATACTGGTAGGTTAATTGGCTCCCCACAAAATTGACCCTAGTGTGCATGTGTGAGCATGTGGTAGGGAATATAGATTGTTAACTCCACCGGGGCAGGGACTGATGTGAATGGTAAGATATTCTCTGTAAAAGCGCTGCGGAATATGTGTGCGCTATATAAATAACTGGTAATAAATAAAATAAATAAGTAAATACCTTCCCTGAATTATACCCATTCATCCCTCCAGTCTCAGTCACATATTTGAGGATCTGATCTTCTCTGTACTGATCCCACACAGTTAGGCCTCTGTGGATTAATTGGAACCCATAGTGGCATGTGAGGGGAAGTCAGAGAAGAAGTAGGAGGTCACACACTGTGGCAATACACAGCACTGCCCCTACAAGGGAAGAATAATAAAGTACTGTATTCAGGTGACTGCACATACAGATACATATATATATATATATATATATATATATATAGGGAAGCAATCGGGAAGCCGACTGCCTATATACCGGCAGCAGGCTTTCCGACTGTCTTATCCCGGCAAGGGTGAAATGCCGGGCGTCTGGATATAGACGCCCGCATTTCCCCGACGCCGGGAGACCGAACGGACAGCCGCGGGGGGGGAGGGTTAGGTTTAGGGCTCCCGGGGGGGACTTAGGGTTAGGCACCCCCCCGGGAGGGTTAGGGTTAGGCTAGGGGAGGGAGGGTTAGGCACCCTCGGGGGGGATTTAGGGTTAGGCACCCCCCCGGGGTACTTAGGTTTAGGCAGCGGGGAAGGGGGTGGTCAGGGTTAGGCACTTAGAGGGGGGATTAGGGTTAGGCACCTGAGGGGGAAGTTAGGGTTAGGCACCCCTGACGAGGGTTAGGGTTAGGGGGGTTAGGTTAGTGGATACTTACCTATCCACGATCGGGATTTCCAGCACTGTCGGGCTTCCGCTGCGTCACACTCTGCTCCTGTCGGGCTGCCGCTGACGGTAATCGAACCGCCGGCCATGCGGCCGACGGTATATCATACCCATTCCATATATATATATATATATATATATATATGGATACACATATATATAGTTACATATATGCAATCATGTACATAAACACATGTAGCATACCACCCAACATTTGGGAGTTAAAGACTGGCACCTCGCGATAATGCCATCTGGAGATCGCGTTATCCTGACAGCTTTGCAGCCCCTATAGAAACCTAGGTGGGCTATGTCGCGAATGGAGGGAGCACAGCAGATATCGGAGAATTCTGTTGTTGTCCCTCCATGGTACATTTGGGGCATACTTAATATTTGCAGATATCCCCCGTAAATGGCTGTTTTCGGGGAATATCCCACAAATATTATTACATAAATAGGCCCCTATTAATTATGTTGTTTTTAGACATGATCAGAGTCAATGCAGCAAGTGAAGGTTAGGGGCCGCAAGAGAGGGGATGAGGGCCAAATGTTCTGTCAATAGGTAGCACGAACTCTGGTGGCTATATACAATGTACAAGTATACGATACAGAAGGGGTTTGAGGGTTTCTTAATGTTACTTCACACATTTTAGAGGGTTAGTTGAGTGATAGGCTAAAAGTTGAGACTCTCAGCCAATCAGCGGATGCTGCCATAGAAACCGTCCGCTGATTGACTTAAAGTGTCCGACTCTTAGCCAATCAGTGCTTCACCATTGTGTAGTGCAGTTTCCCACGTGGGAACTGTCATATCGGGAATAGCGCTGTACATGGTGTACAGCATGTCCGTTATGGCTCAGGTCACTGCGTTTTTTTGTTTCACCAGAACCCTAGAATGCTACATGGACAAACCCTAGAATGCTACATGGACAATGAGACTGAGCACATACAAGGGACAGTTAACTTTGAAGTGTGAGTGTGTTTAATAAAGGGTTAAAACATTTGGGGGGTGTCATGTTGTTTTTGTACATTTTGCTTTACAGTGGGACTACAGGTGGCAGTGAGCACTTAATGCCTGGGCATACGAGCACATATGGTTCTCCCAATGCCATCATGTCAGGGCAGGCTTGCTGGGACCTGTAGTTCCACTGTAAAGAACAACATTAAATCTATTTTTTACACAGTACCCTTGCACCCACTGCCACCAGGGGTGTAAGGAAGAGACCCGGGCTCTCAACCAAGGGTTGGTAGATCCTCGGAAGAGGGAACCCCAAATAATTTTGGGGACCCTACTTACTAAGGATTTTCAGCCCTGGGCTGACCAGTTTCGGGCTGCTTAATGTGATGGCAGGGGGACCCCATGTTGTGTGTCCCCTTGCTATGCCATTACCACCCCCGCTGGTTCAGCCTGGTGCTGGTTATAGGAAAATAGGGAGGACCACACACCAATTTTTCCCCCCTATTTTCCTGTACCAGGTCCGGCTGAAAGGTTCAGGGCTGGTTATAGATTTGGGAGGGGACCCCATGCCATTAAAAAAAAAAAACTTTTTAACACTTTAATTTACTTTTAACCCTAAGTAGCCTGCACAGATCATAGTGATCTGTGCAGTGCTTTCTTTTTTGAACGGGTTTGCCGTCGTTTTTTAGGTTCTATTTGCCGCTGGTTTTGAACTGAAAGATCAAACCCGATGGCATTTACGCCTGCAAAACCCGACTGACATTGTCGTTGATTTTCAAATAGATTCAAAACGGACTGTTAGTAAATCTGCAATTTAGACACTGAAGCACGACATCGATGTTTGTTGATTTTTGCAGATTTTAAAATTGACTTCAAAACTTCCTTTGGTAAATGACCCCTTAGTATTTATAGCAGACAAAGTAAGAGGACCCTTCTCACAGGCTTACAACCTATAGCGAGAAAGGAGCCTGAAACATGAGATTATGTGCTACTTAATGCGTATTGGCGCCACTTATTAACAATGGCAGAAAGTGACTAGGGGGTTTGTATATTATATGGGAAACTGAGTGCAGAAGTATTCTGCTAGGCTTTATATTTGAAAATTGTACTTATTAAAATGTTCCGGGATGGCCTGATCAAACTGCATCTGCACCTGCCAGAATGTCCCTGTTTCTATAAAAAAAAAACCTGCTTTAATTCAATAAATGCCACTCTGATTCACCCCGTATCATCATTACCGTGCTGTCAGCTCTCCTTATGTCATTCATTTTTTTTAGCAACTAAAAAACGTAACCAATATTTCCTAAAAAGATGTTCATTGATAGCGACAGAACTCATTCAGACAGAAGCAGCTTCCGCAGTCTAAATTTATCTGTCCAAAATGCAGATTGACAACCATATTTAGTATATGCAAGAGCATTAAGGAAAGGTAGAATAAACACATAATCGATCCGATTATTGCTCAGCCTCCAGGCTCCCAGGTTCTGTTTATTTGATCAACTTCATGGTGAGTAATATAAGTTTTACAGTAGAACCCTGAATGCTATGAAAATGAAAGCTGAGCTTATTGCTGTCCTTCTAGACTAGTAGAATTCAATACACTTAACAAACAGTGGTTCTTTAAACTGATTGGCAACTGTCTTTGTATGCAGCATGGCAAGAACGACCACATAGGGCTGTAAGTAGCACAGCTCAGATTAATGGCTGACATGGGAACCCTTCTAGCAGGATATCCCACAGAGTTCAGACAAGGGTAGCTCAATATGCTTAGACAGTATTAAAGTTAATTAGGAAGAGATTCACCTGCAGCTATCCAAATCCATATCTCTCTTGGGTATCAGATTAAGAGCTAGCCTGTGCGTAGACAGAATCAGATAGCAACTCTGGAGGCTTCAGTGTCTAATAGGAGTATTCAGTGGATTCCAAGCTGCCAAAATAGCTGTTTATGTGCTCGTATTTCTTACCAGCAGTAATGCTCTTTACAGCTTTTTTTTTTATTTGTTTCCTGTGCAAATATTCAAACATCTGATTTCTTACCAATTTATGTCAGCTGGGCTTTCATAAAATATGTTATTACTCCAACATAATCTTAATTATATAAAGGACGTATTTCTTATTTATTAACAATAAACTGAGATTCTGATATAAAATATATATATTATTATAGTATATTATATATTATTTATACATAGTGTATACTGTGTTGTATATTCTGTGGGTTCCATGTGCTGCTGATTTTGGAAGTACAGTAAATATAAATGAAAAAAAGAAATTAAGATTCATGAATGAGAAAACCAGTGACAGGAATAAGCTATCCAGTGACATGCCAGTCACATGATAAGCCAGCCAGTGACATGAATGAGAAAGCCAGTCACATGATAAGCCAGCCAGTGACATGAATGAGAAAGCCAGTCACATGATAAGCCAGCCAGTGACATGAATGAGAAAGCCAGTCACATGATAAGCCAGCCAATGACATGAATGAGAAAGCCAGTCACATGATAAGCCAGCCAGTGACATGCCAGTCACATGATAAGCCAGCCAGTGACATGAATGAGAAAGCCAGTCACATGATAAGCCAGCCAATGACATGAATGAGAAAGCCAGTCACATGATAAGCCAGCCAGTGACATGCCAGTCACATGATAAGCCAGCCAGTGACATGAATGAGAAAGCCAGTCACATGATAAGCCAGCCAGTGACATGAATGAGAAAGCCAGTCACATGATAAGCCAGCCAGTGACATGAATGAGAAAGCCAGTCACATGATAAGCTAGCCAGTGACATGAATGAGAAAGCCAGTGATAGGAATGAGATAGCCAGTGACATGAATGAGCAAGCCAATGAAATAAATTAGCAAATAAAAGACATGAATTATCAAGCCCGTGATATAAATGAGAAATCCAGTGACAAAATTTAGCAAACCAGTGACAGGAGTGAGCAAGCAAGTGACATAAATGTAAAAGCCATTGAGAGGAATGTGCAAGCAAGTGACATGAATGAGCAAACTAATGACATAACTAAGCAAGCCAGTGACTGAATGAGCAATCCAATGACAGGAATGAGCAATCCAATAACAGGAATCAGCAAGCCAGTGACATGTATGAGCAAGCCAGTGACATGAATGAGCAAACTAATGACAGGAATCAGCAAGCCAGTGACATGTATGAACAAGCCAGTGACACAAATTAGCAAACCGAAGACATGAATGGTTAAGCCAGTGCTATCAATGATAAATCCAGTGACATGAATGAGCAATCCAATGACAAGAATGAATGAGCAAGCCAGTGTGACAGGAGTGAGCAAGCCAGTGATTTGAATGAGAAACCCACTGACAGGAATGAGCAACTGAGTGACAGGAATTGTCAAGCCCGGTATAATCAATTCATTCAAATGCTGATATGATACGTACTGTACATACACTTACAGTAATAGTAGGGGCCTTGGGACAGTGGTCTTATTAAATAAAATAGTAAGAGCACATGGTGTAATCACGTCTAGAGATCAGCCGGGCCCCGGTACTAAGGTGTATGGCCCAATTGTGGACCATGCAGAGGTGGCAATGTGCTTCAAGGGTAGCATGGCTATGCCATCATGTGGTATTGTTACAATACCCTGGTATGCCAAGGCCCCCTTCAGGCCCTCAGACAGGACAGGTTACTTTGTAACAGCCCTCACTCGGCACTCCAGGCTGTAACACATATCATCCAATAAGTCAGTAGCTATAATTAGTTTGATTGCTCTAGACTTCTTAATTCTGATTGGTTGATATGGATTACACCACATCTCATTACTCTTTGAACCAAGTAGTAATTGTCATTTTTTTCACTTAGGCCTAATTCGTTAATGTGCCCTCAGTTGCCTCTCACTTAGAATATTCTATGCAGTTAATACAATAATAAAACAGCACACAAATGTAAAATATGTATATGTAATGCAGATTAAATATGTCTATTCATCTCTTATAGTGTAACCTCTACACTATAAGAATTATGCAATGGAATGTCTGAGTGATTGATGAATTTGTCATTAAATCTGTCACCACATTACACCCCACTCCACCTCTCCCATTCCTTTTTACCTCCCGTCCTACACCTTCCCTTACACCTCCTACCTCTTTCCTTAAGCAAGATGCTAAATACTGTCATTATGCCAGAAAGATTCTGAAACATAAGGTCTGATTGCTTTCCCCGCTAAGTAGCAAACGAAGGAAGAAAGTGTAAATTGATAACATTTCAGGGCACGTTTAATCAAACCAGGCCTCGGGCATCGTGGTGGGTCACCTACAGCTGGATGCTGGAACAGTGGCACAACGCAACTTTACATGCCACATTGACAATAATATGGCACCACCCAACTGTCAGCATTAGCCATATAACATTGCCAGCTACCTAAATAACACCCAGTTGTATAAACAACAACCTATATATTTAGCATTAAAATATAATTATCAATTACAAATATTTCTCATTGCCTCATGCAGCCAGTGTTGCCATATGATCACTGGGCAGGAGCAAAACCCATGTGCCAGCACAATCATTTTAAAATACCCGTTTTGTTTAGTATACAGCTAACAGGACCAGCACTGGAGGAAGCCAAGCCCATTATGTAGAACTATAAATACTGCTAAATATAGTATCCAGTTATATATGATGCAAAGGCTTGTATGGTGCCAAGATTAATATCATGAGTTATAACTAGTGCCCAGTTTATTATCCAGTCATAACTGGTGGTGAGACAAATATGAGAAACCATAGTAGGTGCCAGCACTAATGTATAGAGCTGTATCTGGTGCCAAGTCTAATATGCAGTGTCATTTCTTGTGCTCAGTCACATATGTAATCAGACGTGGTGCCAAGCAGGGGCGTATTTATAATGGGTGCAGGGTGTGGGGGACCCACACCGTACACCCTGCACCCATATGTTTTAATATTTAGCTCTCCGAAGTCCTGTGTCAGCTGTACCAGCGCTGCATTAAAAGTATAAACGCTAATGTGCAGTGCCACATACAGTACATAGTATAAAAGCTAATGTGCAGTGCCACATACAGTACATAGTATAAAAGATAATGTGCAGTGCCACATACAGTACATAGTATAAAAGCTAATGTGCAGTGCCACATACAGTACATAGTATAAAAGCTAATGTGCAGTGCCACATACAGTACATAGTATAAAAGCTAATGTGCAGTGCCACATACAGTACATAGTATAAAAGATAATGTGCAGAACAACATATGGAGCTATCACTAGTGTATTCAGAGCATATGAGGTTCTGACCACATCACCTATCAATGGTGGCACATTTCATACCCTGCACTGTACACTGGCAGGCAGCCAATCATATACTCCCTAACCCACTTTAGGATTTTCACAGAGGATAGGGTATATCCTACCTTTAAGTATAACATTACAAATGCAGCTATCTACTTATGCAAAGAAGCTATTGGGAAACACCTAGTCACATTTTGGCACTGTGCGGTTGCCTTTATGTGAGCTCCTTGGAGATATTATTGTTTTTTTATATGATAACATACAGTAAATAGCTGTACAGATTACAATGAAATAAATAGGTCAACCATGCTCTGTTTTACTCCTTTGCAGCTAGTTGTCATATTAGACAGAAGATGTTTCCCTAATAGCAAACATACACTGACTGACAAGCATGGTAGACTTGCGTTCTCCTACATGGACTAATGGATTTATACTGTACAGTACATAGGCTCAGGGCCCTATGTCGCAACATGTCAAATATATCAGTTTACATTTTTTAACCTATACCATATACAAAGACAAGGGACGAACTGGGGCTGTAAATGCACTGAAAATGGGTGAGACCATTCCTTACAGGTCGTGGTTACGCTTCTCAGGCCTCGTAGCACTCCCCTTGTGTCCCTGAATGCCGGCCGAGCAGAGCACAGGGAGACAGAGCTGCTCGGCCAGGCTTTTGAAGTACCAGAGGTGTCAGACAGGAAGTCTAGCCCTGACCAAGACACCGATCTAATGATGTTGGAGGGCTTCAGTTTGGACGTAATGTCGCACTGCACTTTATAACATGGCTGTAGTTGAATAATACAGTCATACAGATTGAGTCATCAAAAAATACAGTCTTTGAATCCTATATATATATATATATATATATATATATCTGTATATATATATATATATATATATATATATATATACAGTAGATGCTTGATTAGTCCCGGATGGTATGCAAAATAGATCATACAGTGCGTCTATACTCTAGCTATGCTATGCTGTCTAGCTACTTTTCCAAATATACTGTACTTTAAATTGTTATGCATTCCACCAGCATCTGCATATCCTATTTCCTGCAGTGTTCCCTCTGATAAGGAAGTTGTCATTAGCAGAGGTAACTTGCACCCTTAGCAACAGATCTACCCGCAACAATCTTGTTTAAATTGTTTCAGAATCATTGTGCTCTAACAGTGCCTCAGAGAATAGAGAAATACAGTACAACAGCAATTATAACAACATTTAATGAGTTTTAGTGAAAAATATGAAAAAAACAGGAGAAACGTAACTCGTTCTTCATGCTGCAGCCGTCTGTCTCTGCAGAAAATACCCGCGCATGCTGTAATACGTAATATGCAGCATAGTACTACATGTCCGTACCGCTGATTTCTCTGGATGTATTTATACTGCACTGTTGTCAGTATCATTCCAATCAGTCATATAATACAGATAAGTGCACCATGTTTCTGGCATACACCTTTGTGACAAGAGGGAGTGAGAGAATATTGATTGTAAGGGCAACAAATGATGGCTAATGTACTGTATGTGTGTTCTCTCTGCTACATTTGCAGTTGGTGCTCAACGTTACAGAATGACTAGGTAACAGAGGGGTCTATGTACTAAGCCTTGGAGAGAGATAAAGTGGATGGAGATAAAGTACCAACCAATCAGCTCCTAACTGTCATTTTTCAAACACTAGGGGGGAAGTTATTCTGACCAGCCCCAGTCCTTGACAGTCTGGTCTGGGTTCTAATATAACAGGATTTTTTGTCTCTGTTGCAAGATTAGGACTCCTCAGTAGCAACATTGCTTTACAAGGGGGCCTTTTGTATCACAGACGGTGTAATGGTTAGCATTACTGCCTCACAGCACTGAGGTCATGGGTTCGGTTCCCACTATGGCCCTAACTGTGTGGAGTTTGTATATTCTCCCTGTGCTTGCGTGGGTTTCCTCCCATACTCCAAAAATATACTGGTAGGTTAACTGGCTCCCCACAAAATTGACCATAGTGTGCATGTGTGAGCATGTGGTAGGGAATATAGACTGTAAGCTCCACTGGGGCAGGGACAGATGTGATTGGCCAAATATTCTCTATAAAGCACTGCGGAATATGTGTGCGCTATATAAATAACTGATAATAAATAATAATTAATAGATAAGAGTAAGAGTAGTAAATAAATAAATAAAGATACACACACTTGGAAACAAAAATAGACTTCCTAAAACCCTTTTTAACTTCTTTATTAAACAAGACAAAAAATGCTTAATTTTCCCCTTTCTTAATCCTCCATTGTACAAAAGGAGAAAAAGCCATTAAACATTGTCACTTTAAATCTAGTGACTTTCTCATTGGAATCCCACTGTCTCCAGCAAATCACAGGCTATTACATTTGGCCTTATATCCGGTTCAATCTGGTGGGAGAGATTAGTGAGTTCAGTTGTGTGTGTTTGTGACGGGCTCATTACTGCATAGGGCACCATCTCATGGTTTAGGAGTCCCTTCTCCTTTCACATCACTCTGTTATAAAATAGCATTGCCACACAAAATTAAAATTTGATTAATGCAATTGTTATTTAAGCAGGTGCAGATACATACAGATAATCTACTCTTTTACTGTATACTACAGATACAGCTAAATACATACAGTATAATGAACTTGCATACAGGTTTGTTTTCTGAAAGTCATATGATCTTTCTCCACCCAGATGCAAACAAAGGCCCTCATTCAGAGCCGTACGCTCTGAGCAGAGCGCACGCTCTGAATGAGGGCCGGGCTCCATTTTCATGGAGCGTCCTCCTGGACGCTCGTATAGCTGTGGGTCACCACCCACAGGCTATACGAGCGTGCTTTTTGATGGCCGCGATGGTCGAGACCATCGCGACCATCGAAATTGCGAGCCGGAGCCTGCGGTTGAGGTTTTCAACCGCAAGCTCCGGAGTGATTTTGGCTCTATCAGAGCCAAAATCACTCCCACTGACATCACTAGTGATGTCAGTGGGCCGGCTTCTGACGGGAGGCGTTCCCGTGGGAACGCCCCCGTCAGGGAGGCACGCCCCCGGCACGCCCACCAAAGGGGGCGTGCTGTCAATCAACATTGACAGCACGCCCCCTTTGATCGGACGCAACGAGCGAAGGACTTTCCTTCGCTCGTCGCGTCTGGCGCATGCGCACGACGGAGCTCCCTCCGTCGTGCGCATGCTCGGTGCATAACATCGACCCACTTGCGAGCGGACAGCCGCTCGCGAGTGGGTCTGAATCAGGCCCAAAGAGCTTTATTTACGAAGCAACAGCTTTTGTAAGCCGCTGCTTCCCGGTGGGTTGCAGTTGAAAATTTAAAATGGCTCCCGCAGTGGGTGTAAAGAATGCCAGGCTAGAGATGTGCACGTGTTTTAGTTTTGGCAAAACCACCCTCAAATGTTTTGGTTCGTTTTTGGATCTCTTTAAAATTTTTATAAAAACAGCTAAAACTATGTAATTTGGACTTCTTTTTGTTCCAATGGTATTATTAACATCAATAATTTTCAGTAATTTCCAGTCAATTTTGATGGATTTTGGCACCTGAAAGCATGAGGGAGGGACTTAACGTGCAATCAAAAACATCCAAGATCCGGTTTGAAGATCCAAGATCCAACTTGCGGGAAAACTCGAGCCGGGACTCGATTCTACTCTGAACCCCAAAAGAGATCCGAGTTGGGACTTGGTTCGACTTGGAACCCTAAAGTTCGAGTGTGTTCTGTTTTCAGCAAATCCGAACCATTCATCTCTAGATATCACACAGCAACCCAGGGAGCACTGGAGGAACAGGAAGGTGGCTTCCTGCTTACCAGCAGAGGGTTGACCCTCTAGGCACCCTGAAAGGTAACAGGATGGTGGGTGCCCCTCCAGAATACTATCAGGGTAGCGATTATGCCACCCCCTCAGCCTTGCGTCTTGGGCAGTGGCATAGGTCACAACTCAGCTGTGTGTGCTTAGCTAGCGACCAGGAGGCCACACTTGAACAGTCAAGCGGCCGCCCTCATTCAGAGCGAGCGCTCACTTCTTGCGACCGCCTCTGAAGGAGGGCCATAATGTAAATCTCATTACAATGAAATTCAGAAAATCAATTTTCATATCAGTTTTTATAAAATTTTTGAGCATGTTAATTATTTTTGTTTTTTTCTTAATTCTATAAATGACATCACTCACTTCTCTGAGACTTTATTTGCATTTTGCATTGCGCAATATTTAAATCTTAACTCTTGTTCTCAGAAAAATAGCGGAAAATATGGTATATCCTATTCCAAGTCCAATATAGCATCTGGTTCAATTATATAAATCATAATCGTGTCATTGTTTTTAACCTTCTGGTTTTCAGTATAACTTATATGGCAGGTAAAAAATGGATTTTAATGTTGTAGCTGACCTATTTTTTATGATTGTATAACCTGCACTGTGTTTAATGGATTTCCTGCTGTGGTAAATTCTCGGCATCAGTAGAAAGCTCATAAAGCCAGGTAAGATGTCATAAACCTCAAAATGACATTTAAAGTCCTCACCCATGGGACAGACGATCAACTTTCTTACTGGTAATTTACAATAATGATTATAAGTGTATTGGAAACTTCTAAAAGAAAAAAAAAAATTTTGTATACCTACTGAAGTTTTGACATACTTGGTACATTAACAGCAATGGTTCACCATGGAAAATAATGTAGCTATCAACTTTACAGATGTATTGGCTTAGTAAATTTATGTTTAGCTTGAATGGAGATATGCTTTAGCCACTAGCCACCAAATTGGAGGATGGTTTTAGCCACTAGCCACCAAATTGAAGGCCTTCTTTAACTTCTCTCCATCAGATTACATATCTGCAGTGATCACTATTCAACATATTGGATATCTGATTTAACCACTAGCGATCCATCTGAAAACTTTCTTTACCAACCAACCACCAGAGTTTTGCTTTAACCAGTAGCTATCAAGCAGGAAGCCTGCTTTAACCAATAACCACCTGTTTAGAGGTTCTGCATTATATACTTGCTAGCAGATAGGAAAATCATTTGTAACTTAATCAGTCTTTATAGTCTGCAATTCCTACAGAATTAGCTGAATATTTTTTTGTGTTAGCCACACAGTGATCTGCATTGCAAATGTGTCTACAGAACGGTAGCCACAGATTGTAGTAGTGTCCGCAGACTAGTGTCTGGCTGGATGTCATGCCCGACTACTCCTGTTATGTTGGTCAACATCCTCTGTCACAACCATGCATTGTGTGGCATACAGATTGGTGAATGACACTGGTCTAATCGCTGGCTCTCTTGTCAGAGGGTTTTGAGCTTCAGCTTTTTCAAAACAGCAGATCTTGCGAAGTGTTGAGAAATATGGGCATTCTGCATCTGGACACCTAACAAGCCCGAATGTATTAGAAGAAGAGAATTTAAATTTTCTCTAGACTTTAATCTCCAGCCAATCATCTATTAGCTGTCAGAAGTGATAGTATCGCCGGAACAATAATGGTCTGTTAAACTGGACCCCTCCCATTATAACATCTGAGGAGGAAATAAAGCACTTTCATGAAGACTGTAATAATGTCATTTATTGCTGTGATGGTATGGTGATTCTTGTGTGGAACACTGAAGGGGGCAGGGTTTAGTTACTTCTTATCCTTTGTGATCTGGCATAAAATTGCCTTAACTCTATATGAAAATGTTGTGTCTTTGAAACTTGTATTACTTTGGATGAAGTGCACCTATAAATGGGATTCTCTGCCGAGTCGAAACTGGAGCTGCAGTATGTGCCCCATTAAAAGTATGGGATGAGTCTACATCTTCTGTGAATCAGGGAATGCTCCTAAAATTAATCCCTCTCCACCCCTTTATCAATAATATAACAGACAGTTATCTTTAGCACCAGTTCAAAGAACACCCTGCAGAGGTCTGACAACAGTGGTGTTATTTCTTTTGGTAGATGCAATGGTGTGGTCCAAGATCCATTCACAACGTCTATGTGTGGTCATGTTCATGCTATAATAACTTGGTGCAAATCATGGCTCGCGTTGCCGCTAAACATCAACTTGCATTGCGTTTTAGTCAGTTTGCATTTACTAAACAGCCTCCAGTGTGTTTAGTATACCTCCATGTCAGTGACTAAAGGATGTTTTCTGTATAGCCTACCCCATGTCAGAGTGTCAACTTCACTATATAATGGGGGAGGGTCTGGTTTGTCTTCAAAATATGGGGCCCAGGAGTGCAGGGAAGGTATAACCCCACACATTGCATAGACCACGTCCCCATTTGTACCAGCAGTGCACGCCATAGGGAAATGCTTCATGGTGGGATGAAGCCCCAGTAACTGCCCAACATTTGGTTATTGAGTATCTGATTAAGGGGTCTATTTACTAAGCTGTGTTAGGAGATAAAGTTAATCAGTTCCTAACTGCCATTTTTCAAACACAGCCTGTGACATGGCAGTTAGGAGCTGATTGGCTAGTACCTTATCACCAGTCACTTTATCTCCTAACACAGCTTACTAAATAGACCCCTAAGAGTTTTAGAGCATGACACAGGATTGTGCAGAGATCCGATTTCCAAGTACAGACAGACTGTTTGCCAGTTCTTATGACATTGCAGTGCAGGACAGTGGACCTCATTCAGAGTCTCTCGCAAGCGGCCGCTCGCTCGCATCCAGCGTATGCAAATTTTTCAAAGTGACGCCATGGGAAGCGATTGCTCGCCAAGGCATAAGCACACCCACTTTAGCTGTGCGAGCGATCGCTCTGTGTATGCTGACACCCATTAGCCTATGTTGAGACACTTACTAGCGCACGTCATCTCCAGGAAGTGTATTAAAACATTGGTACATCGAGCACCATTGGTAGCGATCGCAGCGCTTGCCTTACCCTGCCGCAAGCACTGCGAGGACTTCAGTGTAAAAAACAGGCATGTACTATGACGCTACCTGTTAATTATGCATGCCTTCAAAACGGCGTTGAAACACTCAGGCACGCCTGCATTCGCATCTCCACTCCCCCGTTATTAGTGTCCTGCCCTGTTACCACCCACAAACGGTCTCTCCTGTCACTCATTTCCCTGGGCTGTCTTTGCTGGGCGAGCGAGCGGACTGCACTCGCACAGAGTAGTTCGCGTATGCGCAGAACAAAGCGCGCGCATGCGCGTTCGCAAACCATCGGGCGGCTTGCGAGCGCACAGAGCTTGCGAGAGACTCTGAATGAGGTCCAGAGTCTTCTGCTGACTATGTGAGGCCCTTTAAAGGTCCGCTTATGGAAACACTAAAAAGAGGCTACACCTTTGGCTTAATGTCAAATCAATCGTATTTGTGAATATACATCTGTGGAATAGCATTTACATCACAGTGTCTACAGAGTCAATACTTTTTCAACTCGGTTTTTAAATCATGACACAGAATACTGCTATTAGAGATGATGAGAAAATCTTATCCCACAATGATGAGCCCTTAATAAGAGTGTCAGTCTCAGCACTAGCCCATCATCTGCGCCAAAGAAAACTAATGGGTACACTATTGACTTAAACACTTCCATACCTGCTGTCATTTTTGCTGCAAAACGAAACTTTGCTACAAAACTTTGAAAAGATAAATGAAACAACCCGTGACAATGTTTTTAGCAAAGGTAATGTACTGTTATTTCTTAGGAAAGTCTATACATGTAAAATACAAGAGGACATGATTGATGTATACTGGAAATGCTGAACAGCAATGACTTACTGCATTAAATTTAGTAATAGGTATAGCTCAGGCGGTTCTCATTATCATATTGATGAAGGCGCTTTTCTACACAAAAATGATTGACTTATACTTAGTTTAATCTCGATAGCAAGTGCTAAAAAGTATTTCTTTCTGAAATCTGTATTCAGTCTAACATTGTTTAATGGACTTTCTCATAAAGTTTCAGCCAGTTCTTCCATACGCAGGTGCTTCAAATGAACTCTTCATACTTTTATTCATCCCTAATGTGCGCAGTATTTGTGTATTGCATGGTGTCTCTTGCCAGCGTTCCGCACATCCACCAGAATATTCAGAGAAAACGTAATACAAGGGTGTAGAACATGGAATGCACTCATCAAGGTAACACTGTAAGCGGTTGCCAAATTCTCTCTTCTAATCATATTTTAGGGTTTTTTTCCCACTAAACATTTTATTTTACATTACATTTACATTTGTTAAATGCAAGGTGAAATCAAGCAATCATATATTAGAGATGTGCGGTTTGGTTCTTCAGAAATCCAAATCCACCTGAACTTCGTGAATCTGGATACTGTAAATCTGAGTCGCGGTTCTAATCTCCTGATGAAATCTGGATTAATCCGAGTCGCGGTTCTGATCTTCTTTTAAGAGCCGTATTCAATCTGAGCGGATCCGCGATACTTTTCCGCCTCCCAGACTTTTCGCCTAAATCGCGTCTTTTGTAGGCGGTAAAGTATCACGGCCGTGCCCGCTTTACCCCGTATTCAATATGGATGTACGCGAAAATGGGGCCCGGCAAAACTTGAACTGTCAGATTTGGGGAAATCAGCTTGACACCCCCCCCAAAAGATGCTCTGGCATGGGGGTTCACTATGGTACCCCCTGACTTGGCTTGCTGAAGGTATTTGGTGTTTTTAAACGGACTCAATAGCTGCTAAATAGCGTTTTTGTATAAGTGGTGCAGAATAGTATAAATAACTTATCCCTGCAAATTTGGGGTACTTGAAAATGGGGGTCAGCATATTTTAAAGTTGCTAAAGTTACGTTGAAAAAAAATCGTGAAAAATCCATCTTCCGCAAGCACCTGCAATGAAAAATACACTTGGGGCATACTTGGAGACCCCCCTTCCCCAGAGTCAATTTCGCTATTTTTTATCTTTGTCCCCCAACATTTTTTTTTTACCCCCAAATTCAAAGTGATTTTTGGGGTGTCCTTAAGTGTTTTTTTTTTATTTTTTTTATTTTGACACAGTTTACCTTTGGGACACTGTCTGAAGGCTGCCCGGGGGATCCCGCAACATTGCACCCCAAAACCCCAATTCTGCACTTTTTTCTGCCTGGTATTCATAGGCGAAACTTTTTCGCCTAATGGATTGCATTGACTTTCCGCCTAGGCGGAAAGTCTTCCAAAATGAATACGGAGTAAAATCAAAACAGGTGAAAATTACGTCATCGGCGAAAAGTTTTCGCCCAAAACACGCGAAAACGGCTTTTTGCTTCAAATTGAATATAGGCCTAAATACGAATTTTGGTTTTGGATTGCAAAAATGACATGAGTTTAGCTGTTTTTGTTTTTTTAAATTCAATTTAAAAAAAACAAAAAAATAAAAACAAAACACAAAGATGAATCCAGATCAAAAACCAAAACATGGGGATCAGCGCACATCTCACATATGCAAGGTGAACATGAGCAGCAACAGAGTTTGTGAACGGACCATATACCTTCTCACTGAGTCTACCTGTAGAAATGTCACCATTGATTTTAGACCTCTCCAGTAAGAATTATTACATGTCAGACAAAGCAAACACAGGCGTGTTCAGCCACTGTTCTGTCATTTTGGACATTGTCACATTTTGAATTGCTGCAGTGTAAATGCCGCATATATTTAGTCATGGGGATCAATGACACTTAGTTTGCAATGATTTATGTCTGCCGCAGCTCAGCAGCCAGTTACGTGTGTCTGCATCCTCTGTAAAACATGTTTAAGCTTTGTACAAATGTGTCAACAGCTCTCCTCAGCGGGATTCGTAGTGTTGCTTCCTGCTGTATTCTTGGGATTTTATTTTATGGACCTTGCATGCTTGACTCCTTCTGTGAGGCTGCAACATGGGAGAAATAGATTGTGTGCGTTATGTGCATAGAGGCTGTTATGTTCACCCCCTAGTATGTATTCAGTGCATTGGATAAGCGGCTACCTCTGTGATACTAGCAGGGAAGACTTAGCTTCTGTATTACTGCTGCACTGCGCATAGGCACCTGAGGTCTGATTCAGAGAGGTACGCTAACATGGCGGTTAGCGCAAATCTCTGATTGATAGAGGACTTTGCATGTGCAGAGTGTTTATTGTGCAGCTTCCCTCCCATGACTGCGTCATATCAATAAAGGATAATAATTATAAGGCCCTAGCAATATATCTGGTCACCATGGGGATAATAAACACATCTTAGATTTCCATCACTCTAAAGAAACCTTTGCGCTCTTATTCCTGATGTTCAATCAGAGATGTATACTTCTATCACAAACACTTCTGTTTTCCAGAAGCACCAATATCAGGCTACCGGCTGCAGTTCTTGAACTATGTGAGTAAGGGTTATAGTCTTACCATTTAATTCCATAGCATTTACGTTGTATCATAAAGGTGTCGTTTTGCTGGATAACATCTGTAATGCAAGATTAAACACAGATTGGACACTGGATTTAGATCATTGATTTCTTGAATGAGTACTGACTGGAGTTTGCTATCTGACAGATTTGTTATTATCACACAATCAGTCACTTCTCTTTAACTCAGCTGTTTGTTACAAAGTATAAGGTTAATGTGGGATACAAATACCTTTTACAAACAATCAAGCAGATGCCGCAGATCTGCCATAATGCATCGGGGAAATTTAGAGTCGTGCTTAGGCGGTAACTGTAACTACTTTCCACGAGCTACATTACTGTGAGAATATTATCAAATAAGCTTTTTGTTTATAAGAAAAACTGTTGTATTTTCAGATGATCGCAATAAATATTATATTAACCATGTGACCATCTACAAAATAAATCAAAGTTTTGTTTTTTTCCTTAAATATTTTTGAAAATACTGTATCTTGCTACTGATGCAAAGTAGAATAATTTTTAATTGAACGGCTGATATGTCGGCCATTGTGTACCCAGAATTTATCTGGCTCTGGGTACTACAGTAGTTTTATCTATACGCTCGTATCATGCCTTGCACACGGGTGTAGTAGGTATTACCCGGCGGTTAAAATCCCGACAGCGGCAGCCCGGCATGGGTGAAAATACAGATCGTCCCTAAGGTAAGTATCGCTTACCTAACCCCCCCTGCCTAACCCTAACCCTCCCTTTGGGGTGCCTAACCCTCACCTCCCCCAAGTGCCTAACCCTAATCCCCCCTCTAAGTGCCTAAACCTAACCCCACCTTCCCCGCTGCTTAAACCTAAGTCCCCCGGGGGGTGCCTAACCCTAACTTCCCCTAGCCTAACCCTAACCTCCCAGGAGGTTGCCTAACCCTAAGTACCCCTCAGAAACCCTAAACCTAACCCCCCCTCCGCAACTGTCCGCGCCCGGCGCCCGGCATCACTTCGATCGGGGTGCCAGGCGTCGGTTTTCCAAAGTCTGGTTAATGACAGGCATCTACATTTAGACACCTGTCATTAGTACAACGCCAGGATTAGAACGTCTGGAAGCCAGCGGTTGGGATTTAGACCATCGGCACCCAAACTACATCCCCTTGCACACTTGTGTATAATTAGTGAAGGGGTGAATATGACTTTTACCTCTCTTACATCTGACTGCCGGGTCGCACCTGGGAGTATATTCACACTCCCATCCCAGGTGTAACCTGGCTGAGACCCCTTTCATACTGGCGGCCTGACTCGGCACTAACGCCGTGTCGATTACATCATCAGCATCACGTGAGGAGCCGGCGCTTGGAGATGAGATCATCTCTAAGCGCCGGCTCTTTCTATGCAGTGAACGGGACCTGGGTCACATCGACCCGGGTTACTCGTTCACACTGCATCACTAGCCGGGTTGAACTCGTGTTGAACGCTTCTCGTGACCAGGGTTGAAATGCCGGGTTGCTTGACCAGGCTTATCTCAACCTGGCCTTTTCACACTGCACAGTAACCCGGGTTATTGCTGCAAGTGTGAAAGGGGTATTACTGAGTAATAATAATGGAGTGGAGGAATTAGGTGGAATTTTGTGGGTATAGAACATTATAAAGGGGTTTGAATACTAATATAGTTCTTTTCTGTATATATTTGGAAATACTGTAGCTAGTAACTTCCTAATGAAATAATCACTTTATAATCTGATTACAAATGACTCAATTAGTTAAATATATATCAGAAAAAAAGCTCTTTGCAAGTATTTTTCTGTACAAGTAAAAGTGTTCCGCTTCATAACGTAACTCACTCATGTAGAAAACTACCTTATTGTGGATATCAATAAAATGCCTATTTATTATTTTACAGTACATTAGACTGTTTAATTCTCTTCAAATCACCAACTGTTTTATTACAGCAATAATAAAAGCTATTATTTTGTTCTTGAAATAAATACTTGTTTTCCACATTCTGGTAAAATAAAAATGACAACAATTAAGCATGGGAGTCTTTTCCCAATATGCGATAAGCCGATTCATAAAAAGGAAACATGCAGGGACTCTAAATGAAACACTATAAATATGTCAAAAATTTGCATAACATAATGTATCAATTTTTAAAAGACACATTTTTATTGACTTATCCTTCATTTAATGACAAGTCAGACAAGTCATATATGCGGGCTTAGACTATTGCAAATAAAAACCTTGATCAATTCTGCGTGCATGTCTATATTTTGTGTATAATATGTACAGAGCTGTTTTTTAGCAGGAATTCAGGGCTCGATTCAGACCCGCTCGCTAGATGCGTATGCAGATTCGGCAAAGGCAAGCAATCGCACACCAAGGCATTAGCACGCCCACTATGTCTTAGCATGCGACCGCATTATGTATGCAACATAGGTGACAGCAATCATAAATTAGATGGGAAGTCCAGGAGCAGAGCATTTTGTACCTAATGGAATGGGTCATGTTGGAGGGTAGGCAGTCCCAATCTGAGTGGACCAACACGGCATGCTGCAAGTACTGTGCAAATCTATATATGCTACAGTCATTTACATGGGTTGGTATTGGCAGATATAATGGGCCTGATTCTGAGTTGGTAGCAAAGCAAAAAATAAACCAAACAAGTAACATTGCACCTTTGCAAAATCATGTTGCGCTGGTGGAGAAGATGCAACATGTACAGTGAGAATTAGATGTGAGAGGGGCGGTGCCTACTGTAGCTGAAATCTAAATTGCAGCGTAAAAATAAAGCTGTCCATCATTTATGGCCTACTTGCAAAAGCAGCCAGCATTTACCATGCAGAAAATATGAGTATGTTTTTGCACCACCACTTAAATTACCATACCAGTTCTTGTACCAACCAGTATTGGTCCATGTATAAAAGATATAAATATGAAATCACAGTGCTAGAACAGGGTTCTGTGTTTCCCCCACCCCCGAACACATGACATCACAACATCACACCAAGAGGGTGGGGCCACTAGCACAAGGAAGTCAAGCACTGCTGGGCATCGTGGCAGGCTGCAGGGTGCGCACCCAAAGCACTGCAGCAACATTACTTTCTGCAAGGGGGATACGTTCTGTATCCCGGCACAGGGGATGCTGGCACTTAGAATACCAGTGCCGGAATCCCCGACACCTATCAGAATCCCGGAGCTGGCATCCTGAAGTAGCGGGGTTTGGCGGAGGGTTAGGGTTAGGCACTAGGGGGAGGGTTAGGGATAGGTACTAAGGAGGGTTAGGTTTAGGGTGCGGGGCAGGGGAGGTTAGGTTTAGGTACTAGGGGGGAGGTTAGGTTCAGGCACCGGGGAGAGATGGTTAGGGCACGGAGAGGGGGAGGGTTAGGATACCTACCGACAGTTGCCGGTATCCTAACTCTGTCTGGATGCCAGCATCAGGATTTTGACCGCCGAGTTTCCGAGCGCTGGCACCTGTACCCATCCCCTGCAAGGTGCCATTCCAGGCACCCTACAAGCCAAATGCAGGTGCCATGGAGTAGCATCGGTGCTGCCCCCAGGTTCTGTGGCTGCTTAATACCAGGTGAAAGAGAGACTTGAAATTAGCCAGCCACATAATCTGTGTAATTCATATGTGTCCCTTATTGGGGATGATCTGGCAAACCTACGCACACCCCTAGTTAAAGCCCTGCAAAATTTTTATTGCCAAATGCTTAAGTCTTCCATATGAGGCTTCTTTCTGACTATGGAGCACCTTGCATAAAAGAAAAAACATTTTTCAAACACAGCCTTTAAAGTGACAGTTAGGAGCTAATTCAGGGCTCGACAAAACCCGGGGGCCAGGTCGCCATGGCGACCAGATTTGGCTGCCTGGCAACCAGATTTCAGCATCCCCCTGCCTCCCAGTGGCGTATCTACTGTCCCTGCAGCCCCCGCGGTGGCACTGAACAAGGGCGGCGCCGGCGTCAAAGACCTGAGGGGAGAGAGGCAGCCGCGCTGACTGCTATAGCAGCTGTACCTGCACCAGAGACTGGACTGAAACTGGAGTCTGGAGTCACTGATACAGGGCTGGCTGGGCAGCGGCTGCTCCTCCTGGCTGTGTGTCACTGTGTGACTGAAAGTGATAAGGACCGCGGGCGGCCTGCGGGGGCATGGGAGCTGGCGGTCGGTGATACCGGGCTGGGCATGGCTGCTCCTGGCTGTGTGTCACAGTGTGTGACTGTCAAGACAGTCATCGATCATCATCCTGATTCCTGAGGTGAGGACTGTGGGCAGCCTGCGGGGGCGTTGGAGCCGGCAGTGAATGATAAAGTAGTTATGGGTTTTTTTGTATGTAAGGGGCACTGCATGAGGGGGGTGGCAGCTACAGGGGGCAATGCAGAGGGGGGGGTACTCTATATGGGGGGCCACTATTGGGGTACTGTACAAGATGGGGCCACTACTAGGGGAAATGCATAGTGGTGACTACTACTGGGGGCACTGTATAGGGGGATAGGGGGACTACTACTGGGGGGACAACTTCTGGGGGCACTGATTAAAGAGGTACTACATAGGGGGACCACTACTGGGGCACTGTATAGGGGAGGGTGCTACTAGGGCACTGTATAGGGGAGCACTACTAGGGGCAATGCATAGGGGAGACCACTTCTGGGGGCACTGTATAAGGGGCATTTTTAATGGGGCACTACTGTGGGTACTGCATAGCGGACCACTACTGGGGGCACTGCATAGGGGTGCCCAAAGCATATTCTTGCACCTGGGCCCACCACTCTAGTTTGGCCACTGCTAGCGGTGGCTTTGCTTGCCCGGGGTGGTCTTTCTGGGGGTTGGTTGCCTGGAGAGGGGAGTTAGCTGCTCAGTAATATGACTGTGGGAGGGTGGTTTACCTGGGGTACCCCGTTAGTGGTGTGGCCATGGGGGTTGGTTGCCCGGGTCTGGCTCCTACATTTTCATCCTGGCTCCTAGATTTTAGAAATATTTGTCAAGCCCTGAGCTAATTGGTTGGTACCTTACCTCCATCCACCTGATCTCTCTCCAAGGCTTAGTACATAGACCCCCATGTTTGTGTTACCCCATAATTACCGAA
The DNA here is from genome assembly GCA_031769625.1 of Taudactylus pleione. Classification (NCBI taxonomy): domain Eukaryota; kingdom Metazoa; phylum Chordata; class Amphibia; order Anura; family Myobatrachidae; genus Taudactylus; species Taudactylus pleione. The sequence continues at coordinate 3,015,621 of JAUIMM010000314.1, read as the reverse complement.
AAGCTGCAATTCTATGCTTTTCTTTTTTACTTTTCGGACAGTGCGTTGCCAGATACGACAGCACAAGTCTTGGCCAAAATAAACTTTATTTATCTTTAAAAAAAATAATGTTGAGGGAAGAGATTGTTGTGTCCCAGTGATCACTGAAACACACTGTTTGCTTTTTCCTGTTAACAATCTATAACATTTAGAACTACTGTAGTTAGTTGTCAAGACTTTTGCGCTGCATCTGTTCAAAAATAATTCCTACAGTCGGCTGCAGGTTGTAAAGTTAATAGAAGCAGATTTTTCAGTGGTGATCATACAAAACATGGGACATCATGTTCAGAGTGACATTACGTGTGCCCTCCCTGACACAATCATTTATTCATGCCTTGTGGTCCTGAGATCAGTAGGAAGAAATTGTGCTCACCAAGCGCTATTATTTTTTTTTAAATCACAAGCCCTGCGGCTTATTCCCAATTCTTTTCTACTCTATGCTTCCCAAGATGATATGTTTTGTTAATCTCTCTAGGAATACTGACCACGGTACTCTGACAATTTACCTAAAATGACAGACTGTTACACTGAATGAGCTTCTGCGCCATATTTAGAAACAATCAGTCAATGAACAAGAAGGAAAATGTAAATGTACCGAAAAGAACACAACAACCTGGACTGATGTTGAAGCGACAGGTTCATCGCTTGTGCCCGATGACCGGACTGGTTTTAAAAGTCAGAAGGCAACATGAGAGCACTTTTGTTTATTTCACCCATGTAGCCACTAACATTAATATGCAGCACGCATTTATTGGAAGCTATAATTATTAATTAGTGCCGAATTAAACCCTGTGGAGGGCCCTAGACAGTCGAAATCTTGGGGGCCCCCTTGCAAATTATCTCACTGAAAGCTTAGTTTCTCAAGGTTTCTCGTGCGCACGCTCTAGTCGGATAACATTGAACTAAGTAGTGTGCACGTCGGCCACTAGATGGAGATGACCATTACTACTTGCACCAAAACGTTTTACAAGCTGACAGATGAGCTTTTAAGAGACAAACTGTAATGTGAATCTGATGTCTATGGTTTATGTACTTTAAGTTGTCAATGGGTACATTACATTAATACGGTATTTTCTTTATAGGGTCTTTAATGTAGCTTTTTCGTTTCTTTGAGTTGTTTCATTTTTTCTATCTTTTGTAAATAATTTAAGAAAGCTTGATTGTAATTTTCTTTCAGAATCAAATAAATATTATTTTGATGCATTGTCGTGGGGCTTTTAAAAGTGCGGGGCCCATGGGCCGGTTCCTACTCTGCCTATTCGGTAATCCGGCACTGGCTATAATGTGCCGGATTGTATTTGCTTTTTTTCTCACAGGTGAGATGTTTATGTGTAAGTAAATAGCCATTGCAGAGCATTAGAATGTTTACTGAGCTGCACCAACTTACAGTCAATCATTGCGACAGAAGGCATAGAGCAGGGGTCTTCAAACTTGGCCCTCCAGCTGCTGTGAAACTACACATCCCAGCATGCACTGCCACCTTTTTGATATAACAGCATGCTAAAACTATGTGCAGTGCATGCTGGGATGTGTAGTTCCACAGCATCTGACGGGCCAAGTTTGAAGACCCCTGACATAGAGGGTTATGCAAACCTGTAACCAATCAGAACTCAGAACACATTAAAGGTGATTTAATATGAGCATACTAAATACATTTTTTTTTTACCATCAAAGCTGATCAAACTCTATAAGGGGCAGATTTATCACAACAGAGATTTTTAATACAGATGTTATAAATATTTTTCGCCCAAATTTGCAATGTAAAAATTTATATTTTCTCTTGCCAGGAGATGGGCTCTGATAAGAGTCTGTCCTAGCAAAGAGCGGGAAGTAGTGTGGTAAATCCGGCAGCAAAGCTGCTTCCATAGAAGACTATGGTGCTGCATTTGCGGATGAAAATGAAGAGACCGCAGCAGTTAAAGGTGATATCTGCTGTGATCCCTTCATAGTACAAGTGGGGGATACTTAATATTTGTGTGTACCCCCCAAAAATGTCTGTTTTCGGGGAATATCCCACAAATATTTATGGATAAATAGGCCCCTAAATCATATATTATTAAATACACATTTATCTAATTACATTTATTTCACAGTAAGCCATACTTGCTGACTTTCCTTGATTGTCGATCTCCATGGTTCCCTGAAGAGTCTAACAATCTCCCTGAGGCCTGGAGTTCTCAACACAGTGATGTTGTCATCACCATCTGGTGGAAACACAGGGGAGAAGAAGAAGGATGTATGCTACAAGAAAATGGCCTCTATTGGCTACTGTATGTGGGTGGCTGTGTGCCCAATGATGTGAGATGGATTACAGGGGATATGTGATGAATTACAGGGGATGTGTGATGAATTGCATGAACCTGGTAGAATGGATAGAGTTAGAGAGTGTAATTTAATAGACTATAAAATAGAGTGCAGTATTTTCCTTAAATTATAAAATATCTCACATTAGTGAGTTCATGGGCTAAAGAACAAATTTATTGGCCATATGTGCAGGGTCCTAAATATTCATCTGTATGTTACATGAGTGCCACTGCAAATGTTCTTAGGAACACTTGGACTATATATATATATATATATATATATATATATATAATATATATATACGCATGTGTGTGTGTGTGTGTGTGTTCTGTATATATATGTATGGATGTGTTTGTGTGTATACACTGAATAAATGTATATATATATATATATATATATATATATATATATATATATATATATGTGTGTGTGTGTGCTTATAAGATCGAGCAGTATATGCCAACATCAGCATAGGTGCTACAATCTGCCTATATACCTTTTCAAAAATATGCACATATGCATGCAGTGAGCCTGCCTCATGCACTAAGACATATACGGGACTACTTACAAATTTCCACATCAGGATGCAGGCCATTATGGAACATGTATTCTGATGGATGGACCTGTGTAATACCCTGATTTTTGCCAGGTCTCACTTTCACTCATGCCCAATGCAGCCACTGCTGTTGAGGCTGCAGGGAGTGCCTGTCAGCAATTGCACACCCCAGAATGCTTTGCAGGAGCTCAGATATATAACAAGAACATATGTGACAGTTGGAGGGAGGACAGGGCAGTCCGTTAGATGAGAGACACAAGCAGGGCCGGTTCCAGGGGTCGGAGCACCCTGTGCCGGTTCCTTAGATGGCGCTGTTACATCGCACGGTGCGTGCAACCGAAAATGGGGGCATGGCCTAATTACCACAGGCCACACCCCCATGTGACGTTATTTAGAGTAATGCCCGCATGGCACGCCTCCAAATAACATCAGGCTGGAGGGAGCCTCACAAGCTGGGCTTCCCCCAGCCCTCTCCCATCACTGAGTGGATGCCGTGCATCCATTCCGACTCCGGCACCATTTTTTTACTCATGGGCTGGCTGCTGGCACTGACAGGCATGCTGTATATGGTGGGGTGCGGTACGCCGGCACATAGTCACACACACACAGCCTGCCCTGCTCTGCCAGTGCCAGCAGCCAGCCTGAGCCCATGATGATGTGATAAGATTCACTTACCATCTCTCCTCCGCATGGATGCCCTCGTTGCATCGACCAGGCCTCCGCGTCCTCCCAGTGCTCAGCCTCAGGGACCAGGGTGCAGAGTCTGCAGACACGCTGGGCGAAAGCGCAGCAGCGGGATGGGTGGGCTGGGCAGAGTCCGGCATGACAGTGATAGGGCCGGGCCAGCCAGGGAAAATGGCGGCTGAAAGCCCACTGTAGGTGGCATTCTCCTGCGGCCGCTCAGGTGGAACATGCCTGGAGCCGGCCCTGGACACAAGCAAGGGTGAGGAAACTGGAAGTGCTGGGGAAGCCACTGAAAGGACCTCATTAGAGCTGGGATGAAGAAAGCCGATTGAGTTTGTACAAAATAAGGGGCCTGATTCAGAGATGCACGCTATTCCGATGTTTACGCAGTTGATGATAATCAGCAATTTGCGCATGCGTCTGTGTCTTACAGTGCATGTATCATGGTACATTACTGTAGTCACTCGCAGCAACAATTTACTCGCAGTGTGATTGACAGTCAATCACACTGACAGTCCATCACACTGACAGTCAATCAAGACAGATGCTTGGATTTGCATTCCAATACAAATCCCGGGGGCTGCGATGTGTGCATATTTTCGCTCAGCTGCTGCGTACACAGACACAGCAGCAGCGGCATTAGCGTACACCTCTGAATCAGGCCCAAGATTCCAGATCTACACAGCTGCTAATAGAAGCAGCTGCAAAACGCCGAGTGAGATGCCTCAGAGTTGCTACAGTACATAGACAAGCTTCTGAGAAGTAGTCTGCCTGGGACTTGTAGAACCGCAAAATTAAAGTGCATAATTTATTAAGTGGTGGGTCCTAAATGCCAGAGGTTTTGCAACCCGCAGATTTGCTAAGGCTAAAACCGCTGCAAAACCGCATAGAAAGAACACCTTAGAATAGAATAGAATTTAATATCAAAGCACCATCGATGTTTTAGACCATGGAAATAAATGAATAGAGTAGAATAGAATAGAAACCCCTAATTTATCAAGCAGGGGTTTTGAAATCTGCCATAAAGCCACCAGGAAACACCACCGAAACAATAGACCTGCCTGTGCCAGATGAGTTTGGATGAAGCACTGCATAGATCACTATCTGTGCATGCGTCGTTATGTTTAAAAGGACAGAAATAATTAAAAATTAAAAAAGCTTGATTTGGTATTGGAAAAGAGAAGGATAAAAGGCTGGAGGTTCCCCCTATTTTCGAATAACCAGCACCTGGCTGAACCAGCTGGGAGGATAACACAAAAGCAAGGAGACACACAGTGTGGGGTCCCCCTCCCACAACATTATACTGTACCTCCCCAAACTGGTCAACCCAGGGCTGGAATCCCTTGGATTGGTCACCCAAAAAAATTAAATTGTTTTTCCCCTTACGAGGGACAACCGGGAGGCAGTTGGTTTGGGGGTAATGATAATGAAATAGCTACTAATATTGGCCCTCATTCAGACCCACTCGCAAGCGGGCGCACGTACGTTAGGCGTACGTACAAAAATATTTAAATTCAATGGCTCGCTCGTATTTTCGTTCGCATCTAAAATTCCACCCAAAACTCTGACGACCCCTCCTCTAACTAACGAGCGTACGAAATAGCGAGCGTACATCCCCGAAATGGCTTGAAAGGAACGCACGCACAAGTATAAACAGGAAGTGGCCTTGTCAGATGTCGATTACCTGCTCCTTTATTCTGCCTACCTCCATCAATCGTATCATGCCAATCAATGTATCAATTAGCTTAATTGTTTGTTTTTTTCAACACAATGCAAGAAACTTTACTCTTGTCCGTGTTTGTGTTTACCCGCAGAATACGTACGGATGAAACATTCGCTTTTATTGTTCAAAAAACATGTGAACCACAATTAAACAATTGTACTATTGCTGTGGATCCCCGCATATTTCCCTGGGTTCATTTCTTTATTTAAATTTGCTTACGCATGTCACTGCATCAAGCCTATCCTAACTCTCCAGAGATTTCTGGCCCTGTCGAACACATGACTCATACACTAACCAATAAAATTGCTCCTGTTAATTTCCAAAATACATTAGCCAATCAGAAAATTTTTACACACTTTATCAAAAATGATTTTTAAGAAAAACACCATTGCCATCTTGAGAGCCTCCGCATTCACCAGGCGCGAGCTGCTGGTGCTTACGGAGGTCATGGATCGCCGGATCACCAGCCAGCCTCAACCCATGACCAACCGGCAGAAGCGCTCCGCGTATGCGGAGGCACGGTCCCGCCTGCGGTCCTTCGGCTCACGCCGCAACATCGGGCAGCTGGAGCGCAGGTGGTCCGACCTGCAACGGCGAACGCCCCGCTTGCTGGCATGCTTTCGCATGCAGATCCTGGCAAGTAAGTGTTATGTATTGTGGTTTTAATGTTTGTGTTTGTGGGGCAAACTGCGTGTGCATGTTTTCCTGTCTGTTCTATTTATTATTTGTACTCATATCTGCGTGTGCATGTTTTCCTGTCTGTTCTATTTATTATTTGTACTCATATCTGCGTGTGCATGTTTTCCTGTCTGTTCTATTTATTATTTGTACTCATATCTGCGTGTGCATGTTTTCCTGTCTGTTCTATTTATTATTTGTACTCATATCTGCGTGTGCATGTTTTCCTGTCTGTTCTATTTATTATTTGTACTCATATCTGCGTGTGCATGTTTTCCTGTCTGTTCTATTTATTTTTTGTACTCATATCTGCGTGTGCATGTTTTCCTGTCTGTTCTATTTATTTTTTGTACTCATATCTGCGTGTGCATGTTTTCCTGTCTGTTCTATTTATTATTTGTACTCATATCTGCGTGTGCATGTTTTCCTGTCTGTTCTATTTATTATTTGTACTCATATCTGCGTGTGCATGTTTTCCTGTCTGTTCTATTTATTTTTTGTACTCATATCTGCGTGTGCATGTTTTCCTGTCTGTTCTATTTATTATTTGTACTCATATCTGCGTGTGCATGTTTTCCTGTCTGTTCTATTTATTATTTGTACTCATATCTGCATGTGCATGTTTCCCCTCTATTTCTGATTTATTAATTCTACTGCTATTTGGCTTATTTTTTTTTATTTTTTTTTAGTTTGGTTGCCCGGATTTGTCCATAAACTAAACGCAATTTCTTTGACATATTTTAGGGGGACAGCCAAGACTCCGCCGTCACCGTCCGTCCAGACGGCGTTCCCGGCCACTATCCCCAACCCCCAGCCAACACTCCACCCCAAATCTTTCCCCTATTCCCCACTCCTCCCCATCCTTCCCAGACCCTCTCCCGGAAATGTCGGGCCTCCTTCCCCTCCGTCCCACTTCCCCCTCTCCTCCACCCACCCCTCTTCCAATTACCCCCTCCCCGGAGTCCATCATAACTCCTCCCCATTCTTTGGGTAATGACGGATCCTCCGAGGAGGATCATGGAGGTTTGCCCGGAGCTCCCGTTTTGTCTCCCGGTATGTTTTTTTTTTTTTTTTTTTTAAAGCACAAACTGTTTGTATGTAATCATGTGTCGTGCTTTTCTTCGTGTTTTTGTGGCTTGACTTTTGGTGATTGTGAAGATTTGCCTTTACCTCTTCCTGGTGATTTAAACATACACATATCATACCTGTGGGAATTTGTACCTAGGCCTTGTATTTTTGCCAGCCCCCCCTTTTTTTTTTTTGGTTTGGGTTTAGGAGTGATTTGGTTGTGTTTTTTTTTTTTATGTGGATTCCCTATTGTTGTATTAACCCACACACTTTTCTCACCCACAGAGGAACAGAGGCGTCGGCAAGAGGTGGCGGATGTTGTGGGGCAGATGCGCCAACATGTCATCGGCATTCTGGTGGCCCTCGACCGGCTGTCTGGCCTCCTTCGGCAGTAGTTTTTTTATTTTTGTTATATTTTCCAATTAAATTTATTAAGACAAATATACGTTGTGGCTCATTTTTAAAAACCCAAACCAAGATAGTTTAGCATGACATAAGTAGACTGTTCCTGCAAGGATTTCCCTTTTTTAAAAGTTAGATTGTGTTTTGTCTTTGTATGTCAAACAGACACAAGAAACACATAACAGTAACAATGTCATTTCCCTTTTTGGGTGTAGTGTCAATTACATATTTCTACATTTTCCAGGTTCCTACTTGGTGCGCAAGCTGCTTAGGCCAATCTTACAAATCCCAAGGTTGGGCCAGGCTTCCTTTTGGTGTGGATTGGGAAGCTGAAAACATATTTCAGTTTAGCTCAACTGGCGTCAGTACTGGTTTACCCCTTAGTCAAATGTAACTTGTGTTAACCTGGTTACACTTGCTGTTAACGTCCCAAAAAAGGAAGACCATTTCACTCTCCAAACATTTATTCACAACATAACAGAGAAAACAAAGTGGTCACTCCCAAAAAAAAAACACAGTGATAAATTCAAATACAACACATACCAAGAAATAATTAATAAAAACACAAAATCAAGAACTGGTTGACGAAGGACCATGCCAACATGATTCCACAAACATGGCGTTGCGATATGGGTTCCAGAATATATGCCCAAAAGGACCAGATCCAGGTTTGGTAAGGGTAGCAGGAAGTAGTGAGCGTTGGAGTGCCAAAGATTATGTGAACAAACAGAAGATGGTGAGAAAAATAAAAATAAATTAGATGTTCGCAAACAAACACAAACACATTAGGTATAAACACTGGAGTTTTGTTCAAACTTACCTAAAAAATCTGGCCACCACATCATCGCGTATGGCCCCCCCACATACTGACCTTCGACCAACCTCGGGGGGGCCATCCTCAGGTAAGGCATCCTCTGGCTGCATTGGGACACCACTCCTTATGGCAATGTTGTGAAATATCCCACACAGGACCACAATTTTAGACACCATATCCGGCACATACATGAGCTCGCCACCAGAGCGGTGGAGGCATCTGAATCGGCCTTTTAAAAGGCCAATACAGCGCTCCACCACTTGCCTGGTGGCTGTAAGTGCGGAATTATACGCACTTTGTGGCCCTGGTGTGGGAGCCAAATAAGGAGTGAGCAGCCAGGACATGCAAGGGTATCCACTGTCTCCTGTGAACAAAAATAGACCACATCAGGAACACTGTGTATCAAGCTTAACATTGTTATGTACTAAAGGTCTTCACTTACCCAGAAGCCACGCATCACCAGCTTGTAGGTTGGTTAATTTCTGCCATATCCCTGATTGCCGGATGACGAAGGAGTCATGAGCACTTCCGGGTAATTTAGCATTCAGGGACAGGATCTGGAGGGAGGCATCACATACCACCATTACATTCAGGGAGTGATAGTGTTTCCTGTTTCTAAATATTGCCTCCAGCCGTGCTGGAGGCTGAAGTGGTATGTGAGTACCATCCACAACCCCTATGATGTGTGGGAAGCCAGCTATTTGGTAAAAATTGGCCTTGGCCACACTAAGGGCACCCATATCCAAAGGCATTTTAATAAAATGATGGAGGTGCTTGAAAAGTGCCTCCATCACTGCCCTCAGGATCCGGGAAAAGGAGGATTGGGAGATGCCCGCCACTATTCCCACCGTTGTTTGAAACGATCCTGAGGCACAGAAATGTAACACCGCCATAAATTGCGTCAGTGGTGGTATTGCTGTTGGACTGTCAATTTGCCACTCAAGATCACTTTCTATTAATGAGAGAGTGTCTATGATGATTTTGGGAGGTAGACGGTAGCGTCTTAAAACCTCATCATCGGGCATTCCAAAAAGGGTGACACGTGTTCGAAATATCTGGGGCCTTGCATGCCTACGATGCCTACGCCTGGGACGAGTTTGAGGTTGGTCGTCTTCCGGGAGCAGGGCCAGAACAATTCGCCCCAGATCTACCTGAAATTCAAAGTTTACAATGTAAGGCTTTTGAGCCACCCCAAAAGTAACAAAAAACAACTTAGCTTTCTGATACCATCCATAGCTGCTTACATGCCGGGGTATTGTCATGATACGTATAAACTGTAAAAAAGTCAAAAATGAGACATCAAAAATTTAGAGGGTGAATTTTTGTTTTTCAAATTGTTGCAAGCCAACACAGAAAATAGCCGAAACACACATTTGGCCATCGATGAAAACGACATTGCACACCGTACGTCAAATAGGGTTCAAATGGACCCCAAAAATGGAAAAGGGAAAAGCAAAACTGGTTTACATGATGAATAAGCCGCCAAAAATGCGTTAATTAGTTCGCAAATGCAAGTCACTACACCAACAGTCAAAAATGCGTTAATTAATTCGCAAATGCAAGTCACTACACCAACAGTCAAAAATGCGGTAATTAATTCGCAAATGCAAGTCACTACACCAACAGTCAAAAATGCGGTAATTAATTCGCAAATGCAAGTCACTACACCAACAGTCAAAAATGCGTTAATTAATTCGCAAATGCAAGTCACTACACCAACAGTCAAAAATGCGGTAATTAATTCGCAAATGCAAGTCACTACACCAACAGTCAAAAATGCGTTAATTAATTCGCAAATGCAAGTCACTACACCAACAGTCAAAAATGCGGTAATTAATTCGCAAATGCAAGTCACTACACCAACAGTCAAAAATGCGTTAATTAATTCGCAAATGCAAGTCACTACACCAACAGTCAAAAATGCGGTAATTAATTCGCAAATGCAAGTCACTACACCAACAGTCAAAAATGCGGTAATTAGTTCGCAAATGCAAGACAAAAAATGGACTTACCCAACTCGAATATATAAGATTTCCAAAAAAAAGGTCTTTGGGTCCGAAAGACAAAAAAAACTAAAAAAGATGAAATTAGTGTTAAAAAAATTAGCTAACCAAAAAACAGAAGTAGACACCAATTGGCCACAAATTTGACTGCACAAAACTTACCAAATCAGGAAAGGATGTGGAAAAAAGGAAAAAAATGCGAACGGAAAAACAAAAGAACTGTAGCAAAAACAAACAAAAAACCAACTCTGCCAAATCCTCCCACCGCAAACAACCAAATCCAAACAACTTAACCGCCAACAATCCAACAACCCCACCTCGACTCCACACACACCAAGCCATAAATAGTGTTTATTTTCCCGCTCAAATTAAGGATGAATCATAGGGACGCACAATCAATGATGCGGCCGCAAACAAAGGACGCATGTATAAATACGTCACGAAATCACATTGAATTTCTGGTTGATTTCATTCTGGAAGCAGAAACATGGCTTCAGACCAGGGAAACAATGGCCAAAAATCCGGCGGTAAGGCCTTCATGCATTTTGTCTCCATGATTATTTTAAAACAAATATATTGGTCAAGTTGTGAAGTGGCTAAATCTGCATATTTACCCAAATAGGTGAGGAGGATGACATGGAAGAGACTGCTGGCCCCAGTCAACCCGCCAAAGCTGCCAAAAAAAAAAGGCAGCCACATTTCACAAGCAAGGAGATGGAGGTTTTGATCCAGAAGTGCGTTGACATCCTGCCCCAGGCAGCCAGGAATATGAGCCAAAGCCAGAAGTGGAGAATGTGGGAGGAGGTCGCCGTTGCTGTCAATAGGGTGGGTGATTATGTCCGTCTAGCCCGGGATGTCAAACGGCGGTAAGTAAACACTTTCCCATCCTATAAACAAACCCCATTGTAAAAAAAAGGATAATGGTTCCAATTTCATTCCACAGATGGGCAGACTTCAAATATCGTCTCAAGCAAAAACTTGCCGACAGGGCTAGGCATGCAAGGGGGACAGGTGGGGGTCCCACCCCTGTGTCATTGGAGTTGACAGACTTAGAAGAGATGGCACAGGGGTGTGTGCAGGCTGTGGAGGTGTTTGGCGTGTCCAACATGGATACGGACATGCCAGACTTTGCGGCTCCTCATGTTGGCCAAGGTAAGTCTTGTGATGTCACCAACTCTGAAATGCTATTGTGCCAATATGTAGATTCTAATGTGAGTCTTTTCGCAATTTTCCTAACAGAGACAGAGGCGGATGAGTCTGCTCCAGAGGGGAGCCTTGGCCGCAGAATTTCTGCTGGCTCTGCAGGGGAGGAACCAGTACATCCGGCTGAGGACCCTGCAGAAGCCAGTCCAGGGCGTGCCCCCTCGCAGGCAGTGGGCCTCCTCACAGAACTCAATTTTAAATCGGATTGCCATACGGAGATTCTGCAGAGGATGGACGCCAGTCTGATACGGGTGGCTGAGGCCCTGGAGCAAAATGCTGCGGCCAACGTGACCATTGGTCAGGCCCTGCCCTGGAGCAGCTCGTTCGCCAGCACATGGTGGAGCCGACCTCCCTTCCTGCCGGAACATCCGGATCCTCCACCTCTGGCACAACATCAGCCAATCCTCCAAATGTGCCTAGCCCTGTGCCTAGTCCAGAGGCCACAACATCTGCCTCTGGACAGGCCAGCCCGATGGCATCCCGGACCCGGTCTGGCGCCCACCCTCACCCAGCCAAACGGGCGAGAAAACGGTGACAGCAATGGCGACTTTTCCCACACTCCTTCTGTGCTTGGCTCATATTCCTTTCTGGTCAAAACTTCCCTCTCCTTTCTTGTGAAATGTTTTTAAATTTTGTATTTACGCTTATGTTAGCAGTTATGGTTTTTTTTTTTTTTTAACAAATATCTTTGCCACAAAAAAAGGCAACAAAATATTAGGCCAATTTGTTTGTGTTTAAACAATAAATTAAAAACAAAAAAATGAGATTGTATTGTGACATTATTGTACAAATGGGTTACATTTAATCCTGGCCCTAAAGGCAAAAACTGACCCTCTTAAAACAAAAAAAAGGCCTCTTTAAGGAACGTTTAAAAAATCACATAGCGATGCAAATTCCACAGTAAACCAAAAAAAAGGGGAGCTAATTAAAAGATGATGACATTATTGTTACAATAGGCCATAACCAACAAATTGTGGCCAAAATAAAACCCCAAAAATGTACGCTAATTGATTGTGTAATCATGACATTAGCAGCTCTGATTTCCACCTGCGTACGCTTTTGTGCTATCCCAATAAACTGCTTTCCAAACACATACCAAGCCGGATTTCAATCCAACACTAATTACTTTACTGACCAGCCGCGATTAATCGCAGCACCATCGTGGAGTCCCGGGACGGAGGAGAAGGCCATCGCCAATGTGGTCGAGTAATCCTGACCCTAAGCTGTGCGAGCATTTTGAAGGGAAAGCGGATGTTTCAGTGACGTATGAGACGGTCCGAACACATTTGACGTTCGCATCTGCTAATGTATGTACGCCCCAAAAACGCCTCGCCACGCCTGCGTTTTTTCATCTCCACCCCCGTCAACACCCAAAAACGCCCTGTTCTGTCAATCACATTTGACATGTCACTTCCTGTACGCTATTTTAGGAACGAGAGAAAAAAAACTCGCAATCTGCCGTACGCACATGCGCAGTGTAACACCGACGCATGCGCGGTTAGTCAACATCGGAACGCAACGAGCGTACTGTTGTTAACGTGCGGCTCTGAATGAGGGCCATTGTTCATTACAAGTCCCAGTAAGTCCCCGTAAAACCACAAATGCCAGCATGTCCGGGCATTACTTTCAATATTCGGAGGTTGATTAATATGCAGTGGCCACAATGGGCCACTACTGTTTCCGAATGTGTAATGGGTCCATTAATGTTAGGAATAGGCCTCTCGAGGAAATGTGGAAATTGCAAAACTAGGCATATGTATACCAATGCAATCAAAGATTTAGGGCCCCATTTAACAAGACAAAAAAAGGAAATGTCACAATACAGTGTACACCTATACTAATATTATAAAAATGTTTTGTCTGCCTATTTGTTCTATCTAAGAGCATGCACAGAGTGTGAGTGTAATTACTAGAGCTGTGCGTGGACCACCGAGATTTGGTTTGTTATGGTTTTGGCAAAACCACCCTCAAATGTTTTGGTTTGGATTTGGTTTTGGATTGCTTTAAAACTGATAAAAAATTAGTAACAGCTACAATCTTGTAATTTAGACCTGTTTACATGCAATCCAAAACCGAAATTCGGTTTTAAAATCCAAGTTCTGAACTCGGTTCTACTCAAAACCCCATAAGTGATTCGAGCTGCAACTCGATTTTACTTGGAAACCCAAGTTTGGGTGTGTGCATTTTATAGGAAAATTGAACCACACATCTCTAGTAAATGCACCTAACTTGTGCTCAACTCTGTATCAGCAGCGAGAATATAGTACAACATACTGTATAATAGGTATCGGAAGGGGATTCTCGAGCTGTTTTCTTAATTCATATCTTTATACAGAGAGATTTGTACCACTTGCATGGCTCCACATCTCCCCCCGTCTGGGTCGAATGAGTTAAATCCTGAAGTGAATCCTATAGATATATACATTGTACTAGTTATTATATGCATCATTTCATCAGGTTTTTGTGACCCTTGTAAATGATTTAAGAGCTAAGTTTGATCTTTTTAGTCTTGTAAAGTTCACCTATTGCCTACAGTAATGGGCAAACATGATATTCTTCAGAAGACCTATGGAGCACAAGGGAACAGCAAATTACCTTTCTGTAGAAATGTCAGCTCAGATGATAAGATCAGAACACAGCCCAAACATTACATTCGCCTATGGCTGTCTAGTCGCCCTGGTAGAAAACATTGCCATGTTATTATAAATATGCGGTGTAATTGCATTACGCTCAGTCTGTGACATAAGAATTACTAGTATGAGGAAATTATATAGGACTTCTTTGTGGTCTCTTTGCCAGAGGAGTAGGCTCAGTGGAGGCAGCCATTTTGTGGAAGGATCAAATATCACCTAGAATTCAGGAACCATGACTTCAAATGAAGTACATCTTATACATCCCCTCTAGAAATATATCCTAAACAATTAATTTATTTCAAGCTGCATTTCCTTTGAATGTCAAGTCATTAAAAATCATGACCGCAAGGTCCCTTTCTTCTATTGTTATTGCCTGTGAAGTGCTGTTTTATTGTGCCTTCCTGTGTTAATTAACATTTGAATTAATTAAATTGTAGATTTCACTCTATTGTCCATTCATCTATTTTCTCTAAATCACTGCTCATTTGAATTGCCTCTACTATTGTGTCAACCCTATTAAAGATCTCTGTGCCATCTGTATACTTACACTACAGATAATTGAGATGCATATTGAATAGAACAGAACTCAACATTGATTGGCGAGACAATGCACTGTTGTATCAGTTTGTTACAATGTAATATATATATACATATACAGTATATACACACATACACTCATACAAATGAGAACGTTTGTTTGTCTGCTTGCAATAAACTCTGGAGTCACAAAACGATTGTTATGCGGTTTTCACTATTGTGTAGGAAATTTCCCCAGGCAGGTTTTAGGCTATGGTTCATCATGATTGGTCCTCAGGGGGCTATGGGCCTGATTCAGAGCCGGACACTCTGACCAGAGCGCTCGCTCTGAATCAGGGCCCTCCTACCTAAAAATGGAGCGGCCTCCTGGCCGCTCGCATAGCTGTGGGTGACCACCCACAGCTTATGCGAGTGGCCAAAAAGATGGTCGCGATGGTCAAGACCATCGCAACCATCGGGCTTGCGATGAGACCCTGCGGTAGGGTCTCGCTGCCGCAAGCCCAGGAGTGCTTTTGGCTGAGCCAAAAGCACTCCCACTGACATCACTAGTGATGTCAGTGGGGCCGGCTCCAGACAGAAGGCGTTCTCATGGGAACGCCTCTGTCTGGGCAGCAAGGCCCCCGGAACGCCCACCAGAGGGGGCATGCTGTCAGTCACCATTGACAGCACGCCCCCTTTGGTGTGAGACCCATAGCGACAGCTTGGCTGTCGCTATTCGGGTTTCGCGCATGCGCACGTTGGAGCTCCCTCCATCGGACGCATGTGCATTAGGGCACCATCGACCCGCTTGCGAGCGCTCAGCGCTCGCGAGGTGGTCTGAATTAGGCCCTATGAGCGGTGATCAGTGGAGCTCCCCATCATCTGGGGAGGCTGCATCAAATGACAGGTTTTCACATAATTTGGCCCTGCCCCCTCCATACGGAGCCGCAATTCATGGCAATCATCTCCCCATCCAGACCACTTCACTAGGAAGTGGGCGGGAGGCGGGAGATCCGGAAATTCTTCCGGGGGTGCGGGGGGCTCCCCGAGAATTAGTGAGCCTCCTGAAACTTATGGGAGAGTAGGCATGTATGGTGTCCTGATTGAACTGTCTGAATGCAGCCCTTCCTCAAAATATGCCATCTGGACTCTCTCCTGACACTTTATTTCAACAGTTTTCCATGACATGAGATATATATCCTGTATATATTGTGATTGTGTGTATATATATATATATATATATATTTATTTATTTGAGGTCCCATTTCATAGAATAGCTATGGATTTGGTTTGGACCTCTAATAAAGTCTCCCTGTGGTCACTAGTGTATTTTGGTAGCAAAACCATTGCACAATACATCAGCAAAGTCAATTGATAGGGAACTAGTACATGTCTTTAACAGAGTGAGAATACCTAAGGAAATCCTAACTGATCAGGGTATCCCATTTTTGTCAAAAATCATGAAAGAGTTGTGCCACCTGTTTAAGGATACTCAGCTAAGGACCTCTGTGTATCACCCTCAGACTGGTGGTTTAGTGGAGAGGTTTAACAAAACTTTAAATTATATATTAACCACTTAACTGACATGGTCAGATGGGATGCAAACGCAGCCAGCTGTACTTCAGCTGAGAAGGTGAGATTGCACCACCCCGCTGTGTTTTTGAAGAGGAAATTTGTTGCAAACATTTGCAGAATGGATCTCTTCTAACTCCCCAGACTTTCCTGTGGACCCGGCAATTTGTGTCCGATTTTGCTGTCAGTTAAGTGGTTAAAGAAAATGGTGGATAAAGACAGGAAATATTAGGATTACTTGTTAGCCTATTTATTGCTGGCCATTAGAGATAAATAATCTTCTTAGGGGTTCTTGCCTTTTCATTTGATATATGGGAGGCACTCAAGGGAATTGCTGGATATTGCTGGATATTGCAAAAGAGACATGGGAGGGGCAACCCAGTCCTTATAAGACAGTTATTGAGCATGTATCTCAGATGAAGGAAAGAATAGCTGTAGTGATGCCAATAGTGAGAGAGCATTTGGAACAGGCACAACAAAGGGTGTAGAAAGGGTGTACAATTGTAATGACCAATTACACACCTTTGCTAGGGTTCTTATTTTAGTTCCCATGGTAGTAAGTAAATTCTTGGCCAAGTGGCAAGGACCAAATAAAATCATAGAAAAAGTGAACAGATCTGCCATGTAAACCTTGGAAGGATAGAGTAGCTTTGTCAGCCACCCTGGTCCCCCCAGTAACCACAGTACCTTTGGTTCCTGAAGTAACAATAGCCAAAACCCTCTCAACAATTCAACAGCATGAGATTTGTGTTCTGACGTAAAAAAATCAATCATTAACCGTGACATAATCACTGAACCAATGGTTAAGTTTAACTTAAAACTCTATAGGATGAAGCCTAACGGGAATCGGTGTCTAAAGAAATTAAAAAATATTGGAATTAGATATAATTGAAGAGTCACATACTGAGTGGTCAAAAAAACCCATTGTACTTATTCTGAAACCTAATGGGAGCTCATGCTTCCGCAATGATTTCCGTAAACTGAATAGTGTGTCTAAGGTTGATGACTACCCAATGCCTCATGTGGATAACCTTAATGAAAGGCTGGACACATCACCTTACTTAACAGCTCTAGACTTAACCAAAGAATACTAGCAAGTGCCATTGACAGACAAAGCAAAAGAAAAGACAGCTTTTGCACTGAAGGGTCTGTTCCAATATAAGATGTTGTCATTTGGGGAACATATGGCACCTGCCACCTTTCAGAGGATGATGATCTCATACACAGTATGCTGCTCCTTATCTCAATGATGTAGTCATCTATAGTCCTCATTGGCAGTCTCACTTACCCAGGGTACAAGTAGTGTTGGATTGACAGCCAACCCAAAAAAAGTGTTGCCACAGTTTAATTAATTATGGATCATGTTCCATTGAAGTGGATTGCTGAGAATAAAGAGACAATGGCAGAATAACTAGATGGGTTTTGGCATTGCAGTGGCCAGTGCAGATGCTTTGTCCCATGTTTTTTTTGGCTAGGGGCTACAGGTGTTCTGCCCCACATTACATGTAGGTAGATGTGGAAAAAAGTAAGAATGCTTTAAAAAATAGAAGTGTTAATAGTTTATTTTTATCAATTAACAAAATGCAAAATGAATGAACAGAAGAGAAATCTAAATCAAATCAATATTTGGTGTGACCACCCTTTGCCATCAAAATAGCATCAATAATACTTGTATGATTATAGACAGGTTTATCATTAAAATAATCATACCAAACAGGTGCTAATGATCATGATTTTCATACAGTATGTAGGTTGAAACACAGTCATTAACTGAAACAGAAACAGCTGTGTAGGAGGCTTAAAATTGTGTGAGGAACAGGGAAGGAGTAGCGCACACGGCCAGTGTGGGTGCTATATAAAGGGAGAGTGCCAGCGCTAGCACTAGTCTGTGGTTCCACCTACCAGAGCAGAACTTGCTTCCAGGACTCTCTTGCGCTGCTCAGTAGCAGATTGCCAGCGGCGGCCGGGAGTCTCAGGGGGCGAAGCCTGAGTAGGTCATCAGCAGCTCCTAGCAGCCATCAGGGTTAGCTGCCTGGTGTCAGCCCAGTGTGGCTGGGAGTAGCATCTCGGAGGAAGCAAAAGGCAGCGGTGTGTCTGACCAGCTTTCGGTAACGGAGGTCAGCTGTGTGGCCGTAGACAGTAGCTTACAGAAGAGGGCTGGATAGCTCTTACGCTGAGCGAAGGTGATAAAGCTGGAGCCATAGCTGTGAGTGAGTAAAATGCATCCATCACACTATACTAGGTGTTTCTTCTACTCCTCAGCCATGGTTACCATTTACCTTCTGGGTCCATTACAGCTACCTCATTGCAGAGCTCATAGGAGACACTGGGAAAGAGATACTATCCACAGGACCAGCTCCACCATTAGGCAGCTGCATAGAGCACCGGGATCTGGGGGGTCCCCTTAAGTCCACCTATCACAAAATTAAGGATGTCCCCTAAAGAGGCACCTTTGTTGTACTTAAAGCAGTTGGTGGCTGTAGAATTTCTAAAAGGCTACCCCCACACTTTCACCTGAAGGGCTGGAAAGTTTGTATTGGTGTGTGTCGGGGGGGTGAGGGTAGGCCAAAGTTTTGCCTAGGGTGCCAAGAAAACCTTCCATGGCCCTGAGTGATTCCCAAACTTTTTTGAATCACGGTGCCCCTGAGTATCAGCACATTTTTCACGGCACCCCCAGGCCAGAAGATTCTTATTGAGATATTTAGCAAAAATGATTAAGTAAATCGTGCTTACCTGTCATCCTAAAGGTTAGTTATGTGATGTGGACAAGGCTGTGCTTCTGTTTGTCCACATGTTTGATGATTGGCAGCTACCAGCACTGATTTTACCTATCACATTGACCATGCATAAATATAAAGATATATAATATATAAACAACACAGCAAACAGAATAGAAAAACTTTGTGGAAGAAGTTTTGTGAGCTTGTCACAGGTTAGAGGATACATTATGTCTCCAGCTAATGGTACTTCTCGGAGTTCCTGAGGATTAATTAAGTGGCGTTCTGACTGCAGGCATTGCTTAATGAAACAGTGTGGGTTGTGTATGAAAGAGGTGCTGTCTACTAGTTTTCAAATTGCTATTTCCCTTACACTTGAAAGGAAGTTTTCTACTTTGATATATTGCTGGTGTTAATGCACATTCTCTATTTATTAATGAGGTTTTTTTTCCTGCTTATCAATTTGGAGGAAACAGTCGGTTCTGAAACTCAGTGCAACATACAGTAGAAGCTGGACACGGGCAGACAGAAGGGGCAGCTGCTTGTGGTACAAGCAGGTTTGGGGCGCACTTGTGCGCACTGCATTTTATACTTAACTGTGTAGTGTTTTGCAGTACTGCATGTCTGGTTTATATTTTCCCTTTCATTTTTCTATTACACAATTTATACTACTTTTAAACTACAAGACATATGAAGTTTCGTCAGATTACAAAAATCAGCTACAGGTACTGAAATGCCTTCCTGCCCATGTTCTAGTACATTGTCGGTACTGGATGTAGTCAGGAACCCGATCGCCAGAATGCCGACAGTCACAATACCGACAGCGGTATCCTGACAGATCCAACGGTAAGTAATAGGTTTAGGGATAGGATTAGACACTAGGGGGAAGTTTAAGCTTATGCTGCTGGAAGGGAAGGTTAGGCTGCGGGACGGGACGGTTAGTGTTAGGGTGTGGGAGGAGCGGGTTAGGGTTAGGCTTCAAGAGGGTGGGTTAGGTTTAGGGTAAGGGTTAATATTTGGTTTAAAATACTTACCAAAATCCGTTGGGATTTTGACTTTCGGGATGTCGCTCTCGGTATTCTAACCTTATACATTCTGACCGCGGGGATACTGCTCCCAATCTACCGGTACATGTGTACTGAACACAAGTACCGGGCCGGTGGATTGGGTGCAGAATCCCGATGATACCTGTGGAATTCGGGGTATGCAGGGATGAAAGTTGTGCCATGTAAATTTCTACTGTAGGAGGAGGTGTAAGATTACATTGATTAGGAGCAAAGAAATAGAGACTTGTTTATCAATCTCTTTTCTCTCGAATATCATAAATAAAGCTAAATCAGCATTTCCTCCATCATTTTAGCTTCAAATCTGTAAATATTGTTTCTCCATACTTATGGGTAGATTTACTAAAGCTAAAACAGACAAGTGGAGGTGCTGAACATAACCAATCAGATTCTATCATTTTTTAGAATGCAATGGAGAGATGATAGTTAAAATGTGATTGGCCGCTGTAGGAAGCACCTCCAGTTTTCATTTTGAGAAGCTTTAGTAAATCTAACCATTAGTACAATGCAAAGTGCAGAGAAATCACTGATCGCTCCACATTTTCGTTTCTCCGTGAACAGTCCTGCATGCCCCATAGGTCCCAATGGGGCTGTGCAGGAAGCATATTTATATAAAAGAGAGGAGTGAAGTTTATTTTTCAAATGATAACGCCATCTCTGGATCTACTCACACTGGAGAAAAGCAGGTGCAGATAGGTGAATGTGCATTAGGCCAGTGGTGCCCAAACTTTTTTGAATCACCGCGCACTGTTTTCACGGCACCCCTAAGCCAAAAGTTTGTTATTGAGAAATACAAAAAAAATGTAGTAAAGTAGTAAAGGGAAGTAAATTGTGCTGACCTGTCATCCTTAGGTTCAGTTATGTGGTGATGGACTGGTTTGCACTTCTGTTTGTCCACATATTTACATTACATTGACCATAAATAATTTGATTTGGTTCTGGACCACCATCCTGAGGCACCCCTGCAAGTATCCCGAGTCACCCCAGGGTGCCACGGCGCACAGTTTAGGAACCACTGCATTAGACTTTAAATATATGTTGCCGCCTTTCACATTTTTCTCTTCATCAGGACAGGTCCTTTTGGAGCGCACTGTATTTTATATTGCATAAATTTGGTGTAATCTACATTGCGAGTAATGCTGATAATTATCTACTCAATTTTGGCATTATTACTAAATAGACCCTAAGTCACATTTAGGTTCCGGGATCAATATCTTCTGTATCAATCTCATGCGCCCCTGAAAACTGCCAGCCCCACAGTTCTGTATGGCAACGTCAGTTTTTAATAATTTAACGATATACAAAAGAGCTATCTACGTGCAAATAGGGATCAGATAACCCCACTTTCTCCAATTTTTGTTTATTTGATTATTAATATAATTTGTGAGTTTGTATACATTTATACTATATTCTCACTACATATATAAATGTTTTTTATATGAGTTTCTATATAGAATTCCTCAGAACACATCCCTTTATCAGTGTGCTGTGAAGTAATCCAATATTCCTTTATTAGCAATGCCAAACTTTCTAATAAACAACAGCGGTGACATTCACCATATGCTATTGCAAAATACTCACTTAGTTACGTACCACAGGGAAATATTGATCAATACTCATTACACTAATGACTAGAGAATACATACAGTATATCAATTGTCAATAACAATCTGTTAGATAGATTTACACTAGAATAGGCCTTACAGGTTAGAATTATGTACTGCTATGTTGATATTTTTCTATTGTAAAATATATTTACCAATTAGGTTCCATGGCAATGAGATTAATATTAATAAAAGCTATAATAACACAATAAATCTAAGAAGCATACAGTGTCACAGTTTAAATTATATAAATTAATTGAATAATTTACATGGAATACATGGAGTACCTATGCCCATAGTTCTGTATTTCATCTGCAGAACTACTAATTGTAGGGCGGAGCCTCTACAATTAGTTAGGCGGTGATTCACTGACAGCTTTGCAGACTTGCTTTGAGGAAATGCCCAGTGTTGATTGGTTGAATCAAAGTCAGAGACCGTAATACAAATGACTGCATTGTACAGCTTTGTGTGTTCTCAGCTTTGGACCTGTATTTGATCCCATCAGGTTACTATTTGAAAGTTGAGAAAGCTTCAGCTGTCTGTAGTGAATTGCTGGGAGCACTAATAATAATAATAATGATAATAATAATATTGATGATGATAATAATAAAACATTTCAAAATAGGTGCAGTAGAAAGTCAGCGCAACCCTGCACAATGGAACAATGTATTTTACCTTACTTATTCTTAATTGAAAATTTATATTTTTGCTTTATACCTGTAGATGAAGTTACCTAGGTAATTTGGAAACTTAACCAAATCTTAATTAAACTTTATCAAGGGTCAGTTGCATCCATACTTGCCTACAATCCCGGAAGTCGCGGGAGGCTCGCGATTTTTCAGGTAACCCCCCGCACCCCGAGAAGGGTAGGCACTTCTCCCAAATTCTGCCCACTTCCTAGTGAAGTGGGCAGAATGGGTGGAATATTACCAGGAATCGGTTGGCCTATGCATTGGGGTCGGGGTCTAATGCCGCAATTCTATGAGAATCACGTCATTTAGCCCCGCCCCCTATTTTAAATATCCGATGTTCGCAGCAAATTCCCTGCCCTCCTTCCCCTTTAACCTGTCAGTGCCAGTATCCTCTCAGTCCAGCACACTCTGCTGTGTGCCGGGCAGTGTCCTCTGGCTGTGCGGGGGAGAGCGATCACACTGATTGTGCCTACCCGGATTTCAGCATGCTGTGCCGCAGAGCAAATACTATTTATTTATTTTTATTTATCTACTTTTTAAATGGGGTGTGGCCCTCATATCACCGGGGCCTGTAAACCTCACTACGACCCTACGTATACATGGTAGACTTTCCACTAGATAAATCGCACTTATATACTAAACATATTCATATGAAAAAAGACAACTTGACCATATGATACAAATGATGCAAAGCACTGTACAGATGTGTCCTTCTACACTGAGGCTTCAGTCCTGTCATACAGCCCCTCTCGGAGCACCAGGTCCTGGGTGACTCAGCCGCGCAGAGCGTCTTTTGCACTTACAATGTGCACAAATAAAACAACTGGATGCGACAAAATGTTATTTCTAGCATACGGAGAGCACACTGGGGCTTGTGACACTTGTACATCTGTATAAAAAGGGCTCCGACGTGAGCAACTGGGGCTTCTCCCATCAAGTTCCGTTGTGCTTCATCTCCCACTTTGTACTTGTGTAAAACCAATTCCTGTGACACGCTACTCTATGCCGGGCATCTCGGGCCGTAGGGCACAAAGATGGCCAGTGTATGAGGACACATCTGTACAGGGAGAATTTGCAGAATGTGCTGCAAGGTGATAGAAAACTAGAAATATAGGCCAACGACAGGGTTGAATACGGAATGGATCCCGGCGGTCACAATTTCGACACCAGCAGGGTTAAGATACCGAAGCATGTCCGTAGGTATCCTTACCCTTTTCCTACCCTACCCCTAACCCTCCTTCCCTGCTGCCTAAACCTAACCCTCCCTCCCCGCTGCCTAAACCTAACCCTCCCCCTAGTGCCTAACCCCTAACCTCCCCCTAGCCATGCTACTTACCTTGGGGATGCCAGTGGCCGGGATGCCGTCGCTGGGATTCTGACAGGTGTCATATTCCGGCACCGGTATTCTAAGCGCCAGCATCCCCCTTGCCGGGATATTGACCACATCCCCAATGACATGTATTAGGCAATGGACAGATCATAAAAAGTATATATACCAGGAATAAAGGTTTTTATGGAGCATTAAATGTGAGGATATGTTTCATAAAAAAAATAAAACAGCAGGGTCCCTCGCAAAAATTGGGCCCAGCACTAGTCTTTTAAGCCAAAGTTGGTAGTGGAAGTAGTAGTATTTTGGGAGAACAAAGAGTGGGGTCCCCATAATATTTCCACTAGGGTTCTTCCATGTCACAGTGTCAACCAGCTTAAGCCGATCAGCATGGGGCTGGATTCCCTTGGAATATCCGGCCTACCAAAAACAATTGCTCCCCCCATCTCCCCCAGGAAACACAGGCCCTTGCTTATAGTACTAGGGCTCATCCCAACAGCCCTAAACTGTGGGTGATGGGTTAATGTTTTAAAAAAATATATATTTTTTTTCAAGTGGTTGTTGGGATAATAAAATCATACTATACTTTTATAAATAATATTTTTATTTACTGAGCGCTGCAGGTTCCAGCAAGCGCTGTCATGCGCAATTATAATGGCTGTCAGTGCATGCTGGTACATGGAGAACCACAGGGACTACTGGAATCTGCAATGCATCTGTAAAAAAAAATAAAAAATAAAAAATAAAGACAGTATACGGTCACTGAAAGCAAAAGTATTTTCCTGACATGTAAAAAAAAAACTCCACCTGAACGTATCCCAGGCTTCGACATTCCGTACCCAACCCATGCAGATACAGGTGGGTGCCTTATTATTCTGGAAGTCCCCAAAATTCAAGTATCTCCTTGACATTCCGAGAGAGCTCCCAAGTATTCCACTAAGAGGCATATTCAATTAGCCGCGGGCTTTCACCCGCGGCTAATTGTCGCGCTGGACGGGAATCAATTAGCGGGGATTCCACGCGCAGGTGTCCCTGAGACCCCATGCGCGAGTCCCCGCTGTTTGATTTTACCTCGCACCTCATGTAGGTGCGAGGTAAAATCACCGTGAGGCCGCCGTATTTGGCCTCGCGCGAGAGGTTAATACACACTGATTCCGCAGTTCTCGCGGAATCAGTGTGTTCTCGTGCAGGAGTCCCGTTCTAATGAGGCGGGGAAATAGCTATTTGATTGAATAGCTAAACCCCACGTCGCGGGACTTTTGCCTGTCAATTAGCCGCCGGTGAAACCCCGCGGCTAATTGAATATGCCCCTAAGGCCCTCATTCAGAGCCGTTCGCTATTTGCGGTCGTTCGTTCAAAAACAAGGGGTGGCTATTCAAATGATCCGTTCGCAAATTGCAGTATGTTCACACCTCTAAGTCTGAACGAGCGAGCAAAACATACGCTTGTTTATTTGATAAAAACGCCCCCTGACCGCACGCACCATACGTCATGTCCGCTATTTATTAGATTAATCGAGTACATCGTACAGCGTATGAACTGCTCGCTATTCTTGTGGTTGGTGTTTTCAACCGCTATTTTGCGAGCAGTTCTGGCTATAAAATAACCCAGTGACGTGGTCAATGACGCTGATGTATTAATTATGCACTCCCTTAAAACGCCCGTTTTGACCTTTAAGCACGCCTGCGTTCGGATCTCCACTCCCCGTTCTCAAGCACCTTCCCCTGTTACCACCCACATACGCCTCATTCTGTCACTCAAAATAGCAGGCCCTCGCTATATTGCGTACCAACGATTTTCAGCCGCACTGACTGGTTCGCGCATTCGTACTAAAAACCGTACGCATGTGCAGATGTGCGAACATCGCTCGGAACGAGCGTACTGCCGCTAGCGAGTGGCTCTGAATGAGGGCCTAAGTCAACTAATATTTGTCACTAGTGTGCTGAGTGTGTTGTAACATTATGGGAATATTGCAGCATGGTTTGACGTGTTCTCTCTCTCTCTCTCACTCTCTCTCACTCTCTCTCACTCTCTCACTCTCTCTCACTCTCTCTCTCTCTCTCTCTCTTTATTCACTTTATACATTTTTATTATAAATAGTAACAACCTGAATAACTAACTTACAAACCCAATACTAAGATCACTGAATGGCATGGGAAATTGACTCCTTAGGATTTAAAAAATCTCTGAAGTCATATAAAAGAAGTGTTCAGCTAAGCGGATTGAATTTGTAATGAAACAAAAGTCCTCTCCCCACCTTAGAGAACATACCCAAGGGTAAGCTGCAAACTTTTATCCTCGTCCTTAACATATTTTTTCTTTACTTCACCTTGGGACAACATCCTATCTTTTGCTTTTCTTTATTTTTACAGAAGAATTAAATTTATTTACACTGTAGGTAGAATTTTTTGTCTTGTTTTTGTGGGGATATCGGATATCAGAAGGCTGTGTATTCTCAATCAAATACTAAATTGCCTTGGGTGTATTCCACCACATAAAGGTGAATAAGGATTAGGTGCCACTGCCATATAATTCACGACATCAAGCAATACTGCACGCTGGTAGAACTGTCTGACACTAAGCAATATTTATAGAAAACAAAAGAATATATTCACACTGCATATGTACTCGACACGTAAAGTGGAACAAGCTGGGCAGCTTGAGCTTAGAAGAGATATTCAGAAGGAAAAATATATCTATTTATAAGTATTCTTGTCAGAGAAATGTATTTGTCTGCACACTTGCATTTAGTTGTAGAAATGGAAACTATCTTGTTGTTTGCTCATTTCAAAAGCAAATCTAAAATTTTCATGGGAGAAAAAGCAAAATGCCTAAATATATATGTTTAAACTGAATTTAAGAAATCTAAGTTGTGGCACATACAAACAGAAACATCCCTTAATAAATGCAGACGTTACCAGCATATTTACTAAAAAGTTGCTATACTGTAGGGCTTTTCCTCTATTGCACGTATCACAGTGTAAGATAACCTCCTGTCATCAAGATTTGCTTTAAATATATCAATGGAGATACTCAGCTACCCCATCACCATCTTGCCCAAATAATCCAAAAAATGTGTAGATTGGGGTCAACTGCCAGCCCATGACTAATAACCGAAGGCTTAGGCTGAGTACACACTAGGATGACTTGACGGCCGATTGTCTGTTGCGCCGACCGAGTGGCTGATTCAATGGGAGCCAACCGACAGTCCATCACCAACAACTCAATACTTGGATGGGAGCCAACTGCCAGTCCATCACCAACAACTCAAGACTTAGATAAGGGGCCAACTGCTAGTCTATCACTAACAACTCAATACGTGGATGGGAGCCAACTGCCAGTCCATCACCAACAATGCAAGGCTTAGATGGGGTTCCACTGCCAGCCCATTGTCAACAACTCAAGGTATCCAAACTCTCCTGTCAATGAAACGCAAATAAGCCCATTGAACCGGTGGTGTTGATGACCCGAGTAGGATAGAATGAGCCTACACATGTGTATTGGTGGGGAGAGCACCATAAGACCTGGAGCAAGACAGCCACTGATACAGTTATTTTCTGTCAAAAAATAAAGCAATCAAAATAACCGGGAGTGGGGGGGGGGTGACTTCCATATAGACAAGAGATCTCACAACTAAGAAATCACTTTTATAAACCAACAGCTCAAACCCAAAACTCCACCTCTTAATTTAGAACAACACAATTCAAACCATAAAAGGGGACAGTCTTGCTCCTAAATGCATTTTGACACGGACAAGTAGTTTAAATTCCACCAGACATACAGGGCTCTATTTACTACAATGCGCATATTGAATGGAGATTGTAGTGTGATATTAACGACTGAATTCAGGCAATATCACAGGGATTTACTACAAATTCCTTGCAGGGGCAGAGCTTGCGATAAAGCTCTGTCCCTGTGAAACCCATCCGACATCATCACCTGACTGGGCCGCAGTGCAGCATGGGAGACCAGCTGACCGGAGGGAGGACATCCCCCAGAGCCCCGACCACCAGTCCCTGAAGTCAGGTAAGTTAATTTTTTTTTTTACTATTTTTTTTTTTGCAGTGAATCAGCTTGCGGTCTGTTTAGACCACACAGCTGATTACTGGGATCAACTCCTGGCTCTGCTCTCCCCGTTAGAGCAGAGTAGGAGTCCGGTAACCGGGGGAGACCCTGGATAACTCCACCTCCAAGTGGTGTTATTATCACAGGGCCTCCCTAGGTATTTTTTTCACAATTTATTTTTAGTAACTACCAGACAGATCACATTTCCCATTACAATTATGGGAAATACGATCTGATTACTAAAAATAAGTGATACTTAGGGGTTGGAGTAGAATTTTACCAATTCGACTCCAATCGCCCTGTAATAACTATAGGTGATACTAAAGTAATGTGAAAAGGGTGTGAAAACACCCTTTTTCACTTTATTTTAGTCAAAATAATGTTAATAAATAGAACCCATAAAGTGTATTTTGTCTTCCTTCTGTGCATAACTACTGAACAGGTTGTTGTGAGTGTACAATAGTGTTAGTAGTATAGGCAGGAGTAGAGTAGTATTTAAAACTTTCAAGGCTGCGGGAAAGTCTGACCAGACGTGGTTGGGAAATCCATAAATGAGTAGCAACATGAGAGAAGACTTGTAGGTGGAAGACAGAGGTGGTTAACAGAGACAACGCAAGGCTCAGGAGAGTATTTTGACATGAGATTTGAGCTATATGAAGAGTTTGACTTTGTAGGTACCGTATGGGTGAGTAATTTTTTTAATGTACTCAGTTAACAAACATTATAAACTTAAGTTCCTTTTTCTTCAGTCACAACAGTCACATTTTAAATAGGGTTTTATAAATTCAAGCAATCTATCCCATTACTTATGCATGTAGGAAAACAAAACATACATAATAAAATACAACCGAAAAAAGCTAATAAATCCTAATACACCAGAGTATAACATGCTGCAATATGTATAAAAATGTAATAAGCACATAAATAAGAAGGATGATAACAACAATAAAAAGGCAAGTAGAAGACAAACGACCAGATATATTAAATAGTGAAGTACAGGTAGTGTTTAAATACAGAAACTTCTACAATAATAAATAAACATCCACTGTTATGGGTTGCAAGTCAGTTTTGCAGACGGGTATTGTGTGTTTTTGCACTGTGCATGCTCCGGTGCCGAGTGTACGCAACTATGGGTGACATTTGAGTTGTACAAAACTTCAATTGCTGCTGAAGGGGATTAACTATGTGGTTACCAGGTTCTCGCATAAAGGCAAAGCTTAGGAGGAGATGCAGACAGGAAGCCGATGGACGAAATGTCAACCGCCGGCTTCCTGACTAATCCCAGTAGGTGTCTAATGACAGGCGATGAAATCCCGAATCCTGTCATTTTAGCTGCGCCGAGAGCCCGACACCCGGCATACTGATCGAAGGTAAGCCGGGCGCCAGACGCGGACAGACGCAGGGGGAGAGGGTTAGGTAAGGGGATCCCGGGGGGGACTTAGGGTTAGGCACCCCCCCCGGGAGGGTTAGGATAGGGTAAGGCACCCCTGGAGGGAGGTTAGGGTTAGGCACCCACCTGGCAGACTTAGGTTTAGGCTGCGGGGAATGGGGGGGTTAGGTTTAGGCACTTACAAGGGGGGTTAGGGTTAGGCAATTGGGGGGGAGGTTAGGGCTAGGCACCCCTAAGAGAGGGTTTGGGCTGGGGATTAGGTTAGTAATAGCTCAAATACTTACCTGTCGGGATATTCACTGCTGTGCTTCCAGCATCGTGAATTAAACCGACGGACATGCGTTCGGCGGTATTACCGATCCCCTTAGGAGTGGCTTCATGGGATTCTCCAATTATTATTTTTTGTCATTTCAATTACTGAAGTTTATATTGCTCAGTGCCAACCTAAATATAACAGACAATAGGGATGATCCTTGTCGGCATGTGAACCTGCAGAAGGGATACAATAGAGGGAATTGGAGGTTTAGCTGGGGCATGTTGTCTTAACTGTTAGATTTACAGATTGGCCCAGTGACACATACATGCTTTTTTAAGCTGTATCATTGATGACTGCCCGCTGGCAGGTGCAAATTCATGTAATGACAGATGCTAGCCCTACCTAATCGCATCTGAGAGGTTTGTGAAAGTTCTGTGAAGCCTAATAGTAAATGCGGATTTTGCAAGAACTTAAATTGGTTAAAATCAAATCAATGAATCCAAGTGTTAAAAATGTTGTTGCCCAGTAGATTTAAACGTGGAAGAATGATAAAACAGTGTTTGAAAAACCTTTGGCAAACAATTTACCTTGGCATAACGCATTCTTCCCAAGCATCCCACTTTACTCCTAGTTTTGGAGGACTGTCCTGCCATCCCGCGAAGAAGGTGGTTGTCCCAATTTGTGGGGGCCTCCCTTCCTGTTTCGGAGAACTTTGATGTTCTGAGGTATGCCTAAACTACACTTACATTACAACTGCTTCCTACGCCCTTCCTACCGGATCACCGCTCTTTGCCCCACTCAGCACCACTTATCAGCTATCAATATAGGAAGCCGTAAGCTATTGTTCCTCACACACACATACTGGTTTTGGGCAGACATAGGGGCTGATGTATCAAACCCTTCTAAAGAGGACAGGTGGAGAAGTTGCTCTTAGCAACCAGTCATCTCCTAGATATCATTTTATAGAACATTCCTCCTCTCGGTCCAGTGGCCAGCAGCGCCCTGAGCTGTGCGCGACCAGCGCCGGAGTTATAGACTCTGGGCACTAGAGTGCGCCCAGGGGGCCTGATTCAGAGACTGATGCTCTGAACGAGTGCTCGCTCTGAATCAGGACGTTTTTTTTTTGTGCGCCCTCCTGGCCGCTCGCATAGCTGTGGGTGAGCGGCCAGGTTGATGGTCGCGATGGTCAAAACCATCGTGACCATCGGGCTTGCGACGAGACCCTTGTGGTAGGGTCTTGTGGCCGCAAGCCCTAGAGAGCTTCTGGCTCTAATAGAGCTGGAAGCTCTCCCACTGACATCACTGGTGATGTCAGTGGGGCTGCCCCCAAACGGCAGGCGTTTCTTTGGGAACGCTTCTGTTTGGCCAGCCACCTCCCCTGCCCGCCTACCAAATGGGGCGAGCTGTCAATCACCATTAACAGCTTGCCCCCTTTCCGTCGTGCGCATGCAGAGTGGGCAAACATCGACCCGGTTGCGAGTGCTCAGCGCTTGCGACCGGGTCCGAATCAGGCCCAGAGTCTATAGAGTATGCGCAGGTCACCAGGAAAATGGCCGCGGCGGCCATTTTCCCTGTACTGCGCATGTGCAGACAACGGGAAAATGGCCGCAGCGGACATTTTCTAGTCGTTTTTACAGCGCCGGACCCCCGCTCCGACGTGGGACTCCGGAGAGGTAAGTAATACTATGGGTGCAGGGTGTGTGGTGCGGTGCCCCCCTGGATCCAGGGGCCCATGTGCCACGCACACTCTGCACCCACTATAGATACGCCCCTGATTCTAGATAAATGCTGGGTACAAGCTGATTGGTTCATATGTGTAACACCTCCACTTCTCTTTTTTAGAAGGTTTGACACATCTCCCCCATACAATATTAGTCTACCCCACCAGCAGCTGAAAACTAGACTATGTGACGCCCCAGGGAATCTCCTGTCACAAGTGGTTCATTAGGACCGGATAAGTGGGGATGGATAATAATAACATAACAGCTATGCCTAGATGGGACTGTTTCTTTAATATACATTACTGTCTGAAAATATTGTGATTGCAATATCTCACCTTTCTTCTCCAAGGAAGATCATTAACTGTATAACCTTAAGTTATTTATTTTCCAATATTTACGTCTCTCAGGGCAATCAGACACAGCTGTGAACTGTTTTGAAAATGTATCTTCTTCATTGCGGCATTTTGCGGAATCCGGTTTTTGTTGTATTAGTGCCGGTAACAATACATAACAAGTATTCTGCAGTTCAAGTATTCAGTTCTAACATAATGCACAGTTTATACCTGCTGCACAAAACATTACCACGTAACTGTGTTCTGTTTGTGAAAGAGCACACAAATGATCTTTGTGCGGTCGAGTAAATCTCTTCTCTATTCTTATAATTCTTCTACATCACTTAGGAGCTCTCCATTATAGACAAGGACATTTCTCTTCATGATGAATTTTCTGTTTAAAAAAAAAAAAAGTAATTTCAATTCAAATCAATATTCTATATTTATTGAATTAAGAACCAGTAATATTTAAATGATTGCACTGTTTTGTTTTACTGCGAACTAATATTTTAAAGGGTATATTAAATATTTATCATTGTGTCAGTGGGGCATACTCATTTCAGGGAGTTTGTGAAAGCAACACCTATGAGTGCAGCGGTAAAGTGGGCGTGTACTGCTACATCTGAGGGGCGTGTCATAAACCTGACTTACATCCAAATGTAAATGAGCCCCAAAGCAGTTAGTCTACTTGTCGATGATTAAAAACACACTGATACTTTTCAGAAATTGCATGTAGCCATAGGGATCACTGTGCTTTATTGTAACCAATGCAGGGAAATTATACTAATGATCCCATTTGAATCTATACTGTATATCTCTGTTTTTATATATATATATATTAGGGGTGAGCGGGTTCGGATTTCTGAAATCCGAACCCCCCCGAACCCCCCCGATCCGAGGCAGATCCGAGTCAGGCTCGACTTTTCCCGCCTGACTCGGATCTGAAATCGAGGCAAAACGTCATCATCCCGCCTTCCGAGTCTCGCGGGTTTTGGAACCTATATAAGGTACCCGCGTCGGCGCCATTTTCTCACTCGGCTGTGGACAGTGAAGAGGGAGGGTGGGAATTAGGGCTGGCTGGGCTGTGTAGTGTAGTATAGTGCAGAGTAGTGTTGTGCTGTGCTGTGCTGCGCTGTGCTGCTGTTGTCCACTACTTCAAAGTCCATAGGGGCTGGCTGTGTTGTGCTGTGCTGCTGTTGTTAATAGGGGCTGTGTCCACTACTTCAAAGTCCATAGGGGCTGGCTGGACTGTGTTGTGCAGTCAGTTCTCCATAGGGGCTGTGTCCACTCCAAAGTCCTGTGCAGTGTCCCAGTCCTAAAGGGGTGCTGTAGTGTTGTCCAGGGGGTGCTCTGTCCATCAGGGGTGCTCCCCCCAAGTGCTAAAAAAATAATATTTTTGCTGTGTTTGTGAATTGTGTGCGCAGTAGCCGCACGTGCATCAACAAAGTAGTGCCAAGCGTGCGCCTGTGTCATAAGTAAAGGGCCGGCTGGCTTGACCGTTAAAGGGTGCTGTAACCCCCAAAGTACACTCCAGTCCAAACCAAAAAAATAATTATTTTCTGTGTTTGTGAATTGTGTGCGCAGTAGCCGCACGTGCATCAACAAAGTAGTGCCAAGCTTGCGCCTGTGTCATAAGTAAAGGGCCGGCTGGCTTGACCGTTAAAGGGTGCTGTAACCCCCAAAGTACACTCCAGTCCAAACCAAAAAAATAATTATTTACTGTGTTTGTGAATTGTGTGCGCAGTAGCCGCATGTGCATCAACAAAGTAGTGCCAAGCGTGCGCCTGTGTCATAAGTAAAGGGCCGGCTGGCTTGACCGTTAAAGGGTGCTGTAACCTCCAAAGTACACTCCAGTCCAAACCAAAAAAAAAATAATTTTCTGTGTTTGTGAATTGTGTGCGCAGTAGCCGCACGTGCATCAACAAAGTAGTGCCAAGCGTGCGCCTGTGTCATAAGTAAAGGGCCGGCTGGCTTGACCGTTAAAGGGTGCTGTAACCCCCAAAGTACACTCCAGTCCAAACCAAAAAAATATATATTTTCTGTGTTTGTGAATTGTGTGCGCAGTAGCTGCACGTGCATCAACAAAGTAGTGCCAAGCGTGCGCCTGTGTCATAAGTAAAGGGCCGGCTGGCTTGACCGTTAAAGGGTGCTGTAACCCCCAAAGTACACTCCAGTCCAAACC
The DNA here is from genome assembly GCA_031769625.1 of Taudactylus pleione. Lineage (NCBI taxonomy): Eukaryota > Metazoa > Chordata > Amphibia > Anura > Myobatrachidae > Taudactylus > Taudactylus pleione. The sequence goes on along the minus strand of JAUIMM010000314.1, from coordinate 2,982,076 downwards.
AAAAAAAAAAATATTTTCTGTGTTTGTGAATTGTGTGCGCAGTAGCCGCACGTGCATCAACAAAGGAGCAGCGCCAAGCGTGCGCCTGTGTTCCATAAGTAAAGAGCCGGCTGGCTCATTTCTTAAAGGCTGGTGTAACCCACAAAGTGCACTACTCTCCAGCAAAAATAAAAAAGTATTTTCTGTGTTTAGCCGCATGTATATATCAAATCGATATAACATAAATGGAGGACCAAACTTTCTCCGATAAAAATAAAATAGAGAAAGATCAAGAACCACTTCCTCCTAGTGCTGAAGCTGCTGCAACTAGTCATGACATAGACGATAACATGCCATCAACGTCGTCTGCCAAGGCCGATGCCCAATGTCATAATAGAGGGCACATACAATCCCAAATGACAAAGTTAAGGAAAATTACCTTGAAAAAAACATTTAAATCATCTGAAGAGAAACGTAAACTTGCTAATATGCCATTTACGACACGGAGTGGCAAGGAACGGCTAAGGTTGATCCCTAGTATGTTCATGACTAGTGGTTCAGCTTCACATGACGATGGAAGCCCTCCTCCCACTAAAAAAATCAAAAGAGTTAAGCTGGCAAAAGCACAGCGAAGAACTGTGCTTTCTAAGAAGATATCACAAATCCCCAAGGAGAGTCCAAGTGTGGTGGTGGTTGCGATGCCTGACCTTCCCAGCACTGGATGGGAAGAGGTGGCTCTTTACACCATTTGCACGCCCCCTGCAAGTGCTGAAAGGAGCACCCACAGTCCACTTGCTGATATGCAAATTGAAGATGTCACTGTTGAAGTACAACAGGATGAGGATACTGGTGTAGCTGGCGCTGAGGAGGAAGTTGGCGAGGAGGATTCTGATGGTGATGTAGTTTGTTTAAATCAGGCTCCGGGGGAGACAGTTGTTGTCCGTGGGATGAAAAAGCCCATCACGGTCATGCCTGGGCAGAAGACCAAACATTCCATCTCTTTGGTCTGGCAATATTTCTATCCAAATCCGGACAACAACTGTCTTGCCATATGTACCTTATGTAAAGGTGGAATAAGTAGGGGTAGGGACGTTAACCACCTAGGAACATCCTCCCTTATACGGCACCTGCAGCGCGTTCATAATAAGTTACTGTCAAGTTCAGAAACTTTGGCTAAGACCGTAAGCAGTCCGGGGACACCTAAATCCCGTTGTCCTGTTGTATCCAAGCGCCTGCAAACCACACCGTCAACTCTCTCCTCGTCAATTTCCTCCTTAGTCAGGATCGGAAGTAGTCCTGCAGGCCATGTCACTGGCATGACTGACTCTCCTATCCGGGATTCCTCCGGAGGATCCTGCATTGCTACGCCTCCTGCTGCCGCTGCTGCTGTTGCTGCTGCTGGGAGTCGTTCATCATCCCAGAGAGGAAGTAGGAACACCACTACTTTTACTAAACAATTGACCCTCCAACAGTCCTTAGCGAGGAGGATGAAGTACGACAGCAGTCATCCTGAAGCAAAACGTATAACTGAGGCCTTGACTGTTATGTTGGTGTTAGACGTGCATCCGGTATCCGCCATTAGTGCAGTGGGATTTAGACAATTGCTGGAGGTAGTGTGTCCCCGGTTCCAAATCCTGTCTAGATTCCACTTCACTAGGCAGGCGATACCGAGACTGTACAGAAACGTCAGAAAAAGTGTCCTCAGTGTCCTGAAAAATGCCGTTGTACCCAATGTCCACTTAACCACGGACATGTGGACAAGTGGAACAGGGCAGACTAAGTACTATATGACTGTGACAGCCCACTGGGTAGATGTATCACCTTACGCAGCAACAGCAGCAGCGTCACCAGTCGCAGCATCTCAGAAACGCCAGCTCGTTCCAAGGCAGGCTACGCTGTGTATCACCAGTTTCAGTAAGAGGCACACCGCCGACAACCTCTTAGAGAAACTGAGGGAAATCATCGCCCAGTGGCTTACCCCACTTAGACTCTCCTGGGGATTTGTGATATCTGTGCGGGCATTACATCTGGGCAAATTCCAGCACGTCCCATGTTTTGCTCACACAATAAACTTGGTGGTGCAGAATTTTCTGAAAAGCGACAGGGGCGTGCAGGAGACGCTTTGGGTGGCCCAAAAAATTTCAGGCCACTTTCGCCATTCAGCGACTGCGTGCCGAAGACTGGAGCGCCAGCAAACACTCTTGAACCTGCCCCGCCATCACCTGAAGCAAGAGGTTGTGACGCGGTGGAACTCAACCCTCTATATGCTTCAGAGGATGAAGGAGCAGCAAAAGGCCATTCAAGCCTATACATCCACCTATGACATAGGCAAAGGAGGGGGTATGCACCTGACTCAAGCGCAGTGGAGAATGATTTCCGTGTTGTGCAAGGTTCTCCAGCCCTTCGAACTTGCCACACGTGAAGTCAGTTCAGACACTGCCAGCTTGAGTCAGGTCATTCCCCTCATCAGGCTTTTGCAGAAGCAGCTGGAGAAAGTGAAGGAGGAGCTAAGACGGAGCGATTCCGCTCGGCATGTGGGACTTGTGGATGAAGCCCTTCATTCGCTTTGCCAGGATTCCAGGGTGGTCAATCTGTTGAAATCAGACCACTACATTTTGGCCACCGTGCTCGATCCTAGGTTTAAAGCCTATGTGGTGTCTCTCTTTCCGGCTGACACAAGCCTGCAGAGGTGCAAAGACCTGCTGGTGAACACACTGTCAGCTGAAGCGGAACGTGACACGTCAACAGCTCCTTCTTCATTTTCTCCCGCAACTGGCGCTGCCAGGAAAAAACTTAGGTATCCTAAGCAACCCGCTGGCGGTGATGCAGGGCAGGCACGACCAAGTTTGGACATCTGGTCCGGACTGAAGGACCTGGCAACAATTTCTGACATGTCTACTGTCACTGATACTGTCACCATTGACAGAATGGTGGAGGATTACATCGGTGACAGCATCCAAGTAGGCATGTCAGACAGTCCATACCTGTACTGTCAGGAAAAAGAGGCAATTTGGAGGCCCCTGTACAAACTGGCTCTATTTTACCTGAGTTGCCCCCCCTCCAGTGTGTACTCCGAAAGAGTGTTTAGTGCAGCCGGGAACCTTGTCAGCGAAAGGCGTAGGAGGTTGCTTCCACAGAATGTGGAGAAGATGATGTTCATCAAAATGAATTATCAGCTCTTCCAGGGAGACCAGCCTTCAGAACGTACAGAGGGACCTGTGGTGGTGGATTCAAGTGGGGACGAGTTAATACTTTGTGAGGATGAGGATGTACACACTGAAGAGGGTGAGGAATCGGTGGATGAGGAGGATGAGGATGACATCTTGCCTCCGTAGAGCCAGTTTGTGCAGGGACACATTAATTGCCAGCTTGTTTTGTGGGGGCCCAAACGAACCAATCATTTCAGCCACAGTTGTGTGGCAGACCCTGGCGCTGAAATGATTAGTTTGTTAAAGTGTGCATGTCCTGTTTATACAACATAAGGGTGGGTGGGAGGGCCCAAGGACAATTCCATCTTGCACCTCTTTTTTTTCTTTGCTTTATGTACAGTTTGGGGCCTAGTTTTTCAAACTGCCATCCTGTCTGCCACTGCAGTATCACGCCTAGATGGGTCAAGTGTTTGTGCCGCCCACTCGTGTCGCTTAGCATAGTCATCCAGCTACCTCGGTGCAACCTTTTGGACATAAAAACACTATTGTGAGGTGTGAGGTGTTCAGAATAGACTGGAAATGAGTGGAAATTAAGGTTATTGAGGTTAATAATAGCATAGGAGCAGAAAAACCTACAAATTCTGTGATTTTAGCTGTTTTTATGCTTTTTTTCAAAAAAATACAGATCCAAAACACAAAACCCAGAACCCAAAACACGGAAGGGTGGGTTTGGCAAAACCAATCCAGATCCAAAACACGAAGAAAGATCCAGATCCAAAACCAAAACACAAAACACGAAAAGTGGCCGGTGCACACCCCTAATATATATATATATATATATACAGTCAGGGAGAGTTTTCAAGTATGCAGTAGGGCCCCATGAAAGTATAATTTGTTAGATATCTGGGCCCATCCTAAAAACTAAGCTTTTCAGAGCTTGGTATATAATTGGTCCAGACTGCTGTACCCATTAAGAATAATGGGGACTTCTGTTTACTGTGGTAGTTTGGCTAATGCTGGATATAGCTGAGCTCTGATTTTCACCTTAATTAATAGACGTTTAAGTCACTGATATATCTGATCTGGAACTCTTCTAGCTGGCCATGTGCAAGGTGCCACCTCTACCCCCTATACTTGGTCCAGATGGCACCATGTTTCTGGTGTTATTTTTGTAAAGATGGCGTAGGCGCAGAAGAGAGAAAAAACTCTGGACAAAGACTTTGATAGCTCTTATGCGCAGCTATTTTTCCGAATATATCACCGAAAAGCATGTGCCACTAGCGAGTATAAGGGGTTGCGCTCTCAGTGGTTGGTCCTGGGTTCCGGGTAGGTGGTGTAGGGGCTCACTGGGCCCACAGAATGCAACTATGATACTCCACTGAGCTGTAGAGTTAAGGGTTATTTAGCTATTCATGCTACTAGTTTGAATGCAATGATTTGGAGTTTGTAACATACCTGTGTAGGCCTGCCAGAGAGGGAATACTGTATAAACTGAGCCCCCCCCCATGCTAAGGGGTGTAACCAGTCACCAGAGGGGGTGTGGCCAGCCACCAAATGGACTTGGCTAACCATTAGAGAGTGCATGGTATGGGCCCTTTAAAAATATACAGTATATATTCTGTAGTAGTCATTTCTGATTTATGATAATGTACCAGATTGATACCAATAATGCATTGTAGTGAATAATACACCATAAAACTGGGCATTCAGTATAATGTAACATATGAACAGGCTGGAACATGACCCCTAGGGGAGGGGGTGGGGCTCTCAGGCAGTGGGGCCCACTAGGAATTTCCCCTGTACCCCTGTAGGCCGGTACGACCCTAACTTTATCTATAAATGATTTACCTTTGATAAGCGTTATATTTGCCCATTTAATAAAAACAAAAAATCTTGCAAAGTGAACTTATTGTTTAAATGGCAGCATGGTGTTGTGAGTAGGAAGTAGGAACATGCAGATAGGCGTCAGTCTCTATGTCTGCCTGTTCCTGTATGCAGGCTGGAGACACGCTACAGTCTTGTCAGCTTGTTGCTGGTTCTGGACTGTCTGCAAGTGAATATTGGAAGCAGCCACAGTCTTTGCATAATGGATCATTGCTATCATACTATACATCCAGACACCGGAGTTCCTTACCATCTGTCTATACTGTAGTTCAACATTAATCCTGCACTAGCTAAGAAGCACTCATTTGGTTCTAAAGTACAACAATTTTGCTTTTACTTACCAAAGATTATCCATGGCTGAGGATTAATCCTTGTAAACAGAAGTACAATATACTGCATATTAACCCCTTCCATGTCCTTATACTTTATGTGACTCTTTTTTTACATCAGACCTACCCTGCTTCTTTACAGTGCTGTATTTAACTCTACTATAATGTCTCGGTTCAGTATGTTTTTTAATACAAGATGGACATGAAATGAATTGTTTCACATTTAATAGTAAACTACTGCAAGATTATTACAATTTCTAGGACAAATCCATGACAGTTGTCTGCTAATTGGCTGTGATCCAATTGTTCAGGAGCGGTTCATGATGAATGCATGGCAGGGCATGGTCATTTTGTTAATCCTAAATTAATTTGTGTAGATGGTAAGAAGGTTTTTCATGGCCTAGTGGTGGCTCCATCATTCCGTGAGTGTCAGTATTGTGTCTAGTTTTGCCACAGTTAGTTAGAAGGGGCTGCTTTTAGGGCTTCTAGTGGCTTGCCGCCATATTAATTGTCATTGGGAGGTGTGGGGTTCATTGTACAGCGGAAGAAGTTGCCACGTTGATACGGTTTACTGCAAGTTGTGTTCCCGGAGAATGGCATCACCAAAGAGGATTTTGCACGTCACCTCTGCCCTTTTGCTCATTATAAATTCCATCCAAGGTTTCCATTTTGACACGTTGATTATTATCACTAAAATCTGGGGAATCCAGAATGGATGGTGACAACAGTAAAGAAATACCTTGGAGTTAGTTTCAGATTATAAACAAGTGAGGGCTGGCACCACCACTAGGTGAACCTAGGTGTTGTCTAGGATGCCAGTGCTAATGCGGCACCAAAGTCATTGAATGAACGACACAGGGGAGAGTATCATACCTTCTAAAGAGGACAAATGGAGGTGTTCTTGTAGCTATCATTTTATAGATGGTGCTAGATAAATGATAGCTAGAAACTGATTGGTTGCTATAGGTAACACCTCCACATGGCCTCTTTTGAAAGTTTGATAAAGCTCACCATAATGTCACTCATCCAGTGTCTTTATGTTTACCACGGTGCCCCGTCACTATGCGTCGGCTGCTGACACAGGGAGACCCTTGAAGCTGCCGGCTGATTCTGCTCCAAGTTGATAAATCTGCATATTTTAAATCTTCCTCGCCTGCAGGGTATCATGGTGTTACCAATGTGCACAGTTACTTGCTCTGTCTTGCTTTATTCCCAATTTAGGAAAGATTCAGGAAAAAGTACAAAATCTGCTTAAAAAGGCAAAAGACAGAAGAAGTGACCACTCGTTCTGAATGAGGGCGGCCGCTTCTTTTTTTAAGTGCGGCCTCCTGGTTGCTAGCTAAGCTGTGGGTTACCACCCACAGCTTAGCGACCGACCAGGGTGATGGTCGCGATGGTCAAGACCATCGGGGCTTGCGACGAGACACTAAGGTTGGGTCTCGGCAACCGCAAGCCCCAGGGAGCTTCCTGCTTGGATCGAGCAGGAAACTCCCCACTGACATCACTGCTGATGTCAGTGCGGCCGCCCACAAAACGGCAAGCGTTCCGTCAGGTACGCCTCCGTTTGTGAAACCACCCCCCCGCCTCGCCTACAAAACGGGCCAAGCTGTTGATCAACATCGATAGACGGCCCTTTTGTAGTGAGCTCCGGAGCGAGAGAGTTTCTCTCTCGCTCCTGGGCTTGCGCACGCGCAGTATGGCCACTGCGCGTGCGCAGGGCCTAACCATCGAGCCAGTTGCGAGTGCTCAGCGCTTGCGACCGACTCTGAATGAGGTCCAGAGGCCCTATAAGAGTGACTTGTGCCACATATTTTATGCTTAATCTGCTACTATATACCAAATCCTTTGTGACAAAAATACTAATCCTAACTTCAGTACTTAGGGACTGATTCAGAAATGGACGCGCCTATGAGGCTGGAAGCCAGCCTAAGTCATTGAATAGGGCACAGGCCCCATTTTTCAGCCCACTCCTGTCACTGACCATTGTATGGCTCCATGTGGCAGGCTGATGGCAGTTGGTGATGGCTGTGTCACACATTAGTAACTGTGTAATAGCCGTGAGAAGATGGGTTAGTTAGTGGGACATTATCAGTAGCAGGGCTGCCATCAGGGGAGGACTGCTGGGACTATAGTCCCATGCCCAGACACTTGGCAGAAAGGAGAGGGCCCATCTGCTACTACCCCCTTAAGTGCAATGGGGAGGGGGTCCTGTCTATTTTGTTAGCCCCGGGCCCCAAAATTTCTGATGGCAGCTCTGATCAGTAGTACTGAGGAGAGATAACACTGAGGACAGGGTGGTATGGGGCATCTTGTGATGCCATCTCAGTTCAGCAGCTGGTCCCAGTGAGTTCAGTTGTTGTAGCTGCTGCTCCTATGGCGATCTCTGCGATCTCCATGGTGACAGCTGCCAAACATGGGGAGTAACTGTCCTGGCCCTGTCACAGCGATAAACATGCTACTAAATAAAAACGGAATCGGTATGATACTGGCGGCTCAGTAGGCGCCAGTTCAAATACTGACAGCAGCATCTTGATAACTGAAGATCCTGACAGGGGTGGTAAGTATACCATTCCTACCCCTCTCCCCCTCTAACCCTCCCTTAGTGGTGCTTAACCCTTACCTGCCCCCGTAATGCCTAACACTAACCTCTTCCCAGTGGTGCCTAACTCTAACCTCCCCCCCTAATGCCTAACCCTAACCTCCCTCCGGGGGTGCCTAACACTAATCCTCCCTCCCCGGGGCTACTTAACCCTAAGTCCCCCCAGGGGTGCCTAAACCTACCCCTCCCTCCCGCAGCTATCACATAACCTGCCCCCGCATAGCTTCGATCGGGGTGCCGGCTGTCGGAATTTCGGCGTTGGGCTAAAGATAGCCATCTATCTTTAGTCCCGGGTCGAGCATCCCGGTCGCCAGTAATTTGACTACATCCCAGAAAAACACCCGGCCCACAGCTACTCAAAGCTGGAGGATAAACACACCAGAACCCATTTAGCAGGAGAGCAAATCCCTTCCCATTCCCAGGAGAGGATGGACGCTCAGTTATAATAAATGGTGATGGACAATTATGGGTGACAGCAGATGACTTCTCTATGGTTTATACAGTGACTGATTTGTATGTCACGTGTCTCCACCTTCTGCTGTCTCCTCATCCCTACCGTGCTGCACACCCTATAGTTGTAGAGAAATGCCAGTCGCCCATGGCTGTTTTGTTATTAGTGGCTGGTAATGCTGCGGCCTTACATTAGCCTCATACACTTTCACCACCAGCAGCAACAGCTATGTGTGCAGGGTGCCTTTACTTTCTGTTTTATGTCATTATATTTTATTTGTTTTGTGTCATTATCCCGCAGTGTGCAGCACTGCAATATATGTCAGTAATTATAAATAAAATATATATTTATTATTATTATTATTATTATTATTATTATGGCTGGAAGATGCGCAGGCAGCATTTATTGGAGTATACGAATAGAATAATTAATTTAATGTTTTTGGCACTTGGTGGCGCTATTCCCAGAAGACATTGTGATCCAGGCTGTAAGTTACCTGCTACTTTTTGGGCGCTATGGAGGTCCTTGGGGTTGTGTGATGGCATCTGCAGCCCTGTTCATCTTTGATCCCCTGTATGCTGAAAACACCTGGCAGCCATCTTGGATTTTGTCCTCTGGCTTCCCTGCTGTCTCCTGAGTTCTCCTTGTGGCTATTTTTTCCCCTATGTGGTGGGATAGCCTGTTCCTATCCGGCCGCTGTGATCTTGTGAGCACCTGAACTCCTGGCGGTCAATACAATTAAGTGCGAATTGGGAAGAGCGAGTTGCTATTTTCTTTTCGAATTCGCATAGCGGCTTAATTTTGCAATCCAATTAGCAACTCGCAATGAACCAATCACACTAAATTCAAGTTAAATTACAATAATTTTTTAATTGAAAAATAATTATTTTTTTATAATTTTTTACAAAAAAATTCAAAGTGCCCTTAAAGTACCCCAAATCACCTTTTTTCCTTCTTTTTCATTTTTCCTTTAATTCGTTTGAGATTATTATTATGTATTTGCATTTTTTTTTTAAAAGTACAAATCAGTCATTTGACACCATTTAAAAACCTTCAGTACTTTCCTTATGCCCACAAACAGCCTTCTATACGGTCCTGTTAACGAAATTATCAATTTTGGGGGGCCAGGATAGTCTCCCCACTTTTCATGCAGTACTCTCACATCGCATTTGGGAGTCAATTCACAAACCTCTGCTGCGAGTACCGCAAATAGGCATTTTTAGTTGGATTGGAGAATTCTCAGGAGCGCGCATTCGTGCAAAGTCTGCGAGTTTCATGAAACAAACTCTCAATTTGCACCTAGTTGGATTGACCACCTGCTCTGTAATGCAGATCCCTGATGTCCGGCGACCATCTTGGATTTAAAAATCAGATATACCAGATTTAGGGCCATACTCAATTAGAAGAGAGAAGTCTGTTTCGGCGATACTTTTTCGCCGATGACGTCACTTTCGCCGATTCCACTTTTCCCCGTATCAATTAGTCAGACTTTTCGCCGGTGCAAAAAGTTTGCGCTTTGTAACCAGTGGAAAAGTTTCCCCTATGAAGGCCTGGAGGAAAAAAGAATTGGGGTTTTGGGGTGCAATGTTGCGGGAACCACCCTGCACCCTTTAGACACCCCCCTGATGCTAACTGCGTCAAAAAAAGCAAAAAAACCCCACAAAGGACACCCCAAAAAAGTACTTTGAAAAGTGGGCGAAAAAAAATCAAAGTGGTGGTACAAATTCAAAAACTAGTGAAATTGGCTCTGGAGGGGTCCCCAAGTATGCCCCAGGTTTTGTTTTTTGTTTTTACTGATTGCTGAAGGTGCGTTTTTAGCGCTTTTTAACACTTCACTTTAGCCAAATAAAAACATGTTTGCACCCATTTTCATGTACCCCAAATTTGATGAGAGTTGTAATTTTCACCGAAAAAACCTTCAAAATGCTATTCTTCATGACCTATGCAAAGATGCTATTTAGCACCTATTGAGCCCATTTAAAACCCCCAAATACCTTCAGCAGGGCAAATCGGGGGTACCATAGTGATCCCCCATGTCAGAGCATCTTATGGGGGGTGTCAGGCTGATTTCCCAAACAATGACAGCACTTTTCGCTCATTTACTTTTTGCCGGGTCCCGTTTTTGCCAATTTGGAATCGAACATGGGGATACGCGGGGACGAGTGCGATACTTTTTTGCGCAGAAAAGTGCCGAAGACGGCTTTTCGCTTATAACTGAATAGGGCCCTGAGAGTGAGCAATTTTTTTTGTGAAAGTCACAGGAGGACACATGCAGACCACTACATTAAAGTCACGTGAAGGTGCAAAACCCCTTGAAGTAATTCCTTATGTAGCAAATTAATTTTCCTCAAGTCCGCGGTGACCAGCGAGCTTATATGCATTCTACTTAGTAGAAACAAATTGTTAGAGATGAAAGGTTCCTTCAAGATTACCCTGTAATTAAGAAAAGTACATAGAAAACTGTTTTAGAGATGGGGCGGAAAACTAGTGAGATTGAAAAGAATATTGAGCCAAATGTCTGACTATGTGAATGCAGTCTGTGGCACTCGAGTTAATCATGCAGTGAAAGAGATGATATAAAAGGGCTGCATTGATTTATTTATTGAATCTTTCTTCTCTGGAAGCCTCTTGGACTGATTATCACACCGAGAATAACATCTCTGCATATAAACAATTTAGGGATGCAGATTAAAAGTGCATTATGAACGTTCTATTCCCAGGGGACACAAATGATTTGACAGGAGATATACTGTATGTTCTCTTAATAGTGGGATACAGAAACCGTGCTACTGATTTCTATTGCATTCTTTATTCTCCCATATTGTTTATATTAGCAGCCCAGCACATCCTGATTTATCACCCAATTGGAAAGTAGTTTATAGCTGCAATGAGTCAACCCCCCACTGATTTAAAGAAGCAAATAGTAATAGAACTTATACTGTTACCTTACAGTATTCCTTTATTTCCCTCACAATTTATATTGTTTATTTTCTGAAATATATGACAGATTGCAAAGGTGCGTTTGTCTGAATAATATATTATAAGTGACTTATTTCACTGTTTACCACATGGACGTGCACAGTATTATCTACTGTATATCTACAGTATACTAATATAATAAGAATGTTGTGTCCGTCAGATTGTTCCAAATTGGATTGTTGGCGCAAAAACGACTGAACCGATTTTCATGTAAACTGCATCATTTTGTAGTGGAAACCAGTAATAACCAGTAGTAACCTGCACTTTGTTTCATGTTGATCCAACAAGATAAGGCTGAGCAATAACAAAAACAAAATTTATTGACATCATCATAAATGCAAGAATAGGTGTGGCCAGTGGTGGACTGGAGTATGAAGGGCCCACAGGGGAACCCAAAAATAGAGGCCTACAAAGGGGTGTGGCCAGTCACTGGAGGGGGTGTATCTATTTATATATATAAATCCGTCCTTGGTCTAGAACTACCAATAATATTGTTTAACTGCTGCCGGTGCCCTCACAAACAAAATGTACAGTGCAAAGGTGCAGCACTCATGGCATCTTAGAATGAAGACTCAGAGATAGGCTGGTGCAGATGTAGTGGTTAGTTAGTATGGAGGGTCAGGGAGGTAGTGCAGAGAGATAGTGTTTGGTAAGGAGGGGTCAGAGGGTAGTGCAGATAGGTAGTGGTAAGCCACCCAGTACCTTGCACTGCTTGTTGTGGATAAATGAGACCACTACACATGTTCTAACATTATGCCACACTGTTGTGCCCCCCACATTATGTCACACTGTATTGCCCACACATTATGCCACACTGTAGTACCCACACATTATACCACTGTAGTGCCCACACATTATGCCACCTGTAGTGCCTACACATTAAGCCGCACTATAGTGACCCCCATATTATTACACACTGTACTGCCCACACTTTTTGCCACCTGTAGTACCCATACATTATGCTACACTGTAGTATCCACACATTATAGCACTGTAGTGCCAACACATTATGCCACCTGTAGTGCCCACACATTAAGCCGCACTTTAGTAACCCCCATATTATTATGCACTGTAGTGCCCACACATTATGCTACACTGTAGTGCCCACACATTATGCTACACTGTAGTACCCACACATTATGCTACACTGTAGTGCACACACATTATGCTACACTGTAGTACCCACACATTATGCTACACTGTAGTACCCACACATTATGCTACACTGTAGTGCCCACACATTATTCTACACTGTAGTGCCCACACATTATGCTACACTGTAGTGCCCACACATTATGCTACACTGTAGTGCCTACACGTAATGCCAAACTGTAGTGCTCACACATTATGCTACACTGTAGTGCCCACACATTATTCTACACTGTAGTGCCCACACATTATGCTACACTGTAGTGCCCACACATTATGCTACACTGTAGTGCCTACACATAATGCCAGACTGTAGTGCTCACACATTATGCTACACTGTAGTGCCCACACAATATGCTACTGTAATACCCACACATTATACCACTTTAGTGCTCGCACATTATTCCACCTGTAGTGCCCACATATTATGCTACACTGTAGTGCCCACACATTATGCTACACTGTAGTGCCTGCACATTATGCCAGACTGTAGTGCCCACACATTATGCTACACTGTAGTGCCCACACATTATGCTACACTGTAGTGCCCCCACATTATGCTACATTGTTGTACCTACACATTATGCTACACTGTAGTGGCTATGCAGTATGCCAGACTATAGTGCCTACACATTATGTCACCTGTACTGCCCACATAGCAGTATCCTCAGGCAGCCGGCAGATCAGCAGTCACAGCCTCACAATGAGTCACACCCATGAGGCTGCACTGTTGCTAAACTCCAGGTCAGAGGAGCATGTGATGGGCTCCTCCAATCAGAGCTCAGCACATGCTTCTCTGACCCCACTTCAGGGACTACTGGGATGTATTACCCAGTAGTGCACTGCAGTGCTGAGTCTGACTACAGTGTGCTCCAGTCCCCTGTGTGTAGCTGCCGGCCAACTCAGTCACAGCCTTGATGACTGCCCGGGAAGCAGCTGCACTGCAGCCTGCAATAGGAATGGTGCCATAGGCTACGCCCTCACGTGATAGAGGGAAAATCAGTGGGGCCCACCGGGGATTTCACCGAATCCTAGGTGGCACAGGCCAAGCCTGGGTGGTACCATGTGCCCGGCTGGTAAGGGGTGGTGGGAGAGGAGCTTTGGGCCAATGTTCACTTGTATAGGATAGGCTACATAGCAGTCTGTGCACAGGGCACACTGTGACATTGGTGTGAGTGGTGGGTGAAGTTGCTGCTGTCACCAGTCTGTATAGCGCTGCTGGTTACGTGGGCCACTCCCGTGACAGGGTCCGTATACAAAGCAATAGAACTATAGCACCTCAAATAAAAAAAATGTTGTCAAAAACGATTTAATAATGGGCGAAGCAACAGCAAGTTGTTTTATAAAATGTGTAATCTATTTTAAATGATTTGCAGTGCATATTACCCTTGGTTTTGAATGTGCTTCGCGTGTAAGTAATATGTGCCAACCACTTTGGAGTACTGTACGTTTGTAATATACAAAGGGTAAGATGTATCAAACCTTTGCCCATAGCAACCAATCAGCTTCTAAATATAATTTTATAGGCTGTGCTAGATACATGGCAACTTTCATTAATAATGGTGCGTACATACAGGGCGATAAAGTGGACGACTGAACGATAACGATATCATTATCGTTCAGTCGTCCACTTTATCGTCAATTTTTAACACCAAAAAGATGAACGATGACGACGACGCGCGTTCCTGCGGGTCGTTCGTCATCATCGTTCATCGGGCTGACATGCAGGCCAACCTGACGATCTCGTCAGGTTGCTGCATGTCAGGGAATGGGGGAGAGAGCCTGTCGCTGAACGATATCGTTAATGATATCGTTCAGCGGCTGTGGTCAATGTCATGAACGACATTGAGCACAGCCTGCCGGGGACACACTACACGATATCGCTCAGGGAGCATATCGTGTAGTGTGTACCCACCATAAAGTAATTGAATAGAGAACCGGCACTTTCCAGCCCACTCCTGTCAGTGACCATTGTATGGCTCCATGTGGCAGGCTGGTGGCAGTTGGTAATGGCTGTGTCACACACTAGTAACTGTGTAATAGCTGTGAGAAGATGGGTTAGTTAGTGGGACATTATCAGTAGAGATGAGCGGTTCGGATTCTGTGGAATCCGAACCGCTCCGAACATTGGGGATCCGAGTCCACCCGAACCCTGTTCGGGTGTTCACCGCCTGACTCGGATCCCCGTTCGGGGCCGAACGGCGGCCGCCTGATGTCGGATTCTCACTAGAGAATCCGACATCAGGTCTCCTCGCGTGTAGGGCAGAGCGCAGTGATAGCGCTCTGCCCTACACAGACACAGACACACAGCCGCCAGCGGCAGCTGTGTGTTTGTTACAGCAGCCAATGAGAGTCACACAGACTCTCATTGGCTGCTGCATGGAGGGAGCCGGCTGGAGCTCACACATGAGCTCCGTCTTCCGGCTCCCTCCTCAGCGTGTGACAGAGCGGACGGCGCGGGAGCGGGGATACAGGTAAGTTTTATTTTTTTTATTTTTTTACTTGTCAAAGGTCCGGGGGCGCTACTGGGGGGGGGGGTCTGCACTACTGGGGGGGTCTGCTACTGGGGGGGGGCTATACTACTGGGGGGGCCATACTACAGAGGGGCCTGCTACTGGGGGGGCTATACTACTGGGGGGGGGGTCTGCACTACTGGGGGGGGGTCTGCTACTGGGGGAGGCAATACTACTGGGGGGGCCATACTACAGAGGGGCCTGCTACTGGGGGGGGCTATACTACTGGGGGGGGGTCTGCTACTGGGGGGGCCATACTACTGGGGGGGATCTGCACTATTGGGGGGCCATACTACAGAGGGGCCTGCTACTGGGGGGGGCTATACTACTGGGGGGGTCTGCACTACTGGGGGGGGTCTGCTACTGGGTAGGGCTATACTACTGGGGGGGCCATACTACAGAGGGGCCTGCTACTGGGGGGGGCTATACTACTGGGGGGGGTCTGCTACTGGGGGGGCCATACTACTGAGGGGCCTGCTACTGGGGGGGGCCATACTACTGGGGGGGCCTACTACAGGGGGGCCATACTACAGGGGGGGGCCCATACTACAGGGGGGGCTACTAGTGGAGCAGCCTACTACTGGGGGGGCCTGCTACTGGGGCAGCCTACTACTGGGGGAGCCATACTACTGGGGGGGCATACTACTGGGTGGCATGCTAATGGGGGGCATACTACAGGGGGGGCCTGCTAATGGGGGACATACTACTGGGGGGGCCTGCTAATGGGGGGCATACTACTGGGGAGCATTCAACTGGGGGCACTGCATAGTGGACCGTACTAGTAAGGGGACTGCATAGGGGGCACCACTGCTGGGGGACATTGTGTAAGGGACACCGCTACTGTGGGCATTGTGTAAAAGGGTCACTACTGTGGGCATTGTGTAAAAGGGGCACTACTGTGTGTTGTAACATAAATAAGAGACACTACTTTATGGTGTAATGTGAATCAGGCCCTATGTGCGGTGTAATGCTAATAAGATTGTGCACTGTGACTCCTAGGGCCGTAGCCCACTTTGTAAACAAGTACTGTGACTCTGCTGGCCGTACCCCACTGGGTGGGTGCACTACTTTTCATTTCTGCCACTGCTGTGTGGCAATGTGTCATAGATGTGCTTTATACTGTGGTGTCTGTGTCGTTGTGCCGCTGCTTTGTCGCTTAGTAACCAGTCAGCTCACTGCAACCTTTGGCCAATAATGTTGAAAACAATATTATAAGCTGTGATATGGTCTAAATTGACTGGAAATTAATGTTATTGAGGTTAATAATACTCTAGGAAGAAAAAAAAGACCAATTTATGTGATTTTAGCTTTTTTTGTCAATTTTTGTTTAAAAAAATCCAAATCCAAATCCAAATCCAAAGCCAGTCACCGCAGTTTGGCAAATCCAAATCCAAATCCAAAGCCGGACGACGAATTAGAACCAAATCCAAATCCGGCAAAAATGGTCCGGCGCACATCCCTAATTATCAGTAGTACTGAGGAGACATAGCACTGAGGACAGGGTGGTATGGGGCATCTTCTGATACCGTCTCAGTTCAGCAGCTGGACCCAGTGAGTTCAGTTGTCATTGGTACTGCTGCTCCCATGGTGATCTTTGCAGTTTCCATGGTGACAGCTGCCAAACATGGGGAATAACTGTCCTGGTCCTGTTACAGCAATCACCGAGGGCTGACTAATATATATGGTTACTTTAAAAAGGACTAACTCTGGATTTAATATGAACTTGCACAAGTCATAAAGTGTGACACTTGCTCAGACTGTGAGGTTAAAAGGATACTTTTGTAGCTTTCAGACTGCCTATTTCCACTGGAGCCATCTCCGGAAACTGTAATTTAAGAGTGTCTCCATTTTTAGGGATTGTGTGACAGTGTGTGGCCCAGACGAGGTTCACACCTAGGCAAAAACCTAATCCTGGTCAAACGTGGCAAATTTGGTGGAGCTACAAAGCTCTGGCCGTGAATAAAGGACAGACAGACGTGCTGACCGTGCATAAAGGACAGACAGACAGACAAACGTGCTTTCTCGCTTGTTATATAGATGTTCTTGTCCTCCATTGTTTTGTACTGTAAGTTGCTATTTTCTTGTTCATTTATTTATGTACTTTGTAAGGCATTGCGGAACCCTTGTGGCGCCATATAAATAAAAGATAATAATATAGAAATAAGTAAACAAACATTTCTATACTTATAGGCAGGAGTGTATTAAGAGAGAAGGGGGCCTGTGTGCAGTCTCCGTCCGGGCCCCATTCATCTCTCCCCGCGGCCGGCAGCGCACTGAGTGGAGCAGTAGACTCTGGGCACTTGTCTGTGTGCAGAGTCTACTGTGCATGCACAGGTCACCGGGGAAATGGCACAGCAGCCATTTTCCTAGCGATTACCCTACTGCGCATGTGCAAAACAAGCAAGTAAGTGTATTATATCCAGGGAGTGCACGTAGGCATTTTTTATGTTTGTTGAACGCCATTTTTTGCTCTATATAATGTTACAACTATGAGCCATTATTTAATTGGATATCATATGATAATTACACCTCTGGTTAGGTATTCAGAGCATACTTGCCTACTTTTTTTTTCCTCCCGGGGAGGACAAGCAGGTGGGTGCCGATGGGGGGCGTAGCCTGACGTGTCACCCGATTAAGCCCCATCCCCTCACGGTAAATTGTCGTGATTCTTGTGGAATCGAATCATTAAGCCCCACCCCCTACTCAGAGACCCCCCAATCGCCGTGGAAATTTTTCCAATTCTACCCACTTCACTAGGAAGTGGGCAGGAATGTGGAAGACGTGGAAGAATTTGATTTAACCATCTTGGCTCAAGCTTGGATATCCTTAAAACCTGGACTGTAATGGTGGAGTTTGGGAACCAGAGTTTCACGACACTGAGTTCATCAGATTTATCAGCTAATAATTAACTGATGAATCTGGGGAACTAAATGCAACAATGAAACCTGCTCTTGCTCCATGTGTGAGGAAGCACATTACAAAAACTGTAGAAATCATAACAAAAAAAAATTTACATTATTGTTTTAGGCCCATACACGCATGAGTGTCGTAAAAAACTCTGGTAAAAGGTAAAATTATGAACTACACATAAGAATACTAGATAAATAATTGCCTTAGAAAAGCAAAGTTCCGTGGCAGCAAACTAGACAAGAAAAAAAGGTGCTAAGTGCCAAATCTAAAGCTAAGAGTACTTTTGATATGTAGCTGAAACAAAGAATTGCTGTACAAAATTGATTGCCATTTTATTTTTTCTTCCAGTTCAATGTTTTTCACTTGTTTTTGTTTTGTACATCTCTCTCCCCATAGCATGCTAATGCTTTACATTCTGCCTAGTAACGTCCATGCTCATGTCTGCTGTATTTTCTAACCCTCCCTTTAGGAAGCCAAGGGCAGTTCCCAGTCACGCAGAATGTCACAGTGGTGGAAGGAGGAACGGTAAACCTGACCTGCCGAGTGGATCAAAATGATAACACTTCCCTCCAGTGGTCAAACCCGGCTCAGCAGACCCTATACTTCGATGACAAAAAGGGTAATCATTTTTTTTATTTTATTCTAAATTACACTGCCATTGCTCTTTTATAATTGGGCTTAGAAATGGATTTTATTTTCCATGTGCATATAATATGCTGGAATCTTTTTTTTTTTTTGTTAGTCTCACTTTCTATTTGTAATATTTTCTGCAAATACGAGAGAGGTTTTCCTGACCGAACAATCGTACATGAAAAGCCCTTTCCTGTGAAGCTTTGTGGATCTTATGAATAGATCCTCCACTGAACTTTAGCTGAGATATTCCTTGGCTGAATCAGAGGCGCAGGCCTCATAGAGAGAATCTGTACTCTGCTCTACAATAAGCTTGGTGGTTAAGATTGTGGTCCCATTCTCTGTCAAGAATAATTGAGAATGCTACAGTAAGTGTTAAAAGAAAAGCTTTACATGTATTCTGGAGAGCGCCTGAAGGTCTGCTGGCTCTGACAATGTGAAAAATGTTAGTCTAACTTAGATAGACTTGTATTTAAACATTTGCCGTGTATTCTGCGAGACATGTATAGAAAAAGCGATGTTTTAATACTAATTTTCAGTGAAGTCTGGGGACAAATAGAGAAAAAAAAAAAACTCCCATTCATTTTAGCCAAAAGGTTTTAGAAATTGCTTGAACATGAAAGACTGCCACGAAGTATTTCACACACACCAGCGTGACATCTGTTACAGAGTTGATTCAAATCATTCTTTTTGATTAGATAAAATGGTGTTAATGCTTTTTTTTCCCCACCAGACAGTGCGCACAGATCTGCTCACTTCTGGATTCTGTAACATGCTGTCAACACTACGTTTTCCTACAGTATCTTATCTGTGCCTACTGTAAATTAAGGATATGGGGTTTTTTTATTCCAAAATACACTGCAAGTTGGCAACATATTTTTCCTAATAGCCGGTGGGCCCTCATTCACAATTTTTTTTGTACATTAAGGGGCCTATGTATTAAAACTTGATGAGAGATAAAATTGTGAGAGAAAAAGTATTAACCAATCAGCTCCATACTGTCATTTTTCAAACACAGCCTATAAAATGTAAAGCTGGGCATCTAATATACAATTTTCTGTCAGATATCTGTCCAATATGGCTGATTGGAATGAAAACCTGGTGATGTATGGGAGCAAATGACAATCGTCTATTTGCTCACAAATACTGGAAATAGACAAAAAAATGGTCGTTCAGACAAATTGGTTAAAACACACAAATGTAACCAATTTGAACAATTTTTTTTTGTCCTTTTTTCAGTATTTAAAACCATATGATCGACTGTCATTTGCTCCCATACATTACCAGGTTTTCATGCCAACCAGCCAGATTGGACAGATATATGACAGATAATTGTATAGTGGATACCCAGCTTAAGTTAGAAGCTGATTGGTTGGTGATTTATATCTCACAATTTTATCTCTCATCAAGCTTTGATACATAGGCCCCTAAAGTAGATATTTCTTCATGATACAATGTAAAGTCAGACATTTCATTTCAGCAACTGCATCCTTTCTGAATTCAGAAGGGAGATATGTGTGTTTTTTGAATAAAGATTTATTCTAGTGAACATTTTTTTTTCCGAGATACTATAACACCATCATCCAAATGCCACACTCCAACACCTATAACACCCCATGTAGGTTAATAACCACTGCTCATTATTTATATAGCACCCACCTACATATTGTGCAGCATTGTACAGAGAATATCTAATCATTTACATAATTCCCAGCTCCCATGTGCTTTCGGTACATATTCCCTCCCACATGGGCACACTCCTCATGGCCGCAGTTCCATGTGAAAATTGTAAGCAATTAGTACCCTCTCTGCACCTCTGTCCATCCTTAAGCTGGGTATCCACTATACAATTTTCTGTCAGATATCTGTCCAATCTGGCTGGTTGGAATGAAAACCTGGTAATGTATGGGAGCAAATGACAATCATCCATTTGCTCACAAACACTGGAAAATAGCCAAAAATGGTTGTTCAGACAAATTGGTTAAAAGTTAAACACACAAATTTATCCAATTTGAACAATTTTTTTTGTCCTTTATTCAGTGTTTAAACCCAAATGATCGACTGTCATTTGCTCCCATACATTACCAGGTTTTCATTCCAACCAGCCAGATTGGACAGATATCTGACAGATAATTGTATAGTAGATGCCCAGCATAAGACAATCAACCTACTAGCATGTCTTTAAAGTGATAGGGGAAGGCATAGGGCCATATTCAATATGGGGCAAAAATTTATCGCCGATGACGTCATTTTGCCTATTTCCAATATCCCCACATTCAATTTCATTCACTTTTCGCTGGTGCGAAAAGTCAATGTAAAAAAACGGGGATAATTTTTCGCTTGCCTTTAGCAGGCGAAAAAAAGAGCAGAATTGGGGTTTAGGGGTGCAGGATTAAAAAAAATAGCCTGCACCCCTGGGAATGGTCCTTAAAAATAATCTGTGTTAAAAATAAGTAAAAAAAAAATAAAAAAATAGTGACACCCCAAAAAATGAATTTGAATTTTGGGGTTTAAAAAAAAAAATAGGGAACACACTTCTAAATTAGCGGAATGGAGTCCAGAGGGGTTCCCTTATATGCGGCTGGTGTTTTCTTCATTGCAGGAGTAGCGGCAGATGCATTTTTGCTAAATTTTTAAAAATCATTTAAGGGGACTTAAAAATATGCTTGCACCCATTTTCATGTACCCCAAATTTGATGGGCATACTTATTTTTCTCCAAAAAAAACTTCAAAATGCTCTTCTGCCTCACCTGCTTCCAAGCCGCATTTATGCATCTGCCGCGGCTATTTAAAAACCCGCAAAAATGGGTGTACCCATAGTGATCCCCCATGTCTGGACATCTTTAGGGTGGTCCTAGGATTATTTTCTGAAAATTCCACTATTTTTTCGCCGATCCAAGTTTCGCCGGTTCCCGATTTTGCCTACTTCGAAATTGAATACGGGGATTACCGGGCACGCACACAATACTTTTCCGCCTGGAAAACAGGCGAAGCAGGAGAAAAATCTGGACTTTTCACCTCAAATTGAATACGGGCCATAGTGTCCAAAGACAATTAAGATAAACACCTGGATAACATACAAACATAGTTTGGGCTCTGGTCAGAAGACCACAGGGCAGTGAGGCGGCAATGCTGTTCACTGTGCCACCATAGCATATTATATAAAATAAATTGTAACAGTATAGTCCATATGGATCTGAAAGATAAATGTTTGTATTATGTAAATAGCAAGTTTTTAATATCAAAATAATTTAAATAAATGCAATGATGTACAAGTTGCATAGACTAAGCACAGGGCCACTGTATGTGACTTTTCACAAAGCCCAGACCCCATTATGTGCAATATATTTATGTTGCCCTGTGTTTTGATAATGTAGAGCATGGGTTCTCAAACTCGGTCCTCAGGTCCCCAAACAGTGCATGTTTTCCAAGTCTCCTCACAGAATCACAAGTGAAATAATTAGTTCCACCTGTGAGTCTTTTAAATGTGTCAGCGAGTAATGAACACACCTGTGCACCTGCTGGGTGATCTGGAAAACGTGACCTGTGTGGGTTCCTGTGGGTTCCCCCGCCGAGTGCCACCTCTGCTTTATATACTATAGACGTATGCAACACTTTGTAAATGCTGCCCCTTAGAGTCTCCTCTTCATTCTTCATCCATTCTGATGAACAGTTACCACTCGCTGTTCATGGTGAATGATTGATTACTGCTCCCCAGGCTTTAGCTGCCCAAGATATATGTAGGGACAAGTAAATGGAAGCAGAGAGGGAGATTCATTCTCCATTCTACCTGATTTTCTTTAGCCCACACTGAGGAGAGGCACAGTGCGGGTATTTATTTTATTTATTTATTAACAGTTTCTTATATAGCGCAGCATATTCCGTTGCGCTTTACAATTGGAAACATTGATAGAACAAAACAGGGTAATAACAGACAGACATAGAGGTAAGAGGGCCCTGCTTGCAAGCTTACAATCTATAGAATGTGTGTGCTTGCCTGTATAATATGTGCATCATTTGCAGCATGCTTCGTTCTAATTCACTTTTGACATTTGTGTGTGCAGAAATGTTACTACAGTAAATGTTTTCTGTTTTTTTGCTCTGTTACAGAATTACACATGAAGACATAAGTAAAAAATATAATCTTTGGCCATAATGCTTTTATTAGTTACAACTTTTGCACTTTTTTTCTAAAATGCTTTTTATATGATCCGTATTTCAGTCTTAGATAACTGGTGACAGTAGGAGATATCCAGGTATTATATTCGCAGCCCTGATTGAGCAAGCAGCTTTTTGTCTGTTAATACATAGTAAAGTTTTGATTGATAATAATAATAATAATAATAATAATAATAATAATAATAATTTTATTTGTATAGCGCTTTTCTCCCGTAGGACTCAAAGTCGCTTTACAGACATCAGAAAACATGGGATTGTACAAAGGATTTAGTGTTGCAAAAAATAGAAAACCACAAAGGGATAATTAAAATCAACCGAAACCTAGAGAGCACAATAAGCATATTGCAGGGTTGGTGCAGACATTTTGGGTAATAACTTCCATGGGTTATATATAACACCCACGAAAGAGACCAAATGAGGCAGCCGTCTTGGGCGCACTATGTAGGATTACCCTGGGTGGAATAGGTTACGCCTACAAGAAATGACGCAAAATAGGTGTGGTTGCAGCATCCTATCGCTAGGAGTAGGGTCCCACCACAGTAGTCAGGTCCATGTATTTTTCATCCCATCCACGAGTGTACCAGGTGAGGCAGCCATGTTGGGCGCACTACGAAGGTTGCACTGTGGGAGATAAGCCATACAAGGACCCAAGGCATATATGGGAAAACTGACACATATGTGGCAGTATGATATACCCTGTGTGAATAGATCCACATGAAGTATATCCTGCCCATGGAGGATGCACTTCAGTGGATGTATAGCACACCAGTATAGTATACAGTGGAGGTATAGCACACCAGTATAGCATACAGTGGAGGTATAACACACCAGTATAGCATACAGTGGATGTATAGCACACCAGTATAGCATACAGTGGATGTATAGCACACCAGTATAGCATACAGTGGAGGTATAGCACACCAGTATAGCATGCAGTGGAGGTATAGCACACCAGTATATCATGCAGTGGAGGTATAGCACACCAGTATAGTATACAGTGGAGGTATAGCACACCAGTAAAGCATGCAGTGGAGGTATAGCATACCAGTATATCATACAGTGGAGATATAGCACACCAGTATATCATACAGTGGAGGTATAGCACACCAGTATAGTATAAAGTGGAGGTATAGCACACCAGTATAGCATACAGTGGATGTATAGCACACCAGTATAGCATACAGTGGAGGTATAACACACCAGTATAGCATACAGTGGATGTATAGCGCACCAGTATAGCATACAGTGGATGTATAGCACACCAGTATAGCATACAGTGGAGGTATAGCACACCAGTATATCATGCAGTGGAGGTATAGCACACCAGTATAGCATACAGTGGAGGTATAGCACACCAGTATATCATGCAGTGGAGGTATAGCACACCAGTATAGTATACAGTGGAGGTATAGCACACCAGTATAGCATAGCACACCAGTATAGCATACAGTGGAGGTATAGCACACCAGTATATCATGCAGTGGAGGTATAGCACACCAGTATAGTATACAGTGGAGGTATAGCACACCAGTATAGCATACAGTGGAGGTATAGCACACCAGTATAGTATACAGTGGAGGTATAGCACACCAGTATAGTATACAGTAGAGGTATAGCACACCAGTATAGCATACAGTGGAGGTATAGCACACCAGCGTAGTATACAGTAGAGGTATAGCACACCTGTATAGCATACAGTGGAGGTATAGCACACCAGTATAGCATACAGTGGAGGTATAGCACACCAGTATAGTATACAGTGGAGGTATAGCACACCAGTATAGTATACAGTAGAGGTATAGCACACCAGTATAGCATACAGTGGAGGTATAGCACACCAGTGTAGTATACAGTAGAGGTATAGCACACCAGTATAGTATACAGTGGAGGTATAGCACACCAGTATAGCATACAGTGGAGGTATAGCACACCAGTATAGTATACAGTGGAGGTATAGCACACCAGTATAGTTTACAGTAGAGGTATAGCACACCAGTATAGCATACAGTGGAGGTATAGCACACCAGTATAGTATACAGTGGAGGTATAGCACACCAGTATAATATACAGTGGAGGTATAGCACACCAGTATAGCATACAGTGGAGGTATAGCACACCATTATAGTATACAGTAGAGGTATAGCACACCAGTATAGCATACAGTGGAGGTATAGCACACCAGTATAGTATACAGTGGAGGTATAGCACACCAGTATAATATACAGTGGAGGTATAGCACACCAGTGTATCATGCAGTGGAGGTATAGCACACCAGTATAGTATACAGTGGAGATATAGCACACCAGTATAGCATACAGTGGAGGTATAGCACACCAGTATATCATGCAGTGGAGGTATAGCACACCAGTATAGTATACAGTGGAGGTATAGCACACCAGTATAGCATACAGTGGAGTTATAGCACACCAGTATAGCATACAGTGGAGGTATAGCACACCAGTATAGTATACAGTGGAGGTATAGCACACCAGTATAGTATACAGTAAAGGTATAGCACATCAGTATAGTATACAGTGGAGGTATAGCACACCAGTATAGTATACAGTGGAGGTATAACACACCAGTATAGTATAAAGAGGAGGTATAGCACACCAGTATAGCATACAGTGGATGTATAGCACACCAGTATAGTATAAAGTGGAAGTATAGCACACCAGTATAGCATACAGAGGATGTATAGCACACCAGTATAGTATACAGTGGAGGTATAGCACACCAGTATAGCATACAGTAGATGTATAGCACACCAGTATATGTCAAAAGAACAGAATATGACACAAGAGCTGTGGCGCTTTATATGATGTTACACAAATTTAACTGTGCAAATGAAATATCTGTATACATAAATATGTCTAAATAACGTCCTAAATGGTAACTTTCATGTTGAAATTTTTCTTTGATGAATTGGCGTACCCCAACTCACTTCTTCTCAAAGGTTGTGTATACGTATAAAGGTATCTTTCCTTATGAACAGCCTTTCAATGTAAACACTTTTTGAAAAGTCGCGTACCAAAACTCACACTGTATGGTATGAGTATAATCATATAACGGTTTCTTTCAAATGCCCATCTGGAATTTTCTTATGAAATGTGGGGGTACGTACCCCAACTTACGTGGAGTGGTGAAATAATAATCCTATAAAGGTTTCTTTATTCTCCCCGACACTTTAAATCCTCCAAAGATATAAACCCATAAATTCCATAAAAAAGGGGTTTATTTAAATCAAAGTTCCAAAACAAGTTTCCACAAAAAAGGGTAATAAATAACAGTAAAAAACTAAAAGGTGCACATGAGGCACCATTGAAAATACATACAGTCCAAAAAAGTAAAAAAAAAAATAAAAAATAAAAATGAAAAAAATTCCTTCTGGTAGGGTTACTCACACCTTCAGTAATATGTCAACGCGTTTCAGTCCTTTGGGACCTTTTTCAAGACAGATGTCTTGAAAAAGGTCCCAAAGGACTGAAACGCGTTTACATATTTCCTTTGGGACCTTTTTCAAGACAGATGTCTTGAAAAAGGTCCCAAAGGACTGAAACGCGTTTACATATTACTGAAGGTGTGAGTAACCCTACCAGAAGGAATTTTTTTCATTTTTATTTTTTTTATTTTTTTTTATTTTTTATTTTTTTACTTTTTTGGACTGTATGTATTTTCAATGGTGCCTCATGTGCACCTTTTAGTTTTTTATTGTTATTTATTACCCTTTTTTGTGGAAACTTGTTTTGGAACTTTGATTTAAATAAACCCCTTTTTTTATGGAATTTATGGGTTTATATCTTTGGAGGATTTAAAGTGTCGGGGAGAATAAAGAAACCTTTATAGGATTATTATTTCACCACTCCACGTAAGTTGGGGTACGTACCCCCACATTTCATAAGAAAATTCCCGATGGGCATTTGAAAGAAACCGTTATATGATTATACTCATACCATACAGAGTGAGTTTTGGTACGCGACTTTTCAAAAAGTGTTTACATTGAAAGGCTGTTCATAAGGAAAGATACCTTTATATGTTTACACAACCTTTGAGAAGAAGTGAGATGGGGTACGCCAATTCATCAAAGAAAAATTTCAACATGAAAGTTACCATTTAGGACGTTATTTAGACATATTTATGTATACAGATATTTCATTTGCACAGTTAAATTTGTGTAACATCATATAAAGCGCCACAGCTCTTGTGTCATATTCTGTTCTTTTGACATCGATTGTTTTTTAGAATTGTGGTGATATTCTTGTTAAGAATAAGATATTAGACTACTGGCAGCTGTTTGTTGCGCCCTTAAAATAGCATCCTCTTTCTTCTTCCAGCACACCAGTATAGTATACAGTGGAGGTATAGCACACCAGTATAGCATACAGTGGATGTATAGCACACCAGTATAGTATACAGTGGAGGTATAGCACACCAGCGTAGTATACAGTGGAGGTATAGCACACCAGTATAGTATACAGTGGAGGAATATCACAGCAGTATAGAATACAGTGGATGTATAGCACACCAGTATAGTATACAGTGGAGGTATAGCACACCAGTATAGCATACAGTGGATGTATAGCACACCAGTATAGTAAACAGTGGAGGTATAGCACACCAGCGTAGTATACAGTGAAGGTATAGCACACCAGTATAGTATACAGTGGAGGTATAGCACACCAGCGTAGTATACAGTGGAGCTATAGCACACCAGCATAGTATACAGTGGAGGTATAGCACACCAGCGTAGTATACAGTGGAGGTATAGCACACCAGTATATCATACAGTGGAGGTATAGCACACCAGTATAGTATACTGTGGAGGAATATCACAGCAGTATAGAATACAGTGGATGTATAGCACACCAGTATAGTATACAGTGGAGGTATAGCACACCAGTATAGCATACATTGGATGTATAGCACACCAGTATAGCATACAGTGGATGTATAGCACACCAGTATAGTAAACAGTAGAGGTATAGCACACCAGTATAGCATACAGTGGATGTATAGCACACCAGTATAGCATACAGTGGAGGTATAGCACACCAGTATAGTATACAGTGGAGGTATAGCACACCAGTATAGTATACAGTGGGGTGGAAGTACATGGTACAAAACAGGAAATAGTAAATACAGCAAACAGTGATGCAGTTCGGGCCTGACATATATACGGGTGACTGAAACATTTGTAATATGAAATACACTGAATGAATAGATCCACGTGTTTGTTCATCCTGCCCAGAAAAGAACCATCCGAGGCAGCCATCTGGGGCGCACTGCGTAGGATACATCTGGCGGGTTGTGCAAGTAGCGGAAGTATAACGTCCAGGTGGAGAGAAAAAAATAAAATAGTGACCACATTGTAAGTTGAAAACCATGTTAAACTTAATCAGAAATTAAAAAATGATAGAGTGATCTGCAAAATGCCACAGCGTCTCCTTCACTGAAGTGTGTGGTCTTGTCGTATCCACAAGACCATGGCTGTGTTGTTCCCAATTGCAAAGATCTGTGGAGTTTGCTGACACTACATATAAATAAATGGTAATAATTAATAGTAGTAATAATAATAATACATATGGAAAGTATTGTGGTCGGAATTAGTATATTTAGTATAGTATAGTATAGTATAATTAGAATTTGTATAGTCACCTGTAAAATAAGCATTGAAAAAGTTTTGAACATTTTATCTTCTGTTACAGTTAAACTAACAATTAAAAGAAAATATATAAAACCACTGAAAGAAACGTATCCTTTGGTTTCTGTCACTGTTTTATGCTTTGTCCTTTTTATCCCCATTTAAAATATTCCTTGTACAGCCTTCTGGTGTGTGGTTTACTCAATGACTTGTCTTTCGTCATGTTACCAGGACCCCTGTAACACGCAGGCTGGCTCAGGGGCGGGCAGACTTCCATAGACTACAGTACACTACTACATTTTGGGAAGTCCACCCAGACTCCTGGGATTGCAAGTCAGCCTCCTACTTTCTAGTGAAATGGGCAGGATAGTGGCTAGATTCTCAGTGTTTAGCATAATAATGCCTCCGCCTCCTCTGAACAATGGAGCAATTCTGCATTGTGCTGGTAGGGACTATGCCATGATAATACAATACACCCTACCCTGCCCCTGCACTTGCCACTTGGAAAATAGAAAAGTAGTATATGCTGGGGGGCATGGACTTTGATTTATGTTACAGTTTTAAATTTTGGCATCAGTAGATGTATGATGTCTACTACTCTTAAGTCAACTTAAAGTTTTGTGTTATCCACCCTCTCAATTATCTAATGTTCAGTTGTTTCCTTTTCAGCATAATACACTATTTTATTTCTTTTATTGTCTCCCATTCCACAATTCCCCAGTACCACACATTTTAAATATCTTATATTGATGATTTCCTTGGATTTTTCCTCTGCAATTCAGCAATAGAAATAATGTAATAAGAGATGGACGTATAATAACATTCTTGCTGCAGACGTATCTTTGTCCCACAGGGCTATTGTTTTCTTGGAAAGGACATCTATCAGCCCTAACCTCTTGCAATAAAAATACTTGGCCAATTGATCTACCATAGGGCACGTGGTGTGAAAACTTTGGGTACATATTGGAGAGAACAGGTAGTGAAGCATGCAACAAACAACAGTTTGTGACGTTGCCACAGAGACTAAAGAACCTATTTATCAGGCCCTGACTTTAGGATATTGTCAATGAAAGTCAGACAGACTCTCATTGGCTGCTGCGCCCACTGTCAGAGCCGGGCTGGAGCTCACTCGTGAGCTCCGCCTTCCGGCTCCTGCAGTGGGTGATGGGAGAGACGTCATGACGTCTCTCCCATAATGCAGAGCGGCACCGAGCGGGAGGAAGGAGGAGCAGTGGCAGGAGCGGAGATTCAGGTAAGCCTGTATTTTATGTTTTGTGTGTGTATGTTTGCGTGTGATAACTACTGGGGGCCTGCATAAGGGGTTCCACTACTGGGGGGCACTGTGTAAGGTGCATTAATATGGGGGCCTGGCTGCATAAGGGAGATCACTGCTGGGGGCACTGGACACTAATGGGGGCCTGCATAATGGGGACCACTACTGGGGGCACTGCATAGGGGGACTGTATTAAGGTGCATATGGAATGGAAAGGAATGTTCCCAGAGTGACGAGAAAGGGGTGTGTGTCATGTTGACACGCCCCATTTTTCAGTGGCCATGCCCCTTGTGCCATGTGGCCACGTCCATTTTTTGGCACGTGCACATAAGGGGGGGGATTGTGGGCTCCTTTTTTAAATTTGCCCTGGGCTCCAAATACCCTAGTTAGTAGTTACGCATCTGCGAGCAAGCCTCTCACTTAGTTGCTTGCTCCAATTAAACTCTTCTTATCGCTACAGGGTATATTTACTAAAGTGCGGGTTTATGGAAGTGAAGGTGTTGCCCATAGCAACCAATCAGATTCTAGTTATTATCTTCTAATAGGTGCTTGATAAATGATAAGTATAATCTGATTGGTTGCTATGGGCAACATCTCCACTTCTATAAACCCGCACTTTAGTAAATATACCCCTACATGTCTCACAAGTTTCCCTTGTACATTGTGAGCCCATTTAGTTAAATTGTTTGTTTTATATAGAGTTGTGGATTTCCCAATAGGTCATAGCCTAACTATTTACAAAAAGACATATAACAGTAGGTATGCAATGGCAGAATAATTCTAGCAGGATTTACCTCCCAAAAGTGAGGCTAAAGGCCAGGGCCAAACTCAAGCAAATACCAGATGGGCCGGTGGTTTAATGGGCCAGCCCAGTTGGTAATCAGAGGCTACCTTCTGGAAGCGTGGCCAAGCAGTTCCACCTGCCGATGTTCTGCTTGGTGGGATGGATGTAAGCTGTGATGTGACCATGCTTGCCAACATCCTGGCAGCCCCTTTGGGGAGGGGGCAGCCAGGTTGGACAAGCAGGGTGTGTGGCGCAGTAAAGGGGGGGCGTGGCAGGGGATACTACCCGGTAATGGAGGTGGGGGGCGTGGACACAGAATCGCATCATTGTGGCCCCACCCCCGCTACACAATGCCGTTTGTGAAGCGGGTGGCGGAAACACTATGACGCAATTCAGATCGAAATGCGTCACCTCTCTCCCCCCCAGGGGTTGTTTTGTAACCGTGGTAGGTCTGGACAGATCGGTGGCTGCTGGGAGTCTTGCCTGCTTTTCCGGGGGTCGGGGAGTGGCACCCGATTTTCGGGAGACTCCCGGCCGAATCGGGAGGGTAGGCAAGTATGGATGTGACACCATAAATTCCCGTTGCGTATACTGAGGAAGAGCGCACAAGGAGCTGAACACCGTTGCTGAGGAGGTCCTGTGTGGTTTAAATGCCACAGCCCAGTCATGGCGGATGACTTACATAATTTGTTTAATTTCAAACAAAATACATATTGGAGAAATATTCCTACTTTTCAGGTTTGCCCCACTTCAAAAGTAATATATAGTAATAAGATACTGTAACTAAACCCTTTTCCTAAGGACTAAAATATTTTACCTTTAACATTTTTAAACTGTTTCAGCACTAACTATCCTGCCTCCATAGCAAAGTCTGTTTTAGCAAAAGCTCTAAAATGGTAAACGGTTTTGGACGTTTTGCCCTTTTCCTTCATTACAGAACAGTCTTCCAGTCAAAATCACAGCGTGATAAGCCAATATTAAGTTGATGTGAAGAGGTGTGGGAGACACCATGGGGCCTTTTCATCATTACTAAAAATTTGATGGAGGTAATTAGGTTTAGAACTCGCATGGAGTTCTACCTAATACCGGAGGAATTCATCATTCCTCTTCCCCATAACTATCTATTCCGAAAAGCTGTCATTTTTGCGATGACAGCTTTTCGGGAAATAAATACATTTCCCTATTTACTCTACCTTACCGCAGCTGGAATCCATGCTGTGCATGCACCGTTACATTCACAAAAGCAGCACATGCGCAGCACTACCTACAGCTGCGGTAATTCTGTCCCCCCAACCCTACCTCTCCGCCTTCCGCTCACCTCCCTGTCCCTCACCTACCTGGCCGCTGCAGCCGCCTACGACTCCGGCTTCTGTTCTGACACTGTTCTCCCGGCAGAACACAGTAAAGTTTTTTCTTTTTTTTTTAAAACACATTTTTTATAAAAAAACTTTACTGTTTTCTGCCGGAAGAACACAGTGTCAGGGCAGCAGCCGGAGCTGGAGGAGGGACCAGGGAGCGACAGAGCGAGCCGAGGAAGACCTGCTCACGCTGACTGCAGGTAAGTATAACCTGAGAGTGGCATACAGTAACACCATCAAATTCCAAAAATACATAATTTTCGGAATTTGATGAATAGCCTAATTTCTACATCCCCATACTAATGTACTAAAGTATGGGGAGTGTGGAAATTAACGCAGACGGACTTAACCAGAAGCTATCAATGAATACTAAAAAACGGTAATTAAGGAAAATGTCATTACAACCATCATTTTAGTATTGATAAATAGGCCCCTAGGAATGCTGGAGCACAGCTACCGATCCTAATACTCTGTCAGAGGGCCTGATTCCTTCTGGATCGCTATTGCAATTACGCATGCAGACGGACGATTGTTGCATAATGCGTATGCACCGCAATACGCATGCGCGAAGGCTCCACTGTGGTCGTGCTGCGATCGCAGAGACTATGCAGACCCATCGCAGAGTGATTGACAGGAGGTGAGCGTTTGGGGGTGGTGGTTGGCGAAACGCAGGTGTGTCACTATGTTTGAACGCCGTTACTGGGGTGTGCATAAATTAGTATAGCCACTGCGATGACATACGCAGTTTCAGTGCTCATTGCGTGCGACGAGGTTAGCAATTTCTGTGTTAGGTCACACCTGTTGCAATTGTGCGTGAGAGTCCGATGTTACTCGATGTTCCCGATGTATACGCAGGATTGCAAAGTACTACAGATGTGAGATAGCGGTAGTGGGTGTCTCTATGCTGGCTATGGGCGTCTCTATAATAGCTTTGCGATTGCAGTCATTAGCATATTTTCGCTTCAAACCTGTGTGCGTAATCGCAGCTGCGAGCACAACAGCGATCTGTAATGAATCAGGCCCTGAGTTGCCGTATAAACAGAAGCGGTTTCAAGTCTGGTGAAATTGATGACATCGTTTGTCAGAGCCCATTTCTATAGTATGTGTCCTGACCGGAAGATGGGCAAACGGCATCAGATGAGGAAGAGCAGGGGCGAATGTTGGACCCAGTAATAAGAGATCATTGGGTGTCACTCACTCTCATATTGTATGCGGTCAACATCCTAAAAGATTGTCCAACCGTCCAATTTAATATCAATATTTTCCTTGGGACTGACAGATTTTTGGATCAGTATACATTGTGGATGGTGGCGACTTCAGTCCAAAAACAAAGTAGTTGAGTGGCAGAATTCAATTTGCACCTTTAAGGGCTGATTCTGAGACAGCCTAATCTCTGTGCATGAACGCAAACAGCGAGTTTTTGTGCGCAGCGCATGCGCAGATGCGGATTTACACACTGTTGCGAATGTCCGTCCTATTCTATAAGTCAGAGGTAACTTGGCCGTATCTGTCTTTTTGTAGAATTGGGCAATTTGCAGTGGGAACTGGGTGGTGACAATGCGATCGCACAGAAACGCCTGCTCTCTAAAGCTCTATGTGATTCTGAGTAGTGCGCAAGTGGGAGGGTAGTCTATTTCCAACTGATCTCCTGCACCTAGTATGGGGTTGGTGCAAGTGCTGATGCTAATGATAACAGTTGCTGCTGCTGGCGTAAACACAATAGGTGGCACGGATCTCTGCTTGCACACGGACCCCCGCATTAGTCCCACTGAAACTCGTACTGGTAGTAAATCAGGCTGTCGGCAACTACAGCCACATTGCGTGAGCTCAGCCCCAGTGTGTCCGCTTTGTGTATTTTAAATTTTTGTGTTAACTATTCCTTTAAGCCTACTGTTCTTTCCTACAACCATCCAACTAGTTGGTTGGTTGGAATGAAAATCCAGTAATGCATGGAAGCAAATGACAATCAGCAATTTGCTCCCAAACACCGGAAAATGTATGATCGCTGTTGTTCAGACAAGTTGTTTAAATCAAGCCAGCCAGAACAACCTTTTTCGTGTTTTCTGGTGTTTGCTGATTGTCATTTTCTCCCATACATTACCGGATTTTCATTCCAACCAACCAACTAGTTGGATGGTTGAAGGAAAGTTGGTTTGGTGTATGGCCAGCTTAA
Source organism: Taudactylus pleione (assembly GCA_031769625.1). Taxonomy (NCBI): domain Eukaryota; kingdom Metazoa; phylum Chordata; class Amphibia; order Anura; family Myobatrachidae; genus Taudactylus; species Taudactylus pleione. The sequence continues at coordinate 2,948,096 of JAUIMM010000314.1, read as the reverse complement.
ATCTAACAGCTTTGCAGCCCACATAGAAACCTATAGGGGCTACAGCTGCTGTCAGAAATGAAGGAACCCAACCAGATACCAGGAAATCTGCAACAGACCATCCACAAATATTATTTGATAAATAGCTCCCCTATATCAGGTGTGCATTTTCCGCTTCCTTTAGTAGCACAAATGTTTGTCCCAGGAGCAAATTTTGGAATTTAGCGCAAGTCGATGTGAAACAAGCCAAAATATTGCAAACTGCATAAACTTTACTATGACCCCATCTTCAATGTGCCAGTTTATATAATCAGATCGTGCAATAACAGCTCTACAGTAGCTTCTGAAAATCAGGGAAAATCAGTTTTGTTTAATTCACTGGCTGATCATTTGCTTTTATCTGGCTTTGGATAATTTTGTGTTGCAAACACCTAAAATCTTCTAACTTACCCAATTGTAAAAATGATATAATTAGGTAATTAGTAGGGATAAAACTTAAGTTACATTTTTGTGACTTGCAAATCAGTTTAAATTGTCTGAAGTTATTAACATACTGTATGTTTACAGGTTTACTTTTGGGGTGCAATTATTGTTTGTCCTATTGAATCCAAGAAAATAGATGTTTTAGGACTTATTCCCGATATGGAGATGAGCAAAATGAAAAAGAATAATACTGTCTCCATCTTGGGATGCGATGTACGATCCCATGCAGCGATATGTGGGGGGGGGGTGCGGCGGTCGGGGAGCAGAACGCTCCGTGTGTGGGGACCGCCAAATATGTCGGCCATGAGATCGCAAGTTGCAGTGCAATGTGCCTATCGCACAGTGTATGGGCGGCTTTACTGTGGCGGAATTTGTCACGGAACTCCTTACCTCTATCCCAGCCACGATGCTGAAATAATTGATACCATTCTATGAATTCTGGAAAACGCAGAAATGATAAATACAGAACCGTAATGGAAATTTCATGGTGTGGTGAAGCGACGGTAAAAAAATGGCGATTGTATAGTACCACCAAAAACTTACCCTGTTTCGTTCAGAAATTGGATTTACTCAAAACTTACACATCACTTATCCATGTTACCGTATAAGAAAGAAATTTCCATATTCTGTTATGGGAAATTTAATAAACATGAAACATTATTAAAATTGCTGCATGGAAAATGGTGCCCCACCTGCAACTAAAGCTGGATACACAGCATACAATGGTGTGACGCAGCGGTGTGATGTAACGTTGCACATGGCGTATAAACTGCACGATCCAATGTACCATGATGCAACATATCGTTACATTCTGCATGTAACCGCATCTCATTGTATCGTCTCATCTGACGTACAGAATAGCAGATAGGACTATGCAACAAATGACTGCCAGGAACGACGGATCAGGCATATTCAGCAGAGCCTTAACTAGACTTTTTGGTGCCCTGTGCCAGAAAGAGCTTTGGCGCCCCCCTCATTTTTCAAAGGGACATAATGCACCCAAAAAAGGACCATGGCTTCATGGGGAAGTGCCAGGGAAGAGATAGGAGAGGCCAGGAGATGCTGGGGATGAAATAAGAGGAAGCTACAAGCAAGAATGATAATAAACAGAGATTTGACAGGTCCAAACAGCGCCCCCTGAACTGCGGTGCCCTGTGTGATGGCACCGGCCGCACTACCCTAGCTACGGCCCTGATACTCACTATACAATGTGTGCGGTATTACATTCCGATCCATATCAGAACAATATATCGTACGATACATTGCAAAGTGTGTTCCCAGATTAAGGCTACAGATGTAGTGATTTCTAGATAATGTTACTAATGTAAATGAATACATAGCCAGCTTTAGGTTGCCCTGAGGTTCATAGTACAGCGTGTGTGCAAATACTGTATATTATAGTACAGTATGTGTAGTCAGATCCTGTGTTAGCATTTATTGCTGACAAAGGATCCCAATGTTTTTTCGTTCATGCTGCCTTGGGGAATTTATTAATAGGTAGACCGTGCGACACATTACCACCTGACACCATGAAATCTTCCACAGAGGAAACAGAATCGGTAGATACACCCTGAGGCACAGGAAAGGCTAACATTGCAGAATGTGAGGCAATCTATCTTTCCTTTGTCCCTTTCTAGGGAGTGTGGAATCCTGGGAAGCACAGGACAATTCAGGCTGCGGGATGCCTCTCCTTCCCCGAGGTTGCTCACACATATAGTTGTTGGCACTAAAACCTTCTCACTAGGGAAATTACTGTAACACACCATGGAAATCTCCCCTACTGTACTTATTTTTTACATTGTACATTAAAACATGAACATAATAAGTAATTTCCAAGAGCTGAGCATTTGTGCTTTTTATTTTCTCTAGTGTATATTTACTTTCCATTTATTTGCCTTTCAGCGCTGTCTTTCTTGTGCAGAGATAATAATATATGTTATATAATGTTCACACACTAATAAGGCGGAGAGAGGGGATATAGCATGAGAAAACACATTTCTACATTTGTAATGCCTAGCGGTAGGCTTCGAATTTTATTCTCATTTATGTTTTTATTTTTACAATACTATGGGGTTCAGATTTGGGAATAGTGTAAGATAGAACAAGTAACTGTGTACATGGACAAACCATGGGCCTGATTCAGAGCCGGACGCTATTTGCGCTCGCTCGACCAGAAGATAGGGGTGGCTATTCAAATGAACCGTTCGCTGTTTGCGGTCTGTTGACGCCTCTAGGTCTGAACGAGCGAACAAAACTTGCGGTCATTTTTTGGGAAACTACGCCCCCTGGCCGCTCGCATCATACGTCATGTCCGCTATTTATTTGATTAATCGAGTACATCGAACAGGGTATGAGCTGCTCGCTATTCTTGTGGTTGGTTTTTGCTACCACAATTTTGCGAGCAGTTCTGGCTTAAAAAAAACCCAGTGACGTGGTCAATGACGCTGCTGTTTTAAATATGCACACCCATAAAACGCCCGTTTTGACCTTTAACCACGCCTGCGTTCGGATCTCCACTCCCCGTTTTCAAGCACCTTCCCCTGTTACCACCCACATACGCCTCATTCTGTCACTCAAATTATCAGGCATTTGCTATTTTGCGAGCACATGAATTTCGGCCGCACTGACTGGTTCGCGCATGCGTATAACGATCCGTACGCATGCGCAGTTGGGCAAACATCGCTCGGAGCGAACGAGCTGCCGCTTACCAGTGGCTCTGAATCAGGCCCCATGTTGCAATCCAAGGGGAGCAAATACATACCTTTTTGTTTTTGCATGTAGAGTGAATACTGGCTGCTTTTGCATGTAGTTCACAAACGCTACACAGCTTTAGTTTTAAACTGCAATTTAGATCTAAGTTTGGAAACGCCCCTCCCAAATCCATACCTCCCAACTTTCTAACATGTGGTAGAGAAAATAGGGGGTGTGGTGTATCGGGCAAGGGGCGTGGCCTCGTAAATGTGAACCATTCCCGTTTTCATCATGCTGGGGGCTTGCCTAGTGCTCCGGGAGCTGCTGGACAGCCCCCCAGCCTCTTCAAGAGCCGACACTGCAGAGCAGCCGTGTTAGCGTGTCCTCCTCAACTTCCCCCCGCCTGTGGGGCACTGCTTCCCGCGTGTGGGACAGTGCCTGTATAACGGGACTGTGCCGCTGAAATCAGGGTAGTTGGAAGGTATGCAAATCTAATGGTGCCCATACACGGTACGATTTTTTACCCAATATGGACAGTTTCAACGGGTTGTACAGACCAATCGTATGAAAATAGGAGTTTTTCGTGTGTTCTGTGACCTCGATGCGCGTCCCCGCCGTCCTCTAGTTGGATCGCAGATCAGATGGTTTTGCAGAGAGATCTACGGTCTTTTGAGTACAATGTGTTACACTTCTATGCATCTTATCCTATGATCGTAACGATCAATCGTACACCATTTGACCACATCGTATGAAGAATTTCAAGGGAAGAATTTCAAGGGCAATCGTACAACACATCTTACCAACTTTGAATCGCACTGTGTATGGGGGCCGGAGCTTGACCCCGATAGGATAACGATACACAGAATGGAAGTTGCTCAAATCAATTTATAAGGCCATCACAGGTGTATGTAAGGAAGGGTTCAATCTGGACTAGAAAAAAAACATCAAAAAACTCCTCCAGCACACTGCAGATAGGCCCGCATAAAGAGACTTGCATTCTACCTATAGCAATGCAGAGATCTCAGTTTCATACACTTGTAAATATACAGTATGGAACGCCCATACTTGCCTACCCTTCTGATTCGGCCAGGAGTCCCCCCCCCCCCGGAAAGGCAAGTAAGCCTCCCGGCAGCCGTCGACACCTGTGCTCCCCCCCCACGGTAATAAGAGGGGGGCAGGTGATGCAATTCTTGCCAAATTGCGTCATTTTGGCCCCCGCCCCCTGCTTTATAATGCCGGGAATATCGCCATTGCGTAGCGGAGAAGGGGCCAAAATGACGTGATCGCGTGGCCATGGCCCTGCACCGCCCACAAATGCCGGACACGCACTCTTGATTTGCCGATCTGGCTGCCCTCTCCCGGAAGGGCGAGCCAGAAAGTCGGCAACCGTGGGTAAACTACAAGGCCACAGCAAGGCATCTATGTTCTGATGGTCCTAACACTACCTGATACTAGCCCCTGCTTTGGGTCATATATTTATTTATTTCTAAATTTAGAGCTAACGTACCTAAGATCCCACAATATGGCACTATAAGGATCAGCATACCTTTCAACTATTGATCTCATCCATGCCCACGGGACAATGATAGACAAAATGGAAGTTGCTCAAATCAATGTATAAACCCATCACAGGTGCATGTAAGGGAGGGATTAATCTACACTAGAAAAAAAAACAGCAAAATAAATCCCCCCCAGCACACTGTAAATAGGCCCACTTAAACAGACATACAGTATATTCTACCTGATAACAGCAATGCAGAGATCTCAGTTACATACATTTGCATATATATGGTAAGACACCAGGCCACAGCAAGGTGTCTCTGCTCTGGTCGTACTAATGCTACAGTACATTATAGTAGCACCTACTTTGTGTCATATATTTATGTATTTCAAATCTTCTAAATTGAGAGCTAAGTTACCCAGAGGCACCCCTAGATCCTCCAATATGGCACTACAAGGATCAGCATACCCTCCAACTACTGATCCCATCCATGCCAACAGGACAATGAAACAAATAATGGAAGTTGCTCAAATCAATTTATAAGCCCATCACAGGTGCAGAACCATCAGAACAGAGACGGTTTCCCGGGGCCTGGTGCTATAGCTATTATCAGGTAGAATGTAAGTGTGGAGCACCACTGCCATGTTACTTCCTCCAAATGGTCCCTGTCTGTCAATTACTTTGTGAATAATACCTCTATGTGACTGCCGTCTCAAGACCATGTCAGCAAATTGGCAGTGTGTCTCAGACACATGCACAGCAGGGACGTGCAGTCAGGGTAGGCAGAGGAGGCAGAGCTTCCCCTATCATACTCCTGAGATTTGATATAAAAATTATTAGAATAATGCAAAAAGATATTTATAACTTATAGACAACTTCTTTGTTTATTTTAATCATTTTTATGGTGACACTCACAAACTTTGTGGAACTCCCTGGGACTGCATGGAGAATAGAGATGAGGCAGCACAGCCCAGCCTCGCTTCTGTATAGTCAGACACTGCTTGCAGAGCTGGGGGCGGGCCACACCATGGGCAGTAAGCTGCACAGATTGAGCACTGAGGGACACTTTGGATGTGTCATGTGACCAGGAAGTGCACTGTAGTGTTTAGAGATCGGCGCTCAGTCAGCAGCAGCAAGAGAAGACACAGTGATGCAGGTATCAGAATCAATGGACACTGAAACTTAGTGTAGTGAGAGGAGAGTTACAGTGAGTAGGGGGTGAGATAGGCTCCCAGCGCTCAGGGCCTGATTCAGAGCTGAACGCTCTGACCAGAGCGCTCGCTCTGAATCAGGGCCCTGCTACCTTTTTTTGGAGCATCCTCATGGACGCTCGCATAGCTGTGGGTTATCACCCACAGCTATAGCGAGCGTCCATGATGATGGTCTCGATGGTCAAAGACCATCGCGACCATCGGGCTTGCAACAAGACCCTGCGGTAGGGTCTCGCTGCTGCAAGCCCAGGAGTGATTTTGGCTCTATCAGAGTCAAAGTCACTCCCACTGACATCATTACTGATGTCAGTGGGGATGGAATCAGACGGTAGGCGTTCCCATGGGAACGCCTCCGTCTGGCCGCCATGCCCCCGGCACGCCCACCAAAGGGGGCGTGCTGTCAGTCACCATCGACAGCACGCCCCCTTTGGTGCGAGACCCCAAGCGATGCTCGCCGGGTCTCGTGCATGCGTACGACGGAGCTCCCTCCGTCGTGCGCATGCGCAGTCTCACAACATCGACCCGCTAGTGAGCGAACTTTGCTCGCGAGCGGGTCTGAATGACCCCCTCAGACCCATCTCCATGTGTGCCTCCCCAGCCATTGACCTCACCGCACGTCACTGATATGCAGTAGGCAAATCAGCCAGCGGTGAAAAGATCTAAACTGCGTCCACCTCTGAATCAGGCTTAATGTCACTTATACAGTGTTTTAATGTCTTCTTGGCAGTCCCATATGAAGCGTGAAAACCTGACGTGAGTAGCAGCAATCAGGTGCTATGAATAAGACATCAAATTATTTTGAAATGTAACAATATTGTCACAGTCAGGGATACTGATGGATCCCAATGTCACAATATCTTTGCACAATTACTTATCAAAATTATGTGACACTTTAAATACCTATATTAGATATTGCCATGCTTCTGGCTATCGCAGTGACCAGTAAACAATGTTATGAGATCCATCACAGTAAAGGGCTGATGGTGAGTCACATGGATCTCTGTGCATGGACACAAATGGTGAGTCTTTGCATACAGCTGATGTATACATGTATGTCCATTCTATTCTGAGTTGGCCGTATCTGTCTTTCCGTGAAATAGGGGTTTTGGGACTGAGGGTCTGATTCAGAGATGGATGCAAATGGCCCCACAGCTGCAAAATTATGCTAATGACTCACTTGCTGTCCAGTGCTTAGAGGGGCCCACTGAAAGTATCTCACATCCACTATTGAAGCACAAAACCAGAAACATCCAACACAGATCCGGTGGCCATTAGCTTTCTGAGTAAAGGTCCCCATACATCTGCGATGTATTGGGCCAATTCCCCGATCACCAGACACTGGGGTCGGGGTATCTGTGAAATCCAACAAGTTCGATTTAACTGATTAGCCAATCATGATCAAAATAAGATCACAATCAGGAAATCAGGGATTTTTAAGAATTTCACCGATTTCCTGACAGATCAGCGATTATCAATGACCACGGATCGGCATTTCTGACTGGTGGTTCTGGTCGAATCTGGGACCTGTGAAACGGCTGGTAGATGTATAGGACCCTTAAGTCTAAGCCATACACGCAGAATGCTCTCCTGCTCTGAGCAAGGATGCAGTGGCTAATTTATGGAAGCCCAGAAAACAGTGTTTAAATTGTCAGACACGACTGCGTTTCCATAACCAACCCCATCACAGTTCCGTCAACATGCCCATCACACCCCAGAGAATGCTTTTCCTACAAGTGAACTCCCCAGTGCTGTCACGTTACTCCTACTCAGCTATAAGTGGAGATGTGGCTGAGATGCGTATGACTCTGAATCACCTGTAATCGAGGTCGGACTGGCCCACAGGTGTACAGGGGAAATCCCTGGGGGCCCCACCCACTTCCTCTAGAGGTGGAGCAGAATCATGGATGAACTTGGGTGCTTGGTTTCTTTCTATGGAAACTACACCAAGCTTAGCACTCCTGTGGGTGGTCCTGACACACCCCTGTCTCCTCCTTTATAAAGGGGTCCTGCTTTTTGCATGTCTCATCTAATTGGTTGGCCAAGTCCTTCTGTGGTGGCTGCTTCTGGTCCTGTGGTCTATAGCCCTTTTGTACAAAACTACCATGTGCTACCATTTAGCAAACTAACAATGAATTTATTCTATTCGTATTATATTTTGTATTGTTTATTTGTTACCTAATTCATATAGAGTGAAGTAAGTTGATCAAAGTAACCTTTGATCACATAATTGGTAGATGTCCTCAACTGCTCATCTGTCGTGGGGCACACAAGACCAGGACAAGACTTCTTGGACCTAATTCACGAGGAGCTTTGTACTGTATATCAACAAGTCCGTCTTTTAGATTACGGACTATTTCACAAGTAAAACAACAGACGGTTATGTTTGAAAAGTGAGACTGTTTTGTTAACAGTCTGGCATCTGCAATTTAACACAGGTGCAGGAGACATTGACCTCTGCCCATCAGTAATATCATACAGCAGAGCAGGTATAGACCATATAATTTCAGTCAGTTTCCGCCTCAGGGCACAGCCCATTATTTCTTTGCCACTAACTGCATCAGCCGACTGCACTGTAGTCCTTCTGGCCATTGCCTATCTGTGCAGATCTTCATTCAGGGACTAGAACAGAAGATGCCTGCATACATAATTAAATAGCTGTTACATCCATTTTTCCACTGTTTTGAAGCTCGTTGTGCTGTCTGCACGCCTCATTTGGATTTCAACCTATTTTTCTGCTTTTTGCAGCCCATAGCAAGATTGTCAAACCTAAGCCAATTGCAAAGTTTTTGTAGCACAATATGTCATATTAGATGATCATAGGGGTAGTGGTACAGCTATGTTACCCAACACTGGGAAAGATAATGTGCGTTATCGGAATTGTAATAAATGCGTGTATGCCTTGCAGTATGAAGAACTGGTAGAAGATATATTGATTTGCATTTAGCTTTAGGGCATCCTAGTGAAACATACTTGGGATTATTAAGAGTAAGACAGAAGATGAGAGTTTTATAATGATAGTGCGGATGTGTGGGAGTACATAGTACTTTGTGCTGGAGTGTAGGCGTTTAGAAAATCTCAGTCCCCTTCTTCTGCTTTCACTGTGCTACAGTTCAATAGAGAATGAATCTGATGTGCTGAAATTTGATGGAGTGAAACAGAGATTATAGGTTTACGGCAATATGTAATCCTCCCTATACCTTAATTTTACACACCATCATGTTTTTTATCTTTAAAAACAGTAGTGAAATTACCAGAAATGTCACTGTTTAGCTGAGTTTTAGATTGCAATGCTCAGCCATCTGTAAGCAAGCCTGGAAAAATGATTCCCTTGCATTCGTGGGAGTTGACAATAGGTTAAGAAAGATATATTGTTTCCCAGCTTCATTTGGTAAAATCTACTGTTTTGGATTTGCTTTGCAATCATGATTATTAGAACTTTAGTGTTGTGCTCTCGGAATACGTGAGTAGTTGCAGTGTTGTACATGGGATAAACAAGATTCTGTAGCTTATTTTAATTTCTCTGGAGGATATGCACAAAGGCATTTATATGCGGGGGGCCTGTCGGCATAATTGCATCATTTTGGCCACTAGTACAGGGATCAGTGATACTATTTCACTCACTGTCTATGTTTTGGGATTTGTTGAGATCTTAAGCATCAGCAGTTGCTTTTGTGTGTAGAGTGATAACCACAGAGTCCTCCATACTAACGATACTGCCTTTGAACCTCTATACACCCCTGCCTATACCTTCTGATATCCTGCCTATAAACCTCTAAGGATGACGCTATTTTGCATATGCAGTCATACAGTAAATAAAGACTCCAGACCTAGAACCTGTGGTTCCAAAGCACAAAGTATTATTCAAGTAAAAGTACAGTCAGTTCCACGCTATGATCTTAAATACAATTTTAGCGCAAAGGAATTATACAGACCCAAGTACAGTTATACATACGCAGCGCTCTCTGGACCAGATGTAGGCATCAGCAAGAAACCCCTTGTCAATCAGCATTCAGCACGAAGACTAGAAACCCAGGGTCAGAACATACATATTTATACCACCCAGAAATAGACAACACAATAGAGAAGTTTGTTGCTAATACCATTGGTCCTAAAGGAGAGGGCATATGTTACAAGGCATCTAACAGGTTAGTTCAAACAGACACAGTCCAGCCTCTAACAACTGGTGGTCTCTGGTTTCCCGCCTCATGCAAATCCTAACAGTTGGTCATATAATGTACATTTTGTTGCTTGAAGTCTCTGCGGTCCATAAGTTGAGAATGCATGTTGTGATCTCTACATCGATGTTACTGGAATACTGTTGAGAGAGTACGCATCAGTACAATACCAAACATGGCTTACTTATCACGTATAAAACCTTAGTTACAAAATAATCTTTATTTCATAGCAATTATAGTAAATGTGCCTACTTGAATCTTATACCTTAAAGCTTATGGAACCTTGTATGTGAATATGTAATGTATGAGTATGTGGGGTTTGATGTAAAGACGCTAGTTAACTTGGGGGCAGATGCGTGTGCATGAAGCTAATATTCGGCGTTTTCATACAGGATCTTATGCATTCGCTAATATGCGACTAGTTAACTGCGCAATTGTGCATATTAATGTGTGTATGAGAAATGGTGTAAGATGCAATCGCATGATGCTAATAGTAATATTGCCACATGTACTAAAGTGTGAGTTTATCTAAAATGGCGCTTGGGCGGCCATTCGCAAAATGGCATCTTGCGATTTCATTTCCAAGATGGCGTCTTGTGGCCATTCGCAAGATGGCGTCGCTGCGATTCAATTTTAAACTGATCTTGTCTCAGCCAATAATCCAGCTTTGACAATACTGTACATGAGTATGTGCAGCCACTGACAACCTCTTGGGGGCCCTTTTCACAATATTCCAGATAAATAACATTTCCTAACGCCGCTCGGCATACAGGTTAGGGATGCTGGTTCTGGGCAATTTATGTAGATACTCTACGTGGGACAGGGCAACCAATATAATGCTTTCTCAGCGAGTCTTCATCTTATAGTTATACAGGGCTATTTTTCATCAGGAACAAGCAGGAACCCAGTTTCTGAACCTCTCATTTACTATGATGTAATGTCCTGGGCCATAATGTATTTTCCATACACTTTTTGAGTGCCTTCTTTTCTGATTACTATATATATATATGTGTATATAATATATATATATATATATATATATATAAAATAGTTTTTGTATAGCTTAACCCCCAGCAGCTCTACCCACATTTCCTGAACCTATTTTTACAGAAAAATAGCCTTGTAGTTGCATCCATAGGTGATTTAATTTATCAATATATTGAAAAAATATTACCAACAATAATCCTCAGGCGCTTGATAATTAACTAGACCTCAAACAAAAAAACAGAAGGAATATCATAGTGCAATACATTTAAGATCTCTCTTATAACACAATGACCCCTTTCTTTTTTCAGACTCGTACCATTAGGGATGGTCTACTATAAAAAGTAGACAAAACAGCATATATCAGAACTTGTAATTCTCTTCCAAATGGATGGTTTTCCCTCTTTTAAATAGACACTTTCCCCAACGTACATGCGAAGAGAGAAATAATTCCAAAAAATAGTGTAATACTATTTTTATTCCAAATACAGATTTAAGACATGGTTGATAAAGAATAAAACAAATGCGAGTGTGGATAAGATGGACCCTCACCAGATAGATTGGTCTACCAAATGAGTAGACAACAATACATAAGTCCGGAATCTCAGGCGTCCCCGGTAGTTGTTAAACGGACCAACTGGGAAGTGTCCAAAGAAATCCTCACTCAGCTCCTCCACCAACGCGTTTCGATACCGTTGTATCTTTTTCAAGGTATGAGGAGGCATGCAGAGCCTTCCGATATATATACCCCGTCCAATAAGCCTAACAAATACAAAATAAACCTATTGCTAGACATGGATCAACTTGCCAGACTAAAGGTATAATTGTTCTGCTAACAGAACCGCTCCCTCCACTCCATCTCTGTCCACAGTTTGAGCCGGTTAGTGTGACCTCAGGTGATGTGAGTCGACACCCATCTAAACTGTAGGTTTGTGTTCCGAGCCTCTCTTTCATGCTCGTCGCGTCACTTCCGGTCATCTATTTCTGGACCTCTTATGTTACTGACTGCGCATTAGAGATTCAATGGACTTGATTCAATAGGGAGTCGGCGTCCGTCTTATTAGCAGCGGCCATTTTGGCAGAGTCCTATGGGTTTAAGAGTTTTAAAATTATGTATACATAATTGTGATAAAAGCCACATAAAGAATTTTTATGGGCTTAAAAAAGTGAAAGCAGATATAAGAGGGAATGATATTGCACAAAAATTAGCTAGAAAAGAAATGCAAATGATACATAATTTTAAAACTCTTAAACCCATAGGACTCAATAAGGATTTTGAGGTTAAATGGTTTTTATGAGTATTTATTCTGCTTATTTTATTCGTATTTGAAATGTTTTTTATGGCTACATAATTTTGTTGATATAGCTGCTGTTCATAAGAAAATATCCATTATTCGCATATTTGCACAGGACTTATTCTTTTATATGTTTTAAAAAACGTTATTAATTTCATTACTTGTTTTATTTTGTTTTTAATGGTGTTCTTCCGATATGATTGAAAATCTCTGCCAAAATGGCCGCTGCTAATAAGACGGACGCCGACTCCCTATTGAATCAAGTCCATTGAATCTCTAATGCGCAGTCAGTAACATAAGAGGTCCGGAAATAGATGACCGGAAGTGACGCGACGAGCATGAAAGAGAGGCTCGGAACGCAAACCTACAGTTTAGATGGGTGTCGATTCACATCACCTGAGGTCACCCTAACCGGCTCAAACTGTGGACAGAGATGGAGTGGAGGGAGCGGTTCTGTTAGCAGAAGAATTATACCTTTAGTCTGGCAAGTTGATCCATGTTTGGCAATAGGTTTATTTTGTATTTGTTAAGCTTATTGGATGGGGTATATATATCGGAAGGCTCTGCATGAATCCTCATACCTTGAAAAAGATACAACGGTATCGAAACGCGTTGGTGGAGGAGCTGAGTGAGGATTTCTTTGGACACTTCCCAGTTGGTCCGTTTAACAACTACCGGGGACGCCTGAGATTCCGGACTTATGTATTGTTGTCTACTCATTTGGTAGACCAATCAATCTGGTGAGGGTCCATCTTATCCACACTCGCATTTGTTTTATTCTTTATCAACCATGTCTTAAATCTGTATTTGGAATAAAAATAGTATTACACTATTTTTTGGAATTATTTCTCTCTTCGCATGTACAACGTTGGGGAAAGTGTCTATTCAAAAGAGGGAAAACCATCCATTTGGAAGAGAATTACAAGTTCTGATATATGCTGTTTTGTCTACTTTTTATAGTAGACCATCCCTATTGGTACGAGTCTGAAAAAAGAAAGGGGTCATTGTGTTATAAGAGAGATCTTAAATGTATTGCACTATGATATTCCTTCTGTTTTTTTGTTTGAGGTCTAGTTAATTATCAAGCGCCAGAGGATTATTGTTGGAAATATTTTTTCAATATATTTATCTTTGGTGGAGTGTGAGTGACACTTTTTTTACCTTCAACCACGGGCTGCTTTAGGGCGCACGGAATATTTTCCACTATTTTCTGATCAGATTTAATTTATCAAAAATCTCTTGCAGGGACAGAGCTTGTGATAAAGCTCTGTTCCTGCGAATCCCATCCGCATACTTCTCCATGTATTTTTCAGAAAAATACAGGGATAATGTATCTGCGCATGCGCCGCCACCGGATGCCACAAACCCCTCCCTCGCGATTGCCCCCCGTAACACTTACCTGGGTGATCAGTGCTCCAGTAATGCCCTCTGGGGCTCCGGTCAGCTGGTCTCCTGGGTCCTGCACTGTGATTCCGGTCAGCTGCTCTATGCAGCAGCTCACCAGGGTCACAGTGCAGGAGCTCGAAGACCAGCTGACCGGAGCCCTGGATGCAGGGAAGTGTTTTTTTTTGCAGTGATCAGCTTGTGGTCTATTTAGATCACACAGCTGATCACTGGGGCCCGGCTCTTCTCTGCCTGTTAGAGCAGAGCAAGAGTCAGGGAACCGGGGGAAACCCAGGATAACGCCATCTCCAGGTGGCGTTATTATCAGAGGGCTTTCCCCAGTATTTTTTCACAATATACAGTAGTTTTAGTAAATCTGGCCAGATCACATTTCCCATTACAATTATGGGAAATGCGATCTGCTTACTAAAAATATGTGTTAATTAGGGTCTATAGTAGAATTTTGCGAATTCTACTCCAATTACCCTTTAGTAAATTTGTGTGATTATAAAATAAATGTGTAAAGGGTGTGTAAACACCCGTTTTCAATTTTATTTTAGTAAAAATAATGTTAATAAATATGCCCCTATAAGAGTGAGGGCCTACTGAAATATCATTCACAAACAAACCAATAGAGGGTGCATATACAATAAAACTGGTATTTTCTGTTTCCTAGCTGATTATCTGAAGATTTTCTGGTTGCTGACAAGGATTAAATTGTTCTTGGGGGCATCTAGTATTGAGAAGTTACAAACTTGCCCCAACAAACAAACAAGGATACCAAGGGTGCTAAACCTAAAATATAGTAGTTAATACTGGAATGGGTATGAAGTCCCTCATATCCCACAGCCCAAATGGAGAAGATCCTGACAGGGTAGGTAAGTACTCTATCCCTCCCCCTAACCCTCCCTTAGTGATGCCTAACCCTAAACTCCCCCCTAGTGCCTAACCCTAACCTCTCCCAGGGGGTGCCTAACCCTAATCCCCCCTTACCGCACCCTAAACCTAACCCTCCCTGCGGGGGGTGCCTAACCTGACTCTCCCCCTAGGAGTGACTAACCCTAACTCCCCCCCCCCCAAAACCTTACCCTAACCCTTCCCCCCCACATGGCCTAATGCTAAGGGCACCCGGACTTACCTCTTTGAGTGCGGCGTCCTTCGGCATTCTGGCATCGGGATTAAGATAGGCGTCAGTATTTCGAAGTCTATCTGAAATCCCTTGTCGGGTTTCGAATGTCGATATTGAGACCTATAGCGGCCGTCAGCCTCATAACTACATCCCGATAATACGATAATACCACAGGGCTGTAAACCTAATACTACAGTTTTAAATATCTTTTTTTAAAATGTATTTGTATAAAACACACTTTTCACAATACAAATTACATCATAGTTAGTTGCAGACGTTCCACTCTAAAGGTACTGTATAAGATATTTCCACCATTAATTTAGGGTTCAGAGTTCGATTGCGTATATCCTTATAGTGGATCTCAGAGATATAGAAATATATATATTAGAGATGTGTGCCGACCCACGTGTTTTGGTTTTGGTTCTAATTCGTCGTCGGGTTCTGGTTTTGACAAAACCGCCCTCACGTGTTTTGGATCTCAATTGTTTTTTAAAATTGATAAAAACAGCTAAAATCACATAATCTTGGAGTATTTTTGTTCCTACAGTATTATTAACCTCAATAACATTAATTGCCAGTCATTTTCAGTCAATTTTGACCACCTCACAACGTGTTTGCAGAAGCCTGCACAGATTTGAGCAGGTCCAGGTTGTGAAAGTACGGGGGAAATAATTACGTAAGGGTCCCCCTATTTTACACAACCAGTACTGGGTTATTTTTTATAGTGGGGGTGTAATGCCACAGCAGGGGGACACACTGCCAAAGCTTTCACCATCCCCTACTAGTCACCCGAGGCCAGGGATTCCTAGGAGAGGGCAGCGAGGTCGGCATAGTGGAGTGGTGGGAGGGGGCATGGAGCGGCATAGGTGGGCAGTGCGAGGCCTCTCGGCATAATTGCATCATCATGGCCACCCCCACCCCACTATACAATGCTGATATTAATGGCCAGGGTCGCCATCGGGGGAGGTCTGCTGGGACTAGAGTCTCGGGCCCAGCCGCTTTGCAGAAAAGGGGAGGCCCGCCTGCTCCTACAGCGGCCTGTCTGCTCTTACAGCGGTCCACCCGCTCTCACCACCCACACTACCTCCTTCAGTGAAAGGAGGGCCAGCTCCGACCGGGATGCTCCTACTGCTCGCACTACCCCTTTGTGTGAAAGGGGTACCCGCTTCGACCAGGGACGGCACGTAGTGCTGGCTACATGATTGATTGGGGCAGGCCCTGAGTCACCTGACTACATGATCCGCCAATTACACTTCAATAAAGTTTTGTTTTTTTAAGAAGGTAAGTAATGAGACTTTTAATTTATGGGACGATTTGTTTCAGCATGTGGCGTACAAGTGTATGTCACACGCTGAAACAAATTCGTTTTTTCTTCTGAATTCAGTTAAAGTGCACTAATCAAATAAATACCTTTGGGGCAGCTATTTTGGGTGTCCCCTGGTGAAGAGTAATACCACTGAGCCACATGCAGCCTCAGGAGGGGGGCCTGCCTAGTTTGACAGTCCCTGACCCCACAGTATCTAATGGTAGCCTTGTTAATGGCACTGTAAAGCAGGGGTGATTTTCGGGAGCCTCCCGACCTTTCCGGGAGTGTAAGCAAGAACAGTATGTGCTGGATCAGGTAATTAACACAGGCTTGTAAGATCACCAAACATGAGCATATGCATCCAGACTAGATGGAACATTGTGGAGTATCACCACTGGAGGGAGCAGCACTACTGGTGAAACAGTGGTACTGCAGTGTATCATGAATCTATCTATCTATCTATCTATCTATCTATCTATCCATACACACACACACACACACACACACACACACACACACACACACACACACACACACACATACAGTACTGTTAAAAGCATAGAATGAAGAGAAATTTAAATAGTAAAAACTTCAGGGGATGTGCTATCCCTTAATTGAATAATCATTTGAAGAGCACTATATTTGTTAGATGTGTCAAGGGCCATAAGGAGGACATTGTAGCCAGAGCCATTACACAGGATGGAGAGCCATGGGGATGGCACCATTGCAGCCAGTATCACTACTACAGTGCCTGCTGAAGCATCTTTCAGCGCTCCAGCCATGCATCCTGCAGCCTGTACAACTGCTCAGAGCATCTGAAGGATGTTCCTGCCAGTGCTGGTCTGCTCCGGTCATGGCACTCCTGCCCACCCACCCCCGGGGCCGCAGCCCTATGACAATATGCGCTCAGGCGGAGGGGGTAGCAACACAGGGTGCACTGGAGCTTAGTTAAAGGTGAATGTATCCTCCATTGTGGTCAACAAAAGCTTCTATTCGAAGACCAGCATTCTCTCCAGCAGAACATAACATGTGATGTGGAATAGCAAGCACATGACATCTAATGCTGTCTTTCAGCTCTGATAGTGTATGACATGCTTTCCCGATACACCTGGTTCTTCAAAAATCCCACAAAAACTTGCATGAATTTGTAGCTAATATTTTTTTTTCAATACATAGCTAGAGCATTCTTTGATATTTATACATACAGTAGCATGAATTGTGATACTGAACTTCAAAGTTTCATTCATTTACATTTGGCATATCATTACTTGATTTCAACTTCAAACACTGTATATATGGGACTTTATACCACATTTCTATGAGTAGCTGGATTTTTTTTTTAAATCAGAGGCAAGGAAAATACCCCATTATAGAGAGAACATAAAGTATTTAAACATTGTTCAGAAATAAGTCTTGTACTACATTACTTCTCGTAGGGTTCTGCTCCCCAGGCTTTGTAGGACAATGGCTTCCACTAAACAAAGGTTGCCAATAAAAAGCATGAAATAATTTCATTCATTCTCACTCAGACAGCGTGATAGAACATTTCTGATACAGCTTTTACAATGATGGCCTAAAAATTAAGGATGGGGCTGAAAAGAGTAAAGAATTAAGCCTTTGAGTTAAACCATGGGGGATTTCTGGAATATTTACTTGCGTATTGGCTCATTGCTTAATCAGATGGCAGAAAGATTTTCACAGTATGAGTTCTTTTATCCTAATTTAAAAGACTATTAACCCAGAGTAAACTATATTCTAAAAGTTTTTTTTTCTCTAGGTGATTGACATTCCCTGGTTAGTCATTTCCTTAGCTACTAAACTTTTTATTTTTCTAGTTCATTATTTTATATATAACATCTTACAAGCGAACAGGGGCAGGTCACTGCCTTTAAGATAAAATATTTTATTCATCTGTGCTTTAAAGGTATGTTCGGTAGTCACCAAATTCTGTTTAACACAAATGTGAAACAAAATGTTTTGATTTTTCTTTACTATTAGCTATCAATTTTTTAACAGTACGGTGAAATATTTATCTTCAGTGACCATGTGAAAGTCATTATAGAGGACAGATTTAGGTTATGTTGTCCCACAGGGTAATGGAAAATATTACCAATTGGTCTTCCATTTAAAGAATATATTTCCATAAAAGCTCTGCTTAAAGGAAGAATCTGCGGACCCAGTTATGGATTAGTACTATTTTATCTTAAACTTGGATTTAGATTGAATAAAAATGTAACCTTAAAAAATGTCTAGAGGTACTCACCTTATGATTTGACATAAATGACATTTGCGGAGGTCTCCAAAATATTCACTGTACTTAATCAATGTGTCAAAAGACTTGGAGAGATTTTTTTCCTCTGCTAAGATGTAAAATATACCCTTAATAAATCTTAAGGCTATTTACCATGAAATGAAATGGTAATGGCATTTACAGATGTCTCCCTTCTATTTATATCCGATTTTGTGAATATTTATTGGGGAAATACATCCCAGAGGCTTCTTAGGTGCTTGTAGAGTATAAGTCATATAGAGAATTTTCAGTTTTGAAGTCGGTGTGACACATTCATATAATTTTAGGAAAAAAGGCATGTTAGAATCTTTACTCAAACACGATACAACATAAATCATCCAAGATATGATCACAGTATAAAAAAAAAATCTATACCCACAACATAATGTGCAATCGCTGACACCAGAGTAAATGGAATAAGAAAACAGAGTAAATAAAATAAGAAAATAGAGTAAATATAGCTATTCCTATGTTAAAGAATAGGACTTACGTGTCTCCTATTGTTTTATGCTAGGACTGAAAAATATGCATAAGTCCGTAATGCCCTGAAGAAGTGAAATCTGCTTAGCACTATTTTGCTGGAGTTAATGACTGCACAGTTGGGTCTATCCTTTAGTAACGCCAGCAGAGGATAAGACAGTCATTTCCCAGGGCCACTCTACAAGACGAATCACGTAGACGTTTGTGTTTTAACATTGCCAGAAAGAAATGCAGAAACCGAGAACAAACAAAGAATCAAGGACATATTGTACATTCATTCCACAAGTGAAAGTACTTCAGTCTCATCAGTTCATCTTTACTGTAGATTGGTCAGTCAGTCATTTTCTTCCATAGACTATGTGAGGGTTTCACGGACAATAGCCACAGGCAATATACACTGTTCAAACTTTAATAATAATAATAATAATAATAATTATTATTATTATTATTATTATTATTATTATTATTTTATATAGGCCCCAACATATATCCTGGTTTTGAAATGAGTAAATTGTGTTAATAATTCCTAAATATAAATATATAGGAAAACAGGGACACATAGCAGAAAGAAGGACATTACTTGGATGGATGGCACATACGGAAACAAAAATAAGCCTTATAGTGACTTTTTTTGTGAGATAAATATTTTAGTAATGTATTTTTGTAAATTGGGTGTAAACCATTCTGCAGTCTCTAGTAGCTGCTAGCATGTATATTGGTACAAGGGGCACCAAGAAAAGTATTTGGCTCCAATACTTAAGGGGGTATAGTCACACACCAGCATGCCATGAATATATAGTACGTGATTTGCTGGTGCTCCACTTGAGAGGCGTGCCCATTGCTCCCTGGCAGGCCCAATCTCCTGCTAAGCCCCTTTTATTTTAAAATAAAAAATATCTGGACATTTATGTGCTGGATACCTTGTATTCTGTAACATAAAATGAATGCGGCAAGAGTCATCTTTCTTTTAAACTGGAATGAATGATGAATATGTTCCCTTATTGTCATATGCACAAAAATATGCTGAATTAAAATCACACTGGAATAGAATTACAATTGTATAGAATCACACAGACATAAAATCACACTGACATAAAATCACACTGATGTATTATTACACTGGCCTAAAATTACACTGTCAAAAATTTGCAGTACACTGGTGTAGTATTACAAAACACTGGTAGAAGATCACGCTGACATAGAATCACACTCGCATAATATCACACTGGCATAGAATTACACTGATATAAAAATTACACTGGCAAAGAATTACAGTACACTGGTAGAGAAGTACAGTACAGTACACTGACATAGAATTACAGAGCAATAGCATAAAATCACTCTGTAATAGAATTACACTGACATAAAATTACACTGGCATATAATTCCAGTACACTGGTAAGGAATTCCAGTAAACTGGCAAAGAATTACAGTACAAATAGTACAGAAACTGACAAAACTACACTGGCATAGAACTAAAGTACACTGGCATAGAATTACAGAAAAATTACATAAAATGACACTGTAATAGAATTACATCGACATAAAATTACACTGGCATACTGTATATTTCCAGTACACTGGTAAGAAATTCCAGTACACTGACAAAGAATTACAGTACACTGTTATATAAATATGGCATACTTTAATAAAAATACAGAACACTGACAAAATTGCACTGTCATAGAAGTAACAGTACACTGGTATAGAATTACAGTACAGTACACTTGCGTATAATTACACTGACATAAAATTACACTGGCATAGAATTACACTACATTGGTATAGATTTAAAGTACACTTGCAAATAATTACAGTACACTAGTATATCATTACAGTATACTGATTTAGAATTACAGAACACTGATTAACTGGCATGGAACTACAGTAAACTGGCATAAAACTAAACTGGTATGGAATTACACTGAGGCTAGCAAAAGAGAGAAAAGAGACAGCAAATAAATTAAGGTAAACATGTCATATAAACACTTAGGGGTCTATTTAAAGAGATCAAGTGAATGGAGATAAAGTACCAGCCAATCAGCTCCTAACTACCATGTCACAGACGTGTTGAAAAATGGCACTTAGGAGCTGGTTGATTGGTACCATAGGTGTCTTTATAATGGGTGCAAGGTGTGCGGTGCACACGAGCCCCTGAGTCCAGGGGAACCCGCACCGCACACCCTGCACCCATAGTTAATAAAAACTTACCTCTCCGTAGATTCCGATGTGCTGCTCGCAACACCGGAATGGCACTGCAGAGCAGCAAAAAAATCACTGGGAAAATGGGGGCTGCCATTTTCCCGGTGACCTGCTCATGCGCAGAAAAGTTGACCCCAGGAAAATAGGCTCGACCGTCATTTTCCTGGAGACAATCGCATGCGCAGTAGATTCTGGCAAGAAACATGTAACTATTGAGAAGTAATTATCATCTGATTAAAGGCAACTGTTTTCAAGCTAGAGACTAAATGGTATTTATTAAGCAATGTGACGTGGTTCCGGAACCTTCAACTTTTGTTGGTTCCAAATCAACATGCCAATAGACTCACAGGACATTTGCTCAGAAGATAATAGAGTTGCTAAAATCTGTAATTAAGACTGTAATTTCTAATAAATAATTGTCTAATCCCAATTGTTGGTGTTACTGCTTATTTAAAGGGTATTGTGCTAAGAATAGAGACTCACCAGAACAAATGTATCCTCATACATCTATCCTGAATACGCCATGTGGCACAAGTGAGCCGCCCAGTCCCGTGCGACTCTGCTAGTGCCGGGTGTTTTTATAGCCCTTTTTTTCCCCCCTGAAAATGCATCTTAGTCACAATGTGATGGAGACTGCACTGATTCATTTGATATGTGACACTTCTATGTCTGTGTGCGGCTGAGTCTCTATACGGAGCAAAACGGAACTTGGCGCAGAAAAAAGTTGTGGCCGCTGCATCGTAGAGTTTTGCATACAGATTCAGACTAAACTTCATCAAATTACTCAGGACAGTTTCCTGGTGCATCCTAGTTGCATATTCGAGCGAAAAAGATGCGAAAAAGACGCCCAGCACTAGCAGAGTTGCGCGGGACCGGGCGCGCCAAGGGGGGCTGTTTGGCGTGGCTGCTGCAAGAATGTATGAGGATGCATCTCTACTTAGTGTTCAGTAACAGTTTCTATATATATATATATATATATATATATATATAAAGAGAGCTGAGAGCAATAAGAGATTGAGGGGCCCGTTCAACATTTCTTAAAGTAGATTTGTTTGTTTTTCACCTACTTTTGAAGGAATGAAATAACAGATCCATTTATTATAAAGGTAGAGCTTTCTCCTGCTTAATTTGTCACTCCCGATCCGGTCTGCCGCCCAGAAAGGTGTTGTATGAAGACCTTCTTTTATCAAACTCTGAAAGCAAAAAGTTTTCAGAATTTGATTGCGGGAACTTACACCATCTTCAGATGGCACGGGTTACCTGAGCTCTGCTCCTTACTATGGAAGGAAGGCCCTGGTTGTGTAGAGGGATCCATTCAGGGCAGCTGTCCCCGCAACGGGGCTATATTGAATTGCTCTGGTAGTTTAGTATGCACTGCGAAATGACCTGAGATGGATTCATAACTAACGGGGGGCTTTAGGGGCATATTGATGAATATTGCCCTGAGGGCTCTATTTATGCAGCTAATTTATAATCTATTTAAAGCTAATTTTATTTCACTGCTTTGGACCATTTATTAAAAGGTTCACATTGTAGAAAACAAATCTTTTCCCACTTACAATCAATTACCGCCATTTCCAATAAGTTATGGGTGCAGCAGCTTAACTGTATTTATCAAGCACCGGGAATCCTACCTTTCCACCACCAGGTAACATCATCTACGCATGGTATTATCAAGGTGAAGGCAATAGAAAATCAGTGACCCAATTTGGCTTTGCTGATTCACCGCTGGGTGAAAGAGCCTGGGCACTGAGGAGGCAGGTGTACTGATTACCTGGGCTTGGGCTTATTGGAGGGGCCCGTTGGATGCCCTGGTCAGCTGCTGATAGGGAATAATGTCCCCTTTTGCAGTGCGCAGCGTCGCAATAGTAATTTTTAATTTTTTGGGGGTATGGATAGCCACGCTTCCCAAATTTGGTGATGCCTACAGTACTCGAGCCTCATTTAGCTCTCAAAGACCCTGGGTTGAGCAACACACATGCGTGGACAGCTGACACGTATGCGGATTTCACATTAACAACAAAACAAATGGAGTGCTGTCTCAGGCAGATTAAAATTGGTAATAAGATTTATAAACGTCCTATCGACTGATGACAGCTTATGCTCCAAGGTCATAGTGCATAACCGTAAATGGAAACAATAGATGTGCGCTGACCCCCATGTTTTGATGATGGATTTGAATTCATCTTCGTGCATTGGTTATGGTTTTGGTTTTGCAAAACCACCCTCAAGTGTTTTGGATCTGAGTGGTTTTTTTTTTAGAAATTGATATAAAGTTTTTAAAAACAGCTAAAATCATGTCATTTTTGCAATCCAAAACAGGAAATTCAGATTTAAAATCAAAATTCAGAACCGCAAAAAGATCAGAAGCACGACTTGAATGTATCCGGAGAACCGAAGTGCACATCTCTAATCTAAACATTATATAACATAAATAATAATAATAATAATAATAATAATAATAATAATAATAATAATAATAATAAATAAAGACACAAGGCCTAAGTGGTGTGCAATTTGGTCAGCTTTATTCTTTAATGAACATGAATATAGTATGGTTTTGATAGAAAGAACGGGCAGATAATAAATGGAGCTACTTGACTTAACGCAAGTTTACTTCAAACATCTACATGGGCTAATTGCCCTAAGCACAATGGCAGAAAATTGAGAGGTCTCCGACTACCATACCAAATACACAGCCAAGGTCCACTCGGACAAGTGGGCCGCTGACCCCAGTAGGGTGAAATCAGCCTACCCTGTGTATTGAAGGAGAGTGCATCTCACCAGTGCAACAAGATGGACTGGACTGCCGTTCTTTCCCAATAACAGCACCAAAGCCAACAAAAAACATCCCCCCAAAAAAACGGAGGTAGGGTGGGGAATTCAGGAACAAGGAGGGAGATCACATGACAAACGCCTGCTATAAACCATTAAACACAAATTTCTCCCTACCGAACAGCTATAGTTGAAACTATGTGGCACCATGCCACAATCCTAACATAAAAACCAAAAGTATTGACATATTACACATAACATGACCCAGTCTTGAGGTTTATATGCCGCCAGGCTTAATTCAGCCCTCCGTTATTTATAATGAATTCAGTGATATAAAACAAATAATTATAAACCATATAATACACTAAACAACATTTGCAGAACAACTTTCTAAACTGTAACCAGCATTGGCAGTCCCATGCAATAAATAAGTGAACCTCAATTTCAGCTATGCATTAACCAACTGTTGTATGTTAATAATGGTTAGTAATGCCGGCAGTATGTTAGTTATCATATATTAGTCAGTGGCTGATCAGGATTAACATCCAATCCTGATCTCACAGAACCCTCGATCCCTAGGCTCTGGATGGCTCAGACAATGTGAAAGCACTATGTAGGATGGTGAGAATTGCTGTGCATAATAAGCAAGTCACTCTCTCACACTTCCCTGGCTGAACTGATTTGTATAATTAGTCGTATCTTACCTAGAAAGTCAGTAAACATCTCTTTTCTCAGAAAAGAAAACATTTTTAAACTCATTATCACTGTGCTCCTATAGTCCTGTAAAACTCTTCTCCAGCAATTTAGTGAATTAAACAAGTAAATAAAGTGATTTGCTAGTATCTATGTATGGTACTTATAAATGTTTATACGGGATGCAGTCGGCATACCAACAGTCTGGATGCCGACGGGTCACAATACTAACAGTGGCATCTCGACTGTCAGAATATCGTCAGATTACAGAGGTAAGTATTAGGGTTAGGGGGAGGATTAGGCACTAGGGGAAGAGTTAGGGGTAGGCTGTGGAATGGGAGGGTTAGATTTTTGCTGCAGGACAGGAGGGTTAGGCTGCAGGAGGGGTGGGTTAGGTTTGGGCTGTGGGATGGGAGGGTTAGGCTGCAGGAGGGGAGGGTTTGGGTTAGGCTGCGGGATGGGAGGGTCAGGCTGCAGGAGGGGAGGGTTAGGCTGCGAGAGGGGAGGTTTAAGGTTAGGCTGCAGGAGTGGAGGGTTAGGCTGTGGGATGGGAGGGTTAGGCTCAAGGAGGGGAGGGTTAGGGTTAGGTTGCGGGAGGGGAGGTTTAAGGTTAGGCTTCAGGAGGGGAGGGTTAGGGTTAGGCTGTGCGATGGGAGGGTAAGGGTTAGGCTTCAGGAGGGGAGGGTTAGGGTTAGGCTGTAGGAGGGGAGGGTTAGGCAGCGGGATGGAGGGTTAGGCTGCAGGAGGGGAGGGTTAGGGTTAGGCTGTGGGATGGGAGGGTTAGGTTCAAGGAGGGGAGGGTTAGGCTGCGGGAGGGGAGGTTTAATGTTAAGCTTCAGGAGGGGAGGGTTAGGCTGTGGGATGGGAGGGTAAGGGTTAGGCTTCAGGAGGGGAGGGTTAGGCTGTAGGAGGGGAGGGTTAGGCTTAGGCTGCAGGAGGGGAGGGTTAGGCTTAGGCTGCAGGAGGGGAGAGTAAGGGTTAGGCTGTAGGAGGGGAAAGTTAGGGTTAGGCTGCGGAATGGGAGGATTAGGTTTAGGCTGTGGGAGGGGTGGGTTAGGGTTAGGCTGTGGGATGGGAGGGTTAGGCTGCAGGAGGGGAGGGTTAGGGTTAGGCTGTGGGATGGGAGGGTTAGGTTCAAGGAGGGGAGGGTTAGGCTGCGGGAGGGGAGGTTTAATGTTAAGCTTCAGGAGGGGAGGGTTAGGCTGTGGGATGGGAGGGTAAGGGTTAGGCTTCAGGAGGGGAGGGTTAGACTGTAGGAGGGGAGGGTTAGGCTTAGGCTGCAGGAGGGGAGGGTTAGGCTTAGGCTGCAGGAGGGGAGAGTAAGGGTTAGGCTGTAGGAGGGGAAAGTTAGGGTTAGGCTGCGGAATGGGAGGATTAGGTTTTGGCTGTGGGAGGGGTGGGTTAGGGTTAGGCTGTGGGATGGGAGGGTTAGGCTGCAGGAGGGGAGGGTTAGGCTGCGGGAGGGGAGGTTTAAGGTAAGGCTGCGGGAGGGGAGGGTTAGGCTGTAGGAGGGGAGGGTTAGGGTTAGGCTGTGTGAGGGGAGGTTTAAGGTTAAGCTGCAGGAGGGAAGGGTTAGGGTTAGGCTGTAGGAGGGGAGGGTTAGGGTTAGGCTGCGGGATGGGAGGCTTAGGTTTAGGCTGCGGGAGGGTTGGGTTAGGGTTAGGCTGTAGGAGGGGAGGGTTAGGATTAGGCTGCGGGACGGGAGGATTAGGTTTAGGCTGCGGGAGGGTTGTGTTAGGGTTAGGCTGTAGGAGGGGAGGGTTAGGATTAGGCTGCAGGACGGGAGAATTAGGTTTAGGCTGTGGGAGGGGTGGGTTAGGGTTAGGGTAAGGGTTATATTACTTACAGAAATGTGCCGGGATCCTGTACCCAACCCATTTATACTTTACATTCCAAGAGACAACTTTCATGTTCATGGATTTTCTTGATGATTGTTTTCAATTCTTACAGCCCAATATCATCTACACAAGTTATGGCAGCCTTAAGGCTGACACAGGAAAACTGTTTATCAGTTTAAAAAGGGATTAATAGACACCTCTTATAGCTAATTTTTTTTTACATTTACTGGATTGTTCCACGTTAAAAGCTGTAATAATATAATATGTTGGGATTGTTCTTTTTTGTATACCTAATATGTATATTTTGGAGAAGAGTAATCTTTTCTTCAGCGCTATGTATATATAGTAACATTGTTTCACTGTGTGCCAGGCAGTTAAATAACAATGGTTTCACCTCCAGATGCTTAAAAGAACAGCTACGCCATACAACAGAGCGTCCATCTCATTTAGTTCAGCAAATCCTCCCAAGCTAGATATATCTTTTATTTAATTTAATCCTTAAGCCTTGCAGTTGTTAGTGTTTATAGCATGATGCTTTCCTGCAGAAAAAGTGGGCTAGCTTTACAAAATTAACTTTATGCAATGGAAAAATGTTTACAACTCCCCCCCTCCCCAAAATTAATTTATATGAATATGAAATACTAGAAAGCAGAGCCATTAAGACAGCCATGAGTCCTGGGCACTGAAGGGGACATCATAGTGGTGACACCCCCCTGCAAATTACTGTGCGTGGTGCCTCGGTTTGCCAATGGGAACAAATTTGTCCCCTTTGGTAGCTGGTCTGGTCCCTGCCGAGCCCTTCTAATAGACCCGGGTTCGGATAATTAGTACCCCCTCTTGGTGTTAGAAAAGGATCAGTTTTTAAAGTTTAGAGAAAACATTTTTCATTGGGATAAGAGAGCTTTCTGGACTTAAATAAGTGAGCTTTTATTGCCTGAAGACAGTAAGGACTAGGAGTGGTACTTGTAAGAAGTTACTATGTAAGTTTTTGAGCAGGCAATGGCTGCTCAGATTATTTTGGAAATCATAGTAAAGCCAAACTTTCTGTCTGATGCCTCATATACACATGATTTCTGCATAATAAAGTGCTTACACAATATTTGAAGCATTTAAATAAACCTTTAAGGGCGTGATATGCTGGCTAATGTGCTGGCATTGTTCTACTGCAGACTGTTGGATGAGGAACACTCTGCGTTGTCACTGATCTGCAGAGCAGCAGAGCCGGCGGTCTCTGGATGAGGAACACTCTGCGCTGTCTCAGATCCGCAGACCAGCAGAGCCGGCGGTCTCTAGGCCTGACCACCAACATGCGCTGCTGCGCATGTGCGCCCTGTTGGCGCTTATTTTATCCCTGGCATTCCAGGAGGCGTGCCTTCTGAAACTCCCAGCCATGAGAGCCATACAGAGCCCTACAGAATACCCACCATAACCACCGGGACATACACCATACGCTCCAGGCTGCTCTAGAATTGTTTTTGTACCTGATCATGCCGGTGTCTCAATGCCAGCTTGTTGTTCTTCATGGTTAAACAAACTTGAAACCTGGTTAAGCTGCACAACTCACTTAACATCCTGTACACCCAGGGCCTAGTGTACTGTATGTGCCTATATACACATATTTACATCATACCATCTACAGTGTCCTTCCCTGGTCACTCTGCCAATAGCTCACGTGCCCAGGCGCATTCCGCTATACTCTGCTAATACAGACTACCTACTGAAAACAAAGGGCCTGATTCTGAGCAGACGGCAATAACAAATGTGGACAGATCACGTGGCTATCCGTAAACTTTGCATGCACGGCCGGTTTAACATTTGTATTTAGTTGGCTCTTTAGATTCATCAGCCAAAGTCGGCAGTCATCAGCGGCTCTGACAAACCACTGAAAAGTAAATCTAATGCTTCATCTCAAACAGGATCAGGAAACATGGCAATAAGGGCCTGATTCAGAGCCGCTCGTAAGCGGCCGCTCGTTCGCTCCGAGCGATGTTTGCCCAACTGCGCATGTGTACAGATCGTAATACGCATGCGCGAACCAGTCAGTGCTGCCGAAAATCGTTTGTTCGCTAAATAGCGAATGCCTGCTATTTTGAGTGACAGAATGAGGCGTATGTGGGTGGTAACAGGGGAAGGTGCTTGAAAACGGGGAGTGGAGATCCGAACGCAGGCATGCTTAAAGGTCAAACGGGCGTTTTAAGGCAGCGTTATTGACCACGTCACTGGGATATTTTATAGTCAGAACTGCTTGCAAGATTGTGGTAGCAAAAACCAACCACAAGAATAGCGAGCAGTTCATACGCTGGTCGATGTACTCGATTAATCTAATAAATAGCGGACATGACGTAGGATGCGAGCGGCCAGGGGGCGTATTTTTTCAAAAAACGACCGCAAGTTTTGTTCGCTCGTTCAGACATAGAGGCGTGAACAGACCGCAAAGAGCGAACGGTTCATTTGAATAGCCACCCCTATTTTCTGGACGAGCGACCGCAAATAGCGTCCGGCTCTGAATCAGGCCCTAAGTTCGGTGTGCTCCAGTGGTCTCCACAGTCGCCAAATCTCCCCTATGGGATATGATGCAAAGGATGAATGTGCAAACCTGCAGCAACTGTGTGATGCTATCATGTTACAGTGGACCAGAAGCTCTATGGAATCCTCCAGCAATTTGTTGTAGAATTCAGGCTTTTGGCGCCAGCTTCTCTTTTATTGTAAAATGTGAGAGACAAATAAATGCACTGCTCGGAACCATTTGATATTCCTTAACACTGTATGTTTGTATTTATTATAGAGTAAACTAGTGGAAGCTATCAGCATAATATGAGCTCACTGCACTATTGTGACTTTAGCTCGTAGATTAGTCTCTCGGTAACTGTTGAATTATTTGATTTTGGGTTCACGCTCCACCATCAAGTGACTGTGCCCTGGCATAAACTTCTAACATCCTAATCAGTTGAATCTGACTGCTGATCTATGGAGTGACATATTAAATGTGACTTAAGCCCCTCACACTTTTATACAAAGGTGATAGCTAGCAGTTCATATTTTCACATTATAAAACTGATGGAGATTATGTTTCCTCCTTCTGCTCCTAACTGCTGGCAGTAATTGCAGATGTTTAATGTTACACTGATCAAGGGCAATAAGATCAGAATTCACACTCGAGAGGTTACAGTGGAAGTCAAGTTTAATTTGCTAGTCTAAAGCATGGAAATGACTTGCTGTTTGATAGCAGTATGTGGCACCTTTGTACCTTATCATAAAACAGGGTCTTGTGTTCCGCTGTATATCAGATCGAAACGAAATATCACTCCAAGCGCTTAATATATTTGAAACAGGAGTATAATTGAAAATGAATCTGAATTATTATTTTTTTTCATTCCTCAGAATAACTGTTATTGTCAACTTTTGGAAAAATACAAGAGAAAACTTGTAAGAGCTTTAAACACTTTCAAAATAAATTTGATAGATGATGTTTACCGATGTTTCAGCCTCCCTGCAGAGCTGATTTGCTGTTGCTGAAATGAGCCCCCTTGTTTTCTGGCAAGTCACCTTATCCAGCTGGCATTTAACATACATTTTTGAGCTGAGCAAATGGTTTAAAAACATAGACAAGTAATATTTGGATCAAATACATAAACACAGGGAACATTTTCCTTAAGTTAAAAATAGTCCAGTTGGGGTGAAAATTGAAGACGGTGATGACAATAAGTGAGGGGCTGTGGATATTGGTGTTAGAGATCTGTCTTTCCTAAAATAAAATAATATACAGTATACATCCTTCTAGTTAAAATTTTCATCCACAAAATCACCAGTTGATACAGATGACCTGAAAGGCAAAAATATTAAAAATTATCATCTAAGTGGCCTTAAAAAGGGAAGAAGATTGTTTCTGGCTCCATGCTGCTAGCCATAGAGGGAACCTAGTCCTATCATACATGTTTGGAACTGCTAATAGCCCTGAATTTTCTCCATGGAAGATAGTGAAACAGTAGATTGATGTTCTAGCGACACATTCATGATAAATGATTATAGTTTAACATGTACCGTATGAGTTAGGAAACTACTCAGTGATGACGGGATTGAGTATATAATGTTTTCTTAAATAACCACAGCTGCAAAATTTTATGTCAGACATGAGCAATCTACTGCTTTTCCTTTTCAACTCTCCTCAACTCTATAGCTCATCCCTATAGATACTGGCATTTTATGCACATTAAAGTGAGCACACTCCTCACATGATGGTCTCCGTTTCACCCACACCACCAAGCCTGGAAGCAGAAAAGGTGGAGGAACTGGACTCTTCTTTTACACAGTTTCATCAGTTGTTCTATCACTTACAGTATGTTCCCATATTTTAAAGTCCATACCATCTGGATTTTCAACCTCTTCTATAAAGCTAGGTACATATACGATGGTGCAACCAAGCAATGCGGCGATGTGATGTAACAGTACATTGTGTCGCCGTACACACTACATGATCCAACGTACTATGGCGAGATGTATCGTTACATGCTACAAGTAACAAAACCGTTTCGGACATGGAATCGTCCCATCTGATGTGCAGCACAGCAGATGGGACGAATCAATGAACAATGGCAGCGAATGACGGATTGGGCATACACTCTATACAATGTGTATGATACACGATCTGCCTCAGAACGATATTTTCGATGAGAGATCATATAGTGTGTACCCAGCTTGAGTTGTTGGGATTTATCATTCTTTGACCACGACCATACCAACATATCCATGAAAATGTATCTGCTGAGCTTTCTCATTTCTTATCCTTTGATATCCTTTAGATCAGGAGTTTTCAGCTCCAATCCTTAAGTGCCACCAACAGGTCATGTTTTTTTGATTTCTTTAATCATGCACAGGTGAGTTAATCTATTTTGCTGGGTCAGTTCAGTATTTATCTCACCTGCTTCCACAGATAGATATCCTCAAAACATTACCTGTTGGGAAAACATGACAGTTGAGGTTGTAAACCACTGACTTAGGTCATCTTAGGTGATTTTCACCTTTGTGGTTTTAGGAGGTGAGTTTAGCAAGTGTAAAGCTGCAAAGATGTTCCCATATAGCTAGTGAGACACCAGCAAAGCAGAAGTACTATTGGTGGGAAAGTCTGGACAAACCACTGCCGTTGGAGCCGGTTGAGAAACTTTAGGTACTAGCATAGTGTGACACCGTTGCTGGCACTCTGCAGATGCAAGTTACATATAAGTATGCCATTACTGTTGACGCTTACAACATATTCCAGTCATAAATATACTGTAGAAGGACTTATTTAATAAGTATTCTGTTTGATATCCTCTTATTAAATGTAACCCATCATATAATAACTTCAAGCAAATTGCAAATGTTGCAGTAGCTGTCTTTTGTATAGAGACACCCATCGCTGGCTTCTCAGATCCACTGCTCGCATACAAAGACCCAACATTGGAAGAACATCAGTTGCACCATCAGACCTCTCAGCAGCCTTATGATTGCTCCGAATGTTCATCTTAATTAAGCTGCCAGGGCCAGTGATACTGTATCAGAAGATGCAGTTGCTGACTGCCTCACCTCCCCCCAAAATTGTTGCATCACTCCTGCAAACATTTGTTGACTATCAATCATCCTGCATCCTAACCCACACTACAATCAGTGCGGAAAGACCATCGGTTACCAAGTATTCATGTCTAAATAATATAAATCCTAGATATACTGTAGATACATGGCCCTCAAGAGCAAAGGTGTCCAGCTACTCATAACAGTTCATCAATATTTGCATTGCTTTACTCTACCATGAATTTTATGATAAGAAGGTTATTCCCTATTACCTTGCTATAGTACCTCTCAGTGAAATTCTTGAAGAGCTGAACTTCATGAAAATACCTGCTGACACTATAGATTGCTATTTGCAGTCAAGCAATTAATGTCAATGACACAACGGGCCAAACCTGCCACGTTGCCAGAACATAGAATGATAGGGCCAGTGTCAAATTTTACCATATACATAGGTTAGGAGCCCAGCAGTGGGATATCTTCTGGTATCACTGGGACCTGGAATTATGGTCACAAGATGATATCACACATGTCGGTAATGGTCATCTCCCAACTGAACTAACCAACGTGTCTGATAATGTATGAGTTGATTTTGATTGGATTATTATTAGCTTATTTTGTAACTATACAACATTGGACGAATTGGCTGATATCAGCTGCAATAATGCTTTTATCTAGCATGTTGAACTAATGCATGGACTTCACAATTGATGAGTATGCACTTTCTGTCCTCAGTTGCATCTAGTCTTTCCTCAGACATCATTATCAGCATCACATAAGCCACTGTTCCTTGGGAAACATCAGCTGTTGAGCAGTTTCATTCATTGAAGCTGTAGTTGACCACCTTCCTATGAGGGACCACGCTCCTCAGAGGGACAAGACTGGTCCTGTGTGCTGGTTCATTATGAATGACTAACTATGCATTCCTTCCTATAATCACATTTTATTGCAAAACTGTGAGTCTTGGCCTAGCCGCTCATTCTACTAATATTTGTCTCCTAAGCCAAATGTAGCCATCACCCCTGCTTTAATTTGGCAAAAATTAGCATAACATGCTGGTACTACAAATGTGCTAAATTAAATTACTCTTTCTGTCACTTACACAATGAATTCTGCAGCTTTACTCAGGGAATGGTTTTCAAAAATATACTTAAGACTTCTGTATGTTTCACCTATTTTGTGTCTGATCTTCTACAGTTAAACATTTGTAAGGCACTTGAATCTAAAATATATGAGGCTTTGATCATAAAATATATTAAAAAAGCAAATAAAATTTAGGAGATGAGTAAGTGCTTTTTTTTTTTTTAAAAATGTCAACATTCAGCAAATTTATTTAAAGTATTTTAACATTTTGCAATTCCTTTTTCCAACAGGTAGATATACTGTACACTTTGAAAAAAAATTGCTGCCAATATCCTTCTGCTGCATTGCATCCAGTGCAAATCTTAACCGTAATTAAAAATAAATGCTATGAAAGCCATCCACATTTTCACGTGTCCAGATAGCATAATTTCTTCCCGACCCAATCTCCCCCTCTGTGCTTGCACATTCACTTTAGGAAGAATAAAGTGGAGAGGTTAAAATTTCAATTAAGCAATTAAATGATCTGGAAAAATTTAAATTGCAGGGTATATTGCCCACTCTAGTAACAATAACTATCCCTGTTAACTATACACTGTTATCCATCAAACTCACTTCAATTAACTCTCATCATCTCTCAAAACTTTTCTTTTTACTGTTAAACTAAATAGAGGAAAAAAAGGTTTCAAGAGAGGGATTTATTGTATTTCTAGTCAGTTAATTTATTTCAGAGACTGCTGAGAAGATTACAAAAATAAAATAAAATACATAACAATATCTTGCAAATAAATTTGAAAAGTAGACAAGCTAATGGTATGAAACCATGAACAAATGTAAGTTTTGTCAACTGCATGCAACATTATGTTTCTAGTATCTTGATAATAACACCTGCATCGATATCTCCTATCAACTGTTTCCAAGGTTTACCAGATTATAGCTGAACCTCTTCGCTAAAACAAAGCTGTGAGAATAGAAACAGATAAATAAGAGAAAACAAGATTGGGAATGATGTAGGCGGATTTTTTGGCAATAGGCTTGTAACAGAGGGAAGACTTGGCAGCAATCATTCCTTTACAGTGAATCGTCCAATCGGCCATTTTGAATAAAAAATAATAATAATAATAATAATAATATTAACAACAATAATAATGATGTGTTCATTATTATTATTATTATTAATAAGAATTATTACAATTATTATTAACAATAACACTAATAATACTATATTTCCTAATGTATTCTATCAGCATTGCAATTTTCAAGGGTTGTGACATTCAGAATTAAATAGGCACCAGATACAGTAGTTTGTTGGTGGCACCTAACAAAGTACCACTGTCCTAATACAGAGGCATCCTGTCCACAGTGAGAATTCAGCACTATATCTTGGTAATGGCCAATGTCTTTTTAAGGCTACATTTGTAATTTTACCACTCCCCTATAATAAGTTTAATAATAATTGCAGTAGTAGTTATTACATAACTAGGGTGGTGCGACATGTGCCATGGCAAAGGGCACCGCAGGGCAGGGGGCGTTCTTTGGGCCTGTCAATTTTCTTTTTATAATCTTTCTCACTTGTAGCTTCCTCTTCTTTTATCCCCGGCATCTCCTGGCTGACTCCCTCTCCATCTGGCCACCTCCCTAAGCTCCTTCAGTCACATCCTCTTTTATTTAACACGCACATTTCAAAATATTGTCATACCCGGGACTTCACCCTATCACCTCTCACTTGGCAGTCAGACACGTTACACATTGAACTATCTGCCCCACAATTCCTGATGGCAGCCCTGAACACAGCCATCAATTTTTGACCTAGCTGTTATCAGCACACCTTGAGTACCCTTGCTGGTGAGTTCAGCTGCGCAGGGTGCAAACACGGATCTCCCTGCCATTGATATTTGCTGCATATGCACTACAAGTAGCACTCTTTTTATACTTTCAGTCGTTGATCTATACTGCCGGCTCCAAGCTTGAGCACGGCTGCTCCTATGGATAAATCCTGCTGCAGGTGCAGCTTCACCAGTGCTCTCCTACATCTAGAGCTTTTGAGTTATACTGCATAATTATTGTGTATCATCAATGCAGTCATTGGATTCACACTATATTTGGCAGTGATACTTGGATAACAGTGGTACAACGGGGTTGGTAACCCTTCATTATCATATGGGACAAATCAGATTTGCCATGGCCCTTCCCCATGAGGCCATGCCCCTTTTTCGGGCACACGTCTTATGTCTCTAATGCTAATGCTTTTTCTGGCACAGGGCACCAAAAAGTCTAGTTATGGCTCTGACCTTATAGGATAGACTGTATTACTTTATTGTTCCTCTGAAGCTGCTCATACATGAAGAGTAAGAGTAAAACACAATATAAATCTCTACAGGCAATATATAACTAGCATATTAGAGACATCAGCACTCAGCATACTGTTCCATAACCAGCAATTTCCAGCATATCATGTCATAAGATGTCTGTGGAGGAGAACTCTCCTTTAGGTTTAAGACAGAAGATGTAATTTACTAGCATGGTGTAAGTGTTGAAATGCTCAATAAACCCGATGAAACTAATCAGCAATTAGCTTTGATTGATGTAGTTCAGCAAACTAATTAAAGCAAATTTATGAATGAATGGTTATTGGTTTGTAAATCACCTCCCGTATGATTACTAATTTATTAATATATGCACAGCATGTATAGGAAGATCTATTATTTGCAACATACATTTTAAATGGATTTATATAAGATATTTACATCCAAATAAGCGTCTTGGAGGGAGA
This sequence comes from Taudactylus pleione, assembly GCA_031769625.1. Classification (NCBI taxonomy): domain Eukaryota; kingdom Metazoa; phylum Chordata; class Amphibia; order Anura; family Myobatrachidae; genus Taudactylus; species Taudactylus pleione. Next base: position 2,912,284 of record JAUIMM010000314.1, on the reverse strand, counting down.
TTGTCATTTAGACATGTACACCAATTCTTTGTATTCTTTGTGTATTTTTATTGGATCATAACTATTTGTAGGTCCCTTTCAAAAACAATGTTAAGCCCCATGTATTGCCCAGATGGTGAAAAACCCACATAAACTCATGGGTCTTTGACAGGGAAGATGGAACCCCTCAGCTGTGGGTCTCATACTGTAGTAACTGCATGCTTTATACCCATGATACCTACAACCTTGTTCTCATATTTGTCACTCGTTCTTCTTTTAATTACATGTATAACTAACTTATTTTTATTCATGTACAGATACAAATATAAATTGCTAAAACAAAATCAAGGATAAAGTACTTTTCTATATCTTACATTTGGTGCTTAAATAATTTTCTTAAAAAAAAAAAAATATATATATATATATATATATATATATGCAAAACAAAAAGTGAAAGACAAGCGCCTCATAGCGTGATATGTTTATCCAATTATGCATGCACCATGAACACTTTGAACACTTAGTATGCGTACCGTAATGTGCTAAAATGCCAGCACGTATTGTATAATCCTCAGGATTTCTGTATCTCCCTCTTGGATTATTAAATGGTCCAATTCTTACTCCACAGTCATTATTGTGTATAGGGGAGAAAGAATACTCTCATAGTGTATTACCAGAGACAATTTATTACAACATAAAATGGACACACACATAAAAATGCATAATTACATAAAAGGAGTTCAAAGAAGGCTTATCTGAGAAAGTCACAGCATCAGCTGACAGAGGTCCCCGCTTCCTCAACGCGTATTGTCTCTTACACCGTTTAGGTAGGACTTCGTCCTTTTATATATATAAAAAAAATAAAAAAATAAAATTGACTATTTCCCAAACAAGACAATACCACCTATAGTGCTGAACAAACTCCTTAACTAGTAGTAATATTTATGATAATAATAATAATTATTATTATAATAACAACAATAATATTTATAATATATTAATATAATACCCACAATAAAAACACCATTGTGAAAATTTGTATATGGCCCAAACATTTAATGTCTGTTTCAGCCTTTTGACTTAAACTGTTCCTTAACTTATCCTGCTTTTTTTATTTCAGTGCATTATACATAGAGAGCAGTCCTAGTTGTCTTTGTATGCAATCAGTATTTTTTTGTCCAATAGTTTCCTTTTAATTTTCTGGACCCTATACTGTAAATCCTCAAAACTTTAAATAAAATAAGTATTCAATACCTGTTCAATTATTGAGAGCAATTGAGCAGATTTGGTGGGGTGATGAGGGGGGTATTTTGTAATTACATTATTCTATTTTTGGGGGGAATTACATTCTATGTTTTTTGTTTAGTCAGTTAAATATAAAACTGAAAAAAATCACAATATATCTGCATTATTAAAGAAATATCAAAATTAGATGAGTTATTACAGTAGAGGATATCATCATTTTTTCTTACATAGGGAGGTAAACTGAATATTTATGTGGTGATAAGGTGTTTTTTTTCCCTTCCCCACTTTCCATATATAATTTTTATGAATTAAATTACATTTATACAACCATGTAACCAAAAGAAATCCCTTTTAAGAGTTTTCTCTTTATGCCTACTGAAAAAAAGGAAAATTCACTTAGGTAGATTAAAACAAACAAAAAAGATTTGCATTGACAATAAACAGTGCAAAAATGTGAAGAGCGGAGGGGACTCCTTAAGTCACTATATCACAGACCGCAGCAGTAGGTGGCAGGTTTATTAAAACACATCATGAAGCACATTAGCAATGGAAAGTAAAAGGTAAGTTAAAAATTAAGAGGGATGGTTCCTAATTTTTAATGAATTTTCACTACAGTGTAGTTTTCTATTATAGTGCATCACTGTTACTGTTATCACTGACAATAATTAATATAGTAAATTAATGTAAAGTAATCATTTGTCAGTCTAGGATGTGTAACTGCTCAATATTGTCTATTTCTGGTATATGTTAATTTATTAAGAAGTCTTGGGTTATGGAGGTACATAATCATACCTCCCAACATTTCAATGTTGGAAGGAGGGAAAGGTCGCGCGCAGCCAAAAAGGGAGTGTGGCCTAAGTAAAAAAGGGGTGGAGCCTTTTAAAAATGGGCGGAGCCTCGCTGCTTTACCCGTTTTCGTCACTTTGGGGCGTGCCCAGCACTCTCCAAGAGTCTGGGCAGCCCCCAGACAGTCTGTTCACACGAGAACAGATGTCGTGCGCATGCGCGCGGCATCTGTTCTCCTCCTGCACACCCGCTGCTCTGCTGCTATGTGCTCTCCCCGACTTCCCCCCCACCGCGGGACACTGCGGCCCGTAGGCGGGACAGCGGGACAGTCCCATAAAAACGAGACTGTCCCGCTGAATGCGGGACAGTTGGGAGGTATGCATAATGGATCCAACTACTGTATGTTTTCTTCAATTACGTGCTAAAGTATGACAAAATTAAAGCATACTGTAGATATTTTACATTGCCTCTTGTATCTTTATGTACTATTCCTGAGCAGGGATGTAGGGGCGTACCTATAATGGGTGCAGGGTGTGCGGGGAACATGGGCTCCTGGGTCCAGAGGGGGCCCGCACCGCACACCCTGCACCCATAATATTACTTACCTCTCCGGAGTCCCACGTCGGCGCGGGTGTCCGGCGCTGTAAAATGACTGGAAAATGGCCACGGCGGCCATTTTTCCGTTGTTTGCACATGCACAGTACAGGGAAAATGGCCACCGCGGCCATTTTCCCGGTGACCTGTGCAGAAACTATAGACTTTGGGCACACTCTAGTGCCCAGGGTCTATAACTCCGGCGCTGGGCACGCACAACTCAGTGCGCTGCCGGCCGCCGGGCGGAGAGGAGGGGGCCCGTGTCGGAGACTGCACACGGGCCCCTTCCTCTCTAGAATTGCCCCTGTAGGGGCGCCAAAGATAGGGAGGGAGTGGGTGGCCAGGGCTTGTTATAAGGGCCCGGTCAGGGCCCAGGTCCCCCCCCATAACACTTCTTACCTGTCAGTGACAGCAGCCTCTCAACCCAGCCCTGCACATGCTGTTGTGTGCCAGACTGCGGAGGATTCAGGAAGGCTGCTGCCGCTGAACAGTGCCTGCTGTGCCTGCTGCTGCCTGCCTCTCTGTGCCTGCTGTGTGTGAGGAAGCGATCATACTGATCACAACCCCAGGAACTGCCCATGGCTGAAGATAAGTGGCATCCCCCTGTGCGCCACTTCTTTGTTGGGGTCGTGGTCACATCTTCACTATTTGGCCATGCCCCCTCCAGAATCTGGGCCTGTTCCCGCTCTCTACAGCCCTGTTCCTAAGTGCAAATTAGCTAGTTATGTGTAAATCATTTACTTTAGTAGCATTTATTTATATATCACAAGACTGCTCTGCAGTGCTTTACAATAGGGCACAAACAGCAATAAGACAAGACTTTGGATTAACAAGCAAAGGGAAGTCGGAGTTTGATGCATATTGTTAATATATTATATCTTGGTTTGGCCACATTGCAATGGGGATGTGGCTGTACCAGTGAGGCTATAGGATCCAGTCACACAGCAATGATGGTTTGGATTTGAATAAATTTGTGTGAAATGTGAAGAGGTAATTGGGTTGAATGGAGGCAATGGAGGTTAAGAGAGTGATGCTTGATGGATTAGAGGCTTGGGGAAAGTTTTTTCTACAACGGAGGCACATAGTGGATGCCACCCCAAAAAAGTTCTGTAACTGGTAGTGAGAGCAAGTAATGAGTGCGGATGTCATTGACACTGTCTTACCCAGTAACTGTGGAGGCAGGACAGGATCTTCTGTTTGACTCTTGACCGCCATGCACATCTACGTAGTGTTCAGTTGCAGGCAACTAGCTGGCCCAAAACATTAAAATTTAACTGGCCTGTGGGCAACCGCCAACCTTCCTCCAGCACAGCCTTGGGGGAGATCAATCACCTGTGTTGCCCCTTCAGGATCCACCCCTAGCTGTAACCCTGAATATCTAGATTTTGAAACTGGAACAATTCATTTATTTTTTTGCATCTACGTTCAGCAGTGCACTTGCGTGCATTGCTTAATCAGGCCCCTGGTGCTCTAAGACTGGCAGCTTGGTGCGTCGGCGGAAATAGTGTATGAAGACACATCTGTATTATACAATTCCTCCTTTGAACAATAAAATAATTGATTGAAATTCTTACATATTATAATTTACTTTTTTCATTCTGACAATATTCGAAGGGGAAACATACATAAATAGATGACAAAGACGGTACACCAAGACTTCCACGTTTGAAGGAAGAGCATGCCATTATGTATCGATTTTTTTGAGCTGACACAAATCCTTTATACTGCAATGATGCAAGGATTACCTTATCTGCTTGTATACTAAAAGGATATTGTATTATTATAGTGCCTCAAAAATTCAAGCTGCTTTACATATCTTTTATACTAACATTTTACTCTCGAAAGAATTTGCATTAAGATCTTTGAGAAATCTGGAATTGAAATGAGCAGGTGTTCAGTATACAATGATCTATTCTCAATGATTAATGTATAAAAGTCTGATATTAAAAATCCCCCGACAATATTAGGCATTTAACCTTGAACCAGAATATAAAATCTCAATATTTATTTATTTTTACTGAGACTGATTTATAAATGACATTTTTAAATTCATTTGGTATTACTGATTCTGTCGTGTAGTATATTTTCCACTTTAAATGCTAAACAGGTACAAGAACTTGTGTATACAAATAGCTTGTTTCAATGGACATGAAAATGAAGTGATATACCTCTTTTAGACAACAATGGAGATGCAATAAGTGATTACAAGTAGGGAAGAAAACAGTGGCTATCTGTTTCCCTGCCCATGTAGATTAATTTGACCAAGATGTGAAACGAGAGATGTGCGAAATTTCCCTGGGGGACGATTTGGTTAATAGTTCTATTTTCTACAAATCGAGTCACAAATCTTTTATTAATGGTTCAAATAAAAAAAAGTAATTTAAAAAAATAGTTTTAGAAGCTATAAAAACATATTTATAACCTAAAGTAATTACATTTAATGTCTGTGACATTTATGCAGAGTGTTGCAAAAAAATAATGTTTTAAAAATAATTGTATTCAAAAACAACATTTAAAAAAGACAATTTGTTTTGATTGATCTCTATGTATCATGCATTTTTGTCATGAATCGGGGTCCTAGCCCCACTTACCGCACTGTCTGCATTATCTTAGTGTGCATGCCCAGCTTAAGAACAAAAGGAAGGGACACAGCAAGTTTTAGAGTTTTATATGACAATTTCTTGTGTCTGTGTATGAGTTGCATACTGGGAGGCCTTCAGGGGCAGAACTATGGGAGACAATGGAGGCGCCTGCCGCCAGGCTCCAGCTCTGAAGGGGCACCTCCTCCATTGTCCACAACATATTCACCCCACTTATTGCTGTAACTATGTATCCGGAGTGTACCATCATGGCCACCCAATACATGGCACCCATTCCCGGCACCATACACTAGTGGAGAGCTCCATGTCAGACCATCAGCTGCTGTCTTCGTCTATCTATAGCCTGTCTGCATGCGAATTGCTATATTACAGTATCAGCATCTGTGACACCAAATTAGAACTTGCCTCCGTGCGTCTGGGATGAACTTACACCACAGGAGGCCTTTATAATAATATGGCAGGGCTCAGCCAACCAGCAAGTCTCAGCTCAATGGCAATACTGGTTGGCAGCTGAAGGGTTCTCCTACCACTTGCCATACAAGTGTAGTGAGCCAGTTTGCATGTGTGACCACTGCACTGTAATCCCAAACATGGGCTTCCAGTAGAAGATTCAACTGAAAAAATATATTACCTCGAAGATTAAGCAAAAATAAATAGTTAAAAAATATTTTCGCTCTATATTGCGCCATCTTGAGATGTCAATAGTGATCAGAGGTCAGTGGTGTTAGTTGTAACCCCGCTGTTAAATTGCCAATATCAAGCTATTGCCAAAGGGGACTACCATTGGTGATACTCAGTGCAGCTACCACTAGCATTACTACTTTTCAGTACTTAATACATAGACTTCTAGGTCTTTAAAAAACAAAGACAGAAAGAAATAGTAAAACTATTCACCTCTATGCAGACACAACTAGTAGTTCATGTTATACCGTATATTCCTACTGGCTTTCTACGTAGCACATAGACATCAAAGCCTAGGAAGCGTAGAGAAGAGCAGGGACCCATACTTTGAATTTGGATGCTAAGTAATAGCAGAGGAAATGAGGAACACCTAGATCTCCTACCCAATAATATCTAACTAGATGGCATAACTACATTAATCCTATTCCCCCTTGCTCTTGTTTGAATGCTTTAAAAATTAAAAATGTATAGCGAGTCATAATAAAGGGGAATAGAGAATTTACATGCAATGAAGTCACTAGCATATCCTCCGATGAAGAGGTGACTTCTTCCTTATAGTTCAAGGTAGAGAAAGGAAGGTTCAATGTAGACAGAAGATAAACACCATGATATCACTGGGGCTACGCTCCCCCTTCATAGTTTTCTACTTACCCTTAATCTACTTGTATCTGAACCCATCAACTTACAGTGTCCCATGTTGTTGCTGTCACATGTATGGGTTCTGTGAATCTCCTTGTGAATGTTTATTCCCATTGAGCAAAATGAATAAAGAAGAAAGCAAAAATGCATCTAGCGCATTACACTTTATACTGTATATAAAATTATACTTTAACAAATGTGCACTTACAATATAACATAACAGTAAAAACATATCACATAGATGTAAACGATGTTTGGATCTATGAGGGTGCCTTATTTCATACCGGTTATTAGTTGTAGGAAGAGAATATCAGAAACAAGCCCTGAAGCTTCAGTCTAAATGTCCCCCACCAGACTAACTTTCTTCCGAGCATCCAACTACCGTAGTTGATTGGTTGGATTGAAAATCCGGTAATGCAAGGGAGCAAATGACAATCAGCCATTTGCTCCCAGACACTGGAAAACTGTTGTTCAGACAAGTTTTTTTTAAATCAAACAGATTTAACCAATTTGCCTGAACAACCTTTTTAGTGTTTTCTGGGGTTTGGGAGCAAATTGCCGATTGTCATTTGCTCCCATACATTAACGGATTTTCACTCCAACCAACCAATTAGTTGGATGGTTGGAGTAAAGTTGGTCTGGTGTATGGCCAGCTCTAGATCTTAGGGGTATATTTACTAAAGTGCAGGTTTTTAGAAGTGGAAATGTTGCCCATAGCAACCATTCAGATTCTACTTTACATTTTTCTAGTCCACAGGTTCTCAAACTCGGTCCTCAGGACCCCAAACAGTGCATGTTTTCCACGTCTCATCACAGAATCACAAGTGAAATAATTAGCTCCATCTGTGAATTTTTTAAAATGTGTCAGTGAGTAGTAAATACACCTGTGCACCTTTTGGGTGATCTGGAAAATGTGACCTGTGTGGGGTCCTAAGGTCCAAGTTTGAGTACCACTGATCTAGCCTCTTCTAGAAGATAATAGCTAGAATCTGACTGGTTACTATTGGCAACATCTTAACTTTTAAAAACTCATTTTAGAAAATTTACGCCTACAACTACAGGACATGTGACCCTTTGAAGTGTTGCTTTATATATTTTACAAACTGACAACCCTAATGCTGCCGTGTAAGTGATACATTCACATACATTTCATGTTCCACCATAAACATCACAAACATAACTTTGACAATGATCTCATTATCTGTCTGTAAATCTAAATGAAAGCAAATGTGGATTTAATTCTCCCTGTAAGTATATATTTCTTCTATTCCAAGTTGCATGTACACATTTGTAAGACGATTCGATTGTTACTGCAGCTCATCTTAAATGACATTTTTTCTCACTCTGAGGAAACATTATTCTTTAAAAACATTCTTGTTGCGGTTTTGGAGTTGATATTCTCCCTGCAATGAAGGTGATTGATATAAAGCTTTCATCCCATAATCTTTATTGCATCCTTTTGTATATTCACTATAGCTAAGTCATTTTACCTGATTTTCTTTCCCCTTTATCATTTCTGTAGATTTCTAATATATACATCTATGCAGTCAGAAAATACATCTCATTTGTACCATTACTTTCTTGCCCATTTTGTATTACTTCTCATCCTGAGGTACAGTAGATTTATGAGCAGTGTCATGAAATTTTGTTTGATCAAATTTGGAATATTTAAGGATCCCAAAAGGCAGTGCGGTAACAGGGCTCAACTGTGCCTTGTGCTGGCGCTGCCCCCTGAGTGCATGACATAATGAGGTTGTGCGCATTACGTCATTACGTCGCATAGAGGAGGTGGGGCTGCCGGCACTGATAAGTACAGCACTGACCTGGCTCTGATTGGCTGTTCAGACTGCAGGATGCCTGTCGGGAGCATCCAAACGACGCCTCGGTGGATAGCACTGTAGCAGCAATCCTGACTGCAGGGTCCAGGCATCCAGCTAGCCAGAAGCAAGGCCATAGGACAGCAACAGGGCTACCCACAGAGCCCTGCGCTGTGCTCTTTACTGCAGCACCGCTCACTCACCTCTACTAGGACCCTGCCATAAGTGCAGGGATACATGTGCAAAGTCAGTGACTAGATTCTGGAAGGTTCATGTCTTACTACATATTTGGGGCTCATGCAGAGCTGAATGTACAGTATGCCTGTTTGCGTAGACTACCTTGTATGAATTCACACTGAGCATGCTTATAAAATGAATGAATGCAAATGTAGTTAAGCAGTCGTATGGAACTTGGTGGTGGAAAGCGGTGGAACTGGGGTGGGAAGAGACGTTCTCGCATAGGCAAAGTTCACTGAGGGTGTGTTCATGCAAATGGAGGGCACGCAGACCAGCCCGTAAGCCAAAATACACCTGACCGGAGGCACATCATTAGCACTGAGCACAGGGTAAGTGCATATGAGCGCTGATGACGGAGCCAGATGCCATATGCTCTCTAGGCAGAAGTCCCCACATCTCAAGCTGTGCATTTGTGCAAACATAACACTATTTTCTTTTCATTAATATACAGAGCCTTTTTGGTGCCCTGGGACAGAAAGAGCATTGGTGCCGCCCCGTTTTTGAAATAGGGACCTAAGACATTTCCCCGGAAAAGGGGCGTGGCATCATGGGGAAGGACCATGACAAATCTGATTTGTCCCGTAGGATGATGAAGGGGTGACCGTACCTTTGTACCACTGTTATCCAGGTGTCACTGCCAAATACAGTGTGAATCCAATGGCTGCAGTGATGATGCACAATGATTATGCAGGATAACTTAACCCACCAGCTCTAGATGTAGCAGAGCGCTGGTGAAGCTGCACCTGCAGCAGTATTTGTCTATCAGAACAGCCATGCACAAGCCTGGAGCTGGCAGTGTAGATCACCTACTGAAGGTATAGAAAGAGTGCTACTTGTGCATATGCAGCATATATCAGTGGCGGGAAGATTCGTGTATGTACATTGCAACAGCATCTGAACTTACTGGCATGGGTACTCAAGGTGTGCTGGTAACACCTGCGTCAGGAATCGGTGGCTGTGTTCAGGGCTGCCATCAGAAATTGCGGAGCAGATTGTTTCATGTGTAAGGTGTCTGACTGCAGTGTGAGAGGTGATAGGTTCAAGTCCCGGATATTATAGTATTTTGAAATGTGTGTTAAATAAAAGAGAATGTGACTGGAGTGAAGTGCTTGGGGAGATGGCCAGATGGAGGGGGATTTGGCCAGGGAGGAGATAGGAGATGCCGGGGATAAAAGAAAAGGGAACTAGGAAGTGAGAATTATAAATAGAAAATTGACAGGCCCGAACAGCGCCCCCTGCCCTGCGGTGCTGTGGCACATGTCGCACCACCCTAGTTACAGTGCTCGTAATATATATGACTTAGCATCGGCCCCTTGGTTTGTGCAAAAAAAGCTAATAGAGTTGAGCACACCGCTAATTTAATGTTATTGCCCTTTTAAATCCCACTGCCATTAAAGCAGACATAGAGGTGGCTTTAAAAGCAAACATATATATGTCAAAGTCCTAGTAATTATAATTTCTGGACCACACACCTCACCAAGACAATCTCCAACTCTAGTACCACTATGCCATACTTGCCAACTCTCCCTGATTGTCAGGGAGACTCCCTGACATAGTAGCAATCTCCCTGTCTCCCTGAAGGGTCCAGCAATCTCCCTGATTGCACCTTACTCTCATTATGTATCTGTTATTATGTATTCAAATGGGATAATTAGTATAATTTCCCTGCATTGGTTATAAGGCACAATAATCCTTATGGCTACATGCATTTTCTGAAAAGTATCAGTTTGTTTCATCAACAAGTAGCTCTTACTGACTGCTTTGGGGCTTATTTACATTTGGATATAAATCAATGTTATGACACGCCTATCAGATGTAGCAGTACACGCCCACTTTACCACCGCGCTCATAGGTGTTGCTTTCACAATCTCCCTGAAATGCATTTTCAAAAGTAGGCAAGTATGCACAATTATAAGTATACAATTATATACAGTAGCTGCTGGAACAGGAGCTTATAATGTAAATGGTTTTCATTCAATGTGGAGGGATAAAAAAAAGAATAGTTTATTGATTGAGTTGTTATTATTATTATTATCGTTTATTTATATGGCGCCACAAGTGTTCCGCAGCGCCTTACAAAGTACATAAACAAATAGGTTGATTTACAGTGACTTACAGTACAGTACACTACAATACAATACAATACAATACAATACAGGGCATGGATAATATACATTGCTACATTCGCGACCATAACACCCATATAAGCAACAATGCAAAGCAATCAAGTGTTAGGTGCCCTGGTAGAGAGTAAGAAGTAGATGAAGGTAGAGTAAGGAGAAGCACAAGAGGGTAGAGGGCCCTGCTCATAGGAGCTTACATTCTAAAGGGGAGGGACAGACAAACAGGGGTGACACAGATGGGGTGGGCAGGGAGGAAGGAGTATGTAGCAGCAAGTTAAGATGAGAGCTGGAAGGCATTGATGAAATAGTGGGTCTTGAGAGCCCATTTGAAGGATTGTAGAGAAGTGGAGAGTCTGATGGGAAGCGGGAGAGAGTTCCAAAGGTGGGGAGCAGCGCAGGCAAAATCTTGGAGGCGGGAGTGGAAGGAAATAATCAATTGGCATGAGAGGCGGCGTGCATTTGTTGAATGAAGAGGGCGGACAGGAGAGTGAAGGAAGTGAGTTAGAGGTAAATAGGACTATTTTCCTATCCCCAAAAACTAAATGTAATTTTCCTTTAGTTAGGTAAAAAAGCAGTAAATATAACTATGTAACCGTATCTTATATGTACTTTGGGTCTCATTTAGTACAAATATCAATTGCGATCACAGCTGTGAAATCACACACAACGCAGCTGCAAACAAATATGCTAATGTCTGCCGCAGCTCAGCCAACGTAGAGACGCCCACCGCTGCTTTCTCATATCCGTTCGACCTCGCACTTCTGCCTATACATCGGTACCATCGACGCACATCGGCCCATCACGCACATTTACAGTAGGTCTGACCAGCCGCAGAAACTGCAAGTTTTCGTCGCACACAGAGAACTCTCATGCTGCGTAGGCAATTGCAGTGGCTAATTTATGCACGCCCATGAAACGGCATTCAAACAGACAGGCACACCTACGTTTCTCCAACCACCCCTCAGTCACCACTCCCAAATGCTGACAGCCTGTCACACTCACTCTGCGATGGATTCCTTTGTGTGTTCATAATCACAAACAATCGATCCAGTGCGTGCGTAATCGCTGATGTGTTCGCTGCTGTATCAGGCCCTTTATTCTTAATTATCTGTATGTTTTCATTGTTGTTGTAAGGACAGTGGAACTGGAAGCTCAAACCGGGCTCCCGGGACCACGCATGCCCTGGGCCCTCAAGCATGCTCAGTGAAGGTATACCTATTGCTCTAGTTAGCTTGACCGAATGTCATTCAGATGCCACAGTGATAAAATAATAAATCAAGCTTGCTTATTCTACCAGAATGATCAGGAAAGTAGACCCGCATCCCTGAACACACATCATTTATTTGTTCAATGGGTGGGACAGGGGCCTACATAAAGTGATTAGTATCAGCTTGCCCTGCCGTTTGTAAACATAAAGACTATTTGTGCCCCTCCATCCCCCCCCCCGCTCTCTGTGACATCATCACACTCCCAACACTTGCCTTTTGCAGCTTAGCTTCAGATCCCCCAGAGATCCAATGAGTAGACAAGTAGGCAATAAAATAAAGCCAAATTTCAAATCAGGACAATAAGCAGCAAGAAATGACACTTTGAGCTCTATTTATTAACATTATTATTACTAAAATAAGGTGAAAAGGGGTGTTTTCACACCCTTTTCACATTATTTTAGTATCACCTATAGTTATTACAGGGCAATTGGAGTAGAATTCGTAAAATTCTACTCCAACCCCTAATTACCACTTATTTTTAGAAAGCAGATCGCATTTCCCATAATTGTAATGGGAAATGTGATCCGACCAAAGTTACTAAAAATAAATTGCAAAAAAATACCGGGGAAAGCCCTGTGATAATAACTCCACCTGGAGGCTCCCCCGGTTACTGGGCTCCTACTCTGCTCTTAAAGGCAGAACAGAGCCCGGAGCCGGCCCCAGTAATCAGCTGTGTGGTCTAAACAGACCATACGCTGATACACTGCAAAAAAAAAAAAACTGCGATTGCGGGGGGCGAGGCTTAGTGTTGGGGGCGGGGCTTAGCGCTGGGGGGGGGTAGCAGCTGTGGCCAGTCGGCGCATGTGACTAGTGTGCGGATGGGATTCGCAGGGACAGAGCTTTCTCGCAAGCTCTGTCCCTGCAAGGGATTTGTAGTAATTCCCTGTGATATTGCCTGAATTCTCAATGCGAATTCAGTCGATAATATCACACTACAATCTGCATTACTAATGCGGATTGTAGTAAATAGAGCCCTTAGGGGTAAATTTACTAAAGTGAGAGTTTTTAGAAGTGAGTTTTAAAAGTGATGTTGCCCATAGCAACCAATCAGATTCTAGCTATTATCTTCTAGAAGGTGCTAGTTAAATGTTAAGTAGATTCTAGTTGGTTGCTATGGGCAACATCACTTTTAAAACTCACTTCTAACAACTCTCACTTTAGTAAATTTACCCCTTATTGCTAAGTATAATTTTTTTATAAAAAGGTGCCTTAGTGAGAGACAGTATAAAATATAAGGTCTACAAGAGTTGGTTGAGCTATTTAAATTTACATGACTAGCCCAGGGCTGAATAAATCACAGGCTTCTTGTGGCCTTGGTGACTAAGAAATTTACCCTGGCTACCAGACCATGTCTTTTCTCAACACAGTTTCTGCCAGAGGAACTTGCCAAATTTGCACCTCAGGGGGTGATAACACTTTGCTTTTGTACATTGTATTGGCTTTTCTGGGAACAGTGGTTTATTTTTTACTCAGCTGCAGCTCAAGCATTTTTTATATTATTCTTCTGGGATGCTCAGACCTTTTTATGAGGCATATTTTTATGATTTATGGGCATTCCAAGGGGAAAGAGAACCATTTTAAAATGTCCTTTTTAGTGATTCTTGCTTTAGCCACTTTCACAGCATGAATGCAACCCATTAAATATACTTCTTGATTTATATTGTGAACTTTCTTAACATCACCAAATAAATAGGTGTAGGTGTATTGGAGGCTTGGAAGGAAATGTAATAGAAATTGTCTGGTTTTTGCCTTTAAAAAAAACACAAAAAAAACCAAAAGCAGTCGCTTTAAATCCCGCTAAAAATATTGCTGAAAATCCATGATTTTGTCAAAGTGAGCGAAGTACTGCTTGCTCCTCTAGCTTTGCTATTGTAGGCCTGGACTGATATGGCCACTCAACAAGTCTGACCTCTTTATGGGCTATTGGGGGAGACTTTCTATCATTCCAGATAATGTAATAACCCTTTCTAACAGCATATTTACTGGTATTATTGCTATGTTGACAAACTTCTTTTTTTTTTTTTCGGAGTGGACCTGCTAAGATAGTACAGGTTGAGTCTCCCATATCCAAAATGCTTGGGACCAGGGGTATTATGGATAACGGAATATTCTGTATTTCTGAATGTTTGCATACCGTAATGAAATATCTTGGGAATGGGACCCCAATATACACACAGAATGCATTTATGTGTTATATACACCTTATACACACAGCCTGCAGGTAATTTTATACAATATTTTCAATAATTTTGGGGTTCAAGCAAAGTTTGTGTACAGAAATGAAATTAATTTATGTTTCATATACACCTTATACACACAGCCTGAAGGTCATTTTATACAATATTTTTAATAATTTTTGCCTTAGACAAAGTTTGTGTACATTGAACCATCAAAAATCAAAGGTTTCATTATCTCAGTCATGCCAAAATAATTCCGTATTTCGGAATATTTGGATATGGAAGACTCAACTTGTACTACATTTTCAATTTGGTGTTTTACTTTGTAGAATTTTAGTATGTATTCTAATTGTTGCATCTACAGTATTTTATAATTGTTAACCAATCATGTACGGGATTTGTTTAAAGAATAGCTATGTACAGTAAAGATATTCATTTAGTTATAGTTTGTTTTTCGGTTTTAATAATAAAAAGCCAGATGAAAAAAACATGGGTTTGGTAGAGAAACTGTAAGATTTTATTCTTCAGTGACCTGCTTATCACACACTAGCCTCATACTTGCCGATTATTAGCTCCCTCCTTCCGGTAGGGAGCTGTCGGGCTTCCACAATGGGGGGAGGAGGCAAAGGCACATCATTCGGGCAGAGCATGAAGCGTGACAGCGAGATCGTGTCACCGTGGCCCCACCCCTCTTCACAATGCTGATATTAATGTCATTGTGAAGCAGGGGGAGGTGCCACGATGACGCGATTCAGCTCTTCACCCAATGATGGTATAAACCCAGCTCTGCCGGGGTTTATACTGTAACCATGGGGGAGGACCAGACGGGTCGCCGGGGACCGGGAGGCTTGCATGCCTTTCCGGAGGGCCGGGAGTGGCACCTGATTTTCCGGAGGCTCCCGGCCGAATCGGGAGGGTAGGCAAGTATTACTAGCCTTATTCTGTTCACACAGAGCTGCCACTCAATACCCCAATTCAGACCGCAAATTGTATCATTAACGCCCCGCTCTGTTTACAAGAAGGAGAGCCGGTATCCGGAGGTGTGGTCTACTTGTTCTGGGAGAGTAAGCGAGCATTAAATAAACACCAAAATATACACAATTTTAGACCCTTGCATATAAACACCGGAATACTGTAAGCCACATATCTGATATATTTCTTGGCTGGTACTGTCTGAAATGTGTAACTTTCAATTGCTCCCATGCTTTATTGATGTAAATTAAATAAAGACGTTGCAGTTTAACTTTTTCCACTAAGCATTTCCTGCGGTGATTACTATATTGTTCCATTCCACACAAATCTGGACTTGGCTGCTTATTTGCTATTTTTGTAATTTGTTTTAATGTCACCTGATCTTTGTAAGGTAAAAGACATGTTGACTTGTTTTCCAGCCTAACAGAAATGTAAATACATTTTATTTTCATTTACAGTACTATAAATATCTTAGTATGTTTATAGTTTGATATTGTCATAGAGAGATCATGGGTCCGATTCTGGCACTTCTAGAGTGTTTTAGCAAACTGCACCTATATAGTGGGCTGCATGCAAATCTTTAAGCACTTACAAGCAATTTAGGCTCGTAGGCATTGGCGTATATCTACAATGGGTGCTGGGTGTGCAGTGCACGTCTCCAAGGCAGCCCACACGTACACTCTGCACCCATTTAAAATACTTACCTGTCCATGTGCACCGGAGATATCGCCGGGAACATGGTGCAAGCGCCATGTTTCCAAAGATCTGTGCATGCACTGTAGAAGAATCCCCGGGAAAATGGTGCCCCTGTGCCATTTTCCCGTAGCATGCGCTGTAGACTATATCAAGTGACAGAGTCTACAGCAGAAAAAGCTGGTAAGAGAGAGGTGTGGGGGGCCTGCACAGAGGCTGCACACAGGCCCCCCCCCCGTCCCCTCTTGATCTGCCCCTGCTCGTAGGCAAATCAATCTTTTCTTTGCAACAGATGAATGGGTGTTACTGGCCATTCCCACTTAGTAGTAGGTGTGTAGCCAGAGATGTGCTAAATACTGGAATATACAGTCATATGAGACTTACAATTGCTGTAGGCATCCGGAATTGCGACTGCATACATGCGAGTTGGGATCAGCCCTCATACTGTACCTACAGTGTTGACACACCACATTATGGGCTCTATTTACTACAATCTGCATTATGGGCCTGATTCAGACCCGGTCGCAAGTGCTGAGCGCTCGCAACCGGGTCGATGATGGCCCACAGCGCATGCGCCCAACGGAGTCGGCTCCGTCGTGCGCATGCGTGAGACCCGGCTAGCCATGGGCAATCCGTCGCTCCGGGTCTCACACCAAAGGGGGCGAGCTATCAATGTTGAGTGACAGCACGCCTCCTTTGGTGGGCGGGTCGGGGGGGTGGCTGCCCAAATGGAGCTGTTCCCGAGGGAACGCTTGCTGTTTGGGGGCGGCCCCACTGACATCACAAGTGATGTCAGTGGAGAGCTTCCGACTCTGTTAGAGCCGAAATCTCTCTGGGGCTTGCGATGAACGAGACCCTACCACAAGGGCCTCGTTGCAAGCCCGATGGTCGCGATGGTCTTGACCATCGTGACCATCATCATGGCCGCTCGCTATAGCTGTGGGTGGTCACCCACAGCTATGCGAGTGGCCAAGAGGCCGCTCCAAAAAAAAACAAAACCCGGCCCTGATTCAGAGCGAGCGCTCTGTCAGAGCGAGCGGCTCTGAATCAGGCCCTTAGAATGCAGATTGTAGTGTGATATTACCGACTGAATTTGCATTTCGAATTCAGCCAATATCACAGGGATTTATTAAAAATCCCTTGCAGAGACAGAGCTTGCGATAAAGCTCTGTCCCTGCGAATCCACTCTGCACACTTATCACGTGCCCACGCATGCGCCGACTGTGCGTCGCTAAGCCCCACCACCCCCCCGCAATCACGCCCCTCCGCCCCATGACCGAGAACCCCTGCAGGCCCCCGTGACCCCCCACATTAATTACACTTACCTCCGGTGATCGTGCTCCGGTGATGTCCTCCGTGGCTCCGGTCAGCTGATCTCCCATCCTGCACTGTGACCCGGGCAGCTGATGACCAGCTGACCATAGGTAGGACATCACCGGAGCCCCGATCTCCGGTCCCTGCATTCAGGTAAGTTATTATTATTATTTTTTGCAGTGTATCAGCGCATGGTCTGTTTAGACCACACAACTGATCACTGTGGCCGGCTCCGGGCTCTGTTCTACCTAAAGCGGAGCAGGAGTCTGGTAACCGGGGGGAGACCCTGGATAATGCCACCTCCAGGTGGCATTATTATCACAGGGCTTCCCCCAGCATTTTATCACAATTTATTTTTAGTAACTTGCAGACAGATCACATTTCCCATTAAAATTATGGGAAATGCGATCTGCTTACTAAAAATAAGTGATAATTATGGCTTGGAGTAGAATTTTACGAATTTTACTCCATTTGCCCTTTAGTAACTATAGGTGAAACTAAAATAATGTGAAAAGGGTGTGAAAACACCCTTTTTGACTTTATTTTAGTAAAAAATAATGTTAATAAACAGAGCCCAATAGGAGAAAGCAAAAGAGCAAAGCTGTTTAAACAAGTGAAGTGTCATGGCAAATGTACTCTCTCATATCTGTTCTACTATATTATGAATTAACTGTACAGTATGTTTCAAAACGTAATTACATTTTACTTGTCTGTTCAGTAACAATATGGTTTATATGGTTTCTTCCATCTCACCAATTCATAGGACAAAAGAAAAAAAAGATGTTATATGTTATGGTTTTCTTTTTGATCCTATATTATGTAGTACAGTACGCTGCTGCATTGTCACTGATCTAACATCATGGCATGGATTGATGAAAATTTGCCGTAGGTAACCCTGGCACAAAAATAGACTGAAATAGAATTTGAACTAAATTTAAGAAATGAGAATACCCTGTAGCTTTATATTGAATTAATCTTCTTTAGTGTATTTTTTTTCCCCGTGGCAACTTTCATTTTTATTCCAATATACATGCAAAAAATTAAATTATTTTTTCGTTACTAATAAAGGACTGGTATATTGTAGATTTGCAGTGAGAAAAATGCAGAGCACAAATCTATTATCCAGTGTCACTATAACACCTGTATTCATATGTATTTAATAGCATTCTAAATCCAGATGATACCTACTGTAGGGGTAAATTTACCAAGAAACAGGGGCAGAACTAGCGGCGGTGCAGCCGGTGCCTTGCACCGGGCCTGCTGTGGTGCAGGGGCCCATGGCCGCTTGCATCCGACAGCGCCGCTGCCTGACGACCTGGTCCCTATAAACGAAATGGTTGGAGCTGGAGCGGGCCCGCTTCGGCCGGGGGGAAAGAGGTTGAGACACACCCTGGGGCTGGGGGGGGGAAGAGGCTGACACACTCGCTGGGGGGGAAAGAGGTTGAGACATACCCTGGGGCTGGGGGGGGAAAAGGCTGACACACTCGCTGGGGGGGAAAGAGGTTGAGACATACCCTGGGGCTGGGGGGGGAAGAGGCTGACACACGCTGGGGCTGGGGGGGAAAAAGGCTGACACACGCTGGGGCTGGGGGGCAAAGAGGCTGACACACATGCTGGGGCTGGGGGGAAAGAGACTGACACATGCTGGGGCTGGGGGAAAGATGCTGACACACACTGGGGCTGGGGGGGAAAGAGGCTGACACGCTGGGGGGAAAGAGGCTGACACACACTGGGGCTGGGGGGGAAAGAGGCTGACACACTGGGGTTGGGACACACGCTGGCGAGAAGAACGAGGCAGAGACACACTGGGGATGGAGGGAGAATGAGGCTGACACGCTGGGGCTTGGGGGGAGAATGAGGCTGACACACTGGGGCTGGACAGACTGAATTTACTGACTGGGGGGCAGTGAGGGGTGGTGAAAAAACAAAGCTGGGCAGCAGGACAGACAATGTATTTAATTACTATGGAGGGGTGAGGGGTGGTGAAAAATATTGGGGTGCAAGGAATGGGTAGGGTGGGGGCCCAAAGCATATTCTTGCACCTGGGCCCACCACTCTCTAGTTCCGCCACTGCTAAGAAAGGAGTTCTATTAAGAAGTGATGTTGGCCATAGCAACAAATCAGATTCCAGGATTTATCTTCTAGAAGGTGCTAGATAAATGAGAAGTAGAATCTGATTGGTTGCTATGGGCAACATCACTTCTTAAATAGAACTCCCATCTTAGTAAATTTACCCCCTAATGTATATTTTGTCAGTCGGTGCACCTTGCTGAGCAACCAGATATAAAATATGAGCTGCTCTTCATGGAAGAGATGCTAAATTGCATTAAATTAAAAAAAAACATTCTATATATATATATATATTTTTTTTTTTTAAATAATGACATTTGAGACAATTAATATGTGTGATTTGTGCAAATCATCTTTTTGGGGGATGAAAGTAATAAACAGATTACCAAACTGAAATTCTGAAAGTCCTAAAGACTGATTTAGAGTTAAAGATAGATTAAGAATTCATAAAATATTTACTTTAAATATTTGTGAGATTTAAGGAGTGACTTTTTATATTGGATCAGTTTTTATTTTAGGTTTAACTTTACAATAGTATGATTTTAAGGGGTTCATGTGACCCCCGGGATCCTGAGTACCTGCATCTCGTACCCAACCCATTTTAGGTTGTATATATTGTTATGGCATATGGGCACAGTATATGCATGTGCAGAGCTGCCAAGCAGATTCCTGCACCCCAATGCAGCTATCTCCCATGGCATTTGCCCTCCAAGGCTGTGTGCATGGCCTGCATTCATAGCCTAAGGAGTGTGACTGTGCTGTCTGTACGCATAACTTTGGCTAAAATAGATGCACGTGCACAGCCTAATGGGGGTGGGGGGGTGACAAAATGGACTAGTCTGATCATGTTTGCATACTTTTATTTAATCTCCCCTCCAAGATCCCCACTGCCCCTCCAATCATCATGCAGCAAGGCTCCACCTACTTTATTTGGGAGTGCCTGATATATTCCAGGAAAGCATGTGAGTATGACTAGAAAGCTACTGGGTCAGCCCAGTCACTTCCATTGAGTCCTTTCCTGCCAGTCCGGCTCTGATAGGGTACAGGAAAGGAAATGCATGAGATACTATGGATACAGAAGGCATCTGTTTGCATACAGCCAGCTAACAGAGTACATTACATTTCAAAGATCATTAAAGCTCTTTTGTTCTGCAATAAAATGTAACCTCAGTATTTGCCACAACATGCATAAAGTTTTCATAATCAAACAGCAATAGATACAGTAACCAACAGATATTAAATGGAGGGAATCTATCTAGTGAGGTGCTCAGAACCACGAGAGACCATTCCTATGCTTCTCAGCAAGTGCTTCAGCAGCAGCTATGCACATCGGGGAGGGGCGGCCTGCGACCCTGTCCAGCTACACTCCTCGACACAGCAAGTCAGTCGAAATTTCCCAGTGGCTGTCCACATGGGCGCCAAGAGGCGGGGGAGGCGGGTATTAATTACCCAGTCTGGGGGTTGTTGGAGGGGCCCAGGTCCACTTCAACCTAATGCTTCTTACCTGTCAGCAGCAGGGGAGTGTGATCACACTGGTCACCCCCCTCCCCTGGGTCTGCCCCTAGCTGAGGGGCGCTTGGTGGCTCCCTGTGCAGTGCGTGGCACCGTGCATATTATTTGTGGGCCTCCAATATTTGGTCATACCTCTTATTGTACCTGGGCCCGTTTCTGCTCTCTACAGCCCCGGTTGTCCAGCCTGGAGGGAACATGGTCATCCCACCCCAGCCTGGTACACCAGCTTCTTTCTTTCTAACTCCAGACTCTGCAGTACAGATAAAATGCTATTGCTGCTGCTCCACACATCGCTAGTGCTGGGCTCTGCTTCCTTTCTTCCACTTCTGGTCGCCCCTCCCCCGAATACAATCTACTGTGCAAACAGACCAAAATAAAAAAAAACATCATGCCGTGCTCACTCCAGTCCTGATGGTAACATTGCCTGTGTTCTCACCAAACTCCTGAGCTCCTGAGGGGTGATTCAGCAGTGGACGGAATTGCAAAGCCACACGCAATCAATTTTGCAATTCCGTCCTTGCAATTATGTGAATGCAGCAGGAGCCGTCATGCTTCCTGCATGAATTACTTATCCGACCTGCGTCCAAGGACGCAGTATCAGATAACCTGCGATCACATCGACAGGCTGAGTGACCCATGGGGTCAAGCAAGCTGGCCACCGCAGATACAACAAAGAGGCCAGGAAATCTGTCAGCCTATGGAGATCCTGGCCCCTCCCCCCCAATGGCGCCCCACCCCAGCCCACAAACATCAATCACTGACAGTCTGCTGCCGAACTGTGTGCAAACACGCAGGACCCATACTAAATTTGCGCAGTACAGGTCCGGCGTACTGTATTTGCGCAGTACGGGCCCGGCACCTGTGCAGATTCCTGACTAGTGTGCACTGCTGAATAAGGCCCTTGGTGCTTTGTATCCTCTTGAAGGCACCACTGAGGGCACATTATACGTTAGGGGAATCATTCACTCCCTTTCATATGCCACTGAGCTTAGAGCATTACAGTTAGGAAGAGGGACTAGTCGAAAACTGCACCATATCACCAAACCAGCATGGGCTGGAAGAAAGATAGGACTGACAGTACATTTTCTGGCTGTTGGCCCTTTATGCTTTGTAAACGATTTATAGATTGAAAATGATGACGCCAAAGTGGGAGTATAGGATAGATTATGCTGCACAATATATAATATAACTGTGGTTGCGTGGGGCAGTCAGAGATGGGCAGTATGGCCGGTGCAGCTAGTTATCATGAGTTTTACCTAGATTAATAGTGTTTCATCTCCTTACTTATACTTATGTAATGATATTACCCTTTTCATAACTGATCATCTTGTTTGTGAAGTTTAATAACCTTTTAATCTACAGAAAATGTATAAAAACAACATTTCACTTTCAGGCCTTTTTTGCGGGTTTATTTTTATGTATTATTACTAATTTGCCTTGTGGCATTATTTATCAAGGTAAAAGTAAAATTGATTTAAAAAAAAAAATGTAATCGCATTATAGATTTACTCCAGTCTCCATGGATACTATCAAGAACGCAAGTCTACCTTACAGCATTTTACTAAACCCTTTCATTACTCTTGTATACTGAAATATAACATATATATATATATATATATATATATATATATATATATATACTTTGGAAGGGGTCCAGAGAAATGTTTTTGACCATGGTTGATACTCTGAACAACTTAGAGCACCCGGTGAAATTTACGTGCTGTGTTGATCCACATGTGATTAATTCTTTGGATATCACTGTCATTAAGACAGGTGGGAGATTGCAGACCATACCGAAAAGAAACTGATCGTAACACGATCCTCCATGCTCGCAGTTTCCACCATTCCGGCACTTAAGAACAGTTTGCCCAAGTCACAGTTTCTTTGCGTTTTGGGCAACAACTCTGATTCTTTGACTGCTGAGACCCAGTTGATGGAGATGACACAAAGGTTCCTTGAACGGGGATACTCTAAAAAAGTTATCCATAGAATGCCAAGCAAAAGTTTCCATTAACATCAAGGCCCTCACCAACATCTAGGGGTGTGGCAAAGAGGATGATTTTCCCCACCAGGTTTGACAACATGGCCAATGCTACCAGGAACACACTATGACGAAGATGGCCGTTGATTTCTACGGATGATTTGCTCAAATTGATGTCCCTCCTCCAATAGCATTTAAAAGAGGACCTAGTTTGAAACAATTACTTCTCAGACCAATTGTGTCTCCTGAACCTCAACAACGAACCAATTGGTTGCTTCAACAGAAACCGGGATGTGTGAGTTGCAGGAACTGTGTTACATGTCGGAGTATGGATCCTGGACCTGTCTTTCAGCATCCACACTCTGGGAAAGCCATTAATATTAAGTACCGTCTGCACTGTCTAATGGATCAGATTATTTACATCCTAATATGCCCATGTGGTCTATAATATGTGGGCCTTATGACTCAATGTTTTTGCGAGCGGATGGCAAACCATCAGGCCAGCCTTAGTTCAGCCTTACAGAACCGTCTGTCCGGTAACCCAGTAGCCAGACATTTTTTGGAAAAGCAACATCAAGTGGCTTCGCTTAAATGCAAGATAATCGACTGGGAACCATCACTTGCACGTGAGGTTGATAGAGTGAAGATGTTACATCAGAGGGAGAGCAGATGGATCAATCGTCTGGATACGGTTGCTCCACGTGGACTGAATGAGTACAATCCGTTATCTGTTTTTTTACACTGAAGATTGATCAACTTGTGACTATTATATTATAGGCTAGGGATTGATATTGACAATATCAATCATAGTTATTGTGTTTTACATTTTTCTCTAGTCTCCCTGTGCATCTCACACAAGTATTATTATGAGCCATGCTTCTCAGTCTAACATATAGCTTATGTCATGTATGCGTTCATGCTAGCAGCGCTCACTAGTGGAGTGAGAAGGTTACGCTGCATCCTAATTATGGATATGATGCTGTGTTTTGACACAAGTATTGGGGAACATGGCCCGTGTATATTTATCACTAGCGCAATGTTTTTGTAATTTATTGAGCAAGCCCTTATATAGTCATTGGAGTATTGATTGGTTTATAGTGTTGTTTCTCTGTTGTGATGCAAGCATTATACTATGGCCACAGTAGAGTGTTGCTTGCTTTGGGTCCTGGTCTTTACCTAGCTTTTCATTTTTATCCACCTGCTGCCTGCTGATTTATGTTGATGGGCAATATACCAGTTGATTCCTTTATATTGTGATTATGTTGTGTTGCTTGGCAATGGCAACCACTAGTTGGGTGCTTTCCAGCACCATCAGGCTTGTGTTCCATGAGTGGAGCGCAGCTCTGATCGATCCAGTCAGACATGCTGAGACACGTGACGGCATCAGTAGGCGCCGGTGGTGACCCGGCTCTAGGACACACGCGGGTCACAGGTGTACAATATGTAGGTAAGTGGGGCTTTCATGCCCAATGAAGTGGAATATTATTATTGACATTACACTGGTGCATAGGTGGAGTGCTTTACCATGTTTTGCAGCTGGTCTTGCTAAAGTGTGAGACTGTGGGCTGGAGGTGGGTATACAGTATATACCGGGACCCGGGGGTTGTACATACTGTTGCTGTGGTTACTCTACTGCTGATGCTGTGAATATTTGTATGTGTCTGGATCGCAATTCTTGAAAAAGGACCCACGAATGGTCCGAAACGTCAACACACTATATATGCGACCATTTGTGACAAGACATTAAAGATATATGGAACTTTACTGTGTCAAGTCTGAGGAGTGCCCTCTTCTGATATCATCACAGATGTATCTATTTGATTTATATATATATATATATATATATATATATATATATATATATATATGTTGTATATGTAGGTACCTGATGATGGGGCTGAGACCCTGAAAACGTTTGAGTATTCTAAATACATTGGACTGCTGCTTTTATTGTTGACTCTGTTGACCTTAATTTGGTGGACTACATTGTACTTTCATTTGGTGCACTGGAGCAAGTTGTCTATCAGTTAGGGAGTGCCGGCAGTTTGTGCTATATATATATATATATATATATATATATATATATATATATATATAGTGGTGAGAGGGGTTGTCTCTCATCTGAATTGCCCACATTCTGGTGAATCCAGCCCTCTGCAAGGGAGGCTGGACTAAAACGTGATCAGCTCCCAACTGTCATTTTTCAAACACAGCCTGTGAGATGACAGTTAGGAGCTGATTGGCTGGTACCTTATCACTTTTCACTCTGTCTCCTAACACTGCTTAGTAACTAGACCCCTATGTGTCTTTTCCCGTAGCCTCTTCTGCGACTTTACGCTAATGCTAGTATTATCCCTTCCCCTGGCGTACAAGAGTGCCCAGACTGAGACGCCCACTCTAGATGCTGTAATACTGCCCGGTGTGTCTTTAGATGCAACCATCGGTTGCACCATAGAAACTTGCACCAGCCCCATGGTAGGTACAGACTCTCCATCAGTGTATGGCCTCCAATGTGAGCGATTAAGCGTCTAAGGGCCTGATTCAGAGATGTACGCTAACCCGATGGTCAGTGCACATCTCCGATGTTGTAGGGTCTGCGCATGTTCAGATTGGGTGCTGCAATCTTGCCAGCAGACTTCCCCATTTGTGTAGTGGGGGTGTGGATGGCCACTGTTCCCAGAAACAGGGGCGCATCGCCTCCCGTTTTCCAGGAGGGACAAAGCCAGGGTCTGTGTCAGTGGATGCAGATTTCCTAGCCTCGCAAGTGACCAGGACCAGGGCAGGCTGCAGTCAGGCTGAGGTAAGCGGGTACTAATTACCCGGGCCCGGGCTTGCTAGAGGGGCCCGGCGGGGGCTCGGGTCCGGCACCGCTCCCCTGCCTCTTACATCACAGCAGCCCAGCACACACTGCTGTGTGCTGGGCTGCACTGGGAGACTGCTCTCCTGTGCCTGTGGGGGGAGCAATCAAGCTGATCACGCCCCCCACTGGTTATGCGCCGGGCTGAGGGGGCTCAGAGCACACCACTCACCAGCGGACCGCAAAACTTGTTTTTTTGTGGGGGGTTTTCAAATGGGGCATGGCCATGCAACCCACTATTAGGCCACGCCCCCTTTTACCAGGGCCCGCCGCTGCTCTTTGCGGGCCTGCTGTTTCCTTTCTAGATGCACCCAATAACAAAACAGAATGTTTGCTCTTTATATCTGGTGTAATAATGTGTTCTCTTTCTTTACCTCTACCCGCTATTGGGTTATCAATCATTGTACTTTAGAAGTGTGTCATTCAAACGTATTCATCCATACTCTACAATTTGTAAGAATTAGCTTCTCTGATAATTGTATATTAGTGTTCCTGTTCCCTTGGCGTTTTCTGTGTTTTAGAAATGTAATTCTAATACCATGAACAATCATTTATATTCACTGTCTATTCACATATCACATATCATATATCACTTACATTCCTTTTCGGAAAACCTAGTTAATTTTGTAACTATTTTCCAATGTTCCAATTTGTTTTTGCCCATATTCTACTGTATATAAATTTTAAATTGATTGGAATAAGGACATTTATACACACACTAGTATAGTTGATATTTGATTTTTCTGTATCTGACTGATATTGAGTTGGACATAAGTCCATTTGCGCCACATAAAAATGTGACTTGCTTAAAATGTGATGCTCTACATATTGCAGATCAACATATCTTATATACATGCGCTCTCTTGTGCTTTGGAGACAAGTGTCACGGATGTTTACATGTAAGTTAAGCACAGTAGGGGGCATTCAGACAACATGTCATCCAGGCACCTTGGAGAGTCAGTCAGCCTATTTTATCTTACATGTATCTTTTTATATATGTACATATCATTGGCCTACTGCAAATGTACAAGTTGATGGTGGTGATGGATGTATTTATGCTCTATTTACAGTTGTATGTGTCTTTATGATACATGCAACTAGCCCAAACAATTCATTTATGGCCCCATATCTGTGAGCAGAAAAAGTCAGGGGATAGGGGGAATCTGTTTAATTTAGAGATGTGCGCTGACCCCCGTGTTTTGGTTTTGGATCTGGATTTAAAAAAAAAAAATTTGATACATTTTTAAAAACAGCTAAAATCATGTAATTTTTGCAATCCAAATCCTGAAATTCAGATTTAAAATCTGAATTCCAGATCGCTGGGAGATCTGAACCGCAACTGGGATTTATCCGGATCTCCTCAGGAGATTACAACCGCGACTCAAATCTGTCCGGATTCACGAAATTCAGGTGGATTTGGATTTCTGGTGAATCGCATATCTCTAGTTTTATTTGAAGCTTTTCGGCCCGCAATGTACTTTGTGCCAAACTTCCGAGAGGCAGGTCCCTTGCTGGCTTCTTTGATTGTGTTTTAAGCACAACAATAGTGGCCTAATAGCATTCTCTGCCTGCATCTTAGGTGTCAGATGCAGTATAGTTACTGGCTGTGACATGTAAACGGGTACCCGTTTAAAAAGTGCTACTCATGTCTACAACCCTGTTTATTAAGTGTTCCTCACACCTCTTAGATTGTAAGCTTACAGTACTTGGGCAGGGTCATCTTTACCTTCTGTTTCCTAACATTGTATATGCGTATGTCACATTTAATCTGCATGTGGTGGGAGACCTGTTTGGCGGAGCTGGATGCAAAAAGGTGTTGTTGAAGTGGAACACAACAACATCATTGACCCGGACAGCTGGGGATTGCATCAGTGTCAGACTGGAACATGAAGGGCCCAGTGGGAGACTGCATGGGTAGGAGCCCATGCTTAAGGAGTGTGGCCATCCACCACAGGGGTGTGGCCAGCTACCACAGTGACAAATCTTGGTGTAGTTTCCATAGAAACAAGCCAAGCACACATGTACATCAATGGTCCTGCTTCATAAGGTAGCCTAGAAGAGGGAATGGGGCCCCAGGCAGAGGGGCCCACTGGGGATTTCCCCTATCCCCCCGTGAGCCAGTCCAACGCTGGATTGCATAAATGATTAACTGCTAGTAAAAACTAAAGATGGATCACAGTTTTGTTTTGCTTTAGTACTATGTATTCTTCTTTAGTTACAACTTAAGTACTACTTAAATAAATAGCTTGAGAGCTGCTATGTTCTGGCATCGAGGCTCAGTTGTTACTGTGATTATTATGATTAGCTGTGATAGATCTTTTTATATAGCATTTCTGCTTGATAAAGCAGACGTGTGTAAAATTGGTAGCCGGGTGAAATCATAGACTAACTTGACTCGATGCACAACATGAACAGTGTATCAATTTTTCAGCTCCCAGGTGTCTTCTGGCACAGTGGGCAAATCTAGCTTCTAGTTGTATTTTTAATAACTACACAGAAACATTGATGGGAGATAAAATAAATAACTACAGTGATTTCCCTTATATATTATATTATACCATAGAAGATGATAAATGATCCTATACGCATAGTGATCACCGAACTAGCTTTTTTAAGTGTCTCGTATTTGGGGTGAAATAAGGGGCTCCAGTCAGCAAACCCAGATTTTCAAATGTAAAAGATTTAGAAAACACAGCTGTCTATAATAATTAGAGAGATGTGCTCTGACCCCTGTGTTTTGTTTTTGGGTCTGGATTAATCTTCGGGGGTTTTGGTTTAGCAAAACCTGTTTTGGATCTGGGTTTAAAAAAACCAACAAATTGCTAAAAAGTTTTTAAAAACAGCTAAAATCATGTAATTTTTTCCCCAAAATGCAGATTTAATGTTCGGATTTAAACCACAGAAAGATCAGAACCGCAACTCGGATTTGTCCGGATTCACAAAATTCGAGTGGATTCAGATCTCTGGAAAACCAAACCACACATCTCTAATAATAATAATAAAAACAATAATAATATGTCTCAAATAGGACTGAAGGCGCTTAACTGATAATATGAACATATGGCAGTCATAGGCAGCTTTATAATGGGTGCAAGGTGTGCAGTGCACACGGGCCCCTGGGGGGCGACACCGCATACCCTGCTCCCACAGTTCATAAACACTTACATCTCCACAGATTCCGATGTGCTGCTCCGCAGTGCCGGACCAACGCCGCAGAGCAGCAAAGAATCACTGGGAAAATGGCGGTGGCCATTTTCCCGGTGACATGTTCAGAAAAGATGGCCCCAGGAAAATAGGCACAGGCACCATTTTCCCGGAGACCCACGCATGCGCAGTAGATTCTGGCATGAAGCCAGAATCTACCACGCTCAGTGTGCTGAGAGAGAGTAGGGAGCCCAAATGGAGGCTGCACACGGGCCCCCTCAAAAAATACAGAAACCATGAACATAATACAGTGGTTTAGATTTGCATTAAATACAGAAGCCATGATTATAATACCACGGTGTGGCCGCCATTTTGGGACATCAACTCCAAGGATAATTCATCCTACCCACAAAGAATCCAGGATCTTGTGCAGAAGAATCCTACTACAAGAGCCAACCATCGTCACCTAGCATGTTATTTCTACAGTAGGGTTGATCTAGCTGTGCATCCAAGATGGTGTCCGAGATGAGGGTGTCTATATACTAAGCCTTGGAGAGTGGATAAAGTGAATGGAGATAAAGTACCAACCAGTCAGCTCCTAATTGTAATTTTTCAAACACACCCTGTACAGTGACAGTTATGAGCTGATTGGTTGAAACATTATCTCTAAGACTTAGTATATAGACCCCTAAATGTTCTCCAAAGTTTGTAGATTTGACATTTCTCCCTATAAATGCTGGCACAAAGCTTTTATATGCCACAAGCCTTGAGTTTAACTCCAGCTTGTATAGGTGGCATTAGCAAATATTTACACCAATGCTCCATTTTCACTTCCCAGTAGCCCACGGTGCGAATGTCAAAGAGCAGGTAATATTGTATATATATATATATATATATATATATTAGGGATGTGCAGGCTCGGTTCTACTCGGTTCCGTTCGGTTCTTTTTACCGAACCTTATTGGCTATCCAAAACTCGTGACAGCTGAAACCCAATAAGATCCGGTAAAAAGAACCGAACGGAACCGAGTAGAACCGAGCCTGCACATCCCTAAATATATATATATATTATACTACAGCCCAGTTGGCTTCTTAGATTAGTTTCTCAATTGATTTTCACCATTAATGCAGGTCAGATGATAGGGTCATTGAATTTAATCAGGAATATTCAATTTAATGAGAGGACGTGCTAATGGGTAATCAGACAACGCTTTAGCCACACGTATGCCCCATTGTACAGAGGGGAATTGCAGTGCACAAGATGCTCGAGTTTGACTTTAATGAGGCACATTGAGGCTATCTGTGAGGCTGCAGGTTTTGGAGGGCATTATTTAAAAAGGCCGACTTTCCTAAATACTTCGAGTCAGATCCACAGTTTCTTTCCTTGTCGGGGAAATGGTGCTTACAAATTATAATATTTATCTTTTAAAATTCACACATGTGGTAGCTTGTACAAGGCATCGTGTTAGTTGACAAAGCAGAATTGCTAGACACACTTGACAAGGTGCATTGCACATGCAAAGCATTAGGGCAAATGCACATTTATTACAGGGTGAACCTTGGCCTGCACTGGGCACTAAAGCGAGCAGTTTCCAAATCATGAGGTTTCTATAGAAAAAAGGCGGTATGGTATAAATGTCAAATGTCGACTTTGTGACCATGTCAACATCCTTAATGACAGCATTCAGACAATCTCGACACTGACATAATGTTGACATGTTTAAAAGGATTGTGACAATACAATTTTACTCTAACTGCAGCCTAACCCTATCACTCATAGATTCATAATATAGACATGCATAAAGTAGACCTTTGAACATGTCGACATTTTGTTGACATGTTGCATGTCAACATTCCAACCTAATATGTTGACATTCTGAACCTTTCAGCATTATAGTGTCGACATAGTAACTACATCCCAAAAAAAGTTCATGTTCCAAGATTGCTGCCGACCTAAGTACTGAGAATAAGCGACGCCATCTCATCACTGTGCTAGAGCGCCACAGTGGGAGACAGTAGTGTTCCACTTAGCTCTGGTGAGACCTGTGATTACCTGCATCCAGAAGTGTTTCCAGCATCCTGCACTGCTACCCGCAAACTACTTACATTCACCACTCATGAGCAGCACAACAGCCCCCACTGCTCAAACTCTGCTTCATGACCAGAGTGTGTATAACAGTGAGTACAGCTGTACACTGTGTAACACCAATAAACCACTCCACTGGTTAAGAAAATGGACTGCTCATAGTTGTAAGGCATCCGCCGGTGTGTAGAGAAAATCTGCTACATCCTTAAGCATGTACACCCATACTGTATTTCCAACATATACTGTAATAGTAGAGATGAGCAGTTCCTTTTTTCAGAAAACCAAACACACTAGAACTTAGGGGTCGAACCGAGACTTCGTTCAGAATCACTTTGGAGGTTCCCAGTCCTGACTCGGGTCTTTTCGCTCAGAAACTCAGATCTATAACCCAAATCTCAGGTGTTTGGGATTGCCTTTAAGTCCCTCCCTCAGGTGCTGTGAGATGGTCAGAATTGCCTGGAAATGAAAGTTATTTATGTTAATAATACTATAGGAACAAAGGGCCTAATTCAGACCCGCTCGCGAGCGATGAGTGCTCGCAAGCGGGTCGATGTTGGCCCAGTGCGCCTGTGCACGATGGACCCGGCTCCGTCGTGCGCATGCGCGAGACCCAGGTAGCGACGGGCAAGCCGTCGCTATGGGTCTCGCTACAAAGGGGGCATGCTGTCGATTGTGAGTGACAGCACGCCCCCTTTGGTGGGTGTGCTATGGGCGTGGCTGGCCAGACGGAGGCGTTCCCATGGAAACGCCTTCCGTCTGGGGCCGGCCCCACTGACATCACAAGTGATGTCAGTGGGAGTGCTTTTGGCTTTGATAGAGCCGAAAGCACTCTAGGGCTTGCGGCAACGAGACCCTACCACAAGAGTCTCATCGCAAGCCCGATGGTCACTCTACAAATGAAGAAGGATGGCCCTAATTCAGAGCGAGTGCTCTGTCAGAGCGCCCGGCTCTGAATCAGGGCCAGAATACAGTAGGTCTAAGTTACATGATTTTAGCTGTTTTTTATCAATTCTTAAAGTCATTTGAAACCAAATCCAAATCTGAACCAAAACACTTGAGGGTGATTTTGGCAAAACCAAAATCAAAAGCTTGGAGGGTGGCTTTGGTAAAACCAAAAACAAAACATTGGGATTCACGCACATATAATAGGCCTAGTATTAACATCCAGTGATTGTGGTATTTGGGGTCAGTTTGTGTCATAATTGCTGATATTCACATTTTCCTCACCGGGAGTTGCCTGGAGAGGAGACCCTGGTAAGTGGCGGTGGGGACGGGGCCAGATGATTGACGTCATTAAGCCCTGCCCCTTGCGATTCCTGCATATTTGACTAGGGGGTGGGGCCAAATGACACGATTCTCATAGAATTGCATCATTAGGTCACGCCCCCTACTCACGGACCCGCCGATATGCGAGAAAATTCTTCCCATTCTGCCCACTTCACTAGGGAGTGGGCAGTCTGCAGGTGAAGTGCCCACTTTCCCTGGGGTGTGTAGGGGGTTACCCAAAAAATCATGAGCCTCCAGCAGGCCCCAGGAGGGTAGGCAAGTATGGTTTATGTTAGGGATGTGCAGGCTCGGATAGGTTCGAATTTGCACACCGAGTTCGTTTTTTTCCCTCCAAATATCAGGTCTCAGAAAGAGGCAAAACGTCATCTTTCATGGACAAACATCATCTTCCATGGACTTTTGTCCAGGAATGATGATGTTTGTCCATGAAAGATGACGTTTTGCCTCTTTCTGAGACCCCATTTTTGGAGGGAAAAATCCGAACTCGGCGTGCAAATTCAAACCTATTGGAGCCTGCACATCCCTAGTTGATGTTATAATGCTAAGACTGCATCAAATGCTGGGGAAGATATTGTCAGCAATGTAACGTGTGCCTGTAAATCCTATACAGATGTTGGCTGCCAATGTTAGTTAAACACCTTATTTAATGAAAATACATCTAAGTTACCTCTAGTATTTGTGTAACCTCTGATTGACTCTTGCCCATATTATTGTGAATTGCATGTCCGTGAGATATACAAACTGTCTGACCATGTTATTATTACATTATTCAATAGATCATAGTAGTTATCTTTCAATAGTGACAAATATCATACTGTTAAAATCCATTAAACAAAAAGCATTATTATGGATGAGAACCTAAGTGCCATGCTGTGTAGCATTTCCATTTGGGTCTGTGAGCTGCTGTTCTTTGTTGCTCAAAATACAGTCTTCAGTTACCTGTTTTGTTGTAGAGGAAAAAAAATTACACCTCAAAACACAGTGTTAAAACTAAATTGTACTTCACAAATATTGCCGCTCGCTTTTCCATCACAGTATTATGAGACATGCTCGGGGCTTGATAAACAATATTATTATTTTTATTGAAAATTAATAATAAAATGTAGCTACAGGTGTCGTACAAAGTAGACGAGCAGACAATAGCCAAATGTGATATTACTGCTTAATTGCGACATGCTTTGTTTTTCATGTAACGTTAATGGCTGTATAATTTCACTAATAGTTAATGAATAATAATATGAGTTACACAAAGGCAACAAACAATATATATACTGTGTGTATGAACTAGGAGAGAGAGAGAGAGAGAGAGAGAGAGACAGTGAGAGAGAGAGAGTGTGTGTGTGTATGTGTGTGTTTGTTTTTGCAATCCGTGTTTTTCAGTAAGTGGCAGCACTACGTCTAAAGTATTCTAACATCACTTTTTCCCCATTGTACAAATGGATTTCCAATCAGCGACAGCTTCTACCCTCTTTGACAAGTGGGACTGCCCGTGCTGCAGTCCGT
The DNA here is from genome assembly GCA_031769625.1 of Taudactylus pleione. Taxonomy (NCBI): domain Eukaryota; kingdom Metazoa; phylum Chordata; class Amphibia; order Anura; family Myobatrachidae; genus Taudactylus; species Taudactylus pleione. The sequence goes on along the minus strand of JAUIMM010000314.1, from coordinate 2,878,719 downwards.
ACTCAGCGGTGCTGGGACAAACAGTGGTGAGACCGGCTCATGCACACAAACACCGTCTTCGAGGGACTGCATCACCTGCAGCCCATAGAATGCTGGTAAAGCTGATGGCAAGGCAGAGGAGTGGTTTTGTATTGTAAGCGCCCTCTTTGTTAAACGCAGCCGGATTGGCAGTCCCAGGGAGAGAAAACACCTCCTCCTGGAGTGTCTGTTCTATGTGTGATTAGCAGATAGTGCTTCCAATGGGAAGCCACTGCCAGAGTGCGGCCAATGGTGTATTGCAGTAGTTGCACTATGTCATACCAATGTTTCTCAGGAGTAGAGACAGACAATTTTGTGAGTATTAATGGAGAGATAAATGGTGCACATTACAGATGAATCCTCAACACAATCCTGCCGCCCTCTGTCAAAAGCTCAAACTCAGGAGAAAGGTTGTCCTTTAGTATTACAACAATCCAATGCATACTGAGCAACATTCAGCAATGCACACTAAGCAACACTCAGCAACGCATACTGAGCAACACTGAGCAATGCACACTGAGCAACACTGAGCAATGCATACTGAGCAACATTCAGCAATGCACACTGAGCAACACTCAGCAATGCATACTGAGCAACACTGAGCAATGCACACTGAGCAATGCACACTGAGCAACACTGAGCAATGCATACTGAATAACATTCAGCAATGCACACTGAGCAACACTCAGCAACGCATACTGAGCGACACTGAGCAATGCACACTGAGCAACACTGAGCAATGCACACTGAGCAACACTGAGCAATGCATACTGAGCAACATTCAGCAACGCACACTGAGCAACACTCAGCAATGCATACTGAGCAACACTGAGCAATGCACTCTGAGCAATGCACACTGAGCAACTTTCAGCAATGCACACTGAGCAACACTCAGCAATGCATACTGAGCAACACTGAGCAATGCACACTGAGCAACACTGAGAAATGCACAGTGAGCAACGCTGAGCAATGCATACTGAGCAACATTCAGCAATGCACACTGAGCAACACTCAGCAATGCATACTGAGCAACACTGAGCAATGCACACTGAGCAATGCACACTGAGCAACACTGAGCAATGCATACTGAATAACATTCAGCAATGCACACTGAGCAACACTCAGCAACGCATACTGAGCGACACTGAGCAATGCACACTGAGCAACACTGAGCAATGCACACTGAGCAACACTGAGCAATGCATACTGAGCAACATTCAGCAACGCACACTGAGCAACACTCAGCAATGCATACTGAGCAACACTGAGCAATGCACTCTGAGCAATGCACACTGAGCAACTTTCAGCAATGCACACTGAGCAACACTCAGCAATGCATACTGAGCAACACTGAGCAATGCACACTGAGCAACACTGAGAAATGCACAGTGAGCAACGCATACTGAGCAACATTCAGCAACACACACTGAGCAACACTCAGCAATGCATAATGAGCAACACTGAGCAACACTGAGCAATGCACACTGAGCAACACTGAGCAATGCATACTGAGCAACATTCAGCAATGCACACTGAGCAACACTCAGCAATGCATACTGAGCAACACTGAGCAATGCACACTGAGCAACACTGAGCAATGCACACTGAGCAACACTGAGCAATGCATACTGAGCAACATTCAGCAACGCACACTGAGCAACACTCAGCAATGCATACTGAGCAACACTGAGCAATGCACTCTGAGCAATGCACACTGAGCAACTTTCAGCAATGCACACTGAGCAACACTCAGCAATGCATACTGAGCAACACTGAGCAATGCACACTGAGCAACACTGAGCAATGCACAGTGAGCAACGCATACTGAGCAACATTCAGCAACACACACTGAGCAACACTCAGCAATGCATAATGAGCAACACTGAGCAACACTGAGCAATGCCTACTGAGCAACACTGAGCAATGCATACTGAGCAACATTCAGCAATGCACACTGAGCAACACTCAGCAATGCATACTGAGCAACACTGAGCAATGCACACTGAGCAACACTGAGCAATGCACACTGAGCAGCGCACACTGAGCAGCACTGAGCAATGCACACTGAGCAACACTGAGCTGTGCACATTGAGCAACACTTAGTAACGCACACTGAGCAACACTAAGCAATGCATACTGAGCAAAATTCAGCAACGCACACTGAGCAACACTCAGCAACACATACTGAGCAACACTGAGCAATGCACACTGAGAAACACTGAGCAATGCACACTAAGCAACGCTGAGCAATGCACAAGGAGCAACAATGAGCAATGCACACTGAGCAACACTGAGCAATGCATACTGAGAAACACTCAGCAATGCACACTGAGCAACACTGAGCAATGCACACTAAGCAACACTGAGCAATGCACACTGAGCAACACAGAGCAACGCACGCTGAGCAACAATGAGCAATGCACACTGAGCAACACTGAGCAATGCACACTGAGCAACACAGAGCAATGCACACTGAGCAGCACTGAGCTGTGCACATTGAGCAACACTCAGTAATGCACACTGAGCAAACACTTAGCAATGCATACTGAGCAACACTCAGCAACGCACACTGAAGTGTCTGAAAAAATAAAGGAAACGGGCCTGATTCTGAGTTACTTGCCATTCTGAATGCAGCCGCATCTTGCAATCTATTTAATTTAATTTATTTTTCCCATTAAGTGTATATATATATATTCCAGAATTTAAGATTATAAAGCATGAAAAAAGGAATGTGGGATTTTTTTCAAGGTGCTGTATATAATTTAGCAATAAAAGTGCTATGATTTTTTTTTTTTTTTCATATTACTTTTATTTTATTCATGAATATATTTTTACTTTCCTGGCAATCATTTTGTGCCTTTACTTTTTTTTTAGCTTCAGAGAAGAGATGATTAATGGTTGTTCTAACTGTTTAACCTTTCATTTTCTTCTATATTCCACGACAGTGTAGATATATAACTTACTTATGGTAATTGGAAAGTTCATAAAATGTAGCCAATTCCTCTATGAACATTAAAAAAACAACAACAAATGCCTGAGCTCATTTCATATATAAGGGATAATGATTATTAACATAGATTTAGTCAACTGAATCTGTCATTAGCATAGATACCATTTCTGAAGATTTTAGTTAAGAATATTTTTCATATATGTATGAAATACAAAGATTCAACTTCTAAGAGGGTAAATTTACTAAGAATCGAGAATAGTCTTTTTTTCATCTCGATTTGCATCGACGAATCTCGGATGATTTTCCCGTTTTTCACCTCGCAAATTTAGCTGAAAGTGAGTTGGCCAATGGTGAAGCAGGTCGAGATATCTCCCTCGTGTTGCAAGTGAAGATGAGATTACTCACCCGGGATTGCAGTGTTTTGTCTCTGCAAATCTCTCCCAAGCTAGCAGCCTGCACATACTGTATCAGTGAGATATGTGTAAGCTGCTTGTGTGTTAAGACCTGTAAAAAACGGGTTAATGTTATTTAAAAAAAATTACGTGAGGTCCCCCCCTAAAGCATAACCAGCCCCACACTTGCCTGCCAGTCCTGGTTCTTAAAATTACTGGGAAAAAAATGTATAGGGTTCCACTGTGATTTAAAAACCAGCACCAGGCAGACCTGGTTTTAAACATAGGGAGAAAAAAAATTGTGTGAGGATCCCCCTATATTTAAAACCAGCTCCGGACCCTTTCTAGTGGGGGACTGATGCCACAGCCAGGGGAGCCCTTTTACCAGGCCCCCCACGCGCAGCATCAGCCCTGACCGCTAGTCAGGCCAGGGATCCCTGGGGATTTGGGGACCCCCCCAATAAAGAGGTCCCCCTCTCCAGGGCATCCCTGGCCTAGGCTGATAGCCCGGGGCTATCCCCGCCACCCTTGGGCGGTGGGTGACGAGTTGATAGTGTATGTAGTGGATAAAAATTAGAATTAACAACATTGTCTTTACAGTAGAACTGCAGGTCACAGCAAGCTTCCCCCTCATGCTGGTACTTGGAGAACCACAAGTACCAGCATGCGGGGCATCAAGGGCCCGCTGGTACCTGTAGTTCACTTGTAAAGGAATGTGTAAAAAAACACAAGACACACACACCGTGAAAATAAAGTTTTATTACATACATACATACATACATACACACTCACACATACTTACCTGCTCCCAGATGTTCTCATCCCTTGTCACCGTAAAGTATCTTATGGATGTACCTGAAAAAAGATCCAATACTCACCTTTTACCCCACGATGTTCTCCACAGAAATCCAGTAAGGTCCAACGGACACACTGTAACAACACGCTTCAGCATGTTGTTACAGTACACGAATGACAGCTTATGGGAATGAGCTGTCATTAGTACCGGGCCACAAACCAGTCAGCGGCGGCTTAACATTAGGGGCCGCTCATTGGCTGGGACCCACGTGGGCTTAACATTAGCGGCCACTCATTGGCTGCTCCCACGTGGGTCCCAGCCAATGAGCAGCAACACATGTAAAGCGGCCGCTGATTGGCCAGCAGGCCATGAGAAAAAACAGATGATTCCGATCTTCTGTCAGTTTGCATAGTGTAAGTATATGCAACAGCATATACTTACACATGTCCGCTCTGGTTCGGGTAAGTAATTTTTTAAAAAGAAGGGATTTATTGCTGTAGTGAAAAACCACTACACTTCCTGGCGCTGTTGTGAGATAATTAATGTAATTAAATATCACCAGCTGAAAGTATGAGGTCTAGATAGGAACTGAGGGTGTGCATAAAAACTAAGAAGAAACTTTAAATACTGCGCATAGTGATATAAGTGATCACAATCAAATTTATAACATATATCGGTGTTTGCTTTCTGTTGAAATACAGGAGGCTTGTGTATAATAAACAAAAAATGGTTTTATTCAAATAAATACCTAAACAATATAAATTCAATAAATAAAATCACAATTGATAAAATAGCATATATTATAAAAAGACAATATTGATCTTGATATGTCAATGACCATATGGAATTAAGAGTAGATAAATAATTTAAAGTGCATGCAGAGCTGTTAAATCACCACTTGTGGTTCTCCAAATACCAGCATGCTGGGACCTGTAGTTCCACTGTAAAGACAATGTTGTTAATTCAAATTTTTACACACTACTTACACTATCAACCGGTCCCCAAATCCCCAGGGATCCCTGACCCGGGCTGACTAGTGTTCAGGACTGATGCTGCAGCTGGGGGGCCCAGTGAAAAGGCTCCCCTGGCTGTGACATCAGTCCACCACTAGAAAGGGTCTGGAGCTTGTTTTAAATATAGGGGGAACCATCCACCATTTTTTATCTCCCTATATTGAAAACCAGCTCTGTCCCTGCTGCCTGGTGCTATTTCTTAAATTACAGTGGAACCCTACACATATTTTTCCCTGTAATTTTAAGAACTAGGACTGGCTGGCAAGTTTGGGGCTGGTTAGTCTTTTGGGGGCGGGCTCACGTAATTTTTATTAAATAATGAACCCTATTTAAACAAGTTAAAAAAAGAAACATACACAAATCACAATGATTTGTGTATGTTTCAGCCAAACTCGCAGCTCTGGAGGTGAGTGTTTAAAATGTCAATTTGGCAGAGAGTTTGCAGGCATCTCACCCGAGGTTGTCATCTCGTTTTTGGTAAATATGCGAGCTGTATCTTTTAGGTGAAAAGTACTTCCGAGTCTGCCCGATGGTGATAAGATTCGAGTTTGCTAGCTCACCTGAGTTATGCGAGTGAGATGAGAGAAATCTCTCTGTAACTCACCCGACTTTGCCTTTAGTAAATTTGCGAGATGAAAAACATGCCTCATCTCACCCGAGATTGCAATCTCACACAAACTCGATTCTTAGTAAATTTACCCCTAAGTGTCTAATAAACTTTTATCTTCTCTGCTTCCTGGTAAAATGGCAGCTATTGCAAAGTCACTGCATCACAGCGCAAGATATCACAAATCGCCATTTTTTAAATGTATTGAGAGGTGCTTACATTTTTATTACATGGGGACTTTTGAAATGGCCAACGGCCACCTCTTCTCCCCTGTTCTCCTCATCCCCAGGGCTGCCATCAGAAATCATGGGGCCCAGGACTACCAAAATAGGCAGGGCCCCCATCCCCTTTCCAGCATATGTCCCCCTTTCCACCCCCTTGTCTTTCCAGCCTATGTCCCCCTTTCCACCCCCTTGTCTTTCCAGCCTATGTCCCCCTTTCCACCCCCTTGTCTTTCCAGCCTATGTCCCCCTTTCCACCCCCTTGTCTTTCCAGCCTATGTCCCCCTTTCCACCCCCTTGTCTTTCCAGCCTATGTCCCCCTTTCCACCCCCTTGTCTTTCCAGCCTATGTCCCCCTTTCCACCCCCTTGTCTTTCCAGCCTATGTCCCCCTTTCCACCCCCTTGTCTTTCCAGCCTATGTCCCCCTTTCCACCCCCTTGTCTTTCCAGCCTATGTCCCCCTTTCCACCCCCTTGTCTTTCCAGCCTATGTCCCCCTTTCCACCCCCTTGTCTTTCCAGCCTATGTCCCCCTTTCCACCCCCTTGTCTTACCTTTTGCATGATGCTCTGTTAGCTGGTCCGGCGGGTCTCAGTCCTACGCGGCCGGCGGCTCCTCTCTTTGGCAGGGAGCGTGACATGATGTCACGAGGTCAGCATTGCGCTCCCAGCAGTCCTTTAGGTAGGAGAAACTGTGTCACAGCAGGAACTCCTGCTGCACCGCCGAGCTCTATGGTCATGCTCGGTGGTGCAGTGGCAATTCCTGCTGTGACACAGTTAATAATAGTAACGGGTGTGCGGAGTGGGCTGGCTGGTGGTGGTACTAGTAGTGGGCAGGGCCTCCAGAGTGTCCGGCTGCTGCCTTGGATTATGCAGCGTCAGGGTTAGGAGCAGGCGGGTCCCCAGAGTGACTGTACGGCTGCGGCTGTGTTAGGGGCGGAGCGGGAGGACTTACCTGGGCTTGTACTGTGGCAAGGAGTAGGAGCGGGCCCGGGCCCGGGACTCCAGTCCCGGCAGTCCCCCCCTGATGGCGGCCCTGCTCATCCCTGATCACTTCCTGTCACTTCCTGTCACTCCCGCCTTCAGGACTTCTGCCCACTGCTCCTAACCTCTGGACTTTCGCCTAGTCTCCCAGCATGCCCTAAAAACCCTGAAGCCTGCCACACCTCCTCCTAACTCTCCAAATTGCGCACCCTGCTCCTTATGCCCTCTTTGTTTCCCCCACTTACCATTACAATTTAAGAGCTTGTGAGCAGGGCCATATCTCCTTATGTTTTGTTACTTATTTATGTATTTTGCAGCATGTTCAGCCTTGGCATAATTGGTACTATCTGCGTATCCTATGAGGGTGTGAATGTACGGCAAATTTTGATCTGCGCAATAATTTTCCACCACTCACAATAACTCTTACTGGTCAATAAATGGGTAGCTAGGGACACAATAGACTATTGGTCAAAACCACTGAGAGAAAGACATGAGTCTGCCCCCCCCACGCTCTATTACTGTTTTGTCCCCAATTGTAAAGAACAACAATTATGCTGGCTCTCTAAAAGTAATTGTTAATTTTATACAATATCTATATAATAAGCGAGAAAGCGTGTATGTCTGTCTGTTTGTCCTTTATGAGTTTTTGACCTAGGGCCTGATTCAGGGGTGGATGGTAATGCGTTCGCAGCCGCACATTCCCACGCTCGCAGCCAGGGGCGGATTGGGATCGAAAACCAGCCCGGGAAATTTTTGGAAGCAGCCCTGATGGGGGAGGGCTATGTTAAAACGGTGGAGACTGTTGAGGGAATAGGATACGCCCTCCTTAAAGGGCCTGATTCTAAATTGGATGCAGTTGCAGCTACTACTAACCCCTTGCATGGTGCACAGCCGTGCATCCAAATATGCAAGAACTCAGACACCCACTTTTGTCTTTAGACATTACCATCAGATGTATCATCTGCTAGGTGCAGATTATCCATCAAGTATGGCCTCCAACGTGTGTGATTCAGCGTCTCTGCACGCACCTACTTTCAGCAACACTCCTGTGTCACTCCAATAATACACCCATCATCATAGTGATAATATATATATATATATATATATATATATGTATATATATATATATATATATATATATATACAGCAAGTGAATGGGCGGCACTTTAGGTGTGTGTGTATATTATATATGTGTACTCTGTATGCCAGCTGCTTGTTGTTGCAGACAATGCCAGTGTGCCGTGCATGGTACAGAGATGATCCTGGAGGCACTGAGGTGGACCACATACAGCATGGAGACAGAGCCGTCAGTAGTGACTGACAGGCTCCGCAAAGGCTTATGGGGGAGCTGCAGTGGCTGGCCGTGTGCAGCAGCTCCCCCCATCGGCCATTTTGTTTAGGTCTGTAGGCTTAATGCTGAGGGCCGATTGCGGCAGCTGGGTTGGAAGTGGGGTGACTGAGGGAAGGGTTGCTGCCGGCGTGTGCAGCAGAAGCGGTAACGCAGTCCGCAGGGCCGAATTAAGGTCTGTGGGCAATAAACTTGTGGGGGCCCATATCTATCTGTGTATCTATCTATCTATCTATCTATCTATCTATCTATCTATCTATCTATCTCTATATATCAGTGAGATCTGGCTCTCCCGTATTGCGCAATACTCGGCCAGGTGCCCACACAAAGTAACTTACAGACAGCAGTGGGGGGTGCAGCACTCCTGGTTCTTCATAAATGACACAACTGCAGTATACAATTTAAAAAGCAACGTTTCAGTGCTCCATTGTTTAAGCACTGTCATCAGTGCTTAAATAAAAGAGCACTGAAATGTTGCTTTAAATTGTATACCACAGTTGTGTAGTTTATCAAGAACCAGGAGTGCTGCACCCCCCACTGCTGTCTCTCTCTATAATATATATATACAGTCAGGTCCATAAATATTGGGACTTGGACAGAATTTTCATATTTTGGCCTCTATTCACCACCACAATGGCTTTGAAATGAAACAAACAAGATGTGCTTTAACTGCAGACTTTCAGATTTAATTTGAGGGTAATTACATCCAAATCAGGTGAACGGTGTAGGAATTAAAACGGTTTCTATATGTGCCTCCCACTTTTTAAGGGGCCAAAAGTAATGGGACTATCAACTCAAATGCTATTTCATGGACAGGTGTGGGCTATTCTCTCGTTATTTCATTATCAATTAAGCAGGTAAAAGGTCTGGAGTTGATTCTAGATGTGACATTTGCATTTGGAATCAGTTGCTGTCGACTCTCAATATGAGATCCAAAGAGCAGTCACTATCAGTGAAGCAAGCCATCATTAGGCTGAAAAATCTAAACAAACCCATCAGAGAGATAGCAAAAACATTAGGTGTGACCAAATCAACTGTTTGGAACATTCTTAAAAAGAAAGAACGCACCGGAGAGCTCAGCAACAACAAAAGACCCAGAAGACCACGGAAAACAACTGTGGTGGATGACAGAAGAATTATTTCCCTGGTGAAGAAAAACCCCTTCACAACAGTTGGCCAAATCAAGAACACTCTCCAGGAGGTAGGTGTATATGTGTCAAAGTCAACAATCAAGAGAAGACTTCACAAGAGTGAATATAGAGGGTTCACCACAAGATGTAAACCATTGGTGAGCCACAAAAACAGGAAGACCAGATTAGAGTTTTCCAAACAACATCTAAAAAAGCCATTACAGTTCTGGAACAACATCCTATGGACAGATGAAACAAAGATCAACTTGTACCAGAGTGATGGGAAGAGAAGAATATGGAGAAGGAAAGGAACTGCTCATGATCCAAAACATACCACCTCATCAGTGAAGCATGGTGGTGGTAGTGTCATGGCGTGGGCATGTATGGCTGCCAATGGAACTGGTTCCCTTGTATTTATTGATGATGTGACTGCTGACAAAAGCAGCAGAATGAATTCTGAAGTGTTTCGGGCAATATTATATGCTCGTATTCAGTCAAATGCTTCAGAACTCATTGGACGGCGCTTCACAGTGCAGATGGACAATGACCCGAAGCATACTGCAAAAGCAACCAAAGAGTTTTTTAAGGCTAAAAAGTGGAATGTTATGCAATGGCCAAGTCAATCCCCTGACCTGAATCCGATTGAGCATGCATTTCACTTGATGAAGACAAAACTGAAGGGAAAATGCCCCAAGAACAAGCAGGAACTGAAAACATTTGCAGTAGAGGCCTGGCAGAGCATCACCAGGGATGAAACCCAGCGACTGGTGATGTCTATGCGTTCCAGACTTCAGGCTGTAATTGCCTGCAAAGGATTTGCAACAAAGTATTAAAAAGTGAAAGTTAGATTTAGGATTGTTTAGCTTGTCCCATTACTTTTGGCCCCTTAAAAAGTGGGAGGCACATATAGAAACCGTTGTAATTCCTACACTGTTCACCTGATTTGGATGTAATTACCCTCAAATTAAATCTGAAAGTCTGCAGTTAAAGCACATCTTGTTTGTTTCATTTCAAAGCCATTGTGGTGGTGAATAGAGGCCAAAATATGAAAATTCTGTCAACGTCCCAATATTTATGGACCTGACTGTATATATATATATATATATATATATATATATATACATATACATGTGTATAGCAATAGAAGCCCCCACACCTTGCCCCGATGCTTACTATAAAAAAATCCGGAGTACAGCGTTTAGCTGTGTCAGCTCCGGTCCTTGGTCTCCTCCTCGGCGGCTCAGCTATTATTACCTTATACTGCGGCTGCTGAGGAGCTATCACAGTAAAGGTATCAGTCTCGCGAGATGTGACTCCTCTCGCGAGACTGGTACTGTGACAGGCACACAGTGACAGGTAATAACAGCTAAGCCGCCGCGGAGGAGACCAAGGACCGGAGCTGACACAGCTAAATACTGTACACCAGATCTGTATGGTAAGCTTCGGGGAAAGAGTGTGGGGGCCCCGAGTTTGCCGCTCCGCCTATAATCCAGCCCTGGCTGCCCGGTCAGAGCTGAGCTCCGATCGCAGCAGCTGGGCCAGCACTGGCCCTTAAAATGTATAAAAAGAGACCGGCCCAGCGGGAATCAGCCCGGCATCCCGGCGGCCCAATCCGCCCCTGCTCGCAGCTGTGTAAATATGTAATGTTAGCAAAGATCACCCGAGCATAAAGACGCCCACTGCTGCCTTTGTACTTGCATGCGCGATTGCAAACACACATAAATATTGGAAACATCGAAGGACATCAGCGTCCATTTTACCCTTGTGGCAGGTCTGACCTGCCACCGCCTAGGGAGCTCTTCTGCCATGCAGGGCTGCGTATGCACTGCAGTGGCTTAATTTATGCACACCCATGAAACGGCGTTCAAATGCCCAGGCATACGGCGATCGCTGCGGGATCGCACATCTGCCTTCGCGCACGCACACTGTGATGCATACACATGCGTAATGGCAAACAATCGCTCAGTATGCTTGTGGATTGCAATAGCGTCCACCTCTGAATCAGGCCCCTAGCTCCACCAAATTTGGCATGGTGATTTAGTTTGACCAGGATTAGGTTTTTGCCTAGGTTTGAACTTTGCCAGGGCCACAAACTACCACACAATCCTTAAAAATGGGTACACTCTTAAATTACACAGGTTCCGGGGCTGGCTCTAGTGGAAATTGGCAGTCTGCCAAAAACCCATAAGAAAGCTACAGAAGTATCCTTTTAACCTCAGTCTGAGCAAACTTGATGACTCATGCAAGTTCATATTAAATCCAGAGCCTCTGTGTTTGCATGCAAGGGCATAACTAGAACTTTGTGGGCTACATAGCAAGATCTTAAAGGCTCCCCCAAGCCCATACATTTGCCCCTCCACAGAGCCCATGCAGGTTATGCTATACTGGTTATTGTGAAGCTCTTACATCAATGTGTCTGAACCTGCGGTTGGACTGCCATAGTCTTTTTTGTTTGGTCACAGTGAGTGGAAGATCTTCGTACGTTTCGTCATGATGGATGAGGAAGACGTGTCTGTGAGATAACGTCAGAGATGTGTGATAGAATTTTGTGTTAAGCTTGGAAAAAGCAGAAATGAAACTCATGAAATGTTACGGCAAGCATACGGTGGACAAACAATTAGCCATGCTGCAGTATTTTGGTGGTGGAAGCTCTTCAAAGAGTGTAATACGCGAGTGACTGATGAAGCGCGTTCTGGGAGACCATCCACCGCGGTTACAGATGTCAACATTGCCAAAGCTGCAGAGATGTTGCAGAATGACAGAAGGTTGACTTTACATAAACTTTTGGCTTCACTTGACGTCTCATTCCAATGGGTTCATCATATTGTGAAAAAGGAACTGAAAATGCATCACGTGTGTGTGCCAGGTGGGTACCCAGAGATCTCACAGAAAAGCAGATGCAACGACAAGTTGAATCATGCAAGAACACCATTCGAATGTCGGAGAGGATACCCGATTTCCTGACATCGATTGTGACGTGTGACGAATTGGGGATTCGTCATTATGATCCAGAATCCAAACAACAGTCCAGTGTATGGAAACACACAAATTCATCTCCGCCCAAAACATTCTGTGTGATTCCTTCGGCGTGTAAAGTCATGCTTCTGCTGTTCTTTGACACGCACGGTATGATCCTACAGCACTGGGTTCCCCGTGGACAGACAATTAATAGTGACTACTATGCAAACGTCCTGAAAACCCATTTGCTTGTGGCCATGAGGAAGAAAAGACCACATTTGCTGAATTAACAGTGGTTTTTGCTCCAAGATAATGCCTGACCACATGTTGCTGCTGTTGCATTGGCAGCACTGACTGAAATTAATGGGACAGCACTGGAGCACCCTCCATATAGCCCGGACTTAGGCCCTGATTCAGAGCCGGTCGCTATTTGCGGTCGTTCGTTCCAAAAAATAGGGGGTGGCTATTCAAATGAACCGTTCGCTCTTTGCGGTCTGTTCACGCCTCTATGTCTGAACGAGCGATCAAAACTTGCGGTCGTTTTTTGGATAACTACGCCCCCTGGCCGCTCGCATCCTACGTCATGTCCGCTATTTATTAGATTAATCGAGTACATCGACCAGCGTATGAACTGCTCGCTATTCTTGTGGTTGGTTTTTCCTACCACAAATTTGCGAGCAGTTCTGACTATAAAATAACCTAGTGACGTGGTTAGTGACGCTGCTTTATTAATTATGCACACCTATAAAACGCCCGTTTTGACCTTTAAGCACGCGTTCGGATCTCCACTCCCCGTTTTCAAGCACCTTCCCCTGTTACCACCCACATACGCCTCCTCCTGTCACTCATATTAGCAGGCATTCGCTATTTAGCGAACAAACGATTTTTGGCCGCACTGACTGGTTCGCGCATGCGTATTACGATCCGTACGCATGCGCAGTTGGGCAAACATCGCTCGGAACGAACGAGCGGCGCTTACGAGTGGCTCTGAATCAGGCCCTTAGCGCCCTGTGATTTATGGGTATTCCCAATCCTGAAAAAACATCTGTGCGGAAAAAAGTTCTCAACAGATGATAAAATGAAAAATGCCACAGCTGCAAAACTAAAAGTGATATAACAAAACAGTCTCCTGCACATCTTTGAATCGTTATTGAAACGCTGCAAAAAAATGGATTGAATGTGAAGGACGCTACTCTGAAAAAAAAAATGTTCAGATCCTGTGGAGTCATCTAATTCTGAATAAAAAATCAGTCTCATTACTTTTCAATCAGCCCTTGTATATTTATACTCGTGTATATATATATATATGGAGAGAGAGAGAGAGAGAGAGAGAGAGAGAGAGAGAGAGAGAGAGATTATTGTCTGTTGGTTATCTTTCTCTTCTACAGTACATTAGTGTGTATATGGTGAGCTTTTAGCAACAGACCAGGGGGTAAATTTGCTAAGATGGGAGTTCTATTTAAAAGTGATGTTGCCCATAGCAACCAATCAGATTCCAGGTATTATCTTATAGAAGGTGCTAGATAAATGAGAAGTAGTATCTGATTGGTTGCTATGGGCAATATCACTTTTAAATAGAACTCCCATCTTAATAAATTTACCCCCAGGTATCATAATGAAAGTCATAGTTTTAGAATATGAAAAAAGTATAACTGTGGCATCAACAGAAGACACTCAATATAAACATCTGTGTACTGAGTCAAGGAATTAAATTAGATTCAGCTCTTCACATATTTATTTTAAATGTTATATCTCTGTGATATTTTCCTTTGAATGCCTCTGATATCAGGAGAATTAGGAAGAAGGTAGCTGCTGTTGAGTGTTTCTAATAATTAGGTGAGCGATTTGGCAGTTGTAAAGCAGACTGCATAAAGTAACCCTGAAGATTATTTTAATGTATAAATGTAACTGTTAAGGGAAATAACTGAAGAGAAAATAAACAGAGATTTATCATGTAGCACTAATATATTAAAGTTTTAATAATTTCTTTTTTGCAAAACTTTCTTAAAAAACATTTATCCTTAAAACGCGGACTGTAATGGCGGAGTTTGGAAACCTCTGCATTAGAGGACAATCAAACTAGACTGACCAAGCGTTTAAGGTCAGGCAATAAAGGGACCCAAACATACTTTTTGCAGAGAACATGCTTTAGAGGGCTCTAAAGGCAATCTCCTCATTCCCCTACCCTGAAACCTCTTGGATGAAGATATTATAAGAGTAGATACACCATGAAATAAGCTGGTAGGTGTATTTTCAAGTTGGATACTGCTTTCAATATGTTGCTGATAAGTTACCATGATTGATTTATGTAAACACACATGGAGAGGAGATGTACTGTAGTTCTCAGAGTTTTGCCTATATTCTTGGAAATCTTACATATCATCATATATGTTCCCCTCGGATAATGTGTCTAATTTGTTGTCTTTACATTTATACCCCCTCCATTTCGTTTTACATTTATGGTTCAAAGTTCTATAGCATGTTATTTTCCTTGACAAATGTAATTATATTTTCGTGCATAGTATATTTATTCCTCGTAATAGGCACCATCATTCAGAGAAAATAATTGAGGTTAGAAAACCCTTAAACTAAAGCAGGTCACTTATCACCCTGAAAGACAACTGTTGTCGGCGCTTACCACCACTGTAAACTAGAGATGTGCGGGTTCGGTTCTCGGAGAACCGTCAACAACCGAAATTAGGGGTTCTGAGTCCAACCGAGTCCAAGTTTGGAATCACTTTGGGGTACCAAGTCAAACCAAGCCCCGGTTCGGATCTTTCCGCGGTTCGGAACTCGGATTTAAAAACCGAACTCGAGTTTTGGATTGCTTGCTAACAGGTGAACAGTTTTTTTTAATTTCAAAAATAAATGCAGATCCAAAACCAAAACACGAAGATGAATCCAGATCCAAAACCAGAACACGGGGGTGTTCATGCCCGTTATTTGCTCCTCTACATAAATAAAAGCCTCTGAATTCTAGAACTTTGAATTGTTTGAAGGCATTTTAATTCATTCAATTATTAATTCGCTCTTTATTCCAAACGGCCATTTTATTTTTCTAGCAGGACTATAAATTTAGTTGCTCCCAATGAGATATGTGAATGTAGCAAATTAGAACAAGTGAACTGTACACTAATTATGTTTATTACTGGTCTACTTTATGTTGTAGATTTGATTTCAGACTTTGATTCAAGTATGTTATTCCTATTAATGTCAATGAATTTCTGTTAAGCATGAATGGCTTTGGTGCTTAAGGGATGTTGTAGGTAATTCCCTAGTGTTCCATGCATTGATGATTGAGGTCTTTTCTTAATAAGATGTTGGATGGTAAACGTTTCGAGAAATTACCTTTTTACATGCATTGCAGATAAGCCATTGACTCATAACTCCCAATCATTTAATACACATTATGGAATAGTGATACAATTATTCCAGTGGTTGAAATTATATCCTACCATTTCTTGTCAATAATGATCAAAGGAAATTATGTATTCTATCTTTAATTGATGAGACATATAAGCAATTCACTAATTTTCGCACATTGGATAATCATCAACAATATTTCAGAATTAACATTTTTGTTAATTTGTGCAATACGCCTTGGTCAAGCATTATACAGACATATAAAAGTCATATTTAATGGAAAAGTCAGACATACTGTACATTTTGACATTATCTGGGGAATCCTCAATTATCCAGGCATCATATGGATTAATCTGGGGCATAGTTTACCAATCAGTTAAGGTGACATTTATTTGGTGATGGTGGCACACTGATGATTGGTAAACTAGCTACAGTATACATAAGCTATCCCAATTTTGCAGCAAGTCTGGTAGTTTTCAACCAAATTGGCAGATCAGTGAAACGTATGGTGCACAAACAATTGTTCTAAATAATCAACATCCAATTCAGATAATAAGAAAGGGCGGAAAATCTTTTTCTCCAGGAATCTAATCAGCTTGCGTTTGCTGTCATTGTCCAAATAGAAACATGGGACAGATGCAAACTTAAGCCCCTCATACAGCCACCAAATTAACCCATTATTACCATCCACTTATTAAAGCTTTGGGTTTTACTTTTCCTACAAATATGAAGCCACATAAAAATAAAGATAAGGCCCAGAGCCAGCCTGTAGCTATTACAGTTATAATAATCATGGGAACTTATTTTTGATGGCTGTTGAAAATAAAACATTAACACTATACATGTGGCCGCACATACGCACTGGCAGGGATGAACTGTTCCAGATTTGTAGGTCCCCTACTGCCGGTTATAGGGTAACAGCATTTAAAAATGGTGTTTCCCAGCAACCAGAAGCTTCCGTCCCTATAAAGTTTCATGGGGACGGTCCGGAGTTTAAAGGCACTAGATTCAGTAGGTGAGCAACTGATAGAAAAGTGACAGAAGTTGAGAGAAGCCCTTTGTGTATAGAAAACATCAGATAAAGTTCTTTCCTCAGTTTAATAAATAGACCCTAAGCTAGTTTTACAGTATCTGTGTTTTATTGCTTTTATATAAGAAAAAAAAAATCTTTTGGATTTATATTCTGGTACTGTTACCTCCTGCTAGCTTTACACGTTACCTCCTGCTAGATGCTTTCTACTCCCAGCCTATGGAGGTGCGAGCAGGAATCAGCTACCGTCATAGTCAGAACAAGATTCCTTTTCCTTTTCTTGTTTATTTTTTTCTTCTCATGCCGCCGAGTTTGTAGATTTTTGTTTTCTTTTTTTTTTTAAAATGTATCAGAAAGTGAAAGCGGCTAGAGGCAAAGTGGATCAGGCTCATTGCCTTCTAGACCCAAAGCCATTGGTTTTGTAAATTATGTTTATAATATACTAAACTTAAAACGTTTTCTTTTTTTTTTGTGATTTTATTCTCGACATTTACTATGCTGGGTGTTTTCTCAACAGCAATCATATTTAATGACACTGTCATTTTGCCTAATTATTTTCTTTTTTGGGGGGGAGGAGCTACAGCAATGTCATCTCTTAATTATTGAATGTAGTATACAGCACAGTGCTATTGAAAACAAATTAGACAAAATGTTAACCTGCTTCTTTGTATGCAATTTGTTGTCAGTTACCCATATCATTCAATAAGGGAAGTATTTCATATCCTTGTATATCTTTCAGCCCTTAGGGACAACAGGATTGAACTGGTACGAGCATCTTGGCATGAGCTGAGCATCAGTATTAGTGACGTCTCTCTGTCAGATGAAGGGCAGTACACCTGCTCCCTATTCACTATGCCTGTCAAAACGTCCAAGGCTTTCGTAACGGTTCTGGGTGAGTACAACGACCTCTAATCACTAGATACCTGCATAGAATACATAGAATAATCAATTAAACAAATTTAAAGTAAACATTGATTGATGTATTGTCGCTGTATGAATAGCTTTGCTTTAAGGCAATATATCCATCTTGTCATTACCTATATCAGTTATTAACAAATTAAACTAGTTAGTATTTTTACAAATATGATCACCTAATGCTATTGATTGTTGCCATTTTCTAATGACAGCGCATGCCACCTGTCTGCAAAAGCTTCTTGGCACTGCTAATATGCCCTCCTGGCTATCAGGTACAACCACATATATAGAATGCCAGACAGTTTAAATCAAGGGTTGGTCACATATTGTATCATGACATAGCCGAACAGTGTCAATGCTATTAATTACCTTCAGTAACAATTGTATTTTGAATCAACATAATAGGACACTGCTGAACTACATATAAATCATACACAGTGTTGATGAATGTTTGCACATGTGTGTTCCAATATTTGTAAATGTTCCTTATTTAATCATCATAATAAACATTCCTAATTTCATGATAATTGGTTAATAAATAATAGATTTACCACTTCCAGACTCGCCCAATTGCAGTCCCACACTCAGTGTTCACCGATCTACAGAAATCTTTCTCTAAATTTGTTTGGAACTGGAGGCCCCCAAGAATCAAGTAATCAATATTTAAAAAACCTATCCCAGCTAGAGGTAAGGGGTTTGCTGATTCCAGACTTTACTTCTGGGCTACCAATTTAGCACACATTGCAGCAATCTTTGCTCCCCTAGGTACAATCGGTTGTGTGGATATTAAAACTAAAGCTTTAGCTATCACATCTCTCTCCTCACTTTGGGGACTTCCCAGACCCTGCAAACATAATGGCCTTGCCGTACTAGCTACTCTTCGATTTGCCACAAAAGTATGGAATGTGTGATCACTTAAATTTCATATCTTGACTGCCATATCCCCTATAACCCACATTTGGGATAATCCCATCTTCCCACTCTTCTGTGCTCTTGCAACTCTGGTCCAGCATGGGTATTAAATGTATAACCATCTCACCGATGGGTCTCATTTTATGACATTTAATGTCTACAACACTCTACAACAAAAGTCTGCACTGCAGGGTCCAAGACTATCAATATTTCCAGGACAGACATTTTACCAACTCCCCCCTCATAGCGTTTGTCGGTTGCTCCTTCCCTTTGAAATGCTTTGTCTGTGCAATCCCATTGCTTTGTCTGTGCAATCCCATTTGATGGGGAATGATTTTTTCTTACAATATACTCTTGGATACAACATCAAAGCTTCATTGTAGTCATGAACATGAGTGGGAGTCAGACTTGGGTCTACATTCCAGAGGAGGACTTCTGGCAGGGTATAAGAGAAAGGAGAAAGCCTACAGTACAAGTTTACTACCATTAGTATTACACACCTGACAAATTGAGCAACATTTTCCCTGCTTCTAATCCGTTATGATGGAGGAACTGTGAACACAGGGGACTTGTCCCAAGTTAGCCTTGTTCTGGGACAAGATCTGCAGACTTCTTATTTATATATTGAAAGGCCCTATTCTTAAAGACCCATGGATTTTTCTTCTATCATATTCCCCCAACAGCTCTCCAAGCACTCCATAAAATTGGCTGCACATATTCCAGCAGTATCCAAATCAACTATTGCTTCCCATTCCATGAGTTGGCCAAAAATTGCTTAACATGGCTTGAAAACCCTGTGGCTGCAATATTCTGTGTTTACTTAACATGGGCCTCAATGGGAGTTAACGTTGATTTTATTTTGCAGCCCCTGAGTAGGTGAGAAGTAAGGAACAATCTTTATTCTAATGTAAAAAAAGTTGTGACTTCTCTAGTATACCCTTTCTAATGAAAATTCATGTACTTGGAGTCATTAAAATAGCATAATTTGGCCAATAATAACATGTCGATTTTCAGGTGATTTTCTGTAAAATGCTCAAAAATGGGTTTAGTTATGTGGGTTATGAATTTTGGGGTGTTGTATTGATGAGAAAATGGTTTTTGAACATGTAGATGGGAGTGTTTGTGTCCTAATATATTTGAAACCCCCTTTAAAACAATGAAAAACATATAGCAGACATTTTGTATAACAAAATATTCTAGAGGCTTTAATTTGGTGAAAATAACTTTTCTGCTATCATTTTTACAATGTTAATAAAAAAGGTAATAATCAGCCATTTGACACCTTTTAAGAACATCAAAATAATGTGCTTATTGCCACTAAAAGCCTTTTATACTGTTATCCAATGTTATTTACTACTTTTCTGGGGATACCGGGTGTTTTCCCTCCTTTTTAATGCACTTTCCCTCCAGGTTGCGCACTGTAAAATAGTAAGGGTCAAGCTAAAAATAGCCAATGAAATTCACGTTAATTTGAGCAGTGGCAAAATCTTGACTGAAATTGGTTAACTGAACTCTCCCCTAAAACCATTTTATCAAGAGTTGGGCAGATGGAAGGTCTTTCTTGCTGGTCAGGAACATTAGTAAGGCAGCACAATTTGCACTCAAGTGCAGAAATTTACTTAACTTTGATGGCTGGATGTACTAAAGTGAAAAATGTGGTTAATTCTCCAAAAATGCAGATTTCAGGGGTGACTGCATTTTTCATATGTACTAAGAACCCGAATCCGATGCATTCCAGTGCTTCGTCCCGGTGGGTACTGCCATCTTCAGGTGGCTGTACCCAAGCCTATGGGTTTCTTATCGGGATGCTTGCCCTGAGAGAGATCTGATTGGATCCCTCCCATCTTCCCCTGCAGTGCTGGTGTCCTACTGCGCATGCGCAGAAGGACGCCAGAGGCACTTTTGGGTGTTAAACCCGGAAGTCCCTCTAAATGGGGGTAACGCAAAGGGCAGCTCTTATCGGGAGAGCAGTCCTTTGCAATTTAAATCGCATTTCTAAATACATACCATGGTAATCAACCGCAGTATGTACCCGATAAGAGGCAGAATGTACTGCATCGTGAATGCAATGATTAGTACATCCCGTCCTGAGTGTCTGAAATATTTAATTGAGTTAAAGGGGTGGAGATGCAAATTTTTTGGGGAATTCTCTACATTACAGGAAGGTGCAATTCCTCTTCCTTACCATAAAATGGATTGAATTATCCACCATCTCTGTGGTCCCGGAGATTCAGTCTAGTTTCTACAGTATATATTGAGAAGCATTTTCTCACCTCTCATGGAATAATTACATATTCAGTAAGGACTTAAGCAAGCAATTAATTAATTTAGCAACAACGCTGTGATAAGTACAGCTGATCATGCAATGCCTTGGTTTGAAACTGCTGTACTTATCAAAATGACCACAATATTCTAGAATATGCCTATTCAGCCCTGCCCTCACATGAACAAGTATAGGAAGTGTACAGTTTAAAATTATCCATTGAAATAAGAAACTTCCAATTTCACTTGTGTAGAAAATATGCATCTGTATTGTTTTCTTTTTTCAAATATAAATGCTCTGTATATTAATTATTACTGTTTGTCGGAGCATTGGGAATTTTTTTTTTCTTCATTTTTAGTATCTCTGCTTCCAATTGTGCGCAGGGGACAATATTTTGGCTACAGCCTAACTTAAACCTTTCAACCATATATTATTAAAAACACAGTGGTCGTAAAACTCTAAAATCAAGGAAAGTTTCACAACCGCTCCATGTTTTTGTTTCCTGTCTCCGTGGTTTTCTTAGAACCTGTTATTTCTGCCACCTGCTTATTAGTTTTAGTTGTTTTATTGAGAACACTTCACCATTTATACCTCATTCCCTAACTGATCTCTCCTTTCTTTATCCTCGGAGGGTTTCAGAGACACTAAAAATGAAAGAGATTCATGGAGAAAGCCGCAAAATAACACTTAAACTCAACAGTTTATGAGATTCATTGAATGTCAGCAGCAGAATTAGATGAAATTGCTATAGTATATTGCAAACATGCCTATGTTTCTAACCTGTTATACAATTTTAAAGATTGATCTTTTTTTTTTTGTCTACAAACTTCACTTATTTTAGAATACCATGCTCCTTCACTTAATAAGACTAATGCTGGATACCAGTAATATTAAAGTTAATCCAGCAAGTGAATTGGTTTTGTGCATAGCATGTGAGAGCTGTTTTTTTTTTTTTTTAAGCCCCACTGAGACTATTTTACAAAAAATCTTTACAAGTTTGCCATTAAGGACAAAAACTACCATTCTCAGCACAGTATTTCAGGATAATATCTTCCTCGGCTTAATGCTTTTCCATGGAGACCTATCTTTGGATCCAAAGTATGAATGTCTAGATAAATCCTCTGTATGAACTGATGGTTAGGCATAACACAAGCAAACAGAGGTTTTCATATACAAACTTCACTATTGGAATACATACCTATAGTAGGTGATTATCAAAGTGATTTCTTCCTTGCTCACCCTCCCCCCCTGCTATTTATTTAGTGCATTTGTTTGCCATTATTATTTGGTATCTTTTAGTGACAATATTATTGGAACAGTTATTATTTCAATTTTATACTGCGTTTCTTAAGTATTTGATTTTGTGGCTTACTATATTTTTAGTATTGTATAGAATACTATGTTGTGGTAAATGTATGTATATTTTTGTTTCTTTGTTTTTACATTACATTTTACTTTATATGTTTAATTAAATAAACCATAATTTTTTTTATATTTAATTGATTATTTAACATTCAATAATTTAAATATGCATGTACTTACTTGTACTGTTTTAGGTGTCCCTGAAAAGCCACACATTACAGGGTTTACATCCCCTGTCATGGAAGGAGAAATAATTCAATTGACATGTAAAACATCTGGCAGTAAACCAGCCGCTGATATTAGATGGTATAAAGGTGACCAGGAAATCACAGGTAAGAGGCAATTATGAACTCAATGTCAAAGTGATAATTTTGAGAACCCTTCTATGTATATAGAACTGGTGACACCAATGGATGACTTGTTCTGAATTTTGAAAACCAAAGTTAATCTGTGCAAAGGCTTACTGCATATGTGTATTTAATGTGCTCATCTGCTCCAGATTTACCCTTAAACAGAATGGAGGCAGACGCTGCCATCTTGTGATCCCTGGTTGGGTAAAATCCATAATTGCCAACTCACCTGGGAATGTCCGAGACAACCAAAATTTCAGGGAGTTCACCCATGCTACTAGAAGAGTAGACCAGCCTCTTGTATCCCACACATTTCCCTAGTGAAGTGAGTGAGATAAGGACTCAATGATGTGACTGTTATTGTGCCTCTTCAGCCGCGCTGTACAATGCCGTGAACCGGGGCCATGTTGAGAAAGTTCATGCTATATTGGCCCAAAAACACATCTTACCTGGACGCTCCATCTCCCAGATAAGAAAAGTTGGCCAGAATGGGTATAATCAAAATAGATGGTAAGGTGTCAAAAGGGAGTGTACTTTAAAGCAGCAGCTGATCCCATCTGTATAAACTCCTTGTTTTGTAGAATGGTATTTTAATCTAACAAGTATAGTTGTTATTTAAGTCTCCTCTAGTTGTTGGATTCATAATGCATATTAGTTCCAGGGCTGCCAGAAAGCTATAGCTTAGTATGACTACAGTTGTATAGAGCCCCCAAAATTTTGGTCATTGCGATTTATCAAAATTCCAGAATAATGTTAGTTTTGTTCCTAAATTCCACTTTAAAATTAGGGTTAAGAAGATCCAAGCTTTGATTTGCACTGCACCAGGGCCGTAACTAGGGGTGTGCCAGAGATGCCATTGCACAGGGAGCAGGGTCCTGGGGGGAGGCACCATCGCTGCCCCAAGGCCCCTGCATCTGGCTAGCAGGGTGACTGAAATGTCACCCTACAGCCAGTATTGCTGCTGCAATGGAGCCCAGAGCTTCCTGTAGCCTGTACAGCCGCTTTAAGAGTCCAGGGGGCTGCTCTGTTACGGTGCTGCACTGTCTACCACCATTATAAGCTTTGCTGGAGCAGAATCTAGCAGTCTATACTAGAAAACTAGCACTGCCAAGTCTGACTCAGAAGTGCTAGTGCGTCTGCACGAACTAGAGTTCATGCAGGATCACAAAGCCCCAGCATTTGGTGGAAGGAGCCAAACAGGGGCAAAACCCGGGCACGGTAGCAAACGCCATCTGAAGATGGCAAATGTTCCCACAGTCAAGATCCCAAAATGTTATATTTTCGGAGCTTGAGGAATTGAGGTCCCCATACTAGTGTGTGGGGACACTGGGCCACATCGGGAGTGAAAGGTAAGCAGGAGATACAGTATCTGAGATATCTCCTGCGATACCTTTATGATGAATGGCCCCAATACTTAATTACTACTACAAAAGTAGGTGAAAATTTAAATTTTGACCTACTTTTATAGAAATTAAATGTTGAAGAATATTGTCCTAAGGGGTAAATTTACTAAAGTGTGGTTTTAGTGGTGGTACCACCCAAAATAAACAACCAGAATGTATGAGATGAATGAGCTAGAATCTGATGGTCACATCTCCAATTTTGTAAAACGGCACTTTAGTAAATTTACCCTGAAGTATTGATAGTGACAATGGGGTCTATTCATGATGTTAATTATCGGGGTCTAACTCGCCGGAACAATTCATCATTGCTCCTGCGTGGTGACCGCTGATGCGAAATCAGCTGTCCCCGCGAGCAGCTTCACTGCTCCTTTTCGGAGGAGTGAATATTTTCACTTACGGAGCAGTGACGGGACTGCGCATGCGCGACCTACAGATCACGCATGCGCACAACAGCCCCAGCGTCCGGCGGAAAGAGCCGGATAGGGATGGAGAGATCCAAAAGAATCCCTCTTCACAACCCAGAACTCCTTCCTATACGGAAGGAGTGGGCTGTGATGCCGGAGCAGGAGCATTCGCCATCTGAAGAAATAGAGTAACAATGTAAAATATGAGAACATACTTGACCCAGACCCTAGAGAAGGGGGTGGTTGGGCCCTCAGGTAGTGGGGCCCGCCTGGGACTCTCCCCTGTAACCCTATGGACCACTCCAACCCTGTATACAATTACAGAGCACACTGTCAGAAAGTACTGTAGGTCCTTTTATCATTTTACTCTTAGGAGGGGTCTATGTACTAAGCCTTGGAGAGAGTTAAAGTGAAGAGAGATAAAGTACCAACCAAACAGCTCCTGTCACTTTACATGCAGTGTTTGAAAAATGACAGTTAGGAGCTGATTGGTTTGTTCTGTGGGGGGAGATGTACTAAACCTTGGAGAGTGATAAAGTGGAGAGAGATAAAGTACCAACCAATCGGCTCTTAACTGCCATGTTACAGGCTGAGTTTGAAAAATTACAGTTAGGAGCCGATTGGTTGGAACTAAGCTCTCTTTATCTCTCTCCAAAGCTTAGTTCCTTAGTAGTAGTATTTCCCCCTGTATTTCTCTCCACTTTATCTCTCCCCAAGGCTTAGTACAGTACATCTAGCCCAGGTAGAGATAGATATCAAATCTTCTAAGGGGGACAGGTGGAGGTGTTACCAAATCAGATTCTATCTATCTTGTATCTAATACAGTCTGTAAAATGATAGCTACAGTATATCTGATTGCTATAGGCAAACACCTCCACTTGTCCTCTTTAGAAGAGTTGATACATCCCCTCCTAATCATTGAGATACAGGCCAGATGAATAGAGCATCTTTATTTGAATCATAACCAGTAGCATCACTACGGAGGTGCGGACGGCAACGGGTGTCACCATCCTAGGGGGTAATACCAAAATGCATGCTCCTCCTCAGTGAGCAGGAGTTGTTGCTGCAATGTCACGTTATCGTGCAGAGCCAATAAGTCACCGAGTGCGAGGAGAGTCTCTGGGGCAGCCCAGCGTCTCTGTGAGTGCAACTCACACACCCCCAGAGTGATGAACATAGGGGCTACCACCTGCGGCCACGCCCCTTCCCCACAAGGCCATGCCTCCTTTACGGGTACGGACAGGGCCTATGTGGTGCACTGGGTGACACCGACCTCAATGACACCACTAATCATCATAACCCAGAGAGAATACATAAGAAATCACTATTTTCTGTTATACCAAAAACGCCTCACCTAAGAATAACGTATGGTCAGAGACTCAGAGTGCTTTTAAGTGCTTTTCACACCTGAAGATGTACTGTATGGAAGGTGGTAGTGGTGGTGGCAGTGGCATCCCTCCCCGCGGTCTCACCTGGTGCGGGGAGAGATGCAGTGTGCACGGTTCTGTCACTTGCTGCCAAAAGGGGGCATGGCCTCGCTGGCATGGGGCGTGACCTCACAGGAAGGGGGCATGGCCTCTAGACCCAAATCCTGTGGGTCTGTGCTTATTACTGGGGGAGTGGGGTGCCGGAGGTGTGGACTGCCCTGTTTGCAGTGCCGGCTCCCTCACAGTGTCAGGAGCCAAGTGCTACACCCGGCTCCTGTCGCTGAGGGGAAGTCTACACCCTGGTTTCACCCTTTGGTGGTTGACACCCGGGTGTGGCCTGCACAGTGGCGTAACTAGGGTATTTTGAGCCCAGGGCAAAATTGAAAATGGAGGCTCGCCCCATTTGTGCGTGTTGCAAAAAATGGGCGTGGTCACATGCCACAAGGGGAGTGGCCACTGAAAAATGGGGCGTGTCAATATGACACAAACCCCTTTCTCTGGGAACATTCCTTTCCATTACATATGCACCTTAATGACCCAAGTAGTAGTGCCCCTCTTGCAATGCCCACTGTAGTAGTGCCCTTTATGCAATGTCCCCAGTAGCAGTGCCCCATGTAGTAGTGCCTTTTATACGGTAGTGCGGTCCCCCACACACATACCCCCCCCCGCTGCCTGTCCCACAGCGCCCAGGACACGAGCCCTGGTGGCTCTGCCCTAGTTACACCACTGGGTCTGCACCCCCCTTCTGACTCCACTGGGTGGTGTGGTTTAAAAAATTCAGTGTTTTTCCTATTTGTGGACTTAATACAAGATCATAGTTTTAATAAATGTATCCTATCACCCACTTAGTGATCTTTAAGAGCATATTTTTAATGCAGATGTCATGAATATTTTTTGCCCAAATTCGCGATGTGAAAATTTATATTTTTAGTTTACGCAAACTTACTAAAATATTATATTTAATGATAAATAGGCTCATTAGTGTCTCGTAAACCAGCAACATCTGTTTAAAACATATGGCCTGACTCATCAAGGATCGCAGTTGCAACCGCGTATGCCGATCGGTCGATGGTGCGTGTTGCGCAGGCATATGCATCACAGTGCACGTGCGTGAGTTTGCATTGCGGTCGCCTACGCAGATACAAAGTCATCGCAGAGTGAGTGAAGTCAGGTCAGCGTTTGGAGGTGGAGACAGGGGAGTGGCTGGAGAAACGCAGGCGTGCCTGTCCTTTAGCCACTGTGACGGCATACGCAGCTTGTGTACTCACTGCGTGCGGTGAGGTTAGCAATTCTGAGTAAGGTCAGACCTGTTGTAATTGTGCTTGAGGGGCCGATGATTCTTGATGGTACCAATGTATACACAGGACTGCAAGGTATTACACTTGTGCGAAAGTGGTAGTGGGCTTCTCCATGCTGGCTTTGGGGGTCTCTATACTAGCTTTGCGATTGCAGTCCTTAGTATATTTTCGCAGCATGCCTGCGTGCATCACAATAGCGATCCGTAGAGAATCAGGCCCTTAATGTAATAATACAATGAAATCATATTGTTGCTTTACCAAGAACTCAATGTTTCTATTGTGTTTTCTTAAGTTGCAAGTAATAAATGAAACTTTTAATGTGCTTCAGTAAGGCTCAATGGCTTCTGATTGTCACTTACTATACATAGCAGGAAAGGCACAGTTAGGGATGAAAGACTTGTGCTTCATACTGTTATAGTCAACCTTTCTATGAACTTAAGTGTTTTCTTTTTTTTTCCTTTCTGTTACAATAGGCGTGCAGAAATTACAAGAGCGCGATAGCAATGGGAAGACATTCACAGTCATTAGCGTTCTGGATTTCCGAGGGGACCGCAAAGATGACGGCGCAGTCATCAGGTGCAGAGTGGACCACGAATCCTTAAATTCCACACCTCAGATAGCGATGCAGCACTTAGAAATTCACTGTAAGTATGGAGATACAATGAAATAATCATTATTAGAAAGAATGGCTGCAATATAACTGCTATTTTATCTGGCATTATTAGTTTTTTTTTTCTTTTATGACTTCTATGGATTTTTGCCTCATTTGTACTATGTGGTATTTGTGCTATGCAGTACTTACTGTCCGTTAGCGCCCATTGTTGGAGAGATCAGACACAGGGCAGCGAGGAGAATGAAAGGAAGCCTTGACATTCAGCTTGATTAGCCACTTTGTTGCACAGGATGAGAGAGATTTGCCGAACCTCCTTTAAAGTTTTGCGCCCATCTCCTTACATGCAGGCTCTACTGTGGTGTCGCAATTCAGAAGTTGTAAGATTCATGTCACATCATTTTCTTAAATTAAGGAACTGAGCTGGAATTTCTCTTGTTCTTAGTAGTGTTTCATGACAAAATGTCTAAAGGGGGTATCTAGATGTAAATAATCCTCCAATATCACTCTCACCCTTGTAAATCATTAGTGGGAGTTCTTCCACCACCCCAAGACTCCCACTGTTACTGGGTGGCAACTTGCCATTGCATGCACTGACAAGAGGAGATTGTGGGCAGAGATGGGAACTACTTTAAAACTCCCAAGGGTGCGGGTACAGGTAATGGGAGGCATGGTCAAACTCGTGAGGCAGTTGGGGGAGGGGGTGGCGCTGCGGAAGAACTGTTTAGTTTCAACTTTACTCCCCAAGGAGTCAGATAGGGATTGGCTGGGGCTTTGCAGGATCTGGAAGGGCATGGTGGCCCAGATGGGCTGCAGAAGGCAGGCAGAGTTGCTTTTGGGAGATGAGCCGGAGCCACGCTTCACTCGAGAGTTACCCAAAGCAACCAATTACCTTCTACCTTTCATTTTATAGAATTCATTTAATAAATGATAGCTACAGTAGAAACTGTTTGGTTGCTATGCAAAACAATTTTCAGGCTCCACTGCTGCCCAGGGGCAAATGCAGGATTTCTATAGGTGAAATTATTCCCCTCAGCTAAATGCACAACAATGTACTGTAACAGGAATCCCAGTGATGCCCCTTGGGATTCCACATCTGACTGCCACAGACAAGGCAGTGTGGCTTCGCACACACACACATATGCATAATTAACATACATGCACTTATAGATGCAACACATATAACATTTTGTTTTAATACTGGGTGATTCTACTGCCATCTCGCATTATAAAGCATTATAGGTTTTCTATTTTTAGTCTTAATGTAAAGGCTATGCTGGTTTCCATCATAGCATGTAGGTGGGATCAGCATAAGGCCTCTATGGGCAGAGGAGAAATCTTTATCTTGCTCCTTTATATCCATACCCAGATATCACCAGACTCTTGATAAAAAGGATATGGCCAATTAACAAGATTGGGACCTCTGGTCTGACAACCTTGCCATTTGGGCACTATGGCTCTCATTCAGAGGCGGTCGTAGGAATTGACCGCTCGTTCTGAATGAGGGCGGCCGCTTGTATTTTTTAGTGCGGCCTCCTGGTCGCTAGGTAAGCTGTGGGTTACCACCCACAGCTTTAGCGATCGACCAGGTTGATGGTCACGATGGTCAAGACCATCGCGACCATCGGGGCTTGTGACGAGACCCTAAGGGTGGGTCTCCGCAACCACAAGCCCCAGGGAGCTTCCTGCTCTGATCGAGCCGCCCACAAAACAGCAGGCTCCGGGGCTTGCGCACGTGCAGTGCTGCGCGTGCACAGGGCCTTAACATCGACCCGGTTGCGAGCACTCAGCGCTTGCGAACGGGTCTGAATGAGACCCTATGTCTCCTGTCCATTATACCAGCACAGTAGGGACAAATGTTTCTATGACTATTTTACTTTATTTGACAATGTGTAGGAAACATGATTTTATGATGTTGTGGTTATTTGTTTCAAAATGTAAAACTAAGGCATTACAGGCATCTACCTAGGCTTCAGTCACAGCATAACCCAGCTTTACAGAATTTATCTGCACACCATGTAAGATGTAGTATGACAGGTCTTAGGAACCCTCTTTTTGCAACACAAGCCACCTCCTAACCTAAATTGGTATTGGTTTGTGAAGAAATGTATTATTCATTGCAAATTTTTTTGAAATGATTGAACTAATGAGCTAATTAATATTCTACTTAAATTGAATATTAATCTATTCTATTCAGGAGCTCATTAAGAAACTTTTTTTTTTTTACTATGTCTAGCCTCAGGGGAAACATTCTTTTTACAGATGTGACCTGACTCTTGGATAAAGCAAGTGTTAATAGAGGGCAGTGGTGATTTGATTTGTGATTTGATTGACTAGAAATAGCCATTATCCAAGTGTGTCTCTCTTCCTCCCTCCCTGCCTCCACCGTCCTCTCTTCTCTTTTTTCCTTGCTCTTAGAATTATCACTACCTTTAGACAAAAACAGCAATAAAATATATCACATAACATATGGTTAAAAATACCTATGGAAATAAATGTATATTAATAAGCACTTGTGTTGAGTTTGATGGGATACGCCACCAATACATACTAAAAGAAGAGTCTAAGGCAGTGTTTCCCAATCTCGGTCCTAAAGGCACACTAATAGTCCAGGTTTTAGTGATATCCTTGCTTGAGCACAGATGGTTTAACTAAAATAACTGAGGTACTAATTAAGACACCTTTGCTTAAGTATGGTTATCCTTAAAACCTGGACTGTTAGTGTGCCTTGAGGACCATGGTTGGGAACCCCTGGCCTAAGGGGTATATATACTAAAGTGCAGATTTTTAGAAGTGGAGTTGTTGCCCATAGCAACCAATCAGATTCTACTTATCATTTATCTAGCACCTTCAGGAAGATAATAGCTACAATCTGATTGGTTGCTATGGGCAACAACTCCACTTCTAAAACCTGGCACTTTAGTAAATATACCCCATATTCTCTGATTCAGAAGTGCACACCCTTGGTACATAATGCCGATGTTCATGTACTAGAGTGACTATTTGCAACTGTGCATTCTCAGAAAGTTCTGAAATCCCCTACGGTGCAGGCATTACACAGAGTGTACGCGCAAAGATGCTGTTGTGATCAGGTCAGATGGTATGAGAAATGGGGCGGCAAACTGATGGGCGTTTTTTGGGTAGTGACTGGGAGGTGGCCTGAAGTGAACACACACAAAAAAAAGTTAGTCTCATGGGTGTGTTATGGGAGTGTGGAGGGCGTAACAGTGAAAGCGGCTGCGTTTTCAGTTGCACAGCTGCGGTCTCAGAGGCCATGTCCAGATGGAGAAACTGCACCTGCCATAGTGCTGGTGCACGTTTGGGTGTGCTCAATGATGTGCAGATGGTGGCGTGTGAAAAATCACCGGTGATGTTGCAGTGACGCTGGAAGCGGGCTATCCTGTTTGTGCTATAGAGACGCTATGTGGTGCGAAAAAATGAATGCTAAAGTGTGAAAGTCAGAAACTAGCTATCTATGGCAAGGCTTCTAAGTTGCGGCACCATATGGCACAAAAACACCAGGCGAATGAGAACACAATCTGTATACTGCAAAAATGATAAAGTGTCACTATGGAAATATTTAAAATATTTCTGTAAAGTGCCTTAAAATCCTTCTGGAAAAAAGCTCTATAAAAATAAAATAATTATTATTAATTATATAATTAAAAAAAAAATGGCAACATGAAGCTCACACAGATACAATTTGTATAGAAATTAAAAATAATAAAACTAATTAGAAGCACTTGTAAAGAAAACACCAGTACAACAATGTGTAACACATTCAGAAATGTACTGTACTTTGTTCTCAGGATAAAAAACAGATACTGAAATGTATTAATAAAAATAAAAGAAAATGCAATGGAGTTGAAACAGTTAACAACATGACATTATTTCCGTATTATTAAATCATTATTAAAAAAAATTACTGTTAGTTTTTCTGGTTTGCATAATTAAAACAGGAAAGTGCTGGGCCTCTGCGGTGGCTGCACTGGCTGCTGCTCAACATGTTGTTTTCAGGACGGGCAGCTAATTTGTATGGTTCTTGCTTTCATGTTCATATTCCCTTAAACCATGCTATGGGTGCAGTCATTTTAAAAAATGTATCAAAAGTTTGCATATTCTATGTTTCTTCAGCATTCAGTCTGTCTCTGCACTGCAGGGGTGCCAATGGAATCAAAGAGAAAGGCAGTCAAGTCAGACTCCTTCCTCGCTTTGTGGGATTCTGCTTACTGGATACAGAGAAATGTATTTTAGTAAAAAATTTTTTTAGAAAACTTTAGAAATATTACTGCTAAAACAAGTGAGAGAACAATATTCTGATACTGTACAGTATAGTGTAGTTATTTCCATTAGTTTAAGCACATTTTTAGATTATTGTAATTGTTCATTATATTTGCTGGGATTCAATTAAGTCTATTACAGAAGACAGGTGCATTTGGGCGGACACATGCTTGCCTACGTTTGAAAGATTACATTCGGGGTTTGTGCAAGAAACATCCGGGTGAAGGGGGTGTGCCATGCTTACACAAGGGACATGTCTAATTCCACCTATGGGGCATAGCTTGTACTGCCCAGGATGTGTCCAGCAAGTGGAATACATAATACTGTGTGCAGCATGCTGCCAGAGGGGCTGTGTGTAGTGGTGGCAGTACAGTTGCGGTGGCACCCATGCAGACGCACTGTGTGATAAATTATATGTATAAAAGTAAATGCAGAACTATAGGGGTCTCAAACACTTGTGATAACTGGAGGGATACATAATGGAGGGCAAAACTTATTAGGGCTAAATGTAGACCCCAAGCTCTTTAAGCATCACAGCTTTACCTATCAAGCTTTAGCAAATACTGTAAATGTTGGACTAAACATTTGTAAAATAAAATATATATACAGTATGTGTGTGTGTGTATATATATATATATATATATATATATATGTATAGTACCCACACACACACACACACATGCATACACACAAATCTATACATACAATGAAAAATAACTTGTAATAAAAGTCTAAAGCTGACTCATTTGAGTCAGGAGGATTTTCAGTCTTCTTGCTGTTCACAAATATATGTACATACTGGCTAGAGCACCTGTGTTACCCTTAAAGTTATATGCGCATAACCTCCACAGGATGTCTTACAATATTACGGGAGTGTAGGTGTCTACAGTATGGCACAGGAGAGTGATGTGCTATAAATCCCACAGATAACACCATGAAGACCTCTCTCCTGCTTGCTAGCCTCCAAATGTTTTGTATTTGATTTGTTCAGTCTGTAGGGTTCTAGTTAAGTTTTATATCATTGCTTGTCACTGATTGACAACACCTCTTTCATCCCCCCTACCCGTTGGTTTATATGTGTTGTTTGTGTGTCCTCAGAAAGACCAGAAGATTTTAGATGATTGGTTAGGTGTTTTAGATGGATGGGTCCCTGCCAGGAAAGGACACAGCCCGTCCGGGCGTGCTTCTCTGGAGAGTTGAACGCCAACAAATGATTTGAGTGCATGTTCCTGTTGTATTTCGTCCGCTCTTTGTTGTTTCCCACCATATTAACTTTAAGTAACTTAATTCATTTCATATTCATAACATTTCAAGAAATCTAAGTGGTTGACGTAAAAATAAATTTGACTTAAATTAATCCCGACTCTGGTTGTCCGGTCTCTTTATTTTAGAGAAGTTTTTAGAATGAATTTAAGTCTTCTGGGCTAACTGTGGATATCAACCACTGGGAAGTTTAACAATGGATCTAAATAGTACAGTAAAGGAAATAGGGGCCAAAATTACTGCAGCTGGAGGCAGTACTGCGCTTGCGCCGATTTTGTGAACGTAACGGCGCATGCGCAGCACTGACTACAGCTGCGGTAAGGTAGAGTACATAGGGAAAAGTATCTATTTCCTGAAAAGCTGTCATCGCAAAAATGACAGCTTTTCAGAATAGATACTGATGGAGAGGAGGAATGCTGAATCCTCCGGTAATTAGGTAGAACTCCATGTAAGTTCTAAACCTAATTACCTCCATCAATTTTTTAGGTATGATGAATAGGCCCCATAGATACTTACAGTATCTTAATTCAAGACTTGAAATAGAAGAATTGATAGGAACACTCCGGGGTCAGGGCCGGAAGCACAGGATTAGAGTCAAGCAACAAGCCAAGGTCAAACTCAAGGGGTGAAATGTAACAGCTTGGAAGATGCAAGCATCGGTGAGATCCTGGTGAAACTGCCTGATGTTTTAAAGAGGAAATCATTTAAGAGGCAAAAACAACCTGGTTTTGCTTTTTAAATGATCGCCACTTGAAAGTATTGGGCAAACTCGCTGGAAACTCACCAATGCCGGCCAGTCGCAGCCTATTACATTTCCTCCCAAGAATCAAACAGAGCACTGATCCGGGGCATAAATAAGACCACCTGAGCAAGGAGCTATAACCGGCACACATGAAATGGCAAGGCAGCTATTTCAATTCTGAGTAACCAAAGAAATGGAGTCTAAATTTCAGTCTACTACTAATGCATGATCAGCAGCAACTATAAGACAGCCATGGGGAGATAAGAAGACTATGGGCTCCATTTATTAACGAGTTTTATGCGTGTAAACTCGTTGTGTATGTAAAATAGAAGCTGCTGGTATTTATTATTGATGTGTGCCTTGTTTTGTCTGCTGGAATATAGCAATGCTATTTCCCTTCATATAGCCATTGACTGCTGTGTGTATTTATCAACGAGCGGTATTTTGAACTTACCGCTCTCGTTGGTGTAATTGAAACTCTCCACGGTGCAGTAGCTATTACTGTATGTAGCAGACCCCCCTTCCTCTCTTCCGCCTGCACCAGCCGGTGTCCCAACACCTCCCCCCCCCACAGTACACAGAAGCCACTTCCACCCTTCTGCATCAGCCAGCAGTCGCCTCTCCACCTTCCTTCCTCCCACAGCAGCAGCAGATGGCGCCCCTCACTCCCGCATTAGCCACCCCTCTCCTCTCCCCCTTTCCTCCTCCTATTGCAGCAGCAGCCGGCGAACCCCCCTCTCACATCAGCTAGCAGCCTCTCTCTCCCTTTCCTCCTCCCGCTGCAGCAGCCGGCATGCCCTCCCTCCCGCATCAGCTGGTAGTTCCCCCTCCCTCCCAGCAACCCAGCCCTCCTACCCTGTGAGGCTGCGGCAGCAGCCTCCTTCCCCAGCCCTCTACACAGTAGCGTGTGCTGGACTTGGAAGGGAGGTTGCTGCCGGGCAGGGATCCTAAAGGGGAGCCAGCGGCCAGCCAGGAAGATAGACGGCACATGAGCCGATTTCAGCAATAAATAAAAACTTCCTTTGCTGGCGCTGCTTGTGTAAGAAAAACGCTGCAGAGTTTATTTACACTAGCGCTTGCCAGTGACAGCAAAATTGCTAAATACAAGTTGAAAAAAAGAAAAACTCTGCAGTGAGTGGAAACGTAAAATATCACTCCACTTAAAAGTCGTTAATAAATGGAGCCCATATCTTAGGCAACACCTGTACAGGTGCCTGGATGGTTCAAACCCCTAGCTGAGCACAAACAGAGTTGTGGCCATGTGACTACTACATAGTTCAGTTCATTTTGAACAAGTTACCCATTTATTGTAGTGCTCCTTTTTCTTGCAAATACCTCAGTGTAAAGAAAGGAAATGCCCTCCACAGATTATAGATCTAGATCTGATTATCACACTTTTATATTATTCTGTGTACAGGACTCTCACACAATCTTGTTTTCTTGCACAAACACTGGGGTGAGAAATAAGTAGTAACTACACCCATGTATGCTGGAGGATGTTGGCTATTTTCTTGTAGTACAGATCGTTCTGCTAAATAAGAATCTCTTAATTATAATCTACATTTATACAGGGCAGTTAACTAGAAGAAAATGTATATTAAATTTATAATGACACCTTCCCCTATTTATGAGAGTAGTATCTACTTCTTATATTATGGGTCATAGAGCTGGGACCCACAAGTTTACCCAAGCTTCGCGGGAGTCTGTGAATTCTTTTCCAGTGGTTTTCAAAACATTCCAGAATAGTAGTCAGTTATAGGTAGAACGTAGCACAAATCATATATGAAATTATTGCAGAATCACACAAAAGACAAACTATAGACTAAGGTTGCAGTAGTTTTGCAGGGTCCATATTGATGGTGCATAGCCAAACCTATGTTTTACTCCTGGAATAACTTTACCTAAAGATGTACAACCATGGCCGAAAGTTTTGAGAATGACACAAGTATTTGTTTTCACAAAGTTTGCTGCTTCAGTGTTTTTAGATCTTTTTGTCAGATGTTACTATGGTATACTGAAGTAAAATTACAAACAAGTGTCAAAGGCTTTTATTGACAAAATTACATAGTAATGCAAATAATATTTGCAGTGATGACTCTTCTTTTTCAAGACATCTTCAATTTGCCCTTGCATACTGTCAATCAACTTCTGGGCCACATAGTTTGTCAGAATTTGTGGGTTTTTGCTTGACAACCAGCCTCTTGAAGATTGACCACAAGTTCTCAATGGGATTAAGGTCTGGGGAGTTTCCTGGCCATGGACCCAAAATTTCAATGTTTTGTTCCCCGAGCCACATAGTTATCACTTTTGCCTTATGGCAAGGTGCTCCATCATGCTGGAAAAGGCATTGTTCATCACCAAACTGTTCTTGGATGGTTGGGAGAAGTTGCCCTTGGAGGATGTTTTGGTACCATTCTTTATTCATGGCTGTGTTCGTAGGCAAAAATGTTAGTGAGCCCACTCCCTTGGCTGAAAAGCAACCCCACACATGAATGGTCTCAGGATGCTTTACTGTTGGCATGACACAGGACTGAAGGTAGTGCTCACCTTTCCTTCTCCGGACAAGCGTTTTTCTAGATGCCCCAAACAATCTGAAAGGGGATTCATCAGAGAAAATAACTTTACCGCAGTCCTCAGCAGTCCAATCCCTGTAACTTTTGCAGAATATCAGTCTGTTCCTGATGTTTTTACTGGAGATAAGTGGCTTTTTTGCTGCCCTTCTTGACACCAGGCCATCCTGCAAAAGTCTTCGTCCTGTGTCATGCCAACAGTAAAGCATCCTGAGACCATTCAGACACTTATGAAATTCTTGTAATTTTACTTCAGTATACCATAGTAACATCTGACAAAAAGGTCTAAAAACACTGAAGCAGCAAACTTTGTGAAAACCAATACTTGGTCATTCACAAAACTTTTGGCCATGGCTGTATGGCTTTTACATCAAAAGTGCAGCAGTAAAATATGGGCAATGTAGAGTTGGACATATTTTGTGTAGAAAACTGTAAGCTCTGTCGCAGAAAAGAAAGTATGAATGAAATGTATGTGCAAAAATAAAACAAAAATCAATTTGCAACAGACAGAGCACAAAGCAAATCACAATATTAGGGGATGTGCAAAACATAAAGCCATTTGATGTGCATAACAAAATCAATAGTAATAATCACATGAGAATCCATGGAAATAGTTTTTTTTGTCCTGCCATTCACTTCCTGGTTCCCTGACCTAGAAGTTCTCCTCATTGGGGCAATTTAAGGAGCCCCACCATGATTCTGAAGTCACAGCAGCCTTGAGGAAGAACTCGTTGTGCCCGAAACGTATTGACACCAGTGACTTCGGCTGAACACCTAGAGCCCATGGGACATTTATCAGCTATTTGCGAAGTGGTTTTTAGTGATGCGAAGGGTCCAAAGCCTCCATTAGTCTGTTCACTGACCATTTTCATCTGGTACAGTTCTAACCCGAGTGGCCTGGGATGTTTGGATTATGTTTTTATTGTTTCATTTTGAAATATATTGTTCTATCATTTATCACACTATTGTGTGATTCTCCCTCTACTTTATATGCTTGCAGTCCATCATCATTTACATCTGCTTGGAGGCACGATGGTTTAACTGAATGCCATCAAACAAGTATTTACTTTGTAAGCAGGTCATCTTAGGGGTTCTCCCTGCCTATCATTGCCATCACACGGTTATTAATATATTATATCTGGATAGTATATCCATCCTTATTCTACTGTACTTTTTTTCTTAAATTTCTCTCTTTTATATGATTCTCATGAGGATACATCTGTGAAGTTTCAAATCCTCCAGGGAAGTTACTTTTCCATGTTAATATTTTTCACTAAATTAGCGCATATCACTGTGCCATCTTTGCTTTAGCATACACTTATTACCTCCTAGGGGCAGTACTCTGCAGCAATAGGCTGCATGTCCCCTGTCTCCCCTGTTTATGCATGGCCTCTCCTCCTTGCTGATATCAGCAGCCTGGCGGGACCTGCCTAACAGGCAGCTTCTTGATGCTTCCTGAACAGATTATATTGTGATCAAAATGATAAAGTGATCAAAGATAATTTCTATATTATATGACAGTCACATTCCTCGGTATTATATGGTGGTCAGAAATGCTTTAAATATTATATTGCAGCCACTGATGCTCTCAGTATTATATGGTGGTCACTGATGTTTTCTGTAATATATGGTGGTCACTGCGATGTTCTCTATATTATTTTGTGGTCACTGTGATGCTCACTGCAATACTCTTTGTATTGTATGATGTTCTCTGTATTATATGGCAGTTACTGGGGCGTTCTCTGGATTATACTGTATTGTGGTCACTGTGGTACTCAATGTATTGTATGGTGGTCATGGCTATGTTCTCTGTATTTTATGGGGATCACAGTGACATTATCTGTATTATTATTCAGAGGTCATGTGTTCTGTGCATTATATTGTGCTCACTATGATGCTCTATGTATTGTATTGTGGTCACTATGATGTTCTCTGCATATACTGTAGAGTCTCTGCCCTGGGTGACAGAATGCCTAGCTTCACCCCTGGCAGTTGTAACTGCCTGATTTAGCAATAGCCTGTTGCCAAAAGCAGGCTGCTTCATATCCTCTGCTGCCATTTGGATAATCATTACACAGGAGACCTCCCATGACTGTCACAAATGCCGATGTCCACTTCAGACCTTTCACCAGCCTGCTAAAGGAGCTGGGTTAAGAGAGTAGGCTGAGGAGCAATAATATACACTTCAGCCCCACAATCCACAATAGCCGCCCTTAGATCCCAACTCTATCCTGTGCCACACCTAATGTGACCAGTCATAGTTACCAACCAAGCAGGTATAGGACAGTCCTGATCAACAACTGCCACAGTTCTTTGTTTGAGCTGTATACTACTGATAAAGAACAATCTGAGAACAGACAGTTCTTGTAGTGGTGAGATTACAGAATCACAAGCATTTTAATGCTTAATAACACAATATAACAAGGCAATGAAGCTTTGAAGTTGATACTTAGTACTGAGAACACTATGGGCCAAATGTAATAGAGTGAGAGTTTAGAAAAGTTAGAGTTTCTGACACTTTTTAAACTTTGCCAATGTAATAGAGTCCAAAAACAAAGTAACAGAGCGAACTCGCATGTTTTTTTAGACTTTAAAAACGGTCACGATTTAAAATCTCATTCAGATGTTTTCCCATTTTGAAGATAAAACTCAACCAATGTGAGAGTTTACTGCTAATCTCTCACATTTTCTAAACTCTCACCCTATTACATTTGGCCCTATATTTCTTACACTGTATGCCATTATATCTAATAAATTCAGGAGCAGTTAAGTGAATTGTTATAATACACATTGCTGATTTATGGTGTTTAATACTGGGAATCTATAAGTACAGTACATGTAGACAGTTATTTCTTCTTCTTCTTCTTCTTCTTCTTCTTCTTAATATTATTATTATTATTATTATTATTATTATTATTATTATTATTATTATTACTACTACTATTATTTATTCTGGATATTTAATTATTAAATGTTTCCTTTTTATCATATGGCTTCCAGTGGTGTTTAAGTAATAGGATTACATGTCTGGCGCAGTCATCTCCTATTTCTTGTTGTTTCCTTTGTAGAGATATTAGTAGACATCTTTGTGTGACTGTAGACAACTGTGATCTTGTATTTATGTACTAAACAACAATTATTATTTTTGTATAACTGAATACATTCAAGTGAATCACTTGATACAATCATGCTAAAACCTACTGTACTGTATGCCGTGATGAATTATATGCACACCATAGAAACTGTAGGAAAGACTAAAGAATCTTGACATCTTAAATGAAGATACTCACAATAACAAGGTAGTAAAATAGGCTTCAGCGGCTGCCGGCAACTACAGCCACTTCACAGGCAACTCTGAGTCAGTCCTATACTGTGACCCGAAAAATAAATGTTGTCTATATATCGTGAGCTGCATATATATTATCTTAAGGTACATGCAGCTCTGCATACTGTGTTAAATGACTCTATGGCATGAGGATACGTTTAAGACATAGGATACATTTTGAAACATATCAAGATGTGGTAGAGGTGCTAATAATCACCATTAAGTTAATGATGATGAGTGTTGTAATATAGCACAAAAAGGAAGTCAATAACTAATAATAATAGAGGAGAAAAGTGTGGCCGCACCATGAAAAATGATCAAAGCATCCATGCTTATAGCCTGGGCTGGTTGCAGCAAGCATGCCCTGGCACATTGGGACCACTGGGGCCTGTAATGCCGAAGAAAAGAATTACTGTTCATAAAATGAATACTCCCCCAAAGCCCTATTTTACCAATGTATAACACAACTATGTTCATATTAATGATCCTCTTTAGTAGAGATGTGCCGGACCAGTTTCCAGAGAACCAACAACTTGGTTTTGAAGTTAGCTTGGAACTCGGTTTTGAGAACCAAACTCGGGTTTTGGATTGCATATAAACAGGTCCAAATTACATGATTTTAGTTTTTTGTTTTTTTTTTAAACAAAATCAGATCCAAACCCAAAAGCAAAACACTTGAGGGTGGTTTTGCATCCATCCAAAGCACGAAGATGACTCCAGATCCAATACCAAAACCAAAACACTGGGGTCACCGCACATCTCTACTCTTTAGTTCTCCTGCTCTTAATCCTTAAGCAAAAATATACACACTGCATGCTGCACCCTCCGGAGCCATGTCATAGATGTCACTACTAGCCTATGCAAAGTGGTTTCAATGTGATTGGTCAGAGCATAACAAATTCATTCTCATTGGTTAGTAGCTGATAAATGTACAATATGATCATTGTGAAATGATCTGTAGAATATGCTGTATAGCTTCAGGCAGAGCTGCAAAAAATATTGTTCAGTTTATTAACAATTTTTACTCTTCAAAAGTAAATGTTTTACTTACAGTATTATATTAAATTCAAACCCAATCTAAAACAGGGCAGAAAAAAACCCTTGCCCTAATACTATGTATTGTAATGTGCCTCAGTACAATCTTCATGAACTAATGACATCACCAAGGCATGAAATGCAAAAACGGCCTCACGGTCGGACTGGCCCACAAGCAAAATTTCTGGTGGGCCCCGCTAGATGAGGTCCCCCCTCCTGCAGGGGTCAGTTACAGAGCATGCACTTGAATGATACATTGTTACTCTTTTAGCTGGTCAGTTACCTGGTGGATCAAGTCCACCGATGAACATGGGTACGTAGGTCCCTTCTATAGAAACAACACCAAGATGCACCCTCCTGCCAAAGTAGGAGGTCACAACACAACTCTCCTCTTGTTAGCTGTAGGCTTTAACATAATGTTCACAGTTCCTGCCAGTGATTGGAATGGCATTAGAGCTCTGCATTCATTCACTAGCCTAAAATCAACGTATCCCAATGGTAAGAGCTTAGATAGTTGATATATATATATATATATATATATATATATATATATATATATATATATATACAGTCAGGTCCATAAATATTGGGACATTGACAGAATTTTCATATTTTGTCCTCTATTCACCACCACAATGGTTTTGAAATGAAACAAACAAGATGTGCTTTAACTGCAGACTTTCAGATTTAATTTGAGGGTAATTACATCCAAATCGGGTGAACGGTGTAAGAATTACAACAGTTTCAATATGTGCCTCCCACTTTTTAAGGGGCCAAAAGTAATGGGACTATCAACTCAAAAGCTATTTCATGGACAGGTGTGGGCTATGCCCTCATTATTTCATTATCAATTAAGCAGGTAAAAGGTCTGGAGTTGATTCTAGGTGTAACATTTGCATTTGGAATCAGTTGCTGTCAACTCTCAATATGAGATCCAAAGAGCTGTCACTATCAGTGAAGCAAGCCATCATTAGGCTGAAAAATGAAAACAATCCCATCAGAGAGATAGCAAAAACATTAGGTGTGGCCAAATCAACTCTTTGGAACATTCTTAAAAAGAAAGAACGCACCAGAGAGCTCAGCAACACCAAAAGACCCGGAAGACCACGGAAAACAACTGTGGTGGATGACAAAAGAATTATTTCCCTGGTGAAGAAAAACCCCTTCACAACAGTTGGCCAAATCAAGAACACTCTCCAGGCGGTAGATGTATATGTGTCAAAGTCAACAATCAAGAGAAGACTTCACAAGAGTGAATATAGAGGGTTCACCACAAGATGCAAATCATCGGTGAGCCACAAAAACAGGAAGACCAGATTAGAGTTTGCCAAACAACATCTAAAAAAGCCATTACAGTTCTAAAACAACATCCTATGGACAGATGAGACAAAGATCAACTTATACCAGAGTGATGGGAAGAGAAGAGTATGGAGAAGGAAAGGAACTGCTCATGATCCAAAACATACCACCTCATAAGTGAAGCATGGTGGTGGTAGTGTCATGGCGTGGGCATGTATGGCTGCCAATGGAACTGGTTCCCTTGTATTTATTGATGATGTGACTGCTGACAAAAGCAGCAGAATGAATTCTGAAGTGTTTCGGGCAATATTATATGCTCATATTCAGCCAAATGCTTCAGAACTCATTGGACAGCGCTTCACAGTGCAGATGGACAATGACCCGAAGTGTACTGCAAAAGCAACCAAAGAGTTTTTTAAGGCTAAAAAGTGGAATGTTATGCAATGGCCAAGTCAATCCCCTGACCTGAATCCGATTGAGCATGCATTTCACTTGATGAAGACAAAACTGAAGGGAAAATGCCCCAAGAACAAGCAGGAACTGAAGACATTTGCAGTAGAGGCCTGGCAGAGCATCACCAGGGATGAAACCCAGCGTCTGGTGATGTCTATGCGTTCCAGACTTCAGGCTGTAATTGCCTGCAAAGGATTTGCAACAAAGTATTAAAAAGTGAAAGTTAGATTTAGGATTGTTTAGTTTGTCCCATTACTTTTGGCCCCTTAAAAAGTGGGAGGCACATATAGAAACCGTTGTAATTCCTACACCGTTCACCTGATTTGGATGTAATTACCCTCAAATTAAATCTGAAAGTCTGCAGTTAAATCACATCTTGTTTGTTTCATTTCAAAGCCATTGTGGTGGTGAATAGAGGACAAAATATGAAAATTCTGTCAATGTCCCAATATTTATGGACCTGACTGTATATATATATATATATATATATATATATATTTATATTTTACAGTGGCATATATATATTACATTCACTAGACTTGCTGCAGTTCTCACTGAGTTGTAGATATTGACCGGTCAGTACTGGAGTCCCCTATCACATGCACAGTGCATTAATGTGGTATAAATAGACAGGATCACCATCATGTGCCTATTTATGTTATATTATACTGCATTCCCAGGACTAGAAATGGCCATTGGTGGGGTGTCCATGGGTGGTTACCATTGATGGCACAAAAGCCATCTAAGGTGAACCATCGATAGTTTTCACCCCTCGTTGGCCACCGCTGTGGGGGGAATGGTGGGTCACAGGCCAATCAAAAACAGGGATGGGGCTTAGCTGACAGCAGGGGCGGGGCTAAGCTCTGACCTGTCCATGAAAAAAAAATGTCTCCCACTCGTCCATCGATGGCTAAGAACCATTGGCTCTCTGCAATGAATGGTATGAGCATTCAAAATCGTCCATAAACCATCGATTATTATTTCAAATCATCGATGTTCAATGGCCATCCCTACCCAGGACTATGGTGCATTGCTGTTATCAATCTCGTATATTATCATAGACGCACTATACAGTAGGTCATTACT
Source organism: Taudactylus pleione (assembly GCA_031769625.1). Classification (NCBI taxonomy): domain Eukaryota; kingdom Metazoa; phylum Chordata; class Amphibia; order Anura; family Myobatrachidae; genus Taudactylus; species Taudactylus pleione. Next base: position 2,834,915 of record JAUIMM010000314.1, on the reverse strand, counting down.
ATATATATATATATATTTATAAAGGAGCCCATGCCATGCACTCTCTATTGGATAGTAGCGCCTAGTGGCTTACTACAGCCCTTCCCCCGGGGGGGCCCTTCATACCCAGTCCGACACTAAACACCCTTCACTCTACACTGCATTGTAATCATTGTAGTGACAAAATGTTCACTGTTCAATAAAATTCTTGTTTGTTGTTAGTAGCCAATAGCGAATGTTAAATCTAGATACAGTAACAAAGTTTTTAAGCAAAGTATGTTTTTGCTTTCTTTTTTTTGCTATGTAAGCATTAACAATTTGCCAGTTAATGCTCTTTTATTTTGTAAGTTTTATTTCCAACACAGTAGAATTATATTTGCCTGATAATCAATACCGTTTAGGAAGGAGTTTTCTCATTTTGTTTCAGTTTACTGCCTTAAATACACTGCGATTGCTAAATTTAGTGCCCTGCTCCACAGGGAATTTCTGCCCTCCAGAGATCTTACCAGGAAAGTCTGAACAAGCTGACACTTTTTCACTCAATACCAATTTTACTCAAACACTAAAAGTACGATAGTCTGATGCTCTAGCTACCGTACATGTATATTGTTTTACAAAGTTCACCCGTCTATTTAGCAAAAATAGTTTCTTTCTTCCATAAGATCTTTTAGTAACATATGCATATGTGACTTATTATATATTAATAAGTTGCTCTAATGTTATTCGGACAAATAAGGTGCAACATATTGTACACAATGGAACTATCTGTATAAATTTATTCATAGAGCTCCTAATGGAACTGTTAGCATAAATTGAGAATTTCACAGTAGCTTCCCTCCTCGCCATTACCTGCGCTCCGAGTTATATTTCCGTCAGACATCCATTGCTCAGTGTAAAGGAGTCTGTGTCAGGATGCCTAAAGTAGCTGATTGGATAGTCATGTCAGACATCCAATTACATTCTTTTAATACCATAACATGTTGCCTTTAATTAATGTCAGTGGCAACTCCTTACTTGTGTGGCCAAGGGGTCTGCAACCATCCGCAAGCATCGTGATTCCGCGCATAAATTACCAAGCCAGCCGACTCCTATGGACTACATCATCTGCAGCCCCTAGAAGCCGGGTAGGGCTGCCATACTAGAAAGGGGCAGAGATTTCCATTGGAAGCGCTCTCTGCCATCACAGGGCCTGATTCAGCAAAGATCGCAATTGCAAAGCTGCACGCAGGCAGCTTTGCAATTACGATCCTTGCTATTATGAAAATGAAGCAGGTGTATGACACCCTCTGCTGCATTTGCCATCCCAGAACTGCGATGGAGGATGCAGGCTGGGAACACCATCGCGACCATTGGTGGTCGATGCTCGTGATGGTGGACAGTGCCAGGCCTCCGATCAGCTGAGTAAGCCTCAGCCTACTCAGGCTGGCCGGCTTACGAGCCCAGGATACTGCGTTGATCAACGTAGATCCTGGGCTGGCCACTCCCGGAAAACAAGGCCGACACGCCCCTGTATCCAGGAACGTCGGCTGACCCTGCCCCGGCACTGCCCCTTAAATGCCTCTGCCTGTCAGTCAGAATGGGCCCTGACCCTTAAATGCCTCTGCACACTCGCAGAATGGGTCCTGCGCACGCCCTGAATCAGGCCCACATTCCAGACTGGCAGTCCTAGGGGAGAAAACACCTCCCTATAGGGCTACCTGTCTGGCTATGACTTACAGGGAGAACTTCCAATGGGAAGCCACTCACTGGATTGCTGTATATTACTGGGGTGGGGGTGGGGGTGGGGTAAAATCAGCTGCTGCTTAATGTGCAGAAGGAAATTAATAAATATAAATTTGATTTTAATACTATTCCACTGTTCTAAGTAGGAGATACCCTGCAGTAATGTCTGATTTCTAAAGAGATCAATACATTAGTAGTATATATTGAAAAGGACACTCAGGAAAAGGAGGAACGATAGGATTATGTGCTGCCAATACAGAGTAAAGTTCTCTTTTACATCCGTTGTCGTTTAATTTTTCCTTATAAAGAAAATCCATAATAGTTTTCTGTCACTTTCTGATCACTGCTAAGAATAAATTGCCAAGTTAGCATTAGGTACTGGATTATGTTAGTAACTTGTCATGAATATAGCCTAATTAGGGTAACTAGAAAAATTTAATAATAATGTGGCAATGACCAAACCTTAAATCTGATTGGCTTTAGATTAATGATTTCCATATTATTAGTTGTGAGTAGACAAGTAGTTAATGTATTTTTATGCATGCTTCAGTGACCTGCTTTATTTAACAGTCGGGTAGTTAACCATTGGCTAATTGCCTAGTTAATTGATTGCTGATATTTATTTAGCTATAATGTACCACACTTGAGAGTCACTGAAAGTTGATTGCATTGTCCTTACAAACAAAAAGAAAATAAATCGAAACAATACAGAAACCATGTCTGAAAAGATCTCTGTATACATTTGTAACCAGTGGAACTAACCACGGGCTGAATCCATCAGTTTTCAGGTTTTAGTTTCTAAATTTCATTTAGCAACAAATACTTATATTGTTTTTTTGTGGTTCATATGTAGAAACATATAATTTTGTTATGTAATTATATTTGGCTAATAGTGCCTAAAGAAAAACTGGCCACCACAACATTAAGCAACTAGATTATCTGTCAAGTATAAACAGAGCCGGCCTTAGCCAATTTGGTGCCCTAGGCAAAATTTTGACTGGTGCCCCCTGACAGATAAGCCCACCATCAATATATATACACACACACGTGAATAATGGCGGCACTGGGAGACTTGGTAAACTTAATAAAATGCCTTTATTGTCCTACGTTTCGGAGGTAAGTCCGTCGTCAGGGAAGCAGAGCAAGTGAAAATGTACACACATATATTCACATAGACAATTAGCTGATTGCTGACAGCTTGTGGACACCTCCCTCCAATATCACCGGTGAGACTCGCCGCAACTCTGTGCATGGATCCCCCGGTGACATCATCAGGATGCGCCCCGCAGCTATCCAATGAGGTTCTAAAATTCTAGTCATAGCAACCCAATTTGTGTTAGTTGCTGTTGGTTACAAAAAACTTATATTAAAACCAATAACACACAGATTAAAATCTATGAAAATCTATAAAAAACGGCATGTATACACATTGCTGATAACATGAGTTGCTCAATATACACTATACAGTGATTGTATTACTATTAATCAACAAAAGAATATTCGATACAATGTACATTATTGAAGTAGTTATTATAAACCAGAAATGCTATTAAAAACATTGCAATCCTAAATTCTCATTTAGCCTTTTCGGGGCTATAGTGTTTAATTGGAAAATCCATCTACAGTCAGGTGCATAAATATTGGGACATTGACAGAATTTTCATATTTTGGCCTCTATTCACTACCACAATGGCTTTGAAATGAAACAAACAAGATGTGCTTTAACTGCAGACTTTCAGATTTCATTTGAGGGTAATTACATCCAAATCAGGTGAACGGTGTAGGAATTACAACGGTTTCTATATGTGCCTCCCACTTTTTAAGGGGCCAAAAGTAATGGGACAAACTAAACAATCCTAAATCTAACTTTCACTTTTTAATACTTTGTTGCAAATCCTTTGCAGGCAATTACAGCCTGAAGTCTGGAACGCATAGACATCACCAGACGCTGGGTTTCATCCCTGGTGATGCTCTGCCAGGCCTCTACTGCAAATGTCTTTAGTTCCTGCTTGTTCTTGGGGCATTTTCCCTTCAGTTTTGTCTTCATCAAGTGAAATGCTTGCTCAATCGGATTCAGGTCAGGGGATGGACTTGGTCATTGCATAACATTCCACTTTTTAGCCTTAAAAAACTCTTTGGTTGCTCTTGCAGTATGCTTCAGGTCATTGTCCATCTGCACTGTGAAGCACCGTCCAATGAGTTCTGAAGCATTTGACTGAATATGAGCATATAATATTGCCCGAAACACTTCAGAATTCATTCTGCTGCTTTTGTCAGCAGTCACATCATCAATAAATACAAGGGAACCAGTTCCATTGGCAGCCATACATGCCCACGCCATGACACTACCACAACCATGCTTCACTGATGAGGTGGTATGTTTGGATCATGACCAGTTCCTTTCCTTCTCCATACTCTTCTCTTCCCATCACTCTGGTACAAGTTGATCTTTGTCTCATCTGTCCATAGGATGTTGTTCCAGAACTGTAATGGCTTTTTTAGATGTTGTTTGGCAAACTCTAATCTGGTCTTCCTGTTTTTGTGGCTCACCAATGGTTTACATCTTGTGGTGAACCCACTATATTCACTCTTGTGAAGTATTCTCTTGATTGTTGACTTTGACACATATACACCGACCTCCTGGAGAGTGTTCTTGATTTGGCCAACTGTTGTGAAGGGGTTTTTCTTCACCAGGGAAATAATTATTCTGTCATCCACCACAGTTGTTTTCCGTGGTCTTCCGGGTCTTTTGGTGTTGCTGAGCTCTCCGGTGCATTCTTTCTTTTTAAGACTGTTCCAAAGAGTTGAATAGGGCACACCTAATGCTTTTGCTATCTCTCTGATGGGTTTGTTTTGATTTTTCAGTCTAATGATGGCTTGCTTCACTGATAGTGACAGCTCTTTGGATTTCATATTGAGAGTCGACAGCAACTGATTCCAAATGCAAATGTCACACCTAGAATCAACTCCAGACCTTTTACCTGCTTAATTGATAATGAAATAACGAGGGAATAGCCCACACCTGTCCATGAAATAGCTTTTGAGTTGATAGTCCCATTACTTTTGGCCCTTTAAAAAGTGGGAGGCACATATAGAAACCGTTGTAATTCTTACACCGTTCACCTGATTTGGATGTAATTACCCTCAAATTAAATCTGAAAGTCTGCAGTTAAAGCACATCTTGTTTGTTTCATTTTAAAGCCATTGTGGTGGTGAATAGAGGCTTTGAAAATTCTGTCAATGTCCCAATATTTATGCACCTGACTGTACATTCCAATCTCAGGAGCATTTTATTTGAATCTCCCCCTCTAATGTTACTGGGGATATGATCTATGATTTTAGATCTGATACTGCCCCCTGCAGCCTCTTACCTTCCCATTGTGTCCCTTTAGCAGCCTCAGTCACATGATATCAGATGACATGATGAGAGGAGATTCATCTCCTGTGTATTTGGTGCTCTGCCTGGCAGACATCCATGCAGAGACAGCGGCACCGTGCAGCCATTTTGAAATCTGACGCTGTCCGTGAACCAATCAGGAGCTGCCGCATCACTAAGAAATCCCGCCACTACTCCCAACATCACTGAAACCCCCACACTACTCCCAGCATCACTAACCAACCCCCCCACTACTCCCAGCATCACTAACCAACCCCCCAACTACTTCCCAGCATCACTAACCAACCCCCAACTACTCCCAGCATCACTAACCAGCCCTCCCACTACTCCCAGCATCACTAACCAGCCCCCCACTACTCCCAGCATCACTAACCACCCCCCACTATTCCCAGCATCATTAATTATCCCCCACCACTCCCAGCATCACTAACCACCACCCCACTACTCCCAGCATCACTAACCAACACCCCCACTACTCCCAGCATCACTAACCAACACCCCCACTACTCCCAGCATCACTAAACAACACCCCCACTACTCCCAGCATCACTAACCAACACACCCACTATTCCCAGCATCACTAATTAACCCCCAACAATTCCCAGCATCACTAACCAGCCCCGCACTACTCCCAGCATCACTAACTAGCCCCCCACTACTCCTAGCATCACTAACCAGCCCCCCCACACTAATCCTAGCATCATTAACCAGTCCCCCCCACTACTCAAGCATCACTAACATACCTCCCTCCATTACTATCTGCACCCCCCCCCAATCCCTGCATCACTTACAAAATCCCCTCAAAAAACCCTCCGTCGCTCTGTGGCAGGAGCCGATGAGGACAGTGAATGAGTGAAACAAACAAGGAATGCAAGTCGCCTGCCGTCAGAGCGTGATGTGACATCATGAAGTCACCTTCACACTCCTAACATGACCAGCCATCCACTGCGATGCCTGATCAGAGAGCTCCGATCGAGGCAGCGCGCTGGGAGAGAGGGAGGGTAGCAGCGCTGGGGTTGACAGCGCAGCAGGTGGGAGGGAGGCAGTGGCAGAGCCCTGGAATGCCCCTAGGCATTTGCTTATAATGCCTATGCCTAGGGCCGGCTCTGAGTATAAACTAGACCAGGCCTGGTCAACTTGTGGCTCTCCAGCTGTTGTGAATCGGCAAGTCCCAGCATTCCCTGTCTCAGTTTGGCTATTGGGGAATGCCAAAACTGTGTCAGGGCATGCTGGGATGTGTAGCTTCACATCAGCTAGAGAGCCACAGGTTGGCCGGGCCTGAACTAGACAATGAAGCAAGGACCTGTTTGGTTGCTATGGTTTATTGCAAATGACAAAAGTCGCACCTAAATATAATATTAGTGAATTCTAATATGTTCATTTTATTTAAATGTGAAAGTAATACAACAGTGAGAAGACAGCAGGGGGTGGGGAATCTATTTTGAACACCCAAGAGCATAAATTGTCAAACTGTTTGAGCAAGATTGGTAAATGATTGAAACCGACTAGTAAAATGGCTTTAAATTTGTGTGCTCCTAAATTTCTAAGTGCCACTAGAACAGAACTTAAAATTGAAACTCAAATTTCAAATTGCTAGATGAATGTGTGTTCAATGTTTGATGAACTTGTTATACAAAAGCTGAGCCTGCCTAATATTCAAATGCATTACACGTACAGTACATTCAATTAAATCATAACAAATGTCTTTCAAACTTCTACAAGTTTGCAAATTTTCCGTGATTGTCCTAACTTTTGTGTAGATTAGATTAACTATTTTGAAAAACAGTTCAAGTATCGGTACTCAGGAGTTCTGATGATGAGAACATCACATTTTTGTAGCTGGTGGTAGGGGTCAAGTGTGTTTTAAAGTACAGTCGGTTGAGTTCATTTTTTATATGTAAATATACGATCACTGAATACTGTTATGTTAATAATGTAATACTTTGGTAAAAGTGTGATGTAGGCTGGAATGTTATAGGCTGCATACGTATTTGCCCAACCTGCTGTAAATCGCTGCAAAATTCCGGTGATCTTGGCTTCCAAAGTGGCAGACGTAATAGCCGGCAATTTGGAGGCTGAACAGCCAAACTGCTGGTGATGTGTGTCAGCTTAAAAATCCACACGTGCCCAAGATTTCCTACCTATTGTTCCACAACCAGCTGTAGGCTTTACCAGCCAGGGCTGATGCACTAAAGCAGTAAAACACTGAGCAAGAGGTCCCCCTGACATAATGCCAACCAGCCTTAGGCCGATCAGCATAGGGAGGAATTCCCTAGGCCTAGGAAGTTTGTGTCTGCAAAATATATGCACCCTAATAGGAGAATCTAGCCCCATGCTAATAAGATTAGGGCTATTACCAACACCCCTTGGCTGGAGAATTAGAAGTAATGTAAAAAACGGATTACATTTTTTTTTCTTTTACGGTCACACTGCCATGCCCATTTTAAATGTTTGCACACTTTGCAAAAGTACTTTATTAAACAAAAAAAAAAAACACTACCACACAAAACCCACATTCAGCACTTTATTACTAACCTGTATTCCATAGGTCCCTGTAGGAATCCACATACTAGGCAAAACAAACCCATATGGAATGACAAATGATTTCTCCCATGAAGAACCACGACGCAAATGACAGGAACAGCTTATGTCATTCCCATTAGTCATTCCCATAAAAATGAGCTTACTAATAAGAAGTGAAAATGGCTCTTCTGACATTTTGACCAATCAGAGCACAGTGATTCATTTTAATGGGAATGACAGACACTATGCTTGTCATTCATAGTGTGGGCCCTCACCAATTAATTATTTATTCATTCTGACGCGGTGACAGATGAGATAGATACAATTGCAGCTATCTCTTCAGCTAGAGGCGCCTTTGGCCACTTTTTGTGGTGTATTTATAAGAAGTTTTATATCTTGGCCAGTACGTCATGCGTCGAGTATGTTCAACACTAGAATAATTAGGACATTCTGTTTAATTCTGGTGAGTTTCTGGAAATTTTAGGCGAGTAGCACTCTATTCCTTTTCGCCAATTTGAATCTTACCAGAAGATTGCTATAATGACACCAGTGTCAGTAATTCACAGGCTATTACATTCCCCAATAATACTTCCCATAGTAATTGTTAGCTTGTCCTGACTCAACTTTTCTGCTCTGTAACCTTTATTCTTCCCCAAGATGTTCCAAGAATAAACAATGAAGCAACAGTCACAATCAGTTTCTCTTGTAATTTTTCATTGCAAGGGAGGTCTACAATGCATTTCAGGTCACTGTGTTGTTGTATTAAAGGCCTTTCCAGCATTGATAGGGCTAAATACCCTTTGACATCATTTATTTCTCAAGCATATGGGTCATCACACATTTGGACTGTGTATAGAAAGGAACTCCATAACGCACAGTTACTTGCCCATTATTCTTTATGTAATCAAGCTTTTGAAAGCGCTCTGAAGCCATATCTGTAATTCCAAAAGAAATTTGTGATGCTGTTTTGTAGTTGATTTATGCCCCACTCTGTGCCTTGAAAGTGTATTTTGAAGCATAAAATAGCTTTTAGCAGAGCACAGAAAGTAAAACTAATTTATAGTTGTAACAATATGTTTCTGAGCTTAAAGTAGAACTTCAGTCGGAACATAGTGGCAGGGACTAGTGTAGGGCCTTATACATAAAGTAGTTGTACTCTATGCCGATGTTTTAGCAAATGAGCGATTACTGGCCACTGCACATGCGTCAAAGTCCGTTACCATAGTCGCTCGAGGCGAGTGTTTATTCACAGTGTTATTGAGTGTTCGGAGGTGGTAACAGGGAGTGTCACATCCTGCATCTGTGATCCCATATGCGGTAAACATGGCACCGGTGTCTTCATTCCCGCGGCCGTAGAGTTAATCAGGACTGCTAGCATGGAATGATCCATGACCGATGTTGCGCCTTTGTACGCAGATAGATGGAGTTGCGTAGCCACCAGTGGGCGGCTCAATACATCTCCCGGCGGCTGCGACGTCTGTAAATTTTTGCACAGCGGCTGAGTATGGGATCACAGTTACGGTGCGGTGAAACAGGCCCATAATAATCACTATTCATGGAGGACGTTCCAAATGGATCTGGTCTGTTATAAAGGACAAAAGGATTTAATACTTGGGTGACATGGCACATGGCATATCTACTGTAGGCACTGTTAATTCTTTTCAAATGTTTTATAAGTCTACAGCAGTAACTCCATTGTAAATTAAGGGGGGGATTTTATACCTAAGCGTCCAGAGCAACTTCACAATTGTGTTGTTGGTCAGTTAAATGAGAATGCTTATAACAAAAAGTAGACATGTTACCTGGTGATTTTTATAATTACAAATATTAATTTTTCTCTCTGCAACATACTTGAATAAATATGTGTTTATTTATGAAAAATTAACAAGATTTGTCTACTGACATTTTGCACATGCTGTGCAGCCCTAGAACTGTATGTTCTGCATCTTCTAATATATTTTATTAGATGTTTGGTCAGTGTATGTGTAGGTGGTGGTGTTGGGTTGGGGTGAGATTGTGCGCTAGTAAAATATTTTGTATAGTCTCTGTGTGAGCCGTATAATAAACCTAAGATGACTCACCTGAAGCAGTAACTTGGTATTATGCTAAATCCTTGCTCTGTTTGCTATTTCACTTTCTTCTGTAAAGATAAAATTCACATTCCCACTCTGTAGTAGTAGAGGGAGAGTAAAAACAAAATTTAAAAAAATGGTCAAATTGGCACACATGCCACTCGGCACAAGTCAAACCCATAAACCTTGTCCAATGCCATAGTTTACTCTTAATTTGGGCTTCCCCTACGTACAAATAGTAGAACAAAATAAATATTCACTAAGTAAATTACATTTTGACAGAATTTCTACGCAAAAAACACAACTCAAAGTGAAAGAAGGTAAACATGTCATACAGTATATGTAAATATTTTAATGCACAATCACTATCTGCTACACTTAACAGATTGAATGAAACAGTGAATTATTGCATATGTAAAAGTATGGGCACTTTTCCAGATGATTATATAAACAGCTGTGATACTGGCAATGTCAAGGAATTTGTAGACGGTGATATTTAGGGGTACCGAGAGAGGGTGGGTACAAAGTACTCAGGTCTTTTTAGGGGTATGGTTGTGAGTGCCCCCAAGAAACAGCGGCCACACCCCCTCTGTGTGCAGCATCAGCACAGAACCTGCGACAAGACGTAGCCATGCCCATTTATCGTTATGCCCATCCAGTACCAGTCTGAGATCTTGGCATCCCTGCTGGTGATAGTATGCCCTTTTCTGACATCAGCAGCCCCAGCAATTACTTCCTGAACGAACAACTAAACTTTCAATTCAAAGCATGTAAAGGACACCCTAACAGCATCTCCGTGGTGCAGTGGACTTCGTGCCTATTTATAGGGTTAATGTGGGCACCATCTTTGCGTTCACAGCGCGGCGCCATCTTCCCAAAGGTTTCACTGTGAAGATGGTGCCGCAGAGGAGTATTAATTAGTGTTCCAGTCAATTTGATTTAACCATCCAGGCTCAAACGTGGATATCCTTAAAATCTGGACTGTAATAGCGGAGTTTGGCAATCTCTGTTCTAGTGAGAGGAGCTTACCAGATTGGCATTTCATGCAAAGGGTGGATTTGTGCATTAATGCACCTTGTCATGCTCCCACAAACAAGCATGGGATTCAGATTTACAGGACAACATAAGATCCAAGCGGTGGAAAAGGTGAATTTAGGGGCTGGCTTTCCATTTAGTGGGATGGAGCAGCTGTACTTGGGTGACATCTTTAGTAGGCGAAGGCTGGATAAGCATGAGAATATCTAAGAATACTGGGTTTTTTGCTGTATGGCTGTTGATGACAGCCTTGTTGCTAGGATCAATAGTACAGTATAGCTTTTTGTATATTTTAGAGCACAGTTGTAGCATAGTCATTAAGCCCCGCCCTCTACTCGGGGACTCGTGATCGCCGCGGAAATTCTCCCCATTCTGCCCACTTCACTAGGAAGTTGGCAGAATGTGGGAGAAATGCCTACCCTTCCGGTGGTGCGGGGGGTTACACGAACAATCGTGACCCTCCCACGAAAACCAGGAGGGTAGGCATGTATGAGTTGTAGGCACATTTCAACCCATATTATACCAACATTCAAATATAAAAAGTTATACAAGTGATTTAGGGGGGTCTTTATCAAAGTTTACAGAGAGATAAAATTGTGAGAGATTAAGGACCTCATTCAGAGTCGGTCGTTGCGGCCGCACGGTCCTAAGGGAAAAGGGTCCGGATATGCAAATGATGCACTCGCAGGTTGTGTCCTTAAGATCGGATCGTTAGCTGGCCAACCAAGGGGAGGATGCGGCCGTAAGACAAAAAATACGCCCCCTTCTCGTACGCATTACACGTCATCTCCGGGCATATAAGGATTAATCGAGACCATCGGAAACCATCGGAACTGGTCGTAGAGCTTAAGGTTGACCATACCCTCTCTTAAGCTCTACGATCAAGTCAGTGTAAAAACCTCCCATGTCACGTGTGCTATGACACTACTTTGTTAATTATGCACTCCCATAAAACGCCGTTTGCATAGTCAGGCTTGCCTGCATTCGGATCTCCACTCCCCCGTTCACAAGCACCTTCCCCTGTTACCACCCACAAAAGCCTCATCCTGTCACTCAAACTAACGACATGGCCAAGTTCAAGGAGAGAGATATTTCCGATCGTAACAGCTAGTTTGCGCACGCGCATTGCAAATTTTACGCATGCGCAGTTTAGCAAACATCGGTGGCGTAAGACCGTGCGGCCGCAACGACCGACTCTGAATGGGGTCCTAAGTACCAACCAATCTGCTCCTAACTGTCATTTTACAGACTGTGGGCCTGATTCAGCATGGATCGCAGATGCTAATACGTACGCAGATGGCCGATGTTTTCTTTCTGCGCACGAGTATGCATCGCAGTGCGCGTGCGCAAGCAGTTCACTTTGAACGGGAAAGCCATTGCAGAGATCTCGCAGATTCATTGTAAAGTAATTGACAAGAAGTGCCATTTGTGGGTGGTTACTGGGAGTGGTCGGCCGAATGCAGGTGAGCCAGTGCGTTTGAACGCCATTACAGGGGAGTGCATAAATTAGCCACTGCGATGCCATAAGTAGCTTGAGTGTTCACTGCATAGAGGAAAGCTAGTAATTTATAAGTGAGGTCTGACCTGCCTTCATTGTGCGAGTGGCTCCGATGGTACTCTGCAATTGCAAACATTTACTCTCGCAGCAGACTTGCGTACGCGGTCACAACTGTGATCGCATTAGCGATCCTTGCTGAACCAGGCCACAGTCTGTAAAATGACAGTTAGGAGCTGATTGGTTGGGCTCTTTATGGCTCACAATTTTATCGCTCTCCAAGCGTTGATAAATACCCCCCTTAGGGGCTTACAATGTTGACATAAATGAAATTGAGCAATAATAAATATTACATGCAAATATGAAAAATGTAATTAATAAAGGAGGGTTCCTGAAGTGGTCATAGGCTGTCGTTATTTGCTTTATTCACCCAGCACATTTTCATATGAGCAGATTACTTTTACAGAGGTGCTTCCATAGACTGGGTGGCTATTACACATGTGAAGCGGACAAAGAGGGGTGCAAGTGTGCAAATTATGAAGCGCTGCAGATTCAAATACTGAGGTTCATAAATTGTCCTTTCTGATTACATTGAAATATTGCTTAATGCAGAGGTCTCCAAACGCGGTCCTCAAGGCTCCCCAACAGTTCAGATTTTAGAGATATCCATGGTTGAACACAGGTGGCTTAATTAGTACCTCAGTCAATTTGATTTAACTACCTGTGCTCAACCATGGATATCTCTAAAACCTGAACTGTTGGGGAGCCTTGAGGACCACGTTTTGGATCCTCTGGCTTAATGATTTGCCACAAGTTCAGCCATGACTCTATGGCAGTGGTTCTCAAACTTGGTCCTCAGGACCCCAAACAGTTCACATTTTGCAGGTCACCTGGCAGGGGCACAGGTGTAATCATTACTCACTGACACATTTTGAAAGATCCACAGGTGGAGCTAATTATTTCACTTGCGATTCTATGAGACCTGGAAAACATGCACTGTTTGGGGTTCTGGGGACCGAGTTTGAGAACCTGTGCTCTATGGTCAGCATTAACAGAATTAAATCAATCTTAGGGGTCTATTTATCAAGCAGTGAAAAGCGCGGAGAAGTGGACCAGTGGAGAAGTTGCCCATAGCAACCAATCAGCTTTGAAGTAGCATTTAAGAAGTACAGTCTATAAAATAATAGGTAGGAGTTGATTGGTTGGTATGGGCAACTACTCCACTGGTCCACTTCTCCGCGCTTTTCACTGCTTGATAAATAGACCCCTTAATTATAAGGCACTGATTGAATTAATGTGGTGTTGGCATTAGGATATTGGAACGGCGTGGGCTGCATGTTTTGCATCCGAGGAAACTAATTTTATATGGAGACTCCATCTTTAGAGAATGTGATTGTGCAGGATATAGTAACAGTCAAGATATAATTTTATCCAAGTTAGATGAAAATAAATGGACATGCCTGGAAAATATGATAACGATGACATTTCCTGATCATATTTGTGAGGGTTATTAACAACTCTTTTAAAATAAGGTAGGTGTATTTTAGCTTTAGTTGTCCTTTAAATTGCAAGTAAGACGTCTTGGTTGCGCTGCATCAAAAAATATAATTGAAGTTATGTCCTTTATAATGCATTAAGATGATCTGTGACTAATGATGCCTGTATTAAAGATGAATATTATCTATTAAAATGTCTCACAGAAAGCTTCTGAAGTTGACTAGTGAGAAGGAGATATTTATATTTTATAATATATAGTATACAATATTAAACAAATATTTTAAAATGTCTTCAAACCGAAAACCATAACACATGGTTCACTCATTAGCTTTATGAATATTGAGTAGCGTCAATATTAACCATTTGGTGGTAGGTCAGCAATTTCTAAATTCCTTGTAAATAAATTGATTTTATATCAGCCCATTGCCCTAAGAACAAAATAGGAATTTTATGTGCCAGGTTTTCTGCCATACAATGGACTATTCATGACTTTTAGGGGTCTATTTATCAAGCAGTGAAAAGTGTGGAGAAGTGAACCAGTGGAGAAGTTGCCCATAGCAACCAATCGTCTTTCAAATAGCATTTATCAAGTACAGTCTATAAAATAATAGGTACAGGAGCTGATTGGTTGCTATGGGCAACTTCTCCACTGGTTCACTTCTCCACACTTTTCACTGCTTGATAAATAGACCCCTAAATATTTATGGAGCATTTCACATTATTGTTACTTTCTGGTAAATGTTAATAAAATAAATAGGGTGATCCCAACCTATGTTACCTGAGACATTCTTCAATAGCTGCTTATTGGTGCTACCTCATCCCTATTTCCATGCAGCCAGCAATGACTGGAAGATCTATGTGCCTCTTGCAGCTATTTTATGTGGAGTTCATTGGCTGCCAGCTGGGCCATTAGAGATTCCCATATAGAACCTGTACCATTGCTGTCAGTCACATTATGGGGTCTATTTACTAAGCAGTGTTAGGAGACAGAGTGAAAAGTGATAAGGTGTCAGCCAATCAGCTCCCAACTGTCATTTTTCAAACACAGCCTGTGAGACGACAGTTGGGAGCTGATTGGCTGTCACCTTATCACTTACTTATCACTTTTCACTCTGTCTCCTAACACTGATTAGTAAATAGACCCCTATATCTCAGACAGTGGGCCTCATTATAAAGCACACTTGGTGCTCTCCAAGAAACACCTTGGTGGTGCACTGGTGCGCATGGAGGGGTTGAGGCAGAGTTGGTTGCACAATCAGCTTAATTTTTACTAAAAAAAAAAAAAGCACTCAAAATAGTGTATTTCCTCACACATGCTTAGCAGTATACATCTCGAAATGTGTACAGTACTGCAATGGCAGCACAGGTTCTCGGTTCACACCAGGCATATGTCACAGACACTGTTCATGGTTTTTAACTGTTTGTTTTGCTTGCATAGCATGCTGTCACTATTGGCAATTAATAAAACTTTAAAAACCTCTCTACTTTGCAAAAACACACAAAATAATAATATATGCCTAAATAACAAAAGAAAATTGCCTATCAGCGCCAGTGGTGAATAATTCCAAACAGCTAATTACAAGCTGCTGATGACTATTACCATTGTATATTCAAGAGTGCAGAGAGAGGGCGGGTACTGATTACCTGGGGCCGGGCTTATTAGAGGGGCCCGGGGCAGCTGCAGAGCGGGATAAATGCCCTCTTTTGCACTGTGCAGTGCCACACAAAGTATTTTTTTAAGTTTTTTTTGAGTGGGCATCGCTACGTCTTTTTTATTTGGCCACATCTACTGTACCCGGGCCCCGTTCAGCTCTCGTCTGCCCTGTGTGTAATTGTTCCTGCCCATGATTAGCCAGAAATAATAAGAAAATATGCATCTGTGTACCGTCTGCATGCATTTGTAATTAACAAGCTTACACATATTGTATTCAGTTTACATTAGATAGCTCCTACCCTCCCCGTCCTGCATCACCTGGTCCAGGGGGGAAGGGTAATTCCAGAGCCACGCAAGTCTGTATCCTCACCGGGTTAGGTATGGGGGGCTTTGACCTGTTTTATGTCCAGTATCAGTATGTCAATCTGACAATGACAATGCTGGGATCCAGACGCATGTCTAAGACCTGCATGGTTCAAATGCTCTAAGTAGCATTACACCTTCGTCAGATGCCGACAATGTCAGATCGACATACAGTATTCACGAAGGACATAGGGCCTGATTCAGCACGGAACTGAAGTCTGCATACGCACATACCTGGCCGCTGCAAAAATATGCTAATGAACCCAATTGCATCACAAGAACCAGACGCCCACCACTACATAATGCTGCCCCCTTACCTTTACTCACATCTGCAATACCTCACTAGATAGCTAAAATATCAGTAACATCGAGAACCATGGAACCCATTAGCATAATAGTTGTTGACCTGACCTCACTCAGGATTTGGGCCGCTTCTTGTGTGCATATAGAGCTCTGGCTGCGTCTTCCATCGCAGGGGCTTAATTATGCATGCCCCTGGAATGGCGTTCAAACGCACTGGCATGCCTGCGTTTCACTGACCACCCCCGTAACCACCAACAAACGGTCAATTCCTGTCAATGAATGTGTGTTGAAACTGCATGAACCCTGTGATCGCTTCCCGATTACAGCCGCCGGTTCGCGCACACGCAAACATCGGCCAAGTGCGTGCAAATTCACGGCTGCTTTCCTTGAATCAGGCCCATAGTGAGTGTCGACCTCTTGAGCACATCCCATTCCTACCAACATGGTCATCTTTATCCTTTGTTTTATATAATTACTGTTATTACTATGCTGGTCCTTTAGCAAGAAAAAATAATAATGATAGTACTGTACAAAATGTCACATCGAGCACCACATTAAAAACATCCCTTTTATTATCTAAAACTTTCTCTGCCTTTCACCACTGTACAAATTTGACCTTCCGCAAAGCCCTCATCTTGCTCTCCAAGCCTTTGTGCTTTGGCAAAAATCTAGGACCACATGCGCAAATTGAGGTGCATGGCGGATTTTGTAGCACAAATACTGTATTGCCTGCAGTAACTATGGCCCTGATTTAGAGCCGCTCGCTGCTGCTGCCCGCTCGCTGGGATTGTGGGTGTTTTTTTTTGGTCTCCGGCCGCTCACACCTTCCCTCGTCTCATGGATGGAACAACCTTGCCTACTGCCAAGACCGTGCCCAATTTAAGTGTTGTCTGTCTAACAGTGTCCATTTCGCTTCACAGCATCGCTTTCCTATTATGTCTATGGCCCGTATTCAATTCGAAGCAAAAAGCCGACATCTGCAAAAAAGTGTCGCCGATTGCGACTTTTCGCCAGGCAGAAACTTATCTCTGTATTTAATTGCAAACACTTTTCACGTATGCGAAAACGCAATGCAATGTAATAAGCAAAAAAGTTTCGCCTCTGAGCAAAATCGCTATTTTGGGGTGCAAAGGTGGGGAAACCACTCAGCACCCTTGGATAACTGCATCAAAATACCCCTAAAAAAAGTGAGGAACACCCAAAAAAACACTTTGAAAATGGGGGTGAAAAAGTGCAAAGTGGGGGTACAAACTTAAACACTAGCGAAATAGACTTTTGGGTGTCAGCAAGTATAGGGGAGGTGATTTTTTGATTGCAGGTGTTTGCTTCAGGTGCGTTTTTTACATTTTATTAAACTTTACTTTAGTGACTTTAAACCATGCTAGCACCCATTTTCATGTACCCCAAATTTGACAGAACTACTTATTTTCACCAAATAAAACTGCTTAATGATATTCTTCACCACTTGTGCAAAGGCGCTAATTAGAAGATATTGACACACCTTAAGTACCCTAAATAGCTTTATTAGGACTATTCGGGGGCATGTACATTGATCCCCAATGTTAGTGCATCTTTTAGGAGGTGTCAGGCTGATTTCCCCAACTCAGACAGCACTTTTCGCCTGATTTGCATTCGCCGGGTTGCTTTTTCACGTCTTTTGGAATTGAATACGGCGAATAGCGGGGGTGCGCACGAAAAGTTTTCGCAGCCAAAACACGCAATGTCGGCAAAAAGTACGGCATGCGAAAAAATATCGCGGGTGTGAAACTAATTGAATACCACCCTATGTCTGTATTTTGGATTATTTCACAGAGCCGTTTCCTGATTTTCAAGTTGGAACTTGTTGAAAAAGTACTGTACACTACATATTTTAAAAATTTCTTTCTTTAATGGGACTTATGGCCACTTAACGCCTGACTCAGAGTTAGGAGGAAGAGCAAAAAAAAAGAGCAACTTGCACTTTGGTAGAACCATGTTGCACTGCAGGTGGGGCAAATATAAAATGTTACAGAGACTGATAGGGCATGGTTCAGAGGTGCACACAAAGCCGATGCTGCACGCTAGCGGCCAATGTTTTCAGTCTGCACATGGTTACCGTAGGGAGACTCAGAACGAATTTGGATGCATAGAGAGGCAATTTTATTGGGAGTTTCTCGGTGGTAACAGAGGAGTGTTTAGCCAGACGCAGGCATGTGCTGGGCGTGTCACAGTCATCGACTGCAACCTTTACCGCAGTTGCACTGATTGCAGCAGCCGTGTTCATATTGAGATAGGGATGCGTTTCAGCGCCGCAGCTGATGAGCATCTGTGTATGAATCCCACCTGCTGTGGCATTAGCATAACGACGCAGTAACGCTAAAGACGCAGTAACAGCTGCAATAGCGTGCACCTTCTAATCAGGCCCATAGTTGGGAAGGGTGTGTCCTAGCTCAATTCTAAGTATTAGTGTAAACACAAAGCTGCCCAGCAGGGGTGGTTTAAGACAGGAGGGGGCCCATGTGCAATCTCCTTGTGGGCCTCTCCTCCCCTCTTGCCAGCACAATTGCAGAGTAGATTCTGCACTGTGCCAAAGTCTACTGTGCATATGCGGAAGCTCTCGTGGAACATGACACATGTGCCATGATACCAGTAAATTCTTTACCGTGCATGTGCAAATCTCAGAGAAAAATGGCAGACGCGCCATCTTCCTAGTGATTTCTGCAGTGCTGGCACCGGATTCCAGAGAGGTAATTATAATGTATGGGTGAAAGATGTGCAGGACCCAGGTGCACCACACACCCTGCACCCATATAGATACTCCTATACTGCCCAGTATTTGCTTGCTGCATGCAAATGCAGTCGGTATTTTATCTGCATGCAAAATAATAAATACATTTGCACCCTTTGCATTGATACATGATTTATTCCATAATCAAGATGCTCCTTTTTCTGCTCTTAATTATAACTTTGTATCAGTCCCTTAATATCTCAGGGTGTAGTGCACTATGTCAGCCACTGTTACAAATGATGACAGTTACGCATCGTGTATGTAAATTACAATAATTAGCACCGAGACAACATTTACTACAAATTGCAATGGGGATATTATAATTTATTGCTGTTTAAAATGTGTTTGAATGATAAGCTGCATACGTATAGGCACACTATTGCTAAAGGCTTTAGAGGTAAAACTTTACAGCAAGGCTTGTGGATTCATAAGCTACTTAGCATAAGTAATATTAATTGATTATTCATCTAAATTCAAAATCACCACTTACCAGACTTTAATTTGCAGTGAATGGTGATAAATTGCTGTATTTAGAATTGCAATTTTCTTGGGATGCATTTATATTTAATTCTCACTATTACCAATGTAAATTCCCTTCCACTGAGGATATAAAACAATAAAACGTGGTCATAGCTTAGGAATAAAGGGGACTGATATGGTATAATGGCGCAAACCCTAAAGGATTCAGGGGTCTGTTTATACTACCCCTTTTCCACCAAAATTCCGGGTCTGACCCGGAGTTGGAATAAAGTTCCTATCTGGATCAGACCCAGAATTTTGCCGGCGCCGACTCGGGATATTCCCGAGTTGGCTCCGCTCACACCGGAGTCGGGTCTGCATAGACCCGGCTTTTCCAGAGTGAAAGTGGTCACTTGGAGATGACATCATCTCCAAGCGCCACTGAAGCCGGACCAATCGGCCAGCTAGCAGCGCACTTCGGGTCAACGTGACCCAGAGTGCGCTGTTCTCACAGCAGGGTTTCACGGGCTACGCCAGTGTTAAACCCTGCTAGTTACCTGGGTTGGATTGCCGGGTCGCTTGACCCGGCGATCCAACCCTCTCCCCTTTTACACCAAGGAGCTGCCCTGGTTAACCCTTCAAAAACCCGGGTTTTAGCTCCGGTGTAAAAAGGGTATAAGTATGCAGGCATACAACTATATACTGTATCTACATATCATCAATAAAATACCAGAAAAAACAAATGGATATACAGTATACATCCGCACACATCATATGATATTCAGTTGAAGGCCCCATAAATCTTTGTCATTAAAATTATGATCAAATCAGGGGTGCTGCCAAATGACAAGAAATGAGGAGAGAAGAGACTCGTCTTCTATATGGCACACAAAAAAACTTATTCATATTCAAAAGATTCTAATCTTTATTAGGTATACATTCAAATTGTTCCTGTTGGAACACGGTTCAGCATAATATAGATAAAAAGTAGGTTAGAGAGTGATTGTGTAATTGATTACTATAGAAAGGTGAAAATAAAATCAAAATGAGTCCCTGCCGTGTGTCTTCATTTATTATTTCTATTATTCGAGGTACTTCATATAATAATAGGACACATTTATTCTTGTGGAGCTCTGCATTTAATAATTAGAAGGGAAAAGAGGGGAGAGAGTGGTAATTGGTTCTCCTCCAATCCAATTTTAATATATATTAGTCACAGGAACATACTTATGCTGTGTAATAATAAGATGGAGGGGTCATCCTCCCCTCTATCGAGTTCACGTGTGTCACAAATGCCTCTAGTTGATAGACATATAAGAGGTACCCGTATTAATATCAAATCCGACTTAACCCCTCTTATGGTATCCAAATTCTGTTAATTCTTATTATATATTATTGTTGCATTTAAGGTTTACAGTATCTATAAGTCATTCAACAACATATTTGTTGTCCATTATTACGTCAGTACCCCATCACCTATTGTGTCTTATAGGTGTATATATAGTTATTGGGATAGTAGTATATTATCCCCTTACTGGGTCATTGGTATCCGTTCCTATTATCACTTTTTCACAGTATGATAGTTGTATATTGTTTTCTAATTGGCTTATAAATATATGCCTTATATGGGGTAATTATCTGTTG
Source organism: Taudactylus pleione (assembly GCA_031769625.1). Classification (NCBI taxonomy): domain Eukaryota; kingdom Metazoa; phylum Chordata; class Amphibia; order Anura; family Myobatrachidae; genus Taudactylus; species Taudactylus pleione. Next base: position 2,814,005 of record JAUIMM010000314.1, on the reverse strand, counting down.
TCCCCTTTTTTAATAATGGCATATAATCAGAAGATGTCCAGCAGTGCCATCAGCTCAGAACTGGCAGAAACCAGTGGGACCCAGGTACAACCATCTAGTTTTCGGAGAAGTCTGACCAGAAGTGGTCTTCATGGAAGAATTGCGGCCAATAGCCATAGCTTTGACGTAGAAACAAGGCAAAGCGACTCAACTGTGCATGAAAACAGAGGAACTGGGGTGCAGAAAAATGGCAGCAGGTGCTCTGGACTGATGAGTCAAAATTTTAAAGATTTAGCTGTAGGCAGTTTGTTCGCTGAAGGGCTGGAGAGTGGTACAATAATCAGTGTCTGCAGGAAACAGTGAAGCATGGTGGAGGTTCCTTGCAAGTTTGGGGCTGCATTTCAGTAAATTGAGTTGGGGATTTGGTCAGGTTTAATGGTGTCCTCAATGCTGAAAAATACACGCAGGTACTTATTCAATATGCACTACAATCAAGGAGGCATCTCATTGGCTCCAAATTTATTCTGCAGAAAGACAATGACCCCAAACATACAGCCAATGTCATTAAGAACTATCTTCAACGTAAAGAAGAACAAGGAGTCCTGGAAGTGTTGCTATGGCCCCCACAAAGCCCTGATCTCAACATCATCAAGTCTGTCTCGGATTACATGAAGAGACAGAAGTATTTGAGCAAGCCTACATCCACAGAAGATCTGTGGTTAGTTCTCCAAGATGTCTGGAACAACCTCCCTGCCGTGTTCCTTCAAAACCTATGTGCAAGTGTCCCTAGAAGAATTGATGCTATTTTGAAGACAAAGGGTGATTTAGATTTCTCTTCTGTTCATTCACTTTGCATTTTGTTAATTGATAAAAATAAACTATTAACACCTCTATTTTTTAATGCATTGTTACTTTCCAGAGAATATTGAATTACTGATCAATCCCTGCCCTTTGGAGTTTACAGTCAAAAATCCCAGGCACAAATGCACACACATGCATCAGTCTTTTTTTCTGTCAGACAGCAATTAACCTATGTTATATGTTCTCACAAGGAGAACATATAAACTCCACACAGATAATTCCCTGGTCAAAATTGAACTCATGAGCCCCAGCTGTGTTGCCCAGCTGATGACACACTAGCACAGAAATAATAGCACTTATGCCAATAAAGGCCAGGTTTACCAAATTAGCATATAAAACATATATTTTATAAAATTAACTTACATTTTTTTTTTAAATATTACTTGTTCTTGATCAAACACAGCATAACAGCATGTAACTAAGAAAGTATGAATCAAAAAAGTGAAAAAAAAACTTCTGCTGATACATGAAAGCGGGAAACTACAATCTGCATGTTTAAAGGAGATCAATTAGGTTAATGATGGATGGAGATAGGAAATTAATGATTTAAATGCAAAACAATTTAAAATGCTGCTTCACTGGCTTCAAAAATCTCTTGCTGGAAAATAATAGGACAGGTTAATTGCGTAGTAACACCCTATGGGCAGATCTTTTTCACCAGGGACATAATAAAACACGCTTTTGAGGATCAATTACTTGCTAATATTGGTATAATTATATCTATTAGAAAGATATTTATGATTTAACCCTTATAGTGATGAGGGCATCTACTCCAGGGTGTCAGCTCTTCGATCTGCCTCAATGTCTATGTATGTTCCAACAGCCCATTATAATTTACAATTTTAAGTTGCAAATTAAGTTTAAGTTGTCTAGCCTTATAATGAGGATCTACTTCAATTTGGTGGTGATAAAGGCTCCAAAGCCAATGTAAATAAAATTCTTTGGTATAAACAGGCTCCCCAATATGGACAATAGTTAGTCATGCCTACAATTCTTTAAATCTCTTCCAAAGGCTACTCAGACCCCGGCCTTACACTCATCCATACACTTTTCTGATGAGCAATGAGGAGCATAGATGGGGCAGGGCAGGGGCCAGGATAGGGCCTAGAACAGCAGAGTAGGGATGGTCACTGGTAACTGATGCTTGGCTACCACTGATTTCCACAAACTGATGACAATGCTGTTTCCATCCAATGCCGGGATTGCAATGGCTTCCAACCGTAGTGTGCTTCTTCCCAATGACTGCTGGCTTACCTTGTGATTGCTACACACCACTGCAGGAATTGTTGCGATGGCTGCAATGTGGCCACCATTTGATGTGGTGGCCATCATTAGTGCACTGAGCACGTAACTACGCCCTCAAGATAACTTGGCCACGCTCCCCTCAGCACTCATGGCGGCACGTTGATTTGTCGAGGGCCTTTGTGTGGGCTACCTCCACCCCCTGGATGATCCTGATAAATCTACCCCATTTTCAGGATACACACATAGGGACTGTTGGCAGGTATGCTAAATTAAGATACAAAGTACAGTAACACTGGGCTGAGTTTACTGTAGACTAGCACCCTGTGCTTTGCCTCTTAATATAGCCACACTTGTTTACACAGATGTTTTTAGCCTTTCTGGTACTGCCATAGAGAAGAATATATTCTTGGCACCGCTTTACTGACAAATACAAATGCGGGCATGACTTTAACTGCGGTACATTGCTGCCTGAGATGCAAATATACAGCCCCTAATCTGCCCCTCCCCCCCAAACTCCCACAAAAAAATATACATAGTTCCTATGTGTATGTGTCTTGCATTTGAAACCGTGCCCTTTGCTGTTACCAAGAGGGTGCATGCATCAATTTTGTTATTATATCCCTGGTTGGCACAACTCTAATGACAGTCAAAAGTCCTAATGACAAATATCCACGATGATGACATGCATTCACAATACTTACATAAAAATCACATAATGTGACTAGTTCTGAGTTGGGAGCAAATCAGAAACAAGCAAGTAACTTTGCACTTTGGCAGGACCATGTTGCACTACAGGTGGGGCAGATGTAATGTACAGAGAGATTTAGATTTGGGAGGGACGTGTCCTAGCTCAAATCTACATTGCAGTGTAAAAATAAAGGTGTCTAGCATTTGTGGGCTACATACAACAGCAGCCACTAATTACCCTGTGTGCAAAAAAATACAAAACATGTATTGGCACCCCTGGATTGTAGCATGGCTTGTTCCAGATACAGTCACTTCCTGTTTTGCTTTGCTCCCAACTCAGAAGCAGGCCCATTATATAATATTTTTCTGAGATTGCTAAACATAGTTAATGTTCTTTAAAGCCTTTGGAGACTGGAAATAATTAGGGAACTGTCTAGTTACTGTAATTCAGTTTTGCAATTAATTAGACAGTGAGTTAACATAGCCCCTGTATTATAGCGATCAATGTAAAATTATTACATATGATAATCTTTCAGTGGATCAAGGTTTAGAAGTTAAGCAGAAGTTTCAAGAAACCTTCTCACAAGTTTGATTACTTTTTTCATTAAAATATAACTTCCACCCTCTCCTTGCTCATGTTACTGGTAACAAGATATTGCCGTACAGCAGTTTGAAAATTATAAACTCACTCGCTGCCTGAGAAATGCCAACAAATGAGGATGGTGCATGCTACCATTGTTTAATATTCACCTATTGTTCCAAGCATTTCTCATTAGTGTTAATGTAAATTGTTTTCCACTTGCGTGCACAGTTGTTATATGGGGCTGAACAAATGTATTTGTATTTACTATTTTTTATGAAATTCAAAAAATATTCCCCAATTACAAAGTGATGCATGGTCGTTCTCATGTGCGAAACAGCATTTACTCATTTAGTCTTGTGTAGTGGAAGGCATCCAGCTCATAGATTTGACGATGAAATACAATTTAATGTTGGAGGTTTCTTCATTTGCAGGAAATGATTTTTAATGAAAGAAAATAAATAACATGATACTGAAATCTTCAAAAGTGCTTTAAAGATTCTATTCCAAACTGTACTCATTGTCAAGAATTATATTTTCTTATTCCATATTATAAGAAAAACTACCAGTGATTTTTCCAGTTCCAGAAATTATTACTTTTTTCGGGTTTAATACAAAAGGTTCGACATGGAGGAGAGTCGACAGGGCAAAAAGTAGACAGTACAGGTTCAAAAGGTCGACATGTTCAAAAAGTTGACATGGAAATGGTCAACACTTTCTTTTTTTTCTTTTTTTTTAGAGTTAGGGTTATGCACTTGTCTGCGGGTTCAGGTTAGGCTACGGAAGAGATGGTTAGGTTTAGGTACTTACTGGACAGTTACCAAAAATTTCAATACTGACAATGTTGGTAAGGATGTAATGTCGAATTGGTCTTAATGTCGAGATTATGAATGTTCATTTTAGTCTTAGGTTTACAGTTAGGCTGCGGGTAAGGTAGGGTTGGGGATAGGGCTACAATAACCAAAGACACAGTGTCGACATTCTGGCATAGTCAACATTCTGGTGTCAACATTGTGAATATCATCAATCAAAATGTTGACATTTTGTACCACACTCATACTAAGATTAAAAAATGTACATACTGTATTCCTTTTTTACCCATGTTTATTTCAACCTAACCAACATTATACTTTAAAAAGAGCTAAAATAACATTATAAGAAAGCATGGAAAAAAACCTACTTTATAAAAAAAAAAATAAGAATAAAATTATATAATATGTTTACATTCTAAATAAAGACTATTATCCTAATATGGTATAAAATGTTATAAGTATTTCACCAAAGTCACCTGTAAGAACATTTTGAAAATGTTCCACTTTTATACAAATATGCCTCATATACTAAACTAGTTCACATAATGAATATGCCATGTTTTATTGTGTATATTTTCTAACAAGATATGTATATTCATTAGTTTTATTTATTTAACTGCGGCTTACATGGCGTTATGAGTAATGTTAATCTGCAAGTGTTTGCATTTTATTTCTTGAGTACATAAATAAGAGAAATTCTGATTTTATTTATGGCTGATAATTTTTTTTTAATTATTAAGGGGACAATTCACTAGTAAAATATTAATGTATAGTAATCTATATTATTATTATGTTGTTTTTCTATATCGCCACATGAGATTTGTAGCACCATGCATAGATAGAACTTACAACAAAATGACATGAGTACAAGTTGAATAATTTAGAAAGATACAGATAGGTTCACAAATTAACACAAATACATAATTACATATTATAGCCCACAGTTTACATATACACAGTGATTTCCAAACTAAATAGAGCTTACATTCTAAGGAGCTGTTATGGGTTTATGGTGGACTAGCTGTAATGCATGGTGTTTCCTGGCTTCTATTAATTTTTTTTTTGCCTCCCTTTGTCTCCACTCATCCTCTCTTTCTCTTCTTTTATCCTCTCCCCAACTTTTTTTTTACCCCAACTCTTTCTATCCATCTATCTATCTCTCTCCCCTCCCCTTTTCTCTCTCTTCCCTATCTCACCTCTCCTTCTCCCTTCCCCCACTGTGTCTTTCTATAACTGCACCCCCACTCTCTCCCATGCATCACTGACATTTCTGGGAGAGGTCAGAGGATAGACCAACTGTTATTACATTCCAATGTGATAACAAAATTTTTATCAGGCTCCGATTTTATACATATAGATTTGTGTACTGGTGATGCTCGAAAGGCATATCCTACTGATATTAAATCAGCCTGTAAAGCTAAAATGTAAGGACACACACAGAGAGGGCAGAAGAGCAGTGGGGTGCATATTCTATAGAATTAAGAGGTGTGGTGGATGGTTTCAATGAAAAGGTCAGGTTTAAGGGCATGTTTTTTAAGAGCTGGGGGTCTAGAAGAAGCTCCTGAAGGTGGAAGCGAGAGGAGATGTTTAGGGAGGAGAAGATGAAGGCAGTCATTGGCAGAGTAGAAGTGTGTGTGGAGATGAAATTGCATGTGTAGGGGAGAGTAGAGAGGATGAGTGGTTTGTAGGTGAGTCAGACGAGTTTTAATTCTGCGTAGTGTATGGAGTCAGTGGAGCATCTGATACGGGAGGAGGGGTAGCAGAAGTGGAGAGACGTGAAAGGATGATGAGGTGGACAGTGAAGCTGAGGATGTGTTTAAGAAAGGCAAGACGAGAGTGGAGTAGGCCAGACACGAATAGATTATAGTAATCAAGGCGGGAAATGAGCAGTGAGTGGATGATACTGTAGTTTTAGCGTCCAATCAAACAATTGCACTTGATTGAGTGATCAAAGATGATTGGTTCTATATGTTGTTGTTATAATTATTATTAACGTTTATTTTTTATTTGTATGGTAACACCTTGTGTCCGTAGAACCATATAGGTAAAAATGACAGTGAAACACAAATACTTCAAACAGACAGTACAAAGTAAAAAAAATAAAAAAATACTAAATAAAACGTGAAATATTTAGACAACAAAGTGAGTGAAAGTTGAGACCACATTAAAGTCAATGTCCTTGTGCCCCGGGAAAGATGGACATAAAGCATCACAGACATTGACTGTGGAAGGGCACTGGAGACAAGAATAGTGCAGGAAGACACCTAGTGGGTAAAGTTGGGGTACAATTAGGAGGTGAACTGGGAATAGCCCCTCTTGTGTGTACAGCTTATGGAAAAGTCTGTGCAACATTCATAGTTTTCCAAATAAAATGAAAATAACTAAAGTTTAAGTGAAAATCCTGACTTCCCTGCAATTAAATAATGCACCATAAAAGGACATATGGCTGCTCAGTTTACAGGCTGAGCATCTGGATTATGGGTATTTTAGGCAAATGAAAAAGGAGCAGTATATTTCATGATCAGCCACTAAAAACATGAGGTATATTCAATGAGATGCAAAGCAAACAGTTTGAGCAGGAACATTTTCCTTCTTAAATTGTGCATTTCTATTGGAAACGAGCCACCTCCATCTTTTCATGCTTCTTGTTTTTCTGTCAAAAATAGGCAGTGATAAACACATTATTTTAAAGAGGAATAGGTATAATTATGAGTTCATTTATGTTTTCCTTGTAGTTTTATTTTCTCTCTCTCTTTTCATGCAGAAGCTGTCACAATGTCTTCCCTCCACTAGTTTAGGTTGGGTCTATTTATTAAAATGAAAAAGTAACTTTCTCTCTCAGAAAGCGTGTTTTCCCTGGACTTAGGGCTTCTAGCTCTCTATTAGAGGGTTACAGTTGTTGCATTTATTTGGTTAAAGGTTCCCTTATGCAAAGCAAAGAGAAACCTACTTAACAAGAACTGCGGCAGTACAAGTATCATCACAGTCCTCTAGGAATAGTGACAGCAGATGATATTAATAGAAACAAAGGCTTTGTTAATTTAGGTTAAGCATTTTATCTAGTTAAATAGTAGCCAATTAATTACAGTCATTGACATAGCAAAGTTAGTGTTCATTCTAGCACCCTGCACTTGTCTCAACCCGTGCAGTTCCTGCCTGGAGTGTCGCTGTCTGCTCTGCTTTGGTGCTTCTAGCACACTCAGCTAATGCAACAAACTGCTGAGATACAGAAGCACCAGAGCAGAGAGCGACACCCCAGACAGGAGAGAGGAATTGCACGGGTTGTGACAGGTTCAGGGTGCAGGGTGCAAGAATGAACACTAGAAGTGGATGGTCAGGAGTGTGGAGGAAAATGTGGCCAAAGATGTAGGGTGTGTGTGTGTGTGTGTGAAAGCTTTATGGGTTATTGTGGGGAGTTTGAAGTGGACTCTGTAGGGGTAAGGAAGCCAGTGTAGTGCTTGGCAGGGAGGAAAGCTATATGCAGAGCTTTTGGAGAGAAAGATGAGTCAGGCAACCGCATTACGGATGGACTGGAGTTGAGAGAGAAGGGCATCGGGAAGGTCAGATAAGAGGAGATTATAATACTCCATTCAAGAAATGTCCAGGGACTAAATGAGGATTAATACCATCAGAGTAATAATGGCTCTAATCCTGGAGATTTTATATAGGTAAAAACTAAAGCAACAAGAATGGGAGAGGGCCTGAATGTGGGGTTTGAAAAAGAAGGCAGGGCCATGGAGAAACCCTAGGCAGTGGACTTTAGAGTCAGAAGAGTTGGTAGTGTTATCAATGCATATCGAAAAGAAGGGAGGAGAGGAGACTCGGGAGGGTGGTAAGACAATTCACTTAGTCTTTTCATTTAAAGGGCTGCTTCACAGTATTTACTGCAGTATACACCCTGCAGTAACGCTGTAGAACTGGGTGAGGAGTTTGTCCAAGGACTGAGTGTGAGTACCAAGTAGACAGCACACATCCTACTCTGTGATGACCAGTTTGGCCTGCTCATCCCATTGCTGCCGAGTTGCTGACATGAGATTATTGAGTTTTGTTTCAACATGCATTGATAGTGATTGGCCCAAAGGATCTATGTCTAATTTACTTTAGGTATTTTTTGTTATTATTATTTCTTTGTCAGACAGCCAATTACATAGGGCTTTACTCCCTTAGATAATAAATACGCTGATTAGTAGACACAATTTGTAGAGAAAACTAATTTGCTCACATCATGTAGATAAAACATTAAAATGTAGAATTATGACATTTAGATTTAAGCCAGCCCTATTGTTCTCTTAGTCTCACGACAGTATTTTAGCAGAAAGAAAAAATATTAAATAAAATTAGAGTGTGGTGAAAAAATGAAGAGAGTTAATATTTTATTAAATCTTGTGTTTTTGGTAATAAATTGTAACTTTTTTGACCTCTATATGCTGTACAACAGGTACAAAAAAATTATGTTGTTATGTTTTATTTATTTTATATTTTTCTTTTGGTTACTTAAAGTTTTATTTTGTACCAAAAGGACCATTTATTTTGGAAAGAAACTCTTTTTTCTTGCTGTTTTACTATAAGTACAGTTCAGTTCCTGCAAGCTTGATTAAGTGTTGCAGGGGGGCTGCACTTCATAGCTTACCACCTGGATCCACTTACCCTTGTTAGTGCATGAAAAAAATATAAGCACAGCAGGATATATTCAAACTGTTTTAGAGGAAGAAAAATTAATATATTCTCAGAGTAAGTAGTGCTAAGTGTTTTGGAACATTGTGCTGTCCATGGCTGTCTCTAAAACTGGAAATACACAAATCAGCTGAATACCATTACAGCAAACTGCAGATTTTATTTAAAATAAATAGTTTGAAAACCAATGTTATTCATGTTTTGTTTTTATGTATGGTTATCTGCTGCTACAGTACATCTAAGATTTAACCTTCTCTTCTTATACTGTATGAAAACAAAGGCAGCTAAATTTGAGTTGTTTTTTTTTTAAATACCTTACATAAAAATAAGAAAACTTGCAAATTGGTATCAGAACAAAACAAAAATTGTTGTAACAGTCTAGTAAACAGACTCTTAACTAAAAATCAGGGAGGGTTATTTACTAATATTAGATGCAAATCTTATTCTAATACCACCATTGATGTGCATATTAAAGATAGCCAAACCACTGGTGAGTTCACCAAACCGCTACAAAACCACCAGAAAGCTATCTGGCCGATCAGAAGATGTGGAGGGTCAATGCATTTATTATGTAGGCAATCAATATGCATTGAGTAAGGTGGAAAAATAAACCTTAGTTATGGAGACAAAATTCTTTCATAAATATATTACAACATTATGTATTAATTAATTAATGAATTAATTATATTAAGTTGCCAATATTAAATGATTGCTAATAGGACAAATACAAATATATTTTTGATGAGGGAAACAATTAATATCTTATGCCCCTATAACCCATTTTATAAAATATTAATTGTATCTCCAGTCATAAATAATTTTTATTGGCCCTATCGGCAATCATTTCAAACTGGCAACTTCTTAAAATAAATTATAAATAATAGTGGTCTATTAATCTAATTGCTCTTTAATTTGGTACCCTAATATATTCATTATATAGGTTTGCCCACACAAAATAATTATAGTGGGTTTTTTTTGGTCCTTTTGTCCCGTTCCATATATATTATAATTGCCTACATAATAAATGCATTGAGTCTGCTAAACTTGGTGGTTAATATTTTTTACATGTGAAAAATTAGGATGGCGATATGTAGTGTGGGGTTTTGAAAATGGTAGTTATGTTATGGTTTTGCATTTACTAAATTCGCCTGTTTCAAAACCACCAGTGAAAAATAGTGGACACTGCGGTTTTGACAACTGCTCTTTCATAAATTGTATCCCATAGTCCCCTGGGGAATGGTCATGATCTCACTGGATATGTGATTGACAGATATAAAAAAACAGAGCACCCAAAAATATGGCAGCCAATAAATTGAGTGCCACCTTACACGCATCATGTAAATTATATTTATTTGTTATACAGTACATCTATGTGAGTGTGTCTCCACAGGATATTTTTGCTTAGTTTCTCTCGCACCTGATGCAGGATACAACAAGACCTTGCCCTTAATTCAAACTGCCCGAGGTAGATTTAAAAAAATTGAATGGTCTTTTAAGACTAGCGGTAACCACTCATCTGCAGATATGGTTGAATATCCTGATTGCTGGAGGATCAGTTTTGTAGACATTTGGCCATGCTTGTGCCATATTAAAGGTGACACTTCTCAATTTTGTACATGTGATTTCATACATACTGTACAGTATGTTAACATGATTTTCATTTCTGTGTGGTCAAGCACAGGTGTAACATGTTGTTTTAGGACTGTTTTTGGGGACACATGTTGTAATCATAGATTATGTTGCATCAAAAACAATATCACTGACCAAAATGACCAGCATTATCGTCTGTAACGTTTAATGATAAATCCCATTTATGCCACGTACAGTATCAAAAATTACAGCTGCTCCTTCTCTGCACTTAAAGCAAAAATGTCAGTTAAAAATAAAATTTGTAAAGTTGGAATTATTATTTGCCCAAACAGTAAAGTTTTGCGACTTGACTTTTTTTTCCTGCAATATTACTGTCACTTTCCTCTATATGTTAAAGAAAAACAAGTTTATCTGAAGGAAGCCTATTTTCTTTCAAGTAACCTGTGAGTTGTATGCCACTAGTACTCTTCAATGTCTAATTAGGGAAATATACCGATGTACTGGTTGATGTATCACGCACAGTTTCAGACAATTAAATCCACAGGTGGCTGAACACTGAGGATGCTGTCATTTAAAGGCCATGACTGTTAATGTTGAATTATTGCTCTTTCATTTAAACCTATTTCTTTATCATTGGTATGATTTGTGCAGAAAACACTGGCAACAATCACTCAGTATATTATTATATTACGGCTTAATGAAGGCAAATTATTATAAATTCCAGAGAAATGTACTGATTTTATAATGAATTGGACTCTTATTATTTGCTTGAAAAGCAACATTAAATCTACTCATAACTTTTTTTTTATCTCAAGTCATAATTGTATGCAAATAAGAATAATGATGAAAATATTTCAGCAATTTGCTTTGGAACCAATTGTAGACAAGAGGGGACATATTTATTAATTATAGACCTGATAATTATAGTTTCTTATCACCGATATTTGCTGCAAAAAGAAATAAAATTGCACCCAAATGTATTAAAAAGCACATTCAGGGACAGCGATGTGTTAGAATGAAGTGATCTTTACATCTCCTTCGGGGACCCTGCAGCACTGCTGCGCATAAATGGTCTGCTGACCACACATATGCGGGCGGCCATTGCAGGGAAGGGTTCCAACAGTAACGTACCTATAAAGGGTGCAGGGTGTGCAGTGCACATGGACCCCCACACCACACACGCTGCACTCATATATGTTATAGTCACCTCTCAGGAGTCCTGCGTCAGTGCTACAGAAATCATTGGGAAAATGGCTCCGCGGCAATGTGGAGTAGACTCTAGCACAGAGACTGCACTTGGGCCCCCTCCTCTGTTGTACCGCTCCAGGTATGGAACCCACTCCTGATTCTGCACAGTGTAGCCCATTGGCTACAGCAGCTAACGCCATCTGTAGGGGGCTGCTTCTACTGTCGAAAAAAGGAGGGAATATGGCAGATATTGGTCCATACTTACCGACATTTAAGGACTCCTTTCCGGGAGCAGCCGGAGAGGAGCCGCTTCTCTCAGGTTTGGGGTGCGATGCCAAACTATCACCATCATTATGCCCCACCCCCTTTGCATGAAAGCCCTGCTATTCGCGGGTCCATAAGGAGGAGGCAGGGCTAAATGAAGTGATTCATACTCTCCTCGCGACTCCCGGGAGAGTAGGCAAGTATGTATTGGTCCCTCCATGTTACATTTGGGGGATGCTTTATATTTGCAGGGATATCCTGCAAATATTATTTTATAAATAGGTCCCTAACGGTCATTTACACAATGTAGTCTCAGGGCAAATTGCCCTGTACATGTGACTGTGAGGTTACATGGGCACCTATTGAGAGTTCCTTCCTGCTACGGGTTAGGTACAAGGATGCACTGTATTTTAAAATATTAAAATATGATTTTGTTTTGTAGCTAGAGATATTTAAATGATCTTGTATGGAATGGAGACTGTCATATGGGGGCATTTCTGATTCTTGGCAGGATGCATGATGCATGGCATTTTGCATGCGAGGCATCTCGCCAATCATCACATGTATTCCAGCGAAAATAACACCGGTATGCATGAAAAAAAATAGCAATGGACAGCTCTCCTGGTAAGAGCTCTTCTTTGCAATAGCAGAATTTAAAATTTATGACCCAGAAGTCCTTATGCTCATCTGTCAAGTGAAAAGCACCACTGGGGGTGCTGGGAGAGATCCGATTGAATTCAGCGAATAGAAGCCCATAGGCGTTGCCCACCACATCCAAGCCCCAGAATGTATTGCCAAACTTCCAAATACGTCATTTTCAGAGGTTTGAACTCAAAAACCACAATAGTGCATTCCACCCTGTATGTTATACCACAGAGAATATAAACTGTGCAAAATGACCAGAAGCTTATACTGCCTCTGAAAAGAAATTATAATTTTTATGAAATCACAAAAGTCACTTGTGCCATGGGAGTGCAAGCACTTTCCGCTTATGTGGCTTGCCAAAATGAAGGCACATATTTTATTATTATTATTATTATTATTATTTATTTAGATGGTATCAAATGCTGTACAGAAAAATTACAATAAAACACACAATTAATACAATATATTCAAACAGACACTAGACACTAGAAAGAAAGAGTGACATTTGTCTACAACAGAGTGGCAAATAATAATACTAGCAGTCAGTGATCCAGTGGTTTGGCAGGGCTGACAGACAGGCTCAGAGCTGCTGACTGGGTGAGGGTGCACTGGAGACAAGGAGACAATTAGTGTGAAGGGTGAGAACCAAGAGATTGCGAGGGGGGGGGACTGCCAGTGAGAGCTTACAGACCAGGGAAACCTGGAAACAATGAAACCTGGAAGAATCGCCGAGGGACTCACACATACATAACTGATCACTAGTCAGAGGATCCAGAAAGTTCAGACAAGGTGAAGGGCAGATCTAAGAAGACATGAAGGAGATAGAAATGAGATTGGAGATGTATGAAGGGGTGGTGTTGCCACAGACTCTGCAGGTGAGGATGAGCACAGAAGTGCCCTCATATATAATTTCTGCAGTCATGCCAAACAGCCCCTCTCGGCACACCAGGAACCGTGTGACTCTGCTAGCGCCAGGCATATTTATTGCGTATTTCAGTTGCAATGCTATGCAACTATAACACACCAGGAGACTGTGCTGCTTATTTTGATATGTGCCACTTTCATATCTGTGTGCAACTGAGTTTCTGAATTTATATACAAAGTGTTACGATCAGGGGTGTAACTAGGGGGTTTGGCGCCCAGGGCAAGGGAATAAATGGCGCCCACCCCCCATCAGTGCCACAGGCCTAAATACCCCACCGGCATAGTGTCCGACAACCTGGTGGTCTAGGGAGGGATTAATGGTAGCCTACCTGTCCGATCCTCATCCGCATTCTTCTGCCTCTGGCCCGCCCTGGCCTGTGGCACCACCACCGAGTCCGCCGTCTTCTGACCTTTTAGCGGGCTGCTGAGGCTCTTCCCACGTCGTCTCCATCCTCCGCCTGCCGCAGCCGAACTGACTTTACCGCCCAGTGGCGTCCACAATCGGCTCCCCTTTTTCTATTGGCTGCCAGTCTGCAAGCTGTAATTGGCTTGTAGCTAGCGCCAAATTCAAATGGCCGCCAGTCCACAAGCTGTACCCAGCTCGCAACTGACGCCAAATGTCACCAACGGATGAGAACAGTCCGACGGGGACAAATCTCATAGGACTGCTAGACTTCCAGCACTGGGAGCAGCACTTGATACCAGAGGTGGACATTGCCCAGGCCAGCGGCACCCCCCTCTGCCGATGGCACCAGGGCAAGGTGCCCTACATTCACCTCCTTTGTTGCACCACTGGCTACGAAGCAGAGGCTGTTGCTTTTTTCCACGCCAAGTTCCAATGTGCTTCATATACAGATATAAAGGTGTTGTTAATTAATTAATGCAGTCTCCTGCTGCGTCATAGTCCTATCGCATGAATAAGACACATTTTCTGCAAAAAAGATGCCAAGCGCTAGTAGAGTTGCAAAGGACCTGGCGGCTCACTTGCGCCAGGCGTCTTGCATTGCATGGTGTATTGAGGCTAGATTTAGGAGGACACATCTGTAATTTAGAATGGATTGTGAAAGATATTACATTAGATTGTGTACAAAAGCGGCAGGGTATGGGATTGCTGATTCCGACTAAAAAGTGATCGGAATCGGTGAATCAGGTTGTCCAACATGTTGGATTTCACCAACGAATCGGGGCTGTAGATTGGTAGCGTATGGTAACGATCAGCGGATTTGCTGACTGTCAGTAGTATTTTACTAGTAACATGGGCACTTTCATCATTCGCAGATCTGATCTTTGGATCTGCAAATCACTGAAATATATCAGCAATGTATAGTCGCATAATAGTTGATTAGACAATTGTTAATTTGGGGAAAGAACACAGAAATTATGATTTTATTTTTTTTGTGATTGCTGATGTTTGTACCCTATTAGTTTTGTAGTATTTCTGCATGTTTCTGGAGATAGGATTATTTCCAAATACATACAGTACCTCATTTTTTTTCTTTACTTTTATTGTTCCTAGCTTGTTAAACCAAGCAATAAACAAAACAACAGAAATATTAAACTAAATAATACGACAAGTAATGAATCCAGACTAAAACCTGTAACCTGACTGGAGAGATGGTTCAATGGGGTCAGTGGGGTTAAAACAAAATGAATTTGCAAACTGAGATGAGTGAACTGTTTTTAGCTCAGTGAGAGGATTGGATCAGCAAGATAAAATCCAGACTGCCAGCAACGTTATGATTTTTCAGCTGCTGTATTTAGTGTTGATATAGTAAAGATTGAAAGAACTTTAGTAGGGGAGTCCATGCTTCAAACTCTATGAAAAAGAAGGAACTGGTGCACTACTAAAGATACAAGCCGCTGCAAGATCTATAGTAGCTTTCATACTGATTCTAACCGCACGCAAATGCCATCGCAGCTGCGATCTATCGCGGATCACAATTGTGAATTTCTGCTAATGACTGACTTACTGTCCAGTACTTAGAGATGCCCACTGAGAGCTTCTCACATTCCCTGCACATGCTCAAAACCCGAAACATCAAACGCAGATCAGGCAGCCATCAGCCTGCGAGCAAGAACACGGTGGCTAATTTATGGACACCCTGATAAAGGTGTTTAATGGTCCTCCTCCAAATGCTGACTACCTGTCACTCAGTTTGCGAGTGACTCCTTTTTTGTGAGCATAATCGCAATTCAATTGCTGCACATATGCAGTGCGACTTTCGCGCATGGGCAATGGCTAACAATCGCTCAATCTGCGTAAACATCGGTATTTTTGCGTGTGGATCTGAATCCGAACCTAAGGGGTCTATTTATTAAGCTGTGTTAGGACTGGAGATAAGGTGAACGGCGATAAGGTTCCAGCCAATAAGCTCCTAACTGTCATTTTTCAAACACAGCCTGTGGCATGACAGTTATGAGCTGATTGGTTGGTACCTTATCACCATTCACTTTTTTCTCCTAACACAGAGCTTAGTAAATAGACCCCTATGTCTCCAGATGCTTATTGTATACCTTTCTGAAATTATTTCACTGATTTCTTCCTTACCCTGAGACTAGTTTAAATATGAAATAAATTATACCAAAAAATAAAAAGCTGAAACTACCGTGTAACGTTGAGTTGCCATCAAAGAAAAAGTGCTGTATGTTACATATTGTCATTGAGATTGTTGCGAGGTAGGTTGAGTATAGAGGGGAGCATCATTTCCTCTTGTTTTCCACTTAAAAAGGTTAATTCAATTAGAGGTGATACCGGGATTTCCAACGGATTAGTGCACTTCTATGCCTCACATATGTTATCCCCAATCGCATATTTTTACATGCACCCTTATATTGGCGTGATATAGGGGGATTTTGCCTGTGTTCTAACGCCGCTACAATGGCACATCACTGCAATGACCCAATCCTTCAGCTGGCATCAGAATTGAGGGATTGGTTTGGTCCTATTAGCTACCTATGAAGAACCAAATTAGCATGACCATCCCTCCATCCAGTCATCAGTGCAACCCAAAACAGTATAGCTTAGGCTAAACCACACCCTAACCAGTGGTCACTTTTAGCAACATTCCCCTAATGGGACACCTGAAGGGCAAACAAAAGTTATTGCGTGACTCAGGTGTACTAAACAAGTTCAATATTAATTAGACCACTTACTAAACGATACACAAACTCTGAAAATATTGCCAAAGCACAGTTGCATAGGTGATATATTTAAAACATTACAATACATTTTGCTATTCCCAATACACCCAATACATTTGAGATCTATGTCTTAAAAACATTGGAGACAAAGACAGTTACTTGAAAGTGTCTGACAAAGACACTGGTGAAAGCCAAGCAGATGGCATCTGTGAAAGTAAATTCATTCATATCCACACTGGAATCTAGAAGACTACAGTTCCTAAAAAATTTTGGCAATGTAGGAACTGAGAGAAGAAGAGTCAAGGTAAAGTGTAAGAAAACAACATATTTTCTGGCTGTGTATTTGTAGCTGTAATAGCTATTGTTCTGCTTTGCTATAAATAACGAATTGTAATTATAAATCCTTGGAACTCAGTCTACCCTCTATAATTGGTAATTTATGATGCTTGTTAATTGCCGCTGATTAATTACCAAATTAGGAGCAACGGTAAGTGCTATTTATATAAGTTTCATTTGAAAAAGCCACTAGATGTTCTGGTAGGTGATATTTATATAAGTTTAGTTTGAAAAAGCCAATAGAGAAATATGTTCTTTAAATAAAGTAGTTTAATGTGATTATGGTGGCTACCAAAGCGCATGGAAAAATGCCTAAAAAACATTTTGCCAAAAAGTTTAAAGCAGTGATTTAATTAAGCTCAATATTCCATTGGAACCCCACGCGTTTTGTGGCTAAACATAGCAGGTTACAGCAACAATTTATTTTTGCTTTCATCTCTGTGGATTGGCAACAAACAAGGGCAAGGATTTCCTGTTAGACAACGCTAATCATATTAGGGCGCAACGTGCTGTCAGAACCGCGACACTATTTGAATCTAATTTTATCTGGATGTACTGTATTTAGATGCTACAAT
This sequence comes from Taudactylus pleione, assembly GCA_031769625.1. NCBI lineage: Eukaryota > Metazoa > Chordata > Amphibia > Anura > Myobatrachidae > Taudactylus > Taudactylus pleione. Next base: position 2,796,504 of record JAUIMM010000314.1, on the reverse strand, counting down.
GTAACACACAATAATTAAGGTGCTACAACTTTATTTTGTACATCTCTCATGTAAATAACACATAATCAAAATCTATTTGTTGACATAGAGATAGATGAATGAAGGAATTAATTTTGACATAACATCAGGTCATCTTATACACACACATTCCACAGCACACACATCCTAACCCACTGCTCCATGCTCCTTCCTCACTATCTACCCCATCTGTGTCCCCTCTGTCTGTCTACCCTTCCCCTTTACAATGTAAGCTCTCACGAGCAGGGCCCTCGTCCCTCATGTGCTTCTCCTCCCCCTACGTATAGTATAATTTACTCCTAACTCCCCACAACAGCACCTAACACTTGGTTGCTTATGTCCTGCTGCTTGTGTTATGCAGCTGTGTCTATAAACCATGTCCTTGTCCTGCATTGTATTGTACGGCTAATAACTGTTTTTCTTGTTTGCTCATTTATGTACTGTGTAAGGCGCTGTGGAACCTTTGTGGCGCCATTATAATAATAATAATCTCCTTCATTATTTTGAAATAAAAACCACATCATTACAAAATGCTTTATTAAGGATGACGATGACACAGGATGAGGCTTAGTCAGGAATTCCTGTTCTGTCTTTATGTGCTCAAAATATACTGTATATGGGCCAGCACTAATTACATTTCATTGCTCAGGATAAACACATATGCTCAGTGGTAATGCCCAGCTGTTGAGTCTCACAGGCAGGTACAGTACTATATATTGTTCATATATAGGACCATGTAAATTTTAAGACACTTAAAGAAACAAAGATTTTTTTTTTTAATACAGGTACTACAAAGTGAGTGATATGTATGTATGTACATATGGTTTGAGAAAAAAATGTGCATACGTTATTGTGGTAAAAGCTCACCCTTCATAAATATCATCAGTATAATGCAGGCAATTGTATAAGTACAAGAGAAAGAAAAGAAATTGACTCTAAATGGCGCACAAATGTAAACATAACTGCTGATTATATGTGTGCGTTATATAAATTACTGGTAATAAATAGTAATAAAGCCATTTTAAATAATATATTAGATAATAACCACTTTCAACTCCAGTTTATAACCAAGAAGTTGGTAGAATTAATTTAACATTATTTAAAAACAGTTTACATCCACAATGCCCCTATCTCTTGAAGCATCATTCCTTCGCAGCCATGAATATCTGGCTCGCCCTGTTTAAGGTGTGCGTGTAAGAATTTTCCTAGAATTAGCGCTAACAAACTTGAGAGAAGATTAGATTAGAAAATATAAATTGCTTTGTGTTTTATACAATTTGTTTTTAATGTAGTATTGAACTAGATAATGGCCATTTATGGAGGTGTATTACTTAAGGAGCTTCAGTCCATTATACACAGCTGCTAAACCAATATGCATGACGCTACAGTGTTTCAAATTACTGTGCAGCCAGTACTAAGACACATCAAGACCAATATTCATGAGACACTGATCCCTAGTGAACCAATAGTATTTCCATCAATACAAAATGGTTGCCTTCATTAGGGTGCTGAGAGGGAGGAAGGCAGGTACTACAAACTCCCCAGGCATAGGCTTCTTTGGGGGCCTGGGAGGTGTAACCAATCACCCAAGATGGCACAGACACATCCCCATTAGCGACAGTGTGCAGTTGCTGTAGAGCGCTCCTGATGGGGCTCGACCCAGATCTTGGCTGCCCTATTTTTTATCTAAGTGACAGGTGCATGTTAAATAACTCTGTGCAACATGGAAAAACATCATAGAGAGTGTTGATGTGCATTTTTGCAGATATACTGTTCTACCATTTCTTCTACTGGAATTAGATATATTTAGGTGGTGTGTCCTCCTTGCAGTATCAATTGGCTTTTTTGTATTATTAATATTTCTGTATTCATTTTGTGTAATAAAATATATTTTGTTTTTATATGTGTCTATGTAACAATTTATAAGCTCCCCCATTGTTATGATATGTTAAATTAAAACTCAAACCTACACTTGTCAGTGGGATATTTAGTTGTTGCTGCCTAGATTGAAGGTTTCAGAAGTTCTGATTTAGCAGTCTTGGGTGTTGTTACCATGGTACAGAAGCTAGTTGTCCTTGGTAGTGTTGGTTGTGGTGGTTCTGAGAAGGTATAATATACTTTACTTGTGGGTGTTTTCACCTTAGATGGCTGGGTTGGAGGTCAACTGAATACTTAGATAGAAAATGTTGTACCTGTTATCAATGTAGGGAATATCCTTGCTTGGGGATGCTACCACTTTTCGGTAGAGAATATTTAATGCTCTTGAAATACTTTTCTTTTTTATTAGATTGCTCTTTTGTGGTTTATAGCTTTTACAAGTTAATGTTTATATCTTTAATGTGGTCTATAGCTCGGCTGGGTCACTTCTCTGTCCTTGTTCATCTTGACCTTTCTGCAGTCTTGAACACTGTTGGCCATCCACTTGGTTTCCACTCTCTTCACACAATTCATTTTAGTGACACTGTCTTCTCTTGGCTTTTCTACTATTTCTCCAACTGATCCATCTCCACCACAACCTCCATCCCCCCATTCCATGTTCCATGTAATAGTCCCCTAAGGATCAATCCTAAGAGCACCTACACTTTTCACTTTACACTTCCTAACTTGGTGAGCTTCTCAACTTTTTTGGTCTGCAGTACCATCTTTAATACCATCTTTAGTACCATCTTTAATACCATCTTTGGTCTACAGTACCAGCTGATAATACCCAAATCTACCTGTACTCCTCCAATCTCTCCCTTTCCTTCCTTTCACACACAGTGGCAGTTGTACTAAGCTCTGGAAAGGGATAAACTGGAAAGTGTTAAACTACCAACCAATCAGCTCTTGTCATTTTTCAAACACAGTCTGTAACATGACAGTTAGGAGTTGAGTGGCTAGTCGTTTATAACTTTCCAATTTATCACTTTCCAGAGCTTCCAGAGTACATCTCCCCTACAGTATGTAAACCTATACACTGTCCCCTCTTATCTCATGCTTTATCATCATTAATATGTCAAAGACTGAGCTTAATGTGGGGGTCATTCAGACCTGCTCGCGAGCGCAGGATGCTCGCACGCGGGTCGATGTTGCCCCACTGCGCATGCGCACGATGGAGGGAGCTCCGTCATGCGCATGCGCGAGACCCGGCTAGCGACGGGCTCTCCGTCGCTCCGGGTCTCGCACCGAAGGGGGCGTGCTGTCGATGTTGATTGACAGCATGCCCCTTTGGTGGGCGTGCCGGGGGCGTGGCTGCCAGACGGAGGCGTTCCCATGGGAACGCCTACCATCTGAAGCCGGCCCCACTGACATCACTAGTGATGTCAGTGGGAGTGATTTTGGCTCTGATAGAGCCAAAATCACTCCAGGGCTTGCGGCAGCGAGACCCTACCGCAGGGTCTCCATTGCAAGCTCGATGGTCGCGATGGTCTTGACCATCGCTACCATCATCATGGACGCTCGCATAAGCTGTGGGTGGTAACCCACAGCTATGCGAGCGTCCATAAGGCCGCTCCATTTTCATGTAGGAGGGCCCTGATTCAGAGCAAGCGCTCTGGTCAGAGCGTCCGGCTCTGAATCAGGCCCTGTATTCCATCCTTCTTGTGACTCCAGACCTCTTCACCTCTCCCTCACTGTTGACAACACTGTTGAATGTAAAACTACTCATTATAACTTGAAACATACTGTAGACACACTTACCCTTTTCCATTTAATTAATTCAAAGCACTGTAAATACGAGGGCAATCCAGAAATTAAAGATCATGTGCCTGTAAAAAAAAAAAAGAAAAAGGAAACAATTTTTAGTTATTTTTTTTTTTTAAAACACAGACTTCCTTTCTTTATTCTCCACCTAATTACCTTCTTCATGAAAGCATTTATCCTATCTGTCCATGGGGGCGATTCAATTCAGTGCAATGCTCAATAGCTTCGGGAGGGAGCTCCCGGAGCTATTCAATATACTGCGCTGTTTGCTTAGTCGGCAAGTGGTTAAGTCAGAGAATGCCAGTTCTCACGACTTAACCTGGGTGCTTAGTCTCGAGAACTGGTATTCTCCGACTAAAGTGCCGGCCACGCGGCTGTCGTTGCCCCGACAAGCAGTAAAACAGCCAAAGCAGCAGGCACTTTAGTCGGATTTCTCCACGTATCCCCAGAGGATGCGAGAAGAAATCCTTAAGTCTGTTCAAATAGCAAGGTGAACTGAATAGCCCCGAGAGGTCCTTCCCGGGGCTATTCAGCATCTTGCTGAATTGAATCGCCCCCCATGAGCTTTAGATTCCTCGTGTTGTTCTGGGATGTGTCCAGTCCATTGAACCAGTTGCTGACTGCAAGCTTCATCTCATCATGGCTGCCAAAACGTTTTCCGTCCATTAACTTTTTCAGTTTAGTGAAACTGCCGTGGAGCAAGGTCAGGACTATACGGAAGATGATTAAAAATCTCCCGCCCTAAAGTGTGACCAATGATGGGCGACCTGGTCGATCTTGGTCATGCAGTTCGTTCATCCATTATTAAACATTTCACACCACTTTCTCACATAATCAGACACCTGCTTTAAATTGATACATTTGGCAGGTCTCACTTTCTGCACAATCAAGAATCAAATAATAATCCACACTTCACAGTAGGAGGGATTGTGTATCGTAGGGTTCATTTTAACATTGCACAACATCACCAAACACAACTATAACAGCATGCCACTCGCCTGGCACTTTAGGGAAACCGCCCCAACCAGGCTTTGGGGAGGATGAATGACCTGCATGGCAGGAATGCGCATACGGTCTGTACTTTCTGGATATACCTTCGTATAAATAATTTTATGTTCAACGTAAAAATTTATTAACATATACGTAATTGCTTATTTTAATGCAAATAAACACACTTGAATAATATTGCACTTTGGGAATTACGTTGCTTTAAAATCAAATCGTTCTGTCTGAGAGAAATTATTATCTTTTATTTATAAAGCGCTTATATATTATATAGAGCCTTACACTGATGAGACCATGACACATATAAACAACATACAATGACATGGAACAAAGGTACACATGGCTCTGTACAAATCATCTTGCTTTCTAAAAGGTGTAGGGAACAATTGATACATATGGCTTGGGTATGAAATCCTGACAGTGGGGATGCCTGCTGTCAAAATGCTGACAGCGGCATCTCGATGCTGGGAATCCTGACAGAGGTGATCAGTGCTCCAGTGATGTTAGCTGGGGCTCTGGTCAGCTGGTCTCTTGGCTCTTGCACTGTGATCCCGGTCAGCTGTTGTAAGTGATCAGATTGTGGTCTATTTAGACCACACAGCTGATCACTGGGGCCCAGTTCCCGACTTTGCTCTGCCTGTCAGAGCAGAGCAGGAGTCAGGGGACTGGGGGAAACCCTGGATAACGCCATCTGCAGGTGGCATTATTATCACAGGGCTTCCCCCGGTATTTTTTCAACAATAGATATTTAGTAACTCTCAGGCAGATCGCATTTCGTATTACAAGGATAGGAAATGCGATATGGATACTAAAATATGCGAATTAAAGGGCATAGAGTAGTTTTTCATGAAAACGACTCTAATTGCCATTTAATAAATTTATGTGATACTAAAATAATGTGAAAAGGGTGTGAAAACACCCTTTTTTCAATTTTTTTATGTAAAGATAGTATTGATAAATACATTAGGTCCCTAAAACATTTATTTTAAAATCTAGATACAAAATTACTGCGTGATGTAGTATAACATACATATTCTGGTGACTGTAGTATAATACAGAGCATATAGTCCGGTGACTATTGTATATTATAGAGTACATATTCTGGTGACTATTGTATAATATAGAGTACATATTCTGGTGACTGTAGTATAATATAGAGTCCATATTCCGGAGGCTATTGTATAATATAGAGTACATATTCTGGTGACTATTGTATAAAATAGAGTACATATTCTGGTGACTGTAGTATAATATAGAGTACATATTCTGGTTAATATTGTATAATATAGAGTACATATTCTGGTGACTGTAGTATAAAATAGAGTACATATTCTGGTGACTAATGTATAATATAGAGTACATATTCTGGTGACTATTGAATAATATAGACTGCATATTCTGGTGACTATTGTATAATATAGAGTACATATTCTGGTGACTGTAGTATAATATAGAGTACATATTCTGGTGACTATTGTATAATATAGAGTACATATTCTGGTGACTGTAGTATAATATAGAGTACATATTCTGGTTGTAGTATAATACAGAGTACATATACTGGTGACTATTGTATAATATAGAGTACATACTCTGGTAAATGTAGTATAATATAGAGTACATATTCTGGTGACTATTGTATAATATAGAGTACATATTCTGGTGACTATTGTATAATACAGAGTACATATACTGGTGACTATTGTATAATATAGAGTACATATTCTGGTGACTATTGTATAATATAGAGTACATATTCTGGTGACTGTAGTATAAAATAGAGTACATATTCTGGTGACTGTAGTATAATATAGAGTACATATTCTGGTTACTATTGTATAATATAGAGTACATATTCTGGTGACTGTAGTATAATATAGAGTACATATTCTTGTTGTAGTATAATATAGAGTACATATTCTGGTGACTATTGTATAATACAGAGTACATATTCTGGTGACTATTGTATAACATACAGTACATATTCTGGTGACTGTAGTATAATATAGAGTCCATATTCCGGTGACTATTGTATAATGCAGAGTACATATTCTGGTGACTGTAGTATAATATAGAGTACATATTCTGGTGACTATTGTATAATACAGAGTACATATACTGGTGACTATTGTATAATATAGAGTACATATTCTGGTAACTGTAGTATAATATAGAGTACATATTCTGGTGACTGTAGTATAAAATAGAGTACATATTCTGGTGACTATTGTATAATATGGAGTACATATTCTGGTGACTATTGTATAATGCAGAGTACATATTCTGGTGACTATTGTATAATATAGAGTACATATTCTGGTGACTATTGTATAATACAGAGTACATATTCTAGTAACTGTAGTATAATATAGAGTACATATTCTGGTGACTGTAGTATAATATAGAGTCCATATTCCGGTGACTATTGTATAATACAGAGTACATATTCTGGTGACTGTAGTATAATATAGAGTACATATTCTGGTGACTATTGTATAATACAGAGTACATATACTGGTGACTATTGTATAATATAGAGTACATATTCAGGTAAATGTAGTATAATATAGAGCACATATTCTGGTGACTGTAGTATAAAATAGAGTACATATTCTGGTGACTGTAGTATAATATAGAGTACATATTCTGGTGACTATTGTATAATACAGAGTACATATACTGGTGACTATTGTATAATATAGAGTACATATTCTGGTGACTATTGTATAATACAGAGTACATATACTGGTGACTATTGTATAATATAGAGAACATATTCTGGTAACTGTAGTATAATATAGAGTACATATTCTGGTGACTGTAGTATAAAATAGAGTACATATTCTGGTGACTATTGTATAATATGGAGTACATATTCTGGTGACTATTGTATAATACAGAGTACATATTCTGGTGACTATTGTATAATATAGAGTACATATTCTGGTGACTATTGTATAATACAGAGTACATATTCTAGTAACTGTAGTATAATATAGAGTACATATTCTGGTGACTGTAGTATAATATAGAGTCCATATTCCGTTGACTATTGTATAATACAGAGTACATATTCTGGTGACTGTAGTATAATATAGAGTACATATTCTGGTGACTATTGTATAATACAGAGTACATAAACTGGTCCCTATTGTATAATATAGAGTACATATTCTGGTAAATGTAGTATAATATAGAGCACATATTCTGGTGACTGTAGTATAAAATAGCGTACATATTCTGGTGACTGTAGTATAATATAGAGTACATATTCTGGTGACTATTGTATAATACAGAGTACATATACTGGTGACTATTGTATAATATAGAGTACATATTCTGGTGACTATTGTATAATACAGAGTACATATACTGGTGACTATTGTATAATATAGAGTACATATTCTGGTGACTGTAGTCTAATATAGAGTACATATTCTGGTGACTATTGTATAATACAGAGTACATATTCTGGTGACTATTGTATAATAAAGAGTACATATTCTGGTAACTGTAGTATAATATAGAGTACATATTCTGGTGACTATTGTATAATACAGAGTACATAAACTGGTCCCTATTGTATAATATAGAGTACATATTCTGGTAAATGTAGTATAATATAGAGCACATATTCTGGGGACTGTAGTATAACATAGAGTACATATTGTGGTGACTGTAGTATAAAATAAAGTACATATTCTGGTGACTAATGTATAATATAGAGTACATATCTGGTGACTGTTGTATAATACAGAGTACATATTCTGGTGACTATTGTATAATATAGACTGCATATTCTGGTGACTATTGTATAATATAGAGTACATATTCTGGTGACTGTAGTATTATATAGAGTACATATTCTGGTTGTAGTATAATATAGAGTACATATTCTGGTGACTATTGTATAATATAGAGTACATATTCTGGTTACTATTGTATAATATAGAGTACATATTCTGGTGACTGTAGTATAATATAGAGTACATATTCTTGTTGTAGTATAATATAGAGTACATATTCTGGTGACTATTGTATAATACAGAGTACATATTCTGGTGACTATTGTATAACATACAGTACATATTCTGGTGACTGTAGTATAATATAGAATACATATTCTGGTGACTATTGTATAATACAGAGTCCATATTCTGGTGACTATTGTATAATGCAGAGTAAATATTCTGGTGACTGTTGTATAATATAGAATACATATTCTGGTGACTATTGTATAATTCAGAGTACATATACTGGTGACTATTGTATAATATAGAGTACATATTCTGGTAACTGTAGTATAATATGGAGTACATATTCTGGTGACTGTAGTATAAAATAGAGTACATATTCTGGTGACTATTGTATAATACAGAGTACATATACTGGTGACTATTGTATAATATAGAGTACATATTCTGGTGACTATTGTATAATATAGAGTACATATTCTGGTGACTGTAGTATAATATAGAGTACATATTCTGGTTGTAGTATAATATAGAGTACATATTCTGGTGACTATTGTATAATATACAGTACATATTCTGGTGACTATTGTATAATATAGAGTACATATTCTGGTGACTGTAGTATAATATAGAGTACATATTCTGGTTACTATTGTATAATATAGAGTACATATTCTGGTGACTGTAGTATAATATAGAGTACATATTCTTGTTGTAGTATAATATAGAGTACATATTTTGGTGACTATTGTATAATACAGAGTACATATTCTGGTGACTATTGTATAATGCAGATTACATATACTGGTGACTATTGTATAATATAGAGTACATATTCTGGTAACTGTAGTATAATATAGAGTACATATTCTGGTGACTGTAGTATAAAATAGAGTACATATTCTGGTGACTATTGTATAATATGGAGTACATATTCTGGTGACTATTGTATAATGCAGAGTACATATTCTGGTGACTATTGTATAATATAGAGTACATATTCTGGTGACTATTGTATAATACAGAGTACATATTCTAGTAACTGTAGTATAATATAGAGTACATATTCTGGTGACTGTAGTATAATATAGAGTCCATATTCCGGTGACTATTGTATAATACAGAGTACATATTCTGGTGACTGTAGTATAATATAGAGTACATATTCTGGTGACTATTGTATAATACAGAGTACATATACTGGTGACTTTTGTATAATATAGAGTACATATTCAGGTAAATGTAGTATAATATAGAGCACATATTCTGGTGACTGTAGTATAAAATAGAGTACATATTCTGGTGACTGTAGTATAATATAGAGTACATATTCTGGTGACTATTGTATAATACAGAGTTCATATATTGGTGACTATTGTATAATATAGAGTACATATTCTGGTGACTATTGTATAATACAGAGTACATATACTGGTGACTATTGTATAATATAGAGTACATATTCTGGTAACTGTAGTATAATATAGAGTACATATTCTGGTGACTGTAGTATAATATAGAGTACATATTCTGGTGACTATTGTATAATACAGAGTACATATACTGGTGACTATTGTATAATATAGAGTACATATTCAGGTAAATGTAGTATAATATAGAGCACATATTCTGGTGACTGTAGTATAAAATAGAGTACATATTCTGGTGACTGTTGTATAATATGGAGTACATATTCTGGTGACTATTGTATAATACAGAGTACATATTCTGGTGACTATTGTATAATATAGAGTACATATTCTGGTGACTATTGTATAATACAGAGTACATATTCTAGTAACTGTAGTATAATATAGAGTACATATTCTGGTGACTGTAGTATAATATAGAGTCCATATTCCGTTGACTATTGTATAATACAGAGTACATATTCTGGTGACTGTAGTATAATATAGAGTACATATTCTGGTGACTATTGTATAATACAGAGTACATAAACTGGTCCCTATTGTATAATATAGAGTACATATTCTGGTAAATGTAGTATAATATAGAGCACATATTCTGGTGACTGTAGTATAAAATAGCGTACATATTCTGGTGACTGTAGTATAATATAGAGTACATATTCTGGTGACTATTGTATAATACAGAGTACATATACTGGTGACTATTGTATAATATAGAGTACATATTCTGGTGACTATTGTATAATACAGAGTACATATACTGGTGACTATTGTATAATATAGAGTACATATTCTGGTGACTGTAGTCTAATATAGAGTACATATTCTGGTGACTATTGTATAATACAGAGTACATATTCTGGTGACTATTGTATAATAAAGAGTACATATTCTGGTAACTGTAGTATAATATAGAGTACATATTCTGGTGACTAGTATAACATAGAGTACATATTGTGGTGACTGTAGTATAAAATAAAGTACATATTCTGGTGACTAATGTATAATATAGAGTACATATCTGGTGACGGTTGTATAATACAGAGTACATATTCTGGTGACTATTGTATAATATAGACTGCATATTCTGGTGACTATTGTATAATATAGAGTACATATTCTGGTGACTGTAGTATTATATAGAGTACATATTCTGGTTGTAGTATAATATAGAGTACATATTCTGGTGACTATTGTATAATATAGAGTACATATTCTGGTTACTATTGTATAATATAGAGTACATATTCTGGTGACTGTAGTATAATATAGAGTACATATTCTTGTTGTAGTATAATATAGAGTACATATTCTGGTGACTATTGTATAATACAGAGTACATATTCTGGTGACTATTGTATAACATACAGTACATATTCTGGTGACTGTAGTATAATATAGAATACATATTCTGGTGACTATTGTATAATACAGAGTCCATATTCTGGTGACTATTGTATAATGCAGAGTAAATATTCTGGTGACTGTTGTATAATATAGAATACATATTCTGGTGACTATTGTATAATTCAGAGTACATATACTGGTGACTATTGTATAATATAGAGTACATATTCTGGTAACTGTAGTATAATATGGAGTACATATTCTGGTGACTGTAGTATAAAATAGAGTACATATTCTGGTGACTATTGTATAATACAGAGTACATATACTGGTGACTATTGTATAATATAGAGTACATATTCTGGTGACTATTGTATAATATAGAGTACATATTCTGGTGACTGTAGTATAATATAGAGTACATATTCTGGTTGTAGTATAATATAGAGTACATATTCTGGTGACTATTGTATAATATACAGTACATATTCTGGTGACTATTGTATAATATAGAGTACATATTCTGGTGACTGTAGTATAATATAGAGTACATTTTCTGGTTACTATTGTATAATATAGAGTACATATTCTGGTGACTGTAGTATAATATAGAGTACATATTCTTGTTGTAGTATAATATAGAGTACATATTTTGGTGACTATTGTATAATACAGAGTACATATTCTGGTGACTATTGTATAATGCAGATTACATATACTGGTGACTATTGTATAATATAGAGTACATATTCTGGTAACTGTAGTATAATATAGAGTACATATTCTGGTGACTGTAGTATAAAATAGAGTACATATTCTGGTGACTATTGTATAATATGGAGTACATATTCTGGTGACTATTGTATAATGCAGAGTACATATTCTGGTGACTATTGTATAATATAGAGTACATATTCTGGTGACTATTGTATAATACAGAGTACATATTCTAGTAACTGTAGTATAATATAGAGTACATATTCTGGTGACTGTAGTATAATATAGAGTCCATATTCCGGTGACTATTGTATAATACAGAGTACATATTCTGGTGACTGCAGTATAATATAGAGTACATATTCTGGTGACTATTGTATAATACAGAGTACATATACTGGTGACTTTTGTATAATATAGAGTACATATTCAGGTAAATGTAGTATAATATAGAGCACATATTCTGGTGACTGTAGTATAAAATAGAGTACATATTCTGGTGACTGTAGTATAATATAGAGTACATATTCTGGTGACTATTGTATAATACAGAGTTCATATATTGGTGACTATTGTATAATATAGAGTACATATTCTGGTGACTATTGTATAATACAGAGTACATATACTGGTGACTATTGTATAATATAGAGTACATATTCTGGTAACTGTAGTATAATATAGAGTACATATTCTGGTGACTGTAGTATAAAATAGAGTACATATTCTGGTGACTATTGTATAATATGGAGTACATATTCTGGTGACTATTGAGTACATATTCTGGTGACTATTGTATAATATAGAGTACATATTCTGGTGACTATTGTATAATACAGAGTACATATTCTAGTAACTGTAGTATAATATAGAGTACATATTCTGGTGACTGTAGTATAATATAGAGTCCATATTCCGGTGACTATTGTATAATACAGAGTACATATTCTGGTAACTGTAGTATAATATAGAGTACATATTCTGGTGACTATTGTATAATACAGAGTACATAAACTGGTCACTATTGTATAATATAGAGTACATATTCTGGTAAATGTAGTATAATATAGAGCACATATTCTGGTGACGGTAGTATAAAATAGAGTACATATTCTGGTGACTGTAGTATAATATAGAGTACATATTCTGGTGACTATTGTATAATACAGAGTACATATACTGGTGACTATTGTATAATATAGAGTACATATTCTGGTAACTGTAGTATAATATAGAGTACATATTCTGGTGACTGTAGTATAAAATAGAGTACATTTTCTGGTGACTATTGTATAATATGGAGTACATATTCTGGTGACTATTGTATAATACAGAGTACATATTCTGGTGACTATTGTATAATATAGAGTACATATTCTGGTGACTATTGTATAATACAGAGTACATATTCTAGTAACTGTAGTATAATATAGAGTACATTTTCTGGTGACTATTGTATAATATGGAGTCCATATTCCGTTGACTATTGTATAATACAGAGTACATATTCTGGTGACTGTAGTATAATATAGAGTACATATTCTGGTGACTATTGTATAATACAGAGTACATAAACTGGTCCCTATTGTATAATATAGAGTACATATTCTGGTAAATGTAGTATAATATAGAGCACATATTCTGGTGACTGTAGTATAAAATAGCGTACATATTCTGGTGACTGTAGTATAATATAGAGTACATATTCTGGTGACTATTGTATAATACAGAGTACATATACTGGTGACTATTGTATAATATAGAGTACATATTCTGGTGACTATTGTATAATACAGAGTACATATACTGGTGACTATTGTATAATATAGAGTACATATTCTGGTGACTGTAGTCTAATATAGAGTACATATTCTGGTGACTATTGTATAATACAGAGTACATATTCTGGTGACTATTGTATAATAAAGAGTACATATTCTGGTAACTGTAGTATAATATAGAGTACATATTCTGGTGACTAGTATAACATAGAGTACATATTGTGGTGACTGTAGTATAAAATAAAGTACATATTCTGGTGACTAATGTATAATATAGAGTACATATCTGGTGACTGTTGTAAAATACAGAGTCCATATTCCGGTGACTATTGTATAATACAGAGTACATATTCTGGTGACTGTAGTATAATATAGAGTACATATTCTGGTGACTGTAGTATTATATAGAGTACATATTCTGGTGACTATTGTATAATATAGAGTACATATTCTGGTGACTGTAGTATAATATAGAGTACATATTCTGGTTGTAGTATAATATGGAGTACATATTCTGGTGACTATTGTATAATATAGAGTACATATTCTGGTTACTATTGTATAATATAGAGTACATATTCTGGTGACTGTAGTATAATATAGAGTACATATTCTTGTTGTAGTATAATAAAGAGTACATATTCTGGTGACTATTGTATAATACAGAGTACATATTCTGGTGACTATTGTATAACATACAGTACATATTCTGGTGACTGTAGTATAATATAGAGTACATATTCTGGTGACTATTGTATAATACAGAGTCCATATTCTGGTGACTATTGTATAATGCAGAGTACATATTCTGGTGACTGTTGTATAATATAGAATACATATTCTGGTGACTATTGTATAATACAGAGTACATATACTGGTGACTATTGTATAATATTGAGTACATATTCTGGTAACTGTAGTATAGTATGGAGTACATATTCTGGTGACTGTATTCTAAAATAGAGTACATATTCTGGTGACTATTGTATAATACGGAGTACATATACTGGTGACTATTGTATAATATTGAGTACATATTCTGGTAACTGTAGTATAGTATGGAGTACATATTCTGGTGACTGTAGTATAAAATAGAGTACATATTCTGGTGACTATTGTATAATACAGAGTACATATACTGGTGACTATTGTATAATATAGAGTACATATTCTGGTGACTATTGTATAATATAGAGTACATATTCTGGTGACTGTAGTATAATATATAGTACATATTCTGGTTGTAGTATAATATAGAGTACATATTCTGGTGACTGTAGTATAATATAGAGTCCATATTCCGGTGACTATTGTATAATACAGAGTACATATTCTGGTGACTGTAGTATAATATAGAGTACATATTCTGGTGACTATTGTATAATACAGAGTACATATACTGGTGACTATTGTATAATATAGAGTACATATTCAGGTAAATGTAGTATAATAAAGAGCACATATTCTGGTGACTGTAGTATAAAATAGAGTACATATTCTGGTGACTGAAGTATAATATAGAGTACATATTCTGGTGACTATTGTATAATACAGAGTACATATACTGGTGACTATTGTATAATATAGAGTACATATTCTGGTGACTATTGTATAATATGGAGTACATATTCTGGTGACTATTGTATAATATAGAGTACATATTCTGGTGACTATTGTATAATACAGAGTACATATTCTAGTAACTGTAGTATAATATAGAGTACATAATCTGGTGACTGTAGTATAATATAGAGTCCATATTCCGGTGACTATTGTATAATACAGAGTACATATTCTGGTGACTGTAGTATAATATAGAGTACATATTCTGGTGACTATTGTATAATACAGAGTACATAAACTGGTCACTATTGTATAATATAGAGTACATATTCTGGTGACTGTAGTATAATATAGAGTACATATTCTGGTTGTAGTATAATATAGAGTACATATTCTGGTGACTATTGTATAATATAGAGTACATATTCTGGTTACTATTGTATAATATAGAGTACATATTCTGGTGACTGTAGTATAATATAGAGTACATATTCTTGTTGTAGTATAATATAGAGTACATATTCTGGTGACTATTGTATAATACAGAGTACATATTCTGGTGACTATTGTATAACATACAGTACATATTCTGGTGACTGTAGTATAATATAGAGTACATATTCTGGTGACTATTGTATAATACAGAGTCCATATTCTGGTGACTATTGTATAATGCAGAGTACATATTCTGGTGACTGTTGTATAATATAGAATACATATTCTGGTGACTATTGTATAATACAGAGTACATATACTGGTGACTATTGTATAATATAGAGTACATATTCTGGTAACTGTAGTATAATATGGAGTACATATTCTGGTGACTGTAGTATTTAATAGAGTACATATTCTGGTGACTATTGTATAATACAGAGTACATATACTGGTGACTATTGTATAATATAGAGTACATATTCTGGTGACTATTGTATAATATAGAGTACATATTCTGGTGACTGTAGTATAATATGGAGTACATATTCTGGTGACTGTAGTATTTAATAGAGTACATATTCTGGTGACTATTGTATAATACAGAGTACATATACTGGTGACTATTGTATAATATAGAGTACATATTCTGGTGACTATTGTATAATATGGAGTACATATTCTGGTGACTGTAGTATAATATAGAGTACATATTCTGGTGACTGTAGTATAATATAGAGTACATATTCTGGTGACTATTGTATAATATACAGTACATATTCTGGTGACTATTGTATAATATAGAGTACATATTCTGGTGACTGTAGTATAATATAGAGTACATATTCTGGTTACTATTGTATAATATAGAGTACATATTCTGGTGACTGTAGTATAATATAGAGTACATATTCTTGTTGTAGTATAATATAGAGTACATATTCTGGTGACTATTGTATAATACAGAGTACATATTCTGGTGACTATTGTATAACATACAGTACATATTCTGGTGACTGTAGTATAATATAGAGTCCATATTCCGGTGACTATTGTATAATGCAGAGTACATATTCTGGTGACTGTAGTATGATATAGAGTACATATTCTGGTGACTATTGTATAATGCAGATTACATATACTGGTGACTATTGTATAATATAGAGTACATATTCTGGTAACTGTAGTATAATATAGAGTACATATTCTGGTGACTGTAGTATAAAATAGAGTACATATTCTGGTGACTATTGTATAATATGGAGTACATATTCTGGTGACTATTGTATAATGCAGAGTACATATTCTGGTGACTATTGTATAATATAGAGTACATATTCTGGTGACTATTGTATAATACAGAGTACATATTCTAGTAACTGTAGTATAATATAGAGTACATATTCTGGTGACTGTAGTATAATATAGAGTCCATATTCCGGTGACTATTGTATAATACAGAGTACATATTCTGGTGACTGTAGTATAATATAGAGTACATATTCTGGTGACTATTGTATAATACAGAGTACATATACTGGTGACTATTGTATAATATAGAGTACATATTCAGGTAAATGTAGTATAATATAGAGCACATATTCTGGTGACTGTAGTATAAAATAGAGTACATATTCTGGTGACTGTAGTATAATATAGAGTACATATTCTGGTGACTATTGTATAATACAGAGTTCATATACTGGTGACTATTGTATAATATAGAGTACATATTCTGGTGACTATTGTATAATACAGAGTACATATACTGGTGACTATTGTATAATATAGAGTACATATTCTGGTAACTGTAGTATAATATAGAGTACATATTCTGGTGACTGTAGTATAAAATAGAGTACATATTCTGTGACTATTGTATAATATGGAGTACATATTCTGGTGACTATTGAGTACATATTCTGGTGACTATTGTATAATATAGAGTACATATTCTGGTGACTATTGTATAATACAGAGTACATATTCTAGTAACTGTAGTATAATATAGAGTACATATTCTGGTGACTGTAGTATAATATAGAGTCCATATTCCGGTGACTATTGTATAATACAGAGTACATATTCTGGTGACTGTAGTATAATATAGAGTACATATTCTGGTGACTATTGTATAATACAGAGTACATAAACTGGTCACTATTGTATAATATAGAGTACATATTCTGGTAAATGTAGTATAATATAGAGCACATATTCTGGTGACGGTAGTATAAAATAGAGTACATATTCTGGTGACTGTAGTATAATATAGAGTACATATTCTGGTGACTATTGTATAATACAGAGTACATATACTGGTGACTATTGTATAATATAGAGTACATATTCTGGTGACTGTAGTCTAATATAGAGTACAAATTCTGGTGACTATTGTATAATACAGAGTACATATTCTGGTGACTATTGTATAATAAA
This sequence comes from Taudactylus pleione, assembly GCA_031769625.1. Taxonomy (NCBI): domain Eukaryota; kingdom Metazoa; phylum Chordata; class Amphibia; order Anura; family Myobatrachidae; genus Taudactylus; species Taudactylus pleione. Next base: position 2,778,114 of record JAUIMM010000314.1, on the reverse strand, counting down.
GAGTACATATTCTGGTAACTGTAGTATAATATAGAGTACATATTCTGGTGACTAGTATAACATAGAGTACATATTGTGGTGACTGTAGTATAATATAGAGTACATATTCTGGTGACTATTGTATAATACAGAGTTCATATACTGGTGACTATTGTATAATATAGAGTACATATTCTGGTGACTATTGTATAATACAGAGTACATATACTGGTGACTATTGTATAATATAGAGTACATATTCTGGTAACTGTAGTATAATATAGAGTACATATTCTGGTGACTGTAGTATAAAATAGAGTACATATTCTGTGACTATTGTATAATATGGAGTACATATTCTGGTGACTATTGAGTACATATTCTGGTGACTATTGTATAATATAGAGTACATATTCTGGTGACTATTGTATAATACAGAGTACATATTCTAGTAACTGTAGTATAATATAGAGTACATATTCTGGTGACTGTAGTATAATATAGAGTCCATATTCCGGTGACTATTGTATAATACAGAGTACATATTCTGGTGACTGTAGTATAATATAGAGTACATATTCTGGTGACTATTGTATAATACAGAGTTCATATACTGGTGACTATTGTATAATATAGAGTACATATTCTGGTGACTATTGTATAATACAGAGTACATATACTGGTGACTATTGTATAATATAGAGTACATATTCTGGTAACTGTAGTATAATATAGAGTACATATTCTGGTGACTGTAGTATAAAATAGAGTACATATTCTGTGACTATTGTATAATATGGAGTACATATTCTGGTGACTATTGAGTACATATTCTGGTGACTATTGTATAATATAGAGTACATATTCTGGTGACTATTGTATAATACAGAGTACATATTCTAGTAACTGTAGTATAATATAGAGTACATATTCTGGTGACTGTAGTATAATATAGAGTCCATATTCCGGTGACTATTGTATAATACAGAGTACATATTCTGGTGACTGTAGTATAATATAGAGTACATATTCTGGTGACTATTGTATAATACAGAGTACATAAACTGGTCACTATTGTATAATATAGAGTACATATTCTGGTAAATGTAGTATAATATAGAGCACATATTGTGGTGACGGTAGTATAAAATAGAGTACATATTCTGGTGACTGTAGTATAATATAGAGTACATATTCTGGTGACTATTGTATAATACAGAGTACATATACTGGTGACTATTGTATAATATAGAGTACATATTCTGGTGACTGTAGTCTAATATAGAGTACAAATTCTGGTGACTATTGTATAATACAGAGTACATATTCTGGTGACTATTGTATAATAAAGAGTACATATTCTGGTAACTGTAGTATAATATAGAGTACATATTCTGGTGACTAGTATAACATAGATTACATATTGTGGTGACTGTAGTATAAAATAAAGTACATATTCTGGTGACTATTGTATAATATAGAGTACATATTCAGGTAAATGTAGTATAATATAGAGCACATATTCTGGTGACTGTAGTATAAAATAGAGTACATATTCTGGTGACTGTAGTATAATATAGAGTACATATTCTGGTGACTATTGTATAATATGGAGTACATATTCTGGTGACTATTGTATAATACAGAGTACATATTCTGGTGACTATTGTATAATATAGAGTACATATTCTGGTGACTATTGTATAATACAGAGTACATATTCTAGTAACTGTAGTATAATATAGAGTACATTTTCTGGTGACTGTAGTATAAAATAGAGTACATATTCTGGTGACTGTAGTATAATATAGAGTACATATTCTGGTGACTATTGTATAAAACAGATTACATATACTGGTGACTATTGTACAATATAGAGTACATATTCTGGTGACTATTGTATAATACAGAGTACATATACTGGTGACTATTGTATAATATAGAGTACATATTCTGGTAACTGTAGTATAATATAGAGTACATATTCTGGTGACTGTAGTATAAAATAGAGTACATATTCTGGTGACTATTGTATATAGAGTCCATATTCCGTTGACTATTGTATAATAAAGAGTACATATTCTGGTAACTGTAGTATAATATAGAGTACATATTCTGGTGACTAGTATAACATAGAGTACATATTGTGGTGACTGTAGTTTAAAATAAAGTACATATTCTGGTGACTAATGTATAATATAGAGTACATATCTGGTGACTGTTGTATAATACAGAGTACATATTCTGGTGACTATTGTATAATATAGACTGCATATTCTGGTGACTATTGTATAATATAGATTACATATTCTGGTGACTGTAGTATTATATAGAGTACATATTCTGGTGATTATTGTATAATATAGAGTACATATTCTGGTGACTGTAGTATAATATAGAGTACATATTCTGGTTGTAGTATAATATAGAGTACATATTCTGGTGACTATTGTATAATATAGAGTACATATTCTGGTGACTATTGTATAATATAGAGTACATATTCTGGTGACTGTAGTATAATATAGAGTACATATTCTTGTTGTAGTATAATATAGAGTACATATTCTGGTGACTATTGTATAATACAGAGTCCATATTCTGGTAACTATTGTATAATGCAGAGTACATATTCTGGTGACTGTTGTATAATATAGAATACATATTCTTGTGACTATTGTATAATACAGAGTACATATACTGGTGACTATTGTATAATATTGAGTACATATTCTGGTAACTGTAGTATAATATGGAGTACATATTCTGGTGACTGTAGTATAAAATAGAGTACATATTCTGGTGACTATTGTATAATACAGAGTACATATACTGGTGACTATTGTATAATATAGAGTACATATTCTGGTGACTATTGTATAATATAGAGTACATATTCTGGTGACTGTAGTATAATATATAGTACATATTCTGGTTGTAGTATAATATAGAGTACATATTCTGGTGACTGTAGTATAATATAGAGTCCATATTCCGGTGACTATTGTATAATACAGAGTACATATTCTGGTGACTGTAGTATAATATAGAGTACATATTCTGGTGACTATTGTATAATACAGAGTACATATACTGGTGACTATTGTATAATATAGAGTACATATTCTGGTGACTATTGTATAATACAGAGTACATATACTGGTGACTATTATATAATATAGAGTACATATTCTGGTAACTGTAGTATAATATAGAGTACATATTCTGGTGACTGTAGTATAAAATAGAGTACATATTCTGGTGACTATTGTATAATATGGAGTACATATTCTGGTGACTACTGAGTACATATTCTGGTGACTATTGTATAATACAGAGTACATATTCTGGTGACTGTAGTATAATATAGAGTACATATTCTGGTGACTATTGTATAATACAGAGTACATAAACTGGTCACTATTGTATAATATAGAGTACATATTCTGGTAAATGTAGTATAATATAGAGCACATATTCTGGTGACGGTAGTATAAAATAGAGTACATATTCTGGTGACTGTAGTATAATATAGAGTACATATTCTGGTGACTATTGTATAATACAGAGTACATATACTGGAGACTATTGTATAATATAGAGTACATTTTCTGGTGACTATTGTATAATACAGAGTACATATACTGGTGACTATTGTATAATATAGAGTACATATTCTGGTGACTGTAGTCTAATATAGAGTACAAATTCTGGTGACTATTGTATAATACAGAGTACATATTCTGGTGACTATTGTATAATAAAGAGTACATATTCTGGTAACTGTAGTATAATATAGAGTACATATTCTGGTGACTAGTATAACATAGAGTACATATTGTGGTGACTGTAGTATAAAATAAAGTACATATTCTGGTGACTATTGTATAATATAGAGTACATATTCAGGTAAATGTAGTATAATATAGAGTACATATTCTGGTGACTGTAGTATAATATAGAGTACATATTCTGGTGACTATTGTATAATACAGAGTACATATACTGGTGACTATTGTACAATAAAGAGTACATATTCTGGTGACTATTGTATAATACAGAGTACATATACTGGTGACTATTGTATAATATAGAGTACATATTCTGGTAACTGTAGTATAATATAGAGTACATATTCTGGTGACTATTGTATAATACAGAGTACATATTCTGGTGACTATTGTATAACATACAGTACATATTCTGGTGACTGTAGTATAATATAGAGTCCATATTCCGGTGACTATTGTATAATGCAGAGTACATATTCTGGTGACTGTAGTATAATATAGAGTACATATTCTGGTGACTATTGTATAATGCAGATTACATATACTGGTGACTATTGTATAATATAGAGTACATATTCTGGTAACTGTAGTATAATATAGAGTACATATTCTGGTGACTGTAGTATAAAATAGAGTACATATTCTGGTGACTATTGTATAATATGGAGTACATATTCTGGTGACTATTGTATAATGCAGAGTACATATTCTGGTGACTATTGTATAATATAGAGTACATATTCTGGTGACTATTGTATAATACAGAGTACATATTCTAGTAACTGTAGTATAATATAGAGTACATATTCTGGTGACTGTAGTATAATATAGAGTCCATATTCCGGTGACTATTGTATAATACAGAGTACATATTCTGGTGACTGTAGTATAATATAGAGTACATATTCTGGTGACTATTGTATAATACAGAGTACATATACTGGTGACTATTGTATAATATAGAGTACATATTCAGGTAAATGTAGTATAATATAGAGCACATATTCTGGTGACTGTAGTATAAAATAGAGTACATATTCTGGTGACTGTAGTATAATATAGAGTACATATTCTGGTGACTATTGTATAATACAGAGTTCATATACTGGTGACTATTGTATAATATAGAGTACATATTCTGGTGACTATTGTATAATACAGAGTACATATACTGGTGACTATTGTATAATATAGAGTACATATTCTGGTAACTGTAGTATAATATAGAGTACATATTCTGGTGACTGTAGTATAAAATAGAGTACAGATTCTGTGACTATTGTATAATATGGAGTACATATTCTGGTGACTATTGAGTACATATTCTGGTGATTATTGTATAATATAGAGTCCATATTCCGGTGACTATTGTATAATACAGAGTACATATTCTGGTGACTGTAGTATAATATAGAGTACATATTCTGGTGACTATTGTATAATACAGAGTACATAAACTGGTCACTATTGTATAATATAGAGTACATATTCTGGTAAATGTAGTATAATATAGAGCACATATTCTGGTGACGGTAGTATAAAATAGAGTACATATTCTGGTGACTGTAGAATAATATAGAGTACATATTCTGGTGACTATTGTATAATACAGAGTACATATACTGGTGACTATTGTATAATATAGAGTACATATTCTGGTGACTATTGTATAATATAGAGTACATATACTGGTGACTATTGTATAATAAAGAGTACATATTCTGGTAACTGTAGTATAATATAGAGTACATATTCTGGTGACTAGTATAACATAGAGTACATATTGTGGTGACTGTAGTATAAAATAAAGTACATATTCTGGTGACTATTGTATAATATAGAGTACATATTCAGGTAAATGTAGTATAATATAGAGCACATATTCTGGTGACTGTAGTATAAAATAGAGTACATATTCTGGTGACTGTAGTATAATATAGAGTACATATTCTGGTGACTATTGTATAATACAGATTACATATACTGGTGACTATTGTACAATATAGAGTACATATTCTGGTGACTATTGTATAATACAGAGTACATATACTGGTGACTATTGTATAATATAGAGTACATATTCTGGTAACTGTAGTATAATATAGAGTACATATTCTGGTGACTGTAGTATAAAATAGAGTACATATTCTGGTGACTATTGTATAATATGGAGTACATATTCTGTTGACTATTGTATAATACAGAGTACATATTCTGGTGACTAGTGTATAATATAGAGTACATATTCTGGTGACTATTGTATAATACAGAGTACATATTGTGGTGACTGTAGTATAAAATAAAGTACATATTCTGGTGACTATTGTATAATATAGAGTACATATTCAGGTAAATGTAGTATAATATAGAGCACATATTCTGGTGACTGTAGTATAAAATAGAGTACATATTCTGGTGACTGTAGTATAATATAGAGTACATATTCTGGTGACTGTAGTATAATATGGAGTACATATTCTGGTGACTATTGTATAATACAGAGTACATATTCTGGTGACTATTGTATAATATAGAGTACATATTCTGGTGACTATTGTATAATACAGAGTACATATTCTAGTAACTGTAGTATAATATAGAGTACATTTTCTGGTGACTGTAGTATAATATAGAGTCCATATTCCGTTGACTATTGTATAATAAAGAGTACATATTCTGGTAACTGTAGTATAATATAGAGTACATATTCTGGTGACTAGTATAACATAGAGTACATATTGTGGTGACTGTAGTTTAAAATAAAGTACATATTCTGGTGACTAATGTATAATATAGAGTACATATCTGGTGACTGTTGTATAATACAGAGTACATATTCTGGTGACTATTGTATAATATAGACTGCATATTCTGGTGACTATTGTATAATATAGATTACATATTCTGGTGACTGTAGTATTATATAGAGTACATATTCTGGTGATTATTGTATAATATAGAGTACATATTCTGGTGACTGTAGTATAATATAGAGTACATATTCTGGTTGTAGTATAATATAGAGTACATATTCTGGTGACTATTGTATAATATAGAGTACATATTCTGGTGACTATTGTATAATATAGAGTACATATTCTGGTGACTGTAGTATAATATAGAGTACATATTCTTGTTGTAGTATAATATAGAGTACATATTCTGGTGACTATTGTATAATACAGAGTCCATATTCTGGTAACTATTGTATAATGCAGAGTACATATTCTGGTGACTGTTGTATAATATAGAATACATATTCTGGTGACTATTGTATAATACAGAGTACATATACTGGTGACTATTGTATAATATTGAGTACATATTCTGGTAACTGTAGTATAATATGGAGTACATATTCTGGTGACTGTAGTATAAAATAGAGTACATATTCTGGTGACTATTGTATAATACAGAGTACATATACTGGTGACTATTGTATAATATAGAGTACATATTCTGGTGACTATTGTATAATATAGAGTACATATTCTGGTGACTATTGTATAATATAGAGTACATATTCTGGTGACTGTAGTATAATATATAGTACATATTCTGGTTGTAGTATAATATAGAGTACATATTCTGGTGACTGTAGTATAATATAGAGTCCATATTCCGGTGACTATTGTATAATACAGAGTACATATTCTGGTGACTGTAGTATAATATAGAGTACATATTCTGGTGACTATTGTATAATACGGAGTACATATACTGGTGACTATTGTATAATATAGAGTACATATTCAGGTAAATGTAGTATAATATAGAGCACATATTCTGGTGACTGTAGTATAAAATAGAGTACATATTCTGGTGACTGTAGTATAATATAGAGTACATATTCTGGTGACTATTGTATAATATGGAGTACATATTCTGGTGACTATTGTATAATACAGAGTACATATTCTGGTGACTATTGTATAATATAGAGTACATATTCTGGTGACTATTGTATAATACAGAGTACATATTCTAGTAACTGTAGTATAATATAGAGTACATTTTCTGGTGACTGTAGTATAATATAGAGTCCATATTCCGTTGACTATTGTATAATAAAGAGTACATATTCTGGTAACTGTAGTATAACATAGAGTACATATTGTGGTGACTGTAGTTTAAAATAAAGTACATATTCTGGTGACTAATGTATAATATAGAGTACATATCTGGTGACTGTTGTATAATACAGAGTACATATTCTGGTGACTATTGTATAATATAGACTGCATATTCTGGTGACTATTGTATAATATAGATTACATATTCTGGTGACTGTAGTATTATATAGAGTACATATTCTGGTGATTATTGTATAATATAGAGTACATATTCTGGTGACTGTAGTATAATATAGAGTACATATTCTGGTTGTAGTATAATATAGAGTACATATTCTGGTAAATGTAGTATAATATAGAGCACATATTCTGGTGACTGTAGTATAAAATAGAGTACATATTCTGGTGACTGTAGTATAATATAGAGTACATATTCTGGTGACTATTGTATAATACAGAGTACATATACTGGTGACTATTGTACAATAAAGAGTACATATTCTGGTGACTATTGTATAATACAGAGTACATATACTGGTGACTATTGTATAATATAGAGTACATATTCTGGTAACTGTAGTATAATATAGAGTACATATTCTGGTGACTATTGTATAATACAGAGTACATATTCTGGTGACTATTGTATAACATACAGTACATATTCTGGTGACTGTAGTATAATATAGAGTCCATATTCCGGTGACTATTGTATAATGCAGAGTACATATTCTGGTGACTGTAGTATAATATAGAGTACATATTCTGGTGACTATTGTATAATGCAGATTACATATACTGGTGACTATTGTATAATATAGAGTACATATTCTGGTAACTGTAGTATAATATAGAGTACATATTCTGGTGACTGTAGTATAAAATAGAGTACATATTCTGGTGACTATTGTATAATATGGAGTACATATTCTGGTGACTATTGTATAATGCAGAGTACATATTCTGGTGACTATTGTATAATATAGAGTACATATTCTGGTGACTATTGTATAATACAGAGTACATATTCTAGTAACTGTAGTATAATATAGAGTACATATTCTGGTGACTGTAGTATAATATAGAGTCCATATTCCGGTGACTATTGTATAATACAGAGTACATATTCTGGTGACTGTAGTATAATATAGAGTACATATTCTGGTGACTATTGTATAATACAGAGTACATATACTGGTGACTATTGTATAATATAGAGTACATATTCAGGTAAATGTAGTATAATATAGAGCACATATTCTGGTGACTGTAGTATAAAATAGAGTACATATTCTGGTGACTGTAGTATAATATAGAGTACATATTCTGGTGACTATTGTATAATACAGAGTTCATATACTGGTGACTATTGTATAATATAGAGTACATATTCTGGTGACTATTGTATAATACAGAGTACATATACTGGTGACTATTGTATAATATAGAGTACATATTCTGGTAACTGTAGTATAATATAGAGTACATATTCTGGTGACTGTAGTATATAATAGAGTACATATTCTGTGACTATTGTATAATATGGAGTACATATTCTGGTGACTATTGAGTACATATTCTGGTGATTATTGTATAATATAGAGTACATATTCTGGTGACTATTGTATAATACAGAGTACATATTCTAGTAACTGTAGTATAATATAGAGTACATATTCTGGTGACTGTAGTATTATATAGAGTACATATTCTGGTGATAATTGTATAATATAGAGTACATATTCTGGTGACTGTAGTATAATATAGAGTACATATTCTGGTTGTAGTATAATATAGAGTACATATTCTGGTAAATGTAGTATAATATAGAGCACATATTCTGGTGACTGTAGTATAAAATAGAGTACATATTCTGGTGACTGTAGTATAATATAGAGTACATATTCTGGTGACTATTGTATAATACAGAGTACATATACTGGTGACTATTGTACAATAAAGAGTACATATTCTGGTGACTATTGTATAATACAGAGTACATATACTGGTGACTATTGTATAATATAGAGTACATATTCTGGTAACTGTAGTATAATATAGAGTACATATTCTGGTGACTATTGTATAATACAGAGTACATATTCTGGTGACTATTGTATAACATACAGTACATATTCTGGTGACTGTAGTATAATATAGAGTCCATATTCCGGTGACTATTGTATAATGCAGAGTACATATTCTGGTGACTGTAGTATAATATAGAGTACATATTCTGGTGACTATTGTATAATGCAGATTACATATACTGGTGACTATTGTATAATATAGAGTACATATTCTGGTAACTGTAGTATAATATAGAGTACATATTCTGGTGACTGTAGTATAAAATAGAGTACATATTCTGGTGACTATTGTATAATATGGAGTACATATTCTGGTGACTATTGTATAATGCAGAGTACATATTCTGGTGACTATTGTATAATATAGAGTACATATTCTGGTGACTATTGTATAATACAGAGTACATATTCTAGTAACTGTAGTATAATATAGAGTACATATTCTGGTGACTGTAGTATAATATAGAGTCCATATTCCGGTGACTATTGTATAATACAGAGTACATATTCTGGTGACTGTAGTATAATATAGAGTACATATTCTGGTGACTATTGTATAATACAGAGTACATATACTGGTGACTATTGTATAATATAGAGTACATATTCAGGTAAATGTAGTATAATATAGAGCACATATTCTGGTGACTGTAGTATAAAATAGAGTACATATTCTGGTGACTGTAGTATAATATAGAGTACATATTCTGGTGACTATTGTATAATACAGAGTTCATATACTGGTGACTATTGTATAATATAGAGTACATATTCTGGTGACTATTGTATAATACAGAGTACATATACTGGTGACTATTGTATAATATAGAGTACATATTCTGGTAACTGTAGTATAATATAGAGTACATATTCTGGTGACTGTAGTATAAAATAGAGTACAGATTCTGTGACTATTGTATAATATGGAGTACATATTCTGGTGACTATTGAGTACATATTCTGGTGATTATTGTATAATATAGAGTCCATATTCCGGTGACTATTGTATAATACAGAGTACATATTCTGGTGACTGTAGTATAATATAGAGTACATATTCTGGTGACTATTGTATAATACAGAGTACATAAACTGGTCACTATTGTATAATATAGAGTACATATTCTGGTAAATGTAGTATAATATAGAGTACATTTTCTGGTGACTGTAGTATAATATAGAGTCCATATTCCGTTGACTATTGTATAATAAAGAGTACATATTCTGGTAACTGTAGTATAATATAGAGTACATATTCTGGTGACTAGTATAACATAGAGTACATATTGTGGTGACTGTAGTTTAAAATAAAGTACATATTCTGGTGACTAATGTATAATATAGAGTACATATCTGGTGACTGTTGTATAATACAGAGTACATATTCTGGTGACTATTGTATAATATAGACTGCATATTCTGGTGACTATTGTATAATATAGATTACATATTCTGGTGACTGTAGTATTATATAGAGTACATATTCTGGTGATTATTGTATAATATAGAGTACATATTCTGGTGACTGTAGTATAATATAGAGTACATATTCTGGTTGTAGTATAATATAGAGTACATATTCTGGTGACTATTGTATAATATAGAGTACATATTCTGGTGACTATTGTATAATATAGAGTACATATTCTGGTGACTGTAGTATAATATAGAGTACATATTCTTGTTGTAGTATAATATAGAGTACATATTCTGGTGACTATTGTATAATACAGAGTCCATATTCTGGTAACTATTGTATAATGCAGAGTACATATTCTGGTGACTGTTGTATAATATAGAATACATATTCTGGTGACTATTGTATAATACAGAGTACATATACTGGTGACTATTGTATAATATTGAGTACATATTCTGGTAACTGTAGTATAATATGGAGTACATATTCTGGTGACTGTAGTATAAAATAGAGTACATATTCTGGTGACTATTGTATAATACAGAGTACATACACTGGTGACTATTGTATAATATAGAGTACATATTCTGGTGACTATTGTATAATATAGAGTACATATTCTGGTGACTATTGTATAATATAGAGTACATATTCTGGTGACTGTAGTATAATATATAGTACATATTCTGGTTGTAGTATAATATAGAGTCCATATTCCGGTGACTATTGTATAATACAGAGTACATATTCTGGTGACTGTAGTATAATATAGAGTACATATTCTGGTGACTATTGTATAATACAGAGTACATATACTGGTGACTATTGTATAATATAGAGTACATATTCAGGTAAATGTAGTATAATATAGAGCACATATTCTGGTGACTGTAGTATAAAATAGAGTACATATTCTGGTGACTGTAGTATAAAATAGAGTACATATTCTGGTGACTGTAGTATAATATAGAGTACATATTCTGGTGACTATTGTATAATATGGAGTACATATTCTGGTGACTATTGTATAATACAGAGTACATATTCTGGTGACTATTGTATAATATAGAGTACATATTCTGGTGACTATTGTATAATACAGAGTACATATTCTAGTAACTGTAGTATAATATAGAGTACATTTTCTGGTGACTGTAGTATAATATAGAGTCCATATTCCGTTGACTATTGTATAATAAAGAGTACATATTCTGGTAACTGTAGTATAATATAGAGTACATATTCTGGTGACTAGTATAACATAGAGTACATATTGTGGTGACTGTAGTTTAAAATAAAGTACATATTCTGGTGACTAATGTATAATATAGAGTACATATCTGGTGACTGTTGTATAATACAGAGTACATATTCTGGTGACTATTGTATAATATAGACTGCATATTCTGGTGACTATTGTATAATATAGATTACATATTCTGGTGACTGTAGTATTATATAGAGTACATATTCTGGTGATTATAGTATAATATAGAGTACATATTCTGGTGACTGTAGTATAATATAGAGTACATATTCTGGTTGTAGTATAATATAGAGTACATATTCTGGTGACTATTGTATAATATAGAGTACATATTCTGGTGACTATTGTATAATATAGAGTACATATTCTGGTGACTGTAGTAAAATATAGAGTACATATTCTTGTTGTAGTATAATATAGAGTCCATATTCTGGTAACTATTGTATAATGCAGAGTACATATTCTGGTGACTGTTGTATAATATAGAATACATATTCTGGTGACTATTGTATAATACAGAGTACATATACTGGTGACTATTGTATAATATTGAGTACATATTCTGGTAACTGTAGTATAATATGGAGTACATATTCTGGTGACTGTAGGATAAAATAGAGTACATATTCTGGTGACTATTGTATAATACAGAGTACATATACTGGTGACTATTGTATAATATAGAGTACATATTCTGGTGACTATTGTATAATATAGAGTACATATTCTGGTGACTGTAGTATAATATATAGTACATATTCTGGTTGTAGTATAATATAGAGTACATATTCTGGTGACTGTAGTATAATATAGAGTCCATATTCCGGTGACTATTGTATAATACAGAGTACATATTCTGGTGACTGTAGTATAATATAGAGTACATATTCTGGTGACTATTGTATAATACAGAGTACATATACTGGTGACTATTGTATAATATAGAGTACATATTAAGGTAAATGTAGTATAATAAAGAGCACATATTCTGGTGACTGTAGTATAAAATAGAGTACATATTCTGGTGACTGAAGTATAATATAGAGTACATATTCTGGTGACTATTGTATAATACAGAGTACATATACTGGTGACTATTGTATAATATAGAGTACATATTCTGGTGACTATTGTATAATACAGAGTACATATACTGGTGACTATTGTATAATATAGAGTACATATTCTGGTAACTGTAGTATAATATAGAGTACATATTCTGGTGACTGTAGTATAAAATAGAGTACATATTCTGGTGACTATTGTATAATATGGAGTACATATTCTGGTGACTACTGAGTACATATTCTGGTGACTATTGTATAATACAGAGTACATATTCTGGTGACTGTAGTATAATATAGAGTACATATTCTGGTGACTATTGTATAATACAGAGTACATAAACTGGTCACTATTGTATAATATAGAGTACATATTCTGGTAAATGTAGTATAATATAGAGCACATATTCTGGTGACGGTAGTATAAAATAGAGTACATATTCTGGTGACTGTAGTATAATATAGAGTACATATTCTGGTGACTATTGTATAATACAGAGTACATATACTGGAGACTATTGTATAATATAGAGTACATATTCTGGTGACTATTGTATAATACAGAGTACATATACTGGTGACTATTGTATAATATAGAGTACATATTCTGGTGACTGTAGTCTAATATAGAGTACAAATTCTGGTGACTATTGTATAATACAGAGTACATATTCTGGTGACTATTGTATAATAAAGAGTACATATTCTGGTAACTGTAGTATAATATAGAGTACATATTCTGGTGACTAGTATAACATAGAGTACATATTGTGGTGACTGTAGTATAAAATAAAGTACATATTCTGGTGACTATTGTATAATATAGAGTACATATTCAGGTAAATGTAGTATAATATAGAGCACATATTCTGGTGACTGTAGTATAAAATAGAGTACATATTCTGGTGACTGTAGTATAATATAGAGTACATATTCTGGTGACTATTGTATAATACAGAGTACATATACTGGTGACTATTGTACAATATAGAGTACATATTCTGGTGACTATTGTATAATACAGAGTACATATACTGGTGACTATTGTATAATATAGAGTACATATTCTGGTAACTGTAGTATAATATAGAGTACATATTCTGGTGACTATTGTATAATACAGAGTACATATTCTGGTGACTATTGTATAACATACAGTACATATTCTGGTGACTGTAGTATAATATAGAGTCCATATTCCGGTGACTATTGTATAATACAGAGTACATATTCTGGTGACTGTAGTATAATATAGAGTACATATTCTGGTGACTATTGTATAATATGGAGTACATATTCTGGTGACTATTGTATAATGCAGAGTACATATTCTGGTGACTATTGTATAATATAGAGTACATATTCTGGTGACTATTGTATAATACAGAGTACATATTCTAGTAACTGTAGTATAATATAGAGTACATATTCTGGTGACTGTAGTATAATATAGAGTCCATATTCCGGTGACTATTGTATAATACAGAGTACATATTCTGGTGACTATTGTATAATATAGAGTACATATTCAGGTAAATGTAGTATAATATAGAGCACATATTCTGGTGACTGTAGTATAAAATAGAGTACATATTCTGGTGACTGTAGTATAATATAGAGTACATATTCTGGTGACTATTGTATAATACAGAGTTCATATACTGGTGACTATTGTATAATATAGAGTACATATTCTGGTGACTATTGTATAATACAGAGTACATATACTGGTGACTATTGTATAATATAGAGTACATATTCTGGTAACTGTAGTATAATATAGAGTACATATTCTGGTGACTGTAGTATAAAATAGAGTACATATTCTGTGACTATTGTATAATATGGAGTACATATTCTGGTGACTATTGAGTACATATTCTGGTGATTATTGTATAATATAGAGTACATATTCTGGTGACTATTGTATAATACAGAGTACATATTCTAGTAACTGTAGTATAATATAGAGTACATATTCTGGTGACTGTAGTATAATATAGAGTCCATATTCCGGTGACTATTGTATAATACAGAGTACATATTCTGGTGACTGTAGTATAATATAGAGTACATATTCTGGTGACTATTGTATAATACAGAGTACATAAACTGGTCACTATTGTATAATATAGAGTACATATTCTGGTAAATGTAGTATAATATAGAGCACATATTCTGGTGACGGTAGTATAAAATAGAGTACATATTCTGGTGACTGTAGTATAATATAGAGTACATATTCTGGTGACTATTGTATAATACAGAGTACATATACTGGTGACTATTGTATAATATAGAGTACATATTCTGGTGACTATTGTATAATACAGAGTACATATACTGGTGACTATTGTATAATATAGAGTACATATTCTGGTGACTGTAGTCTAATATAGAGTACAAATTCTGGTGACTATTGTATAATACAGAGTACATATTCTGGTGACTATTGTATAATAAAGAGTACATATTCTGGTAACTGTAGTATAATATAGAGTACATATTCTGGTGACTAGTATAACATAGAGTATATATTGTGGTGACTGTAGTATAAAATAAAGTACATATTCTGGTGACTATTGTATAATATAGAGTACATATTCAGGTAAATGTAGTATAATATAGAGCACATATTCTGGTGACTAGTATAAAATAGAGTACATATTCTGGTGACTATTGTATAATACAGATTACATATACTGGTGACTATTGTACAATATAGAGTACATATTCTGGTGACTATTGTATAATACAGAGTACATATACTGGTGACTATTGTATAATATAGAGTACATATTCTGGTAACTGTAGTATAATATAGAGTACATATTCTGGTGACTGTAGTATAAAATAGAGTACATATTCTGGTGACTATTGTATAATATGGAGTACATATTCTGTTGACTATTGTATAATACAGAGTACATATTCTGGTGACTAGTGTATAATATAGAGTACATATTCTGGTGACTATTGTATAATACAGAGTACATATTGTGGTGACTGTAGTATAAAATAAAGTACATATTCTGGTGACTATTGTATAATATAGAGTACATATTCAGGTAAATGTAGTATAATATAGAGCACATATTCTGGTGACTGTAGTATAAAATAGAGTACATATTCTGGTGACTGTAGTATAATATAGAGTACATATTCTGGTGACTATTGTATAATATGGAGTACATATTCTGGTGACTATTGTATAATACAGAGTACATATTCTTGTGACTATTGTATAATATAGAGTACATATTCTGGTGACTATTGTATAATACAGAGTACATATTCTAGTAACTGTAGTATAATATAGAGTACATTTTCTGGTGACTGTAGTATAATATAGAGTCCATATTCCGTTGACTATTGTATAATAAAGAGTACATATTCTGGTAACTGTAGTATAATATAGAGTACATATTCTGGTGACTAGTATAACATAGAGTACATATTGTGGTGACTGTAGTTTAAAATAAAGTACATATTCTGGTGACTAATGTATAATATAGAGTACATATCTGGTGACTGTTGTATAATACAGAGTACATATTCTGGTGACTATTGTATAATATAGACTGCATATTCTGGTGACTATTGTATAATATAGATTACATATTCTGGTGACTGTAGTATTATATAGAGTACATATTCTGGTGATTATTGTATAATATAGAGTACATATTCTGGTGACTGTAGTATAATATAGAGTACATATTCTGGTTGTAGTATAATATAGAGTACATATTCTGGTGACTATTGTATAATATAGAGTACATATTCTGGTGACTATTGTATAATATAGAGTACATATTCTGGTGACTGTAGTATAATATAGAGTACATATTCTGGTGACTATTGTATAATACAGAGTCCATATTCTGGTAACTATTGTATAATGCAGAGTAAATATTCTGGTGACTGTTGTATAATATAGAATACATATTCTGGTGACTATTGTATAATACAGAGTACATATACTGGTGACTATTGTATAATATTGAGTACATATTCTGGTAACTGTAGTATAATATGGAGTACATATTCTGGTGACTGTAGTATAAAATAGAGTACATATTCTGGTGACTATTGTATAATACAGAGTACATATACTGGTGACTATTGTATAATATAGAGTACATATTCTGGTGACTATTGTATAATATAGAGTACATATTCTGGTGACTGTAGTATAATATATAGTACATATTCTGGTTGTAGTATAATATAGAGTACATATTCTGGTGACTGTAGTATAATATAGAGTCCATATTCCGGTGACTATTGTATAATACAGAGTACATATTCTGGTGACTGTAGTATAATATAGAGTACATATTCTGGTGACTATTGTATAATACAGAGTACATATACTGGTGACTATTGTATAATGCAGAGTAAATATTCTGGTGACTGTTGTATAATATAGAATACATATTCTGGTGACTATTGTATAATACAGAGTACATATACTGGTGACTATTGTATAATATTGAGTACATATTCTGGTAACTGTAGTATAATATGGAGTACATATTCTGGTGACTGTAGTATAAAATAGAGTACATATTCTGGTGACTATTGTATAATACAGAGTACATATACTGGTGACTATTGTATAATATAGAGTACATATTCTGGTGACTATTGTATAATATAGAGTACATATTCTGGTGACTGTAGTATAATATATAGTACATATTCTGGTTGTAGTATAATATAGAGTACATATTCTGGTGACTGTAGTATAATATAGAGTCCATATTCCGGTGACTATTGTATAATACAGAGTACATATTCTGGTGACTGTAGTATAATATAGAGTACATATTCTGGTGACTATTGTATAATACAGAGTACATATACTGGTGACTATTGTATAATATAGAGTACATATTCAGGTAAATGTAGTATAATATAGAGCACATATTCTGGTGACGGTAGTATAAAATAGAGTACATATTCTGGTGACTGTAGTATAATATAGAGTACATATTCTGGTGACTATTGTATAATACAGAGTACATATACTGGAGACTATTGTATAATATAGAGTACATATTCTGGTGACTATTGTATAATACAGAGTACATATACTGGTGACTATTGTATAATATAGAGTACATATTCTGGTAACTGTAGTATAATATAGAGTACATATTCTGGTGACTGTAGTATAAAATAGAGTACATATTCTGGTGACTATTGTATAATATGGAGTACATATTCTGGTGACTACTGAGTACATATTCTGGTGACTATTGTATAATACAGAGTACATATTCTGGTGACTGTAGTATAATATAGAGTACATATTCTGGTGACTATTGTATAATACAGAGTACATAAACTGGTCACTATTGTATAATATAGAGTACATATTCTGGTAAATGTAGTATAATATAGAGCACATATTCTGGTGACGGTAGTATAAAATAGAGTACATATTCTGGTGACTGTAGTATAATATAGAGTACATATTCTGGTGACTATTGTATAATACAGAGTACATATACTGGAGACTATTGTATAATATAGAGTACATATTCTGGTGACTATTGTATAATACAGAGTACATATACTGGTGACTATTGTATAATATAGAGTACATATTCTGGTGACTGTAGTCTAATATAGAGTACAAATTCTGGTGACTATTGTATAATACAGAGTACATATTCTGGTGACTATTGTATAATAAAGAGTACATATTCTGGTAACTGTAGTATAATATAGAGTACATATTCTGGTGACTAGTATAACATAGAGTACATATTGTGGTGACTGTAGTATAAAATAAAGTACATATTCTGGTGACTATTGTATAATATAGAGTACATATTCAGGTAAATGTAGTATAATATAGAGCACATATTCTGGTGACTGTAGTATAAAATAGAGTACATATTCTGGTGACTGTAGTATAATATAGAGTACATATTCTGGTGACTATTGTATAATACAGAGTACATATACTGGTGACTATTGTACAATATAGAGTACATATTCTGGTGACTATTGTATAATACAGAGTACATATACTGGTGACTATTGTATAATATAGAGTACATATTCTGGTAACTGTAGTATAATATAGAGTACATATTCTGGTGACTATTGTATAATACAGAGTACATATTCTGGTGACTATTGTATAACATACAGTACATATTCTGGTGACTGTAGTATAATATAGAGTCCATATTCCGGTGACTATTGTATAATACAGAGTACATATTCTGGTGACTGTAGTATAATATAGAGTACATATTCTGGTGACTATTGTATAATATGGAGTACATATTCTGGTGACTATTGTATAATGCAGAGTACATATTCTGGTGACTATTGTATAATATAGAGTACATATTCTGGTGACTATTGTATAATACAGAGTACATATTCTAGTAACTGTAGTATAATATAGAGTACATATTCTGGTGACTGTAGTATAATATAGAGTCCATATTCCGGTGACTATTGTATAATACAGAGTACATATTCTGGTGACTATTGTATAATATAGAGTACATATTCAGTTAAATGTAGTATAATATAGAGCACATATTCTGGTGACTGTAGTATAAAATAGAGTACATATTCTGGTGACTGTAGTATAATATAGAGTACATATTCTGGTGACTATTGTATAATACAGAGTTCATATACTGGTGACTATTGTATAATATAGAGTACATATTCTGGTGACTATTGTATAATACAGAGTACATATACTTGTGACTATTGTATAATATAGAGTACATATTCTGGTAACTGTAGTATAATATAGAGTACATATTCTGGTGACTGTAGTATAAAATAGAGTACATATTCTGTGACTATTGTATAATATGGAGTACATATTCTGGTGACTATTGAGTACATATTCTGGTGATTATTGTATAATATAGAGTACATATTCTGGTGACTATTGTATAATACAGAGTACATATTCTAGTAACTGTAGTATAATATAGAGTACATATTCTGGTGACTGTAGTATAATATAGAGTCCATATTCCGGTGACTATTGTATAATACAGAGTACATATTCTGGTGACTGTAGTATAATATAGAGTACATATTCTGGTGACTATTGTATAATACAGAGTACATAAACTGGTCACTATTGTATAATATAGAGTACATATTCTGGTAAATGTAGTATAATATAGAGCACATATTCTGGTGACGGTAGTATAAAATAGAGTACATATTCTGGTGACTGTAGTATAATATAGAGTACATATTCTGGTGACTATTGTATAATACAGAGTACATATACTGGTGACTATTGTATAATATAGAGTACATATTCTGGTGACTATTGTATAATACAGAGTACATATACTGGTGACTATTGTATAATATAGAGTACATATTCTGGTGACTGTAGTCTAATATAGAGTACAAATTCTGGTGACTATTGTATAATACAGAGTACATATTCTGGTGACTATTGTATAATAAAGAGTACATATTCTGGTAACTGTAGTATAATATAGAGTACATATTCTGGTGACTAGTATAACATAGAGTATATATTGTGGTGACTGTAGTATAAAATAAAGTACATATTCTGGTGACTATTGTATAATATAGAGTACATATTCAGGTAAATGTAGTATAATATAGAGCACATATTCTGGTGACTGTAGTATAAAATAGAGTACATATTCTGGTGACTATTGTATAATACAGATTACATATACTGGTGACTATTGTACAATATAGAGTACATATTCTGGTGACTATTGTATAATACAGAGTACATATACTGGTGACTATTGTATAATATAGAGTACATATTCTGGTAACTGTAGTATAATATAGAGTACATATTCTGGTGACTGTAGTATAAAATAGAGTACATATTCTGGTGACTATTGTATAATATGGAGTACATATTCTGTTGACTATTGTATAATACAGAGTACATATTCTGGTGACTAGTGTATAATATAGAGTACATATTCTGGTGACTATTGTATAATACAGAGTACATATTGTGGTGACTGTAGTATAAAATAAAGTACATATTCTGGTGACTATTGTATAATATAGAGTACATATTCAGGTAAATGTAGTATAATATAGAGCACATATTCTGGTGACTGTAGTATAAAATAGAGTACATATTCTGGTGACTGTAGTATAATATAGAGTACATATTCTGGTGACTATTGTATAATATGGAGTACATATTCTGGTGACTATTGTATAATACAGAGTACATATTCTTGTGACTATTGTATAATATAGAGTACATATTCTGGTGACTATTGTATAATACAGAGTACATATTCTAGTAACTGTAGTATAATATAGAGTACATTTTCTGGTGACTGTAGTATAATATAGAGTCCATATTCCGTTGACTATTGTATAATAAAGAGTACATATTCTGGTAACTGTAGTATAATATAGAGTACATATTCTGGTGACTAGTATAACATAGAGTACATATTGTGGTGACTGTAGTTTAAAATAAAGTACATATTCTGGTGACTAATGTATAATATAGAGTACATATCTGGTGACTGTTGTATAATACAGAGTACATATTCTGGTGACTATTGTATAATATAGACTGCATATTCTGGTGACTATTGTATAATATAGATTACATATTCTGGTGACTGTAGTGTAATATATAGTACATATTCTGGTGATTATTGTATAATATAGAGTACATATTCTGGTGACTGTAGTATAATATAGAGTACATATTCTGGTTGTAGTATAATATAGAGTACATATTCTGGTGACTATTGTATAATATAGAGTACATATTCTGGTGACTATTGTATAATATAGAGTACATATTCTGGTGACTGTAGTATAATATAGAGTACATATTCTGGTGACTATTGTATAATACAGAGTCCATATTCTGGTAACTATTGTATAATGCAGAGTAAATATTCTGGTGACTGTTGTATAATATAGAATACATATTCTGGTGACTATTGTATAATACAGAGTACATATACTGGTGACTATTGTATAATATTGAGTACATATTCTGGTAACTGTAGTATAATATGGAGTACATATTCTGGTGACTGTAGTATAAAATAGAGTACATATTCTGGTGACTATTGTATAATACAGAGTACATATACTGGTGACTATTGTATAATATAGAGTACATATTCTGGTGACTATTGTATAATATAGAGTACATATTCTGGTGACTGTAGTATAATATATAGTACATATTCTGGTTGTAGTATAATATAGAGTACATATTCTGGTGACTGTAGTATAATATAGAGTCCATATTCCGGTGACTATTGTATAATACAGAGTACATATTCTGGTGACTGTAGTATAATATAGAGTACATATTCTGGTGACTATTGTATAATACAGAGTACATATACTGGTGACTATTGTATAATGCAGAGTAAATATTCTGGTGACTGTTGTATAATATAGAATACATATTCTGGTGACTATTGTATAATACAGAGTACATATACTGGTGACTATTGTATAATATTGAGTACATATTCTGGTAACTGTAGTATAATATGGAGTACATATTCTGGTGACTGTAGTATAAAATAGAGTACATATTCTGGTGACTATTGTATAATACAGAGTACATATACTGGTGACTATTGTATAATATAGAGTACATATTCTGGTGACTATTGTATAATATAGAGTACATATTCTGGTGACTGTAGTATAATATATAGTACATATTCTGGTTGTAGTATAATATAGAGTACATATTCTGGTGACTGTAGTATAATATAGAGTCCATATTCCGGTGACTATTGTATAATACAGAGTACATATTCTGGTGACTGTAGTATAATATAGAGTACATATTCTGGTGACTATTGTATAATACAGAGTACATATACTGGTGACTATTGTATAATATAGAGTACATATTCAGGTAAATGTAGTATAATAAAGAGCACATATTCTGGTGACTGTAGTATAAAATAGAGTACATATTCTGGTGACTGAAGTATAATATAGAGTACATATTCTGGTGACTATTGTATAATACAGAGTACATATACTGGTGACTATTGTATAATATAGAGTACATATTCTGGTGACTATTGTATAATACAGAGTACATATACTGGTGACTATTGTATAATATAGAGTACATATTCTGGTAACTGTAGTATAATATAGAGTACATATTCTGGTGACTGTAGTATAAAATAGAGTACATATTCTGGTGACTATTGTATAATATGGAGTACATATTCTGGTGACTACTGAGTACATATTCTGGTGACTATTGTATAATACAGAGTACATATTCTGGTGACTGTAGTATAATATAGAGTACATATTCTGGTGACTATTGTATAATACAGAGTACATAAACTGGTCACTATTGTATAATATAGAGTACATATTCTGGTAAATGTAGTATAATATAGAGCACATATTCTGGTGACGGTAGTATAAAATAGAGTACATATTCTGGTGACTGTAGTATAATATAGAGTACATATTCTGGTGACTATTGTATAATACAGAGTACATATACTGGTGACTATGGTATAATATAGAGTACATATTCTGGTGACTATTGTATAATACAGAGTACATATACTGGTGACTATTGTATAATATAGAGTACATATTCTGGTGACTGTAGTCTAATATAGAGTACATATTCTGGTGACTATTGTATAATACAGAGTACATATTCTGGTGACTATTGTATAACATACAGTACATATTCTGGTGACTGTAGTATAATATAGAGTCCATATTCCGGTGACTATTGTATAATACAGAGTACATATTCTGGTGACTGTAGTATAATATAGAGTACATATTCTGGTGACTATTGTATAATATGGAGTACATATTCTGGTGACTATTGTATAATGCAGAGTACATATTCTGGTGACTATTGTATAATATAGAGTACATATTCTGGTGACTATTGTATAATACAGAGTACATATTCTAGTAACTGTAGTATAATATAGAGTACATATTCTGGTGACTGTAGTATAATATAGAGTCCATATTCCGGTGACTATTGTATAATACAGAGTACATATTCTGGTGACTGTAGTATAATATAGAGTACATATTCTGGTGACTATTGTATAATACAGAGTACATATACTGGTGACTATTGTATAATATAGAGTACATATTCAGGTAAATGTAGTATAATATAGAGCATATATTCTGGTGACTGTAGTATAAAATAGAGTACATATTCTGGTGACTGTAGTATAATATAGAGTACATATTCTGGTGACTATTGTATAATACAGAGTTCATATACTGGTGACTATTGTATAATATAGAGTACATATTCTGGTGACTATTGTATAATACAGAGTACATATACTGGTGACTATTGTATAATATAGAGTACATATTCTGGTAACTGTAGTATAATATAGAGTACATATTCTGGTGACTGTAGTATAAAATAGAGTACATATTCTGTGACTATTGTATAATATGGAGTACATATTCTGGTGACTATTGAGTACATATTCTGGTGATTATTGTATAATATAGAGTACATATTCTGGTGACTATTGTATAATACAGAGTACATATTCTAGTAACTGTAGTATAATATAGAGTACATATTCTGGTGACTGTAGTATAATATAGAGTCCATATTCCGGTGACTATTGTATAATACAGAGTACATATTCTGGTGACTGTAGTATAATATAGAGTACATATTCTGGTGACTATTGTATAATACAGAGTACATAAACTGGTCACTATTGTATAATATAGAGTACATATTCTGGTAAATGTAGTATAATATAGAGCACATATTCTGGTGACGGTAGTATAAAATAGAGTACATATTCTGGTGACTGTAGTATAATATAGAGTACATATTCTGGTGACTATTGTATAATACAGAGTACATATACTGGTGACTATTGTATAATATAGAGTACATATTCTGGTGACTATTGTATAATACAGAGTACATATACTGGTGACTATTGTATAATATAGAGTACATATTCTGGTGACTGTAGTCTAATATAGAGTACAAATTCTGGTGACTATTGTATAATACAGAGTACATATTCTGGTGACTATTGTATAATAAAGAGTACATATTCTGGTAACTGTAGTATAATATAGAGTACATATTCTGGTGACTAGTATAACATAGAGTATATATTGTGGTGACTGTAGTATAAAATAAAGTACATATTCTGGTGACTATTGTATAATATAGAGTACATATTCAGGTAAATGTAGTATAATATAGAGCACATATTCTGGTGACTGTAGTATAAAATAGAGTACATATTCTGGTGACTATTGTATAATACAGATTACATATACTGGTGACTATTGTACAATATAGAGTACATATTCTGGTGACTATTGTATAATACAGAGTACATATACTGGTGACTATTGTATAATATAGAGTACATATTCTGGTAACTGTAGTATAATATAGAGTACATATTCTGGTGACTGTAGTATAAAATAGAGTACATATTCTGGTGACTATTGTATAATATGGAGTACATATTCTGTTGACTATTGTATAATACAGAGTACATATTCTGGTGACTAGTGTATAATATAGAGTACATATTCTGGTGACTATTGTATAATACAGAGTACATATTGTGGTGACTGTAGTATAAAATAAAGTACATATTCTGGTGACTATTGTATAATATAGAGTACATATTCAGGTAAATGTAGTATAATATAGAGCACATATTCTGGTGACTGTAGTATAAAATAGAGTACATATTCTGGTGACTGTAGTATAATATAGAGTACATATTCTGGTGACTATTGTATAATATGGAGTACATATTCTGGTGACTATTGTATAATACAGAGTACATATTCTTGTGACTATTGTATAATATAGAGTACATATTCTGGTGACTATTGTATAATACAGAGTACATATTCTAGTAACTGTAGTATAATATAGAGTACATTTTCTGGTGACTGTAGTATAATATAGAGTCCATATTCCGTTGACTATTGTATAATAAAGAGTACATATTCTGGTAACTGTAGTATAATATAGAGTACATATTCTGGTGACTAGTATAACATAGAGTACATATTGTGGTGACTGTAGTTTAAAATAAAGTACATATTCTGGTGACTAATGTATAATATAGAGTACATATCTGGTGACTGTTGTATAATACAGAGTACATATTCTGGTGACTATTGTATAATATAGACTGCATATTCTGGTGACTATTGTATAATATAGATTACATATTCTGGTGACTGTAGTATTATATAGAGTACATATTCTGGTGATTATTGTATAATATAGAGTACATATTCTGGTGACTGTAGTATAATATAGAGTACATATTCTGGTTGTAGTATAATATAGAGTACATATTCTGGTGACTATTGTATAATATAGAGTACATATTCTGGTGACTATTGTATAATATAGAGTACATATTCTGGTGACTGTAGTATAATATAGAGTACATATTCTGGTGACTATTGTATAATACAGAGTCCATATTCTGGTAACTATTGTATAATGCAGAGTAAATATTCTGGTGACTGTTGTATAATATAGAATACATATTCTGGTGACTATTGTATAATACAGAGTACATATACTGGTGACTATTGTATAATATTGAGTACATATTCTGGTAACTGTAGTATAATATGGAGTACATATTCTGGTGACTGTAGTATAAAATAGAGTACATATTCTGGTGAGTATTGTATAATACAGAGTACATATACTGGTGACTATTGTATAATATAGAGTACATATTCTGGTGACTATTGTATAATATAGAGTACATATTCTGGTGACTGTAGTATAATATATAGTACATATTCTGGTTGTAGTATAATATAGAGTACATATTCTGGTGACTGTAGTATAATATAGAGTCCATATTCCGGTGACTATTGTATAATACAGAGTACATATTCTGGTGACTGTAGTATAATATAGAGTACATATTCTGGTGACTATTGTATAATACAGAGTACATATACTGGTGACTATTGTATAATGCAGAGTAAATATTCTGGTGACTGTTGTATAATATAGAATACATATTCTGGTGACTATTGTATAATACAGAGTACATATACTGGTGACTATTGTATAATATTGAGTACATATTCTGGTAACTGTAGTATAATATGGAGTACATATTCTGGTGACTGTAGTATAAAATAGAGTACATATTCTGGTGACTATTGTATAATACAGAGTACATATACTGGTGACTATTGTATAATATAGAGTACATATTCTGGTGACTATTGTATAATATAGAGTACATATTCTGGTGACTGTAGTATAATATATAGTACATATTCTGGTTGTAGTATAATATAGAGTACATATTCTGGTGACTGTAGTATAATATAGAGTCCATATTCCGGTGACTATTGTATAATACAGAGTACATATTCTGGTGACTGTAGTATAATATAGAGTACATATTCTGGTGACTATTGTATAATAAAGAGTACATATTCTGGTAACTGTAGTATAATATAGAGTACATATTCTGGTGACTAGTATAACATAGAGTATATATTGTGGTGACTGTAGTATAAAATAAAGTACATATTCTGGTGACTATTGTATAATATAGAGTACATATTCAGGTAAATGTAGTATAATATAGAGCACATATTCTGGTGACTGTAGTATAAAATAGAGTACATATTCTGGTGACTATTGTATAATACAGATTACATATACTGGTGACTATTGTACAATATAGAGTACATATTCTGGTGACTATTGTATAATACAGAGTACATATACTGGTGACTATTGTATAATATAGAGTACATATTCTGGTAACTGTAGTATAATATAGAGTACATATTCTGGTGACTGTAGTATAAAATAGAGTACATATTCTGGTGACTATTGTATAATATGGAGTACATATTCTGTTGACTATTGTATAATACAGAGTACATATTCTGGTGACTAGTGTATAATATAGAGTACATATTCTGGTGACTATTGTATAATACAGAGTACATATTGTGGTGACTGTAGTATAAAATAAAGTACATATTCTGGTGACTATTGTATAATATAGAGTACATATTCAGGTAAATGTAGTATAATATAGAGCACATATTCTGGTGACTGTAGTATAAAATAGAGTACATATTCTGGTGACTGTAGTATAATATAGAGTACATATTCTGGTGACTATTGTATAATATGGAGTACATATTCTGGTGACTATTGTATAATACAGAGTACATATTCTTGTGACTATTGTATAATATAGAGTACATATTCTGGTGACTATTGTATAATACAGAGTACATATTCTAGTAACTGTAGTATAATATAGAGTACATTTTCTGGTGACTGTAGTATAATATAGAGTCCATATTCCGTTGACTATTGTATAATAAAGAGTACATATTCTGGTAACTGTAGTATAATATAGAGTACATATTCTGGTGACTAGTATAACATAGAGTACATATTGTGGTGACTGTAGTTTAAAATAAAGTACATATTCTGGTGACTAATGTATAATATAGAGTACATATCTGGTGACTGTTGTATAATACAGAGTACATATTCTGGTGACTATTGTATAATATAGACTGCATATTCTGGTGACTATTGTATAATATAGATTACATATTCTGGTGACTGTAGTATTATATAGAGTACATATTCTGGTGATTATTGTATAATATAGAGTACATATTCTGGTGACTGTAGTATAATATAGAGTACATATTCTGGTTGTAGTATAATATAGAGTACATATTCTGGTGACTATTGTATAATATAGAGTACATATTCTGGTGACTATTGTATAATATAGAGTACATATTCTGGTGACTGTAGTATAATATAGAGTACATATTCTGGTGACTATTGTATAATACAGAGTCCATATTCTGGTAACTATTGTATAATGCAGAGTAAATATTCTGGTGACTGTTGTATAATATAGAATACATATTCTGGTGACTATTGTATAATACAGAGTACATATACTGGTGACTATTGTATAATATTGAGTACATATTCTGGTAACTGTAGTATAATATGGAGTACATATTCTGGTGACTGTAGTATAAAATAGAGTACATATTCTGGTGAGTATTGTATAATACAGAGTACATATACTGGTGACTATTGTATAATATAGAGTACATATTCTGGTGACTATTGTATAATATAGAGTACATATTCTGGTGACTGTAGTATAATATATAGTACATATTCTGGTTGTAGTATAATATAGAGTACATATTCTGGTGACTGTAGTATAATATAGAGTCCATATTCCGGTGACTATTGTATAATACAGAGTACATATTCTGGTGACTGTAGTATAATATAGAGTACATATTCTGGTGACTATTGTATAATACAGAGTACATATACTGGTGACTATTGTATAATGCAGAGTAAATATTCTGGTGACTGTTGTATAATATAGAATACATATTCTGGTGACTATTGTATAATACAGAGTACATATACTGGTGACTATTGTATAATATTGAGTACATATTCTGGTAACTGTAGTATAATATGGAGTACATATTCTGGTGACTGTAGTATAAAATAGAGTACATATTCTGGTGACTATTGTATAATACAGAGTACATATACTGGTGACTATTGTATAATATAGAGTACATATTCTGGTGACTATTGTATAATATAGAGTACATATTCTGGTGACTGTAGTATAATATATAGTACATATTCTGGTTGTAGTATAATATAGAGTACATATTCTGGTGACTGTAGTATAATATAGAGTCCATATTCCGGTGACTATTGTATAATACAGAGTACATATTCTGGTGACTGTAGTATAATATAGAGTACATATTCTGGTGACTATTGTATAATACAGAGTACATATACTGGTGACTATTGTATAATATAGAGTACATATTCAGGTAAATGTAGTATAATAAAGAGCACATATTCTGGTGACTGTAGTATAAAATAGAGTACATATTCTGGTGACTGAAGTATAATATAGAGTACATATTCTGGTGACTATTGTATAATACAGAGTACATATACTGGTGACTATTGTATAATATAGAGTACATATTCTGGTGACTATTGTATAATACAGAGTACATATACTGGTGACTATTGTATAATATAGAGTACATATTCTGGTAACTGTAGTATAATATAGAGTACATATTCTGGTGACTGTAGTATAAAATAGAGTACATATTCTGGTGACTATTGTATAATATGGAGTACATATTCTGGTGACTACTGAGTACATATTCTGGTGACTATTGTATAATAAAGAGTACATATTCTGGTAACTGTAGTATAATATAGAGTACATATTCTGGTGACTAGTATAACATAGAGTACATATTGTGGTGACTGTAGTATAAAATAAAGTACATATTCTGGTGACTATTGTATAATATAGAGTACATATTCAGGTAAATGTAGTATAATATAGAGCACATATTCTGGTGACTGTAGTATAAAATAGAGTACATATTCTGGTGACTGTAGTATAATATAGAGTACATATTCTGGTGACTATTGTATAATACAGAGTACATATACTAGTGACTATTGTACAATATAGAGTACATATTCTGGTGACTATTGTATAATACAGAGTACATATACTGGTGACTATTGTATAATATAGAGTACATATTCTGGTAACTGTAGTATAATATAGAGTACATATTCTGGTGACTGTAGTATAAAATAGAGTACATATTCTGGTGACTATTGTATAATATGGAGTACATATTCTGGTGACTATGTATAATACAGAGTACATATTCTGGTGACTATTGTATAATATAGAGTACATATTCTGGTGACTATTGTATAATACAGAGTACATATTGTGGTGACTGTAGTATAAAATAAAGTACATATTCTGGTGACTATTGTATAATATAGAGTACATATTCAGGTAAATGTAGTATAATATAGAGCACATATTCTGGTGACTGTAGTATAAAATAGAGTACATATTCTGGTGACTGTAGTATAATATAGAGTACATATTCTGGTGACTATTGTATAATATGGAGTACATATTCTGGTGACTATTGTATAATACAGAGTACATATTCTGGTGACTATTGTATAATATAGAGTACATATTCTGGTAACTGTAGTATAATATAGAGTACATATTCTGGTGACTGTAGTATAAAATAGAGTACATATTCTGGTGACTATTGTATAATATGGAGTACATATTCTGGTGACTATTGTATAATACAGAGTACATATTCTGGTGACTATTGTATAATATAGAGTACATATTCTGGTGACTATTGTATAATACAGAGTACATATTCTAGTAACTGTAGTATAATATAGAGTACATTTTCTGGTGACTGTAGTATAATATAGAGTCCATATTCCGTTGACTATTGTATAATAAAGAGTACATATTCTGGTAACTGTAGTATAAAGAAAGTACATATTCTGGTGACTAATGTATAATATAGAGTACATATCTGGTGACTGTTGTATAATACAGAGTACATATTCTGGTGACTATTGTATAATATAGACTGCATATTCTGGTGACTATTGTATAATATAGATTACATATTCTGGTGACTGTAGTATTATATAGAGTACATATTCTGGTGATTATTGTATAATATAGAGTACATATTCTGGTGACTGTAGTATAATATAGAGCACATATTCTGGTTGTAGTATAATATAGAGTACATATTCTGGTGACTATTGTATAATATAGAGTACATATTCTGGTGACTATTGTATAATATAGAGTACATATTCTGGTGACTGTAGTATAATATAGAGTACATATTCTTGTTGTAGTATAATATAGAGTACATATTCTGGTGACTATTGTATAATACAGAGTCCATATTCTGGTAACTATTGTATAATGCAGAGTACATATTCTGGTGACTGTTGTATAATATAGAATACATATTCTGGTGACTATTGTATAATACAGAGTACATATACTGGTGACTATTGTATAATATTGAGTACATATTCTGGTAACTGTAGTATAATATAGAGTACATATTCTGGTTGTAGTATAATATAGAGTACATATTCTGGTGACTATTGTATAATATAGAGTACATATTCTGGTTACTATTGTATAATATAGAGTACATATTCTGGTGACTGTAGTATAATATAGAGTACATATTCTTGTTGTAGTATAATATAGAGTACATATTCTGGTGACTATTGTATAATACAGAGTACATATTCTGGTGACTATTGTATAGCATACAGAACATATTCTGGTGACTGTAGTATAATATAGAGTACATATTCTGGTGACTATTGTATAATACAGAGTCCATATTCTGGTGACTATTGTATAATGCAGAGAACATATTCTGGTGACTGTTGTATAATATAGAATACATATTCTGGTGACTATTGTATAATACAGAGTACATATACTGGTGACTATTGTATAATATAGAGTACATATTCTGGTAACTGTAGTATAATATGGAGTACATATTCTGGTGACTGTAGTATAAAATAGAGTACATATTCTGGTGACTATTGTATAATACAGAGTACATATACTGGTGACTATTGTATAATATAGAGTACATATTCTGGTGACTATTGTATAATATAGAGTACATATTCTGGTGACTGTAGTATAATATAGAGTACATATTCTGGTTGTAGTATAATATAGAGTACATATTCTGGTGACTATTGTATAATATACAGTACATATTCTGGTGACTATTGTATAATATAGAGTACATATTCTGGTGACTGTAGTATAATACAGAGTACATATACTGGTGACTATTGTATAATATAGAGTACATATTCTGGTAACTGTAGTATAATATAGAGTACATATTCTGGTGACTGTAGTATAAAATAGAGTACATATTCTGGTGACTATTGTATAATATGGAGTACATATTCTGGTGACTATTGAGTACATATTCTGGTGACTATTGTATAATATAGAGTAGGGGTGAGCGGGTTCGGATTTCTGAAATCCGAACCCCCCCGAGCCCCCCCGATCCGAGTCCGATCCGAATCAGGCTCGACTTTTCCCGCCTGACTCGGATCTGAAATCGAGGCAAAAAGTCATCATCCCGCCTTCCGAGTCTCGCGGGTTTTGGATCCTATATAAGGTACCCACGTCGGCGCCATTTTCTCACTCGGCTGTGGACAGTGAAGAGGGAGGGTGGGAGTTAGGGCTGTGTAGTGTAGTGTAGTGTAGTGCTGCTGTTGTCCACTATTTCAAAGTCCATAGGGGCTGGCTGTGTTGTGCTGTGCTGCTGTTGTTAATAGGGGCTGTGTCCACTACTTCAAAGTCCATAGGGGCTGGCTGGACTGTGTTGTGCAGTCAGTTCTCCATAGGGGCTGTGTCCACTCCAAAGTCCTGTGCAGTGTCCCAGTCCTAAAGGAGTGCTGCAGTGTTGTCCAGGGGGTGCTCTGTCCATCAGGGGTGCTCCCCCCAAGTGCTAAAAAAATAATATATTTTCTGTGTTTGTGAATTGTGTGCGCAGTAGCCGCACGTGCATCAACAAAGTAGTGCCAAGCGTGCGCCTGTGTCATAAGTAAAGGGCCGGCTGGCTTGACCGTTAAGGGTGCTGTAACCCCCGAAAGTACACTCCAGTCCAAACCAAAAAAAAAATTATTTTCTGTGTTTGTGAATTGTGTGCGCAGTAGCCGCACGTGCATCAACAAAGTAGTGCCAAGCGTGCGCCTGTGTCATAAGTAAAGGGCCGGCTGGCTTGACCGTTAAGGGTGCTGTAACCCCCGAAAGTACACTCCAGTCCAAACCAAAAAAAAAATTATTTTCTGTGTTTGTGAATTGTGTGCGCAGTAGCCGCACGTGCATCAACAAAGTAGTGCCAAGCGTGCGCCTGTGTCATAAGTAAAGGGCCGGCTGGCTTGACCGTTAAAGGGTGCTGTAACCCCCGAAAGTACACTCCAGTCCAAACCAAAAAAAAAATTATTTTCTGTGTTTGTGAATTGTGTGCGCAGTAGCCGCACGTGCATCAACAAAGTAGTGCCAAGCGTGCACCTGTGTCATAAGTAAAGGGCCGGCTGGCTTGACCGTTAAGGGTGCTGTAACCCCCGAAAGTACACTCCAGTCCAAACCAAAAAAAAAATTATTTTCTGTGTTTGTGAATTGTGTGCGCAGTAGCCGCACGTGCATCAACAAAGTAGTGCCAAGCGTGCGCCTGTGTCATAAGTAAAGGGCCGGCTGGCTTGACCGTTAAAGGGTGCTGTAACCCCCGAAAGTACACTCCAGTCCAAACCAAAAAAAAATTATTTTCTGTGTTTGTGAATTGTGTGCGCAGTAGCCGCACGTGCATCAACAAAGTAGTGCCAAGCGTGCGCCTGTGTCATAAGTAAAGGGCCGGCTGGCTTGACCGTTAAAGGGTGCTGTAACCCACAAAGTACACTCCAGTCCAAACCAAAAAAAAAATTATTTTCTGTGTTTAGCCGCACGTATATATCAAATCGATATAACATAAATGGAGGACCAAACTTTCTCCGATAAAAATAAAATAGAGAAAGATCAAGAACCACTTCCTCCTAGTGCTGAAGCTGCTGCCACTAGTCATGACATAGACGATAACATGCCATCAACGTCGTCTGCCAAGGCCGATGCCCAATGTCATAGTAGAGGGCACATACAATCCCAAATGGCAAAGTTCAGGAAAATGACCTTGAAAAAGACATTTAAATCAGCTGAAGAGAAACGTAAACTTGCCAATATGCCATTTACGACACGGAGTGGCAAGGAACGGCTAAGGTCGATCCCTAGTATGTTCATGACTAGTGGTTCAGCTTCACATGACGATGGAAGCCCTCCTCCCACTAAAAAAATCAAAAGAGTTAAGCTGGCAAAAGCACAGCGAAGAACTGTGCTTTCTAAGAAGATATCACAAATCCCCAAGGAGAGTCCAAGTGTGGTGGTGGTTGCGATGCCTGACCTTCCCAGCACTGGACGGGAAGAGGTGGCTCTTTCCACCATTTGCACGCCCCCTGCAAGTGCTGAAAGGAGCACCCACAGTCCACTTGCTGATATGCAAATTGAAGATGTCACTGTTGAAGTACAACAGGATGAGGATACTGGTGTAGCTGGCGCTGAGGAGGAAGTTGGCGAGGAGGATTCTGATGGTGATGTGGTTTGTTTAAATCAGGCTCCGGGGGAGACAGTTGTTGTCCGTGGGATGAAAAAGCCCATCACGGTCATGCCTGGGCAGAAGACCAAACATTCCACCTCTTTGGTCTGGCAATATTTCTATCCAAATCCGGACAACAACTGTCTTGCCATATGTACCATATGTAAAGGTGAAATAAGTAGGGGTAGGGACGTCAACCACCTAGGAACATCCTCCCTTATACGGCACCTGCAGCGCGTTCATAAAAAGTTACTGTCAAGTTCAGAAACTTTGGCTAAGACCGTAAGCAGTCCAGGGACACCTAAATCCCGTTGTCCTGTTGTATCCAAGCGCCTGCAAACCACACCGTCAACTCCCTCCTCGTCAATTTCCTCCTTAGTCAGGATCGGAAGTAGTCCTGCAGGCCATGTCACTGGCATGACTGACTCTCCTATCCGGGATTCCTCTGGAGGATCCTGCATTGCTACGCCTACTGCTGCCGCTGCTGCTGTTGCTGCTGCTGGGAGTCGTTCATCATCCCAGAGAGGAAGTAGGAACACCACTACTTTTACTAAACAATTGACCCTCCAACAGTCCTTAGCGAGGAGGATGAAGTACGACAGCAGTCATCCTGAAGCAAAACGTATAACTGAGGCCTTGACTGCTATGTTGGTGTTAGACGTGCGTCCGGTATCCGCCATTAGTGCAGTGGGATTTAGACAATTGATGGAGGTAGTGTGTCCCCGGTTCCAAATCCCGTCTAGATTCCACTTCACTAGGCAGGCGATACCGAGACTGTACAGAAATGTCAGAAAAAGTGTCCTCAGTGTCCTGAAAAATGCCGTTGTACACAATGTCCACTTAACCACGGACATGTGGACAAGTGGAACAGGGCAGACTAAGGACTATATGACTGTGACAGCCCACTGGGTAGATGTATCACCTTACGCAGCAACAGCAGCAGCGTCACCAGTAGCAGCATCTCAGAAATGCCAGCTCGTTACAAGGCAGGCTACGCTGTGTATCACCGGTTTCAGTAAGAGGCACACCGCCGACAACCTCTTAGAGAAACTGAGGGAAATCATCGCCCAGTGGCTTACCCCACTTAGACTCTCCTGGGGATTTGTGATATCTGACAACGCCACCAATATTGTGCGGGCATTACATCTGGGCAAATTCCAGCACGTCCCATGTTTTGCTCACACAATAAACTTGGTGGTGCAGAATTTTCTGAAAAGCGACAGGGGCGTGCAGGAGACGCTTTGGGTGGCCCGAAAAATTTCTGGCCACTTTCGCCATTCAGCGACTGCGTGCCGAAGACTGGAGCGCCAGCAAACACTCTTGAACCTGCCCCGCCATCACCTGAAGCAAGAGGTTGTGACGCGGTGGAACTCAACCCTCTATATGCTTCAGAGGATGGAGGAGCAGCAAAAGGCCATACAAGCCTATACATCCACCTATGACATAGGCAAAGGAGGGGGTATGCACCTGACTCAAGCGCAGTGGAGAATGATTTCCGTGTTGTGCAAGGTTCTCCAGCCCTTCGAACTTGCCACACGTGAAGTCAGTTCAGACACTGCCAGCTTGAGTCAGGTCATTCCCCTCATCAGGCTTTTGCAGAAGCAGCTGGAGAAAGTGAAGGAGGAGCTAAGACGGAGCGATTCCGCTCGGCATGTGGGACTTGTGGATGAAGCCCTTCATTCGCTTTGCCAGGATTCCAGGGTGGTCAATCTGTTGAAATCAGACCACTACGTTTTGGCCACCGTGCTCGATCCTAGGTTTAAAGCCTATGTGGTGTCTCTCTTTCCGGCCGACACAAGCCTGCAGAGGTGCAAAGACCTGCTGGTGAACACACTGTCAGCTGAAGCGGAACGTGACACGTCAACGGCTCCTTCTTCATTTTCTCCTGCAACTGGGGCTGCCAGGAAAAAACTTAGGTATCCTAAGCAACCCGCTGGCGGTGATGCAGGGCAGGCAGGACCAAGTTTGGACATCTGGTCCGGACTGAAGGACCTGGCAACAATTTCTGACATGTCTACTGTCACTGCATATGATACTGTCACCATTGACAGAATGGTGGAGGATTACATCGGTGACAGCATCCAAGTAGGCATGGCAGACAGTCCATACCTGTACTGGCAGGAAAAAGAGGCAATTTGGAGGCCCCTGTACAAACTGGCTCTATTTTACCTGAGTTGCCCCCCCTCCAGTGTGTACTCCGAAAGAGTGTTTAGTGCAGCCGGGAACCTTGTCAGCGAAAGGCGTAGGAGGTTGCTTCCACAGAATGTGGAGAAGATGATGTTCATCAAAATGAATTATCAGCTCTTCCAGGGAGACCAGCCTCCAGAAGGTACAGAGGGACCTGTGGTGGTGGATTCAAGTGGGGACGAGTTAATACTTTGTGAGGATGAGGATGTACACACTGAAGAGGGTGAGGAATCGGTGGATGAGGAGGATGAGGATGACATCTTGCCTCCATAGAGCCAGTTTGTGCAGGGACACATTAATTGCCAGCTTGTTTTGTGGGGGCCCAAACGAACCAATCATTTCAGCCACAGTTGTGTGGCAGACCCTGGCGCTGAAATGATTGGTTTGTTAAAGTGTGCATGTCCTGTTTATACAACATAAGGGTGGGTGGGAGGGCCCAAGGACAATTCCATCTTGCACCTCTTTTTTTTCTTTGCATTATGTACAGTTTGGGGCCTAGTTTTTCAAACTGCCATCCTGTCTGCCACTGCAGTTTCACGCCTAGATGGGTCAAGTGTTTGTGCCGCCCACTCGTGTCGCTTAGCATAGTCATCCAGCTACCTCGGTGCAACGTTTTGGACATAAAAACACTATTGTGAGGTGTGAGGTGTTCAGAATAGACTGGAAATGAGTGGAAATTAAGGTTATTGAGGTTAATAATAGCATAGGAGCAGAAAAACCTACAAATTCTGTGATTTTAGCTGTTTTTATGCTTTTTTAAAAAAAAATACAGATCCAAAACACAAAACCCAGAACCCAAAACACGGAAGGGTGGTTTTGGCAAAACCAATCCAGATCCAAAACACGAAGAAAGATCCAGATCCAAAACCAAAACACAAAACACGAAAAGTGGCCGGTGCACACCCCTAATATAGAGTCCATATTCCGGTGACTATTGTATAATACAGAGTACATATTCTGGTGACTGTAGTATAATATAGAGTACATATTCTGGTGACTATTGTATAATACAGAGTACATAAACTGGTCACTATTGTATAATATAGAGTACATATTCTGGTAAATGTAGTATAATATAGAGCACAAATTCTGGTGACTATTGTATAATACAGAGTACATATTCTGGTGACTATTGTATAATAAAGAGTACATATTCTGGTAACTGTAGTATAATATAGAGTACATATTCTGGTGACTAGTATAACATAGAGTACATATTGTGGTGACTGTAGTATAAAATAAAGTACATATTCTGGTGACTATTGTATAATATAGAGTACATATTCAGGTAAATGTAGTATAATATAGAGCACATATTCTGGTGACTGTAGTATAAAATAGAGTACATATTCTGGTGACTGTAGTATAATATAGAGTACATATTCTGGTGACTATTGTATAATACAGAGTACATATACTGGTGACTATTGTACAATATAGAGTACATATTCTGGTGACTATTGTATAATACAGAGTACATATTCTAGTAACTGTAGTATAATATAGAGTACATTTTCTGGTGACTGTAGTATAATATAGAGTCCATATTCCGTTGACTATTGTATAATACAGAGTACATATTCTGGTGACTGTAGTATAATATAGAGTACATATTCTGGTGACTATTGTATATTACAGAGTACATAAACTGGTCACTATTGTATAATATAGAGTACATATTCTGGTAAATGTAGTATAATATAGAGTACATATTCTGGTGACTGTAGTATTATATAGAGTACATATTCTGGTGACTATTGTATAATACAGAGTACATATACTGGTGACTATTGTATAACATAGAGTACATATTCTGGTGACTATTGTATAATACAGAGTACATATACTGGTGACTATTGTATAATATAGAGTACATATTCTGGTGACTGTAGTCTAATATAGAGTACATATTCTGGTGACTATTGTATAATACAGAGTACATATTCTGGTGACTATTGTATAATAAAGAGTACATATTCTGGTAACTGTAGTATAATATAGAGTACATATTCTGGTGACTAGTATAACATAGAGTACATATTCTGGTGACTATTGTATAATACAGAGTACATATACTGGTGACTATTGTATAATATAGAGTACATATTCTGGTGACTATTGTATAATACAGAGTACATATACTGGTGACTATTGTATAATATAGAGTACATATTCTGGTGACTGTAGTCTAATATAGAGTACAAATTCTGGTGACTATTGTATAATACAGAGTACATATTCTGGTGACTATTGTATAATAAAGAGTACATATTCTGGTAACTGTAGTATAATATAGAGTACATATTCTGGTGACTAGTATAACATAGAGTACATATTGTGGTGACTGTAGTATAAAATAAAGTACATATTCTGGTGACTATTGTATAATATAGAGTACATATTCAGGTAAATGTAGTATAATATAGAGCACATATTCTGGTGACTGTAGTATAAAATAGAGTACTTTTTCTGGTGACTGTAGTATAATATAGAGTACATATTCTGGTGACTATTGTATAATACAGAGTACATATACTGGTGACTATTGTACAATATAGAGTACATATTCTGGTGACTATTGTATAATACAGAGTACATATACTGGTGACTATTGTATAATATAGAGTACATATTCTGGTAACTGTAGTATAATATAGAGTACATATTCTGGTGACTGTAGTATAAAATAGAGTACATATTCTGGTGACTATTGTATAATATGGAGTACATATTCTGGTGACTATTGTATAATACAGAGTACATATTCTGGTGACTATTGTATAATATAGAGTAGAGATGAGCGGTTCGGATTCTGTGGAATCCGAACCGCTCCGAACATTGGGGATCCGAGTCCACCCGAACCCTGTTCGGGTGTTCACCGCCTGACTCGGATCCCCGTTCGGGGCCGATCGGCGGCCGCCTGATGTCGGATTCTCACTAGAGAATCCGACATCAGGTCTCCTCGCGTGTAGGGCAGAGCGCAGTGATAGCGCTCTGCCCTACACAGACACAGACACACAGCCGCCAGCGGCAGCTGTGTGTTTGTTACAGCAGCCAATGAGAGTCACACAGACTCTCATTGGCTGCTGCACGGAGGGAGCCGGCTGGAGCTCACACATGAGCTCCGTCTTCCGGCTCCCTCCTCAGCGTGTGACAGAGCGGACGGCGCGGGAGCGGGGATACAGGTAAGTTTTATTTTTTTTATTTTTTTACTTGTCAAAGGTCCGGGGGCGCTACTGGGGGGGGGGTCTGCACTACTGGGGGGGTCTGCTACTGGGGGGGGGCTATACTACTGGGGGGGCCATACTACAGAGGGGCCTGCTACTGGGGGGGCTATACTACTGGGGGGGGGGTCTGCACTACTGGGGGGGGGCTGCTACTGGGGGAGGCAATACTACTGGGGGGGCCATACTACAGAGGGGCCTGCTACTGGGGGGGGCTATACTACTGGGGGGGGTCTGCTACTGGGGGGGCCATACTACTGGGGGGGATCTGCACTATTGGGGGGCCATACTACAGAGGGGCCTGCTACTGGGGGGGGGCTATACTACTGGGGGGGTCTGCACTACTGGGGGGGTCTGCTACTGGGCAGGGCTATACTACTGGGGGGCCATACTACAGAGGGGCCTGCTACTGGGGGGGGCTATACTACTGGGGGGGGTCTGCTACTGGGGGGGCCATACTGCTGAGGGGCCTGCTACTGGGGGGGCCATACTACTGGGGGGGCCTACTACAGGGGGTGCCATACTACAGGGGGGGGGCATACTACAGTGGGGGCTACTACTGGAGCAGCCTACTACTGGGGGGGCCTGCTACTGGGGCAGCCTACTACTGGGGGAGCCATACTACTGGGGGGGCATACTACTGGGTGGCATGCTAATAGGGGGCATACTACTGGGGGGGCCTGCTAATGGGGGACATACTACTGGGGGGGCCTGCTAATGGGGGGCATACTACTGGGGAGCATTCAACTGGGGGCACTGCATAGTGGACCGTACTACTAAGGGGACTGCATAGGGGGCACCACTGCTTGGGGACATTGTGTAAGGGACACCGCTACTGTGGGCATTGTGTAAAAGTGTCACTACTGTGGGCATTGTGTAAAAGGGGCACTACTGTGTGTCGTAACATAAATAAGAGACACTACTTTATGGTGTAATGTGAATCAGGCCCTATGTGCGGTGTAATGCTAATAAGATTGTGCACTGTGACTCCTAGGGCCGTAGCCCACTTTGTAAACAAGTACTGTGACTCTGTTGGCCGTTCCCCACTGGGTGGGTGCACTACTTTTCATTTCTGCCACTGCTGTGTGGCAATGTGTCATAGATGTGCTTTATACTGTGGTGTCTGTGTCGTTGTGCCGCTGCTTTGTCGCTTAGTAACCAGTCAGCTCACTGCAACCTTTGGCCAATATTGTTGAAAACAATATTATAAGCTGTGATATGGTCTAAATTGACTGGAAATTAATGTTATTGAGGTTAATAATACTCTAGGAAGAAAAAAAAGACCAATTTATGTGATTTTAGCTTTTTTTGTCAATTTTTGTAAAAAAATCCAAATCCAAATCCAAATCCAAATCCAGGGCCAGTCACCGCAGTTTGGCAAATCCAAATCCAAATCCAAAGCCGGACGACGAATTAGAACCAAATCCAAATCCGGCAAAAATGGTCCGGCGCACATCCCTAATATA
The DNA here is from genome assembly GCA_031769625.1 of Taudactylus pleione. Taxonomy (NCBI): domain Eukaryota; kingdom Metazoa; phylum Chordata; class Amphibia; order Anura; family Myobatrachidae; genus Taudactylus; species Taudactylus pleione. The sequence continues at coordinate 2,735,395 of JAUIMM010000314.1, read as the reverse complement.
GAGTACATATTCTGGTGACTATTGTATAATACAGAGTACATATTCTAGTAACTGTAGTATAATATAGAGTACATTTTCTGGTGACTGTAGTATAATATAGAGTCCATATTCCGTTGACTATTGTATAATACAGAGTACATATTCTGGTGACTGTAGTATAATATAGAGTACATATTCTAGTGACTATTGTATATTACAGAGTACATAAACTGGTCACTATTGTATAATATAGAGTACATATTCTGGTAAATGTAGTATAATATAGAGCACATATTCTGGTGACTGTAGTATAAAATAGAGTACATATTCTGGTGACTGTAGTATAATATAGAGTACATATTCTGGTAACTGTAGTATAATATAGAGTACATATTCTGGTGACTAGTATAACATAGAGTACATATTGTGGTGACTGTAGTATAAAATAAAGTACATATTCTGGTGACTAATGTATAATATAGAGTACATATCTGGTGACTGTTGTATAATACAGAGTACATATTCTGGTGACTATTGTATAATATAGACTGCATATTCTGGTGACTATTGTATAATATAGATTACATATTCTGGTGACTGTAGTATTATATAGAGTACATATTCTGGTGATTATTGTATAATATAGAGTACATATTCTGGTGACTGTAGTATAATATAGAGTACATATTCTGGTTGTAGTATAATATAGAGTACATATTCTGGTGACTATTGTATAATATAGAGTACATATTCTGGTTACTATTGTATAATATAGAGTACATATTCTGGTGACTGTAGTATAATATAGAGTACATATTCTTGTTGTAGTATAATATAGAGTACATATTCTGGTGACTATTGTATAATACAGAGTACATATTCTGGTGACTATTGTATAACATACAGTACATATTCTGGTGACTGTAGTATAATATAGAGTACATATTCTGGTGACTATTGTATAATACAGAGTCCATATTCTGGTGACTATTGTATAATGCAGAGTACATATTCTGGTGACTGTTGTATAATACAGAGTCCATATTCTGGTGACTATTGTATAATACAGAGTACATATACTGGTGACTATTGTATAATATAGAGTACATATTCTGGTGACTATTGTATAATATAGAGTACATATTCTGGTGACTGTAGTATAATATATAGTACATATTCTGGTTGTAGTATAATATAGAGTACATATTCTGGTGACTATTGTATAATATACAGTACATATTCTGGTGAATATTGTATAATATAGAGTACATATTCTGGTGACTGTAGTATAATATAGAGTACATATTCTGGTTACTATTGTATAATGTAGAGTACATATTCTGGTGACTGTAGTATAATATAGAGTACATATTCTTGTTGTAGTATAATATAGAGTACATATTCTGGTGACTATTGTATAATACAGAGTACATATTCTGGTGACTATTGTATAACATACAGTACATATTCTGGTGACTGTAGTATAATATAGAGTCCATATTCCGGTGACTATTGTATAATATAGAGTACATATTCTGGTGACTGTAGTATAATATAGAGTACATATTCTTGTTGTAGTATAATATAGAGTACATATTCTGGTGACTATTGTATAATACAGAGTACATATTCTGGTGACTATTGTATAACATACAGTACATATTCTGGTGACTGTAGTATAATATAGAGTACATATTCTGGTGACTACTGAGTACATATTCTGGTGACTATTGTATAATATAGAGTACATATTCTGGTGACTATTGTATAATACAGAGTACATATACTGGTGACTATTGTATAATATAGAGTACATATCTGGTGACTGTTGTATAATACAGAGTACATATTCTGGTTTCTATTGTATAATATAGACTGCATATTCTGGTGACTATTGTATAATATAGAGTACATATTCTGGTGACTGTAGTATTATATTGAGTATATATTCTGGTGACTATTGTATAATATAGAGTACATATTCTGGTGACTGTAGTATAATATAGAGTACATATTCTTGTTGTAGTATAATATAGAGTACATATTCTGGTGACTATTGTATAATACAGAGTACATATTCTGGTGACTATTGTATAACATACAGTACATATTCTGGTGACTGTAGTATAATATAGAGTACATATTCTGGTGACTATTGTATAATACAGAGTCCATATTCTGGTGACTATTGTATAATGCAGAGTACATATTCTGGTGACTGTAGTATAATATAGAGTACATATTCTGGTGACTATTGTATAATACAGAGTACATATACTGGTGACTATTGTATAATATAGAGAACATATTCTGGTAACTGTGGTATAATATAGAGTACATATTCTGGTGACTGTAGTATAAAATAGAGTACATATTCTGGTGACTATTGTATAATATGGAGTACATATTCTGGTGACTATTGTATAATGCAGAGTACATATTCTGGTGACTATTGTATAATATAGAGTACATATTCTGGTGACTATTGTATAATACAGAATACATATTCTAGTAACTGTAGTATAATATAGAGTACATATTCTGGTGACTGTAGTATAGAATAGAGTACATATTCTGGTGACTAATGTATAATATAGAGTACATTTTCTGGTGACTATTGTATAATACAGAGTACATATTCTGGTGACTATTGTATAATATAGAGTACATATTCTGGTGACTATTGTATAATACAGAGTACATATTCTAGTAACTGTAGTATAATATAGAGTACATATTCTGGTGACTGTAGTATAAAATAGAGTACATATTCTGGTGACTAATGTATAATATAGAGTACATATTCTGGTGACTATTGTATAATACAGAGTACATATTCTGGTGACTATTGTATAACATACAGTACATATTCTGGTGACTGTAGTATAATATAGAGTCCATATTCCGGTGACTATTGTATAATACAGAGTACATATTCTGGTGACTGTAGTATAATATAGAGTACATATTCTGGTGACTATTGTATAATACAGAGTACATATACTGGTGACTATTGTATAATATAGAGTACATATTCTGGTAAATGTAGTATAATATAGAGTACATATTCTGGTGACAGTAGTATAAAATAGAGTACATATTCTGGTGACTGTAGTATAATATAGAGTACATATTCTGGTGACTATTGTATAATACAGAGTACATATACTGGTGACTATTGTATAATATAGAGTACATATTCTGGTGACTGTAGTATAATATAGAGTACATATTCTGGTTGTAGTATAATATAGAGTACATATTCTGGTGACTATTGTATAATATAGAGTACATATTCTGGTTACTATTGTATAATATAGAGTACATATTCTGGTGACTGTAGTATAATATAGAGTACATATTCTTTATTGTAGTATAATATAGAGTACATATTCTGGTGACTATTGTATAATACAGAGTACATATTCTGGTGACTATTGTATAACATACAGTACATATTCTGGTGACTGTAGTATAATATAGAGTACATATTCTGGTGACTATTGTATAATACAGAGTCCATATTCTGGTGACTATTGTATAATGCAGAGTACATATTCTGGTGACTGTTGTATAATACAGAGTCCATATTCTGGTGACTATTGTATAATACAGAGTACATATACTGGTGACTATTGTATAATGTAGAGTACATATTCTGGTGACTGTAGTATAATATAGAGTACATATTCTTGTTGTAGTATAATATAGAGTACATATTCTGGTGACTATTGTATAATACAGAGTACATATTCTGGTGACTATTGTATAACATACAGTACATATTCTGGTGACTGTAGTATAATATAGAGTCCATATTCCGGTGACTATTGTATAATGCAGAGTACATATTCTGGTGACTGTAGTATAATATAGAGTACATATTCTGGTGACTATTGTATAATGCAGATTACATATACTGGTGACTATTGTATAATATAGAGTACATATTCTGGTAACTGTAGTATAATATAGAGTACATATTCTGGTGACTGTAGTATAATATGGAGTACATATTCTGGTGACTATTATATAATGCAGAGTACATATTCTGGTGACTATTGTATAATATAGAGTACATATTCTGGTGACTATTGTATAATACAGAGTACATATTCTAGTAACTGTAGTATAATATAGAGTACATATTCTGGTGACTGTAGTATAATATAGAGTCCATATTCTGGTGACTATTGTATAATACAGAGTACATATTCTGGTGACTATTGTATAATATAGAGTACATATTCTGGTGACTATTGTATAATACAGAGTACATATACTGGTGACTATTGTATAATATAGAGTACATATTCTGGTAACTGTAGTATAATATAGAGTACATATTCTGGTGACTGTAGTATAAAATAGAGTACATATTCTGGTGACTATTGTATAATATGGAGTACATATTCTGGTGACTACTGAGTACATATTCTGGTGACTATTGTATAATATAGAGTACATATTCTGGTGACTATTGTATAATACAGAGTACATATTCTAGTAACTGTAGTATAATACAGAGTACATATTCTGGTGACTGTAGTATAATATAGAGTACATATTCTGGTGACTATTGTATAATACAGAGTACATAAACTGGTCACTATTGTATAATATAGAGTACATATTCTGGTAAATGTAGTATAATATAGAGCACATATTCTGGTGACTGTAATATAAAATAGAGTACATATTCTGGTGACTGTAGTATAATGTAGAGTACATATTCTGGTGACTATTGTATAATACGGAGTACATATACTGGTGACTATTGTATAATATAGAGTACAAATTCTGGTGACTATTGTATAATACAGAGTACATATACTGGTGACTATTGTATAATATAGAGTACATATTCTGGTGACTGTAGTCTAATATAGAGTACAAATTCTGGTGACTATTGTATAATACAGAGTACATATACTGGTGACTATTGTATAATATAGAGTACATATCTGGTGACTGTTGTATAATACAGAGTACATATTCTGGTTTCTATTGTATAATATAGACTGCATATTCTGGTGACTATTGTATAATATAGAGTACATATTCTGGTGACTGTAGTATTATATTGAGTATATATTCTGGTGACTATTGTATAATATAGAGTACATATTCTGGTGACTGTAGTATAATATAGAGTACATATTCTTGTTGTAGTATAATATAGAGTACATATTCTGGTGACTATTGTATAATACAGAGTACATATTCTGGTGACTATTGTATAACATACAGTACATATTCTGGTGACTGTAGTATAATATAGAGTACATATTCTGGTGACTATTGTATAATACAGAGTCCATATTCTGGTGACTATTGTATAATGCAGAGTACATATTCTGGTGACTGTAGTATAATATAGAGTACATATTCTGGTGACTATTGTATAATACAGAGTACATATACTGGTGACTATTGTATAATATAGAGAACATATTCTGGTAACTGTGGTATAATATAGAGTACATATTCTGGTGACTGTAGTATAAAATAGAGTACATATTCTGGTGACTATTGTATAATATGGAGTACATATTCTGGTGACTATTGTATAATGCAGAGTACATATTCTGGTGACTATTGTATAATATAGAGTACATATTCTGGTGACTATTGTATAATAAAGAATACATATTCTAGTAACTGTAGTATAATATAGAGTACATATACTGGTGACTGTAGTATAGAATAGAGTACATATTCTGGTGACTAATGTATAATATAGAGTACATTTTCTGGTGACTATTGTATAATACAGAGTACATATTCTGGTGACTATTGTATAATATAGAGTACATATTCTGGTGACTATTGTATAATACAGAGTACATATTCTAGTAACTGTAGTATAATATAGAGTACATATTCTGGTGACTGTAGTATAAAATAGAGTACATATTCTGGTGACTAATGTATAATATAGAGTACATATTCTGGTGACTATTGTATAATACAGAGTACATATTCTGGTGACTATTGTATAACATACAGTACATATTCTGGTGACTGTAGTATAATATAGAGTCCATATTCCGGTGACTATTGTATAATACAGAGTACATATTCTGGTGACTGTAGTATAATATAGAGTACATATTCTGGTGACTATTGTATAATACAGAGTACATATACTGGTGACTATTGTATAATATAGAGTACATATTCTGGTAAATGTAGTATAATATAGAGTACATATTCTGGTGACAGTAGTATAAAATAGAGTACATATTCTGGTGACTGTAGTATAATATAGAGTACATATTCTGGTGACTATTGTATAATACAGAGTACATATACTGGTGACTATTGTATAATATAGAGTACATATTCTGGTGACTGTAGTATAATATAGAGTACATATTCTGGTGACTATTGTATAATACAGAGTACATATTCTGGTGACTATTGTATAATAAAGAGTACATATTCTGGTAACTGTAGTATAATATAGAGTACATATTCTGGTGACTAGTATAACATAGAGTACATATTGTGGTGACTGTAGTATAAAATAAAGTACATATTCTGGTCACTAATGTATAACATAGAGTACATATCTGGTGACTGTTGTATAATACAGAGTACATATTCTGGTGACTATTGTATAATATAGACTGCATATTCTGGTGACTATTGTATAATATAGAGTACATATTCTGGTGACTGTAGTATTATATAGAGTACATTTTCTGGTGACTATTGTATAATATAGAGTTCATATTCTAGTGACTGTAGTATAATATAGAGTACATATTCTGGTTGTAGTATAATATAGAGTACATATTCTGGTGACTATTGTATAATATAGAGTACATATTCTGGTTACTATTGTATAATATAGAGTACATATTCTGGTGACTGTAGTATAATATAGAGTACATATTCTGGTTACTATTGTATAATATAGAGTACATATTCTGGTGACTGTAGTATAATATGAAGTACATATTCTTGTTGTAGTATAATATAGAGTACATATTCTGGTGACTGTAGTGTAATATAGAGTACATATTCTGGTGACTATTGTATAATACAGAGTACATATTCTGGTGACTATTGTATAATATAGAGTACATATTCTGGTGACTGTAGTATAATATAGAGTACATATGCTGTTGACTGTTGTACAATATAGAGTACATATTCTGGTTGTAGTATAATATAGAGTACATATTCTGGTGACTATTGTATAATATAGAGTACATATTCTGGTGACTGTAGTATAATATAGAGTACATATTCTGTTGACTGTTGTACAATATAGAGTACATATTCTGGTTGTAGTATAATATAGAGTACATATTCTGGTGACTATTGTATAATATAGATAGAGTCCATATTCTGGTTGTAGTATAATACAGAGTACATATTCTGGTGACTGTAGTATAATATAGAATACATATTATGGTTGTAGTATAATATAGAGTACATATTCTGGTGACTATTGTATAATATAGAGTACATATTCTGGTTACTATTGTATAATATAGAGTACATATTCTGGTGATTGTAGTATAATATAGAGTACATATTCTGGTGACTGTAGTATAATACAGAGTACATATTCTGGTGACTATTGTATAATATAGAGTACATATTCTGGTGACTGTAGTATAACATAGAGTACATATTCTGTTGACTGTAGTACAATATAGAGTCCATATTCTGGTTGTAGTACAATATAGAGTCCATATTCTGGTTGTAGTATAATACAGAGTACATATTCTGGTGACTGTAGTATAATATAGAATACATATTCTGGCTGTAGTATAATATAGAGTACATATTCTGGTGACTTTTGTATAATATAGAGTACATATTCTGGTTGTAGTATAATACAGAGTCCATATTCCAGTGACTATAGTATATTACAGAGTACTTATTCCGGTGAATAGAGTGCAAACCAATGCCCAATTCTAGTGACTACAGTGAAATGCAGAGCCCATATAGTGTTGATTATATCTATCTATCTATACTATATGTGATTATATCACAGTGCAGACCCATATGTTTGTCACCGTAGTAAAAAAGCAGAATTTATATTGGTGACTAGTAGACAGACACAGATTTTTCGATGACTGTAGCATAATGCACAGTACTTAATCTGGTGACATCAGTACAATGCATAGTTCATATATGCTTCAAACTGTTCACTGATATGGAAGTGTAACACTATATTGAAGTATGAGATATGCTTTCTTGCATAACCAACATAATCAGAGTAAGAAATACCCATACTATATATTACAGCCACAATTATTATCCTGTTGAAATGAGTCTGTTGGAGGGCAAGTAGATGATTGTTTGGATGATTGATGCACGTACAGTATTACTGCTGCCGTCATCTTTATAAGGAATACATGTACTGTACATGGGGCATAGGGCTGCTGCCTTATGTGTGCTACAGTCAGATATGGGACCTGAGTCTAAGTCACACACATTGCCCATGTTTGCAGAGTTTAACTTTTTTGTGCTACTCTGCGTTTGCCAATATCATTCCTCCGTGGCATGTGTACGCACAGAGACGCAGTTGTGATTTAGTTGCGTAGTGTGTGAAATGTATCGGCCGTTCCTGGGCGGCTTCTGGGAGGTGGTTATTCAGATGCAGCAATATCATACTTGCCTAGTCTCCCGGGACTGTCTGGAGCCTCCTGAAAATTGGGTGCCGCTCCCAACAACCCGCAAGACTAGGCAAGTCCCCCGGAATGGCTGCCGGCACCCCGCAAACCCTGCAAAAGTGGGCTTTCCGGGGGTGCGATGACGCAATTCACGCTGAATCGCGTCAATGTAGCCCTGCCCCCTGCCTTATAATGCCAGTAATATTAGCATTATAGAGCAGAGGGCGGGTCCACTATGACGCGATTGCATCGGTACGCCCCCGCACCGTCTACTTGAACTGCCCCCGCAGCTGTGCGCCAGGCGAAGGGCTGATGCTAGAATTAGCATAAAGTCGCAGACGCAACTACGGCAAATGACGCTAAAGCAGCCGCAGCAGCGTGGATTAGCCCTATGATGTTTCTAAATGTCATTATGCATGGACTCAATTACAACTCAGTTGTTGCTAGTGTTATTACGACCGGCCACTTTAGCACAGACAATACACGTGTATAGGTGCCTCCAATTCCTGACAATCTGGCAGACACTTCATGTGCTGTCATTTACCACATTGCATGAAGTGTAATGATTTAGAGTATTGCTGTATATCCGTATACAGTATATATATAAATGATGTCTTTTAATCCCAGAGATTTTTCACACTTTTGGGTCAGATGATCCATTCTTCAGGCAAGGTTTACAAGCGTGAGCTTAAGCCGTTCGTTTATTCAAAAGTGGGGTAAACCGATGAGGGGGACGCTTCAATTACATTATAAAATGACGGACAGAGGGAAAATGGAAAGAATGTATTTCGATATTTTGGCCTAGAGTGTAATATTTAAAATTCATACTGTAATATTTTTCTAATTTTTTTCAGATACTCCCACTGTTAAGATTCTGCCCTCCACCCCAGTACCACAGGAGGGCCAGCAGCTGACATTGACGTGTGAATCCAAAGGAAAACCTCTGTAAGTCCTGTCTGTATACACAGTGCGCTATACCAGGCATAGTGCATCTCTCATATTTCATATCTGCTGTGCATATGCTATATATCATACTTGCCTATGTTTGAATGTATATTTTGCTGTGTACAGTGACATATCCATACTTGTCCGCCTTTTAAAAAAGCAGTTCAGGGGGATTGTGAAAGCAACACCTCTAAGCACAGTGTTAAAATGAACATGTACTATTCGGCCCCAGAGGCGTGTCATAAAGTTGACTTACATCCAATTGTAAACGAGCCCCAAATCAGCAGTTGTTGCTCGGTAAGAACCATGTGTTGGTGAAAACACACTGATACATCATTGTACCTCGTAACCAATGCAGGGAAATGACACTGATGAGTCTGTTTAAAAGTTTTTCCCTTGAAAAAGTGAAGATTTTTTGAAGTGTAATGAACGATTTTTTGAACGATGAACGAATAATGTTCCTTCCATTAATGAAAATCGTCATGTTGGACAGCCTGAACGATACAATGAACGATAACTACAAACGGGAGTGCGCATTTGTGATTATCGTTCATCGGTATAACTCATAAACTGAACGATTTTTGTGAACGATTTAACGATAACGACGTCGTTATTGACAAATCGTTCAAAAAATCGTTACTTGTGTATGCACCTTTATTCCTTTTTTTTCCTAGTATATAACAACTTCCTCATGGGGGTAAGGTGCTATCAGGGAGATTGCTGGACTCTTCAGGGAGTCCGGGAGATTGCTGCTATTTCAGGGAGTCTCCCTGACAATCAGGGAGAGCTGGCAAGTGTGCATATGCCATATATGGGCCTGATTCAGACCCACTCGCGAGCGGCTGTCCGCTCGCAAGTGGGTCGATGTTATGTACTGAGCATGCGCACGACGGAGGGAGCTCCGTCGTGCGCATGCGTCAGACGCGACGAGCGAAGGAAAGTCCTTCGCTCGTTGTGTCCGATCAAAGGGGGCGTGCTGTCAATGTTGATTGACAGCACGCCCCCTTTGGTGGGCGTGCCGGGGGCGTGCCTCCCTGACGGGGGCGTTCCCACGGGAACGCCTCCCGTCAGAAGCCGGCCCACTGACATCACTAGTGATGTCAGTGGGAGTGATTTTGGCTCTGATAGAGCCAAAATCACTCCGGAGCTTGCGGTTGAAAACCTCAACCGCAGGCTCCGGCTCGCAATTTCGATCTCGACCATTGCGGCCATCACAAAGCACGCTCGTATAGCCTGTGGGTGGTGACCCACAGCTATACGAGCGTCCAGGAGGACGCTCCATGAAAATGGAGCCCGGCCCTCATTCAGAGCGTGCGCTCTGCTCAGAGCGTACGGCTCTGAATGAGGGCCTATATTTCTTATTAGAATGCCATTATTCTTTGTAATACGTGACAAGTATTTTATGACAATGAAATTAAACATTTTGCTATTTTAATTATCATATTATTAAATTATGTTTTGGCATACTGTTTGTTTAGTTATGATTTTTTATTTAGAGAAAGGTAAGCTGCATTTTGTGATCAGGGGCATTATGGCAACACTTAGCATTGGGTAGTGAAGTACCCGGCTGTGGTAACTAAGTTGAAAGTTGAGGAATAGAGCAGATACTGTAATTGGCAGTTATTGTTCAATCAAAGCGTAGTATAAGTAAGTGTGAAATATATTGTTAGCTTTGTCACTGACTGGTGGGATGAGGCATGGGCTAAAATGGAAAACACAGTGACCGATACCACTATTTTTGTCACTCTATGATATCTCTTGTCACCAAAGAAAGGGATATTTTTATACAAATAATCATACCATTAAAATATTGTACAGGGTGTTTCACTCGCTATTGGCCCCAAAGTTTTTCTTATAACTTTCAAAGTAATGGACGTAATGTAGTGAAATGTGACAGACATACCTTGGTCTATGAGAAACATGAGGAGGTCACAGCAAGTGTTGAAGGTGTTCGTGCTCCTCCATGGACATCCAATAATGTTCCTGTGGTTTACAGTTTATTCACCAGATACAAATGGTGGTTTCTAACCTCCAAACTGCTCAATAAATTGTCCATGGCATGCCTTTATCCACCAGGTTCATATCGGCAGGTAACACACAGACGCAATGAATGCGGACGTCTCAGTACACAACACCAATGTCAGGTGTAGGAATATCTACTGTCTAGCAGTGGTGGCTCCAGAGATTGGGCTGAAGCGCAGTCTAAAATTCAAATAGGGGAACCGCACCAACTGCCATCCTCACTGGTTATATCCTCAGTGGTATCATCACTGGCAGTTGGTGTGGCTCCCCTATATGAATATTGGACTGCGCTGCTGACTAGGGTGGGAACAGCTGGCCGTCACTTCGAGCATGCATGTACAGCTGGCCTGGATGCTAATGGCAAACACTTTCAACACTTCCTATGACCTACTCATGTTTCTCATAGACCAAAGTATGTCTGTGTCACATTTCACTAAATTACCATTACTTTAAAAGTTATAAGAAAATCTTTGGGGCCAATAGCGAGTGAAACACCCTGTATATTGGATAGTATACCATCTACTGTAAATTATAAGGACATTAGAAGTCCCTGAGGAGTTCTGCTACTGTATAAAGGAACAACGGTTTTAATACAGATTTCGGATATCCAAGGTTACTTCTGTTATGCTGGCTGGGTACACACTGGCAGATATATTGGGCGATCAATCGATTGGCCAATATATCGTATGCCGTCGGCCAGTGTGTACCAGTGATATGTCTGTGAATGACGTTGTTCACAGACATATCGCATCGGCTGTGCTGCACAGCCAATGGCAGATATATCTGTCCATCGTGCTGTGTGTACAGGCGATCAGCCGATCACCTGTACACTTGCAGTGGCAGCGGCGGCGAGGGGGTCGCGGCGCGTCCCCAGGCCAGTGGGACCCACGGACAGAAGTAAGATGATGGTTGTTCAGTGTGTATGAACAACCATCATCTGCAGATATATCTGCTAGGTGTGTAACCAGCCGTAAGAGAAGCACCTTACTATATAATTCACACATTTTTCTAACAATCCCTGATGTTAAAACATTAGAATTCACTGATTATGCAATAATAGCAGAACTCAGTGATTATACAGATATTATTCACAGGCTTTTATATATTAGCAACAATTAGGTACAATATATTCATTATGCACAGTATTTTTTTTAGAAGTTGCACACAGGAGGTACTTGCATCATCTGAATTGCTTAATAGTTCCCATAATCAGGGGCGTTTTAAGAGAGGAGGGGGCCCGTGTGCAGCCTCCGTTTGGGTCCCCTCCTCTCTGACGGCGGCTTAGCGGCACTGAGCGATGTAGATTCTGGCTTCATGCCAGGATCTACAGCGCATGCGCGGGTCTCCAGGAAAATGGCACCCACTCCTACTTTCCCGGGGTCATCTTTTCTGCGCATTGGCGCAGATCACTGGGAAAATGTCCACCACCATTTTCCTAGTGAGTGTTTGCTGCTCTACAGCGCCGGTCCGGCGCTGCGGAGCAGCACTTCGGGAATTGGCAGAGAGGTAAGTATAATTACCTATGGGTGCAGGGTGTGCAGAGTGCCCCGCACACCCTGCACCCATTTTAGATATGCCCCTGCCCATAATCCAGGATAGACATCACCAACGATGTTCAGCAACCATCAATGATTTGCCTCCGATGGCTGATGTTTTGCCATAGATAACTGACTTCTGATGGTGATGCGGCAACAGTTGTTTTCCCTATTGCACATTACTTGGCCTTGCCCCCATCGGGTGTCCCTTAACTTCATCTGCCTTCTCTGATTGGCCTGCTGTGGTGAGGCTCTAGATATGTATCAGAAAGAATGTGTCTATATTAGGGGTGTGCACCGGCCACTTTTCGTGTTTTGTGTTTTGGTTTTGGATCTGGATCTTTCTTCGTGTTTTGGATCTGGATTGGTTTTGCCAAAACCACCCTTCCGTGTTTTGGGTTCTGGGTTTTGTGTTTTGGATCTGTATTTTTTTGAAAAAAAGCATAAAAACAGCTAAAATCACAGAATTTGTAGGTTTTTCTGCTCCTATGCTATTATTAACCTCAATAACCTTAATTTCCACTCATTTCCAGTCTATTCTGAATACCTCACACCTCACAATAGTGTTTTTATGTCCAAAAGGTTGCACCGAGGTAGCTGGATGACTATGCTAAGCGACACAAGTGGGCGGCACAAACACGTGACCCATCTAGGCGTGAAACTGCAGTGGCAGACAGGATGGCATTGAAAAACTAGGCCCCAAACTGTACATAATGCAAAGAAAAAAAAGAGGTGCAAGATGGAATTGTCCTTGGGCCCTCCCACCCACCCTTATGTTGTATAAACAGGACATGCACACTTTAACAAACCAATCATTTCAGCGCCAGGGTCTGCCACACAACTGTGGCTGAAATGATTGGTTCGTTTGGGCCCCCACAAAACAAGCTGGCAATTTATCTGTCCCTGCACAAACTGGCTCTACGGAGGCAAGATGTCATCCTCATCCTCCTCATCCACCGATTCCTCACCCTCTTCAGTGTGTACATCCTCATCCTCACAGAGTATTAATTCGTCCCTGCTGGAACCACAGGTCCCTCTGTACGTTCTGGAGGCTGGTCTCCCTGGAAGAGTTGATAATTCATTTTATGAACATCATCTTCTCCACATTTTGTGGAAGCAACCTCCTACGCCTTTCGCTGACAAGGTTCCCGGCTGCACTAAACACTCTTTCGGAGTACACACTGGAGGGGGGGCAACTCAGGTAAAATAGAGCCAGTTTGTACAGGGACCTCCAAATTGCTTCTTTTTCCTGCCAGTACAGGTACGGACTGTCTGACATGCCTACTTGGATGCTGTCACCGATGTAATCCTTTAACAGACAGACGCACGCTTGTCGCTGCTGCTTTGAGGATTCAAGTGCGGCTACAGCCCACACAATTCACAAAGACAGAAAAAAAAAAGAATATTTTTATTGTTTGTGGAGCACACTTTGAGGGTTACACCACCCTTTAACAGACAGACGCACGCTTGTCGCTGCTGCTTTGAGGATGCAAGTGCGGCTACAGCCCACACAATTCACAAAGACAGAAAAAAGAAGAAGAATATTTTAATTGTTTGTGTAGAACACTTTGAGGTGTCACCACCCTTTAACAGACAGACGCACGCTTGTCGCTGCTGCTTTAAGGATGCAGGTGCGGCTACAGCCCACACATTTCACAAAGACCAAAAAAAAAAGAACAATATTTTAATTGTTTGTGTAGAACACTTTGAGGTGTCACCACCCTTTAACAGACAGACGCACGCTTGTCGCTGCTGCTTTAAGGATGCAGGTGCGGCTACAGCCCACACAATTCACATAGACAGAAAAAAAAGAACAATATTTTAATTGTTTGTGTAGCACACTTTGAGGGTGTCACCACCCTTTAACAGACAGACGCACGCTTGTCGCTGCTGCTTTGAGGATGCAAGTGTGGCTACATCGCACACAAGTCACAAACACATTAAAAAATAGTTTTTTATTTTTTGGAACATTTTGAGAGTTACACCACCCTTTAACAGACAGACGCACGCTTGTCGCTGCTGCTTTAAGGATGCAGGTGCGGCTACAGCCCACACAATTCACATAGACAGAAAAAAGAAGAATATTTTTATTGTTTGTGTAGCACACTTTGAGGGTGTCACCACCCTTTAACAGACAGACACACGCTTGTCGCTGCTGCTTTAAGGATGCAGGTGCGGCTACAGCCCACACATTTCACAAAGACCAAAAAAAAAAGAACAATATTTTAATTGTTTGTGTAGCACACTTTGAGGGTGTCACCACCCTTTAACAGACAGACGCACGCTTGTCGCTGCTGCTTTAAGGATGCAGGTGCGGCTACAGCCCACACATTTCACAAAGACCGAAAAAAAAAGAACAATATTTTAATTGTTTGTGTAGAACACTTTGAGGGTGTCACCACCCTTTAACAGACAGACGCACGCTTGTCGCTGCTGCTTTAAGGATGCAGGTGCGGCTACAGCCCACACAATTCACATAGACAGAAAAAAGAAGAATATTTTTATTGTTTGTGTAGCACACTTTGAGGGTGTCACCACCCTTTAACAGACAGACGCACGCTTGTCGCTGCTGCTTTAAGGATGCAGGTGCGGCTACATCGCACACAAGTCACAAACACATTAAAAAAATAGTTTTTTATTTTTTGGAGCACTTTGAGAGTTACACCACCCTTTAACAGACAGACACACGCTTGTCGCTGCTGCTTTAAGGATGCAGGTGCGGCTACAGCCCACACATTTCACAAAGACCAAAAAAAAAAGAACAATATTTTAATTGTTTGTGTAGCACACTTTGAGGGTGTCACCACCCTTTAACAGACAGACGCACGCTTGTCGCTGCTGCTTTAAGGATGCAGGTGCGGCTACAGCCCACACAATTCACAAAGACAGAAAAAAAAAGAACAATATTTTAATTGTTTGTGTAGCACACTTTGAGGGTGTCACCACCCTTTAACAGACAGACGCACGCTTGTCGCTGCTGCTTTAAGGATGCAGGTGCGGCTACAGCCCACACAATTCACAAAGACAGAAAAAAAAGAACAATATTTTAATTGTTTGTGTAGCACACTTTGAGGGTGTCACCACCCTTTAACAGACAGACGCACGCTTGTCGCTGCTGCTTTGAGGATGCAAGTGTGGCTACATCGCACACAAGTCACAAACACATTAAAAAATAGTTTTTTATTTTTTGGAACATTTTGAGAGTTACACCACCCTTTAACAGACAGACGCACGCTTGTCGCTGCTGCTTTAAGGATGCAGGTGCGGCTACAGCCCACACATTTCACAAAGACCGAAAAAAAAAGAACAATATTTTAATTGTTTGTGTAGAACACTTTGAGGGTGTCACCACCCTTTAACAGACAGACGCACGCTTGTCGCTGCTGCTTTAAGGATGCAGGTGCGGCTACAGCCCACACAATTCACATAGACAGAAAAAAGAAGAATATTTTTATTGTTTGTGTAGCACACTTTGAGGGTGTCACCACCCTTTAACAGACAGACGCACGCTTGTCGCTGCTGCTTTAAGGATGCAGGTGCGGCTACATCGCACACAAGTCACAAACACATTAAAAAAATAGTTTTTTATTTTTTGGAGCACTTTGAGAGTTACACCACCCTTTAACAGACAGACGCACGCTTGTCGCTGCTGCTTTAAGGATGCAGGTGCGGCTACAGCCCACACATTTCACAAAGACCAAAAAAAAAAGAACAATATTTTAATTGTTTGTGTAGCACACTTTGAGGGTGTCACCACCCTTTAACAGACAGACGCACGCTTGTCGCTGCTGCTTTAAGGATGCAGGTGCGGCTACAGCCCACACAATTCACAAAGACAGAAAAAAAAAGAACAATATTTTAATTGTTTGTGTAGCACACTTTGAGGGTGTCACCACCCTTTAACAGACAGACGCACGCTTGTCGCTGCTGCTTTAAGGATGCAGGTGCGGCTACAGCCCACACAATTCACAAAGACAGAAAAAAAAAGAACAATATTTTAATTGTTTGTGTAGCACACTTTGAGGGTGTCACCACCCTTTAACAGACAGACGCACGCTTGTCGCTGCTGCTTTGAGGATGCAGGTGGAATCTAGACGGGATTTGGAACCGAGGACACACTACCTCCATCAATTGTCTAAATCCCACTGCACTAATGTCGGATACCGGACGCACGTCTAACACCAACATAGCAGTCAAGGCCTCAGTTATACGTTTTGCTTCAGGATGACTGCTGTCGTACTTCATCCTCATCGCTAGGGACTGTTGGAGGGTCAATTGTTTAGTAAAAGTAGTGATGTTCCTACTTCCTCTCTGGGATGATGAACAACTCCCAGCAGCAGCAACAGCACTAGGAGGAAGTGGTTCTTGATCTTTCCCTATTTTATTTTTATCGGAGAAAGTTTGGTCCTCCATTTATGTTATATTGATATATACGTGCGGCTAAAGCGCACACAAACACAGAAAATATTTTTTTATTTTTGCTGGAGAGTAGTGCACTTTGTGGGTTACACCACCCTTTAAGAAATGAGCCAGCCGGCTCTTTACTTATGGGACACAGGCGCACGCTTGGCGCTGCTCCTTTGTTGATGCACGTGCAGCCACAGTGCACACAATTCACAAACACAGAAAATAATTTTTTTTTTGGTTTGGACTGGAGTGTACTTTCGGGGGTTACAGCACCCTTAACGGTCAAGCCAGCCGGCCCTTTACTTATGACACAGGCGCACGCTTGGCACTACTTTGTTGATGCACGTGCGGCTACTGCGCACACAATTCACAAACACAGAAAATAATTTTTTTTTTGGTTTGGACTGGAGTGTACTTTCGGGGGTTACAGCACCCTTAACGGTCAAGCCAGCCGGCCCTTTACTTATGACACAGGCGCACGCTTGGCACTACTTTGTTGATGCACGTGCGGCTACTGCGCACACAATTCACAAACACAGAAAATAAATTTTTTTTTGGTTTGGACTGGAGTGTACTTTCGGGGGTTACAGCACCCTTAACGGTCAAGCCAGCCGGCCCTTTACTTATGACACAGGCGCACGCTTGGCACTACTTTGTTGATGCACGTGCGGCTACTGCGCACACAATTCACAAACACAGAAAATAATTTTTTTTTTGGTTTGGACTGGAGTGTACTTTCGGGGGTTACAGCACCCTTAACGGTCAAGCCAGCCGGCCCTTTACTTATGACACAGGCGCACGCTTGGCACTACTTTGTTGATGCACGTGCGGCTACTGCGCACACAATTCACAAACACAGAAAATAATTTTTTTTTTGGTTTGGACTGGAGTGTACTTTCGGGGGTTACAGCACCCTTAACGGTCAAGCCAGCCGGCCCTTTACTTATGACACAGGCGCACGCTTGGCACTACTTTGTTGATGCACGTGCGGCTACTGCGCACACAATTCACAAACACAGAAAATAATTTTTTTTTTGGTTTGGACTGGAGTGTACTTTCGGGGGTTACAGCACCCTTAACGGTCAAGCCAGCCGGCCCTTTACTTATGACACAGGCGCACGCTTGGCACTACTTTGTTGATGCACGTGCGGCTACTGCGCACACAATTCACAAACACAGAAAATAATTTTTTTTTTGGTTTGGACTGGAGTGTACTTTCGGGGGTTACAGCACCCTTAACGGTCAAGCCAGCCGGCCCTTTACTTATGACACAGGCGCACGCTTGGCACTACTTTGTTGATGCACGTGCGGCTACTGCGCACACAATTCACAAACACAGAAAATATATTATTTTTTTAGCACTTGGGGGGAGCACCCCTGATGGACAGAGCACCCCCTGGACAACACTACAGCACCTCTTTAGGACTGGGACACTGCACAGGACTTTGGAGTGGACACAGCCCCTATGGAGAACTGACTGCACAACACAGTCCAGCCAGCCCCTATGGACTTTGAAGTAGTGGACACAGCCCCTATTAACAACAGCAGCACAGCACAACACAGCCAGCCCCTATGGACTTTGAAGTAGTGGACAACAGCAGCACTACACTACACTACACTACACAGCCCTAACTCCCACCCTCCCTCTTCACTGTCCACAGCCGAGTGAGAAAATGGCGCCGACGTGGGTACCTTATATAGGATCCAAAACCCGCGAGACTCGGAAGGCGGGATGATGACGTTTTGCCTCGATTTCAGATCCGAGTCAGGCGGGAAAAGTCGAGCCTGATTCGGATCGGACTCGGATCGGGGGGGCTCGGGGGGGTTCGGATTTCAGAAATCCGAACCTGCTCACCCCTAGTCTATATACAGTATATATAGACATGATATAAATATTTTTATGATAGGCTCCTTGTCCAATATTTAATTTTCACCTAACACATATGACAAAATGATATAACTTTCATTTATTTTTAATTGGACTTTTTTTTTTTTTTGTCCGATGTGATGAAAAAATCTTCAGGGGCTGGAAACTCTTGAAGCATACTTTAAGTGGCTATGTACAGTAGATCAGCCCTTCACGGTCACATCAGCGATCTATGTATTTATTTATTTTTTTAAATTGTACAGAGTTTCTGAGATCACCTCAACTGTAAAGTTTCCTACAACATTAGGATATCAGCAGAACGCAGCACCAACGGTTTCATGTTTCGGTTACAATCCTGCTCCAGGGTACAGTCACGCTACTTCCCAGTTAATATCACAATTTTCAAATGAAAAAAAAAAAAGTTAAAAAACAGAAAAAAAAAAAAAAGTTCCCAGCTTCATCCTTTTTCGATTTCAAATGTAGAACTTTGCTAATGTTTCATAATTATTCGGACATTTTTACCAGAATTCTGTGCAACATCTGGGAAATTAAGCTCTGGCTGTCATGTTCCTACTCTGCTCTGCAAACTGTGTGTAATTGCCCTTCCTCTAGGATGTTTTTTAAAGGCATTTCAGAAAATGTTGACATTTCACTTATTTTGAAATATTAATGCAACTTTTTCATAATTATGCTCAGCCTCCAAGGCTTAACTTCTGATTAAGAGAAAATGTAAAAGGTTGGTCCCAATTGATATATGTTTTAATGCAGATTTACAATAATTAAATTTTTACTGAGCATGCTGAATACAAATCAGCCACAGAATAGACCACAGCTTGAAGTTTGAAGAGGCAGAAGAACGCGTGAGGCTTCCTGTACACTCGGCACACTACCTGTATAATATAAATTTATTCTGACAGTTAAAAAAAAAATAATAACTGTCTATGTTCTGCCATCACTTCGAGTCTTGCTTCTGCCGTGAAATTGTTATTTTTCTTCTGTGACAAACTTGTGGTTAAGCATCTGCATTGTCATGTTATAATTATCATTGCTCTAACATCTGTTTATAAGCCAAATAAGTGTAACTCTTTACTACATTCCAAAATTCAAACAGATTGGAGGCAAAAGCAGTAAACACGAAAAAGAATGAAATGTACCATACTGTATATGGGCCAATAGTAATGTACTTTGGGTTAGACAGTATAGGGAAAATGTCCATTGCCAAGCTGAGAGTTATTATAGTGTCTTGTATTGTAATCGAGAGACAATCTGCCTGGTACAGTAGATGTACTGTAGCAATGTCAGGACTATAAATAATGAGCGTTCCAGCAGATCCAGGTAGGATAAGGCTGTGTGCATATGGGTGTTAATAATAGCCGTCTTTCCTCCCATCCATTTTTGACACCTGAATAGAGGAGAGGCTGAGACTCACATAGAGAACGTCGCTCTCTACGGAGGGAAACTGGTGCAGAGCACATGACCATCTCTCCGTCATTCAGATGAAAGGAAGGCATGCTCTGCTTTCTGTCATCCCTGCTCTGTCATGCTCCCTGGTCAGATGTCTGTGTGCACTGTGCCACCATCTCTCCGTAGGGACTTTTCAGGTGTTAGGAATGGAACAGAGGAATCAGTCAATTAATTGATGCCTGTGTGAACAGGTTCTTAGTGCCAATGTGTAGAGATGCTGTTTAGCATTTTGGATATTATCTATACAATACATATTGTAGATTCCCTGGAATGCTTTCAGCGGGACAGTTTCGCTTTTGGGGACTATGTCTAAGTCCCACCTGTGGGCTGCAGTGTTCCACGTCGGGGTACAGCATGAATGGATGGTATCTATTCACAGTGTAAAGAGAGCTAGGGTTGGCCAGCGATGATTTCAAAACATCGATGGTGGCCGCCATCGATATATGAGTGAGAGCAATGTGGGCAAATCAGTTGCATCTCCTCTTGCAGCTGAAGTAGTGTAACTGGGTGGCAATGGGGCATTCACACATAGGTTAAGTAAACTGTGGGCAGAGCCGTAACTAGACATTTTGGTGCCCTGTGTCAGAAAAAGCATTGGTGCTCCCCCATATTTTAAATAGGGACAGCAGCGCCCAAAAAATGGGCATGGTCTTGTGGGGAAGGGGCGTGGCCTCACAATAGTACCCCCAATTCAAATTATGCCTTACATTAGTGCAACCTTATTCACATTACACCACACAGTAGTGTCCCTTATTCACATTACACCACACAGTAGAGCACCTAATACACATTAAGCCATACAGTAGTGGCCCTTACACATTACACTGCACAATAGTGTCCCTTATTCATGTTACGCCACACAGTAGAGCCCCTTATACACATTATGCCACACAGTAGTGCCCGTGCACATTATGCCACAGTATTGCCCCTCACATATTATGCTACACCATAATGCCCCTTACACATTATTCCACACATTAGTACTGCCCTTATACACATTATGCCACACATTAGTAGTGGCCTTATGCACATTGTGCCACAGTAATGTCCTTAACACATTATGCTACCCAGTAATGCCCTTTACACATCATAGCACAACTTATCAACCCCCCCCCCCATTCCCCTCCCTATGCCTCTATTAGTAAATCATGATTACATTCATTCCAGCCCCAGCTCCCAGTGGCACTTCCAACCCCAGCATCTCGTCCAGCCTCAGCTCTAACAAGTCACTTACCTTCCACTGCCTGGTTATCCACCCGCCACCAGCCCGCAGCTCTTCCGAGTGCCGCCGTCATTGGTGTATATGTTTGGACCCGGCTGGGGGTACCTGCGGAAGGCAATGGGTGATGCTTTGGATTTGTATGGGAGTGTCGCCTGAAGAGTTCTCTCTCTCTACATATATATATATAGAACCCATGTAAATCCGGTACTCATAATGAAAATTTATACTTGCCCAGGTGCCCTCTACGCACACGATCTGAGTCCAAATCTTTGTCCAAATAGTATCCAAAATGTAGCGGCACTCACGGGACTTGTTTAAAGCAAGAAATTATAAACTGCTAGTAGCAGGCTTGAATTCCAACGTTTCAGATATTTAATCTTTTTCAAGGCGCTATATCCTTGAAAAAAGATTAAATATCTGAAACGTTGGAATTCAAGCCTGCTACTAGCAGTTTATAATTTCTTGCTTTAAACAAGTCCCGTGAGTGCCGCTACATTTTGGATAATATATATATATATATATATATATATTTAACATATACAGTATATATATATATATATATATATATATATATATACACACACACACACACATATACACAGGGCTACCTATATATGTAAATATATATATATATATATATATATATTACAAAAATAGAAAGAAGGCACTCACCAGGTAGAAAATGAAGATAAAATCACATCTTTAATAGAATCATCTTTAAAAACATCACCATATTGTCGACGTTTCGATCCTCCCAGGGACCGTCATCAGGACAATCCAAGCCAGTGTGAACAGAACAACACCACAAAGCATACTGTACTAAATACTATATATATATATATATATATATATATATATATATATATATATATATTAGAGATGTGCGCCGACCCTCGGGTTTTGGTTTTGGATCTGGATCTCCCCTGGTTTTGGATCTGAATCTGGTTTTGGATTTTTTTCCTTTGTGTTTTGTTTTTCGGTTTTGGTTTTGGATCTGGATTTTTTCTTAAAATATCATAAAATCAGCTAAAATCACATAAAATAGGCCTGTTTTTGTTCCTACAGTATTATTAATCTCAATAACATTTATTTCCAGTCATTTCCAATCAATTTTGACCACTTCACAAAATAATTTTTTTTATCTAGTTAAGGCCAAAAGGTTGCAAGTTAGCTGGCTGACTAAGCTAAGTGACAAAGTGGGTGGCACTAACATGTGGCAGTTCAGCTTCCAATTTCCAACACGGATACAGTGTGTTATACAGTGTGAGTCGGATACACCAATAGTGCACTTACTGTGACAGCAGTGTCGGCAGAGCAGGGTTGCTGACGGTGTCCTCAGTACATTGAAAGGCAGTTCTGCGGTGCTGGCAGTGTCCTCAGTGCAGGGAATTAGCTGTGTCAGCAGAGCGGGGGTGCCAGTGGTGTCTTCAGTGCAGGTTTGCAGTCTGTGTCTTTAGTGCAGGGGTTGCTGACGGTGTCCTCAGTACATGGAATGGCAGTGCTGCGGTGCTGGCAGTGTCCTCAGTGAAGGGTACCAGCGATGTCGGCAGTGCCAGTGGTGTCTTTAGTGCAGGTTTGTTCTCTATGCAGGGTGCCGGCGATGTCGTCAGAGCGGGAGTGGCAGCGGGGGTGCCAGCGGTGTCCTCAGTGCATGTGTGCTGACAGTGTCGGCAGTGCAGGGGAGCTGGTGGTGTCCTCAGGGTGGGAGTGCCGGCTGTGTGAGCAGTGTGGGGGTCTCTGACTGTGTCCTCAGCATGTGGGGCAGCAGTGCAGGGGTGCCGGCAGTGTCGGCAGCAGTGGTGTCGGCAGCGGGGGATGCTGCCAGTGGTGGTGCCAGTGGTGTCGGCACCGTGGGGTGTCGGCGGTGGCAGGCAGCGGGGGATGGCGGGCGCCATCTTCTTTTGCTTCCTGTGTGCATATTAAATGGGCTTAATGCTGATTGGCTGAGAGCCGTGATTGGCTAAGCCCGCTCAATACAAAACCTCGCGACTCGACAGTGAGATCGCATGGTTTTTGTCTCGGATGAGGGATCCGGGGCAGGCAGGGGGATCCGAGCTTTGCTCGGATCGCCCCGGATCCCCTAAACTCGGGTGGGTTCGGTTCTCTGAGAACCGAACCTGCTCATCCCTAATATATATACAGCAGCATTCCATGCAAGACAGAATGAACCAGGCTCATCCTTTCTTAGAAGGAATACCGCCATATGCTGGTTTTGGATACATATATATATATATATATATATATATATATATACATATACACATATACACATGTATATACATAAACACACACACACACATACATTACTGCTTACTTCTCCTGGTTTCAGAGGCAGCATCAGAAATCAGCCCAATTTGCTGGTCATTAAATAGGGGGTGGGGCCAAATGACGGAGGACGGGGCTTAATTGTGGGCCGCAGCAGACGGCTCTGTTAAAAGAGAAAAAAAGGTTCATCTAGGACAGTGTGTGGGGGCCGCCTATGAAACCTTGGGGCCCGGTACACTGATATCTCTGGGGCCCCCAACCCACCCCTTGGGATCCTGGCGGTCAGAATCCCAACGCCGGTATCCTGACAGGGTTAGAATATCGACAACTGTCAGTCGGTATCCTAACCCTCCCCCTTCTCCCTACCGCTCCCTCCCTGATGCATAAACCTAACCATCCCCCCCTTAGTGCCTAACCCCCTGCCCCCAGTGGTGCCTAACCCTAATCCCCCAGTTGTGTCTAACCCTAACTTCCCCTCCCAAAGCCTAACCCTAACCCCCCCGTGGTGCCTAAACCTAACCCTCCCCGTCCTCGGCTAACAACAAAGGGGCCGTGCTATACCTACGATCAGGATGGCGGCAGTATGGTGCCACAAGAGAAAGGGGGTGGGGGGCTTCGAGTAGGGGAATTGCGGTGACACAAGGGGGGGGTCGGGGGTGCCACAAGGGGGCTGGGTCGGGGGTGCCGCGAGAGATGATGGGGTGGATCGGAAGTGCTGCGAGGGGGTGGGGGGAGTGATGGGGAGTGGACAACAAGCCAATGGGAGAGGAGAGGAATAGGAAGCTGGAGGGGTGAGAATTGAACGGGTTGCTGCCCGTCATGGAGCTGAGTGCAGCCTTGGATGCGGGAACAGGAGGAGGAATATACACCGGCCTCCGAATGTTACAGTGTGATCAGTGTTTTGACTTGGGAGGAGGAAGGAAGGGTGACGGTGGGAAGAACTACTGCTGGACTGCTGCTGCCGCTGTATGATTCCTGTATACAGCAGCACTGCACTGCAGTTTAAAAAGTAGGTGTTGCAGATCCATTTTTTTCCTGTCCCTGAATCCTCGGGCCCCCCTGACCCTCGGGCCAAGTACTGGTGACCCCTTTGTCCCCCCCTGTCGCCGGGCCTGGGCCCCGGGACGACCGCCCCTGTTGCCCTGCCTATAATCCGGCCCTGACCATTATTGAGCTGTTTACAGAAATTCAGCTGAAAACTGACATGTTTTTAATTGGACAAATTATGCTTTTTAACCCCCTCCAAGTGTGTGATTATTCATTAGGAGAGGTGTATTAGTGGTTCTGCACCTTGAAATAAAGATCTTCCCTACCTTTTCATCTGCCCACGGGGGTGCGCACAGAAAAACTTGCATTTTCTCTGAAAAATTAATGCATGTTTAGATTGGGATTGCAAATAAAGAGTTTTATGATAAAACTCATTGCATATGATAATGGTGCTCCAGCCAATCAGCTCCCAACTGTCATCTGTTTGAAAAATTAGTTAGGAGCTGATTGGCTGGAGCAACATTTATCACACACAATGAGTTTAGGCCCCCATACATCAACAATTGATTGCGGCAATTCTGCAATTTGCAATCGATTTTGTATAAAAATCTTTCCCTTTTTCAATCGATTGTGGCACTACTGCAATCTTCAATCGATTGAAAAAGGGAAAGATTTTTATACACAATCG
This sequence comes from Taudactylus pleione, assembly GCA_031769625.1. NCBI lineage: Eukaryota > Metazoa > Chordata > Amphibia > Anura > Myobatrachidae > Taudactylus > Taudactylus pleione. The sequence goes on along the minus strand of JAUIMM010000314.1, from coordinate 2,709,378 downwards.
ATTGCAAATTGCCACAATCAATTGCTGATGTATGGGGGCCTTTAATCACTTGTGAGTGATAAAAAATGTTGATAAACAAGGCCCACAATTTGCAGTGCGAGTTCACTGTGAGAACATCTTTTAGGACCCAACTCGCACCTAACTGGATTGACCCCGTGTGTCATAAAACTATAGGATGAGGGATTTTTCTCTTAATTGATCAACCCTTTGAAACGCTTTTCGTTTTCAACTGCTCCAATCTGTGTCCCAAGTCCATGACTCTAGTATTTTTGCTGTAAAAGGATATTACTGTAATTAATGCATTAATAATACAGAAACATACAAATGAGGTTTTATAACATTAAAAGTACAGTAGGGATTATTGTTTACCATAAATAATCCCATATTTAACATTTTTTTCTATACAATTTATTACACTTATTTTTAAAAGTAAAAATGTTTTAAAATGCTTCATTAAAATAATCTCATTAGAGCAATATAATACTCCAACTGCATTATAATTTACTGCTTGCACAAAAATGTTTAAAAAAACAGTTATAGTATAGTCAATGGCTATTGTTTTCTGGTTGCTCAAACTGCATAGTAACTCATAATATGAGCAAATATGCAGAGATGTAAAATAAGATATATACTGGGGATCTTTTTTCTTTTAATGATGTCATACCTAACATGCTGTGATGTCAATTAAAAATCTGAATATGTTAGAGAATGTGCTGCATATTCTGTGTTTTGCACCATGCAATCCTATGGAGTCGCGGGTGCGAACACAGTGCTCATATCTGCTCACGTGGCGCGATTTGCCGCTTACACAGCAAAGATGTAGCAGGACACGTGTATTTCAGCCGAAAAAACACATAGGATCCGTGATAAGTTCATGGACCTATGGGCCTGATTCAGAGCCGGACGCTATTTGCGGTCGTTCGTTCTGAAAAAAGGGGTGGCTATTCAAATGAACCGTTCGCTCTTTGCGGTCTGTTCACGTCTGAACGAGCGAACAAAACTTGCAGTAGTTTTTTTGGAAACTACGCCCCCTGGCCGCTCGCATCCTACGTCATGTCCGCTATTTATTAGATTAATCGAGTACAGCGACCCGCGTATGAACTGCTCGCTATTCTTGTGGTTGGTTTTTCCTACCGCAATCATGCGAGCAGTTCTGTCTATAAAATAACCCAGTGACGTGGTCAATGACGCTGCTGTATTAATTTTGCACACCCATAAAACGCCTGTTTTGACCTTTAAGCACGCCTGCGTTCGGATCTCCACTCCCCGTTTTCAAGCACCTTCCCCTGTTACCACCCACATACGCCTCATCCTGTCACTCAAAATAGCAGGCATTCGCTATTTAGCGAACAACCGATTTTCGGCCGCACTGACTGGTTCGCGCATGCGTATTACGATCCGTACGCATGCGCAGTTGGGCAAACATCGCTCGGAACGAACGAGCGGCCGCTTACGAGCGGCTCTGAATCAGGCCCAATGTGTTTTCACCACGGGTGTGGAGAGCCATACCTGGCCCGGCGGTGGCATGGTCACGCCGCTTTAGGATAATTTTAAATTTTTTTAAAAATAAGTTTTGCAACACCACTGCGCATTGAGGAGGGGGCACTCTGAGCCCCTCAGCCCGGCGCAAAACCGGTGTAATCGTTCAGTGTGATCGCATCCCCCACAAGCATAGGAGACTGCTGCGGCTCCTATGCAGCCCAGCAGACAGCAGCGTGCTGTACTGCTGTGAGGTAAGAGGGAGGAGGGAAACAGCACCAGGCCCCTCCAGCAAGCCCGGGCCTGGGTAAATAGTACCTGATCCCCCCCTCTCGGCACCCCTAGTTTTCACCTTTAAGGCAGTGAAAAAATTGCACTATTTGTGAATTCTTTTTCGGGACACATCAGCATAAGGTTGTACTTCAGGGCTAATTGGATAGCCCCGTGAAGATCAATTAGCAGCGCTACTTTCACAATGCTAATTGGATATCAGCCTTAAGGACGTATTGAATTGCAGGCGAAAAGCCGTTCTCGGCGAAAAGCTTTGTCGATGATGTCATTTCGCCTGTTGGAAACTTTCCGCCCAATTCAATTGCAATGACTTTTCGCCTAGGCGGAAAGTCAAAGCATTCAGATAGGCGGAAAAGATTTGCCACTGAAAGGAGGCGGAAAAAAGTGCAGAATTGGGGTTTTGGAGTGCAAAGTTGTGGGAACCCCCATGCAGTGTTAGGACAGTCTCCCAAACGTAAACTGCGTCAAAAAAAGTTTAAAAATCCATTAGAACACCCCCAAAAAGTACTTTCGTTTTGGGGGCAAAAAAGTGTAAAGTTGGGGGACAAACATAAAAACTAGCAAAATAGACTCCAGGGGGGTCCCTAAGTATGCCCCAGGTGATTTTTTCATTGCAGGTGTTTGCGGCAGGTGGATTTTCCATGATTTTTAAAACTTCACTTTAGCAACTTTTAAATATGCTGGCCCCCATTTTCATACCCCAAATTTGCTGGGACTAGTTATTTTGATGAAATATACTGCTAAATGCTATTGTTCATGCCATATGCAAATACACTAAATAGCCCCTATTGAAACCATTTACGTAACCCAAATACCTTCAGCAAGGATAGTGATCCCCCATGTCAGTGCATCTTTTGAGGGGTGTCAGGTTGATTTCCCCAAATCTAAGAGGACTTTACGCCGTTCTAAGTTTTGCTGGGACGTGTTCTCGCGTCCTTTGCAATTCAATTGGGCGAATTGCGGGGACGAGTGCGATACTTTTCCGGAGGCAAAACTGGCGATGATGGCGAAAAGTCCAGCATCTGAAAAGGTCAGGACTTTTCGCCGGCAATTGAATATGGGCCTTAGTCTCCTGTGACCCCTATGCCCTGGTAGGCTAATCGCGGCAATAAAAAATTAAATACCACCCTCATGTATCAATAAATATACACCCACAGGTACAGGGGCTCCTGCAATGTGTTCAGAGTGAAATGGCCGCATCAGTGGTCTCTTCACTACACTATTGGGTCTAATGCTCATGTGCCGTCTATTGAACACGCATGTGCGACTGCCATTGCTGGTGAAGATTCCGCAGAAACTGTTTTAGAAATTCTAAATATATTAAGCTCTGATAAAGGATAGAGGCAAATGTATTTGTTTTTTAATTTTTTGCTAACCAAGCATATTCCTTTCATCCCAAAGCCAAATACATATCATTTTATTTTGTTGGGCAGTAAACGCTGCAATGTGATCATCCCAGATCAACTCTATGAAGTTCTGCTGTTACTGGGTGTGCTTCATGGTGCAAAGATACTGTAAATAGACAAATAGTTTTGATTCAAAATTGATTATTAATTTCCTCAGCCTGCTTTTTCTCTGTCCCATTCTGCCCCTAGTACACAGTCCATCCCCTTCCCCTTCCTCCTGTTCTGCCCCTCCCTTATCCCCTCCCTGCTTTACTTACTGGTCCTACTGTGCCCCGCCGTTGATCAGTCCCTGACACAGGGCTGCCTCTACCATTAGGCAGCTGCCTGTGGCGCCGGGATCTAGGGGTGCAACCGAGTCTGCTTATCACAAAATGAACTTGCAATTAATTCTGACAATGGCTGTATAACTTATAAAAGCCGCCGCACTTTCTCCTAAGGGGCTAGGTAGTGGGTATTGGTGGTGGTTGGGGGCTGTAGGTTAAAGATTTGCCTAGGGTGCGGAGAAGCCTTGCACAGGTCCTGCCCTCGGTGGAAAAGGTGCACTCCCAAATCATACTGCACATGACAAATACAGAACACACCACCATTGAGTATTATGTAGATAAGGTATGTCCTCTTGTTTGCCTCTTATAGTCCTAGATTGATCTTCTATAAGGATGGTTAAAAACCACAAAAAAACATTAACTTCCCTGCAAGTGTATATGTTTAGTAGACAGTTGACACAAAACGACAATAAAAAAACAACGAAAATGAACAGTAGTTACAGCTTTATATTTTTTTTTTCTCACAAAAAGGCAGCAGAAAAGTAAATAATAATACCTTGCAAATCATTTTTATTCCATTGGGGAATATATCGTTATTGGGAGGGGCCAATTAACAGACACAAGTTAAACTAACATTCTCTCATGTGACACATACTTGGCTTTCTGATGGGTTAATATGATTATTTTTTCTGCCCAATAGGAAGGCTAGCATGCTTTGTATAAACTATGGGGTCTATTCATTATCGAAGCGATAATAATGAGACACCACACAACAGGTAAAAGGATAAGGTTCTTCTTTGTATCTTCTCAGCAAGCATCATAAATCAGCAATGACATCAGCACCTATCATCGAAGCGACAACATGCTGTCATGGGCTTAAAAATAGAATACATAACTTCTCATTACATTAGCTGTCTTATATAGCATATTTCATTACAATATTCAGAAATATACAGCATCACAAGCTAATCAACTTTCCAAATCTATATCTAAGAGTAATTAAAGTGACATTCCTTAATTATCATTGCTCCTATGCAAATGTCCAGGGTTGCAACTCAATGTCCATAGGTCCAGGTCATTTTGGAATCCGAGCAATGTCCCATACATCACACGGGGCAGTCCTTAAGCACAGACTGTGCCAGACCCTTTCCATGGTATCAGACACAGACATCAGCTAGTGGCAGATGTACAACTCTATCTGTAGCCCACGATCTCCAAGAAGCATCTAGGTGCCTGTTGATTACACTCAGCAAAACTTTAAACCCTGTCCGAACTTACTCTCTGTCGGCCATCTTTAAAGGGAACATTCCAAATATACTTTAATATAATTAATACACTTATAATTAATATACTTCTTAGAATACACATCTAATCTCTTCTCTTCATACAAATGCTATTGCTATGTGTTATTTTATCTTGATTAATCACCCAATACTCATATTACTTATTCATTAATATAAGTTCTTTATAGATCAAATACCACAAGCCTGCATTCTAACTTTATCTACTCATGCAATAAACAAGTTTTATGTAAGCCTTCAGACTGTCAACAAGTTCTATAACTAACATTCGGCCATTTTGTAATATTTAAAACATATATTTATTTCTTATAATGTGCATTTTCTATCTGCAACCTTTTATCAACCTCTAATCACTTATTTCTATTTTAAACATGTATATTCTTCTTATTGCACATTAATATTTTATTTATGAAAACTTATTTCCAATAAATGATATTCACTTATGATTATCACATGGTTACATTTATTTGCTTCACACAGATGCCTTCTATCGCTTAACTAAGGAAATTATGTTTTCGCTTTAACATCACGAAGCAGTAAAGTATCCTGTTTCTCTGCTTTGTGTGATTCATAGAGCAGGGTACGGCTGGAGAAGCTTATTATTTCTCCAGCGGGGGCACTTGCTTCTTTATGTATCGCATCACCATACATTTGTATGGGGAGTGCGATTCATAATGGAATGGAAGGCTTAGATTTCCGTCCTCTGCTAGTACCATATTCACCATCTCAGGATGGCGTAAGCACTGCTGTTAGGGGAGAAGAGCAGCGAAGCCAGCTGTCTTCCTGCCTTCTCCCTGTTCTCTCCGCCTCCTTCTGAGCCAGCAGCCAATCAGATGAGTCCAGGGTATATGCATATGCATATCCTGGGTTACCTCTTGCTGACTGCTGCCCCTGTTCCTTCCCCTGCTGCTGCTAAGTAAAGTGCATATGTCAGGTCACCTCCATCCAGGCTGCCCACAAACCCCCTTCCTGTTCCTCACCCTGCCAACGCTATAATGACACGTGGTGCGACAAAGTGATGCGCTCTATAGTGATAAGTAACAATTCTATAACGCACCTCTTCATGAACAGACCCCCTAAGTGTATAGTCCAATGTTAAAGCATGACAATACTGTAAGTAGCATTTTCATTTATAGTAAGTCTTCGTGACATACTTGTAGCCAAGTTTTACGTAATGACGATGGCTGACTTTAAAAAAGTAATAGTAATTCTCAATTTCTAGGTGTTGTCTTCTAATTAAAAAAAAATAGCAAAATGTGTGTTTGCAACTCGTCACTTGCAGTTCTGTAAGCAGGAGCTATAGTTAAATTGCATCACACTTTCATCTTTATCTTTTTTATTTTGACACTTTAATTACTGAAATGTTATTTACTGTATTGTACAATAGGATCTATACTTTAGTTTATGACTTTTGAGGTATTAGATGTCATGTACCTTGCTTTAGAAAAAGTAGACAATGGCTAAATGGATTCACGGAATTTACATATAGTCTAAAATTATTACATTATTTTTATAATGTTCTCAATATTTTATAAAACAAAAATGTATTTGTTTTATGTTGTAATATACTATGTTTTGCACACTGACTAACATTCTGATCAGTATAATGGCACAGTTTGAATACATTGGTTCGATCTGTGACTTTTACAGAGTAACAATTTTTTTTAAATAGTGACACCGACTAAAGATGTACATGTGAACTATTGCAAATAAAATATATTTGAGGTATATTATGAAAAACAGTTCACCGAAAAAGAAAGTAATCTAACCCATATAGTAACCATTCATACTTTTGCATTCATGTTCCAAAGGCTAAAAGAAAAGCAAAATATGATTTATTGCTGTGAAGTTATTTTTATTCTTCTTTAGGGAATGGGTATGAAATACCGGCAGTCGGGATGCCTCCTGTCAAAATACAGACAGTGGCATCCCGATGGTCGGTATCCCGATAGGGGTCGGTTAAGTATAGTAACAACCCCACCTTCTGCCCCTAACCCTCCCATCTTGTAGCCTAACCCTAACCCTCCACCCCCCGCAACCTAAACGTAACCCTCCCCCCTTAGTGCCTAACCCTAACTCCCCCAGTGGTCCCTAAACCCCCAAATCCTAACCCTGCTATGCTGCGGATGGCGTCTGTCTAAATTCCGGCGTCAGGATTAAGATAGGCATATCTTTAGTCCCGTGCCGGGCTTGCGCCGTCGGGATTTCGGCTTGCGGCATCCCATCCACCGGTCTCCTAACTACATCCCCTTCTTTAGAACACCACTTTCTTCATACAAATTTGCGTTACTTAAAGGCTACAGAAACTAAATCTGTCTTAAATACATGGGTGCTTGTATTAAGACTTGAAGATATAGACATGTAGACATATAGACCTATTATACATCCAATACACTCATTATGTACATACATTTTATGCACATAGGCAATATTCTTATCCAAGAACACCACAGAGTTTATGAGAAACAGACAAAGGCTATAGAGAAGCAACCCATAACACAACGCGTTTCATGGTACTGCACAGAGAACGAGAATATTAGTCTGCATACTTTAATCAATTTATAATAACCCATGCAGATATGCTGTTCTTACGCTAAAGAAAATAAAACACATATCTACATCTATGTGTCTATCTATAGTATCCATCTTCTGTATCTATCTATCTATCTATCTATCTATCTATCTATCTTATAAAATGTATGTGTCTGGAACTCTCAGCCAACCATGGTTTTGTGCCTGGTGCCTTATACAACATAGTAGTACACAGTCAACACCCAAGTCAAGAAAAAACTAGAGAACAAAGGTAATAAATCCAACATATGGCTTCATACTGTCATCAGGGATACACAAAAATAAGAAACATACTCATCTTACATACCTGCTCACCACCAAGCGAAGCTGCTGGAATCTCAAGCTCTTTCGAGACATCAATACAAAATAATGTCACCCAGTGGCTTATCAAAAGACGACAGACAACAACAACCCTGAATAGACAGGCATACTTACAAAATGGACAACAATAAACAGTGGCTATAAAAGGTATTCACAGCTTTGAACCATCATGGATTTAATTAAAATTTATTTCCAAAATATGGAGAAAATATGAAATTGTGATTCTGCTTAGAATAGACTGACCTCCAAAACGGAGTGTCCAGACCAGAAGAACTATAGTAATGGAGGCTAACAAGAGGTCGATGGCAACTATAAAGTACAGGAAAATACAGGAGTCACAGCCTTTCATTACAGAGATGTCTGTACCTGTGCATGGGACAATATCACGCATGCTTTGTAAATCTGGTGTCACGTTTCAGGACTGAAATGTGGATTGTGTTGATCATCTGTGATTGACACAACCATTAGCAGAGGCACAACATCTAAAGTATGGGTGGTGTCCACCAGGGATGCCTGCATTGAGGTGTGGGCTTAACTGAGCACAACATGCATGTTGTGGTCCCATGAATTGGTTCCGAGCACGATACATGAGAGAAGTTATCAAGTTGGGTTTGGTAATGGAGCAAAGCCAAAAGGATATGCAGCAGGAAGGTCAGATGACAACCAATGTTAGATAGTCCAGGTAAAAATGATGCAAAATGTTAATATAGGAGATAAGTCAGGAATGGGATGTAGTCACCATCCTGGTGGCCGTGATGTCGACACTTAGAATACCAGCACTTTAATCCCGACAGTATCCCGACCACCAGTATCCCGACCGTCACCATACCCAACCCGTCAGGAACAAGCCAATCATACATAGAAAGCAAAATAATAATTGCTGGAGACTAGGGGTGTGAAGTCTAATGCTCTCAACTTCTGTAGCCAAATGGAGTTTAAATATGCTCTGTAATAGAACAGCCTGCCTCCAGTGACATCAGCGAACACATGACCAAAGATATAAGCAGCAAGGAGAGCCATGACCCTTCCCCTATAGGGAGGATACTGCACAAGAGCCTCATGCAGACAATGGAGACATTCAGGAAGAATCAGCAGGCCTAAGTCCCAGGAGACAGCAGCATCTGACCCGGTACTTGGCAAAATCCTCCGGTGTCTGACATATGGGGTGTATGGGAGAGTGGCAAGCAGAAAGCCCTTATAGAAACAATCTTGTTGCAGCCAGTAGCGCTGCAGCAGTGCTGCTCGGAGCATCCTTTGGCACGCACCCTGCAGTGTGCAGTATGCCTGGAGCTTCTGGGCAGCTCTACACTTTCTCTTGCAGGTGGCCATTTTTCCTCATATGACTTCACGTATTAAGGGGCGGGGACAGCACAGGGTGCCAGTGAGCTCTGTTCCGATGCTGTCTGCTGCTATATTTGATTATCTAATAAATATATGCAGCAACAAAGTAATGCCAGTCAGTGATCAAATTAGCAAAAGTGTTTATAAAAAGGCTCTCTTGCCATTATATTACATGTCCGTTTACCCTAATTGTTTTTTTTTTAAATTACAACTTCTGCATAATTTTTTTTTTATATCAGAATATGCCATGTTTTAACGGGATGGGTACGGGATGGGCAGGGGATGCTGGTGTTTGAGATGCCGACAGTCAGAATCCAGACACGGCATCCTGACCAGGTTACAATCCCGACGGCTGTAGGTAAGTAATCCTAACCTAACCTAACCCCTAACTCAACCCCTAACCCTCCCTCCCCGGTGCCTACACCTAACCTCCCCCCTAATGCCTAAACCTAACCTCCACCTCTCCACACCCAAAACCTAACCCTCCCCCTAGTGCCTAACCCTAACACTAACCCTCCCCCTAACCCCGCTACTTACCTTCGGGATCCTGGCGGTGGGGATGCTGGTGCCGGTATTCTGATAAGTGTTGGTATTCCGGCGTCTGCATTCTGTACGCCAGAATCCCAGCTGTCGAGATTCTGAACGTATTCCGTTCTAACGCAGTGTCACTTAAAATGCCTTGCCCATGTGTATGAACCAACCAAAGCACAGTCTGCACAGCAGGCCTGTCAAGCCGTCAATCACTCAGTGCCTGATTCAGAGCCACATGCAATGCAGGTGTTCAGCTGAGTGAGTTTTTGCAACTGCGCATACGTGAAAATTCCCAATAACTCCTAAGGCGCAGGCATTGCATATAGACTACTCACAAAGGCAATGTTGTGACTGAGGCTCACGGTAACAAAATTGTTGTGATTTGCGTTCCTGGGCGGTGGGTAAAAAAAATGCAGTAAGAAATGGTCCATTTACTGGGCGTGTAATGGGAGTGTTGCAGCCGTTTCAGCAAAAGTGGTTGCATGCACATAGGCACAGGCACAGACATAGGAGGCCATAGTCAGACACAGTGACGTCATGCGGAATGGGCATGGCCTGCACCCGACGCCAGGAGCCGGTGATTACAGCATCCGGGCTGCTGTAAGGGCAGGATGCTCCAGGCTGCACTGCTGCAGAGATTCTGGCAGCAGGGTGGCGGTACATGCACCCTGCTAGCCAGTTGCAGGAGCTGTGGGTGAGCGGCGGTGCCGCCCACAGGGCGCTGTTCTCTGTGCGGTCACACCATTCACACACCTCTAGTTATGGCCCTGGTCAGACAGAGAAACTACAGCTGCCACAGGGCTGGTGCAAGTTTCAATGGTGTAAGTGATGGTGGTTTATAAGGATGCACCAATTGTTATTGCTGTGTGTACAGATGCAGAAAGTGAGAGTCTCAGTCCTTGCACACTCAGCCACATGCATGTACACAAGGGGAGGAGTTTATAGTAGCATTTGCATAAAGTCGCAGACAGGCGACCGCCAATACACAGCTGCTGTGTGCACTTCTGCGTCTGTCTTTGAATCAGGCCGTCTGAGTCTATTAAAGATCACCTTCCTTCTAATATGGCAAATACTGCACAGAGGTGAAAGCGAGCAATTTGTGTGTATTATTCAGTGCATTAATACTTAGGGGTCTGTGTACTAAGGGCCTGAATCAGACCCGCTCGCTAGATGTGTTCGCACGCAGCCAAAGTATGCAAATCCCGCAATCACTCGGCAAGGCATTAGCACGCCCATTATGTCTTGGCGTGTGATTGCGGTATGTATTTAGACACCCACCAGCCAGTCACAAGACGCCCACTTTCCCTTAGCGGCACACGTCATCTCCAGGAAGTGTATGCAACAATTGGTAACATCAAGTACCATACGCAGCACTTGTGGCTGACCATACCCTACTGCAAGCACTGCGAGTGCTGCTGTGTGTAATGTAGCCATGTGAGGTGTATTATGACGCTGCGTCTTAATTATGCACGCCTCTGAAATGGCATTTAGACGCACAGAAACGCCTGCATTTTCACCACCGCACCGAAGTTTCCATCGACCGTTCCCAGTCACCACCCACAAACGGCTCGTCCTGTCACTCATTCTAGCGAGGTGGCTATGCGCTGCGAGCGAATGCTTCCCGATCACATGGACTAGTTCACGCATACGCACTGCGTCTTAAATGCATGCGCACATTGCAAACACCGGCAGGCAACGTGCAAACGCAGCATAGCGAGCGGGCTTGAATCAGGTCCTAAGCCTTGGAAAGAGATACAGTAAAGTGGAGCATTTACTATACTTCGCCAACTCTCCCAGATTGTATAAATAGTAGCAATCTCCCCGACTCCATAAAGAGTCTGGCAATCTCCCTGATTGTACCTTACCTCCATTATGTAGCGGTTACATATATAAAAAAACAAAGATATCATGACATTTAAATGGGTTCATTAGTATAATTTCCCTGTATTGGTTATAATGATCCCTATGGCTACATGTACTGTCTGAAAAGTATCAGTGTGTTTTCATCAACAAGTAGATCTCACTAACTGCTTTTGGGCTCATTTACATTGATGTAAATCCATTTATGACACGCCTCTCAGATGTAGCAGTAAATGCCCTCTTTACCGCCGCGCTCATAGGTGTTGCTGTCTAAATCTCCTTGAAATGCTTTACCAAAGTAGGCAAGTATGCAGTGGAGGGAGATAAAGCACCAACCAAGTACCAGACACTCAGCTCCTAACTGTCATGTTACAGGCTGTGTTTGAAAAATGACAGTTAGGAGCTGATTTGTCTCTCTCCAATGTATCACTTTCCAAATCTACCACACAGCCTGAAAAATGACAGCTAGGAGCAGTGATGGTTCCAGAGGTGGGGCTGCGGCGCAGGTCATAATTCAAATAGGGGAGTCACACCAACAGCCAGGGAGTTCTGGCTGGCGATGTTTGGCAGCGTTTGGGGTGGCAGTTGGTGTGGCTCCCCTATATGAATTTTGGACTGTGCTGCAGCCCCACCTCTGGAGCCACCACTGGTTAGGAGCTAATTGGTCTTTATCTCCATCCACTGTATCTCTCCAAGGCTTAGTGCATAGACCCCTTAAAGCTCATACTCCATGAGCGATATCGCTAAGTGTTCCCCCTGCACTGACAGGCTCAATGTCGTTAACGACATTGAGCATACACACTGAATGATATTGTTCAGTGACAGCACCCTCCCTCATCCCCGAACTTGCAGAACCTGACGATATCCTCAGGGTTGCCCTGCAAGTACAGGCGATGAAAGACATTGTTAACGATCCGCGGGAGCGCGCATCGTTAACGATATCTTGCATACACACTGGACGATATTGAACGCCATGAACGATAACGATATCGTTATCGTTCATATCACCCAATTTATCGTCCAGTGTGTACGCGGCTTTAATCTTTGATACTTATTAATGTCACATAGTAGCTATCGATGTCAATTTATGGTATGTAGTATATTATTTTATAATGATCTACATCATTAAAAAGCCACCTGTTAGCCCTACAAATCTAAATTAAAGTCCACAAAAGTATATCTGCCTAGTAACATATTCATTAGTGTTTTACAAGATTCAAAGATGCAATGCTTGTCAATAACAAGAGTATTTTTATGTGAATAAATAATAATAATCATTAAAAAATAATAATCTCAGCTTTATAACTGTGGAATTAGATTTTTATTTATGTGTTTATCACGTCCATATTTTATTTAGTATATTTTCTCTTTTGGGGATGCAGCATCTTGTAGTAGTACAAGTTTTGAGCAGTATTTCTGAAAACAATGATACTGTTACAGTAGCATTAAACCATATTAATAGAGAAGCTCCTTGAAAAAGACAGTATTATGTGTTCTGCAATTTTTAGGAACTGCTATACACTGTTTATCAGACACATGAGAAATGTGTGTGCAATCAATCATTTTCAATTAAATATTGTACAGCCTCACATTAGAGACTCCCAAATGAGCGTAGAAACCAAAGATTATGTACCCAGTGAGGAAACATACTTGATGAGTTATTGGGTTTAAGCTGCATTTTTATTATAAAGTTCAATTATGTGCAAGAAAAGAATTATGTAAATGTTGCTATTGGCAATACACATTTGCCAGTTGTAGCAGTGTCTCACAATATTGGTGCGGAAACCAATATCAAATACAAAGTGAAGAATTTAATTGCATTTGATTAAAATGATGCAATCTTTTTATTCATTTTAAAAAAAACTTTTATTTTTTAATATTCTTAGTAGTATAAGGAAAATGTGATTTATTCTCCCATTGTTTTTTCAATGTTTAGCTTTGTTCATTTTTTTAGTTGTAAGGACTAAACAACCAACAGCAATATAACTTGTGTACCACCTAAGTCTCTGCCTAACTAGATAACTACAGCTCTGTGCTTTCTTTTGTGCCGTTGAGTTATGTTTACTGGCAACTAGCGCCTTATCCCTTTATGGACACCATCCTGTTGTTAATCTTGCTTATTCCTTAAATACAATATTGCACACAATGCCAGTGGTTCTCAAACTCTGTCCTCGGGACCCCACACATTCAATGTTTTTTCAGGTCACCCAGGAGGTGACAGGTGTATTCATTACTCACTGACACATTTTGTAAGATCCACAGGTGGAACTAAATATTTTGCTGGTGATTCTTTGAGGAGACCTGGAAAACGTGCATGGGGTCCGGAGGACCAAGTTTGAGAACCTGTGCACTATGCTATGGATTGCTATCTATTGTAATTTCATTCTCTTTCACTAATCTGAGCCTTCTGACCCTACTTGTTAACCGAAGCCCCAGACATATTCCTAGATGCTGGCCTCAGTTCTTGTGTTGCCCTCACCCCATCCTCAATGGGCCTCTTCCATTTTTTCAACTATTGTATATAAATATGATTTAGAGAAGCATTAAGTAACAGTTTCAGGGAGTTCCATCAGCTTCTTATACAATCAATATACACCGAAAACTCTCCCAACGTCGACTAACCTGACCCAGTTGGGGTGGCAGAGGTAGCCCCCAAGGAACCCATCATAGATAGTGACAGATTCCCCCTCTTTGAACAACCATGATATCAACTACTTGGGAGAGATCTTTTGAATCATAATTCTGTAGTGCTTAAAGCTGCCTCGTATGGTGTACCCCTCGCAGAGTTGTACCCATGCTGAGTTGTATGCATCACAAGCACATCTCCGCTTATGACTGATGGGATGTGACTGAAGGGATGTGACTGTGACTGACGGGATGCGACTGTGACTGACGGGATGCGACTGACGGGATGCGACTGCCTGGATGTGACTGACTGACGGGATGTGACTGACTGACGGGATGTGACTGATGGGATGTGACTAAACTGGAATTGGGCGCTTTCATGTAGAAAGAGTTCAGTATGGGCGTATCGACAGAATTGCGGGCTACGCAAATGTTGCTACACCCATTTCCCTTATTGCTGTTGTGTGCAGATCCACCAGGGGTTGAGAACACATCATCATCTATGCAACATTGGGCCACATGGCCTCTTCAAGTAAGTCCTGGGCTGCGCAGCTTCCGGGTGAACTGTCTTTCAAAATATGGCCTCTGAGAATGTTGTTCTGAGATTGGGAATGCAGCCACGATCCTTGGAACTCCCATAGCACGCCCATGATCCGGCCTCCTGTTGTGAATACTTTCGGGCACCACCCCAACTCCACCTAGGAACACCCATGGATTGCACTGGTTTGCTCAGGACCTTGTAATCATGGAGACATTGCGAATGCCATGTAAAACTTCAGCTCGCGTGTGCACAGTAAGACTTTCTACTGTGTTTTGTGCATTCGCAGTAGCAAAAAATCCCTCAGCTCGGAGAACATTGGCTTAGCATACAACTCTGAATCAGGCCTAATGATAAGTATCAAACTGAGCTTACAGATGGGGAGCAAAGATGACTTCAATTCTATATACAGTACAGTATGAGCAAATATACGCATTAATTCCATGCATGGGATGCTAGAGCGAGTACGGCTAACTTGCATTCAACTAAGAATCATGCCGTACTTGTGTAAAATAATATAAAATGAAATAATAGTCACAACTCTCACACAACAAACACAATTTTCAGCTGCTAGAAGGGGCTGGACAACTATTAGGGTCGTGGCTCCAATAACATAACGGTGTGATTGATGGGATTGGTAATGTGGTTATTTTTTACCCAATCCCCGCCCCCACCCACCCTGAAATGTTTGGAGTGAAACAACAAATATGGTAGTCAAAGTTCAAGAGGAACTGGCAAAGACTGTTAGCAGAGCATTCTTGGGGGAACCCCAAGCCTCATTGCCTCATTTCAGCTAGTTCGATTCCAGAAAATATGGAAAGAAGTTACTTTTTCATCTTTATAAAAACCACAAAATCTCAAAGAAAGTCCATATTGCAGATTATGGTGTTATATGGTTTGTGATGTTTGTTATGTACAATATATTATTTATACAGTGGGCCCATGTAATTCATTTAATTTTTTATTAAGTCTGGTAGAAATCTATTGCAGCTGGAGTAGAGATAGTTATGGTTTTCTGTGGAACTGCCTGTATTTTGGATTCCAAAAATTGGGAAGGGAATTTCATGATTTAAGGCAAGGGGGTATAATTACTAAAGTGAGAGTTTTTAGAAATGGAGATGTTGCCCCTAGCGACCAATAAGATTCTACTCAACATTTAACTAGCACCTTATAGAAGATAATAGAATCTGATCGGTTGCTAGGGGCAATATCTCCACTTCTAAAAACTCTCACTTTAGTAAATATACCCCAAGATGTTCCAAACCTTCTAAAGAGAACAAGAGGAGATGTTGGCCATAGCAACCAATCAGATTGTAGTTATCATTTATCTAATACATTCTATAAGATGATAGGTAGAAGCTGATTGGTTACTATGGACAACTTCTCCACTTTAGAAGGTTTGATACATCTCCGCAAAGGTAGATTTACTAAAGCTACTAAAACAGAGAAGTTAGCAACCAATCAGTTGCTGTCTATCATTTTCTAGACTGCAATAGCTACAATCTGATTCGGCAACTCTGCAAATTTTCATTATTAGAAACTTTAGTACTGTAAATGTGCCCCTAACTATCATTTGTAATAGATAATTGATAGCTAGGATCTGATTGGCTCGCACATGAGCAGAAAGACTCCCCCCGGGTCATAAGCTCTGAAGTCCTCACTCTGCAAAGAGCAGCTCTTATCAGAAGAGCTGTCCTTTGTGATTTTAATCCCAATTGTAGCTGCGTTATTAATGCCGCTATGCATGCGATCAGTGGCGTGATGTATCGCATTCAAAAAGGGATGCCTGATACTGAAAAAGCTGTAAGGGTTGTCTGGGCCAGTCTCGGGGACATATGCGTAAGCCAGATCATGTATGCGAAAACTTGTGCTTTAAGTTTTACTTAGTGAAAAAAAATCAAAAACAGTATGTTTTATTTTATTTAAGTCCCTTAACAAAAAGGCTTTCTTTAAATAAAAAATAATGTACCCTTGATCATAATTTTCTCCTATCACCATCCCGAGATGGAGATAGTGACAAGAAGATTGCGACAGTATGTGTAGCCCAGGGGCGTATTAAGAGAGGAGGGGGCCCGTGTGCATTCCTTGTCCGGGTCCTCCTCCTCTTTCCCTGGCAGCGGACTGACCACAGCACTAGACTCTGGGCCCAGAGTCTACTGCGCATTCGTAGGTCACTGGGAAAATGGCGCAGCTGCCATATTCCTGGCGATATCCCCACTGCACATGTGCAGAATGCTGGGTAAATTGCCGTGGTGGCCATTTTCCAGGCGTTTTGTGCAGGGCTGCAACACCCGACGCAGGACTTTAGAGAAATAAGTAATAGAAAATACGGGTGCAGGGTGTGAGCCCCCCTCCCACTGGACCCAGGGGCCTGTGTTCACCGCACATCCTGCACCCATTATAGATACGCCCCTGGTGTAGCAATATGGTCATTTTTAAATAAACATGGCAGGGGCTTCCAGAAAGGCGTATTAGCTCTGGCTAAAACAGGTGCAAATAGGGATTTTCTAGACTTAATAGATAGGCCCCCAAACACTGACTTTGTAGCTATTATGTTGCACAGCTAAAAAAAACAACGGGCAGTTACTGTAGTACTCTACCTGTATATCCTTCCGGTCACCTTCTACCTAATCAATTATGCAACTCAAATAAAACTCTGTTAAAATAATCTAATATTTGACCCAATTTATATAGATGATTGCCTATTTTAAATGCCTCAGAGATGCAGTTATACTTATTTTCTGCTTTGTTAATTTTTCTCATCTCTTCTGTAGAAGCTTTACAATTATGCTATAATTGGACACAGCCACAATGCAAAACATTGGTCAACTCAAGGTTTACTGTGACTTTCCATATCCATCATTTAGCCATGTTTCCTATAATTA
Organism: Taudactylus pleione; assembly: GCA_031769625.1. Classification (NCBI taxonomy): domain Eukaryota; kingdom Metazoa; phylum Chordata; class Amphibia; order Anura; family Myobatrachidae; genus Taudactylus; species Taudactylus pleione. Next base: position 2,691,966 of record JAUIMM010000314.1, on the reverse strand, counting down.
AAGGATTTGTAACAGTCGCTGAATCCTATGCAAGTTTATTCTTATACAGAAATATCAATAAAACAATAATTTATATAAAGTGGTTTCAAGATCCTATAGAAATTTTTTTTTGGAGGTTAATAAGAAGCAATAGGATAAATAAAAATACAGGAGCTCAAAAGGGGCCCATACATCTGCGCCGGATTGCGGCAATGTCCCGTTCTGCCGACGTGGGGGCCGGGGGATCGGGAATATTCAACATGTTGAAAGATCTCTATTCCCTACCCAAAAATGGTCGGAATTGACGAGTTGGAGATTTTTAACATGTAAACATTTCCACAAACCTCTTAGGTATGGCCAATCATCGATGTCCGTGGATCGGCGGTTTTGTTCGCAGATACGCGGTTTGAGCCGGCAGAAAGGGGTATCACATCTCATGTGTATAGGCCCCTAAACACATGCATAAATAAGCTAGGATAGGTGTTCTTGGAGCTAGGATGGGCTTTCCTAACCTGTAGACACCCAATATAAAGATAATCAATATTAGTACATAGTACATAGTAGTAAAGCAATAAAACAGAAGTACATTATTAAGTGTTAGTATGGGTCACAAACAGAGATGCACATTCATTCAGCAAGGATACCCACATTTATTTGTGAAGTTCTCCAGATTTGTGCATAATTAACTGAATCAATTACGGTTCCTACAGTCCAATCACGGTGTATGGAATGTACAGCAGCCAATCAATAAAGATCTATAAATATCACGTCTGTAGACTTAAAAAGACCTTACAGCCCCACTGACGCTCATAGTTCCTGGTTTATTCTAGGGGAAATGTCTGTGGTTGCTGCAATCTGTGAATGTGACTGGTGATGTGAGATGTGACTTTTTAGTGACCTGACCGCTGACTAGTCTAATCATCGCGTCTGTCCTGTGCACATTTGGTACAGTACATAGCAACATTGAATTATTTGCTTATTATTTTCACTTATGAAAAGTCCAATAGTGACTCACATTCTATTGGAATCCATTAGATTTGTGTAGATGTTTTCATGGTACAAATCCCCCATATCTTCACATCTCTTAAATTATATAATACAATACAGTAATAAATAAAAAAGCATTATATCTGCACTTGCCGTTGTCATTATAGGTGTTCAGAAAACATTATTACTTGCTGTTTACAAGCATTGACTGATGCAAAAAAAAAACCTAATATGTCCTCCACTTGTCATTAGCTATTTGACTGTACATATTGTACAACTATACAGACATGACATTTCAACAGTTGTATTTTTTTTACAGCGCACTGACTGATACAGAAACGACTGCTGTATTTCCCTCACTGTCACTAGTCTCTCTGTCCATTCCCTCTAATTGGAAACCTTACTGTATGGACAGCCACAAAGTCAAGTTTATTGTATTGGCTGAATGAGGATTGGCAAGACGGAAATACAAGTACACCTTAAAAAAAGTTTTATTGAATTGGAATAATATGTCAGGTCTTAATGGCAGTAATACAAAGTACACCTGAACTTACAATGAAGTGTAAGAGACACTTCACATCAGTTTGAGGAGCATTATGAGAATATAGCAGAATATAGTACATTCTCTATCATCAACACGAGTTAGTGCTGACAGAACCGAGGCGTTTAATCTAATGAGCCCCCTGATTTTCACCAGGGAATCCCAAGACGCTTTGTTCACAGGGCATGGCCCTCCACCCTGGCCCTCCACCCTGCCCTCAAGCAGAAGGAAAGTACTGGTCAACAATAACGGGACTGGAATACCGACAGACTGCAAAGTGCTAAGTGTAATTCACAAAGTCGTATCAGGACAAGTCTAGAGTATACTTGATTACAGATAGGAGCCTAATACGGTGGCAACATGTGCCAGACTAGGTATAAATAGACCAAGGCAGGTTTGGATTGGATTCCCAATATTCAATGGTCACATGACTGCTTTAAGATGCATTTTAACTTTGTCGGCATAGTGCCGACGACATACTCCTGCTGATCTCCTGCTAGCCGAGCTAATGATTGTCAACAGGACTATGTATTCCATCTAGTAAATATACTATTCAAGGCATGAGGAGATGGATTCCATGAAAAAAAAAATTGTTTTGAAATCTGGCCATAGGGAATAATATTAGGTAATATGGTGCTGTATTAGATAATATGGTTCTGTATTAGGTAATTGCATCCACTGTCGTACAAACACATCACAAAAGAGCGATCGGGCAGAGTGAGACCCATTTTTGAAATGACAGATATTCACAATGTGCCTTTTATAGCTTTCTGCTGATAGGGGGGAATAAAGCAAAACTTTAGTTTTACGCAAATTTTCTGCTCTCTTAAGTGCAGTGTGCACTTTGTTGATTTTGGGAGTAAAATCTTGGGTCACTTTAGTGTCTTTATAAGTTTTTACAAAGAGGAAATATAAAATTGTAATATTACTTTTTTATGTCTCTCTTAATTATTTATTTGGGTGTGGTATAAAAGATCGACAGTGTAAATGTCGACAGTCAGTGGGTCGACACCAAATCATCGACATGCAATAGGTCAACAGGGACAAAAGGTCAACAGTGCAGAATGTCGACAGGGTTAATAGGTCGACATGTTCAAATGGTCGACACACATTTGGCCAACATAAAAATGATCAACACATTTTAAATTTTTTTTAACTATAATCCTAACCCTACCCCTAGTGCCTAACCCTGGACCTTCCCCTGGTGCCTAACCCTAAGTGCCTAACGCTAACCGTCCCCTCCAGCAGCCTAATTCTCTCCGGAATGTATAACCCTAACTTTAAAAATGTTGAAAAACCATGGAAAAATATGTCAACCATTTTTGTGTCGACCATATGTGTGTTGACTATTTGAACCTGTCAATCTTCTGCACCGTCAACCTTTTGTACCTGTCGACCTTTTGTACCTATACACCAATTGCATGTCGACCATCTGGTGTCAATCATTGACTGACGACCTTTACATTGCGGATGCCATTTATTTTTGGTGCCTTTTCATGCAATTTACCTTTTAAGATGCCATGTTTTCCCTTATTAGCAGATTGTGGAACTAAATGTATTTATTCAGGGAATCCTATGCCATGAATAGTGTACTTTCTGCCTATTAGTTAGAAATGCAGACAGATCTGAATAGGGAAACTTTTGTTGTGGCCAGGTTATATTACTGCATATATTATCCTCTTGATAATATATTATTATTATTATTATATTATCCTCTTGAAATCCCAGGCAGCTATGTCGCTGCTCTGGCTATAATTAGCTGCCGTGAATCGTTTCGGTGCCTACGAAAATAATTCAATATATAACTCTCTCTAAGGGGCCTATTCATTTTCTGGGCCAGATGATCCGAAACCCTGCACCTCATTCCCACAGGAATAAGCCGGACTCCGGGAACCAATGCATGTTCCGCCGGTAAACAGTTTCAGTTTTCAGAGTTTGATGAATATTAGTGGCCCCATGAGATGCCTAATAATGAATGGGTCCATTACTTAAATTTAAGCATGCAGAAACCAACATTTCCGCATGTGTAAAGGGCTTAAATGCCCGCCCTCCTGGTTTTTGCGGGAGGCTCTCCATTTTTCGGGTAATCCCCTGCACCCCCGGAAGGGCAGGCACTTCACCCGCATTCTGCCCACTTCCTAGTGAAGTGGGCAGAATGGGTAGAATTTTAGTGGGGATAGGCGGTTCTGAGCGTTGGGGCGGGGCCTAATGACGCGAGTCTATGAGAATTGCATCATTTAGCCCTGCCCCCTAGTTTAAATTGCAGCATTCCCGTGAGGGGCTAGGCTTAACGACGCAATCCGTCCGGCACCGCCCACCCCCAACTCCGCCTACCTGCTTCACCTCCCCGGATTTCTCCTGCGGAGGAATATTAAATAGTCTGCAAGTATGGTAAAGGGCCTATACAGGACAATGATTAGACCCCTAAGAGAAATGAAATATATCACTATGCTGATATAATAGAGAGAATGCAAATATGAAGTCACAGTGGTACTCAGTAGTCAAGATTAGGTAGTACTTCAAATAATGGTTCAGTTACATTCACAGATACTGTATACCATATGAACATATTACAGACTTTCATATAATAATAATAATAATAATAATAATAATAATAATAATAATAATAATAATACAGAACTCCTGAATGACCTTGACTGATTCTCTGGGTACAATGTAATACTAATGATACTAAAATTTTCAGTATGAAAATCTCGGTGTCACCGCAATAGGTTATATATACATTATGTAGTAGTGCAAACATAACCAGTGAACAGTACTACATCTATACTTGGTAAATACAATCACTCTGTATGCAGAGAATATAAGTGAATGGTATAGAAAAACACACTTGGAAACTTGGTCCATGAGACAGTATTCACAGGTCGCTAATATAAACAATCCAACTAAATCCAGTCAAGTTAGTATAATACACAGCAAATTTGCAAATAGCGCAGATCACACCCAAATCAACATCAGGGCACACATAAGGGTTGAAATTGAATCAAAATATTATGTATCAATAATCTTTCCAAGAATTAATGATTCTAAATATTTTGATTTAATTTCAACTCTTATGTATGCACATTGTGTTGTGTTGGATCTGCACAATTGGCAAATTTGCTGTATAAATAAGGGACAAAAAAGTTCTCAATTCCAAAACTAAAAGCCATATATTGTGTTAAAGGTCAGCCGCCATTAATAACATTGTAATGTTCAGGTGTATAGTATGCGTCTGCGTTAGTCTAGGTCGCATGCAGCCCAAATACACTTATGTGTGGGCCCAAGTATATATTTTATGTGGCTCAGCCCGCTCCTGTGGCGGATCCAGAGGGAGGCAATAAGGGCGATAGCCCCCCGTATACACAACCCAGGGCAGGATTTCTCACTAGGCAACCTAGGCGACCGCCTAGGGCCTGGTGGATCCGTAAATGGGCCCCTTTGCCCCAAGAAATCCAGCCGATCAAAATACTCCTTTCATAAATATATGAAACATTTTATTATATGGCTTTTCTTAATAATAAACCTTTCAAAATTGCATATAAGCCTCAGGGCCTGATTCAGCAAGCAACGCACAGGAAAGAACGCACGCACCCATCCGCTGCGAGAATATGCTAATCAACGCATACGCGCGGAGACAGCAGCACAAGATGCAGGCGTCCAGCCCTATATTTAGCCGCCCATCTCCCTTTTCTCAAAGCTTGATCAGTACGCAAGATAGCGTAAACATCGGTAACATCGAGAACCATCAACCAGATTTGCATAATAGTGGTTGACCAGACCTCGCACAGAATCTCGGCAACTTCCTGTGTGCACGGAGTCTCATCATTGCGTCCTTTGCCGCAATGGCTTAATTACGGATGCCTTAAAACGGCGTCCCAACGCACAGGCACGCCTGCTTTCACCCGACCACCCTCCGTCACCACCCACAAACGGCACTTCCTGTCAATCAATATCGGAATGGGTCTGCGTGCACGCTGCGTGTAGTCTGCATACGCTTACCCGATCGCACTGACTAGTTCGCGCACGCGCAGTGCGATGCATACGCCTGCGCAGTACAAAAACATTGGCCAAGTGCGTGCGTTCTCTCCTTTGCAATGCCTGATGAATCAGGCCCTTAGACCTTGAATATTCGGCCCGGTTGGGATTTGGAGTTTGACATGCCTGGTCTAGGCAGTCAGGGTACAAAGGTCAGAATGATAACTCTGTATCTATCAACATATATAACAAAGATTTATTCATGGTTTTCTTTGGGAGAAATCCACCAAATCTGACATACATAATGGTTTCCAGACTATGGACATATTAATTGCACATCTAGAGCTGCTGTCCTTGCTGATGATGATGGTGATGAGGTCGGATGATAAAAACATAAAACCATACAGTTAAGTTAACTGACTTCTGTCAATACTTTCCCTAGTGTGTGGGTGCTATGAAATACTGTATACATTTCAAGCTAAATTAGAAACAAATTCCAAGTCAGCTACATGTATCGCGGCTAAATATTTGACAATGGTAAAAAGCACAGCAGGACTTTAGTAGCTTTTCATATATTGGGGAGATGAACTAAGCCTTGGATAGAGATGAAGTGGGGAGAGATAAAGGGTCTGATTCAGAGCCGGACGCTATTTGCGCTCGCTCGTCCAGAAAAAGGGTCTGGCTATTTAAATTGACCGTTTGCTCTTTGCGGTCTGTTGACGCCTCTAGGTCTGAACGAGCGAACAAAACATGCGGACGTTTTCTTGTAAAAAACGCCCCCTGGCCGCTCGCATCACACGTCATCTCCGCTATTTATTAGATTAATCGAGTACATCGAAAGGCGAATGAACTGCTCTCTATTCTTGTGGTTGCATTTTCCTACCGCAATCATGCCAGCAGTTCAGGCTAAAAGACAACCAAGTGACGTGGTCGATGACGCTGCTTTGTTAATTATGCACACCCTTAAAACGCCCGTTTTGACCATTTGGCACGCCTGCGTTCGGATCTCCACTCCCCGTTTTCAAGCACCTTCCACTGTTACCACCCACAAACGCCTCATCCTGTCACTCAAATTAGCAGGCACTCGCTATATTGCGAGCACACGATTTCTGACTGCACTGACTGGTTCGCGCATGCGTACTAAAACCCATACGCATGCGCAGATGTGCAAACATCGCTCGGAACGAACGAGCAGCCGCTTATGAGCGGCTCTGAATCAGACCCAAAGTACCAACCAATCAGCTCATAACTGTAATTGACAGGAGCTTATTAGTTGGCACTTTGTCTCTCTCCACTTTATATATCTCCAAGGCTTGTTACATCAACCCCATAATTATTTTCAAGTTTGGTCAACTTGGATCATTTTGGCATTTTCCGTGCAGTTGTTCTTTCAGGGTTGGGAATGCCCAGAAATCACAGGGCGCTAAGTCCGGGCTATATGGAGGGTGTTCCAGTGCTGTCCTATTAATTTCAGTCAGTGCTGCCAATGTAACAGCAGCAATATGTGGTCGGGCATTGTCTTGGAGCAAAAACCACTGTTTCTTCAGCAAATGTGGTCTTTTCTTCCTCATGGCTACACGCAAATGGGTTTTCAGGATGTTTGCATAGTAGTCACTATTAATTGTCTGTCCACGGGGAACCCAGTGCTGTAGGATCATACCATGCGCACCAAAGAACAGCAGAAGCATGACTTTACACACCGGAGGAATCACACGGAATATTTTGGGTGGAGGCGAATTTACGTGTTTCCATACACCATACACTGGACTGTTGTTTGAACTCCGGATCATAATGATGAAACCACGTTTCATCACACGTCACAATCGATGTCAGGAAATCTGGTATCCTCTCTGACATGCGAACGGTGTTCTTGCATGATTCAACTCATCGTCGCATCTGCTCCTCTGTGAGATATCTGGGTACCCACCTGGCACACACACGATGCATTTTCAATTAATTTGTCACAATATGCTGAACCTGTCCGAATGAGACGTCAAGTGAAGCTGAAAGTTTGCGTAATGTTACCCTTCTGTCATTTTGCAACATCTCCACAGCTTTGGCATGGTTGACATCTGTAACAGCGGTGGATGGTCTCCCAGAACGCGCTTCATAAGTCACTCATGTATTACCCTGTTTGAAGAGCTTCCACCACCGAAATACTGCAGCACAGCTAATTGTTTCTCCACCGTATGCTTGCCGTGACATTTCCTGAGTTTCATTTCCACTTTTTCCACATTTAACACAATATTCAATTACACATCTCTGACGTAATCTCACAGACACGTCTTCCTTATCCGCCATGACGAAACGTATGAAGAACTTCCAATCGCCGTGACCTAACAAAGAAGACTACGGCAGTCCAACCGCAGGTTCAGTCACATCGATGTATGAGCTACACAACAGCCAGCATAGCGTTGCCACGTCTACCTATGGGACAGAAAACCAGAGGCAGTCTCATTACTTTTCAATCAACCCTCGTAAATCCATGATGGAGAAGGTAGGGTCGATTCAAAAGAGGGGTGGGCCTGTGTGCAGCCTCCATGTGGGCCCTGGCACTGTGTCCTCCATAGACTGTGTCATAGTCTACTGTGCATGCACTGATTTCTGGGGAAATGCAGTTGGCACCATATTCCTGGTGATCTCTAGAGTACGCATGTGCAGTACTCCAGAAACATGGCGCCTATTCCCGGTGATATCTGTGTCACAGGCGGAGATGTAAGACTTGTGAATGGGTGCATGGTGTTCGTTGTGGACCCCCCTGGACCGGTGTTCACCACACACCTTACAACCATAATAGATACACCTTTGGGAGAAGGTAAATACAATAGATGGCTTCCTTCCATGTGTAAACCTTCCTAACTCTTGCTATTGTTTCAGTGATGCTATAGCTGTATATAAGGTCTCTCTACCCCTCATACTCAGTGACAGCTGACCAGCCTTTCCAGATTTAATACTGTATATTATTATTATTTTATTTTATCCAAGTCTCTTTGGTTTTCATTAATTTCTATATTATTGTATATACCATTCTTAGCACAATGAGTATGGCAATGTCATAACCTTTTAAATCTCATAAAAATGAAAAGCTTCTGACTACTGACATTATTGTCTACTGCGCACGTTCTCATAATGAAAATGATGTGCCCGGACATGATTGGATGTATATCGGGAAAAGACTGAAGAGAATTTTTATTATAACAGACGGCCAAATAGACATCAGCCGGGTTTTTTACCTTCTCCTCTGTTTTATGTTTAAAGTAGCAGTATGTATTATTACAGAGGCACATCTCCCAGGCAAATCTCACCACTGATGAAACTTTTACATCTCCCCTGTATTAAAATGATTTTATAGCTAATATTGTCTAATCAATGTCATAAATTGCTCCAGCTAACGGCAAAAGTTGATTTAAATAAGAGTGATTATAAAATCCACAAACGTGAATGTAAAACTTTTAGGAACTAGGTAGCACTAATATTTTGGTCATGGAGGTAGATTTTATTCCAATGCAAACCTAAGCTATTATGTCTATAATAGCAGACATTAAGGAAGGATAGTTTAGTCTGTATAAGCCTACACAGAAGAATGTGAAATACTGAAAGAGCTATAAGGGATAATGTGGACTTTAAACATTTTACAGTATTTAAAGGAAACTGTTCATGATAAATAACTTTGTATTTTAAGTTTAATTGATATTTAACTCATTACTGCTCCCATCAATTCCGTAGTGGCTGGGCCATTGCTGTAAATGACTACTGAAGGGTGGCTGAAAGCGCTTATTTGGCTCACTGGTTACTCGATCCGTAAGTTATGTTTGGATCTATGGGGGTCATTTAGACCCGCTCGCGAGCGCAGGACGCTAGCAAGCGGGTCGATGTTCCCCCACTGCGCATGCGCACGACGGAGGGAGCTCCGTCGTGCGCATGCGCGAGACCCGGCGAGCGACGGGCTCTCCATCGCTCCGGGTCTCGCACCAAAGGGGGCATGCTGTCGATGTTGATTGACAGCACGCCCCCTTTTGGTGGGCGTGCCAGGGGCGTGGCTGCCAGACGGAGGCGTTCCCAGCCAAAATCACTCCAGGGCTTGCGGCAGCGAGACCCTAGCACAGGGTCTCCGTCGCAAGCCCGATGGTCGCGATGGTCAAAACCATCGCGAACATCATCATGGACGCTCGCATATGCTATGGGTGGTCACCCACAGCTATGCGAGCGGCCAGGAGGCCACTCCATTTTCATGGAGGAGGGCACTGATTCAGAGCAAGCGCTCTGGTCAGAGCATTCGGCTCTGAATCATGCCCTATATACAAAGATAATGGGGTCTATTTACTAAGCAGTGTTAGGAGACAGAGTGAAAAGTAATAAGATAGTGATAAGGTGCCAGCCAATCAGCTCCCAACTGTCATTTTCAAACACAGCCTGTGAGATGGCAGTTGGGAGCTGATTGGCTGGCACCTTATCACTTTCTTATCACTTTTCACTCTGTCTCCTAACACTGCTTAGTAAATAGACCCCAAAATGTATAAAACTTGCTTGGGATAGAGAAAGGGTATCAGCAGTGGCATATATATAGTTGGTGTAGGGTATGCGGTGCACATTGGCATCTCGGTCCCAGGGGTCCACACTGCGCATGTGCCAGTAAAAGGGGGACCTCCCCTCTTAATATGCCCCTGGCTGAACCCTTTGAACTCTTTGCATCCCCAGTCACATGGAATTATTCACCTGGGCTTAATGTTCTCTACAACATGGCCATTATTTAAATTGGGAATTTGTGTCTAATAATAAACGTGTCCTGGAACATAGTACAGGAATAGCTATTAATTTAATCTCCCAGTTTTACAATCATCTTCATCATAAATATATAATATATAAAACACTTACCCTGTGTTTAGTTATACTAACTTTATTATTCCCTTATGTGTTTGCTGTTATGGCTGAGTTTATTGTCCATTGCTGCTGTTCGTGTAGCACAGACCTCTGATGATAGCGTGGGATTTGAATGGTGCGCTGCTGCTGCCATAATTACCTCCCACTGTACAGATGGAACAGTTTCTTTTAGATATAGAGCATGTCTCGCAGCACATAGGTTCCTAAGTGCACTTAGATAGAAATACATAATGCACTTGCAAATACTTTGTGTTGAGTGGATGAAGTCAGACCGGTGGAAGACAGCTCATTTTATTTCAAGCCATCATGGGACTTATGGCGACATTTTACTTAAATATTTCTTTTAGATGTCTCATCACGTTGCAGCCATACATAGCCATACATACGTAGGTCGCCCCCATTGCCAGCATTAATCAATTCAGTGTATACTGACCAAAATTTATAATGGCGTCAAACAGGAGGGAATAGGTTTAGGTATCCTTGCATCTGGCTGAATTTTTCTTACCCTTGTTGGTTCTTTTGTTATGGACATATGACCACACAGTACAATTGCACTTGGATTGAATGTTGCATTCATTGAACCCACTATGCCATTGGGGTCTATGCCTGGACAACAGACTTTAGGCTGATAGCCTGGCGTGTCAATCATCTGGTAAATGAGCCCACAGGTTCTCATGGAGCCCTGACCCAGTTGTGACTACAACCTCTGTAAACACAGCTAAGAGCCGGCAGCAAGTTTGATCAGAACTTTGATCCACCATCCCATCAGTGGTGTATTTCTTTGAACGTTAGGTTACGAGCATCAGGGTCTGCGATTCATATTCATAATGGGTAGATCTAGCTGCACAATGTTTGGTATCCTATCACTACCCACTAGCCACGCAGACCCCTTACTGATCTTATCACAGAACAGATTGGTATACTTTGCACTGCTCAGTAGCGCACACATGGGGGGGTTTCTGAGTACCCAGAAACCCTCCTGACAGCCTCGAGAGCAGGCACCATGTCCTTAAGCCCTGCCCCCTTTGCAGCAAAATGCTGCAATTTGCGGGCTAATAGGGAGGAGGCAGAGCCAATATGACATGATTCTTTTAGAATTATGTAATTTGACTCCGCCCACTCTCGATTGACCCGCCATTCGCGGCATTTTACCGCTAAGGGGAGGGGCCTAATGACATGGTGCCAGCCTGCCAGGTCCTAACCCCTGCAGCTGCTGCAAGGTAAGTTGTGTGTAATGTATCTGTGATATATGTATGTGTGTGCATATATGTACTGTATATATGTGTGTGTATGTATGTGCATGTATATAATGTTTGTGGAAACACCCCTCCTGCGTTTTCCCCTGCTATTTCAGTCATACTATACCATGTTCATCAGATAAAGCACCCATAGCCATTTCATTTAATGGGCAGGATGCATTAACGCAAAAAATGCGGTCAAACCTCGAACTGCTGAAATACTGCGTCTTTAGACACAACCATCAGTTGCACCATTGAAATTTGCCCCATCCCCATTGTAGGTGCAGAATCTCCATCACAGTATGGGCCTCCAATGTGAGCGATTAAGCATCTCAGTCCGCAACCAAATCATCATTTTTGTACCCCCAATGTAAACTGAATGATAAAAATAATAATAAATAAATATTAAAAATGAATAAGCCATACCAAACCTAAACTTGACTAAGGGCTCTATTCATTATGTTAATTATCGGGGTCCAAGCGGACCCAAATAATGACATACCTACGCAACGCAAGTGACAGAGCAATTCATCATTGCTCCGGCTCGGAGACAAATGATCCGAAAATTAGCTGTCTCCCCGAGTCTTTTCACAGTGAAACTACTGTTCCTGCATGACCCACAGGTCACGCATGTGCACAAAAGCCCGGCATACGGTGGGGCGGAGGGATCAGAAAGGGGGTTGCAGGAGAAAACGCCATCTGAAGATGGCGATTGCTCCCACAGTCAAGCTCCAAAAATATTGTTTTTCCGGAGCTTGATGAATTCTGTCCCCATACTAGTGTATGGGGACAACAAGCCATCTCGGGAGAGGAAGGTAAGCAGGAGATATCTGTGATACTAGTGTATGGGGACAACGGGCCATCTCGGGAGAGGAAGGTAAGCAGGAGATATCTGTGATACTAGTGTATGGGGACAGCGGGCCATTCTATGAGAGGAAGGTAAGTAGGAGATATCTGTGATACTAGTGTATGGAGACAGCGGGCCATTCCGCCAGAGGAAGGTAAGCAGGAGATATCTGTGATAATAGTGTATGGGGACAACGGGCCATTCTGGGAGAGGAAGGTAAGCAGGAGATATCTGTGATAATAGTGTATGGGGACAACGGGCCATTCCGCCAGAGGAAGGTAAGCAGGATATATCTGTGATAATAGTGTATGGGGACAACGGGCCATCTTGGGAGAGGAAGGTAAGCAGGAGATATCTGTGATACTAGTGTATGGGGACAGCGGGCCATTCTGCGAGAGGAAGGTAAGCAGGAGATATCTGTGATACTAGTATATGGGGACAGCGGGTCATTCCGCCAGAGGAAGGTAAGCAGGAGATATCTGTGATAATAGTGTATGGGGACAACGGGCCATCTCGGGAGAGGAAGGTAAGCAGGAGATATCTGTGATACTAGTGTATGGGGACAGCGGGCCATTCTACGAGAGGAAGGTAAGTAGGAGATATCTGTGATACTGGTGTATGGAGACAGCGGGCCATTCCGCCAGAGGAAGGTAAGCAGGAGATATCTATGATAATAGAGTATGGGGACAACGGGCCATTCTGGGAGAGGAAGGTAAGCAGGAGATATCTGTGATAATAGTGTATGGGGACAACGGGCCATTCCGCCAGAGGAAGGTAAGCAGGAGATATCTGTGATAATAGTGTATGGGGACAACGGGCCATCTTGGGAGAGGAAGGTAAGCAGGAGATATCTGTGATACTAGTGTATGGGGACAGCGGGCCATTCTGCGAGAGGAAGGTAAGCAGGAGATATCTGTGATACTAGTGTATGGGGACAGCGGGCCATTCTACGAGAGGAAGGTAAGTAGGAGATATCTGTGATACTGGTGTATGGAGACAGCGGGCCATTCCGCCAGAGGAAGGTAAGCAGGAGATATCTATGATAATAGAGTATGGGGACAACGGGCCATTCTGGGAGAGGAAGGTAAGCAGGAGATATCTGTGATAATAGTGTATGGGGACAACGGGCCATTCCGCCAGAGGAAGGTAAGCAGGAGATATCTGTGATAATAGTGTATGGGGACAACGGGCCATCTTGGGAGAGGAAGGTAAGCAGGAGATATCTGTGATACTAGTGTATGGGGACAGCGGGCCATTCTGCGAGAGGAAGGTAAGCAGGAGATATCTGTGATACTAGTATATGGGGACAGCGGGTCATTCCGCCAGAGGAAGGTAAGCAGGAGATATCTGTGATAATAGTGTATGGGGACAACGGGCCATTCCAGGAGAGGAAGGTAAGCAGGAGATATCTGTGATATTAGTGTATGGGGACAACGGGCCATCTCGGGAGAGGAAGGTAAGCAGGAGATATCTGTGATACTAGTGTATGGGGACAGCGGGCCATTCTACGAGAGGAAGGTAAGTAGGAGATATCTGTGATACTGGTGTATGGAGACAGCGGGCCATTCCGCCAGAGGAAGGTAAGCAGGAGATATCTATGATAATAGAGTATGGGGACAACGGGCCATTCTGGGAGAGGAAGGTAAGCAGGAGATATCTGTGATAATAGTGTATGGGGACAACGGGCCATTCCGCCAGAGGAAGGTAAGCAGGAGATATCTGTGATAATAGTGTATGGGGACAACGGGCCATCTTGGGAGAGGAAGGTAAGCAGGAGATATCTGTGATACTAGTGTATGGGGACAGCGGGCCATTCTGCGAGAGGAAGGTAAGCAGGAGATATCTGTGATACTAGTATATGGGGACAGCGGGTCATTCCGCCAGAGGAAGGTAAGCAGGAGATATCTGTGATAATAGTGTATGGGGACAACGGGCCATTCCAGGAGAGGAAGGTAAGCAGGAGATATCTGTGATATTAGTGTATGGGGACAACGGGCCATCTCGGGAGAGGAAGGTAAGCAGGAGATATCTGTGATACTAGTGTATGGGGACAACGGGCCATATCGGGAGAGGAAGGTAAGCAGGAGATATCTGTGAATATTCTGATGAATGGCACAAAAACGTAATTTCTACAAAAGCAGGGGAAAAAGTTAAGTAATGATGACCCCTCAATGGTAAAACTTTCTGCAGTTTAAAACGTAAGTTTAACTTTTAATAATGATAAAAAAAGAAGACAACATCCATAATATTATCTGTTGCAGCACTCAGGGATAAATGTTTAGAATGTATTTGCATAGATATTTGTTGAAAACTTTTATTACAGAAAGTGTGGAAAACACCAATTTGAAATCCAATATGAAACATTATGATTTTATTGAATTGCTATCATCTAACAACAGGGAAGGGGTTAGGTAAAGTTATGTGCTCGGTATAATGCTCACCGTACCGCCGTTCCTCAGTGACATTACATCGTCCTCTATTTTTATATGCTTGAAATTACTGTATTAACTTCTGTCTGGTGGTGTTAAATGAAATGTAAGATCTGTATGTAGACATAAATGTAAGCAATAAGAAAACTCATAATCAATTTTCCATATTTTAAGAATTGCACTGGAAATGGAATTAGTATAAACCTTCTGCATATGGGCAGCGCTGGGGTGCACATATGAACAGGTGAGGTGCAGCGATAAATGCTGAGCGCATTCCTAATTCTCAATTTTAAGGTAAATAATTGGATATATGTAAATGGAAAAACACGTTTCAATAACAGTTGTTGGGATTTTAATGATATGATTGCTGTTTTTTTTAAATCAAGTTGTCTGTCATATGCTAAGTGTACCTATAAATAAAGTTGTTGTTTTTTAAATGTTAGTCATTTTTATTTATATTCTTAATTATTATTATTATCATCATCATCATCATCATCATCATCATCATCATATAAAAGAGCTTTTGTTAAAGTTCACAAATAAAACAATTCCAAGTACTTAACTTATTACAAACAACAGTATAAAGACCCCCATACAGCTACAACAGATTGGGACAGCTGGCTCAGGGATAGGAGAAAAAATCATGTTGGATTCTCTCGACTTGCCGATACCAACCAAAAAATGGTCGGGATCGGCTAGTCAGGGATTTTCAATATGCATTTTTCTCCAATCCGCCAATGGATCGCCGATCATCGATGCCCGATGATTCGCGGATCGGCAAACTGGATCAGCAGAACAGGAAATAGTGGCGCTGATGTATGGATCCGCTAATATAACACACAGTACATCAGTACTTCTTGTCAATAAGCCTAATGGTAAATACTACAGGGAACTTTTATTGTGTGTGTAATGTGGCTAGTAACAGGAACATAGTTGTGTACTGTAGTTGAGGTTATATGCATTATTTTGCACTGTAATGCCTGCCATACTAGGCTACACTTAGAATTATTTGAATGAGACATGATGGATATTTTATTACTAGATGAGCTTGTATTTTCGGTTTTAAGTACCATTTTATCAACTTTCCAAATAAAATAAAGAAAAGTACACCTTTGTTATGTGTGAGCAGCGATGAAATGAGATCTATTTTTTAAAAACCACTCAAGGTATGTGTTAGAATAAGTAACCTAAATCAGAGCCACAAAGTGACTGGCATGGTCCCAGCACTGAGGGTGAGGGGTGTTGTCTTGACCAGTTGGGAATCCTCTGCAGAAGTGGAGGTTCGTGCCGAGTGTACTTGGGGCCCTGGTTATTTCTCCCTTGCACTCCCGGACACCCCTGTCAGTGCCCCTGAACATAATCGCTACTGTACTTAATAAATCTATAAGGAAACAACTGGGTGTTCCATGTCATGCACAGCAGCACATAATTGTGTGCCTTTTTATGGTCAGAAAACTCATTGGTGATTTGTAATATTTAAAAAATAATTTAATACATTATAATTTATCCGATATAATAATGATAAATAGTAAATAGCTGGAGTATACTGATAGCACCACTAGTATTTATTAAGGAAATTTAGGTAAAGCATAATAATATTATGAATTACCTTCTGAGACTAATATAAAGGCGCATAAACTGTGGCCCAATGTTGTTATATGATCACAGAAAATGTTATGCAGTATACTTTTTCCTATATACTATTGATAAATATTACATAGCCGGAGAATAGTAATAGTGCCGACTTAGTATTTTTAAGAACATTTAGGTAAAGAATAATAATATTATGAATTACCTTCTGATTCTAATATAAAGGCGCATAAACTGTATCCAGATTTCATTATATGATCATAGAAGTCCTGAAAAGCTGTACTGTAGTGTACTAGGTAAAAGTACTAAATATAGATAAATAAACTAAATATAACAATCACAGTGAGTAACCCAACTTTGAAACCCTGTGTTAGCTGCTTGTGTAATTGGACCAGTCACTTTGCCCAAATTTGTCCAAAAACAGACCCCCCCCCATAAAATTGTTGAGTCTCCCATATCCAAATATTCAGAAAAAAGGAATATTCCGAAATACAGAATTATTTTGGCATGACTGAGATAATGAAACCTGTGATTTTTGATGGTTCAATGTACACAGACTTTGTCTAAAGCACAAATTACTAAAAATATTGTATAAAATTACCTTCAGGCTGTGTGTATAAGGTGTATATGAAACATAAATGAATGTCATTTTTGTACACAAACTTTGCTTGAGCCACAAAATTATTGAAAATATTGTATAAAATTACCTTCAGGCTGTGTGTATAAGGTGTATATAACACATAAATGTATTCTGTGTGTATATTGGGGTCCCATTCCCAGATATTTCATTATGATATGCAAATATTCTAAAATACGGAATATTCCGTTATCCAAAATATACCTGGTCCCAAGCATTTTGGATATGGGAGACTCAACCTGTAATATAAAAAAAATGTTAACTACAAATATATAATTATTTACATATCTACCCCCTATATGTATGTGTACCTAGTCACTGAGTAATCAACAACAGATTATTAGTACAGTAAAAAAAGGAGCTACTGTAAAAAGTTAACTGCTTGGTGTATGATAAAAATTTTACAAAGTGACAAATGATGACTACTTGCCATATGATAATCATTTAAAATAAAGTCTCCGTTACCATGCCATGTAAGTGTTAAATAAACGTATTATTAAAAACAAGCCAGCAAATACAAGCCGCGCACACCAGAGGCTATCTGCCCAGTCCAAGATTAAAAAACGTAACATTATTTCATTTCTAATATATTTTGCAGAACTAGTTTATTGAACAAGATTTTCTGCTTATAGCAAACAAAATGAAAAACACATTATTGGTGAGAAATGCAATTTTGAATATATTGATATTACATATTGCCAAGCAAAATATTTCAGGAAATCTCCCTTACCAGTAATGAGACAAAATGAAAGAAACAAACCTGTAAGAATGATATTTCCTAGATCATAAACAACTGAGAGAGCACACATCAAAATATTCCGTTTTGTGCATAGAAAATGAACTCAAATCAAGTTTTTGTGTGTTTATTTATGTGTTCCCTTCCTTACCTATTTAATAAAATAGAAATTGTTAGGCAGAGACAACTACCGTTACTGTTTGGCTGTGTTGAAATATTGTTTCTGAACTCTAACCCTCTCCATAACCCTCCCTCCAGCAACCTAACCCTCCCTACTTGCAGTCTAACCCTAATTCTCCTTCCCGCAGCATAACCTTAGCCCTTTCCCTAGTGCCTAACCCTAACCCTCATACTTCCCCACCGGGATCGCAGGGGCTGGGATGCTGGTGCCGGCATTCTCACCCCTGTCGGTATTCTGAGCGCCGGGATTCTAACTACATCCCTCATTAGCATGTCATGGTAAGGTTTGTTTTGCACAGATGTCCACCTAAACATCACTGTTTTCCTTACCAAATTCATGGTGTCCTGCAACTTGTTATATTATGTTAGTAATTATGAGACAGCAGAAAAAAATCAATAACCACATTGGCAAATAATTTTTTATTTTTCCAATCGGGATATACTGTATAAAAGTAAACCTTGAATATTAGAAAACCAATCTCTGGTAGACTAACAGCCTAAGTAAATCTAATTCATAATCTTTATTTTACCAAATGATTCTGCCATTAGTGCTATAAAGAAAAACAAAAAACATACATGTAATATTTTACATAAAAAAGTTTTGAAAACCAGAATGGTAAATAATAATAAATACATAAAATTACATTAAAGACTTGTCAAGTGTTTCATTAAATACATATATATTATGAGAAGTTTTGCTAAACAATTGGCAGAGGCCATGAGACAAGTGTCACTTGTATGTAACACCTTGCCTGGCACTAGCGCATGAGACAAGACCCCAGCCAGGAGTGCGTTACCTGCATTAGTACATCTCATGCATTAGTCCAGTCCTGCTTTGTTCCCTATGTGTAATAGAGGAAATCCGTTCTGCTCAGGCCCCCTGGGAGTGATGTTGCTGTCTGTGACTGCCGACATCACTCCCAAAATCGCGCCCTAGAATGCCATGCGAATGGCACTCCGGAGGACATGCGCCTAAAGTAAAAGTTTGAGAAGGGGAACATAGCTCCCTCCGAGCACAAATATGCTGATCTCTGCGTGTGCACTGATCATCTGCAGCAGGGGGACTAATGATCAGCCCCCCATGCCCCATTCTCAGAGTCTCAGAGGCACTTTATATTTTTTGGCTGGGGGGGAAATATATTAAAAATAAAAATGTACATATATAGTGACACAAAGGGAGGGGGGAGGGACTAAACTGAGGTCCCAGTGACACTGAGGGTGGGGGCTCTGTCATGGGGATCTATTATCACTAGGGGAGTGGAGGTTGATAAAACTGGGGAACTTTTGCCACTGCGGGGGCTATTTCTGATGGGGGGTAGGAAGTGATACTACAATGGGGGCCTATGGACACGGGGGTGGGGGGTGCAGAATCTCAGGCCCCGCCACTGTGTGACATCACATGGAGTAGGCGTGGCCTGCACCCGGCCCGCAAATAATGTTATATATATCAAAATGGTCCACGGCAGAAAAAAGGTCCCCCACCCCTGATCAGAGTATATGTTTTTTCTCAATAAAATATTTAAATATATTTTAAAAAATACTTAAATAAACGACAATTTTTGAGTTGATTTGGTGAACAAAATTTGTCAGTTAAGTGGTTAAGAGGCCAAAACAATTTAATGCGACATCTGATTTGAGTATTGCGTGATGTGGATCTACAGACTCGCTTATTTTTGTTCGCACTTCATAGGCAGAGTTTTAGGAAATGTACACATTAGCATATCACACAATGCTACAAAGAGAACGTAATTGAATCTGCTCTTGAATGTGTTTCAGGCATGGTCATCCAAACTACGGAAAAATAGTTTTCAGAAAACACCTTAAGTTCAGAATAATTTATATTTTGTAACTTAGTAAAATGACTGCCATCAGACATTATGGGACACACACACACACTAGTTTGTGTCTTCTGTTCCCCACATGCCAGGAGAGAAGAGAACCGGGAATGGAGGAGAGTAAGTATTAGTAAAGGGATGAAAGAGGTCAGGAGCAAAACAGAAAAAGGGCGAAGAGTGGGAGTAGGCGTCGGACAGTGGGCTGGGAATGGGTGGGTGAGTTGGAGCAGCAGTCGGCTGAGCTTGATACAGCAGGAGCCAGGTCCATAACTAGTGTATATATATATACACAGTATTCATCCAAGGTACGGCACTCAAGACTCAAATAACGAATCAAACACTGGACTTTGATGCCAACAACGTTTCAGTTATTAAAACTGTCCTCAGGTTACTGATATATATCCACACAAAACAGTCCGGCACTCTGCTGGTCCCTAAGGACCTATACCTTGCTCCGGGTGCCCTCCTCTGGGAGTATGCATCCCCAATGTGTAGATACCAATAACAGCGGATACACAATCAATGTATCCTGATTGTGTATCCTGAGGAAGGGGTCGCTGTACCCCGAAACGTTGAAAATCAACACAATGTTGTTTCACTAATTTTGCAAAGTCTACGGAGTGCAGCAATTATTGGTATCTATCTATCTATCTATCTATCTATCTATCTATCTATCTATCTATCTATCCATACATACTATATATACAGATTTTTGCCTGAGGACTGTTAGGACCTTCCCTGGTTTATCACTGGAGTCATTGCTCATTGTGCTATTTATGAGCAAACACATTCTTAAGAACAGCCAGTGAATTGTTGTCTGCTGTTATATTTATCCTCCTTGTTATACACCTGAAGGAGTCCATCTATACGTTGGGTATAGAGTGCCATTGTCCATGTGCTAACTGAGTGGATCCTGGCTTGAGCTCACACCCATAAGTGCGCTGGTGGGAATCAGTACCATTTCCCTTATTAGCAACAATGGAATCTCTGACACCATCTTTTACTGTAAACACATTTTAAAACTTGTATATGACTTGATCATGAATAAAATATTTTTGATATCAGCTAATGACTGGCCATTGGGCCCTTATGTTTTGGTGATTCGGTGGAGGGTTATACTCAGATTGTTTGGAATGCACCAACCCCCACTATTGGGATACCAATGAGGACTCAAGCCGAGTGAACCTGTTTAATCACTGTAGACTGGACACTGTTTCAAAAGGACACTTTTATTCATCATTTGAACCTTTACTAGTACACTTATGATATCACATATGGTATAGCGCCTCGGTTTTTTTATATTTTGTATTTGTATTTCTTAATCATTACTAACAGGGGGTCTACTGTGAGGGGCAGCTGTGAATTTATACTAGCGCAAGATAAGAGTTTTTTTAGTTTAGTTGTTTTAATTTTAGTTTAGTTTAGTTATATTTATATATATACAAATATGATAGATAGATAAATAGATTGATATAATAAAAACACGTAAATTAGAAAAAAGTCAATTAAAAGTATTAAATAAACTAAAACATTTTTAAGAAAGATTGTGCTTACTTGTCATCTTTAGATCCAGCTATGTGGCATTGAACATGGTCTTTCCTCCTTTCATCCGGGCTACTTTTGATCAGCAACCATGGGGAGCGTTGTAAAAGTCACAGTTGGGGATATGGGCAGCGGAAGCGCCATAGGCAGGGAAGGTGTCAAAAGAACACATGGGGAGAGGGGGAAGCAGTCGGGAAGCCAACGGACGGGATCCCGACCGTAGGCTTCCCGACTGTCTAATCCCGGGAAGTGGTGAAATGACAGGCGTCGAAATGCCAACGCCTGTCATTTTGCCTATGCCGGGAGCCCGACACCCGGCTTACCGATCGAAGATAAGCTGGGCGCGGACAGCAGCGGGGGGGTTTAGTTTATGGTTCCCGGGGGGGGACTTAGGGTTAGGCACCCCCCTGGGAGTTTGGGTTAGGCTAGGGGAAGGGAGGGTTAGGGTTAGGCAGCGCGGGGGGAGGTTAGGGTTAGGCACCCCTCACCCGTGGGACTTAGGTTTAGGCGGCGGGGAAGGGGGGTTAGGTTCAGGCACTTAGAGGGGAGATTAGGGTTAGGCACTTGGGGGGGAGGTTAGGGTTAAGCACCCCTAAGAGAGTGTTAGGGGGTAGAATAGGGTAGTAAATACTTACCTTGGGACGATCAGGATTTTCACTGGTACCGGGATGCCGTTGTTGGGGTTTGAACTGCCGGCCTCATGGCCGGCGGTCAATCATACTGGATCCGGGGAGAGGTGGTCAAAGGGACACGTGGAGAGGGGATGTCAGAGGCACACATGGCGATGGAGAGTCAGAAGCACACTTGGAGAGGGTTGTCAAAGGCCCACTTGGAGAGGGTTGTCAGAGGCACACTTGGTGAACAAACTTGCAGACACTTGGGGAGGGATAGGTGCAGAGGCAGATTTAAAGAGGAGAGAAGGAGACTTGGGGGGGGTGGTGGCATACATGGTGAGGGGGTTTAGGGGCATACTCGGGGAGAGGTGTCAGGGGCATGCTGGGAGGGAGGTACAGCAACACTTGTGGAATGGGGCAGAGACACACTTGGTGAGAGATGTGGGCAGAGGCACACTAAGAGATACAGTATGGGGGCACAGGCGTAGAAAATGGTAAATGCCACAATTTACTGTGAAAGCAGTATGGCAGGCACAGCAGGATGGAAGCTGGAAACAGGCGTCTGCCTATGATTAAGAAGCAATTTGCAGGTGGTATCATAGATCATAGCTGAGCTACATGTACCCCCTGTGATCTCGGGCCTGGTATATTATTACTGCCTGCCCCCAGATGGCATCCCTGGCCCTAAGATGATGCATGCCAAAGGCAGCCTAGAACTAAAGTTTTTTTTGTCATAATTTTTTAAATGTTGGCATTACAGCTTTATCTTCTCAATAGCCTTTTTTTACTGGATATTTAATGCAAATATTCCTAATGGGATTTGGTTACTGTGAGTATTATGTAGGTTCCAGTGATGGGATATAAAACATTTATGCATTCTAGTATTCATGGCATAATCCATTTATGTTCTGCTAATCTTTCAAACCCTTTCTTTTAAAGGGGCTAGTGAAACTAAGGTTATTGTGGATTGCTGAAATGAGCAGGACTAATTAAGACAAATGAATGTACTTTTGCTCTTTCTTTGTACATCATGCATTGTGATCTTAGCGATCGGAGCTGTCCAGACTTTGAGTATTTTTGCATGAATACTAAAGGAGCGCCGCGGGTCACATTAAAGCGAGTCCTTTAGTAACATCACAGTAAGGAGAATAACATCCAGCAGCGTTTGATTTAGAAGAGCTGTCCTTTGAGCAATATGTTCATAATCATAGCAGCTGCTGGACAAATGAGCCAGCGCTAATGACAGAACTGGATCTTCATATCTAGAGCTTGATATGTGAACTGTATTTAAAAATGTTGTTAGTCCTTGTACAGACAGACATTAATTTTGTAGATTTAGGGGGACATGTACTAAGCCTTGGAGAGCGATAAAGTACCATCCAATCAGCTCCTGTTACTTTACAGGCTGTGTTTGAAAAATTACAGTTAGGAGCTGATTGGTTGGTTCTTTCTCTCTCCAAGGCTTAGTACATCTACCTTGCGCGTTAACCTACACTATGTAGAATTGGACACTGACAGCAAATAGATCAACAAGATTTTATTGACATCAGTACTTTGTAGGTCCACTATGTGCAGTGATTACTGCAGACACCCTTCTGGCAAACTGTCTACAAGTTCCTGGACAACAGCAGGAGGTGTGTTTTGCCATTCTGCCTTAAGTACAGTGACCAACTGTCACACTGAAGAAGGTCGAGTCAGCCTAGAATGCACCCCCCACTCCAATTCATCCCAGAGGTTCTCAATGTGGGCAAGATCTGGACTCTGAGCTGGCAGTCCATCCCCGGTTACCAAATTTTCTGTATAGGGTGGCATTGTCCAGTGCCATAACTAGACTTTATATTGCCCTGTGCCAAAGAGAGCATTGGCGCCCCTCCCACCCACCCATTTTTTAAAAAGGGCCATGGCTTCATGGGGAAGGGCCAGGAAAGAGATTGGGGAGGCCAGGATATGCTGGGGATAAAAGAAGAGGAAACTACAAGTAGGAATGATGATAAACAGGAAAATGGACAGGCCCAAACAGTGCCCCCTGCCCTGCAGGGCCTTGTGCTATGGCACAGGTCGCACTACCCTATTTACGGCCCTGGCATTGTCGTCCTGATAAAAACATTTGTTGTTTCCATAGAACTGCAAGTTTTTGGGCCTCCCTATGAAGTGCTCTTGTCGAAACAGCCACATTAGTGGCCATTTGGAACTTGTGTGCAATGGTATGCATTTCGCTTGCGCAGGGGTGTCCAATCACCTTTGTTTACATAGTGTATTAAACAAGTTCATAACATAATGTAAGTGAATACAGCTGTGCACATGCACTTCCTGACATGCGTTCCTTTTACATTGCTCTGATGGGCATCAATATTGCCATTGCTAGGTAGCATGCAGTAATCTTTGTCTACTTTCTAGCGCTTATAGTTATGAGTTCCCAGAGGAGAGGTTCAAGGGTCAAGTCTGTGTGTGATTGGCATCACCATGCCCCGGCCACTGCTGGATGGTAATGAAAATCGCATCTTAGGGCACCGTACGGACAGCGGGTGACACAAATCGCATAATCAAGGCCCTACTCACTTCACAAGAAAGAGAGGTGGGAGGGCCAGATTAAGGCTTGTGGGGGCACCAGGGCAACTAAATTATGGGGGCCTCCTATGAGGCCCACATAATTTATGAAGGGACTCAGCAGCCACTCTGCGCTGTATGCAGCAGCACTGACTGTGCTGCTGCATATAGCAAACAGTATCACAGAGCCACGGCAGTGAGCCTCAATCTGGGAA
Organism: Taudactylus pleione; assembly: GCA_031769625.1. NCBI lineage: Eukaryota > Metazoa > Chordata > Amphibia > Anura > Myobatrachidae > Taudactylus > Taudactylus pleione. The sequence goes on along the minus strand of JAUIMM010000314.1, from coordinate 2,667,190 downwards.
CAGGTGCCACTGGACACTAAGTCTCGGCAGAGTCACACTGACCCCGTGTGGGGTCCCCTCCCTGTGTGAGGGCCCAAGGGAGACTCCGCCCCTGTTGCCCCCCCCCCTCCTTATCTGCCCCTGGGTGGGATCTTGGAGGATTGGCCACTCTCCTGGGAAACTGGAGGTATTCACCAAATTTGGTGAGTCTCCTGTACATTTTGGGAAAGTAAGCAGGTATAAATACAATGGAGGACTTTCGGAGAGCTGATTAAGAGGCGAGTTCATCACTAAGTGCATTTGCAATGTTGTTGTGAGGTGATAATTATGCTCCAACTCACAATGCGGTAATGACAATGACCACATGCATTTCTTATGGATGGAGTACGGGACAGAAGCTTCTGAAAAAGCCCTGACTCAGCTTATGGCTAGAAACAACATGATAACTACCGGACAAGGCAAGCATACTGTGTATCCTCGGCCAGCAGCCTGCACATGCATCAGTAGGGGTATGCCATGCATGTAACGCCAGTTGATGGCCATCACATTCCAGAGCTTGGTAAATCTGTCATTTTAGGAGCCCCTATAGAAACCTATGGGGGCTGCTTTCGTGACCGGAAATGAAGGGACGCGGCAGATAACGTAGATATCTGTTGCGGTCCCTCCATGTTACATTCAGGGGATACTTGCTATACTGTAGCTTTGTGGGGATTCCTCAAAATGGCTGTTTTGGCCAGATTTCCTGTAATATAAATACCTAGTACCAGAGCCGGATTTATATTTCATGGGGCCCTAGGCAAGATACCAGTTTTGGGGGCCCCTATCCTCAAACATTCCATAGCACTATATTTTAATTTCTGATTCTCAGCACAGAACCCCCCTCCTCCCCTCACAGCACAGACCCGCTCTTTCACTGACCCCTCTCCCGTCTCAGCATAGACCACACCCTCATGCAATGCCACTGTACTACTGCCCCTTATGCAATGCCCCCTGTAGCAGTGCCCTTTATGCAATGCCCCCTGTAGTACTGCTCATTATGCAATGCCCCTGTACCAGCGCCCCTTATGCAATGCACCCTGTAGCAGTGTCCATTATGCAGGGCCCCCTGTAGATGTGCCCATATGCAGTGCCCCCTGTAGTTGTGCCCAAATGTATTGCCCCCTGTAGTTGTGCCCTTTAAAGTAGTGCCCCTGTAGTAGTAGTAGTGCCCCTTTAGTTGTGCCCTTTGCCCCTGTAGTAGTAGTCCCCCATCCCCTGCCCCTACTTACCTGACTCCACGCGGCCATCATCCGGGCTGCTGCTCCCGCTGCCGTACTGACTGGATCAAACTTGATCCAGCAGTCGCGGCCGCGTAGGCTCCTAACGGTGCGGGTGACGTCATGATGTCACCCGCGCAGTACATCTCTGGGAATGCTGGCTCTGAAGCAATCGGAGGCTTCCTTATCCTCCGATGACTTCAGAGGCCAGCGTTCACTGGCCCTGTACTGAAACTCCACCTCCTCCTTCCCTGTCCTGGTAGGAGCAGGGCTCTGGACATGGCGCTGCTGCTGCTGGCACCGGACGGTGAGAGGAGACACAGCAGCACGTCCAGAACCCTGCTCCTACCAGGACAGGGAAGGAGGAGGTGGCGTTAAAATGCAGGCTCTCTCAAGGAAGTATTTAGCTCATTCACAAACAATCTTCTAATGCCGTAAGAAGAAAGAGCAAAGGCCCTGATTCAGATCTGCTCGCTAAGCCGCGATCGCTCTTTGCCAAAAGGGCCCAGGTATGCAAATTCCACGATCGCACTGTGTGGCTTAAGGACACCCTCTATGTCTTAGAGAGCAACGGCAGTGAGCGTACGCAGGTGTATAAAGCCGCCCACCCTTCTGTCATAGCACACGTCATCTCCAGGAAATGTCTGATTAATCGGTAACATTGAGAGCCATCGGAGCTGCTCGCAGACCTTGAGGTAGCCCCTACTCCACCGCAAGCACTGTGATCAGTTCAGGCTCAAATACAACCAAGTGACGTGTTCAATGACACTACTTTGCTAATTATGCACACCCATTAAACTCCGTTTTGACGCTCAGACACGCCTGCGTTCGCACATCCTCTCCCCCATTCACCAGCACCTTCCCTGTCACCACCCACAAACGGCGCTCTCTGTCACTCAAAGTAGCGTCCAGTCTGTGTACTGCGAGCGCACGATTCCTTGCCGCAGTGACTGGTTCGCGCATGCGTACTTTGATGTATATGTATGCGCAGATGTGCGATAATTGCCCCTAGCAAGGGAGCGCAGCTTAGCGACCGGGTTTGAATCAGGCCCAAAGTGCAAGTTTTAGTTAACGCCCTTGCTGAACGTTATTTTAATGCACATTGTGCGTCGAATAGCCTTTTATATGAAAGGATTGTTTATAAAATAGACCAGCAAATCTCAGGAAATAAAATACTTCTGAGCAATTACTAAAGAAAAGATTATTGATCTCAAGAGAAATGCCTCTACATTTTTACGTTAAGCTGTGGTGCAATTTTTCAGCCATTCTCTTAAATAAGTAATTTGCGAGCTAACATGAGAAATGATTCTGGTAATTACTGGCTTGTGCGTCTGCTTTCATGTGTCTGTGTTGTGTAATGTCAGAATGGGGAATAGGCAGAGAGGGGGGAATGAGCATTTTGGGTGAACAGTTAGTAATTTATTGCATATCCACTCACAATTCGTAGCATGATCCCCAAATATGGCCATATCTAATTGCAGCATAACGAGGAATAACAATGATTGGCAAATGATCCTATCATCACTTTCGGGATTTGAAACAGTGGGTAGAAAACCCCATAAAAGTAGTCAGATTAATTATTTATCTGTTTGTGCATTTCCGCCTGTAAAGGATAAATAGAAATTATTAGCTTTATATTTCCTGATTCTGTCTTTTGTTACACTTGGATACATAATGGATAGCTTTATTCATACTTTGAAACGAATTAAGTGAACTGGGTAGAAATTATCTAGGTCATATCCAAGGGCTAAAAAAAACAAAGTTAAGACTTTAGTAAAAAAGAAAAGCCAGAAATACAACATAATATATTTATTTAAAATTGCATTAACATATGTATACATCAATACATTACAGCTTTCTGAATGTGTTATACTGTATGGGCATTGTGGGATGTCAAAAGTTAAAGTAATTTCCGCTAAAGTTATTGCTATTAATGAGTGGATGCTGCTGTTTTGTTTTCCATGTTGAAAAAGAACTGATATCTCAGCGTTCAACAGCAATATATAGGGGTTTATGTAATAGCCTGCAAGATGTGGGCAGGTGCCGGAATCAAGCCCCTGTCTGCATCTCACAGTCTACTACATAAACCCCCATAAGGTCCACCTAGAGGTCAATTTATTTTGAGAAATGCTTGCCACTACTGAGCAATAAAGAAAACATAGACATAGTATTAACAACAACAAAACAAAACATATATAAACTAAAAAGTAAAATTTGAATATAAACTATGAAGATCCACCCACCCTCCCTTCCTACTGCTGTTTTAGTAGATTAAGTACCAACCCCTAAATACCAATAATAGAAACACACGTCCAGAAATGTAATTAAATAACTTATTAAAGAAACATTTGATATACTGTATACAATGACAGTAATTGTATGCTACCATGATATTGATTAATTGAGAATGTTTAATATCTATTTTCAGAATTGTTTGAAATATACTAATATTGATACATTTAATCCAATTCAACAAACCAACTCATTTGGAAGTACTTATATTATTCTTATTAAATCCTACTTTCTTCCCATTTCAGCGCTGTTTTAGTGCTTGTGTTTAGAGAATAAGGGGACTATTCGTCATCGGGGGCCGTACTTAAGTATCCAATTTTCTGCAGTGAATCCTTATTATCGGAGCAATTTAGCAGTACTGTAACAGCGTTACTTACCTATCCCCTTCGCCAGCTTCTGCACATGTGTTATCTGGGGTCAGGCATGCGCAAAGCCATTGGGGAGGCAGTGAGGACGCGCCGGGGGGATCTGCATGGATCCCTCTTTCCATCCCCTGAACCTCTTCCCAGCGGGGCAGAGCGGGGCTCAGACAAGCGCCATCTGAAGATGGTGTTTCTTCCCGCAGGCAAAACTCGTCAAATTTGAAGTTTTCGAAGTTTGCAGAATATCAGGTGGTCCTATCAGACCCCTGTTGATGAATGACCCGTTATGTTAAATATGCGGAAACTAGTGTTTCTGCATGTGTACCGACCATTAAGGGATGATCTAAAAGGTTTTTATATACAGCCGCTTAGTGTAGTCATGTGCCTGCACCAGTTTTATTGTCCTAAGTTTGATTTATTTTTACTTTTAACAGGCCCGAACCAGTATTATGGACAAAGGATGGTGGAGATCTTCCAGACCCTGAAAGAATGGTGGTAAATGGGAGAGAATTAACAATAACTTTCTTGAACAAAACAGACAATGGTACATATCGATGTGAAGCAGCCAACTCCATTGGTAAAAACAGTGCCGAATACATCTTGATAATAAATGGTAAGTTCAGTAAATATTCTATCAGTATTTGTGATATGAGCTTTGATTATAGTCTGTATCACTGTGTTATACATAATGGGCATGATGAAGAACGAGTACTACGCCGGTTATAATAATATCTATTGTCTAATCGCTTTGTGCATGCCCAGAAAGTGGGAGCTCGCCCATGTGCCCATTCAGATTGGGGCAATTCTTGTATTGATGTTCTCTGTACTGTATTGGTTTACCGTGTACTGGCTTGTATTGCCCTCTATACGGCACTGTGGAACAGTTGTGTGGCGTCCTATAAATAAAGTTAAATAATAATAATATTAGTCTGCGCCTGGAAAGGTAGAACAAGAGGAAGGGATGGGACGTTCTAACGTAGGATGAGTATAGTGTTGCGTATATGGAGACTGGGACAAAGGCGCATATATGCCTGAGATAGTCATATCAAGTACCGGTGCAAATAGTGGATGATAATGATGGTTATAGCACTACTAAACTGCATGTGATTGGCTGTTTACAAATGCACTACTAATTGGTGCTTCCTTTGTTGTTCAGGAGTAAATTATGCTTTTGTTACTGTGTTTATGCAAAATGTTTTTGTTTATTTACGTACGGGAAATGGGGAGTTTTCTGTGATGTATTAGAGAAGTATTCTAATGCTTATTAATGCTTAATACTGGATATGTATTTTGCAAAGAAAATCCATTTCTGAAACTTGGACATAAGTATAGGTGAAGTATGCCTAGCACAGACGGCCGGGGGTGTGGCAACGCACCCAGTGAGGGGTGTGTCAAGGCCTCATGGTGGGCGTGCTGTGAGTCACAGGGGCATGGCCTTGCAGCACACCCCCGCCTCTCTGCATTCCGGTCAAGCAGAGCACCAGGAGGCGGAGGTGCTCGGCCAATCAGGTCATCAGCCTTTCTGGCTTTGCGACTTCATCCTCAAGATTAGAGCCTGATTGTAGCCACACATCAGCTCATTTTGTTGCAGTGATGCTGCAACTCATACATCAGTATTTCAAGTAATTTCTATTGTAGAGGACTGGAAGGAGTGATTACTACAGCCATGTGAGCTGCAGCAAGATCCAGATGAAGGGTCCTCAGGGGGAAGGTTAGACATCGATTTGCTACACAAGGGGATGTGATGTTTAGAGGTATTGTCAAACCCTTTAATAACATGGCACAGGGAAGATTGTTGTGCTGTAACCCACAGCATCCAATCACATATTTACTTTTACCAGTCTAGTGTAGTCAGTTTTAGGAAAACTAATCTCTGGCTGCTATGGGTTACAGCACATACAGTAGGTTCTATTTATTTTATCAAATGAGGCAGCAATACAATAAAATAGCCAGTCCTGGATAGTTGTTTCCCCAAATCAATGTAATTTCATCTACAATTTCTTGATTTCGGAAGAAAATATATAAATGCTTTAAGTTGATAACATTTTTCATACAGATAATACACTCTCCAGTATCTAGGAGTCTACAGGTGTCATTGTAATATCCAGCCAACAAGCATCCCAATGTACAAATAACAGCACAATTATCCTATATTGCTTCATTCTTAGGCCCGTATTCTATTAGAGGCGAAAAGCCGTGACCCGCGGAAAGTTTTCGCCTGTTTTCAAAATATCTCCCTATTCAATTCCAGGACGTTTTTGCCTAGGCAAAAACTCCATAGGCAAAAGCAGGCAAAAAAGTTTCTCCACCCAAAGGCAGGAGAAAAGAAGTGCAAAATCTATATTTTGGGGTAAAAATGGGGGGACTTGGTTCAGAACCCTTGGGACACCCCCCTTATGACTAATTAGGCCATGTCATTTTTGGGATGAAAGAGTAAAAAGTGTTGGAAATTTGAGTTAAAGTACTGGGATAGGTATTTTGGGGAGCTCTATGGATGGGACAGGTATTTTTAGGATTGCAGGAGGCTGCAGCAGGTATATTTAAAAAATATATATATTCTGCACTTTACAAACCCCAATATATACTAGTATCCATTTACATGTACCCCCAATTAACTACAGCAATTATTTTTCATAAAAGACATTGCTTAATATAATTTTTCAACACTTACGCAAATATGAAAATAACAGCCCTTTGACCCAAAATAAGATCCCTAATTACTTTTATTATAGCTATTAATACACTTCTATACTGATTCCCCAGGTGAGTTAGGCTTTATTGAGAGTACAGATTGATTTCCTCCCAAAAACTGACCTTTTCGCCAATTCCGCTATTCGCTGCTTTCGCCGATATGCGTTTTCGCTTTTTTATCAATTGAATAGGGTGAAAAGCGGGTGCACGCATTGAGAAAGTAGGCGAAAACTTTGCCTTTTCGTCGTTCGCGTCTTTTCGCGGCTAATTGAATCCGGCCCTTAGTTGCTTATGTTAGGAGTAAAATGATGCCATATTTCAATAATATCATATATAATTTGTTCTTTTCAATATTTTTTTTGTAGCTGTCAAATGTTTAAAGCAAAGTGATTGGTACTGTAGCGTAATACATTATATCATTTCCAAACACCATGCAAACAAACTAGTATAAAAAACAAACAAACATAATAAACCTAAAGATAACTGAGAATAGTAAAATGGAAATATTTATCCTAATTATTTTATTTATATAAATGACAGCTCCTAGTTAGGATGCAATTTGTAATTATAAATTATACTTCAGTCGCTATACTGTAGCTACACAATAATATAGATTTTGGGGCTGATACAGAGTGATAACTACACCAGTTTGCGCAGTGTGAATGCTCTAACAGTAATTGGTCTGCGCATGACCAGAAAGCTGGTATATGTGGCTATGCAGATTTACAGTGACTCTGGGGTCTATTTACTAAGCAGTGTAATGAGACAGAGTGAAAAGTGATAAGAAAGTGATAAGGTGCCAGCCAATCAGCTCCCAACTGTCATTTTTCAAAGCCTGTGAGATGACAGTTGGGAGCTGATTGGCTCGCACCTTATCACTTTCTTATCACTTTTCACTCTGTCTCATTACACTGCTTAGTAAATAGACCCCTCTGACACACTACGGTTTTGCAACTAGAAAGACGTTAAAGGCAAGGGAAGGGACATTGCTTCTAATATAGGCTGATTACAGTGAGGGCGTGCTGCAGATACCAACTGGTACATGGAGGTATTAATGCCTGTCCAGCACTAACAAACCACTTCTCATTGGCTAATTTAGAATGCACCATTAATGCTGATAGGTGTTTTCTTTGTTGCTTATGCATGTGTTATGTATTTGTATCTTTGTTTTCACATAAGTTGTTTATGCTGTATTAGAGAGTTTTTTTACCTTTTATTTTAATCCTAATTGTGAATGGTTATTTCCCAAGCAAAACACATGGTTGTAAACGCTGCTGATGCAGACGTGCACTCAATGGGGGGAATTCAATTCAGTGCGATGTTGAATAGTGACGGGAGGGAGCTTCTGCAGCTATTCAATACACCGCGCTGTTTGGGCGGGCTAAGGATTTCTTCTCGCCCCCCTCTGGGGATGCGAGGAGAAATCCGACCAAAGTGCCTGGCGCGCAGCTCTTTTTCTGCATAGCTGGGTGCTAACAGCCGCATGCCCGGCACCTTGGTCAGAGAATGCCGGTTACTGCGCCTTAACACCCTTGTTAAGGCGCAATAACTGGCATTTTCTGACCAACCAGCGTACTGAATTTAATAGCTCCGGGAGCTCGCTCCCGGGGCTATTCAATTCGCGTTGAATTGAATTCTCCCCATGTGTTGCAATTGTGGCTCTTTTAGTGAATGCACTTTATAGGGGAAATGTAATAGCCAGCACCTTGCAGGTATTAATGAGATCCTGGTGAGTTTGGCTGATGTTTTAAAGTGGCAATCATTTAAAAGGCAAAACCAACCTGGTTTTGCCTTTTAAAGGATTGCCACCTTAAAACATAAGCCAAATTTGAAGGGATCTTGCTAATGTCTGCAATTCGAAGGCTATTACATTTGCCCATATAGTGCATTCACTAAAAGAGCCACAATTGTGTTTTTCTAGCCAATTACAGTTGTTGGGGGTGTGGTCTGGGAAGAGTTCTACGTTTAGCTTGGTGCTAGGCAAGGCTCTGCCTCACTTCCTGTGAGTTTCCCTCCCTCCCCATATTTTACTTTGTTGTTTGTTGGCCTATTCGCAGCAGGAAAGAACGGAAGTCCTGTGGCTATTTCACTGCGATACTTCTTGGTGCGCTCCCCTTTAATACACTGGGTAGGCTAATTTTACACTACTGAGGTCAATAGCACTTGCTGTCCGATTGGGTTTGTTGTGTGTATTGGTATTGGAGCTGGAAACCTGATATTTGTCACTGAGAAGAGTAATTGGCCCTGCAAGCTTTGTAGTTGACATCGGTTGGCGTAAGACGTTTGGTCACTGATCGACTATCTGTCCTTTCTTTCTACCACCACATATACATCTGCCGCTAAGAGCATTAACTAATTATACTATATATATTGGGCAGTCTTATATTTGTCATGCATGCTACTGTATTTTTTTCAACCCTTTGTTGTTAGTTTCTTATTCAATGTTTTGAATTACTCTGGGTCACTGTAGAAACCACATTTTCAGTTGGTGGCCTTCAGTCTTCTTAGTAACAGAGCGTACAGACTATATCAGGCTTGCCGACATTCTGGCAGCCCCTCCGGGAGAGGGCAGCCAGGTCGGACAAGCAGAAAGGAGTGACGCGTATAGAGGGGGCGTGGCTGGGGATACTACCCTGCAATGGAGACGTGGCAGGGGGCGGGACCGCAAAGTCGCGTCATTTTGGCCCCGCCCATGCTTCACAATGCCGAGGTTTTCGGCATTGTAAAGCAGGGGGCAGGGTCAGGATGACGTGATTCAGCGCGAATCGCATCATTGACCGCTGAGGAGGGATTTGCGGGGGGTCTGGGGGGTTGGTAGCTGGCTGGCAGGCTTGACTTCCTTCCTGGGTGGTCGGGAGCGGCATCCAATTTTCGGGAGGTTCCCGACCAAATCGGGAGAGTAGGTAAGTATGGACTATATATACTGTAGTTGGATTTTTAACACAGTCCGCATTGCCAGCAATGTTACATAAAACATAATAGAAGTGCAATGCTTTATGAGTTTACCTTTTTTTCCCTACTGCAAATGTGGTTTGTGGCCCTTGCTGTTATCGCAGTATGGAAGTCTTGGGGCTGAGTGGGCATACTTTCAATTAAATTCACAGATACATTGGAAAGTCAGGGTAATACTGAACAGTGAAAGGAATTGATATGAGCTGACAGCTTTGTGAGACTTTTATAGCTAGAGTGGATACTATGGTTTTCAAGCACTGATTTGCAAGTTCACATCGCAGAGAAATATCTAATTGTCCTTGGTGACATACAACTTGAGAGACAGAAAGCTATTGGGTTTGTGTTTGTTTCATAGATAGCCTTTCTGTATTTCTGCAGGAAATTAATTGTGAATTCAGACGGGTACAAAAAATGTGTAACACTGGCGGAAAATACGAGGCTTAGATTTATCATCAGAAGACGTTCAATATAAAACAGAAAGGTTTTTTCCCTTTTTAATTTTATAAATCTGATGCTGCTTAGCGTGAAGGAGATTGGAAAGACATTGATAAATGTGTCGGCGAGGAGAGAGAACCGTATTCTAGAATTTATTTTCAGATCATCTTGTAGACTCAACAGCTCAGATAAATGTTCATTTGCACTAATGCAGAGGTGACATGCTGCGGTAACAACCAGCGGACGACATCAGTTTGTATTTCCTATTAATATCCTGCTAGAAACATAATATTGCAGGTCACATTTTCAATCTGAATCGTCTCATTTGAAAGTTGGAAAGCTAACTATGAATTATTTATCAAGTTCAGATCTGCAGCTGTGCCAAGGTCCCTTTGAAGAGTGTTGCCTAACGAACCTAATCCATGTTGTGCCATCTTGGTCTCAGTGTGAGATACACAGCAGAAGCATTCTGTGCGTCTGTTCATCAGTCACTGTGTAAATTGTTAACAAATGGACCACAACGCCAGTTTCCCTGGGTGTATACAACATAATAAATACAAAAATTGCATAATACTTGTAGGGATTATAATAGTTGTCGATAGTTTTAAATGTTTTCCAAGACACTTTGCTGTTGGGTCAGAGCAGCTGAGCACTTCTGGCCTGATCCTGAGACGCAAGCAGGTCTAAATTAGGGCTGTGCGGCGGACCATTTTTGCCGGATTTGGATTTGGTTCTAATTCGTCGTCCGGCTTTGGATTTGGATTTGCCAAACTGCGGTGACTGGCTTTGGATTTGGATTTGGATTTGCATTTTTTGCCAAAATTCGAAAAAAAAATCAAAAATGACATAAATTGGGCTTTTTTTTCTTCCTAGAGTGTTATTTACCTCAATAACATTAATTTCCAGTCATTTACAGTCAATTTAGACCACCTCACAGCTTAAATTATTGTTTTCACCATTATTGGCCAAGCGTTGCAGTGAGCTGACTGGTTACCAAGCGTCAGAGCAGCGGCGCAGTGGCACAGACACCACAAAGTCACGGTGCTTGTATACACAGAGGGCTAAGGCCCACAGAGTCACTGGGCTTGTATACAATGGGCTAAGCCCAGTCACGGAGCTTGTATAATACACACAGTGGGCTAAGTCCAGTCACGGATCTTGTATTATACACACAGTGGGCTAAGGGCCTGATTCAGAGCCGCTCGTAAGCAGCCGCTCGTTGTGCTCTGAGCGATGTTTGTCCAACTGCACATGCGTACGGATCGTTATACGCATGCGCGAACCAGTCAGTGCGGTCGAAATTCATGTGCTCGCAAAATAGCGAATGCCTGATAATTTGAGTGACAGGAGTAGGCGTATGTGGGTGGTAACGGGGGAAGGTGCTTGAAAACGGGGAGTGGAGATCCGAAAGCAGGCGTGCTTAAAGGTCAAAACGGGCGTTTTATGGGTGTGCATAATTAAAACAGCAGCGTCATTGACCACGTCACTGGGTTATTTTATAGCCAGAACTGCTCGCAAAATTGTGGTAGCAAAAACCAACCCCAAGAATAGCGAGCAGTTCATACCCTGGTCAATGTACTCGATTAATCTAATAAATAGCGGACATGACGTAGGATGCGAGCGGCCAGGGGGCGTATTTTTTTAAAAAATGACCGCAAGTTTTGTTCGCTCGTTCAGACCTAGAGACGTGAACAGACCGCAAAGAGCGAACGGTTGATTTAAATAGCCACCCCTATTTTCTGGACGAGCGAGCGCTAATTGCGTCCGGCTCTGAATCAGGCCCTAAGCCCAGTCACGGAGCCTGTATAATACACACAGTGGGCTAAGGGCTCACGCCTCTAGGTCTGAACAAGCGAACAAAACATGCGGTCGTTTTTTGGAAAAATACGCCCCCTGGCCGCTCGCATCCAACGTCATGTCCGCTATTTATTAGATTAATCGAGTACATCGACCAGCGTATGAACTGTTCGCTATTCTTGTGGTTGGTTTTTCCTACCACAATCTTGCGAGCAGTTCTGACTATAAAATAACACAGTGACGTGGGCAATGACGCTGCTGTATTAATTATGCACACCCTTAAAACGCCCGTTTTGACCTTTAAGCATGCCTGTGTTCTGAATTCCACTCCCCGTTTTCAAGCACCTTCCCCTGTTACCACCCACATACGCCTCCTCCTGTCACTCAAAATAGCAGGCATTCACTATTTAGCGAACAAACGATTTTTGGCCGCACTGACTGGTTCGCGCATGCATATTACAATCCGTACGCATGCGCAGTTGTGCAAACATCGCTCGGAACGAACGAGCGGCCACTTACGAGCGACTCTGAATGAGACCCTAAGTCCAGTCACGGAGCTTGTATAATATAAAAACACACAGTGGGCTAAGGGCCTGATTCAGAGCCGGACGCAATTAGCGCTCGCTCGTCCAGAAAATAGGGGTGGCTATTCAAATCAACCGTTCGATCTTTGCGGTCTGTTCATGCCTCTAGGTCTGAAAGAGCGAACAAAACTTGTGGTCTTTTTTTGAAAAAATACGCCCCCTGGCCGCTCGCATCCTACGTCATGTCCGCTATTTATTAGATTAATCGAGTACATCGACCAGCGTATAAACTGCTCGCAATTCTTGTGGTTAGTTTTTGCTACCACAATCTTGCGAGCAGTTCTGGCTATAAAATAACCCAGTGACGTGGGCAATGACGCTGCTGTATTAATTATGCACACCCTTAAAACGCCCGTTTTGACCTTTAAGCATGCCTGTGTTCTGAATTCCACTCCCCGTTTTCAAGCACCTTCCCCTGTTACCACCCACATACGCCTCCTCCTGTCACTCAAAATAGCAGGCATTCACTATTTAGCGAACAAACGATTTTCGGCTGCACTGACTGGTTCACGCATGCGTATTACGATCCGTACGCATGCGCAGTTGTGCAAACATCGCTCGGAACGAACGAGCGGCCACTTACGAGCGGCTCTGAATGAAACCCTAAGTCCAGTCACGGAGCTTGTATAATATAAAAACACACAGTGGGCTAAGGGCCTGATTCAGAGCCGGACGCAATTAGCGCTCGCTCGTCCAGAAAATAGGGGTGGCTATTCAAATCAACCGTTCGCTCTTTGCGGTCTGTTCACGCCTCTAGGTCTGAAAGAGCGAACAAAACTTGTGGTCGTTTTTTGAAAAAATACGCCCCCTGGCCGCTCGCATCCTACGTCATGTCCGCTATTTATTAGATTAATCAAGTACATCGACCAGGGTATGAACTGCTCGCTATTCTTGGGGTTGGTTTTTGCTACCACAATTTTGCGAGCAGTTCTGGCTATAAAATAACCCAGTGACGTGGTCAATGACGCTGCTGTATTAATTATGCACACCCTTAAAACGCCCGTTTTGACCTTTAAGCACGCCTGCGTTCGGATCTTCACTCCCCGTTTTCAAGCACCTTCCCCTGTTACCACCCACATACGCCTCTTTCTGTCACTCAAAATATCAGGCATTCGCTATTTTGCGAGCACATGAATTTCGACCGCACTGACTGGTTCGCGCATGCGTATAACGATCCGTACGCATGTGCAGTTGGGCAAACATCGCTCGGAGCGAACGAGTGGCCGCTTACGAGCGGCTCTGAATCAGGCCCTAAGTCCAGTCACGGAGCTTGTATAATACACTCAGTGGGCTAAGTCCAGTCATGGAGCTTGTATAATACACACACAGTGGGCTAAGCCCAGTCACGGAGCACACTGTGGCAAGAACTACTCTCTCTAACTAAACTAACTCTAGTCTCACTTTTTCCCTCTTTATCACTAACTAACTAAGCGTGACTGTTCCGTCTGATACAGTCACGCGAAATGGCGCCGACAGCCGGACGCCGCGCCTTTTATAGAGGCCGAACGTCACCCGGCTCTCGCGAGGTCTCGTGAGAATCCGACGCCGGCCGGGTGACGTTCGGCCTCGAGGTGGAATCCGAGTCTGGCGGGAACACCCGTACTTGCGTTCGGGTGGACTCGAATTCCACCTGTTCGGAGCGGTTCGGATTCCTCAGAATCCGAACCGCTCATCACTAGTCTAAATGGTGCCGCATTCGGGATTCGGATGGAATGCAAAGGGAGCGTTGGTACAAGTGTGTATATATATATATCTATATATATATATATACAATCCAATGGACCGGCACTCCGTTGGCAGTGCTCCAGCACAGAACTTGCTCCGGTGCCCTCCTGTGTGTTGAACGAACAACAACCTCCAATAGCAAAAGCGAATCAGGCCAGAAGCCAGGTGCGCGTGCTGATCGAGTGGGGAGGAGTGATTGGGACATGGTGGAAGGTATTTATATGTATGTTTGTCCATTGCTATATTGTATTGTCTTGAGAAAGGAGGCTCGTCTTCCGAAACGTAGACACATTAAAGTTTCTCTTTTTACTTCATTGGGAGTCTCTGAGTGCCGCCTGATTCGCTTTTGCTATATATGTATGTATGTATATATATATTTATATATATATATAGTGCATACACATCGGAGGTATATTCTCCCAGTTAGTCGTCATTGCTAGTTTCGACCCTAACACCTACCCCATGTTTGCGCAAGAGAACTTTCTGAAATAGGTGTCCCCCCCCGGCATACGGACGACTCAGAATGTGGTGTAACTCTAGCTACATGCCAAAGACTCTCCCAAGAGATGGTTTTTATCTGTGCATACACCCACTTGCCGACCAGTTGAGACTTTAAATGCCCATTTCATGAGCGGAGAGAAAAGTCTGATTTACGTTTGACCCGGAGATACTCTACGTAATGATTTGGTAATACTCACTAGATACGGCTGCATTTGGACTTACATGCGTCAGGCTCCTGACGTGCAATATCAGACCATGGACTAGGGATGAATATCGGAAGCTGACGATTAGCAACCATCAATGTTCCTGATAGGATTGAAGAACTTTATTCCATTGACTTGCCGGTATTTGATGGTTGCCAGTCATTGGATGCAGCCTTCCAATGTCAATTCTATGGCTGACTGCCTCTATGCAGCTGCGGTCAGCCGGTAGAGTTATCCACCGCTCAGCTAATTCGCACATGCGTGAAGCTCTCACTACTTTTGCACATGCGCACCATATAACCATTGATGGTTATAACATCGGATGGTTTCAATGCAAGATGTCCAAAGCCTGGCTACAAATCAACGTAGAGCTTCCCATGTCCATCCCTGATCTGGAGCTTCACAAACCAGCGCATCATATCATGTGTACTAAATTAAATTTTAGGATAGATTTTGCATTTAAAATATTCCTTTTCCATCAATATTAATGTATAAAGCATAACAATGCTACTTGCACCTAACATAGAAAGAAAATATTTACTATACTGTACAGTTGCTTACAATTGCAAAATTAGGACATTTTCCGGGTGAAATCTCTATAACATGAGGCTTCTTCTTGGAGGGTAGGCAGAAAGTCGTCAGCTACTGTATGTGCAGTACATACAATATTCACTATTAGCAAACGTCAGTCTGAGGTCACACAACGGCCACAGGATACGCTTGTGATGGAAAACAGGTTAATGCATGTCTAAGGCTCTCTTTCCGTAAATAGAAGACTACCTGAAGGCATCCAGTTCTCCCTGTCGATAAAAGCCACATCCTGCTTCCTTTTCAATGACAAATTCTGCAAATTATTGACAGTGTCTGCGTAATCTGGTAATCTGTGTTATTCAGCAGCCTGTGATGGAAGAATTTCATTTTAAATCTTACTAGGGATAATAAATTTTATATACAACTAAGAAGCGTATCTCTTTCAGTAACTATAGAAACACACCACGCCATTCATTATATGGCCAAAGATGAGCAGTTAAAGGATTTTTTTTTTTTAGGTGCAAAACAGATTTAACCACATCTTTGGGTGTTGAATGTGCAAACTGTTTGCAATTATATTCAATCTGCTGACATCAGGCATATGGAGCTCTAGTGGGGGACAGCAGTGTGCCGCAGACTACATACGTCTGCTCCTTGACATTAGACAATGGGAAGTGACGTGAGAGGTGTTAGTTAGATACGCTGTGTTAGGGAGTGTATCTACCCAGTGAAGGAAAAAAAATACCAGACACAATTTGTTTTGTGTTCCAGATATAGGGGCTGATACAGAGATGGACGCTATTGCACAGCCGCTGCGACTTTGTACGCGGCGATGGTGCAATAATATGCTAATGCTGGAGGAGGTGTCTTGTGTAAACAGACGCCTCCTGTCGGCTTTTCTGATTCACTGCAGATGCAGCAATGGATCATCTGAGAGAACATCGGCCATCTGAGTGATGGGGCACATGAAAATCGGTCATCTGAGTGATGGGGCGCATGCATCTAGCTGCTATTGCAGCAATTCACTGTTATGCTGGAGTTTGGGAACTGGGAATAATCAACATATTGCATTAAACTGCCCTTCTAGTCGGGCCAAGGTGTGTTGTGACTCGGCAGCGCAGAGCATCTTTTCGTGCTATTTTTTACCATAAAATGTATCTTATTGGCAAAGCAAAACGTTACAGTGTCACAGGCGCTGACACTGTAACGTAGCATTTCACATGCAGATGCACCCGCACACAGGATATAGGCATGCTGCATATCAATTTAATCAGCAGAATCTGCTTGAGCATCCCATTCGCACAACTGTGCAAATAAGATGCGTTTGAAGGTAAAAGGTCATACGAAAAAAATGATTGACGATACCGAGTTGCACGGCGCTCACTCTTGTTTAACGCGATTTGTTGCGTACGGTGGTAAGATGTATGTGGACACATTTGTACATTGACAGATTGAAGAACCTAGATGGCAGAATGGGGAATCTTGGCCTTAGCTGTATGGTCCCCTCAACCCTCAGGTTACACAGGATGACCTGTGTTTCAGCTGCATCAGAAAATGCATGCACTGGCCTCGGCAAGCCTCAAAAACAGTGCAGACATGCCCCCGTTTTTAAGGATGGTGGCCATCACCGCCCCATCCACGCCCCCAAACGGCCACAACATGTCAATCTTGCTGCGGCTTGGGGGGTACTGCGCTTTATCTTGCAGAACAAGATCTGCACATGTGCAGTGTGGCATCTGCACATATCACACCATCGGAGATGTACAGTACGTAAAACGTCAGGATTTTTAGTATAAAACACAGCATGAAGTCATACAAAATGTAATGTAGGAAAAAAGGTATTTAAAATAATTGACCTGAAGTAATATAAAAGTTAAGGGGGCGTATTTACTAAAGTGAGAGTTTTTAGAAGTGGCGTTATTGTCCATAGCAACCAATCAGATTGAGATTCTACTTAACATTTAACTAGCACTTTCTAGAAGATAATAGCTAGAATCTGATTGGTTGCTATGGGCAACATCTCTAAAAACTCTCACTTTAGTAAAGATTCCCCAATTCCATCATTTAATGATTCTCCGATACACCAGTATGTGTCCAACAGATTACATACCGTACTATAAGTCCAGACAACTAACCAGTAATTCTAGACAGCTGACTGATAATTGTAGATAGTTAACTGATAACTAAACCAATCCAAACCCATCCATACTGTTTGCTGAAATAAACAATACTCCAACTGTGCCATACTGTCTTCTATGTAATCACTATTTATTTTGATTTTCACATTTCAGTCCATATTTCCTATAGACACATCCAATATTTCCAAAAGGCTATCTTGTTCCTACATTCAGTGTAATATACCCTTTGAAGTTTTGTGCTGTACTGTTGCGTGTTGTTAATGTCTTTTTTGTTTATAGTGGTAGGCTTGTTTGTTTTTAGTTGTTTGTTTATAGTGGTAGTCTTGTTTGTTTAGTGGTAGGCTTGTTTGTTTGTAGTGCTAGGCTTGTTTGTTTATAGTGGTATGCTTGTTTGTTTATAGTGGTAGTAGGCTTGTTTGTTTATAGTACAGGTTGAGTCTCCCATAGCCAAAATGCTTGGGACCAGGGGTATTTTGGATAACGGAATATTCAGTATTTTGGAATATTTGCATGTCATAATGAAATATCTTGGGAATGGGACCCAAATATACACACATAATGCATTTATGTGTTATATACACCTTATACACATAGCCTGAAGGTAATTTTATACAATATTTTCAATAATTTTGTGGCTCAAGCAAAGTTTGTGTACAGAAATGAAATTAATTTATGTATTATATGCACCTTATACACACAGCCTGAAGGTAATTTTAAACAATATTTTTACAAATTTGTGCCTTAGACAAAGTTTGTGTACATTGAACCATCCAAAATCAATGGTTTCATTATCTCAGTCATGCCAAAACAATTCCGTATTTCGTAATATTCTGTATTTCGGAATATTTGGATATGGGAAACTCAACCTGTAGTAGGCTTGTTTGTTTATAGTGGTAGGCTTGTTTGTTTATAGTAGTAGGCTTGTTTGTTTATAGTGGAAGGCTTGTTTGTTTATAGTAGTAGGCTTGTTTGTTTATAGTAGTAGGCTTGTTTGTTTATAGTGGTAGGCTTGTTTGTTTGTAGTGCTAGGCTTGTTAAAATAATTCAGTATTTCGGAATATTCTGTATTTCGGAATATTTGGATATGGGAAACTCAACCTGTAGTAGGCTTGTTTGTTTATATTGGTAGGCTTGTTTGTTTATAGTAGTAGGCTTGTTTGTTTATAGCAGTAGGTTTGTTTGTTTGTTTGTAGTGGTAGGCTTGTTTGTTTGTAGTTGTTTGTTTATAGTGGTAGGCTTGTTAATATAATTCCGTATTTCGGAATATTCTGTATTTCGGAATATTTGGATATGGGAGACTCAACCTGTAGTAGGCTTGTTTGTTTATATTGGTAGGCTTGTTTGTTTATAGTAGTAGGCTTGTTTGTTTATATCAGTAGGTTTGTTTGTTTGTTTGTAGTGCTAGGCTTGTTTGTTTATAGTGGTAATCTTGTTTGTTTACAGTAGTAGGCTTGTTTGTTTGTAGTAGTAGGCTTCTTTGTTTATAGTAGTAGGCTTGTTTGTTTATAGTGGTAGGCTTGTTTGTTTACAGTGGTAGGTTTGTTTGTAGTGTTAGGCTTGTTTGTTTATAGTGGTAGGCTTGTTTGTTTATAGTGGTTTGCTTATAGTGGTAATCTTGTTTGTTTATTGGTGTAAGCTTGTTTGTTTGAAGTTGTTTGTTTATAGTAGTAGGCTTGTTTGTTTGTAGTGGTAGGCTTGTTTGTTTATAGTAGTAGGCTTGTTTGTTTATAGTGGTAGGCTTGCAAAATGAAAAAGGATGTAGATCACCCACCAGCGCTCCCCAATCACAAGTGCACAGAGTGATAATGCAAAAGGATAATCACCATATATCCACTCCACTTGGTATAGGATCACACAACCTTGTAGACAAATCTCATAGCCTTTAATGGTATTAGAGCATATATTTTCTTATCCTCCAGTATTTATACACTGATCACAGTGAATCTCATATATGGGGATACAGAAAAGAATACAAACATAGTGTAAATCAAACTAAAACATACCTTCCTTATACCATCCAAGGAATACAAGGAGGGAGCTCGTTTATATGCTGCTGCTGTACCATGTTGAAAGGATCTTACATGCCTGATTTTTTTCTTCAATTTGTGAGTGTAATCCATCATTAAAATATATTTTGTTTTAGTTTGATTTACACTATGTTTGTATTCTTTTCTGTATCCCCATATATGAGATTCACTGTGATCAGCGTATAAATACTGGAGAATTAGAAAATATATGCTCTAATACCATTAAAGGCTATGAGATTTGTCTACAAGGTTGTGTGTTCCTATACCAAGTGGAGTGGATATATGGTGATTATCCTTTTGCTTTATCACTCTGTGCACTTATGATTGGGGGAGTGCTGGTGGGTGATCTACATCCTTTTTCATTTTTCATGTTCTATTGAGTAGTGGGTGTTTACTGTATTTTTACCCCTTGCTGCATCCCTGATCTTATTGTGCACCAATTATCAATACTGTTTTTGTCTATATAGTGGTAGGCTTGTTTGTTTACAGTGGTAGGCTTGTTTGTTTATAGTGGTAGGCTTGTTTGTTTAGTGGTAGGCTTGTTTGTTTATAGTAGTAGGCTTGTTTGTTTATAGTGGTAGGCTTTTTTGTTTAGTGGTAGGCTTGTTTGTTTATAGTGATAGTAAGCTTGTTTGTTTGTAGTGGTAGGCTTGTCTGTTTACAGTGGTAAGCTTGTTTGTAGTGGTAGGCTTATTTGTTTATAGTAGTAGGCCAGCTTGTTTATAGTGGTAGGCTTGTTTGTTTACAGTTTGTAGGCTTGTTTGTTTATAGTGGTAGGCTTGTTTGTTTAGTGGTAGGCTTGTTTGTTTATAGTAGTAGGCTTGTTTGTTTATACTTTATAGTGGTAAGCTTGACTGTTGTCAATTTAATGTATACCTTGAAATTCACTAGGGTCCTCGTACACTATAAACTACAGCTGGAACACAAGCAACAGTGCTTTTATTGCACATTGTTTATAGTGGTAGGCTTATAATGTTGTTGCCATTTTAATGTATTCCTTGAAATTCACTAGGGTCTTTGTACACTATAAACTACAGCTGGAACACAAGCAACAGTGCATTTATTCGCATCATTCTAAAAGCCGACATCGATTTTGTTTAGTCATCTGAGACAAGGTAATAATGTTCTATACCTTAATGGTCTTTTGCTGGTCTGCATCTTAGATGGTGAAATAAAGGTAAATGTTACGGTGCCTGTATCTGTATAACCTGAATTCTTTGTGTTACTAGCAGCATTTACTAATCAGAAATAAGCCAAAGCAAGCTTAATAAGTGCATATGAACAGCCTCTTGAGTCTTTATCTAACACAGTTTCAAGGATCAGAATGAGCACCACTTACCGCCAGGCAGCATATCAGAGTTAGGAGATGAAATCTGAGGACATCTGATCTGTTTATTTTTATTGTTATATTTCATGGCTATTTAATGTTACACCAAAAAGCTAGAACTGAAAACACATTGTACAGAACAGCAGGCAAACAGGCCTTTTTTGCAAGGTGGAAGAGTTTTATTTACTGTAAAGTTAATCATGTAGTGATTCCAATATTCACTCGCAGATTGAAACAAACTACGATTTTTTTTTCTTAGTAAATTAATATTTTTGTTCATTCATTAATGTCTGGCTGAAAAAATCCTGAAAACATCTCTATAAATGGAGTATCTGCATAACCAATTTATACAACACCTAGACAGTGGCGTAAGTTCATCCCTGACGCCCAGAGGCAAGTTAGAATTTGGTTCCCCCCTTCACAGCCGCTGACGCTGTAATGTAGTAATTTACATGCAGACAAGTTATAGATAGACAAAAGCAGCAGCTGATGGTCTGACACTGAGCTCTCCACTAGTGTATAGTGGCTTCTCAGGTGCCAGGAAGGGGTGCAATGTATTGGGCGGCCATGACGGTACACTCCGGGTACATAGTTACAGCCCTAAGTAGGGTGAATATGTTATGTACAATGGAGGAAGTGCCCCTTCAGAGCTGGAGTCTGGCGGCAGGCTCCTCCATTGTCTCCCATAGTTCTGCCCCTGTACCTAGATCTGTACAGTTTATAAATATTATACTTTATATTACCGGAAAATGGTATTGCCCATATCTCCTACTGGATAAGAAATATCTAAGCAGTACATGAGCCAGATATAGGAGTATGGTGTCTATTATTTACATGTCTGCGAGTGTATATATATACAGGTTGAGTCTCCGATATCCAAAATGCTTGGGACCAGGGGTATTTTGGATAACGGAATATTCCGTATTTTGGAATATTTGCATATCATAATGAAATATCTTGGGAATGGGACCCAAATATACATACGGAATGCATTTATGTGTTATATACACCTTATACACACAGCCTGCAGGTCATTTTATACAATATTTAATAATTTTGTGGCTCAAACAAAGTTTGTGTACATACATAAAATTTAGTTATGTTTCATATACACCTTATACACACAGCCTGAAGGTAATTTTATGCAATATTTTTAATAATTTGTGCCTTAGACAAAGTTTGTGTACATTGAACCATCAAAAATCAAAGGTTTCATTATTTCAGTCAAGCCAAAAAAATTCCATATTTCGGAATATTCCGTATTTCGGAATATTTGGATATGGGAGACTCAACCTGTGTATATATATATATATATATATATATATATATATTTATTTATTTATTTATTTATATAAATCATTGGTCTGTTTGTTTGTCTGTCTGTCCGGTTATGCATTTGGACTCTCCTGCACTGATTGAGATGAATCCAATGTGAGGTGGTCCAGTTGGATCCTGGCCAGGTTTTAGGGGGGTTAGGGTCCCGGTCAGACCTCCTGTTGGTGTATGCTGGGCAGAACTTTGACCCGAGGAGCCTGTTCTGAGCCTACTACTGGATGGATTGGAAGAAAACATCACAGAGAGGTAACACTGGATCCCAGAAGACATACTAGTGGGTTGAGGTCCTGGTCGGGCCTCCTGTTGGTGTACACTGGGCAGAACTTTGAAATGGGGAGCCTGTTATCGGCCTTTCACTGGATGTATTTGGATGAAAACTTCAAGGAGGGGTGGCAAATGGTCTGGGATGTCTAATGGAGTGGTTAGGGTCCTGTTCGAACCTCACGACGAAGTGCACTGAAAAAGAACTTTGAACCAGGGAGCCTGTTCTGGGCCTTCCACTGGACTGATTTGAACGACATCACATAATTTGAGTGAAAACTTTACAGAATAGTAACATTGGATCCCAGAAGACATACTAGGGGGGTTGAGGTCCCGGTAGGACCTCCTGTTGGTGTATGCTGGGAAGAACTTTGACCCGGGGAGCTGGACCTTCCACTGGATGAATTTGGATGAAAACTTCACAGAGGGGTGGCAATTGGTCTGGGATGCCTAATGAATGGTTGGGGCCCGGTCAGACCTCATGGCAGAGTGTGCTGGGCATAACTTTGACCCAGGGAGTCTGTTCTGTGTCTTCCACCGGATGGATTTATACGCCATCAGACAACAAAACTTAATCACTTGTAGATTTAAACCCGGGCAACGCCAGGTACTTCAGCGAGTATGTGATATTCTATATTCTGCATATGTTGACTGGAAGTTCATTACCTTTATCTCCTTACTAAAAATAATCTATATATATATTCAGCCCCATAACAGGGCTCCAGTGTGCCTTGTGCGCTACCACCTCCCCCCATGAGCCCATACCATCATAAAGCTGTGCCTCAGGAGCGGAGGGGGGGGGCTGGAGTGCCATGACTCGAGCACCGCATCACTAGCCGCAGAGCATGCTTAGATTGCAACATGCTGCAGGTTGCATGGCCGGAGCGTTTGAAGGACGCTTTTGCCATAACTGCAGCAACAATACTGGCTTCAGGATGCCCCTCCAGGCACCCTGCTAGCCAAATGCAGGGGCTGTGACCGGATCTCCGCCCTGTGTGACAGCATATATATATATATATATATATATATATATATATATATATATAAATATTTATAATAATAGATCATAAATTGTCCTAAAAAATAAAAAAAATTCACCTGATCCCTATCTAATGCATATGTTAAGTGGTTAAACTGGGTACAGAGTAATCTAATTACAATAAAATTGATTTATTTTGTTATACAGTTTACTAGCAACTTCTCTCTTTCTACAAACGATACAATTTCTGTGAAGCTAGGGAAAATCTAGCAAAAGTATTTTTCTGTAAAACAAACTTTTAGGGGTATATTATTTACTAAAGTGTAGGTTTTTAGAAGTGGAGTTGTTGCCCATAGCAACCAATCAGATTCTAGCTATTATCTTCTAGAAGGTGCTAGATAAATGTTAAGTAGAATCTCATTGGTTGCTATGGACAACATCTCCACTTCTAAAATCCCATACTGCAGTAAATATACCCCTTACTGTCATTCCTGTGATTTGTTGTTTCAGTTGGTTTCCAGTTATTAGTCTGTGACTTGCTCCAATTGGCAACACCAATGGTAATGAAGCAGATCCCTGCTGCTGATTATTTATTAGAGATTATTATATTTATAATTACAGCCCAGTCACTTCGCTGTGTACGAGTATCTCGTATGTGTATCTCCTGAGTGTGACAGGATGAATTAATTACTTGACATGTCCAGTAGATTGTGTATTGGTCTGCACCATTTTAGAAGTGGCAGGAAAATAAAAACACTCATTACTGTCCATACATGAATCTAGTGCTAGGATATGACTGCGGCCCTCACTGCATCTAAAGCAGTATGAGAAGACAGGGCTGAAACTAGGATATCTGTGCAATGCAGCAATTTTGTGCCCGCTCCCTTCCCGTACCTGGATTTTGTCCTTGCTCCTCCATAAGGCAGTGCACTAGTCAAACGTCCCTGTTATAGTGACTTACATTATTCCACACACAATAATGCCCATTACACATTATGCCACACACTGTAATGCCTATTACCAAAGTGCCACTTACATATTTGCCCGACACCATTTATGCCCCACAGTAAGGCTTCTAAATTACTTTAAAATTACCTGCTCTTTGTCAGGGGTTTTATGCTCATTACCAGGAGTTCCATGCTCGTTGCCATTGCCAGGGGGTTTCATGCTCATTGCCGGGGGGTTTCATGCTCATTGCTATGAAGTTTATGCTCATTGCCAGGGGGTTTCATGCTCATTGCCAGGGGGCTTCATGCTCGTTGCCAGGGGTTACATGCTCATTGCCATGGGGTTTCATGCTCGTTGTCATGGGGTTACATGCTCATTACCAGGGGATTACATGCTCGTTACCAGGGGGTTACATGCTTGTTGCCAGGGGGTTACATGCTCATTGCCAGCGGGTTTCATGCTGGTCTAGTCTCCTCTAGTGTCTGTCTCCTCCTTGGCGGCTAGTCAGCTTGGAATCTGCTGAAAATGACCATCCAAAAATGGCCGCCGCCAAGGAGGAGACAGACACTAGAGGTCCAGTAAGGACCTCTAGCATCTGTCTCCTCTTTGGCGGCGGCCATTTTTGGATGGCCGTTTTCTGAATCTGCAGCCCCCAAGCCACCGTGAGTCAGCCCTTTTTCACCCCCTGCATGCCAGCACAAGGTGCACGTGCACCTCTAGCCCCCCCTAGTTGCGCCCATGGAGAAGATTCAGTAAATATTATATTTAATTAAATTTAATGAATATTCAGTAAATATTAATATTATTCACATTATCCCTCCGGATAGTCTTATCTACAACACAACTAAAAAACAAAAACACGAGCAACCTCTTATTTGCTTCTTAAGGACGACTATAATAAAAAATCTAATTGTTTAGGTATAACTGTGGATGTAAAATATATTCTTCAGTGTTAACTTTGTATCCACAGGCCCACGGCAGCAGTGTTACAATGTAAAGTATCTACCTTAGTTACAGACAACAAACGCTCTTCCCACATATTCAGGACAGGGACCTGAATGGTTCTGGTTAAAAAGCTTCATATACAGTGATTGGTGCTAATAGGGCATCAGTGCACCTTAGTGTATAAATCTATCAATCCACACATTGCAGTTTAACAAAGCAATCTGCCAAGCGGTCAGTCATTCAATGTCTGCTGTGTTACAGAACCACCTCCATCTTAGGGGTCTATTTACTAAGCTGTGTTAGGAGATAAAGTGAACGGTGATAAGGTACCAGCCAATCAGCTCCTAACTGCCTTGTCACAGGCTGTGTTTGAAAAATGTTAGTTAGGAGCTGATTGGCTGGTACCTTATCACCGTACACTTTACCTTCCAACACAGCTTAGTAAATAGACCCCTTAGTAATGTAAACCTTATTATAGAGCGAAAGATTAATGTGGACCTATTCACAACAAAGGCTTTTGATACTGTATGTGATGTGTGTATGTCCTCACCTGTGTAGTAACACATTTTCCTCTCTCACCTCTGTAGTAACACAGAGTGTTCCCAACACTACACTCCATATTGTACACTTACCCCCTAACCCTGAACCCACTACTATATGCTTAACACCCTAACCCTGCACCCAATACTCTGTCCTTATCCCCCTAACCCTACACTCAATACTGTGTGCTTATCCCACAACACTTACCCTAATACTGTACCCTTATCCCCTAACCCTGCTATCAATACTGTACCCTAATCTCATAACCCTGCACCCAATATTGTATCTTTACCCCCAACACTTCCCTCATTATTCAAATAGAGGAGTCACACCAACTGCCAGTGATGTGTGGCAGCACTTGGGATGACAGTTGGTGTTTGAATATAAACTGTGCTCAGTGGTGTCACAAGGGGAGGCGGGGGGTGTGGTCCGCACATGGGTGTCACCCGCCGAGGGATGACACCAAGGTGCAGACTCCCCCTCATTGACAGGAGCCAGGTGCTGCACTGTAGCATTAAGTTCAGCACTCTGCTCCTGTTACTGAGGGAGCTGGCTGGCACTCTATACAGGGACCTCCTGCACCCCCCCAAGTAATAAGCATGGGGGGGTCGGCCCCCTGCCCGAGTGGCCACGCCCCCTTTCCACACCCACGTTCCTCCCCGCATCGGGTAACACCACGGGGAGGGACGCTACTGACTGTGCTACAGCCACGATGAGACAATCAGGCAAGGCATTGCACAGGGGGAGGAAAATTTTTAGCCCTTTTCACCCCCTTAGGAGTCAAATTTAGAAAAATCCCTTCTTAGTGGGCACCTACGTCAAGGAAGGAATATATATTTTCATGTTGCTAGGTCCAGGGGTTTGGGTTGAGCGTTGATGAGTCAGTCAGTCATTCAGTTAGGACATCTGATTATATATATATATACACACAGCGGATAAAATAAGTATTGAACACATCAAAATTTTTCTCAGTGAATATATTTGTAGTTGGGCTATTGTATTGAAATGTTCACCAAATATCAGCAACAACCCATGCAATCCACACATGGAAAGAAATCAAACCATAGATGTCCATAAATTAAGTTATGTGTAATAGTGTGACATGACACAGGAAAAAAGTATTAAACACGCTTACTGAATTTTATTTAATACTTCGTACAAAAGTCTTTGTTGGTAATGACAGCTTCAAGATGCCTCCTGTATGGAGAAACTAGTCGCATGCATTGCTCAGGTGTGATTTGGCCCATTCTTACACACAAACAGTCTTCAAATCTTGAAGGTTCCATGGGCCTCTTCTATGAACTCTGATCTTTAGTTCTTTCCATAGATTTTCAATTGGATTCAAGTCAGGTGATTGGCTTGGCCATTCTAGCAACTTTACATTCTTTCTCTGAAACCAATTGAGAGTGTCCTTGACTGTGTGTTTGGAATCAGTGTCATGCTGAAATATCCACCCTCATTTCATCTTCAGCATCCTGGTAGATGGCAGCAGATTTTTATCAAGAATGTCTCAGTACATTTTTCCATTCATCCTTCCTTCAATTATATGAAGTATGCCCGTATGCTTAAAAACAGCCCCACACCATGATGTTCCCACCTCCAAACTTCACTGTTGGTATGGTGTTTTTGGGGTGATGTGCAGTGAAATTTCTCCAAAGAGTTGAATTTTGGTCTCATCTGACCGGACTATATTCTCCCAGTATTTCACAGGCTTGTCCAAATGTTGTGCAGCAAACTTTAAATGAGCTTCAACATGCTTTTTCTTCAGCAATGGAGTCTTGCGTGGCGAGCATGCATACAGGCTATGCCGGTTGAGTGCATTACTTATTGTTTTCTTTGAAACAATTGTACCTGCTAATTCCAAGTCTTTCTGAAGCTCTCCACAAGTGGTCCATGGCTCTTGGACAACTGTTCTGATAATTCTTTTCAAGCCTGTGTCAGAAATCTTGCGAGGAGCACCTGGCTGTGGACAGTTTATGGTAAAATTATGTTCTTCCCACTTCCGGATTATGGCCCCAACAGCGCTCACTGGAACATTCAGAAGTTTAGAAATCCTTCTGTAACCAATGCCATCAGTATGTTTTGCAACAATAAGGTTGCGAAGGTCTTGAGAGAGCTTTTTGCTTTTACCCATCATGAGATGTTTCTTTTGTGACACCTTGATAATGCAACACCTTTTTATAGGCCATCAGTTGGGACTGAACTGGCTTATATTAATTTGCACTGACAAGGGGCAAGATTGCTTTCTAATTACTGATAGATTTCAGCTGGTGTCTTGGCTTTCCATGCCCTTTTGCACCTCTCTTTCTTCATGTGTTCAATACTTTTTCCCTGTGTCATTTGACATTATTACACATATTATAATTTATGGATACCTATGGTTTGATTTCTTTGCATGTGTGGATTGCATGGGTTGTTGCTGATATTTGGTGAAAATTTCATTACAATGGCCCCATTACAAATATATTCACTGAGAAAAATGTTGATGTGTTCAATTCTTATTTTGCCTGCTATATATATATATATATATATATACACACACACACACACACAACAGTGTCACCTGGCACTCCGGACAACAGGATCGTCAGTAGGGTGCCTTCCTCCATATAATTATACTCTCCAGATTTCCCCAAAGGTTGAAAGAACAGGCGGCATTCCAATCAATAATGTGACCATATGTGTATACCAATCATCAGCGTGGCATAAAAAAGGACATCAACGTTTCAAAGTAAAACAACTTTTTCATCAAGACGGGTTACCACAAGTGCAAACAAACATATCAAAAGATATATATATATATAAATGACAGGCTTAATCCACGGCACTCAACCATATGGGGTGCCTTTGGTATGTGACCACACCATCTACATAAAAATATCATACAAACTCGGCACTCACTTTTCAAACTGTAACTCCATTGAATACAGAGAATGTTAGTTCCAAAATATTGCAAAAATTTGTAAAGCTGACCAACCACTGCTGGCCACACTGACCAACCAGCGCTGGAGGATGCGACCACAGCTGGCCTGGCACCTTAGGTGAGAGCCGGGCCCCAGAGGCGGTCCAGGCCCCATAGCACCTGCACCCTCTGCACCTACGGTGGTTACATCAGTGTATATATGCACGCACAGACACACACACAGGGTAGGATATATCAAGCATTGCATTTTGCATGCAATGCATCTCACCACTCATTGCATGCATTCTGCCGTACATAACACCTGTATGCATGAATAAAATCGGTAAGAGCTGTCCTTTGCAATAGAGGGACTTCCGAGTTTAGGACCCAGAAGTCCTTCTGCACATGCATCGAGTGACGTACATGATGCAGGGGTGCTTGGTAGGCTACCTCTCAGGGGGAGTAACAAATTCAAGCCCTTAACTATCCATTGGGCAATGACAACTAAAGTGGCAAACTCTGGGATGTATCGCACTTCGGAGCTTGGTGCATATGCGGTGAGCGGCCAAACCTCCGAAAACGTAATTTTCTTAGGTTTGACCACAAAATCTGCAATAGAGCATCACACACATGATCCAATGGCTGCATTCTTGGATGTTTTGGCACTCTGCTAGACCGGCGAAGCAACGGAGTCATGAAATGCATTGGGCATGGCCAATGATGTATGACGCAGTACATCCCATGGCGATTTCTTGACTATTTTATATCTTTTAAAGAATATGTTGCTGAAAATTAATATATGTTCTACAAATAAACTTTAAGACGTAGTTTTTGTTAATTATGAACCCACATAAGCAAATATGAGTATCGTCTTCCCTAGAAATATTCATATCTGCTACCATATCTATCTGTAGAGCTGCATGGAAGAAGTCTAGCTAGAAATATGCACTGAAGTTCCTGCTTAGCTCCACTCCGTCCCCGCTTAGGGAGACGTTGCATGGCACACTCGTAGTCTGCTGAGGTTTGTGTTGAGACAATGGGGGGAGGACAAAATGTGATTCCTCAAAACAGGACACCTTCTTCCATTGCTCCATCCAGGGGCCCAGAGAGGGGACGTGCACTGGTATGCCACCCCCCCATCGTACGTGTCAGCAGCAGTGTCTCCTCAGCCCATCAAATGCTTCTGTGTGCTGGGCAGTGGTGATACAAGGGAGGCTGCTGCTGCTGTGCGGGGGATTTCACCCTGGTGCACCAAATACTAATTTTTAAAACAATTTTTTAAGGAGTCATGGCCACGCCTATTTACATTAGGCCACGCCGCCTCATATTACCGGGGCCTGGCAAACCTCGCTATGGCCCTGGCTGTATGGTTCAGTTCTGACACTCACATGCACACTGTAGGCACTTTTTGGTGGTGGAAAGGGGTCAGCATGGGTACTCTGACCGGTCTACAGCTGCGCAGCCTCATAGGCAGCAAGTTTCGATGCACTGTGTGTCCTGACACCTTTCTATTATTCTATCAGCCAGCATTAACTTTTTCAGCAATATGTACAACAGGTAGCTCTTCTGTGGGATAGGACCAGACAGGCTAGTCTGCACTCCACACACGCTTCAATGAGCCTTGGGCACCCATGACCCTGTCGTCAGTGTACTGGTTCTCCTTCCTTGGACCACTTTTGGTAGGTACTAACCACTGCATACAGGGAACACCCCACGAGACCTGAAGTTTTGGAGATGATCTGACCCAGGCGTCTAACCATCACCATTTGCCCCTTGTCAAACTCGCTCACATCCTTACGCTTGCCCATTTTTTCTGCTTCCGATACTTCCAAGAGCTGAGTGTTCACTCGCTGCCTAATATATCCCATCCTTTGACATGTGCCATTGTAATGAGATAACCAATATTATTCACCTATCAGTGGTTTTAATGTTATGGCTGATCGTGGGGGCGATTTAATTATCCACGGCCTGAAAGGAATTGGTATGATTTACCGCCGGACTCCTGGCCGGCGGTTCAAATTCCGACAGCGACAGCCCGACAAGGATGAAAATGCAGATCGTCCTAAAGGTAAGTATTCACTAACCTATTCTACCCCCAATCCTAACCCTCCCTTAGGGGTGCCTAACCCTAACCTTCCCCCCAGTGCCTAACCCTAATCCCCCCTCTAAGTGCCTAAACCTAACCCCCCCTTCCCACTGCTGGGGGTGCCTAACCCTAAATCCCCCACCAGGGATGCCTAACCCTAACCCTCTCTCCCCCTAGCCTAACCCTAATCTCCTGGGGAGGTGCCTAAATCTAAGTTCCCCCGGGAGCCCCTAACCTAACCCACCTCCCCCACGGCTGTCCGCGCTCGGCACCCGGCATCACTTCGATCAGGATGCTGGGCGCCAGTCTCCCAGCGTCGGTAAAATGACAGGCGTCTACATTACGCCTGTCATTTAACCCTCGCCGGGATTAAGCAGTTGGGAAGCCGGCTGTCGGGATTAGGTCCGCTGGCTTCCCGACTCCATACCGCCTGAAACATTACTAGTTTATCTTCTTACCCCATAGAGGTGCACCAACAAAACTAGCTATGTTGTAATAGGTGGACATTTGCGCAGCTGCATATTGTGGCGTAGTTCGGTTGCAGTGGCACATTACCTGGAACTGAATTGCCCTCTAAATTGCAGCAATATCACAGATTCCTTCTGAATTATCAGGTTAGGGTGACTAACATATGCCTGTAAAATAGCTGCCTCTGCTCTGTACATAATCAGGTTTTCTATATGCTGCTCCTTTTTAATATATTACTATCTGCGGGAAGATTTATTGTTAAAAACTACTCCTTTCTATAAAGCACTATATACATGGACATCACCAGGTTATAATAACAAAACATCTAAAATTAGATCCATTCATAGCGACACAACAAAAAAATCCATATATTGGCTACAGCTACATTATAATATAGCATGTGAGACATTTATACAACAATGAAATGCATGCTTGTGCTCCATCTTTTGATTGTTTAGCTGCGTGTACTTTTTTTAAATATATTCTAAGTATTTAATAAATTATAAGCAGATAGCTTTATTTTCCCCGTTGCAGAACATTCTGTTTATTTAGACAAATGAAAAGTTGAAAGCGGCAGGAAATACAGTGCATATTGTTTGATCTCTAATTGACTAATCTAGACATGGAATTTCTCGGAGAACAAGGTCATTGGTGATCACCTTTTTCAGGTGCTTGCGAGAGATGAAAGGCGATGTACTGTACTTTTTATGTCAGCCGCGCAGATGATAGTTGAAATCGATACAGATATGAGCAGAATGATTACAATTCGCCAGTAACAGTTACTTTCCACTAACGTCAAAACAGAGATATTATTTCCATTTTTCATTGATGGCGGAAGAGGGGGGGTGGGCATGGGGAGGGGTGGAGGACATCTGTAAAAGAGATTATGTATTTTTGGCGGAGTGGAAGGGATCAAACTGTTAGAATTCTCTGTGCTGCATTTGCAGAATCAATACAGCTGCTACTTTCATTTGTCTTGGCTTTTATTGTTAATAATAAATGTCAAGAAAACGCTCAGAGAAACAGAAAGGTGTTCGCAAAGTCAGAGCTTATGGCAGCCCGCACAATGGAAGGAATTGTTGTTCAGTGGAAATACATTCATATCATTTTAGAAGTAGAGGGGCCTGTGTCCTCTACCACATTCTAATTGACTGGTTGACAGTAGGTCCTCCCTATATATGTCTTGGGAATGCATTTTAAAGCACATGAAAGCGTCGCATAAGCTTGAGAGGAGATAAGCACCCTGTTTTTTTATTGTAGCATTACTGGATAGAACTGTTATTTTGTTGACGTATTGTAAGTGGTTGTTGTATTAGTTCAATCAAGATTGTTAGCCTATCAGTAGCTCTGTGTAGACGTTAGCTCAAATTAAGGCTGAAGGAGGAATCAGCTTCCTCTTTCCAGTTGGTGATCCCACCCATCATATTGATAATTGGTTTGGATCAATTTGTTGTTGGAATGTATTTCTATGTTTTTCTTCCAGCAGGTGAGGCGCAGCTGGCGGAAAGCAGTGCTCCTCGGCGGCTCAATTTAGCGCAGCAGAGCTTAGCTAGCATTTCCCCTTTGAGAGAGGCGAGGCAGTCGCTCCCTTAGGTCTCCATACTACAGAGGGATCAGCACTGTGCTAGTTAAGGGGGGGGGGGGGGGTGGTACTACCCGAGATGGTTTGCGCATGGGGTGGAAATTCCACCCCCATTTTAGTAATAAAATCTTCATATGGGCAGTAGCCGGGATAGCATTGCTTTTTCGCCAACATGCTTGAATCAATTCAATTCCGATTCAATTAAATACATTTGGCTGTGACCTCTTTTTTCCAATCTACTCGGTTGTCAGTGTCTTTATTTTCTATTTATTTAAGTTTACTGGTGGAAATAATAAAACTATGGGTGACTTATTCTCAGTGGCATCCCTCCCAGCGGTGACACCCAGTGTGGGGAGGGATGCCATGCTTGCGGCGTCGCCAAAAAGGGGGCATGGTCTCACGGGCAGGGGACGTGGCCCCGTGGTTATCACTAGGGAGGTGCGGAGTACCGGCTCCCTCACTGTGGCAGGTGCCGAGTGCTGCACTTAATGCTACATGAGATAGGCATCAGTGCACACAAATTTCAATAAATTAGAAACAGGGCCATTGAGAGATCAACAGGGGCATGATCGAACCCAAGAGGCGTGGCCATTCCCCCTTCACAAACAAAAACAATAGAAAAAAATAAAATACTATGCGTGCTGCAAAGGAGGACATTTTTTCCTCTTAGCAGCTGGCATGGGCCCTTCCAACAGGCCTGAGCCTGGATAACCAGTACCCACTACCTCCCTCTCAGCACCTGTGATTGCAAATAATGGTCCAATATTAGCAAAAATAAAATTCCCTCTCATCTAGTAGATGCGTTGCACGTTCATATTCTTGGGAACATCATTACACTTCTGTGCACCAAATTAGCTGCTGTGGATTGAACAATCCCTGACCTGTGTCCATATCCAATAACATTACCTGCTGTAAGAGGTCAGAACAGATGTGTCCCGTTAGGGAAGAGGCATGGCCTTTTTGGGTATGATTGTGGCATAGTCAGATCAAGTCGTGCTTCGGGTGGATCGTGGGCATGGCCTAATTTGCCACAAAGACTCAGTTTTGAATGTTATAACGTTATGTTTGCATACATTGGAATCAAATGAGAACATGCTCATATCAAACACTAAACCAGCTGGCATTAAATCAGGTGAAATAACGATACTGTACAATATACAAACGTCAATATATATCGGCACTGATGTAGAGTTGAAAGTAAGTTGGGGGTAATTACTCTCACATTGCTTGAACCAAGCTAAATGTGTGTCTTTGCCCATATGTAGTTTTACACATCTTTGTGAGTGGATCCCCCCTATGTGCAAGCTTCATTTCATAGCTGTCATCATCACCAGCGCAAATGTGCACCAGCACAAACCTTGGTACAATAGGTATGTCTTAAAAATAGGCGTAAATATAGTACCGACCAGCTCTGCATAGCCCATAATTGCATCGAAGTGCCTTCACTGGACATGGCTTATGTGAGAACGCCCCATTACAGCCCAGTTATGCCCCTTCAGTCACAAGCATAGATGCCATTGAAATGCTTACCACTCTGCAAAGCCCATAGGTCGGAATGCATGGCTCCTGTGCATTTGGATCACACATTTATCTCAGTACTGTACAGTTTGTTTATGAAGAATTGTGCCTTGTAGCATAATTGGTTTTTATCTTCATATCTAATGCTATAATGAAAATAGATTTAATTAGATAGTTTAAAAGCTAAATAAATAGATGCAAAGCAAACGTGAACTGCACATGTTCTAAGCAGCAGGGAAGAAAGCTGTTAAACAGCTGGTTTCACTATGTAACTATATTTTCAACATACAGTATCATTTCCTTAAGTAAATATGTACTAACTCGGCCCACTTTCGTTATGTAATCTGAAACTACGGACTGTTGAATATTCAGTATTTTCCCTAGATTGTGGAACATCTTCTAGCTAACTGTCAGATGCTTATTTCTACAGCAATCAAGGATTCTTGCTTTTTTTTTCAGATTCCTTTGCAGCATTGGTTCTCAAGCATGATCGCGAGCCTTAACAACCGTGCCATGTTTTGCAGATCTCCTCATAGGAACACATGTGGAAATACTGATCATGTTGTCTGCCACTGAGGAGATCCACAAAGTGTGCATGCTGGTGAGGCCTGAGGATAAAGCACAGGATACTGTGCCCACAATGATTAACACAAGCTAAAATGGTTCACAAACACACACATGATACGCAAACACACACATCAGCATTGCGTAATGCCGCAAATATGCACTAAAACCATAGCAACCAATCAGCAGGGGCAAACGCAGGATTTTAGGGGGGTTTCCATATTTATATATATATATATATATATATATATATATATAGATGGACTGGCACTCCAAATAACTAAATATGGCTTCAGCCGGTGCCTTCACAGTAAGACAATGACAGCAGACAAAAGGTGCGGCACTCGTGGCTTTAAAGATGACAAACAGCGGTGGTCGTATATCAACGTTTCAGTTTCATTCAGGAAACTTTTTTCAAGACAATACAATATGCAAAAGAACATACCTTTTATACACCACGAGTGAAGCCTTTCCCCCGGAGCTGGGACTGCACACCCGCCCGGCGGCACTGAAGGATGACGTCATCACGCTACCCGATTGAACGTCTTTGTCCACGCTGTTTGTCATCTTTAAAGCCACGAGTGCCGCACCTTTTGTCTGCTCTATATATATATATATAATATATATAATATATATATATGAGATACACCCCCGCTTTTAGTCCCGCTGGGGGCGAGCCCAGCACATTGAAAATACAGGCCAGGTCCACATAAAATATGCTGAAACAAGCTAGATCCACATAAAATACACTGAAACAAGCCAAATCTATATAAAATACACTGAAAAAAGCCACTTCAGCATAAAATACACTGCAACAAGCCTCTTCGCCTACAATACATGGAAAAAGCCACAGCCACATAAAATGTGTTTTAAAAACCACATCCACATAAAATACATTTTGAAATCCAGAACCACATAAAATACATTGAAAAAGCATACAGAGCTCTGTCTCCGTCTCTGAAAAAAAAATTGGTTTGTCAGGGGGGATCTCTGGGTACTCAGAAGCCCCCGCTGCGTGCGCTACTGAACCAGATACATGTTTTCATGGTCTTATTTGCAGTAGACAGTTAAAGCTAATTGCTGATTGGTTGCTTTGCATATTTATACAATGTTAATGAATATCCTTCACTGTGTTTTTAAATCCAAGTTGAATATATATCAAATATTATAATAAACATATAGCAAAACACCATGCATTTATATTTATCCATATAACAGGGGTGGAGCAAATCCGGGATTACAGAAGTCTAGAAAGGTTGTGTATATGTATATTTGAGACAGTGATTTAACTCTATTCAGACACTCCCCATTTACATGTCCAGAATACTTAGTATGACACCATGCTCTGGTTGTGTTTATGTTGCCTATACAGGACAATGACCTTGGCACCCCTAAGTCTGAGCTGCCGGCAAGGCCATTAGAGAGGTGGAAAGTAAAACCCCATAAACTAGAAGGGGTGACCCAATTAGTTAATTGTGGTTGTGAACTTTATATGGAGCCATCCCGTTCCCAACACTTCCGCTGCAGTGTAACAGTCTCTACAGTTGTAAGCCATCAACTCGATAAGAAGGCCCAAAGTTATCTTTTGACGCAAATCCTGTTTAACCATATAGCACCCATCAAGGACCACAGAATGATACTCACTTAAGTTGGAAGGGCAATAAATGAGGAACAGTGTACAGTAGATCACAAAAATGCACAGTCCTTATCAAGTAATCACCACTCCTGGGTAGGAGACAGTCTCAGGATCTCTTCCATATGTGCACAGTACTGACTGTGTGTAATGGAAATTGCAACATATACATTATAATCATGTATTTATATAGCACCACAAGTGTTCCGCAGCACCTTACAAAGTACATAAACAAACAAGTGTTCAAGAAACCAGTTACTTGCAGTACAAATCAATGCAGGACAAGGACATGGTTAGTACACACTGCTGCATAAGCGATCATAACACTCAAAATAAGCAACTGGGCGTAAGTAATGAAGTGTACGGTGCCCTTGAGGGGATTAAGGAGTAGATGAAAGTATAAGTAAGGAGAAGCACATGAGGGAAGAGGGTCCTGCTTGTGAGAGCTTACATTCTAAGGGGAGGGGCAGACAAACTGGTGTGACACAGATGGCGTAGACAGGGAGGAAGTAGCATGTAGCAGCGAGTTAGGATGAGAGCTGGAAGGCTTTAATGAAGTAGTGGGTCTTGAGAGCCCGTTTGAAGATTTGTAGAGAGGTGGAGAGTCAATAGGGAGAGAGAGAGAGTTCCAGAGGTAGGGAGCAGCACGGGCAAAATCTTGGAGGCAGGGGTGGAAGGAAGTAATCAGTTGGCAGGAGAGGCGGCATGCATTTGTTGAGCGAAGTGGGTGGGTGGGAGTGTGAAGGGAGATGAGGTCAGAGATATAAATGGGAGAGAAATTGGGTGAGAGCTTTGTAAGTGAGTGTAAGAACCTTCAATTGGGTTCTGGAGGGGAAGGGGAGCCAGTGGAGGGCTTGTAGCAGAGGGGAGGCAGATGTAGAACATTTGGAGAGGAAGATGGAAACTGTACATGGAAACTATAATTAAAACAACTCCACACAAAACTTTATTTTATTTTGGGCAGAATACTCCCAGATAATATACAGTGTTTTCCAATCCAATGGGATTCTAAAGCATCCATTGCTACTCCAGTGATGAATTGTTTATAACTTACCAATTATTCACTTATATTTTCACTTCTGGGTGGATGTGTTTTTCTCTCTGTTTTGACGATTTATATGCATCTAAATTACCAGCGATTATTTTTTTTTAAATATCTATAAATATCTGACATTTACAAATTTTTGTTAGAAATTAGATTAAACACCTTTACCTTGGTGGCATAAGATGCTGTTGCTAATAAATGTAACACTTCCTACATTCTGTGACATCAAAGCATAACCTAGGAGAAGAACATCTTCACCAGACTCATTGCCCTGTGATGCTGCAGCATAGGGGCTGTCTTTTATTAGCTTACTATGATTATGATATTTTTGCAGTAGAAACTGTAATAGTATAGTGCCACCTAGAGGCAGTATAATTGTAACATATCTGTAATTATTCTTTTCAAAGACCAAGACATCACCAGGCATCAGATAAGGACTTAAGGAGGTATCCAAATTTTGTGTTCGAAATTATAATAATAAATATATTTATTTTCAGTATAATATCCCTTTAACTGAAAATCCAGCATGTAACACACTCAGAAGGAAACTATTGTTGCTTTTTATTCTATTTACAGTATGTGGTTTTTGCCCCCTTTCCCCGTGTCAAAGTTTTTCAGGAGGATTTAATGTGTTCACCGCACGCTATTCACAGGAACACCTTCAATTCAAAACTTTAAGCCTGTGATGCATTAAATGTGCAAAAAGAAAATGGGAACAAGGGTTAACAGCCGCATGCTCTAAAAATGATCTTTCGTTCCAAATGGAATTACACCTGGTGATCTGTAATGGATTGTATTTCATGCTGACACTTTCATTCTTCTGCTGTACTGCTTTTGAGCATCTTCTTTTGTAAGCTGCTTCACTCAAAAAGATAAACAGACAAAAGCACTGCAAGAGAGAAAGGAACAGAAAAGCATCCATGTGGAGAGACACGCTGCCTAGTAACCAGCTAGCCACGTGGCGGCCATACTGCTAGCACTAGGTTTGCAAAAAAATAAATAAATAAATGAAAAAATAATATCGGTTAAATACTAGGCTCAAATAGGCCATTGAATAACTCATTGACGAGATTGAGCTCAGGAGATGACGCATCTCTCAAACGTGGGGCTGAGAATGTTTACTGCGCTGAAGTGGTATTTACACAGACTAGCCTATTTATTAAGCCATGATTCCTGCAAAAAAAAAAAAAGTATCTTTTTGTAGGATTATGGCAAGTTTAAATCACAAAGCTATTTATCATGCTTCTAACACTGGAGATATATACAGTATGTACCAAAGAACCGCCGGCCCCACAGTTCTCTATAGGAGCGTTAACAAGTTTAGCTTTTCAGAACTTGGCACTGATAACCTATGACATCTTCAGAGCATAAGGTATTGTAGTCCATAAGCTACTGTACTGTATATTTTTGCCAGAGAGGAATATCAGGATCTTTGTATGCCAGCCTCACGTACGCAGCTGCTTAGTCGGAATTAGCAGTGAAAAAGAGATTTTTATTAATTGTTGGCACAGATGCTGCTTGGACCCACCATGAGAATATTGGTAAATTGCCACAATATAACCTGTTTTATTGCTGAGATAAGCAGTGTGACTGCGAATTCCGGGTCAGACCTCCAATCCTCCGGCGTTCGGGTGAGTATTTTTCCCCTTTCCTTAACCCTAGTCCCTACCCCTAACCCTCCCTCTAACGCCTAACCCTAACCTCCCCCCGCCGTAGCCTAACCCTAATGTCTACAATTCACCTGTCATCATTCTGAGAATGTCGACACGTTGCCTGACTACATTTTAACTATGTCAGCAGCATCCCTGTCGACATTATGTTGTTGACATGGGGAATGACGACATTACCATTGCCGGCCTATCGGCTACATTCCCTTCACTTAAATCTGCTAACAGTAGTGAAAATGGGCAGTTAAAACATTTACTATTATTCCGTGGAACAGAATTTCCTTTATTATTTTTTAAAGTGGTTTTACTTGTCCTATCGCACAAAAGATATGACTAATAGTAATTATTGGATTTTAAAATGGTGAAGATGCATGGTCATGATGCAGACTCTCAGGCACAAATGCTGTAAACAAGAAACTCATTCTATTATGTATCAGAGCTGTTGATTTCCAGTGGAGAAAACAGTAAGAAATGTAAATAGCAGATTAGCAAAGAAACAAAAACATGATGACCAAAAACATGACGACGGGTAAGTAAAGCATACAGTAGCTTCTTTTAAACATAAGAATTTGTTTATTTACTGTATAATCATTTTCCTAATCCAGTGTTTGGTTGATAGGGAGATGTATCAAATCGTGGTAAGAAATTAAGTAGAGAGCGATAAAGTACCAACCAATCAGTCAGGGGCATAACTAGACCTAAGGGGGCCTCACAGCAAAATTTTCACGGGCCCCCCCAGGTCTATTTTATGCCCCTGCACGCTGATTAGGATACCCAGCGTTAGGAATACTAAATGAACGGAAAATAAGTTCACAGAATAACACTTGTGGTTGGAGAGGCGCTTTATATTGCCAGGCAGAGCTGTGCAGTGCATGAACAGTTCACTTGTTGACATCCCCACCACTATGATTGAGGATATATTTGATCTGAAAAATGTCAGTGTGAGATAAACACCAGGCAGGCTGCACACAGGTCCATACCGTTTGTAATTGGCGCAGCTCCTCAATAATAACGGAGTGGTTATAACTTATAAGAAGAGAGCTGTGTGTTTTGTGACTATTTTGGAAGCTTCATTGCTAGAAGAATATCAGAATAAATATATTTTCTGATCATTATACAGGGAAAAACAAACAAACTTCGTAGTTTACTGGTAGTGAGCAGCAGACGTCCTGATTCGGTGTCGAATTGCAAAACAAGACATTTATAAAGGCCATTATATCATTTATATGTGACTTGGCCCCTAAGTCCCTGGCCCGAACACACCCTCCTCACTCCACTCTCCTCGTTTCACCTGCTCCGTAAGAGAGCCGACCCGGAGGGCAGATGTGCCTGCACAGCACACTGCTGGAGGACGCAACCACGGCTAGCCTGGCACCGTAGGTGTAGATGAGGGCCGGACCCCAGAAGTGCCGCACCCCCCAGCACCTACGGTAGTTATGCCAGTGCAATCAGCTTCTAACTGTCATTTATCAAGCACAGCATGTAAAATATTGCTTTAAAGCTGATTTATCTCTCACCATGGTTTGATACATTCTGTATCCTCCAATATCACCAAACATTGGATGTGATTTCCAGAGCCAAACCGCTTGTAGTTGGGAGGCTGAAAACTGCAAACCCGCTAGACCACATGCAATTTATGCCAAATTACATGTAACTAAGAGCAATAAGGGTACTGTAGTTGCCCAGGGTAGAATGCATACTGACTAACACATTTTGCATCACACCCACTTCCTAGTGAAATAGGCAGGTCTGGGAGGGCGTGGGGACTGATGACATGACTCCCAGCAATTTGCATCTTTGTGGCCCCACCCTTGTGTGCAATGTTGCTATTCGCCATAAACACAGAATTTACATTGCCCACCCCCCAGTATTGCCCACCTGCATTTCCCCTCTGGACACTCCCGGAGGAGCAATATATAAAATCAACAACTATGGCACAAGGTACCTGTCTCCAGCTCATGTGGTGCCTGGAATGGCATTGTGTGCGCCCTGTGCTCCTGTTTTCTGCTCTGGCTTCTTCTGTGTCATCATGACATATGACACAAGGCTGAGGAGGCGGCATGGTTGCTACCCCAGTGCCACCTGTCTCCAGTTTATGGGGTGCCAGGAGAGGTGTTGGGCACTCCCTGGCTGCTCTAGTCTGGTCTTTTTTGCGTCATCATGATGTATGGCACAAGGCTAAGGAGGCTGTATGGTTGCTACCACAGCGACCCCTGTCTCCAGCTTATGGTGTGCCTGTAGAGGTACCGGAAGAACGTTACGTTACGCCAGTGCCCTACAGTATATACTTTACATTTCATTGTTTTAGTGATATCATTTATGGTATGAGGCTTTTGTTTTCCATAAATGGACTTTGGTGGACAATTGTCTCTGCATTAATGGTTCAATTATCAAGTTTAGAGTTAAAGACCATAGACTTATCTCATATGATAATACAAAAAGTAAAAATATTTTTCACAGTTTAAAAGTGAAATCTATCTGAAAAAATACACCTGTTTTGTATATTACATGTATGTATATATATATATATATATATATACTACCGTTCAAAGTTTGGGGTCACTTAGAAATTTATTTGTTTTTGAAAGAAAAGAACAGTTTTTTTTCAATGAAGAACTTTAAATTAATCAGAAATATACTCTATACATTGTTAATGTGGTAAATGACTATACTACCTGCAAACGTCTGGTTTTTAAAGGAATATCTACATAGGTGTATAGAGGCCCATTTCCAGCAACTATCACTCCAGTGTTCTAATGGTACATTGTGTTTGGTAAGCACGTTAGAAGACTAATGGATGATTAGAAAACCCTTGAAAACCCTTGGGCAATTATGTTAGCACAGCTGAAAATGTGTTTGCTCATTAGAGAAGTTATAAAACGTGGCCTTCCTTTGAGCTAGTTGAGTATATTGAGCATCACATTTGTGAGAGTTATACTCTCCAAATGGCCAGAAAAAGAGAACTTTCATGTGAAACTCCACAGTCTATTCTTGTTCTTAAAAATGAAGGCTATTCCATTCGACAAATTGCCAAGAAACTGAACATTTCCTACAACGGTGTGTACTAATCCCTTCAGAGAACAGCACAAACAGGCTCTAACCAGAGTAGAAAGAGAAGTGGGAGGCCCCGGTGCACAACTGTCCAAGAAGACAAGTACATTAGAGTCTCTAGTTTAAGAAATAGACGCCTCACAAGTCCTCAACTGGCAGCTTCATTAAATGGTACCTGCAAAACGCCAGTGTCAACATCTTCAGTGAAGAGGCAACTGCGGGATGCTGGGCTTCTAGGCAGATTGGCAAAGAAAAAGCCATATCTGAGACTGGCCAATAAAAGGAAAAGATTAATATGGGCAAAAGAACACAGACATTGAACAGAGGAAGATTGGAAAAAAGTGTTATGGACAGACGAATCGGTTTGAGGTGTTTGGATCACACAGAAGAACATTTGTGAGACACAGAACAAGTGAAAAGATGCTGGAAGAGTGCCTGACGCCATCTGTCAAGCATGGTGGAGGTAATGTGGTGGTCTGGGGCTGCTTTGGTGCTGGTAAAGTGGGAGATTTGTACAAGATAAAAGGGATTTTGAATAAGGAAGGCTATCACTCCATTTTGCAACGTCATGCCATACCCTGTGGACATTTCTTGATTGGAGCCAATTTCCTCCTCCAACAGGACAATGACCCAAAGCACACCTCCAAATTATGCAAGAACTATTTAGGGAAGAAGCAGGCAGCTGGTATTCTGTCTGTAATGGAATGGCCAGTGCAGTCACCAGATCTCAACCCCATTGAGCTG
Source organism: Taudactylus pleione (assembly GCA_031769625.1). Classification (NCBI taxonomy): domain Eukaryota; kingdom Metazoa; phylum Chordata; class Amphibia; order Anura; family Myobatrachidae; genus Taudactylus; species Taudactylus pleione. Next base: position 2,624,122 of record JAUIMM010000314.1, on the reverse strand, counting down.
TTGTGGGAGCAGCTTAACCATATGGTACGAAGAAGTGCCCATCAAGCCAATCCAATTTGTGGGAGGTGCTTCAGGAAGAGTGGGGTGAAATTTCTTCTGATTACCTCAACAAATTAACAGCTAGAATGCCAAAGGTCTGCAATGCTGTAATTGCTGCAAAAGGAGCATTCTTTGATGAAAGCAAAGTTTGAAGGATGAAATTATTATTTCAAATAAAAATCATTTCTAACCTTGCCAATGTCTTGACTATATGTTCTATTCATTTTGCAACTCATTTGATAAATAAAAGTCAGTTTCCATGTAAAACACAAAATTGTCTAGGTGACCCCAAACTTTTGAATGGTAGTGTATATATTTATTTTAATAATCACTAAAGCACTGCCATTTAGATATTTTATTCAGAATTACTTTGTTGTTATAGTTTTTGGAATATGTGTGCTATTACTATTTATATTACTTTGTTGTTATAGTTTTTGGAATATGTGTGCTATTACGATTTATATTAGTTTGTTATAGTTTTTGGAATATGTGTACTATTACGATTTATATTTTTATTGTTAGTGTGTTGGGGGGGATATATGCCATTATTGTCTACTTTAGAAAACTAATTTCAGGTAGACTATGAAAACAACACTTACGAGCATGGCGTTGAAGAGCCTTTGTAGGCTGAGAGGTATGTCATAAAATTGACTTACGTTCAACTGTAAATGTACACCAAGTGTGTATAACAGTTAGAGTAGATAATGGGAGGAAGGTGCAAATATGTGCTTTGAACCAAGAATTTAAGTTTTGTAAACCATGAGCAGTTGTTGTTACAGTAAATCTGCAATGGTAAAAAGCTACAAAATTGTCAGAAAAGTCTGCTCTTTAGCCCATGATCACACCAGCAGAAGCTGTTTAAGAGAGATGGGGGCCCATGTTCAGACTACTTCATGAGAAGTAGCCCCTTCATGAGAAGTAGCCATGACTACTTCATGAGGGCCCCTTCCTCTTTGTGGGGCAGTAGCCTACTGTGCATGCACAGGTCTCTGGTAACATGGTGCCCGTGCCATGGTCCTGATACCTCTACTGTGCATGCACAAATCTCTGAGAAAATGACCGCCACGCCACTCTCCCAGTGATTTGATCTGCTATGAAGTGGGCAGGATGCGAGAAAAGTGCTCACTCTTCTGGGGGTTACCCAAAAAATTGGGAGCCTCCAGCAGATCTCGTGAGAGTAGGTAAGTATGTTATTAACTCAACATATAATAATAGTAGTAATTGTATTATTATTATTATTAATAATAATAATATTGTAGCTATTATTATAATTATTACTATTTGGAATTACAAACAATAGTATTGAATTAATGATTAGCACTTTTGCATTGTTGAAATATTTACTTGTTAAAAAATAATTTGCAAATATACTACATGAATACAAAATGTAATGACCGCATAGTCTTTCCAGATCTGATACATAATTGTCAATAATAGATACTCCAGACCCTCCCCCCCCCCACTACTGTAAATTTCATTGATTAACTAAAAAAACAAAAAACAAAGTGTGATTGTTGCCCAGACTACAGCCAGGAAATTACAGCATAATGCACTATATAAAAAATATATGCAGTAACTTGCTTCTTAGCTTTCACTGATATAAACCTGAGGAAGGCATTGCAGGTGAAACATTCATTTTAATATATAATTTCCATCTTCTTAGCATGTTATTTTCTTGTTTGTCTCCCACTTCTACCCAGCATGTTGTTTTATCCACATTTGATCTCCACTGTACAATCCATTGTAAATGGCACGGATGAAAGCTTGGTTCTTGTCAATTAAACTCACTCTCCATTGCTACGACTTGTATTCTGTACCGTACCCAGTAATTTAAATATGCCAAGGCTTTTTACACTTTGGATAATAAACTCCTATAATGTTAAATGTACAAAAGAGAGTGATTTAATATATAAAGAAAAGACCAAGTGTCTGAGTCACTTTGCTTTAAGCATGTCTTTGTTAATGTATGTCTACATTACCCAAGTTAACCATTGTTATGATTTTTATTTTGTATGATATGATTTTGTCTTTATGTTTCATGTCTCTTTTTATGTTTTCCCATTGACCAGATATCCCCAAAACTTTATTTACAACCTCAATCATCCCCCTTTACACCACTGCAACAGTCACAACCTCTGTTACCATTACAACCCGCTCAACCTCATCCGCCTCCAGCATCAAAGGTATGTCCGTTCTACCATACACCTTGTGCCAGTAGGTTGCTAGAAATTCCAGATGCAGAGATGACACCATTATGTAAAAAAATGTTTTAGGGTTCTGTACATAGGTTTAAAATTAAATGACTTGCCTGCACTGTGTCTATAAGAGTCTTTGCACAGCAGACGAGTTTCACTTGGGAAAATCTAATTTCGTTCACATACTTTCCAACACTCTTAGTTGGAATAAACTTAATCCTGCCTTTGATACTGTATATCAAGCCATACCTGGCCTGTTTAACCCACACCAACCACACCTACATAGCCATGCTCACTTTCCAATAGACTGCACCCCACCTAGAGTCTGTGCGTGATCTGGAACTATTGGGAGGTATAATGTCTATTAATTAGTCTTGTTTAAAATAACTAGAACACAATATTAGTAAAGTTCTGAAACTCTGAAACCTATTGTTCAGAACCTAGTGAAAATTGTTAACTTTTAAGGCACAGTAAACTAATTACACGTTACTTGTAGCTTGGATGGTGGTGTCCCTTTAAGGTGCTTCAGGGGGAGTTGTATCAAACCTTCAGAAGAGGACAAATGGAGAAGGTGCCCATAGCAACCAACCAGATTCTTCCTATCATTTTATAGAATGTATTAGATAAATGATACAGTAGCTCAAGGCTGATTGGTTGCTATGGAGAACTTTTTTATTTGTCCTCTTTAGAAGGGTTGATACATCTCCCCCTGGGCCTATTACATTTTGGTTGGTTGGTTAATTAATTAAATAAAGTAAAACTCAGACTCTTAAAATGTTTAATACATTTGGAAAGGGTGTTGAAGATGTAAACCATATAGAAGCTGCAATTGTTTTTAATTTCTATTCATCTCTCATCTTGAACTATGAACTAGGGGTAGATGTACTAAGCCTTGGATACAAATAAAGTGGAGAAAGATAATGAATCAACCAATCAGCTCCTCCTGTAACTGTCATGTTACAGCCCCTTGTTTGAAAAATGACAGTTAGGAGCTGATTGGTTGGTAATATATCTCTCTCCGCTATATCTCTCTCCGATTCTTAGTACATCTACCCTCATCAATGGGCTAATGGCTTAACTAGCGGCTAATTTTTAAAATTGTTTGTATATTTCTTAGTATGCACTCAGTGATGTAGGTAATGGAGTTTGACACATTTCAGAAGTTGTAGCAACAAGATGTAGGTGCCTGCCCTGCAGCAATGTTCTGCTAGCTTATTGATTGGTTGAATATAATTGCTTTGGGTAAACCGTATGATCAACTAACTATTGCACAGCAAGTTTCTCACATGATTCATGTCTGCCACACTACAATAGTATTTCTGTTGAATGGGCTGGGTTACTATGGTGTAATTGTAGCCAGCTTACACTAATTGTATTGCTAGTCCTGCACAATCATGTTCCATCTGTGTTTACAATGTATGATTCAAAATGCTATTATTCCTTTATCAAACTCTAAATTGATTTAGGCCGCACAGTTAAATTCTGTAAAAACATTATTATGATTTTGTTTTGCCACCAGTGAACTCGTGGAAAACTTTGTGATGCAATTTTGGTCATATCTGTATAATTTAATTCTCCTGTCTAATGTAACCTCCAAACTAAATTGATGCCTGATCTTTTTAATAATTAATCTAGTGCTCATTCTCCGTTGCAAAGCTACAGTAGCAAAATAGTCATTGTATTCACAATTTTGTTACTTTTATTGCTGTAGGTCACACTAGTATAAGGTAGGTTTGCATTTATTTAGGTGGGATGGCACAAAGGTGGTTTACTTTTAAGGGGAAAAATGCAACTTACATATATTAAATAAATCATAAGGTATAAAATGTTTAGTTTTGTACAACAGTAATATGAAGCTACTATTTATGGTACTATTCTAAATATGAATTTTGGTATATTATAAAGGACAAAATAAAAAATGTTTGTATGACATATATAATAATAATAATAATAATAATAATAATAATACTACAGTAATAATAATACTAATAATTATTATTATTATATTTATTGCCAATTCATGTACAAGATTGGGGAATTAGAACAATATTGTGCCTGAAAGAATCCCATATTTTTTTTATTTCTGAAATAATGATAATTATTCAAAGATTATAATCTTGGGCAGGATGAATAACATGAGGATGTATATTTTTAGTGCATAAGGATATCATATTACATACATTTTGATTCTTTTATGGCTTATCTCACACATTGTAACCTATATAGTGCCTTCAAGATGACTGCCTCCACTGGTACGCCCATGGGTGGGATGAGAAATACTTGGAACTGGTAGTTATGTAAGGCTCTGCTTCTACCTTTATTATGCTGCAACTTCCCCATTTTGTATAATCTCTTCTAGGCGTTGCCTATTACACACAGGGTAACCTATGTAGAGCACACAAAATGGCTGCCTCATCTGGTACCTTTCGTGAGTGGGTTATGAAACCTGTAGAATTTATTACCCAAAATGGCTGCACCAAATCTGCATTAAGTTCATTATCCCTGTTTTGTTCACTATGGGCCTGATTCACTACCGATCACAACTGCGATTGCAGTAGCGATTACACACGCAGTTCAACTGCGATAGTATGCTAATCCATTGCGATCGCTATTCCCTCGCAGCACTACATGAGGACGCCCACTTTACTTATCACACATCTGTAATGTTTAGCAAAACTGCAAAACCATCGGTACAATCGAGTACCATCGCAGCCTAATGCACACTTGCACAAGATCTGACCTTACTCAGAAATTGTTAATTTCATCGCATGCTATGAGGCCTCAGGCCGTGTAGGGCATCGCAGTGGATAAATTATGCACGCCCCTGCAACGGCGTTCAACCGCACGTCAGCGTTTCTCCGACCACCCCCCCATCACCACCCACAAACTGCACTTCCTGTCACTCACTCTGCGATGGGTCTGCATAGTCACTGCGATTGCAGTCCCGATCGCAGTGGCCAGTTTGAGCACGCGCACTGCGATGCATATGCATGCACAGTACGCAACAATCGGCCGATCGCGTGCGTAATCGCCGTTGTGATCGGTAATGAATCAGGCCCTCTGTTCATTGTTTTTCAGTTTGTTCTCTTCTTGCTGTGATACTAAACCAAGTTCCTAGATTCCTAGAAACCCCCTTCCTGCCCGTTGCTCCATCACCGCCGGCCCGGCGAGCTGCTGAACAAAATAACTTTTTTAAAAGAAAAGACACTGGCTGGGCTGGCTGTAGGGGGAGCTGCAGGGTGCAAGCCCCTCCCTGTCAGTTCCCAGCGGCACCGTGACCAGCAATGTGAGTGGATGAGAGCGCTTGCTGCAGGGACACCATGTCCAGTACTGCCAGCGCTGACGAGTCCCGGAGTCGCATGACTTAGGTGGGGGTGACGGGGGGAGGATGATATTTAATAAATTATGGCAGATCACTGCTGTATTTGTGGGGGGGGGATAATATTTAAAAAATGAGACCAGAGGACTGCTGTATTTGTGGTGGGGGGTAGGATAATATTTAATAAATGATGCCAGAGGACTGCTGTATTTGGTGTGGGGGATAATATTTAATGAATGATGCCAGAGGACTGCTTTTGGCTCTGTATACGTGTTTTTTAGGTGAGTACTGCGGTGTGTGTGTCTGTCAGTGTGTGTGTATGAGTGTGTCTGTCAGTGTGTATGTTTGTATGGGTGTGTCTGTTAGTGTGTGCGTTTGTATGAGTGTGTCTGTCAGTGTGTCAGTGTGTGTGTGAGTAAAAGTGTGTCTGTCAGTGTGTGTGTGTCTGTCATTGTGTGTGAGTGTGTGTCAGTTACGTTTAGTTCAAATGATTGAAATTGAACTGGTAGTTTAAATTTTTGTTCGTAGGTTCTTGTTACACATTATGCATAAGCAAGTTCTACGCCTTGTTATTGGCGGCAACCGGGAGGCTTGCCTGCCTTTCCGGGGGTCCGGGAGCAGCACCCGATTTTCGGGAGGCTCCCGTCCGAATTGGGAGGGTAGGCAAGTCTGCCGTACACATGTGCTAAATGCTACCTGATGTCTGAATGAGTCCTTAACGGAATGTTTAGGAAACAGAAAAAGGCATAGTTGTTTTATTATGCTCGGAAAATTATATTGCGGTGTGATCATTGAGTAATCATTATTGTATGGCAAGAAAGGACGTTCCCTATTCCCCCCAATGTGCCTGCATAGATCGGGTTAAATGCTATGAACGCTAGCGCTAATTAGCCTGGAGAGCACTGACGCTTACAACACCTGTCTAACATCACTCAAATGCTCTTTGCAGCACCTTGGGCTAGCAAAGGAATCGCTGACAGTAAATAGTGTTCCATTAAAAATGAATACACACACTTTTGTGGGTGTCACAAGCTTTTGTGCGATGCTGAAGTAGTTAAAGTGTAACCTTTCGGATTAGGTTTAGAGCTGAGAAATTTCTGCTGAGTTTGTCATGGCAGATACGCTCAAAAATTTACAGCTATTATCAACTGCATTTCTTAGCCGGCTAAATGGCTCTCGCCTGACACTACCTTTAGGTTTAATGAAGGTGGCAAATGGGAAAAAAGAATTCTGATGAGAAGTGATAGGCATATGGTCGACAGCAATTATTTTAAAAGTGATACTACTTAAAGTGGGAAGCCAATGGAAATGGTAGCATTAAAGTGAGGGTGTCTAGGAGAAAATAGGTTTGGTTAACGATTCATTTAAACATGTTTCTGTACATTGCTCGGAATATTCTCATTTTTGTAAGTAGCAAGGTGAAATCTGATATGATGTCTTTTATGCTTAGGAGTTCATTTGGAACTCCTGAAATGCATTTCACTATACTGTCATCTTAGTAAATCCCATTGGCATGCCTGATTTTATGATTTCTTTTTTTTTTTTGCCTCAGATTTAAAGTAACTTATCTCAGGAAGCTCAGAGATCATCTCTAGGGCAGAATCAGCCGGTGGTCCATCTTCTCCTGGCTCACTATCATACACTGTTTTATCTTATGGCATCTGTCTATTACTGGTATCAAAATAATGTTGTGGAACCCTACCTATACGTTTTTCATTGGGCAACAAGATTTTGTTCTTTTCAAAACAAAACAAAAACTTGAATCCAATAATATAATAAAGAAATCTATGGAAGCACTTGGTAATTAGGGAATACAATGTTTGCTGTTAAGATAATGAAAAACCTTTAATTAGTCTGACATTGGCATCATCATCTTTCTCATCTGATCAAACGACGATCAGTATTATTCTGTTGAATGTGTAAATTAATGCTGAGATGTCTGCTATCGTGCTAGGCATGCCTTACTGGGAAAACAGATTCATCTCCTTTTTAACACGCTTGCTATAATTATACCTATACGGAGGTTGGTTGGTTTCAGAGATAAGTAATTTGTGTAATCTGACCAGGCCCATCACTAGAGGTGCACGTGCAGTGCCGCCACCCCGGGCCCTGTGAGTGGCACCATCGCTAACCCATGGCACCCGCCTTTGGCTTGCAGGGTGTCCGGGACAGCAACCTGCAGCCTGAAGTGTGCCATATAGTTCAAAGGACGCTCCAGGTAGTGATGTCATCCTTGGGGTCAGTAGCCCCACCTCTGTGACTAGACGTTGTAATGTCACATGTTAGGGGGTGGGGCTAGCACAGGGTGGGAAATTGCCCTGTTATGTTGCTGAGTCTGGCATATCACATTGGAATACCTCCGGCTACAGAAATATATAAATAAACCCACTATGTGCTTTGATCTAAATCCGGCTAGGGGGTACAAACTTGTACCTTGGTAAAACGGTGTTACACTGCAGGTGGGGTCAGGTGTGGTACATTTAAAATGTGCAGACAGAATTGGAAATGGGAGGGTTTAACTTTAAAACAAAGCTGCCATGGTTCTTTAATGCACAACATGGTTTGTCTAAGTGCAAATGAAAATACTATATATGGGGACTGATGTCTCCTTCCACTCTTATGAGACTTTCACGACTCATCAGACCTTCAGCGTTGACTTCACCAACACATTGTAATTGTCACCATACTCCTAGAGGCACATGCCTATCACTTTCTATCTCTTGGGATGCTCGCCTGAAATCACTAGGGTGTGTTGCTCACATGTACTGCATACTTCAAAGAGGGAATAGCACTGTAATTATTTTTTATAGTTTATTTATACAGCACCACCACATGTGCACTGTACAGATATTATTTAATCTTTCTCATCAGTCCTTGCTGCAGTAGACCTTACAGTCTATATTCCCTATTGCACACACTAGGTCCCATTGTTTTTCCAGCAGCTGGTAAAACTATCAGTACAGATATGCCCAGTCGCATCTTTTGCAAATCGCGCCACACATGGCGCGAGTCGAATGCGAGAGAGTAGGATACGCGTATTGCGTTCGCACCTGCGACCCCATAGGATTACATGGTGCAATCGCAGTGCACACCATAGCGTACAGTAGCGTATGCAGGTGCGGGTAATCACATGGCGCAATGCCTGTGCACGTTTGTAGCGTGATCAGCAATGATGTAACTGGACGCATCTGTATATTTTATTCTGCGGGAGGTAACTGGAAACCCAAGCAAACATGAAGAGAACATACAAACATCACACAGACAGGGCCGGAATAATGTATGTGGGGGCCCCAATGCGTCTAATGGTGCATACACACGATCAGATTTTTCCTTCAGATATGAACGATAACGATTTAAAAATCGTTCAGTCGTTCATATCTGAAGGAAAATCGTTCATATCTGACATGCCTGAACGATGGACGATCAACGATGCGCGTTCCCGATGGTCAGATAACGATTTCTGACATCTGATGGGTTTGCAGTCAGACTTGGACGATTCCATTCATTTTAATGCAGTCAAAAATCGTTCAATCGTTCAAATCGTTCAAATCGTTCAAAACTTTGTTAAAATCGTTCAAATCGTTCAGATCGTTTAATCGTTCAATCGTTCATCTGACAAATCTGACAAGTCTGACAAATCTGACCGTGTGTACGCTCCATAACTTGTGGGGGCCCATAACAATAAAATTGCCATAATGATATACTGTTAATATTATTCAAAAGTAAAACGTGTAAATTCTCCCAGCACCACAAATGCAATCCATAACAGCAAGTATATCCATAATTGATGCATAAACTCAAACCTTTACATTGTTGTACATATTGTTGTTTTGAAATAAATGTAAATATTTTATTATCACGTGCTCTATATTAATATCATCCATTGATCCTCCAAGACAGTATCCCTCTAACACTGAAATACTGTAGCCCTCAATCACCAATGCTCACCCACAGAAATAACCTCACCCACCATCATTCTCTCATAACATTCCTCCATACTTCATCCACAGATATAGTCCTCTTTCACCAATATCCCTGACACTATACCTCACCCACTGAAATAACCCTTACCCACCTCCACTCCCTGGCACCATACCTCACCCACTGAAATACCCTCACCTACCATCATTCCCACATACCATACCTCATCCACAGAAATACCCTCACCTACCACCATTCCCACATACCATACCTCCATACCTCATCCACAGAAATAGCTCTCTTTCACCAATACCCCTGACACTATACCTCACCCACTGAAATAACCCTTACCCACCTCCACTCCCTGGCACCGTACCTCACCCACAGAAATACGGTTCACAAACCATCATTCTTTCCCTCATTCAATACCACATCAACAGAAATACCCTCACCTACCATCATTCCCACATACCATACCTCATCCACAGAAATACCCTCACCTACCATCATTCCCACATACCATACCTCATCCACAGAAATACCCTCACCTACCATCATTCCCACATACCATACCTCCATACCTCATCCACAGAAATACCCTCACCTACCATCATTCCCACATACCATACCCCCATACCTCATCCACAGAAATACCTTCATCTACCATCATTCCCACATACCATACCTCATCCACAGAAATACCCTCACCTACCATCATTCCCTCATACCATACCTCATCCACAGAAATAGCCTCACCTACCATCATTCCCACATACCATACCTCATCCACAGAAATACCCTCACCTACCATTATTCCCACATCAAAGAAAATAACTCCGGTGCTTAATAGAAAATAAATATATAAACTTAAATTTAAATAAATCTCAGCTGCAGAGAGTTTGGATGAGTCTGTGAAAAAACTCACCCTAAAGGAAAGAACAAAAAAAGAAATAGATATATATATAAAGAAAAAACTCTATATAAATATAGCGTAGAGGTTTTATATATATACATCATTCCCACATACCATACCTCATCCACAGAAATACCCTCACCTACCATCATTCCCACATACCATACCTCATCCACAGAAATACCCTCACCTACCATCATTCCCACATACCATACCTCCATACCTCATCCACAGAAATACCCTCACCTACCATAATTCCCTCATACCATACCTCCATACCTCATCCACAGAAATACCCTCACCTACCATCATTCCCTCATACCATACCTCCATATCTCATCCACAGAAATAGTTCTCTTTCACCAATACCCCTGACATTATACCTCACCCACTTAAATACCCCTTACCCACCTCCACTACTTGGAACCATACCTCACCCACAGCAATACCCCTTAACTACTTTCATTACCTCATACAATATCTCACCCACAGAAACACATGTCACAAACCATCATTTCCTCAAACCATACATCCAGCCCTCACTCACCACTGCTCCCTGACACCATACTTCTAATACAGAAATATGCCTTACTCACCACCACCACCCCCTGGCACCATACCTCACCCATAAAACATAAAATGAACGTTCATTCTCTCATACCATTCCGCCATCCACAGAAATAGCCACAGAAAATAGCCATCATTCACCACCAATCCCTGTCACTATTAGGGGTGTGCACCGGCCACTTTTTGTGTTTTGGTTTTGGATCTGGATCTTTCTTCGTGTTTTGGATCTGGATTGGTTTTGCCAAAACCACCCTTCCGTGTTTTGGGTTCTGGGTTTTGTGTTTTGGATCTGTATTTTTTTTTTTTAAAAGCATAAATACAGCTAAAATCACAGAATTTGTGTGTTTTTCTGCTCCTATGCTATTATTAACCTCAATAACCTTAATTTCCACTAATTTCCAGTCTATTCTGAACACCTCACACCTCACAATAGTGTTTTTATATCCAAAAGGTTGCACCGAGGTAGCTGGATGACTATGCTAAGAGATACGAGTGGGCGGCACAAACACGTGGTCCATCTAGGAGTGACACTGCAGTGGCAGACAGGATGGCAGTTTGAAAAACTAGGCCCCAAACAGTACTTAATTCAAAGAAAAAAAAGAGGTGCAAGATGGAATTGTCCTTGGGCCCTCCCACCCACCCTTATGTTGTATAAACAGGACATGCACACTTTAACAAACCAATCATTTCAGCGCCAGGGTCTGCCACACGACTGTGGCTGAAATGATTGGTTCGTTTGGGCCCCCACAAAACAAGCTGGCAATTAATCTGTCCCTGCACAAACTGGCTCTACGGAGGCAAGATGTCGTCCTCATCCTCCTCATCCACCGATTCCTCACCCTCACAGAGTACTAATTCGTCCCTGCTGGAATCCACAACCACAGGTCCCTCTGTACGTTCTGGAGGCTGGTCTCCCTGGAAGAGTTGATAATTAATTTTATGAACATCATCTTCTCCACATTTTGTGGAAGCAACCTCCTAAGCCTTTCGCTGACAAGGTTCCCGGATGCACAAAACACTCTTTCGGAGTACACACTGGAGGGGGGGCAACTCAGATAAAATAGAGCCAGTTTGTACAGGGACCTCCAAATTGCTTCTTTTTCCTGCCAGTACAGGTACAGACTGTCTGACATGCCTACTTGGATGCTGTCACCGATGTAATCCTTTAACAGACAGACGCATGCTTGTCGCTGCTGCTTTAAGGATGCAGGTGCGGCTACAGACCACACATTTCACAAAGACAGAAAAAAAAGAAGAATTTTTTTATTGTTTGTGGAGCGCACTTTGAGGGTTACACCACCCTTTAACAGACAGACGCACGCTTGTCGCTGCTGCTTTGAGGACAGTATCATATGCAGTAACAGTAGACTTGTCAGAAATTGTTGGCACGTCCTTCAGTCCGGACCAGATGTCCAAACCGGCCCTTGACTTATGACACAGGCGCACGCTTGGCACTACTTTGTTGATGCATGTGCGGCTACTGCGCACACAATTCACAAACACAGAAAATATTTTTTTATTTGGTTTGGACTGGAGTGTACTTTGGGGGTTACAGCACCCTTTAATGGTCAAGCCAGCCGGCCCTTTACTTATGACACAGGCGCACGCTTGGCACTACTTTGTTGATTCATGTGCGGCTACTGCGCACACAATTCACAAACACAGAAAATATTTTGTTATTTGGTTTGGAGTGTACTTGGGGGTTACAGCACCCTTTAACGGTCAAGCCAGCCGGCCCTTTACTTATGACACAGGCGCACGCTTGGCACTACTTTGTTGATGCACGTGCGGCTACTGCGCACACAATTCACAAATACAGAAAATATTTTTTTATTTGGTTTGGAGTGTACTTTGGGGGTTACAGCACCCTTTAACGGTCAAGACAGCCGGCCCTTTACTTATGACACAGGCGCACGCTTGGCACTACTTTGATGATGCACGTGCGGATACTGCGCACACAATTCACAAACACTGAAAATATTTTTTTATTTGGTTTGGAGTGTACTTTGGGGGTTACAGCACCCTTTAACGGTCAAGCCAGCCGGCCCTTTACTTATGACACAGGCGCATGCTTGGCACTACTTTGTTGATGCACGTGCGGCTACTGCGCACACAATTCACAAACAAAGAAAATATTTTTTTATTTGGTTTGGACTGGAGTGTACTTTGGGGGTTACAGCACCCTTTAACGGTAAAGCCAGGTGGCCCTTTACTTATGACACAGGCGCACGCTTGGAACTACTTTGTTGATGCACGTGCGGCTACTGCGCACACAATTCACAAACACAGAAAAAAATTTTTTATTTGGTTTGGAGTGTACTTTGGGGGTCACAGCACCCTTTAACGGTCAAGCCAGCCGGCCCTTTACTTATGACACAGGCGCACGCTTGGCACTACTTTATTGATGCACGTGCAGCTACTGCGCACACAATTCGCAAACACAGAAAAAATATTTTTTTTTAGCACTGACGAACAGAGCACCCCCTGGACAACACTACAGCACCCCTTTAGGACTGGGACACTGCATAGGACTTTGGAGTGGACACAGCCCCTATGGACAACTGATTGCACAACACAGTCCAGCCAGCCCCTATGGACTTTGAAGTAGTGGACACAGCCCCTATTAACAACAGCAGCACAGCACAACACAGCCAGCCCCTATGGACTTTGAAGTAGTGGACACAGCCCCTATGGACAACAGCAGCACAGCGCAGCACAGCACAGCACAACACTACTCTGCACTACACTACACTACACTACACAGCCCAGCCAGCCCTAACTCCCACCCTCCCTCTTCACTGTCCACAGCCGAGTGAGAAAATGGCGCCGACGCGGGTACCTTATATAAGATCCAAAACCCGCGAGACTTGGAAGGCGGGATGATGACGTTTTGCCTCGATTTCAGAATCCGAGTCAGGCGGGAAAATTCGAGCCTGACTCGGATCGGACTCGGATCGGGGGGGCTCGGGGGGGTTCGGATTTCAGAAATCCGAACCCGCTCACCCCTAGTCACTATACCTCACCCACTGAAATACTCCTCACCCACCACCAGTCCCTGGCACCATACTTGACCCACTGAAATACTCCTCACCCACCACCACTCCCTGACACTATACCTCACTCACTGAAATATCCCTCACCCCCATCGTTCTGACATACCATAGCTCACCCACAGAATAACCTTTCTGAACTCTCACAATAAAAGTAAACATTTTAATTTATGAAATTAAATTCAAATAAAGGGTGTTGGTTCAGCAATTGGCACAAGGGAACTGACTGCCCGCCGGAGTACACTCCATGGTATCATCATGATCCCACCCTCTAAAATATTCACAGAAACAGAAAATGATTGTAATCCTGCACTGGCGCTGGCTTCTTATGTCTGAGCTAAAGAAAGTGAATCCCACAACTACTGTACATATGAAATGGTAGGAAAGTGCAATGTGTTAATACTGTATATAGAAAAGTAGTTCTACATAACCACTTATTGCATAATGTGTAAGTTGAGAATAGGAACCATAAGTACATAAAGACTTGTATAAATATGATCTAATACAGGAAATATCATTTCCAAGTTGCAGATAATACACTGTATTGAAAGTTAAAATAGATTCAGCAACTGATCATCACAACACCCAGGTGGTTTAATATACCAATGCATTTAGTACAAAGTGGCTTCACAGAGTGTAGTAAGATTCAATCCTCCTTGTTGGCAGAGCCTGGCACCTCAGCATCAACCTTCCAATGTGGGCAGCCAGCTATCTATGTAAAAGGGACCCACCAGCCAATTTAGCAGCATGCTGTATGTGATCCAATTTGCCCTCCACTTTAGGGATGGGTAGGTGCTGCATACCAAATTTAATAGAGTTGGGACAGCCCTGATCAAGGTGATGGGTTCCTTTTAAAAATCCTTTGTCTGCTGTTTTGTGAATGAAAATGCCATTTCATCCATTGTGGTTCATAATGACACAAATGCCTTGTCCAACAGGTTCTATGTTAGAGAAGTAGTACTCACTTGGCTACCAGCAGAGGATAAACGACAAGTCTGCGCGTCCCTGGGACACGGTTAGGCTACCTCTGCTTTGCACAGTCACCTCCTTCATATATGTGCAGTCTGTTAGCACTGAGGGGGAGGGGTTCCTCTCCTGTGGGGGGGAGAAGTCACTCACTGTGTCCCTCCTCCTTCTTCTCAGAGCATCAACTAGGGATGTCCATTGGTGGGTAACCATCGATGGTACAATCAGTAGTTAACATCGATGGTATAAACCTATTAAAAGGGAAACTGTCGATGGTTTCAAGTAACCACCAATCGTCATCCCTGCTCTATGACATACTGGGCTGCTGGCCAATCAGAACTGAGGGGCAGGGCTTAAAGGGTACATCAGGGGCGGAGCTAGGCTCCGTTTCTGGCATTAAGTTAAAATGTATTTCGATGGCAAAACTATCTGACATCAGCTGTTAACCATCAATGTTTTGTAAACATTGATTGTCGATGGCCATCCCTAGCATCCACAATGTTCTGCTGACAGGATGCATCTTCAGAAACCCAAAACAGTTACTATTGGGGTAAGGCATGTGGTGGCAGCGGTGGTACCACACTAGCTGCAGCCATGTGAGGTCTGCCCAAGTGTGGTGGCCCCTGGGCTACCGTCCTGGCCACTCCCCATGTAATCTGGCACTGCACATATATTGGGCTGGGTGGGAATCAAACCCATGACCACAGCATTGTCCTAACTGCTGTGCCACATAGAACATTAGAGAGCTCCACAAAAGCAATACCTTTAATATGTTTCTCTAACATCACTGAATGTAGCCTTCAACAGAAGTATTACCTGTGTGATCATGGTTTGATTGCACAACAATTGCAACTGCAAAGAGCACAGGGACATGGATGGGGAAAACGGAACAGTAAATAGCAAAACTTTATTTGTCCTTTCCACAGGATTATGATTTAATCATGTGTGGTATAAATAATAGTTATATTTCCATCTGTAAATTAGCATGCACAGTAAATCCGCTTTAATTAAAAAGATGCCAGGGTAAGACAAGGATAAATACTGGGAATCAACACAGGTAGCAAAAAGGAAATTATAATCTGATGAACATTAGGTAATCTATGACCGAAAGAAGTAATTTAAAAATAATTATATGTGAGATGGAGGGACGATGGAAAAAGGAACATTAAAGAGAGCAGGTTTAAGAGAAAAATAAGTATATTTTAATATTCATTTAAAAATGATTATGTAACTTGCTTAGAATATTCTGCTAAGCAGCAAAGTACAATCTGATATGGTTACGTTTATACTTCTGAGTCCATTTGAAACATCTAAAATTCATTCTCCTTTACTGCCAGCTTTAGTAAATCTCATTGGCAAGCTTGATTTATGGGATATTTTTCTCAAATTTAAAGTAACTTATCTCAAGGACTACAGGGATCATCTTTAGGAGAGAGCCAGCTGGTGGTCCTTCTTATTCCTGGCCCAGTATCATGAGATACATGGCTCCTCTCCATTACTGGAACTAAGTTTAGAAACTAAATTGAGAAAATGTGGACTCTAAAAGATAAGTGTGCGACTATTCAGTGAGAATCTGGAAATTAAAATGATCATCTCGAAATTCCTCATTATATTGCAGTAGGGGTCATTCACTAATATAATAGAGAAATCAATGATATTACGTTGTGTTGAATAGAAGTTTACTGGCTAATGGACAACCTCTAATGAGTGGCCTGACTGTATTATAAGCATCTTTATTTCTAGTATTCTGGTTGAGAGAATATAGCAGTTGTGACGTCCATCCCAGGGGCAGAACTATGGAAGACAATGGAGGCGCCTGCCGCCGGGCTCCAGCTCTGAAGGGGGCACCTCCTCCATAGTCCACAACATATTCACCCCACTTAGGGCTGTAACTATGTACCCGGTTTGTTCTGTCACGCCCGCCCAATACATTGCACCCCTTCCCTGCACCTGAGAATCCACCATACATTAGTGGAGAGCTCTGTGTCAGACCATCAGCTGCCTCCTCCATCTATCTATAGCCTGTCTGCATGCGAATTGCTACATTACAGTGTCAGCGGCTGTGACGGGGGGGTCACCAAAGTATAACTTGCCTTCGGACGTCTGGGATGAATTTACGCCACTGGTCCATCCAGAATAACAGAAATAAATATCAAGTTTGTGTATGAACCTACCCAGGTTGCGCAGCTCACCAACAACCCTTTATCCAAAACATCATTGATTTTGTTTTGCTGTTAAAGGTTGGTGGCTCGTAAAAATATTAAAAGCCAAGACATAAATTAACTCCAATGCCTTAGTCAAATGCCTAATTGGCAATACAGCCCTGGAAGTAAGACCATGCTATTTAAATCCAAGAATAATTGTTAATATATTTTCTGTATATATGGTGTATGTGGTCTCATATATATATATGGGATGTGGTCATTATCTGAGCACATGGGATACCGGCACTTAGAACACCTGTTAGAATCCTGGCACCGGCATTCTGACCGCAGGCATCCCGAAGGTAAGTAGGAGGGTCAGGGGAAGGGTTAGTCTTAGGGGTTAGTGTCAGGCACTAAGGGGGAGCGTTAGGTTTAGGGTGTGGGGAGGGGAGGTTAGGTTTAAGCACTAGGGGGGAGGTTAGGTTTATGCACTGGTGAGGGAGGCTTAGGGGTTGGGAGAGGGGAAGGGTTAGGATACCTATCAACAGGTGTCAGTAACCTAAGCTTGTCGGGATGCCGGTGTAGGGATTTGGGCATCCCATACCCAATCCATATATATATATAGATATATATATATATATATATATATATATCACATTAGCATACTCGCAGCACAACTGTAATGAAAAAGGCCGGAGTGTAACAGCACATAAAAGTCAATATAAAACAGAAAATCCAGAGCCAGCACATCCCTATCAAAAAAAACTTTTATATATCCAAATAAGTAGCCATGAAAGTATCAGACACATGCATGTCCATTTGCAATGTTTCCTCCTGACGAAGGTGGTGTGGTACACCGAAACAGCTGTCGAGCCTGTGACTTGGTGATGGCTTCTGGTACTGCACCTTATCCATAATGAGTATTATATGGACTTCTTTGCTCCATTTTTACATGTTATTGACTTCTTTGTGCTTTGTCATCTCGATACACAATGCAAATGCATATGTCTGATACTCTTACGGCTGCTTATTTGGTTATATAAACCTTTTTTTGATACGGATGTGCTGGCTCTGGATTTTCTGTGTTTTATATATATATATGTATATATATATATATATATATATATATAGGCAATATCAGTATAGATGGCGATAGTCAGGGTTTCTGTGTAGGGCTGAAGGGATCCACCCGCGCAGGGAACAAAAAGGAGGTGTGACCTTTTCTGGCATCATAAATTAAGGGACAATAAGAAACAACCTATCCCTCAATCATACACATACACCATGTAGTGTATATAAGCCCTGGAGTGCCGACACATGGTCTCTGTTTCTTTTATTCTTTTATTGTTTTATTCGTCGACTTGGTTAATGGTGAAAGGCAACCTGGCAAGTGCCTCATTTACTGTGCAATTGAGTACTTTTGCAAGGCACTATATATGTATATATATCAAAACACACAGTGAACGCCACTCACGTTGTGTCTGTTGCCCTCCTAACTGCAAAAAATATCCATACAAAGTATTGCTTGCAGCAGGACTCAGGGCCTGATTCAGAGCCGGACGCTCTGACCAGAGCGCTCGCTCTGAATCAGGGCCCTCCTACCTAATAATGGCGGTGCCTCTTGGACGCTCGCATAGCTGTGGGTTACCACCCACAGCTTATGCGAGCGTCCATGATGATGGTCGTGATGGTCAAGACCATCGCGACCATCGGGCTTGCGACGAGACCCTGCGGTAGGGTCTCGCTGCCGCATGCCCTGGAGTGATTTTGGCTCTATCAGAGCCAAAATCACTCCCACTGACATCACTAGTGATGTCAGTGGGGCCGGACCCAGACAGTAGGCGTTTCCATGGGAACGCCTCCGTCTGGCAGCCACGCCCCCGGCACGCCCACCAAAGGGGGCGCGCTGTTAATCAACATCGACAGCACGCCCCCTTTGGTGCGAGACCTGGAGCGACGGCTTCCCCGTCACTCCCTGGGTCTCGCGCATGCGCACAAAGGAGCTCCCTCCGTCGTGCGCATGCGCACTAGGGCACCATCGACCCACTTGCGAGCGCTCAGCGCTCGCGAGCGGGTCTGAATCAGGCCCTCAGATCATAGTAAAGAGAATCGCTCTATTATATTTTCCAATGTTACAGTGTATTTAAAGGATTACACTTTCATGGAGCAGTACATTTGGTTATTTAAAAAAAGTCACCATTTAATACAGAAAAACTTCACGTGTGCCGGTGGGCAGCTACATCCTCCATTTTAAGACATCACAGACTAGTGGCTCAGTGTAGTGTTTTTTAATACACTGAAACATTGGAGAGGATAATTTTTTTTTTGTTATTTGCTGTATATATTATATATCTATAAATATAAATATATATATATATATTTATATATACAGTATATATATATATATATATATATATATATATACTGCTTGTCTAGCCTAGGGGGAGAGCACAGGTACCTGCTTGTCTAGCCTAGGGGGAGAGCACAGGTACCAATAAGATTCTATTAGAGTGCATACTAAACTGCCCCCGTTTTCCCTCTGGATCTCTAAGCCAGAACCATAGACAGTTGCCCCATCTATCTCCATTAAAATCCACTTTTGCTGGGCCCTTAATTGCCCATGCTAACACTACACTCTATACATCTACTCTTAATTTGGGTGTGAAAGTCAGTCCTTATGTGCTGTATGGTGCTGGCAGGTTTGACTTAATAAATAATACTACAGTATATATGCAGTATATTACATATTTTATAGTGCACAATATTTAAGTCAGACCAGCAACACCGTCATAGTCGATATAATATTAAGTAACATGCATATTTAAAATATTTACTGCCTATTCTATGAAAATATATAGCAATAATTCAGTCAATAAAATTTAGAATTGAGACAAATAAAATTGCTTGTATGAAAATATTTATTTAAACCATTAAAAAATCCATCAATTAAATGTGCTAACAAAACAAGTCCAAAAATATGAGACAACGAGGCTGAGTGATGCACGCTAGAAGCAGCTCTCTGATAACGATTCCAAATGGCTCCTTGCCCCTGTACCGTGTGGCCAAAAAAACATGGCTTTTTTGGAGTTAGTTATACAGCCCCAGGTCAGTATTCCTTCACCATATGCAAAAATTTATATAATCCAACAAATTATATTGGGCTCAGAAGGACAAATTAAAAGATAATTTTGATTTGCAAAAGAAAATGATATTTAATTATGCTAACTGCCATTTTAGGAAATCAGTACAATGTTTGTTTTGATGTAATATGTACAGTATTTATGTATTTTTTTACCAAAATAAAAATGTCTGTATCTTCTAGTGATTAGCTACTATTTAGCATTTCTTATGCTGGCCATACACTCTACAATTATTGGGGCGATCCACCTGATATCGGCGGATCGCCCGATAATTGCAGCATGTGTGAGTGCGACTGAGGGTTAAATATTGCTCGGTCGGGCATGCCGGATTGTCCAGCATGCCCGTCCGATGCGATATTTACCCGGTAACTGTCGGCCGCATCGGGCAGTGTATGCCCAGCGCGGCCGACAGACAGACATTTCCTGTGTTCCTTCCTAAGGAAGGAACAGGGAAATGTCTCCTCCCCCGGGGGCGGAGCGCGGATGTCGGGCTATACACTGTGAGATTTCTCTCACAGTGTATGCCGGCGACATCTGCGGCTGGCAGCCGGCCAGATAAAATGTCTGTCGGTCTGACATACATTTTATCTGGCTGTGTATGCCCAGCATTAAGCTGCATACACAATGATTTTGTTACCAACGATTTTATGAACGATTTTATGAACGATTTTATGTCAGATAATCTGTCAGATTTTTTAAAGTATGCACAGAGAAAAATATTGGAAACCGCACTGAAAAATATTCTGCTTAAGATAATATAAGTAATATATCTCTAAAGAACCTGTAAGGACTACAAAAATAACAAAATATTCCCAAATTGATCTTAAGACCTCAGTCTGCTAGATCTGTATTATTGGTAAGTCCTCGGTGCCCCCCCCCCGAGTCTGTTTATGACACATAAACCAAGTAAAGAGAAAAAAAGAAGGACTGTTTGTGGGGATACACAATAGGTATAGAGTTTTAGACGTAAATATCTTATTAAAAATGAGCTTTTATTTTGTATTGTTAAAAACATAAACAACTGTAGACAAACAGAAAAACAAACAGTGTATTGTACACAAAAAGGGAGAATTTATATTTACTCCCACATCTAATTTGTGTATGTATAGAAACAAAAAGGGAGATTCATTACTCCCATCAAAATATAAGGGTCAGGCGAAATGATAATTTAATGATAAAAATGTAGTATGCTCATAGCTATTGTATATCACCAATTATTCGCAGTTCAGGCATGTTAAATATCCAAATATATTATATTTTGATGGGAGTAATGAATCTCCCTTTTCGTTTGTATACATACACAAATTAGATGTGGGAGTAAATATAAGTTCTCCCTTTTTGTGTATAATACACTTTTTGTTTTTCTGTTTGTCTACAGTTGTTTAAGATTTTTTAAAGTGTAATGAACGATTTTTTTGAACTACAAATGATTTTTGCATATTCCCTTAATGAAAATCGTTCAGTTGGTCAGTCTGACTGAACTACAAACTACAAACGTGAATGCGCATGAATGATAATCGTTCATAATTTTAACTCAGAAAGTGAACGATTTTTTAAACGATTGAACGATAAATATCGTTATCGATAATCATTCAAAAAATCGTTGTGTGTGTGTGTGTATGCACCTTTAGGTTAGACATCAAAGTTTTTAATTTACATTAATATTTCTGTGTTTGAAAAATAAAGCACCAGTACTTCATTTATACTTGTTTACAATATTTATGGTGATTTTTATCTTGGTACAGTCGTAGTTTTTCTTACTTATTATACCCTCTGAATTATACCCCTTTTACACCAGAGCAAAAACCTGGGTTTTTTCTGAGTCTACCCAGGTCGCAGCTCAGTTTATAAAGGTCCTTGAAAAATAACCCGGGTCAAGTGACCCGACATTCCAACCCAGGTAGCTACCAGGGTCTGACCCAGGATGGACGTGGGTAATGGTACAGTGTAAACAGTGCAACCCGGGTAATCCGACCTGTGTCATGCCTAAAATGAGCTGATTGGTGGTTGTGGAGCAGTCACCTCCCACGTTTTATGACCTCACAAGTTTAGCAGGGCAGACCCAGGTTCAGTGTGAAAGGGGCTGACCTGAGAATAACCCAGATCGATAGTGCTGTGTAAATGGTGTCTGACCTGGGTTGGAACCATGTGTGAAAACCCAGGTCAGACTCAGGTTTTTGGTGGAAAAGAGGTATTACTGTTAAATATCTTCTCTTAACACATGTACAATACCATGTATTCATTTTTCCATTATCTGTATCTTGATGGTGTTATTAGAATTATTTTCTGCATTACACCAGGCCCATGCTTGTTGGAGAGGCCCGGCAAGGGCCCATGTCTGATGTCATCCCCCCTCCCTACGCTGCTTTGTGCTCTGCTGCAGTGGGAGACCAGGAAGACTGCTGCTGCTGCTGAGAAGCAGCAGTCTCCTCTCCTCTGCCTGTTGGGGAGGGGAGCGATCACACTGACATTGATATCATGATCATCTCATATACTCAACTTGTTTCGTTTCAGTGTAAAATAAAACTGACATTAGGCGTCACCTCAGAGTTCCATGATCTCTATGATAAATATCAGTTATGGGCAACAGACCGCCCTGCGACCCTTCACTTGCTGCTTCCTGCCAGCTGCTCCTTGTCTGACTTATTCTCTGCTTTGCTATAAAGCAGAGAATAAGGCTAATCGAGGGCAGTTTGCTTTCACATGTGACCACCTCCGCAGAGAGGTCACTCAGCACAACCAACCAGAGGAGGAGGATGAAGTGAAAAATCCATCATGTGTTAGGGATGGCCATCGATGGTTAATTGTTTTTAACCATCGGGAGGAAACAATTGATGGTAGATCCATTAATGACCTTTGTTCAAGCATATGCAGATTGTGGCCACCGTCCAACAGGGAACTATTTACCATTGATGTCAGACCATATTTATTTATTAACCATCAATTTTCTATGGCCATCCCTACCATGTACTCTCCCTCCTCCCTCTGCAGCATGGAAGATTGCAAGGAGGTCAGTATGGCGTGTGGGCTTTTTTTCTTACTACATGCGTTATGTGTAATCTAAGGGTTTATGGTGTTCTGATAGCATGTAAGGTGGTTTTGGGTCAAATGAGTGCCTTGATGGCACACGTGTAGTTTTTAGGATCCTTTTTGGAATGAGTGGCAGATCGGATTGGTATGCATTGGAATTTTGGGCCATGTGGCCCTTGAAGTTTGTCCAGTTGATCTTCACTGATGTATGTAGTCATGGAACTCCTTGATGATTTTTAGAAAACTCCTTATACAGTAGTTTACTATAGGGGGTGCATTATTCCCTTTATAAGGCACAGTAATACAATTGGTTTAAGGCAATATAATCATAACAGGTCATGCATGTGCGATTAGAAGCAATATCGTGCTCTGCAATACTTCAGTGTGAGCCAAGTGTTAGAAGCTTATATGAGACACAAACTAAGTAATCTGCAGTATTATAAATAAATCAGCTAGTTTGCATTAATTATAGAAGAGTTGGATTGAAACCATCGAACCCTTTTAACTTTTTAAATCCACAACCATGAGCACACTGGTAGTAGACAATACTGTATTTAATGTTGCAAGAGATAACTTACATAAATTATATAATGTATAGTATGAGCATTATTCAGGCTCATTCCAGTCAATGGGCTGGTTTGTAAGAGTTTTTATTTTTCATAAACAGAATACACTATCTGCAGAATTAGTCAGTAATGTACAGCCTAATGCTTAATGCATCACAAAGTCTCAGCTGACTTCATCTTAATGTGGCTTTTAGTGTTTCAGTATAACATCTTCTCTGCCTGTTTACTTATACTAAGAATAATTCAACTGTATGGAATTCTGGTTATACGTATTACTTGCAGGATCCGATCACATGGTCGACAGTTATCATGTCAACATTGATAATGGCGACACCACAATGTCAAAATTAGAATGTCGACATGGTTCAACATGTAGGTACTATGGCGCTGGTTGGGTTACAGTTAGGCTGCAGGGGGAAGTTAGGGTCAGGCTGGGAGGGGCTGTTAGGTTTAGGCACTAGGGGGAGGGTTAGGGGTATAATAATCACCGGAATACTGCTCCGTCAGACGTTGTCGCTGGTCGTGCTGTTTATATGGCTGCTGCGACCTGATAGATGACACTGGAGATGTCGCTACTGCCTGGCCCAGGTAAGTGATCGTTGGGCTACCAGGGGCATTAGTGCAAAATTCTATCTTGTCCACATGTCATCCATGTAGACATGATCACATGCTAAGTATGTCAACATTAGAACTGTCGAACTAACATACCACACCTTTACATGCTGTTGTGCTTGTAGCCCTCCACCAGCATCACTACAGATAATTAGGGGTCTATTTACTAAGCAGTGTTAGGAGAAGTGAAAAGTGATAAGGTGCCAGCCAATCAGCTCCCAACTGTCATTTTTCAAACACATGTGTGAGATGACAGTTGGGAGCTGATTGGCTGGCACCTTATCACTTTTCACTCTTCACTTTTCACTTCTCCTAACACTGCTTAGTAAATAGACCCCTAAATCTAGATTATATATTTCATAAAAAGGAGGAATGTACACAGCAATCAAATCATGAGATCTTTGTACCTCTGGATCTTTGTAGCTTTTCTGTTGCAAAACTTGTTTTGTGAAATTCTACAACAACTTCATCTCATCTCCCTGCAGAATTCCCCAACAGCTCCTGTATATACTGGCCTCCAGGCAAATATATACAGATTAGTCTTCCTGGATGAGTTCAGAGATTAAGACGATGAGGCAGAGATGTTTGTATGGAGACTGGTAACTAAGATTGAGAATCAGCGCAGTGGAGATAAGTACCTGCAATGCACATTCAGGATTACAATAGACACATTTACTATATTCTTTCACTTTCCCATCCATTTTAAGTTACTGTACATTGTAGACACCTGCAGCACCTGAACAAGACACATGATTGTACTGCCTACTGCAGAAAGATCCTGGACTGGCAGCCTACTGTAACATTGTTACTGCTGATTTGCAAGGCACCCCTGTGCTCTGCAGCGGCAGACAGGGTATAAAAATGGATAGTATGTAAAACAGGAACATACAACGTATACAAAATAAATTCAGATGTGAAAATAAAGTACTGTATGGGGAGGGCCCTCTCCTGAGAGAGTTTACAATCTAATAGGAGTGATCGAGGCACAGACTGGAGATAGGGACAATTATAAAAGTGCATTAGAAGGGTCGTAACTAGGGGTGTGCCAGCGGAGCGGCCAAAATGTTATCACGGACATAATACATACTTGCCTACTCTCCCGGAAGTTGGGGGAGGGTTCCAATTTTTAGGGGAGCCCGCTGCGCCCCTGGAAGAGTAGGCAGATCTCCCGCCCACTTCCTAGTGAAGTGGGAAGGATGAAGAGATTTTACGGGGAATTTGCAGGTCTGTAGGGGAGGAGGTTGGGCTAAAATGACACAAATTGCATAATTTAGCCACGCCCCCTCCTCACAGACCCATGAAACGCGACCTTTTCCCGTGAAGGGGCGGGCCCTAATAACATCTACAGTCCGTACCCGCGCCCCAGCAGCTTCTCCTCTCCGGGCTGCTCCCGAAGAGAAGTTTTGGAAAGTCAGTAATTATGGCATAATGTCAACATGATCATTATGTCAACATTTTGAATGTAGACAGTCACAATGTCAATATTCTATGTCGGTGTTGGGTTTAGGCTGCAGTTAGGGTAGGATGAGGGCTTAAATATTGTAAAAACGCTATGTTGACTTGCTGACTGTTGACATGCATAATGTCGACATGATGACCACATCGACATTATGGAAATGTTGACATAACATCCATGTCGACATTCAGTTGTTGACATTCTGAACGTCAACATTTTGTAGATAGATTGTGTGTGTGTGTGTGTACAGTATATTCTGGTATGTTTGCACCTGTATCAGACACTGTAGAACTTAATCTGCTGACAGCAGGAAAAACACGGTGACATTTCAAAGAGTTTTGCCTCTGAACTCTTCTCTTCTTCTATAAATCTTGCATGCTCATTATTTATAGTAAAAGAGGAGGAATGGATCTGTAAATCAGCCTTCTGGGGATGATCGCTCCTATATTCAACATATGTGATGACTCATTATTTTTAACTGACAGAAGACTTGGTTAACAGATGGTACCAAGGTATTGGCAGAAATAAAAGGTATAACTTTATGGAAAATAATTCACTAACTTAAAATAAAATGATTTTGCTGGATTTAGAAATAAGAATTCCCATTAATGTTATCAAAACATCTACTTTCTGTTATACAAAAAGAGGAACACCAGGGTAGAGATTTGCATAATTTGGTATAATTTCTCGCCCCTTGTTGAAATAATATTCCATATTTTCCAATGATTCCGATTATTGGTAGCCAATTGGCAGACGGTTAATTGAAAATATGTGTGAAAAAGATTTTAGTAATAACGTTAAAACAATTCTAAAAAAAACAGTCAAATTTGTTTTATATTAATTAAAATAGAATTGTCCAACTGACATTCCTGAGGATATTAACCTGTAAGCTATGAGAGACGTAAATGTGTGACTCATGAATCATTTCATCTATCCCTACACATCATGATAAATATCAGAGTAGATGTGCGCACATCTCACAGCCAGGTAGTGGTTAAAGTCTTTTATTTAGGAACAAAGCGTCTCAATATATAATGAAGAGATGAAAGTAAACATAGATGGTGAGATTGTGTGTATGTAATTGTGATACAGAGTCTTTGTACACAGCGCCTGTGCAATAATATGCTGTGTGTGTAACTGTGATACAGAGTCTTTGTACACAGCGCCTGTGCAATAATATGCTGTGTGTGTAAGTGTGATACAGAGTCTTTGTACACAGCGGCTGTGCAATAATATGCTGTGTGTGTAACTGTGATACAGAATCTTTGTACACAGCGCCTGTGCAATAGTATGCTGTGTGCGTAACTGTGCTACAGAGTCTTTGTACACAGCGGCTGTGCAATAATATGCTGTTTCTGCGTAACTGTGCTACAGAGTCTTTGTACACAGCGGCTGTGCAATAATATGCTGTTTCTGCGTAACTGTACTACAGAGTCTTTGTACACAGCGGCTGTGCAATAATATGCTGTGTGTGTGTAACTGTGATACAGAATCTTTGTACACAGCGGCTGTGCAATAATATGCTGTGTGTGCGTAACTGTGCTACAGAGTCTTTGTACACAGCGGCTGTGCAATAATATGCTGTTTTTGCGTAACTGTGCTACAGAGTCTTTGTACACAGCGGCTGTGCAATATTATGCTGTGTGTGTGTAACTGTGATACAGAGTCTTTGTACACAGCGCCTGTGCAATAATATGCTGTTTCTGCGTAACTGTGCTACAGAGTCTTTGTACACAGCGGCTGTGCAATAATATGCTGTGTGTGTGTAACTGTGATACAGAGTCTTTGTACACAGCGCCTGTGCAATAATATGCTGTGTGTGTACCTGTGATACAGAGTCTTTGTACACAGCGGCTGTGCAATAATATGCTGTGTGTGTAGCTGTGATACAGTATCTTTGTACACAGCGGCTGTGCAATAATATGCTGTGTGTGTAACT
The DNA here is from genome assembly GCA_031769625.1 of Taudactylus pleione. Taxonomy (NCBI): domain Eukaryota; kingdom Metazoa; phylum Chordata; class Amphibia; order Anura; family Myobatrachidae; genus Taudactylus; species Taudactylus pleione. The sequence goes on along the minus strand of JAUIMM010000314.1, from coordinate 2,596,265 downwards.
GTGATACAGAGTCTTTGTACACAGCGGCTGTGCAATAATATGCTGTGTGTGTAACTGTGATACAGAATCTTTGTACACAGCGCCTGTTCAATAATATGCTGTGTGTGTAACTGTGATACAGAGTCTTTGTACACAGTGCTTGTGCAATAATATGCTGTGTGTGTAACTGTGATAGTCTTTGTACACAGCGGCTGTGCAATAATATGCTGTGTGTGTAACTGTGATACAGAGTCTTTGTACGCAGCGCCTGTGCAATAATATGCTGTGTGTGTCGGCCTTTTGGCTAAGATCAAGTGTAGTATTTGTTCTAGGGAAACATGGAGTGTAGTACCTGTTCTGCCTCCAGGGGTATTCTGGGCCTCTGGTGGGGAATGGGAAAAACAACCTTGTCGAGTACCATGCTGGGGTTGGACTGACTCCCGGTTAGAGAGTGGAGAAACATCCGGTCTAGTATCCGTGATCCTTCGAGAGGGATGAAATAGGGCCCTTGTGTGGAGCGGAGAATGGCCGCGGAGTAGTATATGCTCTCTCAATGGGGGTTTGTCCTGTACCATGGCATAGAATGGAGAAACACTTGGTCTGGCCGGTGGTCGGGAGCAGCCTGAAGCCTGAGGTGCTTGTACCCCTGGTGCTGGCAGAGCCAGGGGTGCCTGAAAATGCACGGGATTGGTCTCACCCATTGAACTAGTACAGCATTTTGCACTTGCACTTTACCCACTTCTTTCTGCACCTATTCACTTTGCCCCAGCCTTTTGGCTAGGGCAGAGAAAATTTTTATTTTTCCCCGGCATTCTGGCTGGGACCTATTTGTCTACATATATACTTTTTCACTTTCACCACACATTTTTATGTTTTTCGTGTGTTGTGTCACGTATGTTTTGGGGTTTAGGTGAGACTCTTATGGGCCATCCTCTCCCCTTGTAGCCGTGGCCCTCTCCTTTTGGGGAGGGCTGAAGGTTTTCCTTCCCCAGGTGGAAGCTTTGGCCAACCCTGGGGAGAAAGGGATGAACCCGAGCCGTGAGGCGGAGGGAAACCTGAAGACCCTTGCCTCCTCAGAGGCCTTTTGGCACTGGGGGTCGGGGATTCAAGGAGTCCCCCTGAGCTTCAGCAAGGGATGATCTGAAAACTTTTTTTCTCCTCAGTAGCCTCCCCATCTCTAAGGAGATGGGGAGTAACGGGGCCTTTCTCCTTTTGGAGAGAGTCTAAAGTCCTATGCCCCCAGCACAGTTTTTGCACTGTTTTCACTGGGTGTTTGAAACCATGCACCTCGGGCTTCATGGAAAGAAAAATATATATATATATGTTGTGTGTGTAAGAATATACCTCCTGCGGCTTCTCTGATCTGCGTGAGCATTGGCCATCTGCATTTACCTCATGTTACTCATGATGGCCAGAAATTCACGCTGCTGAAGTCAGTGAAGCTGCTTCCAAGTGGCTTCAGCATTCCCAGAAAATGGGTCCGGACACTCCCGCTTTCTGTAACGCTGCCTCGTCACCACCCTCAAATGGTTCAGCCTGTCAATCATGCTGCAGCATTTCAGGCACTGCGAGCGGCAGCCCTGGATCTGTACATACGCAGTGCGTCTTCTGCACATGCGCAGTTCTAAAACCATTGGAGATGTACGTAAACATTGGGTTTGTGTACATCTCTGCATTCTTTACCATATCCGCAGTAAGCTTATCATACATAGATGGTACCATAGACATCCAATGCAATAGCCTGTACATGAGTGGAGATGTCACTACTTATCACACTACAATACTCATCTTCTCCTGAAATGTCTGTGCTGCTGTGAAGCTGCTCATTGAAATATTGGAAATACATATTTGGATAGGAAATTAAAAATAGTAGCAACGGTGCTCTGACCCCACTCAAATGTACCATAGGAATTCATTTGAATAGGGTATCTAGTTTAGAAAAAAAACATATTCTATATATAAATTGTGCCGATTATTTCCAGAAAATGTTTTTTTTTTTAAAATCTTGTATTATACTTTCTTCAACCTGTTTGATCTATTATTATTTGCAAGTTACTTCTAGTGATACTGTATATTTTTATATATATACTGTGTAGTTAAATGACTATAGAGTAATATAGTATGTTATCTAGCTGTGAACATTATATTTCCCTTCATTAAAATAAATATATTACTCTCTTTATGCCCATTTTCCCATGTTACTTACAGGAAGATGCCATATTCATCTTTTGAGCATGAATGAATATTGACATATTGACCATTCTTCTGGATAGTTCATGTCATAACAGCCATGAAAGGGGACAGTGCAAGTGAAATATGTCTCTCTTATAAATATAATGTATCCGGTTTACCCATAAGATATGGTAAATAGCAGCAGAATGTTGGTCTCTCATGCACTGTTTTGCTGTTTGACATTCAGTGACATTCTTACCCTCAGGCTTATTGTGTACAGTGAATTTAAGATAACTGTCCTGAGCTTACAAGAATTCAACTTTTTCCCCCCCCCCGCACTGCACCTTCTGCCGAGTGGAATTTCACACCTCTCCACAATCTACGCTCAGCCTACATGCACTCCTTCAAAACTCAATCTGCGCTCGCCAGGCACACATTCATTCTTATAATTCAGTCCGTGCATAGCACCCAATTTCATTAGCATAACATATGCGGAAACATTTTCTATTTCCTTATGCCATCTGTGCTCTACATATTCGCCCTCTGTTGTGCTTGTTAAAAGCAATGATTTTGCATGATTGTCCATTTGATATTAAAGCTTAAGGGAAAATATCGGGAAAAAAAACATGCATGTAATATGATTAAGATAAACAGTAAGACGGGAATACAATATTATTGGAGATTAAGCTTTTTTTTTTTTTATTATTATTCTAGATCAAAGCTTCTGAAACTTAAGGTGAAACGTGGCATGAATTAATCCGTACCAAAATAAAATGTTTTTTTGAGGCAAGGAACAAAAAAAAAATGTATTAATCATTTGGACATGACAGAGCATGCTCAGGGCACTTTAATTCTGAAATTCAGCCAAGGGCAACTTTTTAGTTATAGCTAAACCTTATCTAATGTTCATTACTATGTTCAGTATTGTTATTGTGATGCATTCAAGTATCAAAATACTCAAGCTTGTCGGAATCCAAAAACAACCCATCGTCCTACGATTTATTACTCAGCCTGCAATGGATAGCATCACCTGCACGCTAACATTATGGACTATATAGAAACAGGAACGCTTCATAGTAAGCAGTAGTCTATTACATACAGGAGCTCCCTCTAGTTGCAGTATGCTGCTGCTAGTGGTAGTAGTAGTGCGGGGCAAGTGTCCGGCTGAGATTAGTAGTAGTAGTGCAGAGCAGGGGGCAGCTTGGGAATAGTAGTGTGGATCAGGAAGCAGGATGGTAGTAATAGTGGAAAGCAGGGGGAGGCAGGGGGCAGGATGGGAGTAGCAGTGGGAGGCAGTGAACAGGATGGGAGTATCAGTGGGAGGCAGTGTTGGGAGTAGCAGTGGGGGGCAGGGGGCAGGATGGGAGTAGCAGTGGGAGGCAGTGTTGGAAGTAGCAATGGGAGGCAGGGGGCAGGATGGGAGTAGCAGTGGGAGGCAGGGGGCAGGATGGGAGTAGCAGTGGAAGGCAGGGGACAGGAAGGGAGTAGCAGTGGAAGACAGGGGGCAGGATGGGAGTAGCAGTGGGGGGCAGGATGGGAGTAGCAGTGGGAGGCAGTGTTGTGAGTAGTAGTGGGAGGCAGGGGGCAGGATGGGAGTAGCAGTTGGAGGCATTGTTGGGAGTAGCAGTTGGAGGCAGGGGGCAGGATGGGAGTAGCAGTGGAAGGCAGGGGGCAAGATGGGAGTAGCAGTGGGAGGCAGGGGGCAGGATGGGAGTAGCAGTGGGAGGCAGGGTGCAGGATGGGAGTAGCAGTGGGAGGTAGGGGGCAGGAAGGGAGTAGCAGTGGGAGGCAGGGGGCAGGATGGGAGTAGGAGTGGGAGGCAGTGTTGGGAGTAGCAGTGAGAGGCAGGGGGCAGGATGGGAATAGCAGTGGAAGGCAGGGGGCAGGATGGGAGTAGCAGTGGGAGGTAGGGGGCAGGAAGGGAGTAGCAGTGGGAGGCAGGGGGCAAGTTGGGAGTAGCAGTGGGAGGCAGGAGGCAGGATGGGAGTAGCAGTGGGAGGCAGGGGGCAGGATGGGAGTAGCAGTGGAAGGCAGGGGGCAGGATGGAAGTAGCAGTAGAAGGCAGGGGACAGGAAGGGAGTAGTAGTGGGAGGTAGGGGGCAGGAAGGGAGTAGCAGAGGGAGGCAGGGGGCAGGATGGGAGTAGCAGTGGGAGGCAGTGTTGGGAGTAGCAGTGGGAGGCAGGGGGCAGGATGGGAATAGCAGTGGGAGGCAGGGGGCAGGATGGAAGTAGCAGTTGGAGACAGGGGGCAGGATGGGAGTAGCAGTGGGAGGCAGGGGGCAGGATGGGAGTAGCAGTTGGAGACAGGGGGCAGGATGGGAGTAGCAGTGGGAGGCAGGGGGCAAGATGGGAGTAGCAGTGGAAGGCAGGGGGCAGGATGGGAGTAGCAGTGGAAGGCAGGGGGCAGGATGGAAGTAGCAGTGGAAGACAGGGGGCAGGATGGGAGTTGCAGTTGAAGACAGGGGGCAGGATGGGAGTAGCAGTGGGAGGCAGGGAGCAGGATGGGAGTAGCAGTAGAAGGCAGGGGGCAGTATGGGAGTGGTGGTGGGAAGCAGAGGACAGCATTGGAGTGGAAGGACTCGCTGGGAAGGTCACAGCAAGCTGAAGGAGTATCTATATGGGGGTCACCTCATCTCTGCTGCTCCCAGGTTCCAGCTGCTGTCTCTCCACCCATGAACAGCGCTGACTGCAGCAGCCTAACACAGAACAGACAGTGGAGTGTGACTGGAAAGTAGCACCTGGCGTGTCCTGCTCCCATACTTCCATCCAGCGCGCCAGCACCTACCCCTCTTCTGAGTCTCCTCCTCCTCTGCTCCCTGCGTGGTTCAGCGGAACTCCAAGGAGCAGCAGCAGGGTACAACGTGACCCATTACATAGAGACAAGGGCAGTGGGCAGGCAGCGGAGGCTGAGGGAGGGAGACACCACTTATGACAGCTTACGGGTTGTGTTCCACAAGGGAACGCAAATCCCCGGAGCGAGGCAGCTGGCACTGGCTGACATATGAATCGACCTGTGCCATGTAGAATGTACTGCACTGGTGTAGCAACGGGCCCTGCGCCTCCCGGGGGTCTGCAGGGGCTGTTGTTACGCCACTGAGTGCAGGTAGTTTAACCGTCAAGTATTGCCCACCATTCCTATATTAAATGAAAACACATTTTTAAATTTCGCAAGTTTTCCCCCGTATTGCCACTGACACTCTTCACCTCATTAAGGGGCTTATTTCTTGAAATTTCTGACCTTCCCCCAGAAATGTAAATTCCTCATCACGGCATGTTGCAACAATGAGGAATATTTTTTCAAGAGTATTTACCATTGTGAAGTCACCAGTACACATGCATTGTATGGGCAACTTGGGATGGTCATGGCAGTCACTCTAGCCCAGGGGTAGCCAACCTCGGTCCTCAAGAGCTACCAATAGTTCATGTTTTCCAGACCACCTAGCTGGTGCACAGGTGTATTCATTACTCATTACTCACTAACTCATTTGAAAAGATCCACTTCTTATTCTGAGGAGACATGGAAAACATGCACTGTTGGTAGCTCTCGAGGTCCATGCGAGTCTAGCCCACCAGAGACAGATTGCAAGATCCCACTCTGGACTGGCTTTCCCCATATGGTACAGCAGGATAATGCCATCTGAAGATGGTGTTAGCTTCTATTGGGCACGTTCTGAAAATCAAATCTTTTTGAAGCTTGTATAATAGCCTTCCCCACAGAACACTAAGGAGGAGGCTGCTGCGAGCACCGTTACCCACGAAGCAGGAGGTCTCTCCGATATTTCCCGCTTTTTAAGCTTGATACATTTTTGTAAAAAGTAATCCTGCCTTAAGCTTGCATAAACAGCCATTTATATGTATTCTAAGGTCAGAATTAGTTTGATAAGTAGACCCCTAAATTGTTTAGCAGAAAAATATAATAAAATATAGAAATAATTTATTGATATGTGACAGAAACACCAAAGTACTGGAGAAGCAGATCAGATAAAAGTATGAACACACACATACTGTTTGACCTATTGCTAGGGTTCTCAATCTATAATCTCCTATAAAATCTACAGTATATGCCTGATACACCCGAATACACAGGATAACTGGGGACAAGTTCTTCTGTTTTAAATTGATTTGGGTCCTGCAGTAGAAGGTATGGAGTGGGTGCAAAAATGCCAAAATGCCAAATACAGTATTTATTTAATTACAGTATTGTATTTAGGCTATTCATTTATAGGGTAAATAGGACTGTGAAAGCAATTGGGTATTTTTTTTAAATTATTTTATTTTGTACATTTCTACTATAGTATTACTGTATATACTCGAGTATAAGCCGAGTTTTTCAGCACATTTTTTGAGCTGAAAAAGTACCCCCTCGGCTTATACTCGAGTGAAGTGTAGCGCTGACCGGACGGAGTTCGGTCAGTGCTACACAGCACAAACACACAGCCGCCGGAGCCGGCAGCTGTGTGTTTGCTGTAATCAGCAGCCGCTGAGAGTCTGTCAGACTCTCATCGGCTGCTGCTGCTCCCACTGCGGGAGCCATCTTCCTGCTCCCGCAGTGGGTAATGGGAGAGACGTCATGAGTAATGACGTCTCTCCCATGCAAAGCGGCCGGAGGAGCTGTTAGCGGCGGGACCAGGAGCGGGAGTTTCAGGTAAGTGATTTTTTTAAAATTCTTATTACGTCTCTCTCTACTGGGGGGGGGACTACTGGGGGCACTACCAGGGGGCGATTACTACAGGGGGCACTACCATTGGGCGATTACTATAGTGGGCACTACCAGGGGCCGATTACGACAGGGGGCACTAAAAGGGGGGATTATCACTGGGGGAACTACCAGGGGGGGATTACTACAGGGGGCACTACCGGGGGGGATTACTACAGGGGGCACTATAAGGGGGATTACCACTGGGGGTACTACCAGGGGGGGATTACTACTGGGGGCACTACCAGGAGGGATTACTACTGGAGGCACTGAAAGGGGGGATTACCACTGGGGGCACTACCAGGAGGGATTACTACTGGGGGCACAACCAGGGGGAATTACTATTGGGGGCACTACCAGCTGCTGCCATTTCCCACCCTAGGCTTATAGTCGAGTCAATAGGTTTTCCCAGTTTTTTGTGGTAAAAGTAGGTACCTCGGCTTATATTCGGGTCGACTTATACTCGAGTATATACGGTATGTTCTCTGGATTCTGAATTTAAACCTTAATCAACTTGCAACATTTTGAATTGGCTTAGAGACCCAGAATTTTTTTAATTCCAATAGATCAAAAGCTCAGAAAAATCTGTTTACTTATAAATAGATTTATAAATTTACTTACTTTAGCAGATACCCAAGCTAACATTTTCATGACAGAATAGGATATTGCCAATTTTCCCTGGTGAAGATTTGTAACAGTGAACATTTCTCTTAGTTCAGTCCCTTGATTAAGCCAATTATTAGATCATTGACTAATCTATCCTGGTCTTGACTCACTGGGAGACAGTAACCAGTATTCATGCTACCAACAGTGGGCCTGATTTAGATGGGGATGCAATGCTGATAGTTAATTAGATTGATTGTTAGCCGTTGCGTATGTGTGTTAGTTGCACTGTGCATGCGCAGCAATTGTATTGTGATTACGCTCACACAGTGGATTCAGTTGCAAAGTGAGTGACAGGTAGCCAGTGTTTGGGGGAGGTAACGGTAGGTAGCGTGCATATATTAGGTACTGCGTCCTTGCTTGCAGCAGTAGAGCCCCCTGTGTTTCTGGAGACCCTCTATGTCTGCGGCAACTTAGGCTTACTCAAAAGGCTAATGGCCACCTGATCTGCATTCAATGTTTCCAGTTTTGTGTGTGAGCGGCGGCTGTGAGATGCTTTCAGTGGGCGTCCCTATGCACTCAGCGGGGAGTGAGTCATTAGCATATTTTCGCAATTGCAGTTCGTGAGAGATCGCAGCTGCCATGGCATTTGCATCCACATCCGGGGCCGGATTAACGAGGGGGGACATGGGCGGTCGTTCCTGGGCCCCCACATGTAAAAGGCCCCCACACCTATAGCAGTTAAAGTTGCCAGAGGAAACGGAACCAGTTTCTCCTCCTCCGGCCCACCACAGCCCGGCGCCGCAGGGATGCTCCATTTGCCAGATGCCTGCTGAAATTTTGTAACCAGCGGGCACCCAGCTCCCTGTCCGCAGTGCCAGCCGGAGCCAGAGGCTGGAGCTCACTTGTAAGCTCCGGCTTCCGGCTCCCCACATTGCACTATAGTGCAGAGGAGCAGCCGAGCGGACCGCATGGCAGTGGATGCGGGAGCGGGGCTTTAATGTAAGTATAAGTTGTTTTTTTTTGTGCAAGCGGCTTTACTACTTGGGGCATTACTCGGGGGGCATTACTATTACTGTCAGCGACACGCCCGTATCTACCTAGCCACCTCCCAGTAACGCACACTAAAATTCACACTCCCTGCATCCAATTTCATTCTGCGTCTTCGTGCAGTGACAATCGGGACCCATGCGGAACGCGACTCAATCGCATGCGCAGCAATTAAAACATTGGCTAACTGTGAGCATATCGGCATAGCGTGCGCCTCCAAATCAGGCCCTAAGTGTGCACAGTGTGAGTAGAATATTTCTAATTAAGTCTGCTGTATTACGTTTTATTTAACTTGTGTAATTTAATTAGTTGTACTTTACTAATGGGCTTGAAACAGATGAGTATGCTTCTAAATGACTAACGTTAGGTGCATTGTCTCTTAACGTTAGATGAATATTTAGATTGCTGGTTTGTTAATGGAGATACTGATGCTTTCATCAGATCTATTGTCCACAAAATAATGTGAATTACACTCAGCAGATGGACAGTGTGTTTAGATAACTATTACTATATTGCAATTTATCCATCCTTCCTAGAAGTTTATCAGATAATGTGTTTCTTAACTTGACACATAAACATTGTACATGCTGATGTTTGATGTTATGCACACATCCCAATCTATACACCAGCTGTCTCCTATTTACTTTCCTGCCAGTGGGCACATGATGAGCTTTAGCAATGTTTAACCCATCCGTTGCAGCTGACAGCTCATAAAGTAGAGAAGATTTTATCGAACTCTGCCTTATTTATCAGTCTTCCATTGCCCAACTCTGGTTGACCAAGGAAAAAAATGTGTTGGCACTGTTTTCACATCTAATTTAAAACCTCATGTCATTTAATGATCAATGTGAGAACATCAGAGTTTAATTATTTGTACAGTATTAGGGGTGGCAATCAACATTTGATGGTTAGCTGTCTTCAATGGTTTGCCACCAATGGTCCACGGCTTTGCTATCGATGGTGGAGATCTGATGGTTCTTCGCCTTTGATAGCAGAGATGCACCTTTGTTTTTCTCTCAGTGCAGGGGGAGGGGGCTTAGCCCCACCCCTGACATGCTAAATAGTCTCTGATTGGCCTGACTCTTAACTCCCATCCCCAGTAACGACACTCTCAGTGTCCTAATTCAGGGATTATCATCAATGGTTCAAACCATGGTGGTTCTACACTGATAGTTTTGTGCCATCAATGTTAAACACTCATGGCACCATCAATGGAGACAATGAATGGTTAACGCGCTGATGGCCATCCCTAACTTGTATACAGGAACTTGACTTGGCATTTAAACTCCTCTCTGATTTCTAATATTCCTTTAATCAACAGTACAAGACTTGCTATTGCTATATAATACAGACTGTGGTAGGAAGATGCCTGGAATTCCATCTCTATGTGCAGAACTATTGGCCATTCAATTGTTATATGGCCCATTTGCAGCCTCCTTTTGGGCTCCCTCCTCTCTGTCAGCGCACTGAGTGCTGTAGATTCTGGCTTCATGCCAGAATCTACTGCACATGCGCAGGTCTCCGGGAAAATGGCGCCGGCATCTATTTTCCTGGGGACATCTTTTCTGCGTGTGCGCAGATCACTGGGAAAATGGCTGCCACCAGTGAGATTTTTCTGCTTTGCAGAGCAGCATATCGAAATCTGCGGAGAGGTAAGTATATTATTAACTATGGGTGCAGGGTGTGCGGTGTGGGCCCCCCTGGACCGGGGGCCCGTGTGCACCGTATGCCTTGCACCCATTATAAAGACGCCTATTTGTATATACAAGGCAGACATACAATGCTTCAATGCTGCATTTGCTTTGGTTCGTTTGCACTTCTGTGAATTACCATCAGTATCTTTCTTTGAAGCTCATTGATTTTAAAAATGTGTTATCCATTAAATACAATTTTCCAGCGTTATTAGTACTGTGCATCGATTTTTTTAAGTGGTAATAATGCAGCCAAGCGCCAACCTGCCATGATTATAATATAATTTAACATATTTTAAATGGTTCACTTCAAATACAAGTTATCCTAATTTCTTATTAGGGTTTTAACTGACAAAATTGTTCTTTTTCTTTTTTTTTCCAACAGTGTTCTGATTTTTAGTTCTTGAGTAAGTCCAGCGTTCACATTTCAGCCTATTATTAAAAAAAAGGAGTCAACAGATATTAGGTCACAACTAATACACAGAGATAAGTAAATATTTCCAGCTTTCATGGCCAAATGGTCTACCCACTCATAATTGATTTGAAACCTTTGCCCTCACCTTTTTCTTGACAATTCCTATGCTGTGCAGTTGCTTGGTAACACCAACTTGTGGCAGTGCATTATGGTTAATAAAAGGTTATTGCTTTTCTGAGTTGCTATGCAACCAATTTTAATTAAAAGCTGAAATGCACATCTATTGAGGAAGAATACATGCCGGTGGACCCATTAGAGTTAAACCGGCAATTCTAATCAGCAAATCACTGTTGTTATTATTATATAGAACATGCTTTGGAAATGTAGTTATTTTTATAACTCTATGTGGTGAAACTAAGAGCATTGATAAAATGCAGTGGGTGCGCCTGAAGCATTACAGTATTTAGTTTGACAGCAAAATGGTTGGTAAATTATATATGTAACATTCTAGAAATTTCTGGACGTTTTGCTAAAAGGAAGGAATCTGTCTCCTTCTTCCCTTTGTTCTCGACAAATAGGCCACACCCACTGCATGACATCAGATCATTTGTCGCTGCCTAAACTTATATGGAATATTTTAACCTTTGTAATTGAATATACAAGATTCCATAGCAAGTTAGGTGATGACATTACATGTAAAGCCGGGTACACACAGGCTGGTGTCAGGCTGATATGCCGTTTTGTAATGACATATTGCTTACATAACTCAGTGTGTACGCTTGATTGTGTGCTCCCGTGGTCGCTAGTGACGGTCGCCAGGTTTGATATGCTGCACATCAAACCTAGCGATGGCCACTTCCCCTCACAATTTTTTTTTGCGCTGGGAAGGGGTGTAGATTTGTCCCCTTAGGCTAGGGGGCAGATCCACTCTCTCTACCTGCTTGATGTGCTGGGTCACCACCTGGCCCCTCCAGCTCGCCCAGGCCTTGTAAGTAGTATTCCCCCCGCCCTCCTCTTGGCACCCCTGTTCACTGACAGTTAGTTTATATTATAGATAAAATCCTTACATTTCACATGTGTTTATAGGCAGCACGGGTGGTGGAGTGGTTTGGGAGTGGTATCTGGGAGTGTCAGCTAAAAATACAGGCTTGTCATCTATCGTTTCTACCCCTGAGTTCAATTCCTGACTAAGGCACTTTCTGTGTGGAGTGTGTATGTTCTCCCCATCATGTTCCTGGAGACCTATGCATGTTAAATAGACTGAGTCATATGGAAAGTGGCACCAACATGTGAGATACTATGACACATTCAGCAGCTGACCATTAGTTATATTTCTTGGTGAGCAATCCTTATCTACTAACCTGTCAGCACAAAATAAGTACAGTACTTTAATTCTTAAAGAACAAACTCTATGGGCTGACATCGTTGTTTTAGCTCAAACTAAGTCTCAACAAATGACTACGTTATGGTAAAACCATGGGGCGTAGTCATTAATATGCCCCTAATGCCCCCTAGTACTTTGATTTCTGACTCACTGCAAGTTGTGGTGTCAGATGCCATATTACCGGAGCAAATCAAGTTTGCTCAGTTGCGGGTCACTTGCTCTGAAAAGTACAGAAGCTGTCCCTACGATGCCTAACACAGTCGATTGCACCACCATTTAGTAACCCTGTAACTCTACACTGCCAGGACCTCATGCGTGGGGCACAAGTGAAAGGTTCTGATGAGATCCCTCTTTGCAACCTGGACCTCCTTCCCATAGGAAGGAGAGGGGCTTCGGGAAGCAATGCCTGAAGGTTCCGGCTGTCAAACTCTGAAAAGAAAAGTTTTCGGAGTTAGTTGAATAAAAGTCTCCATGCTACAGTATGAAGACAGCGAACAAGATCAGTGATGAAGGGTAAGCATGTCAGTGAGATATCAGTGTAATCTCTTGTGTGATGAATACCTCCCATACTGGCATTTTACATACTGTATGTAAGTGAATAAACCTATATTCACTTACATTTAGTGATGATGAATGAGCCTCCAAATCTTTAGTAGGGATACATTTCTCAAAATACCATCTATTTGCTAAAGTAAGAGAATGGTTTGTCTCTCAGTATAGTAGAAAGACAGCTCTACTAGACAGACAGCTCTTTAGATTCAATTTTATCTAGAGATTCACTTTATGTCATATCCCATTGCCACAACAGTACATTCCTCTCCCCAATGATATAAAGGCATTGCTGAGAAGCACAGAATGAAACCAGACAGATGAGTAACTTAGTGAGTTGCCAGAGATAATGTACAAACTTATACATTAAAGACCAGAGCCGTAACTAGACTTTTTGGTGCCCTGTGCCAGAAAGAGCATTGGCGCCCCCCTCATTTTTCAAAGGGACATAATGCACCCAAAAAAGGGCCATGGCTTCATGGGGAAGGGCCAGGGAAGAGATAGGGGAGGCCAGGAGATGCTGGGGATGAAATAAGAGGAAGCTACAAGAAAGAATGATAATAAACAGAAATTCGACAGGCCCAAACAGCGCCCCCTGACCTGTGGTGCCCTGTGTGATGGCACCGGCCGCACTACCCTATCTACGGCCCTGTTAAAGACATTTGAAGGTGAGACATAAGATATCACTTTGTTTTATTCAATGTATTTCATTCGTGATTGACTGCTTTTGGAACTGTTTATGCAAGGGGAGAGCATGGTGGGGCATTACAGTACAATTTACATTATCCTGGCTAGACCCCCCCCCCCCCTTGTGGAAGCAATACCATGATGCACGTCACCCTAAAAGGGTGGGGCCTGTGATGACACTTTTGGGAATTGGGCAGAGTACTGGAGGGTGACATACTCTCATTGAAGTAAGGCAGAAAACCCCCCCGAGATTTGGGAATATTCCAGAATAGGCAAGTATGATTTAATTATTCAAGGTGCATTTCCGATATATACTTTCTTTTATAATATTTATTCAACAAAACATATTAATGAATAGAGAAACGTGACACATACCCGAAGCTATGTTGTAAGTATGAATAATGACTATTAAACAAATTCAATATGAATCATTATTGGGTAATTATATTTATAAAGCTGTATATTGATTTAATGATGACAGTTCAGTCAAACATTATGGGTTTAATAATGTAAGAATGCATACTACAGCAAAATAAACACTGTTATCAGCAGACATAAGAGTACAGTAAATAACTTCTTTTTAATTACTAGTCATACATAATTAGCTACTTTTGGAGATCAAAACTGAATGTCTGAAGAGAAGTTACAATGTCACAGGATATAAAGAGTGACAAAAGAATAAAGTCAACAAACTATTGTACTTAAAGAGAACATGTCACCAAGGCAAAGGATTCAATTACTTGTTTATGGATGTATTTTAAAAATTTTATAATGCCAATTGCTTTATGCATTTACAGGATAAAACATGCCTGTTTGCACTTAGGCCCTGATTCAGAGCCGGACGCTCTGACAGAGCGCTCGCTCTGAATCAGGGCCGTCTCTCTTACTTTTTGGAGTGGCCTCCTGGCCGCTCGCATAGCTGTGGGTGACCACCCACAGCTATAGTTAGCGGCCAAAATGATGGTCGCGATGGTCAAGACCATCGCGACCATCCGGCTTGCGACGAGACCCTTGTGGTAGGGTCTCATCTGCCGCAAGCCCTGGAGTGCTTTTGGCTCTATCAGAGCCAAAAGCACTCCCACTGACATCACTAGTGGGGCCGGCCCCAGACGGTAGGCGTTCCCATGGGAACGCCTCCATCTGGGCAGCCATCTGGGCAATCACCATCGACAGCATGCCCCCTTTGGTGCGAGACCCATAACGACGGCTTGGCCATCATTATTCGGGTCTCGCGCATGCGCACTTGGGCAACATCGACCCGCTTGCGAGCGCTCAGCGCTCGCGAGCGGGTCTGAATCAGGCCCTTAGTTTCATCAGGAGAGGCGTGCATTTACCTACATCATAAGCTTGACATGACATCTGTGCTGTTGGATAAGGATGACGATTGACCCTTGATTGTTAGCAACCATTGTTGGTTTGCTCCAATAAATGATGGTTTTGTTAACAATGGTGGAGGTCCAAATATTTCTCCGTCATCAATGGAAGAAGTTCTCATGGCGATGCAGCAGTGTTGTTTATTATTACCTGACGCACAGTGCTTAGCCCCACTCCATCTCATAGAACTTAGCCCAACCTCCATTGTGTGCCATCTAGCCCTACCCTTTATCTGACAGGGCTGCTGAATTCATGTTCAAACCATTGATGGTTTTCTGTTGATGGCCATCCCTATTGTTGGAGAACCTAGCTCTTTCCACTGTTTAACTGTTGCTTTCCACTTCCCTCCACTGCCCTTCTCACATCATAACACTGCTCCTGTGTCGTGCAGGCTGACCTTACTTAAACATTAATAATGCTACTACCTCCCACATACTGTAATCTGCACATTCATATCCTGATTTTGAGAACAATTTCATGTTCTAATTAGTTAAAGGCCATCCCCGTTCAATTGATAGAGAGACAGTTATTTATCTCAGCCTGTATGCTAAGTATTCCATTGGTTTCTAATGGTAGCTTGTGCTATTCTCTCTTAGGACAATAAAATGGGCAGGTACAAACTGGTCTATGGCTATAGTCACCGCAGAAAACAATATAAAAAACTAAATAAACCAGCAACGACTGTATAAACTTATACCGCTTTTATACCTAAATTCCGGGTCTGACCCGGAGGTTGGAACACGGTTCCAAACAGGATCAGACACGGAATTTAGCTGGCGCTGACCCAGTATATTCCCGATTTGGCATTCTTCACACCGGAGCCGGGTCTGCAATGATTCGGCTCTTCCGGCGTGGAAGTGGGCACTTGGAGATTACATCATCTCCGAGCACCACTGAAGCCGGCCAATCAGCCGGCATGTGGCGCGCTAAAGGTCATTGTGACCTGGATCACGCCGTTTACACTGCAGGGTTTCACGGGTCATTCATGTGTTAAACCCTGCAAGTTACCTGGGTTGGATTGTTGGGTCACTCGACCCGGGTATCCTACCCTGTCCCCTTTTACACCAAGGATCTACCCAGGTTAACCCTGCAATAACCCAGATTTTAGCTCTGGTGTAAAAGGGGTATTAGAAGTCACTTGTGTGATGCTGGGATGCTGTGACAAAAGCTGAAACAAGTAATTATCATAAAAAACCCTAATTTATGGGACCTCTCTCTATGGGAAGCAAGGGAGCATTTTTTTTTTCAATAAAGCACACATGTCTGATGACATATTTTCTTTAAATGTAGTTCCTTCAGAGTGAATAAATTTATGGCAGTCACACATACAAGGGAGCTGTTTTATTGTGACATCGTTAGAGTATAAATATATCAAATATTTGTATAATACACAAGTACGATTGATGTTTCTAAAGTGCCAGTACCACTGCCAGTCACACACAGGATGAGCTAAAATGCGTATTAAAAATATATTACATTACCCATCATTTGAAACCAGGAAAATGCCCTTTAGTATGATCTAATGGTCAATGTGAGAGGATTATCCCTACAGAGAATGAAGGTAGGTGCAGAGAATCTCATGCCCCTTCTTTAGTGTTTTGTGAAATGCCACTGGGAACACAAACTGTTGGGAAGTGGAGGAAACTGATAATTGATTCCTATGCTGATTCATGACTTTTGTTAACAGTCTCACACTATTACTGTGACTTTGTAAAATGAAGCATGACTCATAGGAGACAACCTCTGTGCAAAAACAGCAATTCTACAAATCAAGGCAAAGTAGTAGATGAAAATACCATAAAAACAAACCTATAAAGCAATTATATTATCAAACTAATTGTCTATTTATACTTTATATATATAAAGAATAAATATAAGTAAGAAAAATAAATTTTCACATTGCTGGAAGATCTTCCAGGGATAAACTCTGATGCAAAAAAACTTTTGGACTTATTTAACAAAAACCCTGAAAATATTCAACTACACAATAACCAAATTAAACAATAGTTTCACATACTTTAAGTAGAACTTTGCAAAGCTCTCATGTCATTAATCTGTATATAAATAATTACCAGATGCAAATCCTAATCAGACACATTACCTGTGGGTACAGTTATCAGGAGGCTAGATTGTAGTTACACAAATATTCTTGTCAAATGTATCTTTCATGGATGTTTTGCAGTAGAGAGCATTTTATCCTGTCAGACAAAGGCTTTTGTTGACCACCGGGAACTATTCTGAATTTCTAATCGTCATCAAGACATTACTTGAAATGTGAAGCAAAGTAGACCATTAAATACAAATGAAACATCCGACTGTATTATGCCAGTGAATACTTTGGGGATAATACAAGATTTAAAACTGCCTGAAGGTAACCCCAGGCAATTGTAATGTAGCAGAGATACGAATATATGGCCTCTGTAACAACCTTCACATAAGTCACACATTTTTGTCATTATAAGAGAAAACAAGTATAACACTCGTACTTTTCACTAATTACAATTAGGTCTAGAGAAAGATTACACAGTGACGCATAACTATAACTTAGACAAGCTACAATCAACAATAAAAGGCACAAACTGTTTAGACTACCATCCACAATTAGCCTTTTTTCTTTATTATTTATTAAATGTTATATATATATATATATATATATACATATATGTGTATATATATATATATATATATATATATATATGTACTATATACATACACACACACATTTTATGCAGCATTTTACAGAGAATATTTAGTCGTTCAAATCAGTCCCTGCCCAATGGAGTTTACAATCTGTACTCCCTGCAATTATTACTTTTATTCCAAAGCCAATAAATCTATCAGTATGTTTTTAGATTGTGGGAGGAAACCCATTCAACATACAAGCACCACAGAGATAAGGCCTTAGTCAGAATCGAAACAAGACCTCAATGCTGTGAGGTAGGAAGGTGACCACTGCGCCACTGTGCTGCTCATTCCTCGTTCTGTTCTGTTAATACATATGTACATAAAAGCCACGGACAGTAGTTACTCAACAAAGAGTCAACACTATTTAATAAAATGTTTAAAATAAAATGAGATTATGAGTGCACACTGTGTGTTGTTAACCCATCTATTGCAACAAGATGACCTCAGTAAGATGATTACCTAAAATTAAAAGCTTATTTATCGTCATTTTCTCTCCATTATACATATGTAAATAAAACTTTCCACATGTTTTAGGCATTTTGTAGTATCACATCGATTTGTCAATGTTTTAACATAGGAGACATCATGGATATCTCGTGGAGGCTGCATACATTACAGACTCAATGTGCAACGTCATCCCAATAGATATATTATATTTAATTAACTTTTTTTTTTCCATAAAATATAACCCCTTTTGTCTTACTGCCCATGCCCAATCTTATTTAGGAGCATGCATAGATTGCATAGCAGGGAGCATAAACTTTCAATTATGTGAAACAGCCTGCTTTGTAAGGGCAGATGATTTTCGGAAGTGTTGTCAGGGCACATGAGGCTTGAAAAATTGCAATGAAATTTAAGTAATCTATGACCAATTACACAAGGATGCAGTGCCCAAAAGGCGGCATTGTCACTGCCCCACGGCACCTGCATGTGGCTTGTAGGGTGCCTGGATGCTCTGGCCAGTTACCCTTCAGCCTGTTGAGATCTGGCGGCCCTTCCCTCTAGGCGTGACATCATGATGTCACAGGTTTAGGGGGCGGGGCCGGGCACAGGGCGGACTGCTGCCTTGTTACAGCACTGGTAGGCAGGCAGAGTTGCATGGTGCTCAAAGTGTTTTCATTTTTACTATTTTACTTTTTGAGACGTCCTCACTTTTTCGTTTTTGTAAGTGGCCTTTGCATCTCTGTGTGCGTTTTTCCTTACTTGTGTACTGTTATACAGTTTTGATTGTGGATAATGTTGTGTTTGGTGATTTTTCTCATGAGGAGGTATATGATGAGTGAGTATGGAACATAAGAGAAGTATTTAGAGACTGTTGATGTGTGTTATGCTGGAACTTTGTCGCTGTTACTTTACTGACACTGCTAGGAGCAATTTGAGTTCAGACCAACTGTTATTACATAGCAACATGATGACATCATTTTTATCAGCAGTTGATTTTATTATACAGATAGGCATATTAGGGGCATTTGTCTGAACACCTCAAACACGCCAGACTATATGTTACTCTTTGGGTTGGGTGCTGGAATAACATTAAGATCATCATAAATCTAAAAATGATTTGTGATCAGATCCTAATTCATCAAAATGTAGGAAATGTGCACACTGATGTGAATGTGAAGGGGCACTATTTAAGCACTGAGAACTTGATAAGCACTAGAGGAGGCGACAGACCTTGGACTTGGGGAAAATATTTCATTTTCCAACAGGACAATGACCAAAATAAAACAGCAAAATAAATAAATTGCTGTCACTTAAATAGACATAAAATGATTATACTGCAGTGGTTCAGTTAAAGCCCAGTTCATAATCCCATCTGGAATCTGCAAATTGCAAAGAAGTATTGGTGAAAATTATAATGTCCTAATGCTCAAAGCTGGTAGGGACTTTCCCAATTAGACTTTTTAATTGCAGCCAAGTGTATATTAAAACAGGAAGCAAATACTTATGTAAACAATAATTATCTGTATTTAATTTGCAATTAACTAAGTAAAATCTTAACAGATTATTTTTTTATTTGACATTCCGAAGAATTTTGTGTTGATAGCTGACTGGAATTCTGCTTGTAAAATATAATGTAAACATTGCCAAGAGGAGGGATTCAATAATATGTACTGTACCTCTCTTAATAAATATATATATATATATATATATATATATATATATATATATATTATACACTATGTACACAAAAGAGGTTGGACACTCCCACGCGAGCAAAATGGTCCCATGCATACCATTGCATACGAGTTCCAAATGGCCACTAATGTGGTGGTTTTGACAAGAACACTTTGTAGGGAGGCCCATGCACTTGCAGTTCTACAGAAACAATGAGTGTTTTTATCAGGACGACAATGCCACCTGTCATGTTTCCAGGGCAACGCTGGACTGGTATACAGAAATTAGGCAACCCGGATGGACTGGTCAGCTCAGAGTCCAGATCTGAACCCCACTGAGAACCTCTGGGATGACGGATGCATTCTAGACCGATCAGCCTTCTTCAGTTTGACAGTTGGTCACACTGAATGGCAAAACATACCACCTGCTGCTATCCAGGGACTTGTGGACAGTTTGCCAAGAATGGTGTCTGCAGTAATCACTGTACATGGTGGACCTACAAAGCACTGACATCAATAAAATCTCATTGATCCATTTGCTGTAGTGTCCAATTACTTTTGTCTAAATAGTGTATATATTATTAACGCAGAATGTCATGTTGCATTCTGAACAGGGGTGTGAAAACAGAGAAATGACAGCTAGGGCAAGTGGGGTGGGATGGTGGTGGGCTGAGGTGACAATTTACATATGTATCTACAGCACACCCTGCACCCATAGGTAATTATACTTACCTCTCTGCCGATTCCCGAAGTGCTTTTCCACATCGCTGGATCGGCGCTGCAGAGCAGCAAACACTCACTGGGAAAATGGCGGTGGCCATTTTCCCAGTGATCTGCGCATGCACAGAAAAGTTGTCCCCGGGAAAGTAGGCACAGGTGCCATTTTCCCGGAGACCTGCACATGCGCAGTATATTCTGCCATGAAGCCAGAATCTACAGCGATCAGTGCCACTGAGCTGCTGTCAGAGAGGAGGGGGCCCAAATGGAGGCTGCACACGTGCCCCCTCCTCTCTTTTATTTACTAGTATATATATATATATATATTTATATATATATGTAAAATAAAACAATAGTCACCATTTTGTGGCACAAGTATAGTAATGACAAGTAACAAATGACTAAAAACTATTTCACAAAATAAGTCTGGATTATTTTCTGAGATTCTAATCGAAAACAACCATTCAGTGAAAAATATATCTTTTTCTTTCAGAGAATAAATTGGAAAAGACAACATTTTCAAGATAAATGTATTCCACTTCATTTTCTTCCCTTCTGGAATCAAACACAAATCTCATTTTAAATAGAAAAATTAAAGATTACTATACCCATGAAAAAATAGCACTTCATCTATAATTGTATTATAATTATTATTCACTGTTTATACAATGTGTGATTTATTTTATTAACCTCGTTGTTGTTTTTTTTTATGAGGAGCAAAATACTGCTTAGACAGGTGAATTAAATACGTGCACGCTTGCTAGATGCAATCAAATTGAAAAAAAAGCTTTACAACTTCTTACATCAACAAATAAATAGCCTCTTGCAACCACAAGAATAAAATGAGTTAATAGCTTAGCATGAACGCTGGCAATGTGAGCTTACGTTTAAAACCAGAAGATTACAATATGGAAACTGTACTTATGTAAGATGGTAACAGTCCTAAGAATTATAATCTTGAATTGAAAACAGACTTATTTACTAACATAGGGATAATGCACACAACACAAGTGAAGTAAGACTATGGCTATACTAGTGATTTTTATTGGCACAATTGTGGGTAATTAATTGCGTAAGAAAAAATGTCGATCTCCAACCTATAGATTCATATAGGACCAGCTACTGTATGTAGTCTACAAGATTTATGAATTCCTTTTCTCATATAAAATATGAAAAAATGGTGATTACGGGTCATGTGAATAGTGTTATGTGATTAATTGCGCAGCAGCACAGTTATAAATCACTAATGTTGTCTTATTATTAATTAGCAACCAACTGACAAGTAACCTTGATTGATGTTACTTCAAAGGTTCTCAAACCCAAACGTGGACTCGTCAGCGGCATAGTTTTGTAAATGTTGACCAATTTGATATTTCATATTTTATTTTACTATCTATTCATGTTAGTTTTAGCATAATGCCTCTCTTTCTGCCCCAATGAGCAGAGCGCAGTTTGATGTTCGTTAACTAATGGTCCTTTTACAACTTGTACTACTTTTGTTTTCTTTGTTTTTGGTGGTGCACATATTAGGTTATTGTTGGGTCAGGGTAGAGTTGAGCATTCCTTGCGTATAATGATCACATCAGGTTTGTAGCTCAGCGCAAGGCTATAGTACAAATAAAAGTGCCTGATTTTGTTTACCATACATTACAAGTGCTTAGAAGGTGGGGAGTATGGCGGAAGCTTGAAAATGTTGCTATCAGCCCAGCCATCAACAGATGTTTCAGGACATAGCAAAACTTAATTCTAACGGCAGTTTGGGGATAAGATGAACCACTATTTTCAGTGAATCATCCATTACCTAAGCCTGGAGCTGTTGAAAGTTGTGTTATGTTGTGAGTTCACAGCGCACTAAATTCATCTAATACTCTTTAATAACACTGAGTACATCATTTTATTCAGTTCCGAACTAGATGTATTCAGGGCATAGAGAAGTGACCCTATCTGGTAAAATGTGTGGCAAATCACATTAGGAAGGTTCTGGATGACCTCTTAAAAACAATTACAAGGTTTTCATTAACTATGATGTAATTTCCTGGGCCAAAATATATTTTCCATAAGATAAATTCTTTGTAAAGTCCCTTTTGAATGCCTTCTTTTCTAAATACCATATATATAATATATATCATTGCTTTTCTATAGCTCCACCCCCAGTAGCTCCACACATAGTTCCTAACCTATTTTTCTAGAAAAATAGCCCTGCTTATATGCAATCCAAATCACGGGAGCTTTGGTTTTTAGATCCGAGTTCCGAACTAGACAAGAGACCCGTGTCAAGACTTGGTTCTACTCGGAACCCCAAAGTGATCAGCAAAACCAGACCGCTCATCTCTAGTTTTTCTTCAATACATACTTTAAAGTGAATTTTTTGTAGCATTATTTAGAATGTTTTATTTCTCTAATGCACAAAAATAACCTTTATTAAAATATCAGCTAAACATTTTTAAAACCGTTCACTAAGGGGCCTATTCATCATTGGGTTGAATATGGTACTGATGATTAAATATCCACCTCGCCGTAGGGGATACTTATCACCGGCGCAATTCATCATTGCTTTGGTGTGGGGACAGCTGCTCCGTCAGCATGTGCAAAGCCCTCGGGGAATCAGTGAGGAGGAAGCAGAGGGATCGCTCAGATCCCTCTTCACAACCCTGTAACTCCTTCCCATAGGAAGGAGTGGAGCTATGAGAACAGGCACCATCAGTTTGCTGAATATCAGATGGTCCTATCGAACCCCTTATGATGAATGGCCCGGTAACTTAAATATGCGGAAACTAGCGTTTCCACATAGATAAAGGGCCACTTTAGTGATGATGAATAGGCCCCTAAGTAGTTTCACTTGTTTGTATGCCGCATAGTTTTGCCAATTTTACTCATTTCTATGATTATGGAGCTTGTTTATTATTGGGGCCTAGTTGATGCGTGCGCACAGAGAAGGCCACTAAGGCGGAGGTATCCTATTGGATCTCACTTTGCACTCAGGTACCCTTTCCCATAGGAAGGATCAGGCCATCTGGAACTCGAGATGGTGTCAGTTTCCACAAGCTATAGGGAAAGAGGGGGAAGAGTACATCAAACCCCTAATAATTGGTCTGTTGCTTAATATAAAAACACGAGTTTACGCATGTGTAACAGGCCCATAAGTGATAATGATTTGGCTCCTAACTAGGATGCATGCTTAGATTAGGGTTTGCAATTTAGCGTATTTACAAGAATTCACATCATACGCATCTCAGTCTCTTTTCATTTGTTGCTGGATGGGCAATACTGGGTGGCACAGATGTAGCTGATTCAGAATACAGGCGAATGTTCCCATGCATTTCTGACCACTGGGAGCATCTGCAACTGCTTTCAGAATCACGGTCTATGTGGTTACAGTTGAGTGTAGTGTTCTGTTTTCCCATTCTCATTCAAGCTATTGATGGACAAAACAACATACTAGTTGAAAGATCAGTTTGTTTTGGTTCCTAACCCCATGGTAAGACCTGTTACCGGTGCCCTGAAATCTTAGCAAAATGACCCTACTAAATAATACAGCATCAATATTTTATTCTTTCTCTACCTTTGTGTAAGACGACTCATGTGTCCTAACGAGAGCATTTTATTATCAGAGCCCGATTTTAATGCTTTGTCAAACTAGGTCACATCTGTTGCCCTGCCGTACTTTTGACGCGTCACCATGTACCATTCACTATTTCTATATAGGAAATGAAGGTATTGTACCTTTGATGAAAATGCCAATAGATTTTTTATTTTAGTAAATGTGAAATTTTTTTTAGTAATCTGTCTTGTTATTTTATAAAGCTGGATCTTTGTTGGAAATGATGAGTGTGCAGGTGTTGATACAGCAGAGTTATACAGGCACACACCAGCGGATGACTCAACCTATGAACTGCCCAGTTACTTATCCATTGGTGTTGGTTTATTTGGAGATAGCAGATACAACCGTACTCACTGTTACATGCACACTGGTAATTAAGGGTTCCATACAGCTCTCCAGCTTGTCATTGTATGCTGCAAACAGGTAACATTGTAAGGATGCTGGAATAGCTTTATATAGAGGTATTAACCAGGTCTTTAGGAGCTAAGTAGGAAACTGCTCTCTCTTGGAATAGGGCATGAAGCCTCCCTGGAGAACTGGAAGACTGGAGTCAGCACAGTAGCACACTCCTTTCAACATTCTTTAGTGTGCAAAGTATAATACATATATGTTACTAATTTTTGCAGACATGAAAACATGCATGGTGGATAAGAATTACGTTTATATATTAAGTAAGATGTTCAGCCGGCCAGTATGTATTGATAATAAATTGCAAACAATCACATAATCTATTAGGGAAAGTCTCAGACATCTGTGATCTTAAATACTGTACTGGTCAAAGATTTTTTGATGCTTTTGAATAGACTCTATTCAATGATCTCCGGAAACTAGAAAAAAACTAGAACTAGAAAAAAAATTAGATTAAATTATTCAACGGAACAGGCAATATAATCTTCATATTCCTCTTTTACTTTGCCATTCTCTGAAATGCCATTGTACACTGCAATGTAGATTCGCATCTTGCAAATTTCATTGTGTATAAATAGAGCTGGGGTGGCATAGGCCATTTCATTCTCCTGTGGGGTGTGATTGGGGTAGAACTGGCAGCATTCAAAGCCAGATGCTGCCTCCAGGATATGCTGCATCGTGTATTCAAAACAAGGTGAATATTTTTGCAGAACAGTTTTGAAAATTTCACTTACCTCTAGTGGTGGGACATACAGAAGAACACCATTAACATAATATGTATATTACTGCATGTGAAATGGAATGGGAGACATTGTTTTATTATGTCACCTGTATTTTCAGTGAAATCCCTTGATAGTAAGGAAAGACATTGATATAATAGTGGGCATATATTAAAGCTGTTCCTCTTGTACCTGTGTAGAACAGTAGGTGCTCCCAAAGCGATCTTTGGATTGAAACTCTCACCCAATCAAGATCTATTCAGGTGACTATTCTCTGAAAATCCTTTAGCGTTCACCATCCTGACAGCCAGTTATTGCCAACTCCAGGCATTAGAGTAAGACATATTGCTACCCAGAACCACAGAGAAACAAGAGGGGTTCCGCCCCACATCAAACAAGCCCAGGTAGAAGCACTCACTCCCCCCTACCTTCCTAAGGCAGGCTGCATGTATTTAATTTTTGACACCTCTGCCCAAATCAGCTGGGTGCAGATAAACATACCCCTCTCCTAAACCTTGGCCTCTGCCCAAGTCTCCAGAGATGTCTGGGATATCAGCGATACAGCTCCCATCACCTAGTCTAGGATCTCATTGATGTCCGTGAAGATGATGTTTTGCCTCAATCCAAACTTGGCGGGTGATCAAAGCCAATACCGAACCGCTCATCTTTAATGTTTGTGTTATTTTTTTTTAGAATTTCTTCTTCCCTTTAGCAACAAATTCATATTTCTGAATCCATTGTTGATTAATGGACACCACTGGGATTAAACTGGCATCTGATTGTTACAAGTTGGCTGGATACCACCGTTTTGTGAACTACCATAGTGATCAGCTACAGTACCCATTACGACAGCAGTTCCTACAATATTTAAAAACACCATAGTGGTAATAGTTAAACAAACAAACAAGTAATAGACTCTATTATTAACATTTTTGTTAAAGTTTTTGTGCTGTCAGTTTAAAAATTTAAAAAGTTACTTTCTCGTGTTTTCCTAGTCTCAAGCATGATTTTCGGATCACTTTACCGAGCAGCCGCATTTGGCTGTGTATTAACATTACTACTGTCTATTGCTGTAAATTGTTGGCTGTTCTGCAGTTTTCACAGAGCAGACATTCTTGACAGCTGTGGCCTTTTTTGAGCAGTTCTGAGATCCAAGTCAGCTCAGTGCTAACACCACTCAAACAGAGCTTTAAAGTCAATTTACCCTTTGAGTGCTCTTAACAGTAGTGATCCATTAAGTCAACAAGGATGGGCACACACGGACATTCAATGGTCTGACCTGCATATAATTTCAGCTTATTTGTATCGACAATGAGGAGGTGTTTCCTTTGCCATAAGATAAGCAGTCATACTGTATGCGTATTAGAATATACTGTATAATGTTCTAAATTGATAGTAAAGAAATATTTTTGCATAGATCACCTTTTTCAGTGATTGACTACATATACAGGATATACTAATGTACTGTACTGTGATTGCATATAATAGCATCTGTTGCCCTGTGGTGTCCTGTAGCACTATGTACTATTTGTAAAACCATTTGACCTCTAAGTTGCAAAACCATGTGTCTCCTAAGTTGCAATAACCATATGCTGCCTAAGTTGTAAAACTATATGTGTTTTAAGCATAGGGTGCCGAAACATGAGGGTTATATTAATTACCTTGGCCCAAGCCTGTTGGAGGGGCTCGGCGGGGACCTGGGCTAGCTGCTGTGAGGGACAAATGTCCCCCTTTGCAGGGCAAGGCGCCGCTTTGTGGTGGCGCACATAGTGTTTTACATGTTTTATCCCGGAAGGAGCTTGGCCACACTTCTTTGATTTGACCATGGCCATTCAGTATCACCCAGGCCCCACAGATATCTTAACGGCCCTGCCCCTAACTTGTAAAACTACATGCTCCCTAAGTTGTAAAACCTTATGCTCTCTTAAGTTGCAATAAAAACTATACTGGAATAACTAAATAACTTTAATGGTTGTTTTAAAGGGGTCTGTTGTTAATATTAGCTATTGAACATTCTCAAACCCAATACATTTTTATGTGTACTTTCAGATAGAATGTGCTTCATAGGGATGAACAATTCAATATGGTGTCCTTCATGCTTTTGGAGGACATATTGGATTGTACCAAGCTAGCCCAGCCCACTGAGTAAAAAAATATGAATGCATTATGAAGCTCTTAGGGGGTGTGTGGTGAGATAAAAGTTTAGAGCTGAAAACTGCGCTCCATCTGCCCATAGCCAGCAATTGCCGTGAGATTGAACTCTCATCTCTCGGCTCCTAGCCTGCAAGGAAGTGACTGGACAAGTTTGCAGATCTGAAATTCCTTGCTGCTCTCCTGCATCCTTGTTATGACAGTTCTAGTGCTAGGTTGCACATTACAATGTATTAGGAACAGAAGAAATGTAATGTAAACGCAGTTCTATATACTTGTCAAATAACTGCCATGCTGACTGGGGGCAGGCATTATCTCCACAGCACTGAAACAGCCAACTAGCATCTGTAAGTGCAAATAAAGAAATAAATACTGTACCATTATGGTTTCACATGAATGATTGGTATGAGAGTTAGGGGCATATTTAGTAAGTGTCGTATTTTAGACTCAATAATTATAATTTCTTATCACCACTTTTAGCAGCAATAAGAAATTAAGTAACACTCGAATGTATTAAAAACCACATACACTCCTCAAGAGCCCACCATTGGGATGTGTTAGAGGTGAAGTGCTCTCTAATATGGTCATTTCACCTCTCCTTCGTGACCATGGTGCGCTACTGCTCATGCATGGTCATCAGACCATGCATGGATGAGCGCCTATTGCTGGAGCCCTCTCTCGGTAAACTTTGCAAAATGTAGCCTATAGGCTTCAAAAGCTAGCACTATCTGAAGACAGCCCTAATAGAAACCAAAAATGGGGGATCGCAGCATAGATCAAAAATATCTACTACAGTCCCCCCTAGAAACATTCATATGGTACTTAATATTTGAGAGAACCCCCGAAAAAAGTGTTTTCAAGTGATATCCTGCAAATGTGCTTTGGTAAATACGTCCCTAAGAAGTCTATTCATTATCACTTAATTTCTACAAAAGCTTAATTTTCACCTGCTTTTGTAGAAATAGTTTTCGGGCCATTCATCAAAAAGGTAGCTTACCTTCCTCCCACGATCTGGCCTGCTGTCCCCATACACTAGTATGGCGACAGAAATTCATCAAGTTCCGAAAATATAATATTTTCAGAGCTTGACTGTGGGAGCATTCGCCATCGGATCCCTCCGCCCCTGTCCGGCTCCTTCTGTCGGACGCCGGGGATTTTTGTGCACCTGCGTGAATTTTAGTTCATGCAGGCACACTAGTTTCACTGTTCTGAAATGAGCCGTGAAAAGATTCGGTGACACAGCTGATTTTTGGATCAGCTTTCTCTGCAACGGAGCAATGATGAATTGCTCCAGTGCTCGCCATGAGTTGAAATGTTAATTATCGGGGTCCATAATTAACATAATGCCCTAAATCTTTTTAACTGTCGAGCCGCTTTCAGCTTGATGATGTGTAAAAAACTTTATTAGGATTAATAAGAAGATTCTAGAAAAGTGTATGCTATAATTAAAAAGAGAGATTTTGCAGTGGCAACATAAGATACACTGCCACCTAGTGTCCCTCCATAATAGTTACTCAAATGTACCAAGCCTGCAGCCTGCAGTTCAGCAAAATGAGTCAAAAATAAAATAAACTTGGTACTACTGCATGAAATACAAATATACAGTACATGCAATAGGAATAGCCAGGCAGCAGTTGCTGCACGCCAATACATAAGTAATGGATTGCACCAGGTGCCACAATAACCTAGTGCTCATTTGTACAATGTAGCAGAAAATTATCCCGTGATTTAATGCCACACAACATATTTCCAGCTAGACCAGTTTTTTTGTAACACTGTTAAATGGAATATTCTCTGCCTGACACACAATAATGTTTCCTATTTTGGTCTTGTCTCCTCTACTGCTTAGAATTGTTAATCAATAGAAACAGGCTCCATTAAAACCCACCTACCTGATTTGGCATATTTACTTTAGAATTACAAACTTGATATGTTAAGATTGATTGCTGCAAACCCTTCTACCATCTGCAATATTTGCTATATGTCAAAGATGTCCGTGAGATGATAAATGTCTATTCATATGATTACAGATTTTTTTTGCATACGTAGCTTTTAATAAAGTCGGACGGACTGATAAATTGAGTTTGTGGTGAAATACTATAATAAGAGTACTGTATGTTATGCTAGGCATTAAATGCATATTGTGTTTGTAGGGTAAAGTGGTGTATGATCCTCCCTAGAATGATATTAATCTGTAGTATAATGTAACGTAGGTTACAGATGCAATGGTCGTATTTCACAGAGTATTTGTTGTTTTCACTCATTTTATGATAATACTTGTAACTTCACAAACACAGATACAGATGTGTCCTCATACACCTGGGGTCTGATTCAGGGGTCGATGCTAACAGTGTCGGACTGGGACATGAAGGACCTACCAGGGGAATGCAGTGGTAGGGGCCCATGCTTAAAGAGTGTGGTTATCCACCAAAGGGGGTCTGGCCAGTTACCACAGATACTTGGTTAACCAATGGGCAAATCTTGGTGTAGTTTCTATGTCCCCATGCTGATCAGTGTTCCTGGTAACTGACCATCTAATAGAGTAACAATCTATAATTTGAGGTCTGGAACCTGACACCTAGAGGAAGGGGGTGGGCTCTCATACAGTGGAGCCCACCGGGGATTTCCCCTGTACCCCTGTGGGCCAGTCCAACCCTGGATGCTAATGCTAGCAAAACTGCGACTTTTTATGTAGCGCGAATGCAGTTTTACGCTAATGCAGAAGCTGATAGAACTTGCACAAAGACTCCAACTGGCTGCAGTGCTAAGCTGCAGCTTTGTGTAAAAGGTCGCACCTTCTGCACCATCGGAAGCACATTGGTCGCACCATCGGACAATGTACCAGCCTGAAGTAGGTGCAGGATGTGGCCGCCAAAATCAATGCAACTGCAGAATAAGTCGCAGTCACTGATCGCGACACGCCCACGTCTGACTAGCCACCTTCCTGTTACCTCCCAGGAATGCCCACTTAAATTGCCTCTCTCTGTGACTAAATTCGTTCTGCGTCTCCCTGCTGTAACTATCGGGACACATGCACAGTGTGACACAGAAACTTGCTCAGACTGAAAACATTGGGCGTTTGTGTCCGATGCGTGAATCAGGTCCCTAACATCCGAACGCCATACAGAGACACCAGACGCCACTGAGGTGCTCCCTGAGATGTAGCGTACCACCTTTGTCTTTGAAGCTTGTATCTTATTCAATTTGCATACGCAGCAAAACAAGTACAAATTCACGTATGAAGCACAACGGAACTTGGCGTGAGAAGACGCTGCGGCCGCTGCATCGTAACACTTCGTACACAGATTCACATGCAGTCGCACATAGATATATAAATGTCACACATCAAATTGATCAGTCCAAGTTAGCAATGCAGTTTTGTTGCTCCCAGTTGTTTTATACACAGTATAAGAATAAGATGCACATTTTGAGTAAAAAGGATGCTTGGTGTGGCAGACGCACAGGACCTGGCTCGCCGACAGGGGCTAATTGCTATGACTAAAACCACAGTATAGGAGGACACATCTGTAGGATCTCGTAGGAGTACATATAGCGAGATCAGGAAATTCCATTTCACTATCTGCACCCAAATGCAAAAACTGGAATGTTGTGAGATGTTACATTCCAATGACCTTCAAGGGCCTGAGCTTATAAACGTAGGGAGATTCTACTGCTTTGGAGAGCATTTTTATCCCTACAAAATGTATTTAATTTATTATTATTTATTTACAGTCATTTATATAGCGCACACATATTCTGCAGCGCTTTTCAGAGAATAATTGGTTATTCGCATCAGTCCTTGCTTTTAAGCATACTTACCCCCTCTCCTGTAATGTAACGGGAGAGCTCTCCTGGGATCCTGAGAGAGGAGGCAACACTGCCACATTCCCCTCACATGTAAGAGTGAAGTGGGTGGGGCTGTGATAACGTGATTCATTGTGAACCGCGTCACCGGTTCCCTTAAGCTGGCCATACACGGTACGATATGCAAAGAGCGACGCGAAAGGGGACCCGACGTCCAACATATTGAGCGGTCCTCACACATGATGTGATCGGGTGGCCGACCGCCCGATATGCCAGCTCCCCCTCCCCCACCTGCATAGCGCTGCATGGGATCGCACATTGCATCTCCAGTTCAGCTGAACCTGCAGTAAGATTAGTGGTGTGATGTACGACCCCACGGCTGCGCGCTCTATCCGATATCATGCCCATACACGGTACGATAGAGCAGCCAAATCGTACCAATCCGTCGGATCGACTGCTTCATCGCACCGTGTATGGGGACCGTTACACTGCAAAATGAGGCCCTGATTCAGAGCCAGATGCTCTGACAGAGCGCTCGCTCTGAATCAGGGCCGTCCTTCCTAATTTTAGAGCGGCCTCCTGGCCGCTCGCATAGCTGTGGGTAACCACCCACAGCTATAGCGAGCAGCCAAAACGATGGTCGCGATGGTCAAGACCATTGCGACCATCGGGCTTGTGACAAGACCCTTGTGGTAGGGTCTCATTGCCGCAAGCCCTGGAGTGCTTTCGGCTCTATCAGAGCCGAGAGCACTCCCACTGACATCACTTGTGATGTCAGTGGGGCCGGCCCCAGACGGTAGGCATTCCCATGGGAACGCCTCCGTCTGGGCAGCCACACACCCGGCACGCCCACCAAAGGGGACGTTCTGTTACTCACCATCGACAGCACGCCCCATTTGTAGCGAGACCCGGAGCGACGGCTTGGCCGTCGCTATCCGGGTCTCGCACATGCGCACGACGGAGCCGGCTCCCTCATGCGCATGCGCATTGGGCCAACATCGACCCGCTTGCGAGCGCTCAGCGCTCGCGAGCGGGTCTGAATCAGGCCCTGAGTGTTGTGCAATTGCTGCTTTCTCACGTCACATGATTTCTTTAGTACAATTGCAGCTGCTTTTACAGGGAAACTCAAGAATTTAAACACCAGGATTGCGGCATCGGTTGTGGTTGACTGAATTATTGGCTTTGGCAAAGGGATGCAGGTCTACAAAAAGAGAAAATGATGTATAAAAGACCCAGTGTCCCCTTACTATCATAAAGAATAAGATTTACATACTGTAGAGCTCATGCTGACTTGAGCATACATCTATTTGCTGAGCATAAAACACATAGGGGTCTATTTACTAACAGGAGTTAGGGGGGAAATGAGCTCAGAGACATTGTAAATCCAAGTACATAACGCTTCTCCATATGTACTAATGGATTTTGTGTTCTGCTCTACTGCTAGCGCTATTTCTGAGAGTTCTTATCGCGCTGTCATAAGAGCCTATGGCAGCAATAAGTGCCTTAATGTTATCAAAATATTTTTTACACTTACTGTGTCCTGTATCTCTAGCGCCGCATCACGTCCCCCGGCTGCTGATAACTCCTTTCTTCTGTCTTCACTGGTGCACTGCCTGCAGGAAGTCCCTTCTGTCTGTTATTACCTAGTCAATAAAGTTGGGTTTGAAAAAAAAAGAAAAAAGTAGCGCTGTTTTTCTTTTTGTGCTTACCTCTCAGACGTCTGAGATCAGCATGCAAATAACTATGCAGCCAACGGTAAGGAGGCGGGCAGAAACCGCTGAAGGGTGAACTTAACGTTCACCCTTACTGTCAGCAGGTTTCTTAGTAAACATTGCGGAAGCCGGCTCCTGCTTCGCAGCGCTAGCAGGCGAAGCAGAAGCAGCAATAACTCCACGTTAGGTGGACTGCTAGTAAATAGACCCCATCAATTTGTACTGCCTCTGCCGCAGAGGTGTCACTTACCTAGGTGACACCCGGTGCTGCTGGACAGTTCTTTCTCCCTCGAAAGGGGGTGGGCTTCATGGGAAGGGGGCGTGACCGGACCTGTGAAGCCACACCCCCTTTTGTGTGCCGAACTTGGGGGCATTACCGGCTTCCATTCTCAGCAGTGGGCTTCCCCAACGCTCCTGCAGCTGCTGGGGCAGCCCACAGTCTCTCCCCTGACTCTCTCCGTGTCCTGGCTTCACGGTGACATCATTCGACGGTGTGACACCAAAATATCAGAGCAGCTCTGCTATTTTGGTGTCACCCCCTTGGATGGTGTCACCCAGTGCAGCCCACATAATTGTGAACAGAGGCATATATACCTGTTAGTAGCCATATCAACTGGGCATGCCTGAGAGTGGTGCAAAGCACTTGCTCGCTTCCTCTGATTGGTTGATTAAGTGTTCATCTGTGAACCTGATCTTTATCGCTTTTGCCTATATTGCAGTATATGAGGTGAGGACAAAGATAAATAAAAAAGAACAGAGCAGGATACCTTTATGTGCATGTTGGGAAGTGGTTCTCTTTCTGCTTATTTGCAGAGGAATGGTGTATTAGGGAGTCTACAGCTCAATCGCTGTGTTCCTAGCTAAGTATTGCATTGGAACCCCTACCCCAGGCGGTAAGTATAACAACTTACAGAGGAATTGGTATTAAATCCCGCCGGATGTCAGCCTGGCGAATGTAATACCGACTGCGCAAGCTAGAAAGGACCAGATTCAGACAGGGTAAGTGTCTAATCTTATCCTAACCTTCCCCCCCCTAACCCTCCCGTAGGGGTGTCTAACCCTAACCTCCCCCCAAGTGCCTAACCCTAACCTCCCCCCAGGGGTGCCTAAACCTAACCCTCCTCCCTGCACCCTAACCCTCCCGGGGGGTGCTTAACCCTAGCCCCCCGCCCCTAGCCTAACCCTCTCGGGGGTGGTTCCTAACCCTAAGTTCCCCCTAGGAGCCCCTAACCCTCCCCCCCCGGGGCTGTCCGCCGCCACCGCCCGGCTTACCTTCGTTCTGTTTGCGGGGCGTCGGTCTCGCAGCATAGGGCTAATGATAGGTGTCGGGATTTCGACGCCTATCATTAGTACCTTGCCGGGATATGACAGTAGGGAAGCCGGCGGTCGGCATTTCGACCGTCGGCTTCCTGACTGCATCCCCTTACAGACAGTTCCAAGTACAAGCACAGAACTTGTAGTCATAGCAGCAATTAGAAATAAATAGTAGTTATAAGGTAAGAATTGTTGTATAGTATAATAATATAATAGTTGGCATATTGTGCATGGATTCTAAAGAGCTTAGTCCATTGTAGGGACAACACACTTGATAAGAAAGGTACTATGTACTATATATTAAGGGGAGCAGTGGACAGTACTGTGTATAGTGTTTATCTTATTATATCAAGTATCTGCAGCCTCAAGGTCTTACAACAAACATTTTGTGTTGCTATAATATGAATTAGAACATGTTATTTTATGCAATTTACTCATATGTAATTGATTTTTTTTCTCTCCAAGGTTACAGCTGTAATAAAAAAATAGTTTTTCCCGTGCGTTATGAAAATAGATTTCATGTACAATACACTGAAAGACTGCTTTCAGGAAATAGGCAGTAAGTGTAATGAAACAGTAACCAACTGGGCAGCAGCAATACATCAAACCTCAGGTTAATTACTACAAATTCTTTCAGAGAAAACATGCTTTAGTTTAGCACATATTTGGATTAGGTTGCAAATAAACAAAATTAAACATTTTTACAGTGTGACGTTCTATTATAAAGGCAACAAATCTTGACTGCTGTGCTGTTTGACAGGGGAAATTTACCTTACTATGGTTGGAATGCAATTTCTAGGAAATATATGAATTTTTTTTTTCCGTTGTTGGTTTACAATAATCTCACCACTATAACTTTACTATGACTACAGAAGTAAAAGTGGATTAACATTGTGCTCAGAATGGTTTTCTATTGTATCACTGAGTGGGGAACTAAAGGGAGATAACAAAGTGCATGGTCAAAGGAGGCAAACAGATTGTAGCTTGCACTTGTGGGCCTATTTATCAATCAATATTTGTGGGATATCCCCCGCAACAACATATCCCCCAAATGTATGTATAGGGGACTGCAGAAAATGTATGTACAGGGGACCACAGCAGATATTGGAGATACTGTATCTTCTGCGGTCCCCAATATTTCCTTGCAATATCAGTATCCATAGGGGGTGTGGTATAAGAGATAGACAGTAGTTAGTTAGACAATGTCTAGATAGACACCAGATGTTAGACAGTCAATAGTTAGACAAGGAAAAAAGTTAGACACAAACAAAATTGCCTCGAATAGCGGTAATAAGAAACTACAATTATCAGGTCTTGGACCCCATAAATAAAAAATATGTTCCTCGGTGTCTTGTGTTTTAAATCAATTAATAGAATGTATGCATACATTTAAATGTTTAAAGTGTCCTTAAATGACACAGAAGTCATCACATTAATAAAATAATAGCCTGTCTCAGAAATGCAAAAATGAGTAAAATTTTTGCATTTTAAAGGGCTCTGTGATGATCCCGATAACACTCCCCAAAATGTGTTGTCTTAGCCTCTTACATTTGTTTAAAATGTTTCATATTAAATGAACTTGCACCCATTTCTGTTACCAGAGTATATTATAAATGGAATACCCCAATCTGGGCGGTATATGTTCAGGAAGCTGGCGGACGCAATGCCGACCGCCGGCACCCCGACTACTTAATCTCGGTGAGGGTTAAATGACAGGCGTCTAAATTATTCCTGTCATTTTACCAATGCCGGGAGACCGGCGCCCAGCATCCCAATCGAAGGGATGCCAGGCGCCGAGCGCGGACAGCCGAGGGGGGAGGCTCCCGGGGGACTTTGGGTTAGGCACCCCTCCGGGAGGTTAGAGTCAGGCTAGGGGAATGGGGGGTTAGGGTTAGGCACCCCCTGGGGAGAGATTAGGGTTAGGCAACCCCCCGGGGGACTTAGGTCTAGGCGGCGGGGAAGGGGGGGGTTAGGTTTAGGCACTTAGAGGGGGGATAAGGGTTAGGTACAGGGGGGAGGTTAGGGTTAGGCACCCTAAAGGAGGGTTAGGGGGTAGAATTAGGTAAGTTTATACTTACCTTTAGGACGATCGGGATTTCCTCCTCTGTCGGGCTGCCACTGCCGGGATTTGAACTGCCAGACGCATGCATCTAGCCATATCTACTAGTAGAAGGTGGTACCATATTGAGGTCTTAATCAATGTACATACGTACCTATATAAGTCAGTAATAAATAGAAGTAACTATCTGTTTATATTAGAGATGTGCGCAGAGTTGCCGCAGACCCCCATGTTTTAATTTTACTTTTGGCAAAACCACATTCATAACATATGTTATAGATTTTGTTATGGTTTTGGCTAGGGAGGGCAATCTCGGCTCATCCCAGGATTTGGGATTGAAAAATTTAAATTCTGGGATTCCCGGGATACCCAGGATTGAGTTAATCAATGCGGCTGCGCAGTGTGCCCTTTATGATGTCACATGCAGCAGTACAGATGTAGGAGGCTTGGGGGCATCATCTGAGCTGGCGGAACTAGTGCTCAGTGCTGCCCTCAGACTGAAGACAAGCCGCGCATTTTAATACCGAAACTCCCGGGATACCGCCGATCCTGATCCCGGGATTGTCTTCCCTAGTTTTGAAAAAACTACCCTCAAGTGTTTTGGTTTCGATTTGGATTTCTTTAAAATTTATAAAAACAGATAAATTCATGTAATTTAGACCTGTTTACATGCAATCCAAAACAGAGATTCGGTTTTTAAATCCAAGTTCCGAATTTACAGCTCACTCGAGCCGGGACTTGGTTCTCCTTGGAACCCCAAAGTGACCCAATCCGGGACTCTGTTCGACTCGGAACTCCAAAGTTCGGGTATGTTCATGTTTCAGAAAAACCAAATGGTTTGTCACTATTTTATATACTTGATAAAAATACCCTTTTTGACTTAATAAATCTTCATAACTTTTATGAATGAATGATGATTTGATTTTAGCAAAGTCCTAACTTTTATATTTTAGTAAATCTCGAAATAGAACATGAGTTTATAAATCAACAGTTCTACTCTCAGTGTTTGTATGATGAAAACCAAAAACACGTAGTAATTGCAGATACAAATAATACTGGGGGGTCTATTCAGCAATGATTTTCTTACATAAAAAATGCGGAAATAATCATATCTGCATTTTTCTGGTATAGCCCCTATTCAGCAATGGGATAATGGAGAAGATAACACAATTATCTTCTCCATTAATTGCCATTTTGCACTGTAGAGATCAGCCATTGATCTCTACAGTGCTTTAACGCTCTTTGCTATTCAGCATAGCAAAAATTGTAAAATTGCTAGAAAAATCATTACTTTATATAACGCCATCTCAGAATGGCGTTATATGAAGAAAATGACTTAAATTGCCCGAAAACTGCAGGGACAGAGGGAAATTTTCCCATAAGTCCCTGCAGAATCCTGTAACTCCGCCCAGTCTCCGTGCCTGGTTTGCGGTGACGGCCGGCAGTTAAGTCCAATTAGAGCCTGTTAAACCTGCCAAAAGTGATTGACATGTGTATACAGGCTTTATACTAGCCTGTATACATGTATATTTATGTGCTATTATACTTAAAATGTATATATACTGCAACCGCTGTCCCTGCATAAAATAATGCTGAATTTGCTTACTTAAGTTTTAATAATTCATAAAAAATCGTGACGATAAAATTCTGGACAACATCGTCACTTTTGCTTAATAGACCCCTGTATCTTAATGTTTGATTTTGTTTGGCCTTTTGCTCACCTCAGTGTTTACATATTTATAAATATACTGATGTACATTTTGCAGTATGACATATTTTTGTAATTATTTTTGTGTAATTTATATACAAGATGCTCTTCACTGTCAAGAAATGAAAAGGAAAAAAAACACCTCCCCAGTGCCTGATATATTTTTCCTACAGGGTAAAAATAGGTTCTTACAGTACAAATGGCCCAATGAGAGCAAAATATATTCAAATTATTTTACCTACACATATTACAGTAAAATCCATTTAGTGTTACAAATGAAATGCAATATATTAAAAATCATTTCAATTATAACTGACACAGTAGTATTTTTGGAGAATAGAAACATAATAACATTTAGTTGTGCAAATAGAACAAATTATAATAATTTATAATAAAATAATTTAATCCACAACTTATGCAGTATTTATTTGACTGAAAAGTAGGCAAATGTTTGAACAAAGTGCTTCTATCATATACTCTCTAAATTAAAAAAACAAAATTCAACTTCTGCAAAGTACACACTTACAGTGCATCCGGAAAGTATTCACAACACTTCACTTTTTCCACATTTTGATATGTTACAGCCTTATTCCACAATGGAATAAATTCATTTTTGTCCTCAAAATTCTACTCTCTCTCTCTATAGATTTTTTGCTAATTTAATTTAAAAAACAAACAAAGAAATCACATGTACATAAGTATTCACAACCTTTGCTCAATACTTTGTTGATGCACCTTTGGCAGCAATTACAGCCTCAAGTCTTTTTTGAATATGATGACACAAGCTTGGCACACCTATCTTGGGCCAGTTATGCCCATTCCTCTTTGCAGCACCTCTCAAGCTCCGTCAGGTTGGATGGGAAGCGTCGGTGCACAGCCATTTTCAGATCTCTCCAGAGATATTCAATTGGATTCAAGTCTGGGCTCTGGCTGGGCCACTCAAGGACATTCACGGAGTTGTCCTGAAGCCACTCCTTTCACATCTTGGCTGTGTGCTTAGGGTTTTTGTCCTGCTGAAAGATGAATTGTCACCCCAATCTGAGGTCAAGAGCGCTCTGGAGCAGGTTTTCATCCATGATGTCTCTGTACATTGCTGCATTCATCTTTCCCTCTATCCTGGCTAGTCTCCCAGTTCCTGCAGCTGAAAAGCATCCCCACAGCATGATGCTGCCAACTCCATGCTTCACTGTAGGGATGATATTGGCCTGGTGATGAGCGGTTCCTGGTTTCCTCCAAAAACAAAGCCTGGCATTCACGCCGAAGAGTTCAGACTTTGTCTCTCATGGTCTGAGAGTCCTTCAGGTGCATTTTGGCAAACTCCAGGCGGGCTGCCATGTGCTTTTTACTAAGGAGTGGCTTCCGTCTGGCCACTCTGATTGGTGGATTACTACAGAGATGGTTGTCCTTCTGGAAGGTTCTCCTCTCTACACAGATGAATGCTGTAGCTCTGAGTGACCATTGGGTTCTTGGTCACTTCCCTGGCTAGGGCCCTTCTCCCCCGATC
This sequence comes from Taudactylus pleione, assembly GCA_031769625.1. Taxonomy (NCBI): domain Eukaryota; kingdom Metazoa; phylum Chordata; class Amphibia; order Anura; family Myobatrachidae; genus Taudactylus; species Taudactylus pleione. Next base: position 2,557,166 of record JAUIMM010000314.1, on the reverse strand, counting down.
GCTCAGTTTAGATGGCCGGCCAACTCTAGGAAGAGTCCTGGTGGTTCCGAACTTCTTCCATTTACGAATGATGGAGGCCACTGTGCTCATTGGGAACTTCAAAGCAGCAGATATATTTCTGTACCCTTCCCCAGATTTGAAGTGTTGTGAATACTTTCCGGATGCACTGTACACATGTATAAACATATACAGTATTTCTGCACATATTTACGTATGTACAATTATTACTTAACTGACTAAAATCTATTCCATGAAGAACTATTGTAACTCAAAAATCTTCTTCAGTCTTCTTGCATTTACTGCATATTTAAATCTCCTTATAGATATTCAATAATATTCAAGTTTAATTCTAAAATTGAATATATAATACAATTTTAGAACCATTAAGTACTTATATATAAGTACTTAATGGTTGGTTTTGAGTTGTATTTTGAAATGTGTTTATGATTATTGCCTTTTTCAAATGACAATCTCTTTTTACATTCAATTTCATTATAGTCTCTAGAGTATTAGCATTTCATTTCTGATTATATTAAGTTGATTCCATTTTTCTTCTACCTGTAAAATCGCGCTGGTACACATATCTCAAACATTTTAAAGGTATGATTTTGAAAAGACCACGGTTGGAAATTTGCCACTCGCATTCAAGGTCAGTTGCATTTGCCAAACACATTTGAGGTTTGCATTCATGCCTATTAAACTTTTTATCGTCAAATTTTTATCTTTCAATGTTTTTCATTTAAACACTTTTTAAATAGTGTTTTCAAAGATCTAAAATATTTGTATATTATTTTAAAACTGTTTTTTTTATTATTACTTTTTTTTAGTTCAAACAATGCACACTAACACTTAAGTTAGAATTTCACTGTTCACTGTATGTACTATTTACTAAAGATATGCAGTTCAGTTTTCCTGAAAAACAAACACACGCAAACTTAGGGGTTCTGAGTCGAATAGTGTCCCTGCTCGGATTACTTTTGGGGTTCCAAGTAGAACCAAGTCCCGGCTTGGGTCTGCTGTAAATTCATAACTTGGATTTAAAAACCGAATCTCGGTTTTGGATTGTATTTAAGCAGGTCAAAATACAGAATTTTTGCGTTTTTTTATAATTTTTAAAGCAATCTAAAACCAAAACTGAATATGAACCTAAACACTTGAGGGTGGTTTTGCCAAAACCATAAGATTTGAGAGTGGTTTTGCCAATACCAAAACCAAAGCACGGAAGTCCGCGCACATCTCTACTATTTACACAAATTTGTGTAAATATATGTTTATTCAGAAAAACAGTTTGTTTTCCACTGACAGCACATTGCCAGCTGGAATTTGAATGTGCGAGCAGAGCAACCAGGAGTGCTGGGAAGAGTGTTACCAATGACTCTAGAGTTCTGATAGATACTTTGATCCACGGATGTCTGGTAAATAACCTTTGGGAACAGGTATTTACACATGCAACAACCTTAATTGCAATACACAGATCTTTTGGATACTTGTTACAACAAATATGACCCGCTCAAGCATTTCCAACATCTACTGTATTACATTTAAAGTTTCACATAAGTATTATGTGGCCCTTATCTCAGTGGTGAACATGACTCAGATGACTGTAAAAATGTAATCTGTCTTACATACTTTCCCTATTTTGTAAAATAAACATGGCTCCATTATTTCCTAATGACAAGCTTAACAACCTCTAGATTGTAACATATCTCATATTCTCCCAGTGGGTAGCACTTAAGACATGAGTAACATTGCTGTCAGCCTTAGTCAAGATATCCCAAAATGAAGGCAATTGGTGATTCTGCATTAGGGAGTCTTACAAGAGATGTATTGTAATATGTCTGTCGAAATCAGTGCCTTTGCACATTTGATCAACAGCCAGATGAAAGCTTTTATCACATTTATTTAATTTGAAATGTGAGTTAGTACTTACATTGGGCTCTTGATTCAGTGCCTTATTGCTCTCTGCAGGGACTAAAGGAAATTACTTTTTTTCAGATATAAAATGTAGTTGCTTTAGTGAAATTCAAATATATTGTAGTTTTTCTAACAGAGATCATTTGTTACGCCAAGAGCCAGCGACCATGAAATATTACCAATAGAATGTAGAAAATTTTAATATTTTTTATTATATAAAAAAACACTGAAAATGATTTGTTTGAAATGTAAACTTGCTGGAAATCCATCTATTTTGATAAATGCCATATATTTAGCACACACGCATGCTTGCATATATTCATGTAGAGTAATGAAAGTAGCTTAATACATATTTATTTCATTGATTTTTTTTTATTACAAAATAGTAATTTAAGCAACTAAAATAGTTTCTAATAATTGATAACACATTTTTCAGATGTGAAAAGACATCAGATGTTAAAAAGGAAGGCTTGTAATAAATTGTTCTCTGCTTTGCAAACTGTAATATAATATTAGGACAAATATTTAATTTATCACCAAGAACATTAATAAGTAGTGTATTATGTTCACTTATATGCACATTGTATACACTTTCAAAAAAAGACTAGTTACATTTATGCAGCAATCTCATTTCTCCTTGGTTTGTTTTTTCATTCAACTATTAATGAATGCTATTATAGATAGACAATTCTTCAGAAAATGTCCACAATGTTTAGTGACTACCATTTGTACTACAGTCATTTGGCATATGATGTAATGAGCAGAGAGGTTTTGGAACACCCCTTGAGTTTTGTTTTCACTGTAACATCCTCCCCTTCGTTTGCCTTCAAATGACATACTGATAGCTGTAACTTGTGACAGCCATATTTGTTTGCCCTCCAGAGAAGAATTGAAAATGAGATAAAGAGGTACATTTACTAAAGTGAGAGTTTTAAGAAGTGAGTTTTAGAAGAGATGTTGCCCATAGCAACCAATCAGATTCCAGCTACTATCGTTTAGAAGGTGCTAGTTAAGTGTTAAATACATTTACCCCAATGAGTTAGAGGAATTAGAATGCACTAATTCTTACAATACTACTTCACAAAATTCATATTACTTGCAAAATAAACCCCATATTTTATTACACAACTTTGAATGCTTACCAGGTTACCAAATATGTACTATCTTAATGAAACACGTGTATAACATACATGTAGCTTCTACGTGTCCTTATTTAGGTGGGACAGTCATGAATTGAAGGTGCTATAATGTTATGCTGTCCAAGGGCATGTGTTTTCCCATGGTGTGAAAGTTGGGCAGTATCTCCTGTCCATCACTGCTCTGCATACTAACAGTGGCATGTAACAACTAGGCAATAGCAAATACAGGTAAGGGGTGATAAGGGTGATAGCCCATGATACCGCACACACCTTCTCCTTTGGGCAGCCGCAACCTCCCTCTATCCTCCCCGGGGCTGAGCTCTCAGCTGGCTCTGCCTACAGGTAGAGCCGGCTGAGAGCTATGCCCTCGGAATGAGATGTTATAATTACAATTGAGATTTTAATAGATTCATGAAGATATTTAGGAATAAGAAATAAATCAGAAGAATACATTTTCATATTCTTTTTTCTTGAATCTTTTACAGAAATAAGACATAACAGGCAGATCAATGAAGGTCACATAGTAAGTCAGACACCCTACCGTCAACAAAATATATTTTATGCTGGCGTCTTAGAATACATTCAGTTTGTAACTGCACCACCTCATAATCAGATTGTGTACCATGCCAACTATTCACATTCAAGATATCACAAACTGGGTATGTACATATTTTGATGGATGCAACTTACTAATTTATGACAGTTTAACTTTAAATCAATATTCTCTATCTCACCACCAAACTGAGGTTTTGAACAGATTTCCCCCCCACAAGCCACCCACTATTTGCAGGTTCAACAACAAGCTAATACAGGGTATTGCAGCATATTTGCAATAGTTGGCATTGGAAACAGATTTGCACACATAGGACCTGATTCTGAGGTGGGAGTAAAGCAAAAAAGAACCAGTAACTTTGCACCATGGCAAAACCATGCTGCACTGCAGGTGAGGCTGATGTAAAATGTGCAGAGAGATTTATATTGGGGAGGGGAGGGTTCAAAATTTAAATCCAAATAGCTGTGTAAAAAAAAAACTGCCCAATAATTCATAGGGTGCATGTAACATCAGCCAGTATTTACCCTGCATGCAAAACAAATACATGTATTTGCACCCCTTGCATTGCAGCATGGTACAGTATGTTCAGGTGCACAGTTTCTTGCTCTTTTTTGCTTTACTCAGAATCAGGCCGATAGGGGGCAGGAGAGTGCAAAGGGAAAAAAGAGAAAGACAGAGTATGGGTAAAAAGAGAGAATAGGCAAGAGAGAGACAGAGTAGTGGGAGAGAAAGAAAGAGGGGAAGAGAAAAAGAGCGGAAAGAGTGTCAGAGGGAGAAAAATAAATAGAGGAGGCAAAAGAGAGACATTGGGAAGGGAGAGATGGAGAGAGAGAGAAAAAAGAGAGGGAGAAGGACGAGAGAGAGGGTCTGATTCAGAAGTGGAGGTTATTGCAGCCGCTGTTGCAATTTTTTAGGAAGTTGCAGCAATGGTAATATGCAAATGCTAGTTTCTGACCTCCCCTAGTACACTAGCGTACGCCAGACTGTACAAGCCCTGAGGTGCCCACTTTCAATGTCCTTCGACAGTGTAACTGAACACTTCACCATCTGCGCAGTATCGCGTCCACCATCGACACTTGCACCAGCCTTTGGATGGCGCAGTGTCTCCTTCTGAACTCTGGCTTAACATGACCTCTTTGGCTGTTGCTCTGCATTTGGGAATTCAGCCATGTTCATTGACACACCCATGACACTCCCATAACATGCCCATGGTTGTCCTTATTTTGCGCATACTTCAGGCCAAATCCCAGACACCGCCCAGGATCGCCCATGGTTTTTCCTTGCCAGTTCTAATGCTAGCGTCTCTGTACGCAGCAGTGGACTCTGCATACACTCAGGGGAATGCATTCGCCAGTGGTGATTACAGGATTTTTCACGCATGCTTAGTATCAAATCATCATTCAACTGTGCAAATATTGACATTGGGCCTGATTCAGAGCCGCTCGTAAGCGGCCGCTCGTTCGCTCCGAGCGATGTTTGCCCAACTGCGCATGCGTACGGATCGTTATACGCATGCGCGAACCAGTCAGTGCGGCCGAAATTCATGTGCTCGCAAAATAGCGAATGCCTGATAATTTGAGTGACAGAAAGAGGCGTATGTGGGTGGTAACGGGGGAAGGTGCTTGAAAACGGGGAGTGGAGATCCGACCGCAGGCGTGCTTAAAGGTCAAAACGGGCGTTTTAAGGGTGTGCATAATTAATACAGCAGCGTCATTGACCACGTCACTGGGTTATTTTATAGCCAGAACTGCTCGCAAGATTGTGGTAGCAAAAACTAACCACAAGAATTGCGAGCAGTTCATACGCTGGTCGATGTACTCGATTAATCTAATAAATAGCTGACATGACGTAGGATGCGAGCGGCCAGGGGGCGTATTTTTCAAAAAAACGACCGCAAGTTTTGTTCGCTCGTTCAGACCTAGAGGCGTGAACAGACCGCAAAGAGCGAACGGTTCATTTGAATAGCCACCCCTATTTTTGGGACGAGCGAGCGCTAATTGCGTCCAGCTCTGAATCAGGCCCCTTGTGTCTACCTCTGCATCAGACCCAGAGAGAGGAAAGTGAAAGAGAATAGGAAAGACAGAGAGAACAAAAAAGACCCATGGCTGCAAAAGGTACAACATCTAGTATATAAAGTAAATGATGATGATTATAATAACAAGAAAAAAGACAAAAGAAAACAGAAATGTCCTCTTTGCTGGCGCACTAACGTAAATCATAAAAATTATCTTTTATTAAATAATGTTAAAAATTTAATTTTTAACATTATTTAATAAAAGTTAATTTTTATGATTTACGTTAGTGCGCCAGCAAAGAGGACATTTCTGTTTTCTTTTGTCTTTTTTCTTGAAGTATTATCCTTGTCCTTGGCAACACGCCCCATGACTGCATAAATATTTCTATTTATTACTTCTTATATTGGGGTCTAATATCCATTAGAACACTACTCTATATTATTCACTGGTGCAGAAGCTTTCCCTTGATCCCCCTTTCCCTATTCTTATGATTATAATAACAATAAGAAAAAATGCAAATAAAACAAATATACATAAAATGTAAAAATAACATGCCATAACATTTAAGCTCATGTCAGAGAATTAAAAAGCGCATTCTACCAACAAGGTTGCTGTGGGTAGGATAATCTTGGTCATACTAGACAGAGATCCCCTCTCTCAAGCAGGACTCTTGGAAGGATACATTATTTCACTTCAGACTGGGGCCAAGAGTCTTCTACAAATACTGAAGTTTTAAGCTGTGGCCAATGGAACATTTACATATATATTTATGAATGCTTTTGAAACTATTTTATATATGAGCATTATACTTTTAGGTTTACTGATCCTTTGTTTTGTTTTTTCTAAGTTGCTATACAAAAAACACAACCTGGCTTAGCAAATAAATCAGCAGTTTGAAAAAGTAAATAACAATTACAATAACAATAATTTATTTACTATTATATCCATTTTAATGTGGTAGACACAAACGGTAGCATACGATGGCTTTGATGAAATTGCCAGATTTTAAGTCAAAGAAGCTTTTGTTTTACAAAAGTTCTGCCCTGGTCTTTGTCTCATTCATGGTCTTTAGTGACTCCTGTGTCATTTATTCTATGTTTTATGATGGTCACACAGGAGGCAATGCTGCTGCCCGGCATTGAATGACAAAATCACTCAATTCCCCACATGCGCTGGTTGCTGAGTGCTCAAGCCGAAGGTGAGGGACAGGCTATATGGAGTATAGTTAACGAGGTGAAAATATTATCAAACACCTTGCCCAATGGTGGTCATCTACTGACCAACAATTGTCAGTAAGGAACCTGGGCTTCATACTATTTTTGGGGGGAAATGCATATTTTGCTATATTGGGCCAATTTGCTGACATCTATCTTTAAGCTAAAAATGAAATACATTTAATTTAACTCACAAGCAAGGCTTTTCCTACAGAAGTGACTATTGTGAGATGAGAATTATTATTATTTATTTATAAGGTGTGTGTGTGTGTAAGTTAAATAAATAACAAAGATGTACCAAAATGCAAAGTAACTGACATAATAACTGATGTTGTACAGAAAATACAGGTGGCAAGGACAGACAGGTGGACATTGTATGAAGAAACAAAAGGATCTAGGGCCCTACTTATCAGTGCTTAAAATCTAATGGAGGCCCTAACACAAGTTGATGCAGAATGATAATGTGGGTGTAGAGAGGCTGGGAGAGTGGGGGTGGAGTTAAGTGGAGACTGTCGATTCTGATGGGCAGGTGGGTTTTTAGGGAGCATTGAAGATTTGGAGGCTGGTGGAGAGTCTGATTAAATGTGAGAATGTGTTCGATATAGTAGTTGTGGAGTCGTACTAAAACATCTTGGAGGCGGGAGGATGATGCGATTATCAGTGAGGAGCTGATGCTCAAGTTGTTGGTAGAGCCGAGAGGCTGGGAGGCAAGTGTGGAGTTGGATGAGGTTGGAAATATAAAGGGGAGAGAAAATGTTGTGGGCTCCTTGCAAAAAAAGCCAGTATTTACCTTGCATTAAAAACAAAAATGGAATCGCAAATTGCACTCATTGCATAGCAACATGGCTTATCCAGCTGCAAAGTCACTTGCGTTTTTGCTTTGCTCCCAATTCAGAATCTGTACCGGTGTGAATCTGACTCACTGGACTTGTTGTGTCACATTATGTCTTGACATTTGTTTTAAATAAACTGACTCCATTTGTACCATGCGTACTTATCAACCTTTGTTGGGAGACCTCCAGGAGATCTTTCCAAGAGGGGACATAATGCTATGATTTGCTTCACAGAGGCCTCATACCCTGGAACGTTTTGCTAAAATTTGTGCACTATGGCACAGGGACAAGACCCCCAACTTCACAGAAAATGTGGGTGGCATGCTGAAGAACATAATTTTAATAATTCCACATAATAGTGTAACAATTTCATGTCCTAGACTCCTATTTACAGACAGGAATATTTGTTAATAATAGTGAGCTATAATTATATCCAAGAGTAAAAGTATTCCTATTGGCATACAAATACAACAATGATCAATAAAATAAACTTTCAGTGTCGGAAGATTCAATTACAAACACTAGTAAAAACACAGTAAGGTAATAATGTAATCTTAAAATGAAGTGGAATTTAAAAAATAAAACTGAAAACGTGAATCTCACAGGTTAGGTTCCAAAAGCAACACGTTTCATGAAACACTCTTGTTTCTTCAGGCAGATGCAGGAGAGCTGACCACTATCCTAGAACCCAAGGAGAATGCCAACATTTGTGAGGCTCCAGGAAATTCAGGGAGAGTGGGTCACTATGATGTAATGAAAAAAAAATAAAACATTGTTGTGGCAATATTTTGCACAAACCAAATTTGCGCTGGAGCGTTTTGCTTTACTACTCTATTTTTGGATTTGGATTTTGTTGTTAGGTGTGCCTGGACTGGGTTTTAAAATACCAGGGTCTACACAATCATTTTGTGTAGAAATGTGTAACTAGGTGAATATTTTGGAAAACAATTTGAAAACGTCACTAATCTGTAAACAGTCAGAACAAAAACGACTATAAAACCTTTTATTTGAAAATGTATGGCTGTAGAGAAAACTGATAGCCCTTCAAAGGCCTTGATACAGTAGTCTGTGATATCTTAACCTACCAGGAGTATATGCATGTTATATTTTTCTACATTTCAACTAGGAACTAATTTGGGAAAATTGTAATTTGCAATTTGTTGTGGGTGTTTAATTAGAAATGAAATGAGTTCATAAATCTAATAAAACTTTTCATTCACAACCACCCAGACTGTCATCTATTCATTAAATTCCACCTCCTCAAAAGCATAGCGTGAAGTCATTGTCAACTAAAACAAAAAAGATGAATCATAAATTTAAAAGACAGCGGGTTGCTTTTATTTTCCTTTCCACCAAGCAGAACCATTTTTATTTATATTAAAATAAATATAATTTTCAACAAACTTTTTTTAAAGACACCACAGGTCTTTGATTTGACATATAATACTATAAAATAATTACTACAGTATAAGTTTCTATAACTATGCATAATGTGATACAAGGACAGTCTGCTACTGTACAGTTAAAGATGATTCATTTTGAAAATGTAGCAATTTCATGTGGGATTTTTTTTGTACATACTTGTATAGTTGGAGCATGATTTATCCCAAAACTAAAAGAATCCCACTTATCTTCTGCCGTCATATTATTTTTAAATCTTGGAATGCATATGGTTTCAGAGATACCTCTATAGGATAATGTAATATTTCAGTTTGGGATAACTATGGCTGCATATGGGTACTTGTGTTAACATAATATTTCCTGGACCTTTTCAGCTCTGTCAGAATTTATGTTGTGCAGAGTTGCTAGTATATTAATAAAAAAATATATATCTCTAGAAGAATAATATTGGCTATAATTGTGTATTTTGTTATACAGGAACTTATATGGGTATACGTTCAGAATGTTGACATTTAGAATGTTGACACCAGAATGTCCACATGTTCACATTCACAATGTTGGCATGATGTTGACAATGTGCATATTGACAATAGATTGTAACACCTGATTTTCTTTTAATTTTTAATGTTAGGGCTAGGCTTAAGTTTAAGGTTAGGCTACTATTAGGGATAAGGTCATTCTAGGCTTAAGGTTAAGGTTAGGTTTTAGGGATAGGGTTAAGCTGTAGATAGGGTTAGGTTTATGCTTCTGAATTTTATCATCCTGAAGGTCAATATTTTGTATCAGATTCTGCATATGGACAAAATATTCCCCGCTTTGTGCTATTTGCTGCATGAAATTAATTTAATCCACAGAAATATTTGATAAATTTTCATAGTTAGAGTAATACATCTAAAGACAGGAAAGTGCTTGTTGCATAAAGCAGAGATACATCAGCCATTAAATGCTATGTACATGTAAAATTGCATAAATATTATCCCCAACCTGTTAAATTTGTTTTAAAATGTAAAGTATTACACCACATTTCCCCTTTATGTTCAGCAACTTCAAGAAATTTTGTCAACCGAATATACAGTATGGCAAAATAAGTAAGGCATAATACGTGAATAAGGTGTCTATTGATAAATAAGGATAATTTATTGTGGCGATAAAAACCCTTATCTTCACAATTTAATAAACATCAGCCAGACAACTGAGCCATACTGGTCCAGGTCAACAATAGTTAACTTAACGCTTTACCCAGCTAGTTTTTGCTGTTATGCACATTTGTATTTTCAGTTCTAATAATGTGGAAAAAATTAAATAATAAATGGTTAACAACTTGATAAAAAAATATTTTAATAAAAATGATAAATATTTCAAAACCCTAAATCATTAAAAAATATACTTAATTTGATTATTTTCACCCATTGATTAATCAGCCCCTAACTCACATATCATCCTTGTAAGCTCTTAATATGAGGAAGGGTGAATTAATCATAGGCATATATTTGAAGGTGGAGCTCCCCTTATTATTACTAATTGGTCTGATAATATTTTATACATTTGTGACCTTGATTAATTTTCTATGCTTCCAGTAGTGCAGGGTGGCATGAAATATATGCACTACTATATTCCTTTTGGTTGTATTTCTTTTCTGAGTAAGTTGCACAGTGTAATCTTTTGTCTTTCTGCATAAAATTATCATTGTTCTCTGAAGTGCTTTAATATACAGCTGCCAACATAAGAAACTTCCTACAAATGACAGTTTGGCAAACCACCAATATCTTTTTTTCTTATTTCACATTTCCCCCTTAATATTTAACAATAAACATCAGTCCTCAGCCCTTGGCTTTCTTCAGAGAGTAGTGAATTCATCTTATCTGCATGCCAGAAGATATAAAATGTGCCATAAAATATATAAATACATAATACTCTAGAGACCCAAACTGCAACATAAAGGAAATGAACCATTTTACAACACTTAGACTACCTTACACCCTAAAGGAAAAAAAAAATACAAACACGTACACTAACAACAGCAAAAGGAAAAACATCATAGAGACACATTGCATAAAAGTTACGACCATCTAGCAGACATCAAAACGTAGGAAAGAAAATGAGAATTTTATTATAAATAAGTTCATTTAGGTTCAAGTCATGCAATTTTTACTTTTTATGAGATGGTTTGGGGAATGCCTATGCTTCAATATTATTCTTATCATAAATTTAAAAGTAAAATCATGATAATGTAACACATGAAATTGCAAAAGTTCCCCAATCCTCAGTGTTTTCCATTAGCACTTTTTTTGAGATGTTTAATATGGCATAAAGTTTTACTACAGCTATTATGACCCGACTACAGTCAATGGAAATTGCCCCTGCATTTATCATTGCTAATCAATTATAATTGCTGATATGAAGATGAATAAATGTAATTTTATTATACTTCAGTTTAAGCTATTTATGCTTCAGACTTGTATTAAATGCATGATAATAATAGACAATAATAAATAAAGAATATGCTGACAATTATTGCAAATTATAAACACCAGCAAAAAATTGGATTAAATAGCAAGAAACATTCCAAAAATGTTAATTCTGGGAGAAAATTAAACATTTTAATATTCACCCTTTATGAAGCATGACCTGACAGGTTTGTGCTTTTTAGCCAGTGACTCACATATTTTGCAGACATAAAAAAACAATAATCTCAAAAAGTATAGTACAACAACAAATAAAAATGTAAACTTCACTTTTACTTTTTCTCTATTTCGGTGAAATGAATGCTTGAAAAATTAATCAAAAACCCATGAACCTATGATGTGCTGAGAACTACTTTATTAAAGTAAATGAAATGTTTAAAAACTACAATTCATTAAAAAGAAACCTAATTCATATAAAAATGTAACAATATTTGTTCATTAATAAATCAGGCCCTGAAGCGCAGTAAAATAAGTCTAGAACCTTATATTCGTGTTAATCATTGTATATGAGCAAACCATATTTACAGTAAGTGCTCCTGGCATTGTGACGGTATGAAAAAAAGGCAAAGTTGAGGTAATTTGTGAAGAGTATTCCCTGGCATTGTGACTGAGCCAGGTGCTGCTTACCCATGGATGTATGAGATGTCAGAATGGGAGGAAAATTATTATGGGGTCTATTCATCAGCACTTAATTTTTACAAAAGCATTAGAAATTAAGTTTTCAGGCCATTCATCAAAAAGGTAATGCAGAAGATATCACAGATATCTCCTGCTTACCTTTCTCTCCCGGAATGGCCCACTGTCCTCATACACTATTATGAGGACAGAATTCATCAAGCTCCATAAATACAAGAGCTGCTCCAGCAACCTTTCGGATCGTTCCGTCCCTGTCCGGCTCCTTTCGTTGGTCACTGGACCTTTTGTGCACTAGTTTCACTGCTCTATAAGGAGCAGTGAAAATTCTTGGGGAGACAGCTATCTCCGTGCCTGATCAATTATGAATTGCTCCGGCGTTCGCGTTAATTATCGAGGTCCCCTATAATTAACATAATGAATAGAGCCCTTATTATTGCAAGTAAAATATTCTCAGTTACAAAATCTAGGATTGCATAACTGTGGGACCATGATGACACGATATGTCAAAAATAGCACCATCAAGCAACCCAACCATCCACTTAAGGTATTTGTGGAGGATGATCTAGTCTTCTGGGAGACTGGGAGAGCTTCCTTAAATACTGGAGTCTCCTGGACATATCGGTAGAGTAGGTACTGTATATATGATTTATAGCAGGCAGGAAGTGCAAAGAAAAGGAACTCTCTAGAAATTCAAAATATCAGAGCGATCTTTGAGCTGGGAGTTCCCCACACAGTGTGCCTGCACCTTCATTTGTACATAAATGAAACAAATTAACATATTTTCCTCTTTATTAACATTGTTTGGAGAGGCACCTATGGGAGGTTTGAACTTGCTTCCTTGTTTGTTATTGGGCTTCTATGGGATGTGTTACCGCAAATCAAAACTAAAAAATCAATATACTGTATAACTCAAAACTGAACTGCTCATCGCATGTGTGATTTGGTAAAAACACAGAGATCGGCTCACATTCAGAATTGCAAGAGTCAAACACACAATGAGCCCCTTCTATTTGCTCCCTCTGTTGATTGAGCAATTTGTCTTTTTCCCAGAGGGGACAGCCAGAATGTCGGCAAGCATGGTGCGTGTGCGTGGGGCAGAGGTGTAGCATGTGGCCAGGGTGCCCGGAGCACGAGCGTGCCACCACGCCCCCCCCCAAAAAGTGTGGTGCCACATAATATAACTGCCACATATATACACATACATACATGGCAGGGTCACACATACATACATACATACAGGGACACACATACATACAAACATATACACATACAGGAATGGTCAAACATACATACAGGCAGGGTCACCCATTCAGACATACTGTACATACACACAGACATACATACACATGCAGGCAGGGTCACACATTCATACATACATAGACACACACATACAGGCAGAGTCAAATACATACATACATACACACACATACATACATACATAAACACATACAGGCAGAGGGTCATATACGTACATACATACACAAACATACACATACAGGCAGGAAGGGTCATACATACATACACATACAGGCAGGGTCACATACATAATACACACACATACATACACACACACACAGGCAGGAAGGGTCACACATACATACATACACACACACATACAGGCAGGGTCACGTATGTACATACGTACGTACATACATACACACACATACAGGCAGGAAGGGTCACACATACAGTACATACAGGTAGGATGGGTCACACATACACACATACAGTACATACAGGTAGGGGGGTGATAGACATAACTACTAGGGTATAACCTCTCTTACCTTGGGCGGAATTCAATTGATTTCGCGGCCCGCATCTCCCGTCTAAAGTGACAGGAGATCGCGGGCCGCTATTCAATTGTGCCAGCGTTTCACGCTGACCGCACCCAAAGTGGTCGGGTTTAGCCGCGTAAAACGGCTAACCCCAACCAAAGTGCTGGGCGCGATCACGAAAAGTGATGTTTGGGCGCCCAAACATGTAACTTTTCACACATTTCAGCTCTCATCCCTCAGGGGCTGCGAGCTGAAATGTAGCGCTTGGCAGCTGATCGCGCCCGACAGAAGCAAGAATAGAATAGCTCCGTTGGGCGTGATAGGGGATGAAAAGAATTGAATTCCGCCCCCTTAATGTGGACCCTGCAGTTTCTTCCTCGACATGCTGCTGTAGCCCCGCCCCCTGCTGGGGTCAGATGAACATGTGCTGAGCTCCACCAATCAGGGCTCAGCACAAGCTCCTCTAGTGACCAGGAGTCTCTCACAAGAGCAGGAAGACAGGACAGGAGCTGCTGTTGCTGCTGCGGACCCGGCAGGCTGTCAGCTACTTGACAGTTGCTCCGGTGACCAACTACAGGGCGCCCTCTGGTAAGTAAGGCGCCTGGAGCTCACACTCCAGTGGAACCGCCCTCCCTACGCCCCTGGTGTGGGGTGGGAGGGGGGTGTTAATATTTTAATTCTCAAAAGAGCTGTAGTGAAATGTTACGTTAACACTAAACAATGTATTTTACCTTTGTGGCATATACTGTAACTAAAAATGTGAATGCTTTTACAATTTTTGGTGCTTTTACTTTTGCCCTGCTAGTTTGTCTTCCCTTCCTCTGCACAGGAATAGTTAGTTCAGAACTTTGTCTGTGTTAGAGAATTAAACATGGACTGCATGAGGGATAGTTTAGCACTCACTTTATTTCAATAGAAAAAAGGTAGTTCAAAGAATTATATAACATCAAAAGATAGCTGGAAACACTACCGTACACAATTTGTCTTACATTTTAGTTCATCCAAACATAAAAGCTTCCTTATTCTATCTGCACATTGATTAGACTGCATTCTATACAAAATGAATATGACTAAAGCAAGCCATTGCACCGCAAATACTGTTGATCAATATATATTTTCTTGTCCAGGCTTTTACACTTTTTTTTTCATGTTTTGTTAATCTATAAAGAATTTGCAGTTCAAAAAGTGGCGCAGAATTCCTTGCATCCTTGAAATTATTAAGATGTCTTTTGATAGGATCCGAGAATAGAGTACAGCAGACTGATATATCATACAGATCAATAGACATTAATACAATTCGGTGATCTGTAAAGCACAGCAGATCTAATGCTGATACAGAATGCGTTCTATGCAAGATAATGCACTACAGTGAGGTTCTCTTGGTTCAAATTGGACTATAGTGTACAATAAATCAAGAGATGTCAAGGAAAGCCATATGTTTTCCAGTTCTCATGTTTTATTTCTTGTGATACATTTGCTAGACAGTAAATTCAATAGGCGAAATCGTATGCCTCATGCAGTATAATTTTTTCAAATACAACCACATGCAACTTTCTTTCATATACGTATCACAGAATGGTGAGTGCTATTTAAGCAGTGATAGGTGTAGTGTGGAGCACATTAGTGTCTAGGTGCCATAGGTACAGAGGGGTAAATTTACTAAAGTGTGGATTTTTAGAAGTGGAAATGTTGTCCCTAGCAAGCAATCACATTCTACTTATCATTTATCTAGCACTTTCCAGTAGATAAAAGCTAGAATCTGATAGGTTGCTATGTGTACCAACTTCACTTCTAAAATCTTGCACTTTAGGAAATATATCCCAGAGAGTCAGCTTTTACTGATTCGAGTTAATGAAAAAGACAAAGTTTGGAGCTCTCACAGGATAAACATAGAATTATACCCCTTAGTTATTATCACTAACTACAGTAGGGATGTTTGCATAGTCAAAACCAACTTGAGGTAGTATTAAACACCAATAGTTGTGTGTAAATACTAAATAGTGGGTTGGTGTTGCTCCCCGGAGTCAGAGAGTCAAGTAAATATTGAAAGAGAAAAGAAGACTCATTGTTGGGGGCACTCTTATAAAGCGGTACAGGATTCTGAGTAATGTTAAAATATAACCTTTATTCTAAAGCCTATAAAATATGTAGGATTTAAGAAAATCCAAGAAGTAATGTATATAAGAATAGTACAAATATTACACAAACAAAAAACATATGACATACATTGCATAAGCGAGTATGCAGACTCCTATATAAATTCAATTTCAAGAGAAAAAGAAAAAAGACATGAAAAACACTTGTTATGTATCAATACACAATTCACTATTACAAATGAGTCATATCAAAGAAATAATTTTTATCTCAGTGAAAGTGAGTGACAATCTGTGAATTTTTAGAAAAGAGAATTATTTTACATATCTGTAATTGATATATGATCAATGAAATATGTGAAAACCAAGTTGGTTTTGATCATAAAATCAGCAACAATGTTGCCGTTTAGTCCCCACCTTTAAATTTCTTGCGTATAGTGTTTAGACAATAATGAAGTACAAGTTCGGTCTCCCATATCCAAATATTCCGAAATAAGGAATATTCCGAAATACGGAATAATTTTTGCATGACTCAGATAATGAAACCTTTGATTTTTGATGGTTCAATGTACACAAGCTTTGTCTAAGGCACAAATTATTAAAAATATTGAATAAAATTACCTTCAGGCTATGTGTATAAGGTGTATATGAAACATAAATGAATTTCATTTCTGTACACAAACTTTGCTTGAGCCACAAAATTATTGAAAATATTGTATAAAATTACCTGCAGACTTTGTGTATAAGGTGTATATAAATCATAAATGCCTTCTGTGTGTATATTTGGGCCCCATTCCCAAGAGAATTCATGATGATATGTAAATATTCCAAAATATGGAATATTCCGTTATCCAAAATACCCCTGGTCCCAAGAATTTTGGATAAGGCAGACTCAACCTGTATCTTAGCACAATAATAATACAGTCATAATAAAAAGTCAGCTTTTGCCCAACACTGGAGTGGAAAAAATATGTAATCTCAGCAGTGTATTATAGTAGTTGTCAGAGGCATATGTGACACGCATATAAACATATTCTCACACTATGGTACTGGTTATTAGCAACAGAGTTATCTCTTATTGTCCCAAAAATTCATACAGTGATATTATTTTCCTGAGAAATGAGAGGAAAATATTAATTATATCACATTCATATATGACATGGAGATGCACACACAGGAGTAACTGTAACCATACATAGTACAATGCACCGTGTAGGGCGACTGCCGATGGTTACAGTTACTCCTGTGTGTGCATCTCAATGTCATATATGAATGTGATGTCATTAATATTTTCCTCTCATTTCTCAGGAAATTAATATCACTGTATGAATTTTTGGGACAATAAGAGATAACTCTGTTGCTAATAACCAGTACCATAGTGTGAGAATATGTTTATATGCGTGTCACATATGCCTCTGATAACTACTATAATACACTGCTGAGATTACATATTTTTTTCCACTCCAGTGTTGGGCAAAAGCTTACTTTTTATTATGACTGTATTATACTTCATTATTACACTTCATTATTGTCTAAACACTATACACAAGAAATATAAAGGTGGGGACTAAACGGCAACATTGTTGCTGATTATATGATCAAAACCAACTTGGTCTTCACATATTTCATTAATCATATATCAATTACAGATATGTAAAATAATTCTCTTTTCTAAAAATTTGCAGATTGTCACTCACTTTCACTGAGATAAAAATTCTCTCTTTGCTATGACTCATTTGTAATAGTGAATTGTGTATTGATACATAACAAGCGTTTTTCACGTCTTTTTTCTTGAAATTTAATTTATATAGGAGTCTGCATACTCGCTTATGCAATGTATGTCATATGTTTTTTGTTTGTGTAATATTTGTACTATTCTTTTATACATTACTACTTGGATTTTCTTAAATCCTACATATTTTATAGGCTTTAGGATAAAGGTTATATTTTAACATTACTCAGAATCCTGTACCACTTATAAGAGTGCCCCCAACAACGAGTCTTCTTTTCTCTTTTAATATTTAATTGATTCGAGTTAATATAAGGAGGCTAATGTTGAACTGTATTCTTGATATAATGTATAACAGAACCGGAAGTTTACAGAACGTTCTTTGTAAACAGAGTGTGCCTAGTGGGAGGACGGGGTTTAGGGTGCCTAGGGCCACCAATTATGCAAGTCCAGCTCAGCACAGCAGAGTAATAAGCATATGTATGTTGGGTATGGTACTTTACTTACTGCTTCATAATAGTTTTAGCTCCAGTACACAAGATTGTTTTCTGCTAAAAGTATATTTATATGTGTTATTCTGTACCACGCTGAACCTCGTGGTTTTCATAGCTGTTGTTATGGAGGATGTCTTCTCAAATTGTTAGTTCATCTTTCTCTTTTCAGGATAATTTACCCAACAGAGCCATGTGCAAAAGCAATAAATCCCAGTAATGGATGTTATTGTGCCTATTTATGCCTTGTTGCAATCATATGTTCCTCAGATGTCTTTGTCTATTTTGGGCTGCAGAACCTGTCTGTCTAATGGGCTTATTACGACAATCATAGGAAGCTCAGTGCAGATTGTGCTCTTCATATCTCTGTACAAATCCACTATGGTTGGGGTAGCCAGAGCCACCAGTGGGAAAAAGAGGATATAAGGGGGAGGCATATGTTGGGGGAGGGGGTCTGAGTTCTCAGGGTTCAGTGGCTATTAATGCAGGAACTTAAATTGTGAAGATAACTATTTATAAAGGTGAAATATTTGAACTCACCAGTTGTTTGCTTTGCCCACCTCAAAATATGCCAGGCCAGAATTGCTGGGGAAGCTCAGTATCACTCAGGGTTACTACAGAATATGTTGGGTTTAATAAATAAAGAGTAATTCTAATGATTGAACAGTTTTCAGGTATACATTATTGTTATGTAAGTTACAATATATACTGTAAATAATATGATAATAGGTGTATACATACTATAGTGTAAAAAATACAAAAAAACATACATGTACAGATGTGTCTTCATATACCTAGCGTATACTCACAGTACGGAGTGAGACGCCCAGTGCGACTGAGATGCTTTGAAAGGAGTAGCGTACAGTACTTTTCTTAGCAGATGCAGCAAAACTCCAATCACAGTCTACTGGAGACGCCGGGCTGCGGCTTTGACAGCACTGTGCACAGGATTTTAAATAAATACAAAGTCGCTGATGAAACAAAATGGAACTTGGTGTGAGAAAAACACGCGGCCGCTGCATCGCAGCGATTCATACACAGATATAGACTCATTTGCACACGGATGTACAAATGTCGCACATCTATAGCAGAGTAATTTTGTCGCTTCTGGTTGTTCTATTTATGTGACTAAGGTGCACATTTTGAGTGAGAAAGACACTCGCCGCAGCCAAGTCGCCCGGGACCTGGCGTCCCGAGAGAGGCTATTTTGTGTCTTGAACAACAGTGTATGAGGACAGATCTGTACACTAAAGGTTAGTTATCATATGGTGAACTTATACATGACACCGTTGTTGTGCTTTCTGTGTGATTTGTCATATACAGCCCATGCAGTTTCTGTTTTAAGGACACAGAGAGAACTGCAGCAATTGCATAGAAGTGATGGAAATGTGCAAGGGATTCCCCAATGATTGCTAGCTGTATATATTATGTATTATTCAGGCTGTGTTCTGCCAGCTCTATCTGATCCCCCTAATTCTCAATTCCTTTTGTTTTTCATTAAAATGACTAGGCTCAGATTCTCAACTTAAAATAGTAGGACAGATTTGCAATCATTTCCTTTTATTAACCAGCCCCATTCAGGTAAGAGCAGTATGTGAGGGGCTTTTGTGCTCAGGGACAACTTGGCTCGTCAGCCATTGTGGAAACAGAAGTCCCACAAGGACAAGGCATGCTGGGACTTGTACTTCCTAAACAACTGGAGAGTCACAGATTGCCTAAGCCTATTAATTGATGTGCTTTTTTTTATTGGTATAATGCTTGTGGTTTATATACAATCCTTTATATGCATTATTATGTTTGCTTTTCAGATCCTAATGCTTATCCTGGTCAAGCGGCAACTGACCATGCTCTTATAGGAGGGATTGTAGCCGTAGTCGTATTTGTCACATTATGTTCAATTATTCTGCTTGGACGATACTTGGCTAGACATAAAGGTAGGCTGGCCACAATTAACATTTTATTTGGACTATTGCTCAATTTTTTGTAACTTTCATGTTGATTATTATTGTAGTGTTATGTGAGCTGTTTTATTTGTTTTATTAAACTTTATGCTGTTACAAAGAGGCATAGGACAAGAGGTTTAATATTAGCCAAGATATATCTAGGATATGATTAATGTGTTTTACTATATAACTTATAGAGGAAGAGAACATATTTTTGCAATTTTATCCCAAGACTTGGCAAACAGTTATTGTCATGGAAACAGCCACACCTTTATAGGGTGTAGTGTTACAGGTGCTTTATCTTGATTGGTGCACAAGGTCATGTGGGTCACGCATGATCACAAGTGCAGCATTGCACTTTGCCTATTAGAAACCCTGCACGCCTGTTTGTGTCAAATTTTAATTTGTTCCTCAGTAGCTATTACCTGCAGGCTGCCATCCTCGTACTAAGGGGTCAATCCTATTAGCCGTGGGTATTACGTTTGTAGTCCCATCGGACTGTGGGCCTGATTCAGACTATGCGCTCGCAAGCGGGTCGATGGTGGCCCAGTGCACATGCGCACGATGGAGCCGGCTCCGTCGTGCGCATGCGCGAGACCCAGATAGTGACGGGCAAACAGTCGCTCCAGGTCTCATACCAAAGGGGGCGTGCTGTCGATGTTGAGTGACAGCACTCCCCCATTGGTGGGCAGGCCTGGGGAGTGGCTGCCCAAATGGAGGCATTCCCATGTGAACACCTCCGTTTGGGGGCGGCCCCACTGACATCACGAGTGATGTCAGTGGGAGAGATTTCGGCTCTGTCAGAGCCGAAATCTCTCTGGGACTTGTGGCAACGAGACCCTACCACAAGGGTCTCGTTGCAAGCCCGATGGTCGAGATGGTCTTGACCATCGCGACCATCTTCCTGGCCGCTCGCTATAGCTGTGGGTGGTTACCCACAGCAAAGTGAGCGGCCAGGAGGCCGCTCTAAAAACAAGAAGGCAGGCCCTGATTCAGAGCGAGCGCTCTGTCAGAGCGTCCGGCTCTGAATCAGGGCCTGTGTCCAAAAATCCACAAGTCCTGGCTAAGATCGGATCACAAGGAGGGCGAGTTGCTGTGTCGCTGCCAATGTTTCTACACTGTTACAATGGCAACTTGTCACCCTCGCACCTGTAATAGGATTGAATCCTAACTGTTACTATGTGGTAACCTCCCTTCTAACAAAACACTATCTGTAGAAATAGTGAGTTCTGATGTCATTGCTTATAATGGGTGAGCCCTGACACTCTAAGTGGCAGTTATTACTACAAGTTGTCTGGTGTAACTCCAAGTTATCTTGTGTCAGGTGTCAGTTCAAGTTATCTGGTGTCAGGTGTCAGTTCAAGTTGTCTGGTGTTAGGTGTCAGTCCAAGTTGTCTGGTGTCAGGTGTCAGTTCAAGTTGTCTGGTGTTAGGTGTCAGTTCAAGTTATCTTGTGTCAGGTGTCAGTTCAAGTTATCTGGTGTCAGGTGTCAGTTCAAGTTGTCTGGTGTTAGGTGTCAGTTCAAGTTATCTGGTGTCTGGTGTCAGTTCAAGTTGTCTGGTGTTAGGTGTCAGTCCAAGTTGTCTGGTGTTAGGTGTCAGTTCAAGTTATCTGGTGTCAGGTGTCAGTTCAAGTTGTCTGGTGTTAGGTGTCAGTTCAAGTTGTCTGGTGTCTGGTGTCAGTTCAAGTTGTCTGGTGTTAAGTGTCAGTCCAAGATGTCTGGTGCCACTCCAACTTGTCTGGTGTCCAGTGACAGGATGTAGTTGGCATCCCAGTGGTACGGATGCTGGCGGTCAGAATCCCAGCGCCAAAATACTGAGAGCAGTTGGAATCCCAGCTCCAGCATCCCGAATGCTGACATATCGACAGTAAGTATTAGGGTTAGGGGTTAGAGTAGGGGTTAGATACTAGGGTGAGGGTTAGGTTTAGGCTGTGGGGGGAGCGTTATGGTTAGGCTGCAGGAAATGTGGGTTAGGGTGAGGGTACTTACCTCCAGGCGTCGGGATTCTGACTGTTGGGATGCCGTTCTTGGTGTTCTGACCGCTGAGATCCCAGACCCAACCCGTCACTTCAACTTGTTGTCTGGTGTCAGATATCACTCCATGTTGTCAGGTGGTGATTGCGCCATTGGTTTAAAACAATAATATTATTTGTACACAGAGTGTCACTGCATATGTTTCCCTATGCTTTCATTATAATGTTTTAAAATAATAGTGAAATAAATATTTTGTCTCGCTTAGTAAGTCCAATGACTGCAAACATTTGCCATTCAGATACCACACTAATGTAATCTAATGTAGATCAGAGCATTTTATATACATGATACGTTGATGTATTGTAAGCAACTTTGCCTGGCATCTAAATAAAACAAGAGACAGTTGACGACGAGCAAAATTTCTAACAACCGTTTTTTTTTATCATCTTGATCTCTGTAGGGACATATTTAACAAATGAAGCAAAAGGAGCAGAGGATGCCCCAGATGCAGACACAGCCATTATCAATGCAGAAGGCAGCCAAGTCAACGCAGAGGAGAAGAAGGAATATTTCATTTAAATGCAAACCTGGTTACTTCAAGTTTTACTTATCAAGCTGACTGCTGGAAAAAACTGGCTATCATTTTTTTTCAAAATTCATTCCCCACCATCTTTCGCTCCATTTTATTAACTCCTACTATCAATAGCCAGCTTATGCCAACAATCAGCTGTTGACAGCATCATAATTTAATTGCATTTCATAATGCGGGACTTTTCTTACTGCTGAAAAATATATATATAAAAAAAAAAGAATTATCCATCACTCCGTTAAAATTCAGTCATACAGTGCTTGAATATACAGCCTTAACATTTTTTTTTCTCTTTATTTTCACTTTTACTCAGCATACAATACTTTATTTTAAATGTTTACACAATGAACTTCCAGGCTGACCTTTTGTATATCTCTCCAGCACACATACATGAACACATAAACATGTATATTAGTCCATGTTTATTGTACCTATTGGTAGGCTTTAGAGTTGATCACATTCTGTAATGATCTACCTATAGCTCTCCATTAACTTCACGTGGGATTTTAAGCCACAGCAACCCATGAGGCTGTGTGTGGTATTACAAAAAAATAATAATAATTTGCAATAATCTGGACTACATTCATAGATGCATGTATACAGTATGGAGTGCGTCTTCCCATTATTGTTATTTTGGTACAGACTTGATTCGATTTAATTCTGCCATATTAAGTTATACTTTTAAAAACAATATGTTCTAAATTCCATTACCACTGGAGGGATTCTTAAAGGATTCTATATTGCAAAAAAAAAAAATTGAACATAAAAAAATGCTACTGATTCTAAATATATGCTTTAACATTAAAACAGTCATACATGGCATTCCCGACTGTCATTAATTTAGGCATGGAATGCAAATTACATAAACTGTGCTATATCCCAAGTTATTAAAATGGTACTTCCACACATTGTTAGTCTATATAATTATTATTTTTACCCCACTATTTTTTTCTTGATGATGGCAAAATGTTTATTTAATGTTACAGTCCTATCCATATTTATTGGTTTTTTTTTGTGTGGACTCTACAGTTTTTTTTTTCTTTACGAAGAAAAGAGTCGTTGGATAATCTGAGCATTTCAGTATATTGTATATAGTACATGTATTAAATCAAGTTGAACATTATTTGATACATATTTAACTTTTTGGATGTAAGCAAGTCACAAGTACCCATTTTCTAATGCTCCCAAATCCCTCTTAGATATGAAACTAAACCAGTATTATGTGTAGATAACGTGTTTGAATTTCTGTCTGTATGTCCTAGCACTGTTTAATTTTTCTAGATCATCTTAATTTTTATCTGTTCAACAATGGAAGCACAATATTAAAGGAAAGTTACTTTAATCTAACAACCAGTGCAGAGCCTCAGGTTTTCAAGTTCAACTATATTTGAGTAACACTCTAAAATAACATTATGTTATTGCTTAGCTTTTTCATTTTTAATTTGGCTGTTCTAACTATACAGCTTTGTTGATTTGCCAAGAAAAACGGAAAAAAAACTGAAAACACCAACAAAAAAAACAACAAAAAAAATCATTACATCATGTAACACACCTGTTATGTATAAACGGACTAATTCTTTCTATTAAATTCCTGTCTATGCATTTTGTGAGGTGTAACGTATGTTACAGTAAACGACACAGAATTTCTGAGAAGCTTTTAACTGCATAGTGCAAAAAAAATAAAAAAAGCTTCAGTACCAAATTTATCCACAAACCGTAAAACTTCTAAAACATTTCCAAACATGCCTGTGAAGTTTGATGATCAAAAAATTCTGTCGACTAATCACAGACTCAATATTCTGGACTTGTTGGCTTGATTTTCTTCTACTTATTCCAGTCTATAACAAATATTGTTATATTACATCTCTGGTATTGAGAATCACTCAGAATTTGTCTTTGCCTCGATCTTCCAGGCATAGGACATTAAAATAGGATATTTTAACAACTTAGCTAGCCTAGCGATATGTGAGATCATTACAGCCTATGAAGCAAAAATTGTCTACCCTTATTTTTAGAATCTGTGGAATCAGGAACACAGAAGATACATAAAAACACACTGTTAGAACTATATATATATATATATATATATATATATACTGTATATAATATATATATATATATACATATATTCATGTATATTGGAAGTGATCCCTGTTTCAGTAGTATAGTTGTGGGAGGCTTATATAATAAGTTTATCATTACCCACCACCCCGAACGTAATACATCCGAAAGGCTGGTGATATCTATATCAGACCTTTTTTTTTCTTCTTCTTTGTTTTCTCAGGCTATACCAAGTATAATTAAACTAAATATGTCTGAGTGTTACCATGATAAAACATATACAGTAATACATTTCAAAAGAAGTACATTTCATTGATGTGGCTGCATGCTTGTTTTATGATACACACCATAACATATGTGAAAAATGCAATAATATGCTTAAATATAGTAAATATGATAGTAAAAGACAACAAGGGTACTGTAGCTGCTAGAGTAATGGTGAGAACTCCATAGGTTTGGCATATAAATAAGTACATCATGCAATCCCAATCTGGTTAAGGAGGGCGCAGAGAGAGGAAATGGTCATTCAATTTGATAACCGAAAATAGGAGCTGCAGACTGAATTTTGCCGCAGGTATACTAAGTCACATTTTTGTAATCCCTATAGTACTTTGTGTGTGTGTGTGCGTGTGTGTGTGCGTGTGTGTGTATGCTATTTGTTCTATATAACCAGACCTCTGTTGTTGAAGACACGTCTTGCTGACTTACAGATTAACCTGTTACCTTATTTAATAACATGATGCAATTCGGACAAAAGTGTAATTATACTATATCAGTGGAGCATATGTCAGCTTTCATTAGGTTACCTTTATAATAATTGTACAATGTTTTTAAATAAGCTTTCTGAATTGTACAATTCTGATCACATTAGTCTATAGCTTACCTCGCTAATGCCCAGGATTTAAGGTACAGCTGTGCTATATTCTACCACATAAATGAATGAAAAGTGGGAGCCACTATTCCTAATTTAAGATGTAACCCGATATGTGGAGCAATGCTTTATCATATAAATCTTGCAGTCTGACCTGTTATTATTCTAATTATTGTTATCATCTGTTTATAATAGATGACATCAAGTACATATATATATATATATATATATATATATATATATATATAGTCACCATACCATCTAAGATTAATAGTTAATTTTTTTATTGATTTGTCTTACTAAACCCAGTCTGTGTTGCCAAACATGGGTATATATACTGGCAACAATGAATATATTTGCTGACAGCCAGTAAAAGATAAAGTACATAAAAAAACCTGTTTATTGGGCATGAAAGGACTATAGGGTAAAACAATATCTATATATAGAGATGCCCTGATAATTCTGATGAATTAAAGATAAAATAATGTTTTCTAATAGTTTTATTTCCCTTGCATACCTGAGAACTGCCTTTTTCAAATAACATTGCCACTAGGGGGAACTGTTGCAGTGGAGCCTACGGCTAATATTTACTCATACCTCAGCCAGGCAAGCAGTTTTGCATTGATAAGACTTCTAAAACCTGTATAATAATCATTATTGCCAGTAAAAATATTTACAAGAGTTGGCATCCCTGCCCTCAATATTAAGAGTTCTGCTTTCTAGGAATGTAGAAGTTCTTTTTTTATTCATAATACTATGTGTCTTAAAGTGCTATAATATTACAGTAACCTCTATAGCCGTGAACATCATAAAATGTGTAATAAGGGACTTACAATGTCACACAAAAATTTTGCAGTGTGATATTGTATTTCGAAATTACAACAAAAAAAATATTTCTGGAATCTTTTCAACTGCTTGTTTGTAGAACATATGAACGGCTAAGCACCATCTAGATTCTAGGTAAATGTAATGGTTTCGCTCTTGAATCAACATTACACTTTAGCTAAATAAATATTAGGGATGTGCAGGCTGGGATTAGTTCGGATTTTCCTGCCAAATTAGAATTTTTCCCGCCAAAAAGTGGGTCTCAGAAAGAGACAAAACGTCATCTTTCATGATAAATGAGAAAGTTCATGAAAGATGATGTTTGCCCATGAAAGGTGACATTTTGCCTCTTTCTGAGACCCGATTTTTGGCGGTAAAAATCCAAATTTGGCAGGAAAATCTGAACTAATCTCTAATAAATATACAGTATTGAGACATACACACACTCATTAACACACACATTAACACACACATACACACACTGTATATATATATATATATATATACTTACTGTATATTACATACATACAGTGCTGTGCAAATGTTTTAGGCAGGTGTGGAAAAATGCTGCAAAGTAAGAATGCTATCAAAAATAGAAGTGTTAACAGTTTATTTTAAAAATTAACAAAATGCAAAGTGAATAAACAGAAGAGAAATCTAAATCAAATCAATATTTGGTCTGACTCCCCTGCCTAAAAACTTTTCAACACCTGCCTAAAACTTTTGCACAGTATTGTGTATATACAGTGTATATATATATATATATATATATATATATATATATATATAATATACACACAGAAATATGGAGCATTACAGTGCTAAAAGTATACAGTATGTTTTTTTATATTGCATTATTAAAAAAAAACAGAGAGGGCCTCAAAAGGAAATGTATATTTATTCTGTGTTCCCAAAAAGATTTGTGCGATAATATGCAGTGTTATTAAATAGCTGGGTATTGCCTCTAGAGGTTCTCCATGTACATATACAATATGCTTCCTCATATACATGACAAAATCAAAACCAAGTGAAATACCAATTGTCATGCCAAAACAATGGTCAAATTCACCGAAATAACAAAGCATATGAACCAAAAATACCCCCACAATTTATGAGCTTGCCGAAAAATCAAACTGTAAATGAAAAATGGCGATAACACTGTTTGGCCACGTTTCATGGTCGATGGTTTGATTGATGATGAACTTGAAGCAAAACGATAGAATCTTGAAAGGCAACTCAGTTTGCTTATCTCTATTTAAAAATCAACGAATAGGTTCTTTAGCCGCTTTTATTGCTCTCTAGAGAGGTGTCCTTGTGCAAATTCGCACACACTGAAAGCCATCAGTCATCATGTTTTATTGCTGCAAAAATAACAGTGACATCCACAAACCTCTGGGAACTTGCATGCATTAGTAATTGCAAGAATAGATGGTCTTACTGTAGCATATGACTTCAATTTTTACAGTTTGTAGTGTCTATTTATAATATAAATATATATATATATATATATATATATATATATATATATATATATATTAAACACACATCTTTTTTGGGGGCAGACTGAACTGTTTATCTTCAAATATTCAAATATGTTGTCACTAATAATATTGCTTCCTGGAAATCTGTTAATTGTCAGCATCGCATCCAGGAATCGACTTAGATATTGTGATGCATAGCTTACTCCCCCCCCCCAACCCCACCCTCCAAAAAAAAAGTGCTAGATGTCACACATCTCAAAACTTATTGGGATGATAAATCTTGCACTAGTGTATCTACAATTCATACCTATTCATACCTAAAGCAAAAATAAAATAAAAAAAACAACTTTTGTTTTCTAAAAGTTATATGAAATGTAAAACCTACTCATGTATTTTCATTTTAATGTTTAAATAAACAAAAATCTATCAATGAAAAGAATCATGTGTTATGATGTAATTCACAAATGTGCGAGGGTTAGGTTTAATATGTGCACGCGTGTGTAAGCACGCCTTATAGTTACATGCTCTTCCGTGTAACATAGCAGTTTTAGTGTAATTTTCGTGCCACTTATCTGTTACCAAAATGAAAATACCTGTACATATGATTCTTTATCCCTGTTAAAGGTGACATGAGCATCTCTCACGTGGGACATTTCTATTTCTTCAATAAAAATCTAATGAAGTAAACTAAACTGTCACATTCTGTGAGGTTGTTGTCTAATGGGTGCAAGAGTGTTGGTGATTTTTGAATGTCTCTCGAGTTTGGGTGGTTCCGCTTGGTCTGCAAAGGTCTGTATAAAATTAAATATTGAATAAGATTTGATGGGAATCTTTTTGCATCACTTTTTCCAGCTTTCAAGTAGCACGTATAGAAAATGTCACATACAATAGCAATGTATAAAATAAAAGGTATCAAACACAAGTCTTCACTCATTCCCGCACTTATTTATTAACAGTTAGTTATACAGATGTGTCTTCAATTCTCATTCTTTGGCTTTAGTCATGCCTAATAGCCCCTGACGGCATATCGGATCCAGAGGCGTCTTTAGAGAGGAGGGGGCCCGTGTGCATTCCCCTTGCGGGGCC
Source organism: Taudactylus pleione (assembly GCA_031769625.1). Lineage (NCBI taxonomy): Eukaryota > Metazoa > Chordata > Amphibia > Anura > Myobatrachidae > Taudactylus > Taudactylus pleione. The sequence goes on along the minus strand of JAUIMM010000314.1, from coordinate 2,528,077 downwards.
CCCTCCTCTCATCCTGGAGGCCGGCAGCTGACTGATGTGGCTGGCCGGCCACCGGAGCATTAGTAGACTCTGGGCACTAGAGTGTGCCCGGAGTCTACTGCGCATGCACAAAACGCCGGAAAAATGGCTTTTTGTGCAGCGCTGACACCCGGAGCGGGACCTCGGAGATGTAAGGTATAAATAATATGGGTGTGTGGTGCAGGGCCCCCCTGAACCCGGGGGCCCGTGTGCACCGCACACCCTGCACCCATTATAGATACGCCCCTGATCAGATCCCAGGAGACATGGCCATGCTGAGCGTCTTTCTCATTCAAAATGTGCATTTTATTCGCATAAGTGAAACAATTGGGAGTGACAAAACCACTTTGCTGGATTGCACTGCTCAATCTGATGTGCAACATCGGTTTTTCCCCTGACTCAAAACGAGGCAAAATGTCATCATCCTGCTATTGGATTCTCGTGGGTTTTGTATTCTATTATGGTCCCGCGATCGCCGCCATTTTTCATTCCGGCTGTGGAGAGTGAAGAGGGAGGGAGTTGGGAGCTGTGCTGCACTGCTGTTGTGCATAACTGAGGTTGTCCTGTCCATAGGGGCTGTCTGGCTGATATCCATAGGGGCTGGCTGGCTTTTGCTGGCTGTTGTCCTGTCCATAGGGACTGGCTGGCTGTAGTCCATAGGGGCTGGCTGTTGTCCATAGGGGCTGGCTGGCTGTTTTGAGGTTGTTCTGTCCATAGGGGCTGGCTGGCTATTGTCCATGGGGGCTGGCTGGCTGTTGTCCATGTTAATCCATATAGGGGCTGGCTGTCTGGCTGTTGTCCTGTCCATAGGGGCTGGCTAACTGTTGTCCATAGTGGCTGGCTGTTGTCCAAATGAATCCATATAGGTGCTGGCTGGCTGTTCTCTTGTCCAAAGGGGCTGGCTGGCTGTAGTCCATGGAGGCTGGCTGGCTGTTGTCCATAGGGGCTGGTTTGCTGTTCTGCTGTGTTGTTCATGGGGTGCTCTGTCCATCAGGGGTGCTCTTCTTCACCCCAGTGTAAAATAAAAACAAACCATTTTTTTGTGTGTGTGTGCTAGCCACACCACCAGTGAAAAAATAAAAACAATTTTTTCATGAGTGCGTTAGCCACACCACTAGTGTGAAAGTAAAAACTATTTTTTGTGTGTGTATCTTAGCCACACCACCAGTGAAAAAATAAATACAATTTTTTGTGTGTGCGTATTAGCCACACCACCATTGTGAAAATACATTTTTTTTGGTGTGTGCATGTTAGCCTGCCACACCACCAGTGTGAAAATAAAAACATTTTTTTTGTGTGTGGTTGGTTGTGTGCATTAGCTGCAACTTAGCTGCGCCATATTTGCTTGATGACACTGCTGTAAGACCACAGTGAGTATGGAGGACAGTCACATGACAGGAGAGCAGATACCATCTTGTAGCTGCCGGCAGCAGTCATGATGAAGATGCAAGGCTGTCAACGTAATCTATGAATGCCGATGTACCAAGGATTAAGTCAGGCCAAAAAGTCACGCTAAAAAAATCAACTTTTACCCTGTTAAAGAAAAACAAAATCTAAAGCTAAGTTAGCTTTAGAGAAAAAAATGGCAATATGCCATTCACTACATGAAGTGGCAAGGAAAGGATAAGGCCTTGGCCTTTATTATTTATGATTGGTGGTTCTAGTGATGATTTAAGCCCCTCTGCTTGTACAAAAAAATTAAAATTGTTAAGACAAGTAAGACACCGGAACCAACTGTGTACTCCGAAAAATCACAAATCCCCGAGGAGAGTCTAAGTGTGTCCACGGTTTCCATGTGTGAGCCTCACCTTTCTATTACTGTACTTGAAGAGGATCCTCCTTCCACCATTTGTGTGCCCTCTGCAAATGTGGGGATGAGCAGCACAAGTCAACATGCTGATGTAGAAATCGAGGATGCTTCTGTGGAATTGCACGAGGAGGATGAGGAGGATATTTATGTAGTGGGCGATAACAACAAGGATGATGAGGCTGTTGATGATGATGAGGATATTGATGGCTTGGATGTTTGTGTAAAAACTGTAAATCAGGCACCAGTTGTTGCCCATGGTGGGAAAAATCCCATTGTTGGCATGCCTGGGCAAAGGACCAAAAAATCCATATCTCATGTGTGGAATAATTTCCACCCAAATCCAGACAATCTTTGCCAAGCCATTTGTAACCATTGCCATGTAACAGTGAGTAGAAGTAAGGACCTTAACCATCTTGGAACCTCCTTCCTGTTACGTCACTTGCAGCGCATTCATCAAATTGGAAAGGGTATTCAAACTTTGGGGACAAAAAACAAACAACAATCAGTCCAGTGTCACCTAGCTGCTCCCTTCTATCTGGATCCAAGTGCCTGCAATCTCCACCACCAACACCTGCATCATCATCAACATCCTCATTCATGATCGGAAGTAGCCTGCATCCAATATCATAAGGACTGACTCCTCTCCTATCCGTTGTTCCTCAGAAGGATCCTTGAGTGGGATTCAGTATGAGTTACCGCCGGCTGACAGTGTGAGCCCAGCAATCCCGATCGTCCTAGGTAAGTATTTGCTAATTTTACCCCATAACCCTCCCTTAGGGGTGCCTAAAACTAACCTCCCCCCAAGTGCCTAACCCTAATCCCCCCTCTAAGTGCTTAAACCTACCCCCCCTTCCCCGCCGCCTAAACCCAAGTCCCCCAGGGGGATGCCTAACCCTAACCTCCCCCCGGGGGTTCCTAACCCTAACCCTCCCTTCCTCTAGCCTAAACCTAACCTCCCGAGGGTGCCTAACCCTGAGTATCCCCCGGGAAACCTAAACCTAATCCTCCCCCCCGCGCGGCTGTCCGCACCCGGCTTACCTTTGATTGGTAAGCCGAGTGTTGGGCTCCCGGCGTAGGGAAAATGCCAGGCGTTGGGATTTTGATGTCTATCATTTAACTCATGCTGGGATTAGGCAGTCGGGAAGCCGACGGTCGGGATTCCGTCCATCGGCTTCCGGACTGCTTCCCCTTGAGTGTTATGCCTGCTGCTGCTGTTGCTATGAGTTAATCTTCATCCCAGAAGGGGACCAGGAAGAAGACTACTTTTAGTAGTTCAAGTTAAACCAAACAATTGACTGTCACACAATCCCTTGCATTGGCAAACAAGTATGACAGCAAACACCCAGTTGCAGAGCGGATTACTGATGCCATAACAGCTATGCTGGTATTAGATGTGCGTCCAGTATTGACCATTAATACAGTGGGTTTTAGACAGTTAATGGAGGTCCTGTGTCCCCGCTACCGTATCCCTTCTAGATTCCACTTCTCTAGAATAGAAATTCCCAATCTGTACAAGGACATTAAAAAAAACCTTATTAATGTCCTCCGAAATGCTGATGTGCCCACTGTCCACTTAACCACAGATATATGGACAAGTCGGACAGGGCAAACTAAAGATTACATGACTGTGACAACCCACTGGGTAGGTTTATTGCCTCCAACAGTGCAAACAGCAGCAGCATCTAGCAAATGCCAGCTCATTCAGAGGCAGGCTACTGTGTGTATCACCAGTTTCACCAAGTGGCATACCGCTGAGAACCTCTTAGAAAAACTCAGGGAAATTATTGCAAAATGGCTTACCCCACTTGGACTATCCTCGGGATTTGTGATTTCTGACAATGCCAGCAATATTGTGCGAGCATTACATCTGGGTGAATTCGAACACATCCCATGTTTTGCTCATACAATGGGGCATATACAATTGTGCATGAGGTTTAGCGAGGAAAAAACCTCGCGAACCTCGTGCCCAATTTAGGAATACCGCGGGTAAGTGCGCTCCCGATACCCGCGGTATTCAATTAAAAAAATAGCTGTCTCTGGGTTTTTAGCTCTGAACACACCACACCGCGTAAATAAAAAAAAAAATTCTTCATCTACCTGACCGGGGGCTCCGCGGCTCCCAGTGGCTTCCTTTCTCTCGTCTTACTGGAGAGGGGCTGCTGGGAGTCCGGGGGGCTCCTGGGAGGCTCCAGGGGCTGGTGGGAGGGGCAAGGGCTGCTGGAAGATGTAGTTCTCCCAGCACCCATTCTGGGGGCCACACAGACACTGGGGGGGCACACTGGCAGTGGGGGTCACACACACACACACTCATGCACACAAATACTCATCCACACTTACAAACACCACACACACTGACATATGCACCCTGATGCAGAAGAGCCGGGTCCCGACGCTGGATGCAGAAGACAGCTTCAGAAGGTAAGCAATTAAGGACTAATTAAACTAATTGGAAACTTCTAATTGCTTAATTAGTCCTAACGGGGGGTGTCGCCAAGGTGTCAGAGCAAGTCCCACTGATTTTTCCTAAAATTAATGATTTTAGGAAAAATCACACTTGCTCTGGAGGTGCGAGAATAAAAACCTCCCGGCGCAGAAAAAAACAAAACACGCACCTAATTGAATAGTAAACAATCCGCACCTGCAGGAAAAACCTTGCAGGTGCGGGTTTTTTGCTATTCGCACACCCAATTGAATATGCCCCAATTAATTTGATGATTCAACATTTTAAAAAAAAATGACAGGGGCATGCAGGAAATGCTCTCGGTGGTCCAAAACATTTCTGGACATTTTCGACATTCAGTAACTGCGTGTCGAAGAGTGCAGCACCAACAAGAACTGTTGAATTTGCAATGCCATCAGCTGAAGCAAGAGGTAGTAACTAGGTGGAATTCTACTCTCTATATGCTTCAGCGGATGGAGGAGCAGAAAAAGACCATCCATGGCTACACTGTGGCCTATGACATAGGGAGAGGATTGGGAATGCACCTTAGTCAAGCGCAATTGAGAATAGTTTCCGTGTTGTGCAAGGTTCTCAAACCCTTTGAACTTGCCAAATGTGAAGTTAGTTCAGACACTGCCAGCTTGAGTCAGGTCATTCCCCATATCAGACTTTTTGCAAAAGCAGCTGGAGAAAGTGAAGGAGGAGCTGAAATGGAGTGATTCCGCTAAGTATGTCGGACTTGCAGATCAAGCCCTTCATTTGCTTCGACAGGATCCAAGGGTCGACATTTTGAAATCAGATCACTATATTTTTTCGACTATACTTGATACTAGGTTTAAGTCATACCTTGTGTCTTTCTTTCCGACGGACATAAATCTGAAAAGATGCAAAGAGCTGGTGGTGAAAAAATTGTAAGCTCAAGCAGAACGTGACATGGCAGCATCTCCTCCTTCATTTTCTACAGCTACCAGGAAAAAACTAAATTTTCCTAAGAGACCCACTGCTGGTGGTGATGCAGATCAGTCAGCAAAACCTCATGACATCTGGTTCGGTCTGAAAAATCTGGCTACAATGAGTGATATGTCTACCATGACTTTGTCTGATATGGTCACCGTTCAGATAATGGTGGATGACTATTTTAGGGATAGCATCCAAATTGGCATGTCAGACAGTCCGTTTCACTACTGGCAGGAAAAAGAGGCAATTTGGAGTCCCTTACACAAACTGGCTTTGCTGTACTTAAGTTGCCCACCCTTCAGTGTGTACTCTGAAATAGTTTTAAGTGCAGCCGGGAACCGGCTGATCGTCGATCAGTGAACGTCATAGGAGGTTACTTCCGCAAAATATGGAAAACATGATGTTCATCAAAATTAATTACAAATTCCACGAGAAAGACCTTTACCAGCACTTATGTCCAAAAAATACAGAAGTGTCTGTAATGGTGGATTCCAGTGGGGACTTAGAGGAGAATGCACACACTGATGGGGATGAAGATGACGGCAACTAATTTAGTGTATTGTAAAGCCACTTTGTGTATTGGATCATTGCCACCAATGTCCACTGCGCATTGGCAGCTTGTTTTGTGGGGGGTCCAAACAAACTAATCATTTCAGCCACAATTGGCAGTCCCTGTCGCTGAAGTGATTGGTTTGTTAAACTGTGAATGTCCTGTTTCATATATACAACATAAGGGTGGGTTGGATGGCCCAAGGACAATTCCATCTTGCACCTTTTTCCTTTCCATTTATTGCTGTTTGGGGCATTGCTGTCTGACATTTTTAATGTTATGGTTTATGAATGTCCAGAAATTGTAATGGCCACAGACAGCATCTCCTGCATGCCCCTTTAATTTTTTTTAAAGACAAGTCTGAACCAACTGCTGCATGTTGTGTCAACCCGGAGGCACAAGTCGTACAACAGTGACATTCAGCCAAGGGTTCTCAGCCCTGAAGGCTGCTACACGGCCCAAAGGCCACATCCTGCTTCACGGCCCAAAGGCCACCTGTCGTCACTCCTCACCAGCCCTCAAGGCTGTAACGGCCACAACTTGCCAAGAGTTCCAGCCCTCAAGGCTGTTACAGGACTGGTTCCTTCCTAATCATAGCTCTGTATTTCACTACTACTCAGCCTGGAGGCTTCATCAACAGTTAACTATCAACTATCAATTCTTCAGCCAGTGGCTGCACCAATTATTAAGTATCAACTCTTCTTACTTCAGCCAGTGGCTGCAAGAAATATCAATTCTTCAGACAGTGGCTGCACCAATTATTAAGTATCAACTCTTCTTACTTCAGCCAGTGTATGCGCCAACTATCAATTCTTCAGCCAGTGCCTGCACCAATTATCAAGTATAAACTCTTCTTACTACAGCCAGTGGCGGCACCAATTACCAAGTATCAATTCTTCAATCCTCAAGGGTTACCCCAAGCATCATCTTTGCATAGTTCTCAACTCTATTTATCACCCAGTTTTGAGCCAGCTAGCTCGATGCAACCTTTTGGCCTTTAACTAGATGAAAATATCAATATTGTGAGCTGTGAGGTGGTCAAAAGTGACTGGAAACGAGTGGAAATAAATGTTATTGAGGTCAATAATACTGTAAGAACAAAAAAAGGCCAATTTTATGTGATTTTAGCTGTTTTTTTTATTTTTAAGAAAAAATCCAGATCCAAAACTAAAACCGAAAAACAAAACACGGAGGTGAGGTTTAGGCAAAACCAATCCAGATCCAAAACCAGGGGAGATCCAGATCCAAAACCAAAACATGAGGGTCGGTCGGCGCACATCTATACAATAATTGTATATCTGTGTGTGTGAAGTGCAGCGATGCAGCAGCAGCGGCCTTTTCTCGCGCCAAGTTCCGTTGTGCTTCAGCTGCGACTTTGTACGTTTAAAACTAATTCCTGTGTGCTGAAAGTCGCAGTCCAGTGTCTCTAGTACACGTAGGGACCGATTCAGAGCCGCTCGCAAGCGTTGTGTGCTCGCAAGTGGCCCGATGGCTGCCCACTGTGCACGCGCCGCAGCTGGCATGCGCGAGCCGCGCTGAGCGACTGAAGTTCAGTTGATACCAGGCTCGCAACAAGACGGGGTGGCTGTCGATGTTGATTGACAGCTCGCCCCATTTTGTGGGCGGGTAGGGGGGTGGCCGGACAAACGCAGGCTTTCCCTTAGGAATGCCTGGTGTTTGTTGGAGGGCTAACTGACATCATTACTGATGTCAGTAGTGGACTTCCTGCTCTATTAGAGCAGGAAGTCCATTCGGGCTTGCGGTAGGTCTCCAGCCCACTCGCACAAGCTGTGGGTGGTCACCCACAGTTTTGCGGGCGGCCAGAGACCAAAAAAAAATGCCCACATTCAGAGCGAACGCCCGTCAGCAGCGAGCGGCTCTGAATCAGGGCCTTTGAGTGGTGCTTCGCTGCATCTGCTATAAGAAGCAAAATGTAAAGAAAAAGACGTTACACTGCACATCTCAGTGCATCTCGGTCTCGAGCGGTGTATAGATGCTAGGTAATTGAGGACACATCTGTATAGTGCACACATATTGTGCGCCCCTTTACAGAGAATTCTAATATTCTCAGTCATTCACATCAGTCCTTGCCCTAGTGGAGTTTATAATCTATATTTGCTATCACATGTGCAAACATACACACTAAGGTTCATTTTTTGTCAGAAGCCAGTATGTTTTGTGGTGTGTGGAGACTAGAACCCCCCCATGTAAAAAAAGGTGAAAACATACAAGCTCCACACAGATAGCTCAGGGCTGTGAGGCAGCAATACTAACCACTATGCCAACTGTCATCATAATGCTACCCAGGTCACTGCCTAGGGTCCTATTGTTGTGATGATTTGTTTTTTGACATATAGAACAAGGCTGTAACTAGAAGTATGTGAGCAGCACCGCAGCCCAGGGAACATGACGTCACATGCACGGAGTCGGCCCAGGCGGTATTATCATCCTGCTGTGCCTCTGAAATGGAGGTGGGCCCTATCCAGTATGTTGCTTAGTGCCGCATTGGGTCTTTATCCAGCTCTGAATAAGGATGAACTTCGGAAACCGATGGTTAGGAACCACCAATGTTTCCGATTTGATGGAAGTATTCTTCCATAGAATACCGGGAATTCTGTGGTTGCCAGCCATCGGATGCAGCTTTTCGATGCCCATCCTATGGCTGGCTATGGAGTGTGTAGTAGGAGAATAGGCACACTGGGTGTGCAGCAAGAGAATGGGCACGGCATCTATTCTCTTAATAGGGGGAACATGGGGGCAGCCCAGCATCTCGGAGAGTGCTGGCAGGGCAGTTTCTAGGGTCTGAGGCTCCCAGTGCGAGCAGTCAAAATGCGCCCCCCCCCCTCGAAGCAGTAATATTGTGGAGTGGGCGTGGCGTCATCGTGAGGGGGTGTGGTATCACAGTAAGGGAGCGTGATCTAGAAAGACCACAGAATGACAGCCACCGTGACTACTGAGTACAGGGGTGTCTAACCTGTCAGAGGCAAAGCGCTGAAAAATATATGTAGCTAAACAAAAGATAGACAGCATGCGCGCACTCAAAAAATGGGGTGTGGCCTAGCTGTCACAAGCCCACGACGCATTTCTGTGTGCATGCCTGTGGTGTGACATTTGCAGAAGTATGACCTTGCATCACACCCGGTTTTAGTCGCGTTGGGAGCGAGCCCAGCCAGATCCACATAAAATACACTACAACAAACCACTTCCACATAAAATATATTGGAAAAGCCAGAGGCACATAAACTACGTTTTAAAACCACATCCACCTCAAATACATTATTAAATCCAGAACCACATAAAACACATTGAAAAAACATGATTCACATAATACACACTTCATTCCAGCCCCCTCCCTTGCCATTCCATCCCGACAGGTCTTAGGCTTCCCCCCCACTGGCTCTCAGGCAAAAGTGCCCATTATGCAGTGCCCCCTGTAGTTGTCCCCATATGCAGTGTCCCCTGTATTTATGCCCCTTATGCAGTGCCCACAGTGGTGGTGTAACTTATGCAGAGCCCCCATTAGTAGTGCCCCCTGTAGTCATGTCCCCTGTAGTCATGCCCCATCAGTAATGCCCCCAATAGTAATGGTCCCTGTTGTAGTGCCCCAGTAGTAGTGTCCCCAGTTGTATTGCCCCCAATAGTAATGCCCCTTGTAGTAGTGTCCCCTTTATAAATTCCCCAGTATTAATGCCCCTGTATTAGTGCCCCCAATAGTAATGCTCCCTTTGTAGTAGTGCCCCAAGTAGAAAAGCCCCAAGTAGTAGTGCCCCCAGTAGAAGTGCCCCTGAGTAATGCACCCAGTAGTGGTGCCTCCTAAGCAATAACCCCAGTAGAAGTGCCCCCCGAGTAATGTCCCCAGTAGTAGTGCCCGGGTGCCCCCAGTAGTGGTATCTCCCCCAGTAGAAGTGCCCCCAGAGTAATGTCCCTAGTAGCTGTGCCCAGGTGCCCCCAGTAGTGGTGGTTCCCCCAGCAGAAGTGCCCCCAGTAGTAGTGCCTCCCCCAAGTATTGTCCAGGCTGCCTGCACACAAAAAAAACCAAAAAACAGTAACACTTACCTTCAGCCCCGCTCTGGCGTCCGCTCCGCTCAGCTGCTCCTCTCTCTACACTATGGGAAAGACGTCATGACGTCCTCCCATGGTGCACATTGTGGGAGCCGGAAGTCGGAAGCAGGAGCCTCCATCTCCATCTCCGTCTCCGTCTCCAGCTGCTCTGCCGGGCGCCCGCTGGTAACTGAATCTCAGCGGGCGCCCGGCAGTTAACATGCTGTTTCTACAGCAGGGGTAGGAGGCAGCGCGCCCCGTGCGATTGCACGGGTCGCCTGCTCCTAGAAAAGGCCCTGAGTGCTGGGCACGCTCCACAGTGACATGAACGGGGGAGCCACGAGGATCTGCCCCCATTCACAGAGGCTCCACCCCCTGCCAACAATCATTTAAATAGTTTTTGCCATCGACTTTTGATGTGATGCTTAGTTACCATCACATTGAAGGTTTCAATGGGGAAGCCCAGCCATCATTTGATGGTGGGGTTCGGATGTCCATCCCTAGCTCTGACTTGAATAGCTCAGTTCTTTGAATAAGTGTGAAGGGTTGTCAACATGCTTGTCCCATTTTCTCTCCATGATTTATGACCTACAGGTTGACAATTGACTCTTGCACAGAGTAAAGCTACATATGCGAAACCTTTGAGGGGAGGGAAGAGAGGAACTTTATTTTAATAAACTGAGGTTATGTACTGAATTTTGTTGCAGGTCTGTGTAGTTTTTCAAAGTCCTTAGGAGGTCATGGTTCATGTAGCCAATCTAAGCCTACAAACCAACTCCAACACTCATTGTCCCAGCAAAGGAAATAAGGAAAATTGGAAAAAAAAGTTTGGTTGAGTAGCTGGTGCTTACTTTATTGCACATTGGACCTGATTCAGAGTTGTACACTATTTGCATTTTTGGATGCAGCAGCGATGCAAAATATTACTAATGCTGCAGGAGGCATGTGAAGGCTAAAGACGTCCACCACCAGCACTGCAGATCTGAGTGCTGTGTCCGAACATGCAGCATCGTATCACCACCGCACAGCCATGGGCCATCTGAGTAAGCCTAAACATACTCAGAAGCGCCAGAACTTCTCTGTCGTGGGCAGGAAATCAGCACCGGAAGACGCAGACCCTGGCCTCAACACACCTACAAACGGGGGTGACATGCCCAAAACAACTGCAGCTTGTCAATCATGATGTGTCTCAGGGGACGACAACAATAAAAAAGTTATAAGTTGGTGGAATCTGTGTCCTGTATGGGCTAATATATGTGGCATACTGTGGGAGTTTTCTAAAGGTCTAGGTTTATATGGGTGACTCTTTTGTTGAAAAGAAAGAGGTAAAGAAAAGGTGCCTCCATGTGACAAGTCCTGAGGTGATAGTGTATATGGAAAAAGTACTTCCAAGGATAAAGGCTCTCATTCAGAGGCGGTCGGAGGATGGAAGCGGTCGCTCAGAAACTGGGCAGCCGCTTGCATCCTGACCGGCCGCCTCTGTTTCGGTCGTTAGGCTGTGGGTTTACACTACAGCCTAACGACCGAGGCTAGGGTGATGGTCGCGATGGTCTATGACCATCGCGACCATCGGGGCTTACGACGAGACCCTAGGGTAGGGTCTCACTTGTCGTAAGCCCCGGAGAGCTTCTGGCTCTGTCAGAGCTGGAAGCTCTCCACTGACATCACTAGTGATGTCAGTGGGGCCTCCCCCAAATGGCAGGCGTTCCCATGGGAACGCCTCCGTTTGGGCTAGCAACCCCCCTGGCCCGCTTTCCAAACGGGGCGAGCTGTCAATCAACATCGACAGCTCGCCCCCTTTGGAAAGAGACCCGGTACGACCGGCGCTGTCGGTCGTAGCGGGTCTCACGCATGCGCATGAAGGAGCCGGCTCCCTTGTGCGCATGCGAACTGGATGCGAACTGGACAAACATCGAGGCGGCCATGCGGATGATGGTTTTTGGTGAGTCTGGCCTCTTTAGTAGTGGTTGGCAGAGAATAGTTGTGGTCAAAAATTTCTGAGCACTTACAGGAAATGTTTTTGATGCTAGCTGCCCATTTACGTCATAATTAAAGGATGTGGCTAATTTGCATCCACATACTGTAAGTGCAGCATCACTTCCTCTCTCCTCCAACACTCACACACTAATATACCTATGGCTTAACAAGAATTGACACCAACACAGTCTAGAAGATCCTGGGAAAGTAAAGATATGAGGAAGGGGAACATGACTGTGTAGCTAATTGTGTTTGCCTTTTTTATGGACTCGTAACAGTGGGCCTGTTTCAGAGCCGGACGCAATTAGCGCTCGCTCGTCCAGAAAATAGGGGTGGCTATTCAAATGAACCGTTCGCTCTTTGCGGTCTGTTGACGCCTCTATGTCTGAACGAGCGAACAAAACTTGCGGTCGTTTTTTGGATAACTACGCCACCTGGCTGCTCGCATCCGCTATTTATTAGATTAATCGAGTACATCGACCAGCGTATGAACTGCTCGCTATTCTTGTGGTTGGTTTTTCCTACCACAATCTTGCGAGCAGTTCTGACTATAAAATAACCCAGTGATGTGGTCAATGACGCTGCTGTATTAATTATGCACACCCATAAAATGCCCGTTTTGACCTTTAAGCACGCCTGCGTTCGGATCTCCACTCCCCGTTTTCAAGCACCTTCCCCTGTTACCACCCACATATGCCTTCTCCTGTCACTCATATTAGCAGGCATTCGCTATTTAGCGAAAAAACGATTTTCGGCCGCACTGACTGGTACGGCCGTACGCATGCGCAGTTGGGCAAACATCGCTCGAAATGAACGAGCGGCCGCTCACGAGCGGCTCTGAATCAGGCCCAGTGTCCAAGGTGTGTGGAGAACACTAGGAGGTATTTTATTAATTACAGACAGTGGTGCAAGTATGGAGGTACAGCGTTCCATTAAGACATTTTCAATAGTTACACCGTACCCCCTGGCAGGACACAGATTTTTCCATTTTGATGTCTGAAATTAAAACAGGACAAACTGCACAGAGAGGAGGAAGAGCCTCATCATATGCGGCCACGCAAACTATACACTACCACTAAGAATTTTTTCTATTTGCACCACTAATTCACTAATTACAGGATAAAGGGTATAGCCCAATCAGTACAATAGAAGAAGTCAAGAATGCATACAATACTGCAGGCAGATGATGTTAGCTACAACAGGTACAGGTTTGAGATTAGCAATGCACAGAACAGGTACAACAGGTTAGCAGGCTTGAGACTTGTAATGTATACAACAGATGCAACACTTGGAATGCAACCAGAAGCAATACTTGAGATTTGAAATGCAGGATGAACAGAAGCAATACTTAACTGTACATAGGAGTAGAAAATGTGCAATAACAACAGAAGTCCTTGTAGCTTTACACAGGAATACCAGATGTGCTTATGACAATATGAGTACTCGGAGCTGTACCCAGGAATAGCAAACATGCCATGACAACAGGAGTCCTTGTAACTGTACACAGGAATAGCAGACGTGCTTATGACAAAAGGAGTACTTGGAGCTGTACACAGGAATAGCAGACATGCTTATGACAACAGGAGTACTTGGAGCTGTACACAGGAATAGCAGACATGCTTATGACAACAGGAGTACTTGGAGCTGTGCACAGGAAGAGCAGATGTGCTATGTCAGCAGGAGCAGTGCTCAAAGTCAGAGCCGGCAAGAGGAGGAGCCGCGCCCTGTACAGAGAGGGACTACGACTCCCTCTTACCCTGAGCGCGGCTTTGACGCGTGTGCGTCAGAATAGGGGCGTGGTCTATGATAATTAGATTATGCTATTTGGAGGTGTGTCCGTATGGCACGCCTCCCATTTAACTTCAGGCTGGGGGCGAGCCAGGCACTCCTTCAGTAGTTGGGCTGCCCCCAGCCCTCTCCCGGCACTGAATGGATGCCGTGCGCATGCTGGGGAGGTAGCGAGGAGGCGGCGGAGGGATCCCTCTTCGCATCCCCTGAACTCCTTCCCATAGGAAGGAGCGGGAATCCGAGAACAAGTACCATCTGAAGATGGCGCTTGTTCTCGGCAGCAAACTCAGAAAACTTTCAGTTTTCGGATTCTGCTGAATACCAAGGGGATCCTATCGAACCCCTGATGATGAATAGCCCGGTAACTTAAATATGCGGAAACTAGGATTTCCGCATGGTTACCGGGCCATTTATCATTTGATGAATAGGCCCCAGAGTCTGATCAGTAACTATAGTAGCAGGACTTTAGGCAGGAACAAAAATATGTGCTGTGACTGGACGAATGCTTGAACACAAAATGTCGAAGCAGCAAAACATGCTGTAGTTAGAGGAGTTAGTTGCAGCAATCACTGGAACAGCTGAAGAGGCTAAGGTCCGTATTCAATTAGTTTCGCATACGCAATATAGTTTCGCTGGACTTTTCGCCTACATCATGTATTTTAGCCACGGAAACTTATCGTGCGCATACCCGCGATTCGCCCTGTTCAATTAGAAAAGACACGAAAACGGAGACACGTGAAGTTAGAACAGGCGAAAAGTGGTGTCTAAATCGGGGAAATCAGCCTGAAACCCCCCAAAACATGCAGAAACATTGGGGATCAATGTAGTAGTGCCCGATTTGCCCTAATTAAACAGTTTGGGCTACTTAAGTTGTACAATTGCCTCTAATTAGCGTCTTTGCACAGGTGGTGAAGAATAGAATTAAGCAGTTTTTTTTTTGAGAAAATAAGTAGCCCTGTCAAATTTGGGTTACGTGAAAATGGGTGCAAGCATATTTAAAAGTCACTAAAGTTATAGGAATCGTAAAAAACACACCTTAAGCAAACACCTGTGTAACCCCCCTTTTTACCACTAAAGGGTCACCAGGTTACTAACTCCTTTGTTACTCCTAATGTACCCACCCTTATCCTCTATTGGTGGTGTACGGTACCTTTCCATTGTCAGTGCCTCCACCCAAGCTTGTATTATGATGAATTATGCTATTGTGTAGGTAGGCTTGCTTGGGTAAGCCTAAACATAGTGCGGTTTCTAAAATAGGTGGTATGTATGATTCAATTGTTTTACAACTCAACTCCCAATACATACATATCTACTATACACCTTATAATGGTATACCAACTTTCCTCCTCTCCACTTGTCCGGTCATCTCAGGATTTCTAATGACACTCCTCCTGATAAGTAAAGTCACATACAGTACACATATATTTTCTTATTTTATCCTGCAAAGTTGCAGTTAAATTACATACATAACACTTACAGATCACACAATACAATGCATTACATACGTGTACATGAAATAATGCAATTAACTGGTGTAACCTCTTCTTATATATGCTACTATATATCACCTACTGAAAGTAGTATGTCCTAAGATGAAATGTCCAAGTTCCTGTGCCTTCAGGCTGATATAAAGTTTATTAGTTGCTGTCCAGTGGTGACCTCCAGTTTGTATTATAATTAGAGTCGTATACCACTTTTTAGAAGTATCTCCTGGTCTGATGTTTCCTTCAATGCAGGTTATTACCAATAAATAGATATTAGGATATCAGAGATAACTTTTAGCCCAGAGTTTGCCAAGGCAATATCATTTATAACAAAACTTGCATTTAAGCTGTCACTTTAAATACTGCATGGGTTAATATTTTACAGCCAATTCACACAGCAGAAGCCAGAGTAGGACTTGGTATATGCTGTTTTAGTTACTTTTTATTCCAGACACAAGTTTATGTAGAAAGAAACAGTATGCATCCCTGGGTAATTAATACAAGGTACAGCTACTCTCTCTTTCAATTACTTCTGATTCCTCCTAAAGTGATGTCTTGCTGTTGTAAATACACTCCCCAGCTCCTTCCTCCACTTATATCAAGTTAACACTGGCCTGCCTATCAGCTGTCTTGCATCCTGTAAGTGCACAAGTTATGTTTACTCACAGCCGATGACTGGTGCTTTCCAGGGAGATAGACGGCTTTATGACCACGTCAGCGTTCAGTGCCTGCCCCGGCAGGACACTAGTCTGCTTCACTGACAGGGGCTGTGTGTACACAGGCTCTCCAGCTGCTTGTGCAGGGATGATTGCTGATAGCCTCACCCCATCAGCTGCAGTGTCTCCCTCGGCTCTGTCATAGCCTGCCACCAAGCAGGCAGCCCTCCTGTCACTGGACAGTAGCCAGAACTTCCGGAGCTGCCTCCCCACTGACGTGGCGGCTGATGCTGGGACTTCCTGTGCGGCTCCTAGCCACTTCCACTCACGCTGCCTGGTCCACCTCCCACGACGCTGCCTCTCTGGCATCATCAGGTAGACAGGGTGGGTGCCACTGTCCCACCTTCTTCCCCAGCTCTGGCTGGGCTCCATCTCCGGCTCTGCCCCCCTGCGCCTGGCAGCATATAGCCGCTCACTAGCTGCCCGGGTCACAAGAGGGCAGGCACTGGAGGGAGGGATCAGCAGACTGCCTCTCAGCTGCTGCTAACAGCTGTTATCTCTCCTCCCTCTCACCGGATCCTATTTTCCTGACAGGAGCCAATTCACTCCCATCTATATTACTCCGTCCCCTTCTGCAACTATCACCAATGTCTGTGAAATGTATATCTGCAGCATGAAGCACCAAAGTCCACTGACATCATAAATATCTAACATGCACAGGGTACATACATTTCCACATATTTACTTATATTTACATCACATCACATCTATCCCTACATTATATTTAACATTTACCTCATAAATGGCATTTTGCTGTAAATAGATGAATGAAAATATATACCTGTTTCAATTGTAGATATGAATTATCTCCGTAACCCTAACCAGGGTTACACCTGCAATCCAAAAAACACCTCACCCATACTTGCAGACCCCCAAAAAGACTATTTCACTACTTTTCATGTTTGTACCCCCACTTTGTACTTTTTTGCCCCAAAATTCAAACTACACTTTGGGTGTGGGTAAAAGTCGGAAACATAGTAACTGCATTGAAACAGCTGGAAACAATGTAAAGTGTATTGAAAAAGCCGGATAATGTGAAATAGCTCTTACTATGTATTTCCGGCTTTTTCAATACATGTACTATGATTTCCGGCATTTGTAATACATGTACTATGGATTTCTGGCTTTTTCAATACATGTAATAGGATTTCCAGCTTTTCTAATACACTTACTATGGAGTTCCGGCTTTTTCAATGCATTTACTATGTTTCCGGCTTTTACCCTCTTCCCTACTTTTTATTGGTGCTCCTTACTTTTTTTGGGGGGGATTTTTTGACGCAGTTATCCTTTGGGGGCCTGTTCCAAGGGTTCTGAGTGGTTTCCCCATTTTTGCACCCCTAAATAAAAATTTTACACTTTTCTCCTGCTATTCAGACGCGAATCTTTTTCACCTATTACATTGCATTCCGTTTTCGCGTACGCGAAAAGCAGATGGAATTGAATGCAGAGATAAGTTTCCGCCTGGCGAAAAGTCGCAATTGGCGATACTGTACTTTTTCGCAGTTCTCTGCTTTTTGCTTCTAATTGAATATGGACTTAAGCCTGAAAAGTATTTTGCAGGACTTCAGACAGGGGGCCTGAAGCAGCACGGATCACAACTGCGATCTTAGCTGAGTAATCGCATGCAATGAATCTGCGAAAATATGCTAATGTCTGCCACTGCTCAGCCAGCACAGAGACGCCCACTACTGCTTTCTCACATCCGAGGCTAAGGCTGATGATTAACTTGCAGAACTTTAAACAGGTCTTTTTACAGTAGAAATGGAGGTGTATCTGTGGAGCCAAATTGGGAGTGTGGCAAATAGAGGGGACATACAGGAACTTCAGAAGTTGCACTGGCCATGAGTAATGGCCAGGGAGAGACTTATATAGGGAGTCCTGGTTGTGGATTGTGTACAGGAGTCATGTGCTGGGGATCTGGACCCATATTGTCGGAATTGTGATCAGCAAGATGGTAGCCCCCATGTCCAGGAGGTTCCAGCTACAAATAAAAGTAATCAACCACCTACTGTAAGTGGTTCTTGAAGCTGGGGACATGTTTTGCGGCTATTGGTAAGCATGTACTGCTAAAAAGCTGCACTACAAGTAAAGGGTAAATGTATACTTAAGATTTAAGGAGCTTTGATTGGTTACCGTCATTAGGGGGGTTAGGTTCATAGTGAGACTATGAGCAGTTGTTAGTAAAGGAGTGTTCTCAGATAGTAGTACAAATAAGGTGTCAATCTGTAAAGTAGATATAGTCTCTCTGTTAAAACTATAGAGTGACTATACCTACTTTACAGATTGATATAATTCTGGTTGCTAATAACAACATATGCTGATTACCATCAAAGCTCTACATAGATTTTAAAAACATCTATCTTTTTTCCAATAATATATTATTATTATCAGTTATTTATATAGTGCACACAAATTCCTCAGGGCTTTACAGAGAATATTTGGCCATTCACATCAGTCCCTGCCCCAGCGGAACTTACACTCTATATTCCCTACCACATGCTCTCACACACATACACACTAGGGTTAATTTGTGTTGGGAGCCAATTAACCTACCAGTATATTTTTGGAGTGTGGGAGGAAACCCATGCAAGCACAGGGAGAATATACAAACTCCTCACAGATAGGGCCGTGGTGGGAATCATACCCATGACCTCAGTGCTGTGAGGCAGTAATGCTAACCATTACACCGTCTGTGCTGCCAGTATGTGTTTAGATTATTAATGTAACATTTAATCCTTTTTCATTCAATGTGCAATGTTTATATATGTTTTTAGAGTTGAACTGCTGATAATTTTTTCATGTTTCAAAAATATATTTATTATTTCCACAGCCTATGTTTTTTTATATAGTGATTAGCGCAGACACCTTATTTGTATTTTTGTTCCTTTTTGAGGGTGATTTACAGGTATCCCTCTGGTGTCAGCAGCAGGTCTCTATATTAGACAACACCTGAGTGATTAGCGCACCAGTTTTTCTTTCTATTCTCAGATCAGTGTCGGACTGGAGCATGAGGGGCCCAACGGGGTAATCGGTGGTAACCATTAGGCAAAACTTGGTGTAGTTTCTATAGAAGTGAACCAAGCCCCCTTGTTAATCAGTGGTCCTGCTCCACCAGGTAACTGACTGTCTAATAGTGTAACAATTTATAATTTGGGGTCTGAAACCTGACACCTAGAGGAGGGGGCGGGCCCACAGGCAGTGGGGCCCACCGGGGATTTCCCCCATACCCCTGTGGGCCAGTCCAACCCTGTCTCAGATAGTAGCTTGCAAGGTGATATAATTTTCTTACCTCACTCCTTTCCTCCCCTTTGGATTAGCCTAGTGTGAAGTTAAGTTAGATACATGCAGAGTTATATATCACAACATATTTTTTCAGGGGCCCTGGAGGGTCTAGATTTGTGTTGTAAACTCGATAGTTGGTAAGAGAGTCAGGGGGTATGGAAAAGCTACTTTTAAGGGCAAAGTCCCAAGATAATAATGGGTAAAGATAATAATGCACATACAAGTCCAAGGTCCCACATGGATGATGGTGTTTTCTATGGTTTATCTTTCAAGTTTACATACTGTGTATGTGGTGGTTAATAACCTCTGGTGCCCAGTGCTTGAAATGTGTCGATATACAATGGTATGGTACCAAACACTTGAAACCCTGAGCTGCCCACCGCCCGCCGGAAGAACTGTTGCACGGGATGCCAGCTGTTTACAGCTGGTGCACTGGCAGACAGGGCTGGCATGATGCACTCAGCCAGACAGGCACAGCAGGAAGGCGCTTGGCTGGAGAGGCGCCACTGCTGCCTTCTCTAATTGGGGGACTTGCTGTGATTGTGTTACCAACGGGCGCCCAGCGGCTTCCTCACTGCAGCCGGAGGCTGGAGCTTACTTCTGAGCTCTGCCTTCCGGCTCCTGCTGTGGGTGTTGGGAATGACGTCATGACATCTCTCCCACAGTGCCGAGCGCATGGAGCTGTCGGATGGCAGTGGGCACAGGAGCAGGCTTCTTATAAGTATTATTTGTGTGTGTGTCTGTGTATCATTATGTGTAAGGAGCACTACCAGGGGTAAATTTACTAACATTTGTTTTGGTCCTGATTTGTCCCATTTTTTAACTCTGTTAGGATCGATCAAAAATGTCCGTTTTTCTCACTTTAACAATCGTGATTTTACCAAGCTCCCAGTTTTGACAGGATCGGTTTGTTTGATGGTGTATTTGATCAATCCTGTCCTTGTTGAAGCCCCGAATTCCCTGCCCGACTTTCTCTCCCGAACAAGCAGCCTGCACATATCAGTTAAATATGTGCAGGCTGTTTGTTTTTTTATATGTTAAGGGTTAATTTAAAAAAAAAAATTTATGTGGGGTCTGCCCCCAAAAGCATAACCAGCCCTGGACTGGTCAGCCAGTCATGGTTCTGAAAATTACCGGGGAACAAAACGTGTAGGGTTCCACCATGATTTAGGAACTAGCACCTGGCTGCAGGGTTTGAATATAGGGGGAAAAAATTTGTAGGGGTCCCCCTATATTTAAAACCAGCACCGCACCCAAACTGACCGGGGTGTAATGCCACAGCCAGGAGACCCTATTACCGGGTCTCCATAGCCAAAGCATTCGCACCCCAAGCTGGTCAGCCCAAGCTGAGAATTTAAGGTCCCCCCTCTGCTGAAACCCCAGGCTTGGGCTGAAGCCTGGGGCTCTTCCACGCACCCATGGAGAGGTGGATACGGGAGTAATAATGTATCAAATAGTGCCAAACTATTATATTTTACAGTGGAACTACAGGTGCCAGCATGCCTGCCCCTTGGTACTTGTGGAACTAGTGCCCCCACCCGTACCCCCACTGTAAAATAAATAGTTAAAAAAAGACAGAACACACACACCATAAATAGTACAGCTTTATTACATACCTATCTATCCCATTCACACATACTTACCTACTACCAGCTGGTCTGTCCCCTTGTCCCATGTAAAATATAATGGGTGTACCTGGAATAAAGATGTGATACTCACCTCCATCCTCATGCTGCTCTGCGTAGCATCCCTGTACTTGGCAACATAAACCTAAAAACCAAACCCATATGGACTAGTATTGCTATGTGCGTTTCGGAAAATCCCACGGGCCGCCAGCCAATCAGAGGCCGCTTTACATGTAGCGGTCGCTCAATATCTGGGACCCACATGTAACCAGCCAATGAGCGTCCGCTATATGTAAAGCGGCATCTGATTGGCTGGGGGGCCGTGGGATTTTCCAAAGCACCCTATCAGATGTCATTCGTGAAGTATTGCTATGTGTGACAACACACATAGCTATACTTGTCCGTATGAGTTCAGTTTTTCGGTTTGTTATGTAGCCAAGTCCCGGGGAAGCTATGGAGAGCAGCATGAGGATGGAGGTGAGTATCACATCTTTATTCCAGGTACAGCCATTGGATTCTACATAGGACAAGGGGATATACCAGCTGGTAGTAGATAAGTATGTGTGAATGGGATATGTAGGTATGTAATAAAGTTGTACTATATACGTTGTGTGTGTTCTGTCTTTTTTA
Source organism: Taudactylus pleione (assembly GCA_031769625.1). Classification (NCBI taxonomy): domain Eukaryota; kingdom Metazoa; phylum Chordata; class Amphibia; order Anura; family Myobatrachidae; genus Taudactylus; species Taudactylus pleione. The sequence goes on along the minus strand of JAUIMM010000314.1, from coordinate 2,506,759 downwards.
TCTGTTTATTTTACAGTGGGGGTACAGGTGCCAGCCGCCTGCTGCCAGTTGTAGTTCCACAAGTGCCAAAGGGCAGGCATGCTAGCACCTGTAGTTCCACTGTCAAATACAATAGTTTGGAACTATTTAACACATTATTACCCCGGATCCACAGCCCAGGGGTGCCAGAAAGAGCCCCGGGCTTCAGACCAAGCCTGGGGTCTTGGGAGAGGGGGACTCCTTCTTTGGGGGGTCCCCACCTCCCCTGAGATCCCCGACTTGAGCTGACTGGCTTGGGGTGTGAATGCTTTGGCCATGGACACCCAGTAATAGGGTCTCCTGTCTGTGGCATTACACACTGGTTGGTTTGGGTGCGGTGCTGGTTTTAAATATAAGGGGACCCCTATGCATTTTTCTCCCCCTATATTCAAAACCCTGTAGCCAGGTGCTGGTTCCTAAGTTACGGTGGAACCATACACGTTTTGTTCCTGGTAATTTTCGGAACCAGGAATTGCTGACCAGTTCGGGGCTGGTTATGCTTTTGGGGGGACCCCACGTCAATTTTTTCTAAAAATGAACCTTTAAAAAACACTTTTCATTATTAAACATACACAAATTACACTGATTTGTGTATGTTTGATGAAATCTCTCAGCTCAGGAGGTGGTGCATCTGAAAGTTTTATTTAGTCCCTGATTTGGCTATAAAAAACTGCCAAATACAACAAAAGGAATAATGGTAAATTCTCGATTTAGGCTGAAGTGAATGAAAAGTAGTTCTGATTTGAGCTGATGGTGTATTAATTTCTAGTGATCGAAACAGATGAATTTGCGGCTTTAACACACCCGATATCATCCCCAAAAGATGATAAAATCACCCAAGTTTATTAATAGCAAATTCCCGATAAGCAAAGAAAGTGATATTTTCACCCGAGACAGCAATGTCGGACCAACTCGAATCTTAGTAAATTGTGGGCATTGTATAGGACTGAGAAAAAGCCCCATCTGCTTCACCTGCTACCATGATAGTTACTATTGCTGCTCCTGCCGAAGAGGGTGATCGGTAAATCATCCCCTCTGCGGTGAGCGCTCAGCACACAGCGTATCCCACATTGTTTATTGCGCATGCGTAATGAATGGTATCCAATCAGATACTGCCTATGTAGTGACAGCATGGAAATATTCCTTTCAAGACAGCAGCTCTGAGGTTTAGACACAAAACAAACAGAGACTTCCTGGACGCATTTATTCAGTCAGATGAAGAGTTACCGGCAGCCTGGGGACGCATTATGCCAGGGGAGCAGACTGGACGCGTTAAATATTTTAAAATGCTTGATAACTACTGACACACTTAGCGCTGCCATAGGAGTCTATGGAGTCAATAGGACACCACAGATTTAATACTGGAGGCAACATAGATCAGAACATCCATTAGTACATATCGAGAACTGGTATGTACTTGGATTTTCTGTGCCTCTGAGCTATTTGCACCCTTAACTACAGTTAGTAAATAGATGTCACAAGAGGGTTAAGTACTTGCGGAGATGAACCGGGGTGGATTCAAGGGAGTTTATAGGAGCAGATGTCTGATGTTGAAAGGACGCTGGTCTGAGATGTGTGTTACTCATGGATGGCCCACTGACATAGAATAGATGCTGGAGACGAGATACACCCGGAGCGGGCTGCGTATACACCCAACAGGTAACTGGGACGTCCGGGAGGATCACAGACTGTCAGGATAGCTTAAGCAGGGCTCCCTCTGGGGGTGGTAGTAGGGAATAGCACCGCTGGTATACAGAGTGTCTGGGAGGCTGGAACCTGGAGCAGTATACTGTATGTGAGACTCAGCAGGAACAAGGAATAGCAGGGAGTTCAGAGAACTAACACCTAGCTAGGCTGGGAACAACATTGCACTGGCACAAAAGAACCGCAGTTCAGCCCTTAAGTACCCCGTAGTAGGTGACAACGGCTGCTAGGGACTCCCAGGAATGCTCTGACTGGATTGGCTAAATGGAGTCATCTGACCACATCCAAGATGGAGGCACCCATGTCGCGCTGCAGCGCTGCCAAGGTGTGCAATACTCACACTAGCCACCATGACACTATGCCTCCAGAACCTTGCAGCATGCAGCAAGGACCCCATGTGCTTGCCCCCCAACCCCTCACAGCCCTGGTCATGACAATAGACCCTTAAAGCTGCCAGGACCCATTAGGATGGCTTTCGCAGTTAGTTAAATCCAAATTTTTTTCAGGCAGGGTTCTGGTCACTGAGCAAGGCACTTTTACATTTTGAAGTGCAAAAACTTGGGACACAAAGCGGAAATGGGTGCAGGGTGGGGGCGTTTCTAGAGAGGAGGGTGCCCGTTTACAGTCTCCGACACGGGCCCCCTCCTCTCCACCCAGCGGACGGCAGCGCACTGAGCTGTGCGCCAGCTCTGGAGTTATAGACTCTGGGCACTAGAGTGTCCCCGGAGTCTATAATGTATGCACAGGTCACCGGGAAAATGGCAGCGGCGGCCATTTTCCCTGTACTACGCATGCGCAAACGACGGGAAGATGGCAGCCGTGGCCATTTTCCAGTCGTTTTACAGCGCCGGACCCCCACTCGGACGTGGGACTCCAGAGAGGTAAGTGATATTATAGGTGTAGCGCGTGCGGTGTGGGGCCCCCCTGGACCCAGGGGCCCGTGTTCCCCACACACCCTGCACCCATTATAGATACGCCCCTGGTGGGTGTCATGTTTCTCCCAGTATAATAAAATTTAGTTAAGTGTATCTTGTGTTTTACCCTCCAGCAGCAGTAAAGTTTAGTCCTGGGCTGCAGTGCTGTAATAGTAAAGCACAGGCCATAGGGCATACTACCAGGTATCCAAATGTGTGGAGCTGCAGCACTGGGAACATAACCTGGTGATGCAGCATTTAATGTTTTGAGTTTCAGCAATGAGTGACGGACACAATTCACTGAAACTTATTGTCTAACACCAATTTGTGTGCTGCCAATATAAGGTATGTTACCCAGTTGCACACAGTAATTAGGGGTGCGCACACACTATTTTAAGGGCCCCTACATTTCTATTCACTACAACATGCTCACACATGCCCAGATATGGGGAGGGGGCGCTGTAGCATGTGCTTGCTCCAGGTGCCATGGCCCCATGCTATCCCTCTGTGTTGAACTAAACCCCCACACAGTTCCTCAAGCCTTCCACTCTAGAGTCTTTCAAAAATAGACTCAAGACTTTCCCTGTTCACCCAGCATTTCACTAATGCCCCTTGTTAAGATTGTTTTGTATTTTGTGCTGTAAAGGCAAATGTAAAGCACTTAAGAGTCATATTAGGAGAAAAGTGCTATATAAATAACTATTATTATTATTATTATTATTAATAATAATAATAATAATAATAATAATATAATAATAAAGTTCTTGAAAGGACAGTTTAATTTCATTGTTACAGTACATGCTGAATGTTGGATGGTTGAAATGGGACCATGAATGATTGTTTTCAACTGAAAATAAAAATAAATATATAATGGTGCAGAAAATAACTACAGTACTGTAGTTACACCAACTTTTTTCCCCAAAACATTTCTTGTACAGGATAAACTCCACCATAATACAGTCATTAAATACATACATAGGACGGGATTCAATTAGCCTCATTAACTGAATGGGTGCTAACTCATCGCCGGCCCGTATTCAATTAGCCCCGCTTATCGTGGATTATCAGGGATCTAGAGACCCGAAAATAAATTCTCGTTACCTGTGCTGTTATCAGGGGATAACTGGCAGTTAACGCACAGGTCCTTGAAGTTATCACAGATCCTGTGCATCAATGCTTGATAACCCGTATTGACGCACATGTTTAAAGTACGTCAACAAGGTTATCGGGTGAATGAGGGAGGCAAACTGAATATCCCCGGTCGTTAAAGCCCGAGGTTACCTCCCATTATTCCCTGCGGTAATTTACAACAGGTAATTTAATTTCTCTCATAGTGGTATTGGACAGTACATGCATCCTGAATGTTTTTGTTTAACTGAGCAAAAAGAAAAACAAAAATTTCATAGGCAATTCAGCCTTGTGCTGAATAGGCTGGGGGGTAAAATCTGGATTTCACTGTTATTGGTATGATATTCTTCTGCGCTGCTAAACAGTGGGCATCGGCAGTGTGCCCCCACCCATCCTGGATCCACCACAACTAAAAAGTGCCAAGGACAAGTCACATGGGGATCGGGACTTGACGAGTAATGCAAAAACAATTGATTAATAATGATGTTGTAATGTTTTAAGCTTAAAGAGCGGCAAAAATTGGCTCAGCACAGGGGGCATGAAAAGCCTTAGATGTGAAGGGGTAACGATTAAAAAAATAATATTTTGACTGTGGCTGTGCTATTCATGTGATAAAATGATGACATATATCTTGGGGTAAGCCATGACTTTCCAAGGAGACAAACAGCTGATAATTTTCTGACTGAGGGGTCTATTTACTAAGCAGTGTTATGAGACAGAGTGAAAAGTGATAAGAAAGTGATAAGGTGCCAGCCAATCAGCTCCCAACTGTCATCTCACAGGCTGTGTTTGAAAAATGACAGTTGGGAGCTGATTGGCTGGCACCTTATCACTTCCTTATCACTTTTCACTCTGTCTCATAACACTGCTTAGTAAATAGACCCCTGTATTTTACTCCTGTCTATAGCACACTCAAACTCAAGTTTTTAATAAAACGATTTGAGATCTATAAAGGCTAATTTAAGCTCTTAGCACAGTAATGTTAGAGGGTAATTCAGTTAAAAGTTGAAACATTGAGCATAAAGGACTTGTGCATAGTCTGCAAACTCCCAATTTATCTTATCTTAGTACAGTATAAGATTCAGATGAGCAGTAAAACATTTAATTTAATGAGACGGTTGGAACTCACAAGCACAAGCGGGTAGTGCTGAAAGGTGACTTCACACCTTGATGGCAGGGCCATTAGATTAATATAGGATTTTGTAGGCATGTACAGTACTGTGCATAAATGGCCCTTCTTGTCTAGACATATCTTACCTACTGTACACCAAACGTAAATAAAGACAGAGAATATATGTTGTCGTTAAATCAAAACTTTATATAATATATCAAAAGTGGCCACAGACAGTGATGACAGGGGGTGAATTATCTACTTAATTCTTCTAATAATTAACTTATTTATAAGTCAATGCAATTGCCTAAATATTACATACATACTTAGGATAACCATAAACGCAATGAGAAAAGCAAAGATGGTGAGGAGGGAGGTGATAGAAGGTAAGAGGCGAGGTGCAGGGGGTGTGGGAGACACTTCTTAGTAGACTTCAGTAAATCTATACTCAGAGGACACTTTACTAGATACACCTTTCTAGTACTGGGTAGGAACCCATTTGGAAAGAGAACAGACCTAAGTCTACATGGCATGGATTCAACAAGATTCTGGTAACTTTCCATAGAAATTCAGTTCATGGGGACATGACGGCATCATGAAGCTGCTGCAGCAGATTTGTTGGCTGCACATTTATGCTGTGAATCTCCCATTCCCAGAGCTGCTGTATTGCATTGAGACCTGGTGACTATGGAAGCCACTGAATAACGCTCATGTTATATTTGTGGCACAAGCCTAAGATGACATATGCTCTTTGACAAGGCACATTATCATGCTAGAAGTATCCATTAGAAGATGGATAGACTGTGACCACATTAAAACCTGGGGGTATATTTACTAAAGTGCGGGTTTTTAGAAGTGGAGATGTTGCCCATAGCAACCATTCAGATTCTAGCTATCATCTTGTAGAAGGTGTTAGATAAATGTTAAGTAGAAGCTGATTGGTTGCTATAGGGAACATCTCCACTTCTAAAAACCTGCACTTTAGTAAATATACTCCGTGTTGACTATGGAGGCCACTGGAGTGAACTCATATATCAAATTAATCAGCACAGTCTCCTGGTGTGTCCTAGTCATATCGCATTGCGAATCAGACACATTTTCGCCAAATAAAAAAGATGCCTGATGCTAACAGAGTTGTTTGAATCTTGGCAGCTCACCCACCTATTGGTAAACTGCGTGGAAAGTGATGAGATACCTCACAGTGGCCATGCCTGACATCAGGTCACACATGCCAAAGTTACACTGTATGGATAGAAACTGCCAGTGTAAACTTTCACTGCTACTTTTAAAGTGTCGGTAATGGTAATGTTAGTGTTCGCAGAACAACTGGTTTTCAGAGCAGCTGGTTAATTGCTCTGATAGATTTGAGTCTACTGCCGCATATATGCAGCGAGGTACATCATTAATTTGTACTAAGCCATCCCTAATGATGGCTAGGCGCTTTATTCTTTTAAAATTTTATACATGCAGTGGTGCTTGAAAGTTTGTGAACCCTTCAGAATTTTCTGTTTCTGCTGAAATTTGGCCTAAAACTACCTCAAACTTTCACACAAGTCCCAAAATTAGATAAAGAGAATCAAATGAGACAAAAAAATTAGACGTGCTCATTTTTTATTGAGGAAAATGATCCAATATCACATACTGTATCTGTGATTTGCAAAAGTATGTGAACCTTTGCTTTCACTATCTGGTATGACCTCCTTGTGCAGCAATAACTGTTTCTAAACGTTTCCGGTAATTGTTGATTAGTCCTGAACATTGACTTGGAGGAATTTTACCCCATTCCTACGTACAAAACAGCTTCAACTCTGTTATTTTGATGGGTTTCCTCCCATGAACTGCTCGCTTCAGGTCCTTCCACAACATTTCGTTTAGATTAAGGTCAGGACTTTGACTTGGCCATTCCAAAGCTTTAAATTTATTCTTCTTTAACCATTCTTTGGTGGAATGACTTGTGTGCTTTGGGTCGTTGTCTTGCTGCATGACCCACGTTCTCTTGAGATGCAGCTCTGGGACAGATGTCCTGACATATTCCTTTAGAATATTATGGTATAATTCAGAATTCATTGTCCCATCAATGATGGCAAGTCATCCTGGGCCAGATGCAGCAAAACAGGCCCAAACCATGATACCACCACCACCACCGTGTTTCACAGATGGTATGAGGTTTTTATGCTGGAATGCAATGTTCTCCTTTCTCCAAACATAACGCTTCTCATTAAAACCAAAAAGCTCTATTTTGGACTCATCTGTCCACAAAACATTGTTCCAATAGTCTTCTGGCTTGTCCAGGTGATCTTTAGCAAACTGCAGAAGGGCAGCAATGTTCTTTTTGGAGAGCAGCTGCTTTCTCCTGCTATGCACACCATTGTTGTTCAGTGTCCTCCTGATGGTGGACTCATGAACATTAACATTAGCTAATGTGAGAAAGGCCTTCAGTTGCTGAGAGGTTACCTTGGGTTCCTTTGTGACCTTGCAAACTATTAGATGCCTTGCTCTTGGTGTGATCTTTGTTGGTCAATCACTCCTGGGGAGGATAATAATGGTCTGGAATGTCATCCATTTGTACACAATCTTTCTGACTGTTGATTGGTGGAGTCAAAACTCTTTAGAGATGGTTTTGTAACATTTTCCAGCCTGATGAGCATCAGCAACTATTCTTCTGAGGTCCTCTGAAATCTCCTTTGTTCGTGGCATGATACACTCCCTCAAACATGTGTTGCGAACATTAGACTTGATAGATAACTGTTTTTTTAAAAAGACAGATTGTCCACTCACACCTGATTGTCATCCCATAGACTGAAAATACATAACTCTAATTTCACCTTCAAAATATCTACTAAGCCTAAAGGTTCACATACTTTTGCCAATTACAGAAATGTGATATTGGATCATTTTCCTCAATAAAAAAATGAGCACATCTAATTATTTTATCTCATTTGTTTGATTTGGTTTTTTTATCTACTTTTAGGATTAGTCTGAAAATCTGAGATAGTTTTAGGCAAAAATTTCAGCAGAAATATAGAAAATTCTGAAGGGTTCACAAACTTTCAAGCACCACTGTATGTATATTATCAAATGATAACATAAATTACATTCATCACTGGTAAGTATGATATAGAGCAGTGGTTCCCAAACCTTTGTGCCAAAGGACATCTGCAGGGGTGCCGTGGGTTGGTGGTCCAGTACTAAATCAAATTATGTATAGTCAATGTCATAGGCAAAACCAGTGCTGGTGGCTGGCAATAATAAAATATGTGGGCAAACAAAAGCACAACCCTGTCCACAACCACATAACGGAACACAAGGATGACATGTAAACACAATTTACTTATATTAAACTGTTTTGCTGAATCTCTCAATAAGAAAATTTTGGCCTCGGGGGTGCCATCTATTGTATAGTAGTTTAGTTGCAGAGTAAATTTTATTTATTTTAAATACATAAGTATCAATATTAATACAGAACAGAAACAATGCCAGACTCATGAAAACTGCTGCTCTGGTAAATGTGAACACAATGTCATGTAAGCCATTGCAATCAATCATCACGTAAACTTTACTAGAAAAATGACAGAGTGACAGGAAGAATTTGATTTGTTGCCATGGACAACACCACAGTTACCTGAGGACAGTTTCCTTAATGTTGCCCAATAACTTTGAATCATTTGCAGCAGAAGGGCCTGATTCAGCTTTGGGAATAGAGTAAGACATAGCAAGTAATTATGAACCTGGACAAACCATGTTACAGTGAAAGGTGAGCAAATACATACAAATTTTTTTGCATGTGGGGTAAATACTGGCTGCGTTTTCATGCAGCCCACAAAACATGCACAGCTTTATTTTTACACTGTAATTTAGATGTCAGTTTGGACACGCCCCTCCCAAATCTAGCCATCCACTATCAGGGGCTGGCTGGCGACTTTTAGCCTGGGGGGCAAATGCAATGAAGTGGCCCCAGGTTTTCTACCAGCCACCCGATTGCCCCCTCCATAGCAGTTTTTTACTGCCAGGTTCTTCCATATATTACTGATCTACTTGCAGCACACAATGACCTCACAGCAGTCACTGACCGTCTCACTATGGCCTCTCTCGGCCCCCCCCTGTCTCTCCATGTCCTCCTTGAACTCCTACCCTGTGTCTGTCCATGGCCTCCCTAAGCTCCCCCCACCTCCTGTGTCTCTCAATGGCCTCAGCTCCCCCCACTCCCAGTGTCTCTTTATGGCCTCAGCTCTCCCCATTCCCAGTGCCTCTCCATGACCTCAGATTCCCCCATCCCCTTTTGTAGCGATATGACCGTCATCTCCCACCATGTGTCCCTCTACCGTGACCTCCCTCAGCACCCTTTCCTGCCCGTGTCTCTCAGCAGCCAAAATTTCCTCTACTAACCTGGCCTGGTCAATGCTGGGCTGCTGGCTCTGCTGAGCTCCTCCTTGCAGCGGCGGCGGTGGCTCCTCCTGTGTCCTTCCGCGCTGGTGTCCCAGCAACCCGGCCTGACATCACATGGAGGTGCGGGTGCCCAGACACTATGTGGCACAGTGAGGGCTAGTGAAGCCCTCCACTCCTTTGTGCCTTGTGTTTTAACTGCGGTCGGGTGGGAGAGGGACTTTGCTTCCCCGGAGTTTAAGTGGGCGGGGCCTTAGACGGCTGGTTGCCAAGTATGTCACTGATTACTCCAGCACAGGTGGATACAATTGCATGGCCGTTGAGCATTATACCTCAGTCTCCCGCAGCTGTGTCATGTACATGCAGAGTACAGCTGCGGGGCGGCCCAGAAACATCATAATCGCACCGGCCCGGGGGGCAGATGGCACCCTGCCCCCCGGCCCAGCCCGCCACTGTCCACTATACAATTTTCTGTCAGATATCTGTCCAATCTGGCTGGTTGGAATGAAAACCTGGTAATATATGTGAGCAAATGACAGTCGATCATATGGTTTTAAACACTGAAAAAAGGACAAAAAAATTGGTTCAAATTGGTTAAATTTGTGTGTTTTAACCAATTTGTCTGAACAACCATTTTTGGTTATTTTCCAGTGTTTGTGAGCAAATGGACGATTGTCATTTGCTCCCATAAATTACCAGGTTTTCATTCCAACCAGCCAGATTGGACAGATATCTGACAGAAAATTGTATGGTGGATGCCCAGCTTAAGCTCTGCACAATTACATTTGCCCCACCTGCAGTGCAGCATGGTTTTACCAAGATGCAGTTACTTGCTCTCTTACTCTATTCCCAAAGCTGAATCAGGTCCTAAATACATAATCATTTACTAAACAAACAATCTAATACATTTACATCAGTAATATTTTTCTACAAGAGTCCATGGTTATGACGTTTCTGTTTATTAGTAAGGAGATCTCTTCAATAAAGATAAGCAGTAAATGATTCACAGAGAGTATTAGGCCTAAATCTAAACTGGTAGATCAGAGTAAATCACCCATTCATATAACTACTAAAAGACGCAAAAGGGCATAAAATTTCACTTGCTAATAAAAAAAACAGACATGAATTATTATAGATTATACTTGAAGGGGTAGATTTACTAAGGCGCGGGTTTTTAGAAGTGGAGATGTTGCCCATAGCAACCAATCAGATTGTACTTAAGATGTGCACTCATCATTATCATTAGTCTGATTATTAGGGGTGTGCACCGACCCCCGTGTTTTGGTTTTGGGTCTGTATCTCCTTCGTGTTTTGGATTTGGATTTGGTTCTGGCAAGACCGCCCTTGCGTGTTTTGGAGGGGAGTCATTTTCAAAGAATATTTGACTCATTCACATCAGTCCTTGCCCCAGTTGAGCTCTTTGGTGGTTCAGCATTTTTTATTTTTTAAATGAAAAGGGGAATGGAGCAGATGCTGTCTGTGGCAGCACACAAAAATAACAGGACGGGGAGGAGGGATTTTTAAAGGCTGGTTCTAAACATCTCATGGCCTAAGAGTATTTTGCAAGTATACCTATTTGTGATTTTAGTGGAAATAAATACAGTATGAAACTATAAAAAAGAAAGTAAGCATCAGAGTAGTGGAACAAAAGAACGACAGTTTAACAACATATAGGACATCTATGAAACTTTTGCCACAAAGCAGTGGCAGAGAAGATGGCAGTTTCATAAACTATAAAATAAAAAATGTCAGGCAGCAATGCCCCAAACAGCACTTAATGCAAAGAAAAGAGGTGCAAGATGGAATTGTTCATGGGCCCTTCCACCCACCCTTATGTTGTATATATAAAACAGGACATGCACAGTTTAACCAGTCACTTCGGGTTCCTAGATGGTTATGGTCCCTACCTGTACTTACTACTCTGATCAGAAGTAGTCCTGCATCCAATTTGATAAGGCTAACTCAGACCCCCCTTATCCAGGATTCCTCAGAAGACTCCTTGAGCGCTATGTCTGCTGCTGGGAGTGGATCGTCATCCTATAAGGGGACCAGGAAGACTAGTACTAGTAGTTTAACAAAAACAATTGACTGTTAAACAATCCTTTGCAAGGGAGAGCAAGAATGACAGCAGTCACTCAGTACCCCAGCGGATCACTGAAGCCATAACATCTATGCTGGTATTAGATGTGCATCCAATATCCGCCATTAGTGCAGTAGGTATTAGACAGTCAATTGAGGTCCTGTGTCCCTGCTACCAAATCCCATCTAGATTCCACTGCACTAGAAAAGCAATTCCAGCCTGTACAGGAACGTTAAAAAAAAATTAATTTGTGTCCACCAAAATGCCGTTGTACCGACTGTCCACTTAACCACAGATATGTGGACAAGCAAAACAGAGAAAACATAAGATTTCATGACTGTAACATCCCACAGGGTGGGTGTATTGCCTTCAGTGGCACCAACAGTAGCTGGATCATCTTAGAAACAGCAGCTCATTCAGAGGCAGGCTACTCTGTGTATCACCAGTTTCACTAAGAGGCATACCCCTGACAACCTTTTAGAAAAACTCAGAAAATCATTGCAAAATGGCTTACCCCGCTTGGACTCTCCTCGGGATTTGTGATTTCTGACAATGCCACCAATATTGTAAGAGCATTACAGCTGGGTGAATTCCAACACGTCCCATGTTTTGCTCACGCAATCAACTTGATGGTGCAAATTTTTTTAAAAATGACATGGCAGTGCAGCAGATGCTCTCTGTGGCCCGAAATATTTCTGGACATTTTAGTCATTCAGCAGGTACATGTAGAGGATTGCAACACCTGCAAAAAATTTTTAATTTGCCCTGTCACCAGCTGAAGCAAGAGGTAGGTACCAGGTGAAACTACACCCTTTATATGCTTCAGCTGATAGAGGAGCAGCAAAAATCCATCCAAAGCTACACAGCGAACTATGACATAGTAAGAGGAGGGAGAATGTACCTTACTCAAGCTCAGTGGAAAATACTTTCCATGTTGTGCAAAGTGCTGAAACCCTTCGAAGTAGTCACTTGTGAAGTGTGTTCAGATACTGCCAGTTTGAGTCAGATAATTCCCCTAATTAGACTGTTGGAAAAGCTACTTGAGAAACTGAATGAGGAGCTCAAACTAAGCAATTGTACAAAGTACATTGGACTTGTAGATCAAGTCCTTTATTCGCTTCATCAGGATCCAAGGGTTGTCAGGACCTTCCAATCGGATTAATACATTTTGGCGACCGTGCTCAATCCTAGGTTTAAGGCATACATTGTGTATTTCTTCCCAATGGGCACAGATCTGAAGAGATGCAAAGACCTGTTGGTAAGCAAATTGTCAGCTCATGTGGCACGTGATGCAGCAATGGCTCCTCCTTCAGTTTCTCCAGCAAGTGCTGCAGCCAATGAAAATCTAAACTTTCCCAAAAACCCACTGGTGATGCAGATGAGTCAACACAACCAAGTTTTGACATCTGGTTGGGTCTAAAAAAATTGCCTACAATCAAATTAATGAGACCTCTAGCGTGACTCCATCTGATATGGTCACCATTCGAAGTGGAGTGGAGAAAGAGCCATAAGTGACAGAGTCCAACATGACTGCACCCAGGGTCGCCATCAAGGGGGAACTGCCGGGCCTGTTGTCCTGGGCGCGGAGAGAGAGGGGGCCTGGATGTCAGCATTAATGGATTGGTCATTATTATATGGGAAGCCAGGGAGAAGACTCATACTGTTATTTAGGAGGAGGATGTGCCATCATGCTGGGAAGACACGCTGTGAACAAGAAGCTGCGGACAGTCATCTTCATGCTCAGGAACAGGACACTGAGTGGACGGGGCAGGAACAGCACAGACAGACCTCAGGTACAGCTGGGAGCGATGTGCAGCATGAAAAGACCTCTGTGCTATCCTGGGCAGGCACCGGAGCGATAAGGAAGTGGTTTTAGTAGTGCGGAGCATGACATGACCGATGCGCATCTTTGTACTAAGGGTCTGATTTAGGCCCGGTCGCAAGCTCTGAGCACTCACAACCGGGTCGATGGTGGGCCACAGCGCATGTGCACGATGGAGCCTGCTACATCGTGCGCATGCACGAGACCCGGCTAGCGATGGGCAATCTGTCGCTCCGGGTCTCACACCAAAGGTGGCGAGCTGTCGATGGTGAGTGACAGCTCGCCCCATTTGGTGGGCGGGTGGGCGGGGTGGCCGGCCAAATTGAGGCGTTCCCAACTGAACATTTGCCATTTAGGGGCGACCCAAAAGCTCTCTGGGGCTTGCGGCCACAAGACCCTACCACAAGGGTCTCGTCGCAAGCCCGATGGTCGCGATGGTCTTGACCATCGTGACCATCAACCTGGCCGCTCGCTATAGCTGTGGGTGGTGACCCACAGCTATGCAAGCGGCCAGAAGGCCGCTCCAAAAAAACAAAACGCCCTGATTCAGAGCAAGCGCTCTTTCAGAGCGTCCGGCTCTGAATCAGGCCCTAAGATGCTTGAATTTGCAAAGCCGCCAGTGGGTGTCTCAATACAATATTCGGTGCCTGCAAAATTTGAATCAGGCCCATTGTTCTAGAAAATAAAACAAAAAACTAGCAATGAGTTCACTCAACACTTGTTGCATCCATCCAATGACATATATGGTTCCCAAAAAGATTCCATATGAACATCCACGTGACTCCTGCACCAATGTCTTTTCTGGCTAGGCTCGATTAGGTTCTATTCTATCTGATCTTTTAGACCTTACCTTTAAACTTAAGAAATCTTGCATACAGTACATGTACAGGTTTGAAAGACTCCACGGGGAAGCCTCTCTAACACACCTCTTTGATGCCTCAAATGATTTCATCTTTGATCAGAGACTCTATCAACTCACCAAAGATACTGAGTTTCATTAGTTCTGTGACATACTGATGTTTGATTATAGTACATTTCACACAGTGTGCATGTGAAAAAAGAATGTTTCTCTGATGCCTTAGTCCATTTTGGTTTACAATGTTACAAAGTCATTTTAAGTGAACCTCTTTATTCTGATTCTTAGAAATGTAAAGATGATATGAACAAAAGTATCTAACTAGTATTCACATTACCACCAGTTTTATACAGTAAACTACTGAAAAAACAGAATCTTAGTCTCTTATAATAAGTAAAACTCTTTTAAAAAGTATTAGAGAAGCTTTGCACCCATCATTATCCCCAATTTGTAGAGATGAGAGAAATGTCACCTGCTTCTGAGTTTTAGGAATTTCAGTATTTTGTACCCTGCAACAGAAATTGGGAACAAAACTTTATTTGAGATAGTGTTTGAACAAGAAATAGGCACAAATAAGTTGAGTAAGAGTTTTGGTCTACTCTACTGTAGATGTTCGTAGGGTCTATTTACTAAGACTTTTTACTAAGTGAGAGATAAAGTGTACGGCGATAAAGTCCCAACCAATCAGCTCCTAACTGCCATGTCACAGGCTTTGTTTGAAAAATGACAGTTAGGAGCTGATTGATTGGGACTTTATCTCCGTTCACTTTATCTACATCCAAGGCTTAGTAAATAGACCCCTGTATGTGTTATTTCATAGGGCCTCGCCAACACTTTAATCTGTGAAGGCCTCTTTCCCTTATCCTCACCCAACTAATTCATTTGTGTGTGAGGACACCATGTCTAAGCTTACACTCTATACTGAAATAGGAATTTTAAACCCAAGGATATTGTAAATTGGTTCAGGTAGATTGCAAAGACAAAAGGTTCTTGGTGGGCTATATTATCCAATCATACAGCAATGTTGGCCTGGGGTCAGCGGGATGTGTGAGTCTAGAAAAAGAACACACTGTATGTACATTTTGTATGAACTGTGTAGAAGGGTGTTATTTGGGTAGAATAGCTTATGTAGGTTGTTTTGGAATATGATAAGCTTGCCTAGGGCTGTCATTGCAAATTGTGGGGCCTATTTCAGATGAAACTCCTACCCCTATCCTTCGACCCAGTGGACACAGATATGTAGTATGGTGCCCTGGCACCCAGAGCAAGCTCATGCTATGATGCCCTCGCTCACCCACAGTACTAACATGCGCCTCAGGCCCCTCAGATCTCTCCACATTTCATATGATATTCCCACATACACAGATACAGAATCGGCTCCTACCCTCTTGGACCCTTTTGGACGAGGGGAGCTGCCCGCGCTGCACTGCAGTTCAGAGAGGAGGAGATATTCCCAGGCCGACCAGGTCCTGACTCCTGCACAATGGATCTGGCAGGTGCCGGGAACAGCTCCTGCACAGAACAGCAGTGGGACTGCGCATGCACAAAACACCAGCTTCTATATATAGATTTACACACATATGCAGGGCCGCCATCATGGGGGGACTGTCAGGACTAGAGTCCAGGGCCTGGGCTCCGGCAGAATGGAAGGGGGCCCGCACCCGCTCCCCCCACCGCTGCACATGCATAGCCCGCAGTGCACTACCCAGTATCCACTCCCCCAAGGCACAGATTCCTCTCGTCTATCCACGATCGCAATGGGGGCGGGGTCAATGTGGCAAGCCCCAGTCATTGTGGAGGAGCGAGGCCTAATGATGCGAGGTGCCAGGGCTACCTGCTGTTGCATCAGAAGAAGTATGTATGTGTCTCTGTATGTGTTAGTGTGTATATATTATAAATTATGTATATATGTGTATGAATGTTAGTGTATATATGTGTATGTATGTGCTAGTGTGGATATATGTGTATGTATGTTAGTGTGGATATATGTGTATGTATGTTAGTGTGTATATATGTGTTTGTGTACACTCACTGTATATGTGTTAGTGTGTGTATATTGTATATTTGTGTTAAAGTGTATATATGTGTATGTAAGTGTTAACGTGTATATAAGCGTTAATGTGTATATATGTGTGATATATATAATATATATGTAAGCTATATACTGTATATATATATATATATATATATATATATATATATATATATGTGTGTGTTTAATAAACACGCACACATATGTCTATGTATATATATCTATATATATATATTAGACAAACTCCCCCTCCCCAGCCAAAAATCCTGCGTTTGCCCCTGCCCTTGTTCAATACAATACATTTTTTTCCTTTGACACGCCGCTGGAAGGAGGAGGAGCTGCGGGGCGCGCGAGGAGCAGCGCCAGCCAGACCTGGAGGAGAAGAAGCTAGAAGGAAGGAGCATTCTTCAAGAAGTTAAGGTAAGTCATGACTCATGAGACTTGGCAGTAGCGCGGGAAGGGGGCCCAGGGGCCCTGCCTATTTTATCAGTCCCAGGCCCCACAAGTTCTGATGGCAGCCCTGCACATATGCATGCATACATAGCAAACAATGGACATACTATGCACATACACACATATACATTGAAGAGAGCAAAGAAAAGTTACTAAGTAAATGTGAACACATAAAAAAAAAATCAAATATCTAAGGACTACACAATAGTTTTTTATTCAAGGAGTAAAGCTTTTTTAAAAAAAAAAAAAAAAAAAAAAAAGATCCAGTGTGGATTCCTGTAAGGCTTCCCCATACTGCGGGGATGTGCAGTCAGGGTAGGGTAGGTAGGGTAGAGCCTCACCTGTCATACTCCCTTCAGACTGCAGAGTTTTGACTATAAAAATTATTAGTATAATACAAAGATCGTTTGATCGTCTAATCATTTTTATAGGCAAGACACACCAAAATTGCAGCACTCCCTGGAAATACAGGATGAGACGAGAGATGAGGCAGTAAGAGCTCAGCCTCACCCAGTGTCGGACTGGGGCATAAAGGGCCCATTGGGAAAATGTACTGATAAGGGCCCATGCTTAAGGGTTGTGGCCATCCATCAGAGTGTTAGTTTCTATAGTAGGGAACCAAGCCCCCATGTTGATCAGTGGCTATTCTCCTCTAAGTAATTGAACTTCCAATAGAGTGACAATCTATAATTTGAGGTCTGGAACCTGAAACCTAGAAGAGGAGGATGGGCCCACAGGCAGTGGGGCCCACTGGGGATTTCCCCTGTACCCTTGTGGGCCAGTCCAACCCTGGTCTCACCTCTGATAGCTTAGACACTGCCTGGAGCTGGGGGCTGGGCCCTACAGCCAATAAAACACAGAGAAAAAGAGCTAATGGAAACAGGCCTCACCGTAAGGGGGCGTGCCTTGAGCTCTGATGGACACCTCTAACGATCAGGTGACCAGTCCAGGAAGTACTCAGACAGACAGCAGCACTGAGGAGGGAAGGAAATTGGAATATGCAGATACAAAGGAGAAAAAGGTGAGGAGGGTCGGGGGAGATTGGGGGAGATATGTGTGTGTGTGTATAATATTTTGTGCTACGGGGATCTTCTGTGCTAGTGGGAGATATGTGTGAGGGCAGGGCCAGCTTGAGGCATGTTTGACAAGTGTGGTTGAACAGGGGCACCACCACGTAGAGGGTGCACCCTTCCCAACCACCCAGATATCAGCGGCACAGTCCCGTTTTTCGGGCACTGCCCTGCTCTTCCACCCACGGGCTGAAGTATCCCGTGGGCAGTCGGGAGGTTGGGCACCCCACTGTCACAGCTGTGCGGCGGCGCCAGACCCCGGAGAAGCTGAAGGGCAGCCCAGGTACTGAAGGAGTGCTGGGCTTGCCCCCAGCATGACATTAAACGTGATGCTTTCCATATGGACACGCCCCCAAATATGTCATTAAGAGGTGTGACCTATGGTAATTAGGCCACAACCCCTTTTGAAGTCGCATGCAGGGTTACTGGGCGCTGCAGTCCGGAACTTGCACAGGGCGCGGCAACACCAGGAGCAGGCCCTGTGTGAGGGGGATCTGTGCTATGGGGAATCTGTGCGTTTGGGGGAGGGATCTATTTGAGAGGGGAGATCTGTGCAAGTGGGGTAGGTTCATGTATCTGTGTGTAAATCTGGCTCTGATACTAGCCAGTGCCTCCTTCATCCCACGTCCCTGCCATACTGTACAAAGTATAATCATCATGGGTTTTTGCAGGCGATACAATGATTATAGATGACGGTAACCATTTGAAGTGAGAAAATGTCAAATGATTTATTAAAGAAAAAAATGTTGTTGCTTGCCAAGTTTATGAACAAAATCTTGCTTCCATTTGAGAACCTTACTGATTGACACCCAACAGCCATGGAAAGCGGAATCAAAGTTGTGGATGATGTGGTTGCAGAGTCAGAGCTGATGAAGTGGGGCAGGGATTATAGGCATGGTGAGTGGTAGTCAGGGGAACACATGGAGAGGGGGTGTCAGAAGTACACATGGGAGTGGTCAGAGGCTCACTTGGGGACTGGGGTCAGAAGCACATGTCAGTAAGGGTGGGTCAGAGGAAGATATAGGGAGGTGGGTCAAAGGCCCAGTTGGGGAGAGGAGGCAAGGGCCCACTTAGGGAGGGGGGAAATGGCACACTTGGGGAGGGATGGGGATAGGGGCACACTGCTGTGGAGAATAAAGGAAGAGTTGGGGGGCATGGAATTGGATGAGCCAATGGTGAACAGAGATAGAGGCCTAGAGACTGTAGTCTCCATCCCCCTATGAGGGGGGGGTCCAGAGCAAGTCCCATGCCCCAATCCAAGATCACAGTCAGTGTTATAGAGCTGGGGGTACCGCAACATGTTGGTGATTCTATAGTCACAGGCAGACATCTGATTTGTAAGCAGTTCACAGATGTGATAATCTGTGCACTGCCCGTCCCCTGTGATCCCAGGCCTGGTACTCCCTGATGGCAGCCTTGAGCTTGTCTGAAGCAGTGAGTTTTTAGGGAATGCTTGACGGTTTGGAGTCTAGAAACTCACAGGTTTAAATGATAAACATTTAATATAGAAACAAACTTGATGAGATGTCCATTTTCCCAAAAATCCTGATTATACTCATCGATAATTCTTTTTCTTCAGAATACTTCATTGCAATTCTTAAAATGGGTTAAGCTCTTTACTAGATAGAAAGAGACATTGGCTCTGATTCAGAGCCGGACGCTCTGACCAGAGCGCTCGCTCTGAATCAGGGCCCACCTCCATAATTATGGAGCGTCCTCCTGGACGCTCGTATAGCTGTGGGTCACCACCCACAGCCTATACGAGCGTGCAGGTTGATGGTCGCGATGGTCTTGACCATCGCGACCATCGCCACTGCGAGCCGGAGCCTGCGGTTGAGTTTCTCAACCGCAAGACCCGGAGTGATTTTGGCTCTATCAGAGCCAAAATCACTCCCACTGACATCACTAGTGATGTTAGTGGGGCCGGCTTCTGACGGTAGACGTTCCCTTGGGAACACCCCCGTCTGGGAGGCACGCCCCCAGCACGCCCACCAAAGGGGGCGTGCTGTCAATCAACATCGACAGCACGCCCCCTTTGATCAGACACAACGAGCGAAGGAAAGTCCTTCGCTCGTCGCGTCTCGCGCATGCGCACGACGGAGCTCCCTCCGTCGTGCGCATGCACAGTGCACACCATCGATCCACTTGCGAGCGGACAGCCGCTCGCGAGTGGGTCTGAATCAGGCCCATAATTATACCAATCAACACTCATTTTATTGCCAATCATATTATAACCATTTTGGTGTAACTTTGTTGTGCTGATTCCGAATATGACATCTGTTTTGCTAGATTGGCTCTAATTTTTGAGAAACATGGATAATAGACAACTATACAATTACAGTTGGTTGAGTGGCCGATCACTTATATATGGAGAGGGAATATTCTAGAATGATTGCAGAGTGACCACCTAGAGTATCCGTGTGACTCACTTTCTAGAATGTTCAGATAGATTCCCATATGCATGCATTATGGCTAAGTTTCCTATTACTTGAGTGTATCCAATATCTTAAGAACCAAAGCCAATTTGAAAAAACTACTTTAATTTTTGAATTCAACAACCCCAAAATACTCTAAATTAATTCAAAAATCCTTGGCAACTAAACAAATGTGTTATTGCTTTTTTTTGTGTTATTGCTCTTACTTGAATTAGGGAAATGCAATTTATTTTGCATTAACTGACTATAGGCAAGTAGCTAGTACTACACTTTCCTGATTAATATGAAAAGGTGAGCAAACTTTTGGACATTGTCTCAAATAGAGAACCATTATGTTTTAGGACAAAATTAATATCCCTAAGAGGCCACAAAAATGAATGATTAGTTCTTTAATTGGCCAGTTTGCTGGCAAATGTACTTTTTTAGAATCTGAGAAACAGAAGCATTGTATTCTTCATACCAAGTTCACATCATGAAACATGCTATCTCCAGTATTTATTATGTATTGCTTGCATTGTTGTATTGATAACTGTCTAATATAATCGCTTTTTCAGAAGTAATTCCTTTTCAACTTGTAAACCATCAGAAGATTTCTGTTCTATGTGTTGCTGCCAATTGAAGTCTGGAGTCAGAGGCTGGCCATACATGAACGATAATCGTCCAACACTGGAAAATGGCAGAAAAAAATATTATCATTGGATTTGATTTTCATTGTGTGATCTTTCAGACCATGGTTCTGCTGATTTACTTGACTGTAATTAACATTGTGCCGAAACATTGTTCAGTATATAGAGGCATGCAATGATCATTTAAATCGCCCAGACCCCTGAAACATTGATTCGTTCATTGCTTACCTCGCTCAGTATAGCTTGTTACCTTCATGTCACTGCTTCCGGCTGCAGGATTGGACACCAGGCAACGTGTACGCCAAACTGGGATGGTGCCCGCGATTGCTGAGAGACAAAGACGCCGGACGGACACGGGTGCTGCTGGGTCTGATGGATAGATGTGCAGCATCACAGCTCTCAATCATCTATGCACTCGCTGCCCATTGGTGGAGGATCTTATTTCAGGATGTCCAGACCACCGCCACATTGCTGGGGATAGTTTACTCCTTGTATGTATGAACCCTGGTTCCTGTCCGTCCTAGCCTGTCTCCATCTGTCAGCATCCTGTTAAGCCTTGTTACCTTGCCTTGTCTGTGACCTGGCCATTCTCTACTACTCTGAGTTCAGACTCAGCCTGTGGCCTTACCGCATCTGCGATATTCACCTCAAATCTGCGTCCTCCATCTCCGCCCTGGTCCAATCTGCAGTTGTCGCTCATGCCTTCATCTACAGCCCCTGTTGAGGTCTACTGTAACTACATTTACCATTAACGCTGCATCCCTCACTCTCAAGGCTGCACCTCAGCCCTCGAGGCTGCATCCCGGCCCTCAAGGTCGCAACTCGGCCCTCAAGCTGCATCCTGGCCCTCAAGGATGCATCTTTGCTCTCAAAGCCACACCCCAGCCCTCAAGGCCACATCCTGCTACACTAGTTGCACCTCAGCCCTCAAGGCTGCACCTCGGCCCTCAAGGCTGCATCTTGCTACACTTGTCCTACGCTGGCCCTCAAGGCTGCACCTTGCCTCGCAAGTCACACGTCAACCCTTAAGGTTACCAATTCTCATTCTGGTCTCATTACAAACAACTACCATGAGCCTGTACTACCATCAGCAGATACGCACCCATTGATCACCAGGAATGTCCCGAGTTTAAGACCAGGTGGCCACCTAAGTACCAGTGAATGTATCCAGCTCTAAGGGAACAGCGGGTGGCTATTACTGGCAGAAGACCTTGCCGGCATCACTCTAGGGGTCTTACACGGTGGTTCTTTGGTGATCATAACAGTGTATGGGCAGCATTAGATGGAGAAGTAGAGGTTTTGTTTTTCCACGAGACATTCCCCTGTTTACAAGACATTATCTTTACAGGAACTGAAGACTTTTTGTCGGTTCCATTTGTTTAGAAGGCAGAATGTAAAATGTTAGCACTTGTGCAAGGATTATACTGGTTAACTATTCAAGGGTTACTCATCCTAGAAAGTGGTTTGTCTGCAGTATCTGTCTTATTTCTATTGTGAAATAATCAGAATAAGTGATAATCAAAGGCTCCAAGCCCAAAAGTAGAGAAAAGTATAATACAACAGTGAAGGAAACGTCCTTAGATGGTTATGACGATTATCAGCATATCCTGTTGTCATTTCTTCTTTCAAGACTCATTGGTATATGAAACAAAAGAAAAAAAGCAAAGAAACAAATTTTAGTATTTCTAAAAAATTACTATAACATTAATAATATATCCTAAATATTTGTGAGGTTTGATAGAAGAATGGGCCTGATTCAGACTCGGTCTCTAAGTTGCGCTCGCTCGTTGCCAAAATGGGCCGGGTATGCAAATCCCACGATCGCATTGTCTTGCTTAAGAATGCCCTCTATGTCTTAGAGAGCGACGGCAGTGAGTGTACGCTGGTGTTTAAAGATGCCAATTTTTCATTCTTAACCCACATCATCTCCAGGAAGTGTATGAATCATCGGTAATATCGAGAACCATCGGAGCAGCTCGCAGCCCTTGAGGTAGACCCTACCCCACCGCAAGCACTCCGATCAGTTCAGGCAAAAAAACAACCAAGTGACGTGTTCAATGACACTACTTTGCTAATTATACACACCCATTAAACTCCATTTTGAAGCTCAGAAACACCTGCGTTCGCACCACCACTCCCCCGTTCACAAGCACCTTCCCCTGTTACCACCCACAAATGGCACTGTCACTCAAAGTAGCGCTCAGTCTATGCACAACGAGCGCACGATTCCCGATCGAAGTGACTGGCTTGCGCACATGCACTGCGACTCATACGCATGCGCATATGTGCGATTATCACCCCTAGCGAGCGAGCGCAGCATAGCGACCGTATCTGAATCAGGGCCAATGTGTTTAGAGCAGTGGTTCTCAAACTCGGTCCTTAGGACACCACACAGTTCACTTTTTCCAGGTCACCCAGTAGGTGCACAGATGTGTTCATTACTCACTGACACATTTTAAAAGATCCAGAGCTGCAGCTAATTATTTCACTTGTGAGTCTGTGAGGAGACATGGAAAACATGCACTGTTAGGGGTCCTGAGGATTGAGTTTATGAACCTGTGGTCTAGAGAGAACCACATGCCATGCTCACTTGGTGTAATATTGGGAACTCACACGTAAAGTTTTCTTTACCAGTTGTACCCCAAACGGTGCATACAGATGGTTAGGGATACCTCCACCGAACATATAAGAAAAAGGGGTAGCGTACCCTAACTCACTTGAGGCAAAGATTTTCTGCACATATACAGATTCCTTTATGGGTTAGCATACCTCACTCACTTGAAGCAATGATGAATCACACATACTGTATAAAGGTTTCTTTATGTTTAAAAATGGGACATGTGTACCCTACTCACATGAGGCATGAGTAGATCTTTTTTATAGCCGTGTCTTTTTCCTCCTTAGTACAATTGATATAACTCCCAAATATAACTAAAACTTCATTATATCCAGATAAAAACTTTTTATTCTTCCAAAATGAAAGTATATAATAGAATCAAGTAAAAATGGAAGGTACAATGGTAAATCCACAATATCCGCAAATGATGGCACCAACCAAAGTTACTGTCCGGTACTCTGGTTTCCACGCCCAATCCAAAAACAAAATGGTAGGTTATATAGCTTCTGCCAATAAAACTTAACTCTAGTACTTATTTAGGCCCCAGTGGGGAGAAATATAGATTTGTAAGAAAAGAGGGTGAAGTGACCGCACAAACTAATTATATTAGATCAGAAAAATAGATCAGTCTAAGTACTCTATTCATTATGTTAATTATGGGGCTCCGAGCGGACCCCGCTAATTAACATTTCAACTTGCAGTGAGTGCCGGAGCAATTCATCATTACTCCTGCGCGGAGACAGCTGATCCAAAAATCAGCTGTCTCCCCGAATTTTTTCACTGCTCCTTTTGGAGCAGTGAAACTAGTGTGAAAATATTGTATTTTCGGAGCTTGATGAATTCTGGGCCTGATTCAGACCCGATCGTGAGCGCTGAGCGCTCGCAACCGGGTCGATGGTGGCCCACAGTGCATGTGCACGACGGAGCCGGCTCTGTCGTGCGCATGCGCGAGACCCGGCTAGCGACGGGCAATCCGTCGCTCCGGGTCTCGCACCAAAGGGGGCGAGCTGTCGATGTTAAGTGACAGCTTGATCCCTTTGGTGGCGGGCCAGGGGGGTGGTTGCCCAAACGCCTGCCGTTTGGGGGCGGCCCCACTGGAGAGCTTCCGGCTCTGTTAGAGCCGAAAGCTCTCTGGGGCTTGCGATGAACGAGACCCTACTACAAGGGTCTCGTCGCAAGGCCCTCTATCCTCATATTAGTGTATGGGGACAGCGGGCTATTTCGGGAGAGAAAGGTAAGTAGGAGATGTCTGTGATATCTCCTGCGTTACCTTTTTGATGAATGGCCCGAAAACATAATTTCTACAAAAGTAGGTGAAAATATTAATTTTCATCTGCTTTTGTAGAAATTAAGTGATAATGAATAGACCCCTAAGTTTATGAAATTAGATGGCAAATATGGTAGAGGGGAAGGAGTTTTTGCTATCTTACTGGACCGACTTCAAGCGTTTGGAAAAAAGAACAGGGAAAGAGGTACCAGGTCGGGTAGTTGTTCTCAGCATTCAAAATTATTAATACCTAATTTTTAATATACAGGATGAGTCTCCCATATCCAAATATTCCGAAATACGGAATATTCCGAAATACGGAATTATTTTGGCATGACTGAGATAATGAAACATTTGGTTTTTGATGGTTCAATGTACACAAACTTTGTTTAAGGCACAAGTTATTAAACATATTGTATAAAATTACCTTCGGGCTTTGTGTATAAGGTGTATATGAGACATAAATGAATTTCATTTCTGTACACAAACTTTGTTTCAGCCACAAAATTATTGAATATATTGTATAAAATTACATGCAGGCTGTGTGTATAAGGTGTATATAACACATAAATGCATTTTGTGTGTATATTTGGGTCCTATTCCCAAGATATTTCATTATGGTATACAATTATTCCAAAATACGGAATATTCCATTATCCAAAATACCCCTGATCCCAAGTATTTTGGATATGGGAGACTCAACCTGTAGTATGATTAAAATAAATTACCCTTGTTACTAACTACGGAACAACAAAATATACAAAATTACCCTAAATACGTACTAAGTAAAAAGTGACAAATTACCACAAAAAAAATTACAATAGATATTATAAATAAAAACTATTTATGTGTTTGTCTCTGCCAGACCATGGTTTACAATTGGTAGTATACACAGTTGATTATAAGATCCAGGGGCAGGGACTGATATGAATGACTAAATATTCTCTGCAAAGTGCTACGTAATATGTGTGCACTATATAGATAACTGTTAATAAATACATTGTTAGGACTGCCATGGATATTAAAGTGGTTTATAGGTAATTTTTGAAAGTATTGATACTAGTTTGCAAACGTGTAAGTAAGTTTTCTATATTTGCTTGTGTGCTTATAGTTTTGTACATATTAGTGATATATATATATATATATATATATATATATGGTTAGTTCTGTTCCCCAAACAAAACCTTCTTTACTTTCCTTGTGGACTAGTCTTAGGGGTAAATTTACTAAGAATCGTGTCTGGCTGAGTAATAAACATGCTTGACATCACATAGACATGGGTGAGTTTGTTTCAAATAAACTATTAAACAGCAGGTTGGAATGAGAACTGGAGATGATAATACTGAATGAATGAGCAGAATTGGATTGGGACCGATGATGCTGGATTAAGAGCTGATCGGTTTGAGACCGATGTTGATAATTCAAAGAACTTGATGGATTTGAATCTGATGTTGATGAATTGATGAACTTGATTGGTTGGGACCGATGTTGATGAACTGAAAAACTTAATTGATATGAGTCCAATGTTGGAAGTATCAGTAGAGACCGATCGTTGGAGGTATCGGCTGGAACCGATGGTGACTGTAAGAATAATTCTCAGCGGTAAAAACCAGACTGGTATGCAAGATGGTATAGGAGACTTATTTACCAGATATAGGAACTGGATATAACCAGGGGTGGATTGGACCACCGGGAAAGTTCCCGCTGGGCCTTTCCCATTTTCTCCTCTGCCGGGCCAGCACGCTCCATGTGTCTGCCAGTAGTGGCTGCCGCACTACTCTGGCTAGCGGCAATTCCGGCAGCTGTTAGCCGAGACCAGCAGCAGCGGTGGAGTCTACATCACATGCACTGGCTCCGATGGGGGGTTATGGGCTTATAGCCAGCGGCACTACAGTAACTGTAACACGCGCCTCGGCAGTGTAACAGCAGATGTTCATAGGGAGAGACTAGAAGAGCTGTTCTGCTGCACCATCTGACCTGGGTAAATACCATGGATACTTGGTATCCACTGCCTTGTTTTAGTACCTGCTGCATCAGCTGGGGAAATCTAAGGAAGCATTACACAGCCTGGATCCCGGTGGCATGTGATAGGGAAAGGTAGGGAAAGAAACATCAGTTTACAGTATTTCAAGCTCCAGTGTTGTCAGTCAATCTGAAAGGGACTATAAACATAGTATACCATTCATTGTATTATGTGCAGTCCCGTTCTTAACACTTGTCTTTTTAGCTAGAGCCTCGTATCATTTAGTATTTTTTTAATATTTATATATATTTATTTTTATTTTGCACATTTGTTTTCCTTTTATTTATACCACTAGTGCTTCCATTACCTATATAATACCTGCTAATCATTAAGGCAATTTTATTGGGCTTACTTTTTAATTGAGCGCGCTAGAAAATTCATTCAGTAAATTGTGGGCTACCCGCTGGCCTAACAGTACAGTACCCATCCTAACCACCACCCCGGCCTCCGGAACCCACCTTTATCCCACCCTCCCCCAGGCCCCTAGACATACAGGAACCCCCTAGTCGATGGACATTCGCTACCAACAATACCACCCCTCCCTCTTATCCCATCCAGCACCAGGGACATATACTACCCCTCCCTTCCCTGGCCCCATAAACCTAAACTACCCCTCGTCCCTAGGAACATACACTCCCACACCTTACTACCTTCCACCGGCCCCAGAGACATACAGTACCCCCCTTCAGCCCAGGGACATACACTATCCACCCAACAACCTGGCATCATAGACCTAACCTACCCCGCACAGTACCCCCCATCCCAGGTTTACATACTGTTACTGTTGCTAGCCCGCACCGCAGTAATCACAATAAACTACATCTCCTGACAGCTCTCAGAATGGGGCAATTATGTATGTTTTCCTTTTTCCTGTGGGGGGACAATGTGTTTTATTTTATTCCTGCGGGGACTAATGTGTTTTATTTTATTCCTGCGGGGACTAATGTGTTTTATTTTTTTCTGTCAGGGGCCATTGGGTTTAATTTTTTTCCTAATAAGACCAATGTGTTTTTTTTTCTCCTGTGGGAGCCAATGAGTTTTATTGTCTTCTGTTGGGGCCAATATGTTTGTTTTTCATCTGTGGGGCCCAATGTGTTTTTTTTCTGTGGGGGCCAATGTGTGTGCATTTTTTATGCAATGTTTTTCATCTGCGCATGCTTCTTGAGTTTCACCACGCATCCTGATGGTGTTTGTACACAGTTGCAGTACAGATTCAGATGCATGCACCAAGATGTGTATTAAAAATGTGTTGGGCATTCCTATATCCCCTGGATATAACAGACTGGGACTCTTCAGATACAGAGTACCAGGGAGCTCAGCGTTGAGCTGTAACTTTAGCAAGAAGTGACGTTGTACTTGCAACAGAGGCCAGTTGGAAATGGAATTTAGAGGGGAGGATCCTCAGGGATTGGATGCTGTGATCAGCTGGTCTGGGAGCAGCGCTCTGAGTGGAGGAAGAGCGTCAGGTGACAGATTCCAACATGGCTGCGCCCATACTGTTGTTTAGGAGGGAACTCTGGCATACAGCCTGTGTGTCATCATGCTGGGAAGACACGCTGTGACCAAGAGGCTGCGAAGAGCCATCTCCATGCTCAGTGACAGGACACTGAGCGGACGGGGCAGGAGCAGCACAGACAGACCCCAGCACAAGCCGGGAGCGATGTGCAGTGTGAGCGTACTTCTGTGCTATCCTGGACAGGCACCAGAATGGTAAGAAAGTGGTTTTAATAGTCCAGAGTGTGACAACTCTTATTTTATGCGTGGAAGGTCAGGGAGCCTACAGCCAGGGATTACACCTTCTATTCCCTGCAATGCACAAAGTCCACACTAGGCTTGAAATTATTTTTTCTTTGTGCTGAGCCAATCCAGAACATCTTAGTTTTTGCCTCGAATCTGGTCAGATGATAGTCCACTAACCATAGAAATTGTGGGCCGTCAGACTAGCTGTGGTCCACGACAATGGCGCCTCAATTATAGGGTACATCTCAACCCGCAAACCAAAGCCCAATTAGTTACTGAATTATGATACTATTTAAATATCAATGCTACCCTGCCTATGTCCCCTATGATGTTGTGGGAGGCCCATAGGGCAGTGGTTTGTGGTCATTTAGTTTGTGCCTTCGCTCATTTTAAGAAAGTTAGAGCTCAACAAATAGGTGACCTTACAGAGCAGGTGCGAACCCTAGATCTTAGGCATAAGTCTTCAGGGTCAAAAGATGGTCTTTCTAGACTGCAGGCTGCCTGTGGAGAATTAAATCTTCTCCTCGCTCAACACGCATTGAAGTGGCTTAACGATTAGCAGATAGGCTGCTTTATCTCTTATACAGGTGACCCTTACGCAAATTATTCCCCATATTTTTAGAACCAGGGCTGGCTCAAAGAGCCCGGGGCTGGTTATGCTTATGGGTGGGGCCCCACGTAATTTTGTTTTTTAATTTTGACACTTTAATGGTTTTAATACACTCAACAGTCTGCACGGATCTCACAGTGCATAGCTCTGCTAAACACACAGCTCGGGGGGGGGGGGTCTATTTCAAACTTCTGTTTTGGCCAGAGTCAGTTTAATTTACACCTATATTTGCAATCACGATTCTTCATAAATCCGTGTGTTGAATTCATGTCTATGTATCGTACTTGTGAGTCTGGCCAATGGTGGATCTATTTCTATTTGTGTTTTCACCCGTGTTTGCTGAATCATGATTTTACATGCTTAAATCAGGACAAACAGGACAAACCCGCCCGTGAATGGCATCTCAGTAAATTTACCCCTTAAACTTTCTCTAAGGACAAAATTTCTTCCAAAGTGAGAGTCAAGTTTCACATTAGCAGCCTAATTAATTACCTACCTACTTCTACTTTCTATTGGAACTTTGCAGGTTGTGTGCACCTAAACAGATAAGTGAAACACTTCCAAATTGTGCTCGTTAATGGGCAAAACCGAAAGAACAATTAGTCAATTTCATTCTTTCCTTCATTAGTCAATTTCTATGTAATAAATGAACTTTAGCGTTTTTGGAAAAGTTATTTCAAAAGGTTAGTTTGCTGCATCGAAATGACATTTAGAAATATTTTTTTTGCCATTTTTTTTTAATTACCATAAATAAAATTCCAACGTAAAGGGAAGATGCTGGTGGGGGGGGCTGTCATTACTATTGCGTTTTCTGCAGCTTAGCAAAACTTGTGTTCTGTTTTTCTGCATTAATAGATGTCACAGGGAAAAAAAAGATCAGCTCTTCTGTTTTGACACCATTTGTTTTACAAATTGTTCATTGGATCATCCATCCATCTTTCTGTATAATAAGTGACAGTGACATTTCTGTATAAATGAAATAAGCCACTGAAAATTATTATACAGTCCCACAGAACTCGTAGCTGGAAACCATAATTAAAATCATCAGTCTTTCTGTCAATAAAGTCAGCATTGGCTATTATAGCTTAAAGTTGAAGGTAGGGAATAGAGCAAACTAAATTGGTATTTTCTTTTCTGATCTATTTCAATGTAAATAATGGAGACTTTTATGTTCTCTTAATAATACTGCTTTTATACCTATATTCCGGGTCTGACCCAGAGGTTGGAACAGGGGACATCATTCAGAGGCGCTCGCAAAATGCGAGCACTCGCTCTGAATGAGGGCGGCTGCATCTCTTTTCTTAGCCAGCCTCCTGGCCGCTCGCTAGGCTGTGGGTGACCACCCACAGCTTTAGCGAGTGGCCAGGTTGATGGTCGCGATGGTCAAGACCATCGCGGCCATCGGGGCTTGTGATGAGACCCTTGTGGTAGGGTCTCGTCTGCCGCAAGCCCCAGTGAGCTTTCGGCCCCAGTGAGCCGGAAACTCACCACTGACGTCATGAGTGATGTCAGTGGGGCCGCCCCCAAATGGCAGGCGTTCCGTAGGGAACGCCTCCGTTTGGCAAGCCACCCCCCCCGCCCCACCTACAAAACGGTGCGAGCTGTCAATCACCATCGACAGCCGCCCCTTTTGTAGTAAGCCCCGGACCAAGAGAATTTCTCTCTTGCTCCGGGGCTTGCGCACACGCAGTGCAGCTGCTGCGCGTGCGCATGGCCTCTACATCGACCCGCTTGCGAGCGCATCAGCGCTTGCGAGCGGGTCTGAAAGAGACCCAGGGTTCCTAACCTGATCTTACCCAGAATTTAGCCGGCGCCGACCCAGGAAATTCTTGAGTTGGCGCAGTTCACACCGGAGCCGGGTCTGCAGTGACCCGGCTCTTCCAGCGTGGAAGTAGACGCTGGGAGAAGACGTCATCTCCAAGCGCCACTGAAGCCAGCCAATCGGACGGCATGCGGCGCGATCCAGGTCATCGTGACTCGGATCGCGCCGTTTACACTGCAGGGTTTCACAGGTCATTCAGTGTTAAACCCTGCATGTTACCTGGGTTGGATTGTCGAGTCACTCGACCCGGGAATCCATCCCAGTCCCCTTTTACGCCAAGGAGCTACCCGGGTTAACCCTGCGTTAACCCGGGTTTTAGCTCTGGTATAAAAGGGGTATAAGACAAAAGTGGTGTCACTGATAAACAAAGTTAATGACACTAGTAACCTCTTAAATGATAACATTTGCAAATCATTTTAAAAAGAAGACACCTAAAATATACTTATGCTCCTTGCCTAAAGAGAGATGAGTTAGCAATTTAGGTAAGATGAGATTCTTACTTCTTACAAATTATTGCCAAATGTGTCCTATTTGTTTTACCTGTTTTAAAAGGCTGTTAAATTGTGGCTAGCTCAGGGGAATGTATTAAACTCCCTGTGGCTGATATGTGCACTATACCTTACAGACTTAACACAACTAAAAAGTTATCTAAAAATAAACATACAGACAACAGGAGTTGGATTTCAAATTAAAGGTCAAATTTATTTGACAGCCGATTATTAATAATTAATTAATTAAATAGTGAATTTGGCTTATCGAATTAGATAATTAGATGTTGCCCATTGAAATTGATTGTGAGCTTAAAGTTAGTATGGTGGCGGACAACAAAGAACGGACACTCCCACAGATACATGCAGACCAAACACATCACCGTTGGTGTTCAACTCTCTAGCTAAAAGCACGCCTGGACGGGCTGTGTCATTGGTATGCAGTCGGGAAGCCGGCTTCCTGACTGTCATATCCTGGCAAGGGTCTAAAGACAGGAGTCGATATGCCGACGCCTGTCATTAGACATATGCCGGGAGCCCGACATCCAGCATCCTGATCGAAGGGACGCTGGGTGACGAGCACGGATAGCCGCGGGGGGGGGTCAGGATTAGGGTTCCCGGGAGGGACCTAGGGTTAGGCACCCCCCGGGAGGTTAGGTTTAGGCTAGGGGAAGGGGGGGTTAGTGTTAGGCACCCCTGGGGGGGACTTTGGGATGCACCCCCCCGGGTTTAGGTGGCGGGGAAGGTGGGTTAGGTTTAGGCACTTAGAGGGGGGATAAGGGTTAGGCACTGGGGGTGAAGGTTAGGGTTAGGCACCCCTAAGGGAGGGCTAGGGGGTAGAAATAGGTTAGTCAATACTTACCTTAGGACGATCGGGAGTTCCTCCTCTGCCAGGATGCCGCTGTCGGGATTCCAAAAACCGGGCATTGGTCCGGCAGTAAATCATACCGATTCCGTGTCATTTCCCTATAGGGACGTTTCTGGCCTATCATTAAACAAGGAGAGCGCACCCATCTACTGTAATTTGTATAACTAAAAGCACACTACCATTCTTTCCGCCACAACACACAAAACAAACACACAACAAATAGGGAGGGAGGGTGGAATTTCCAGAAACAAAGAGGCTGAGTCTTTGGATAACAGACCTGATATACCAGCAAGGCCACACCCCCAAGGAACCCTATAGGCTAAGACTAATGATTGACACCAACATCCAAGTCCTTAAAGGTATACTGTTACCACAAACATGGGGTTTAAACTGGCTCAGTCATATTGCACCTGCCTTATGCTGTCCATGCTAAACATAGACTTATATTATGCTTCTATATGTGGCCACACCTCCAATGATGTCACACATTGCTTCAAATGATGTCATACATATGGCACTAGGCTACACAGACCAACATATTGTATTGTGAGAGAATTATCACACCCAGGGCATGCTTCAGAAGAGGTGCCCGCAGCGGCGATGTCAGACACAAGCAGACAATGTTATCATTCTACGCACACGTCCAAGTCGCACTGCGCATGCATCCCGATGGTTAGCACCGGTGGGGTGGCTTGCCAGATGTGGGTGTGTCGTGGGCGTGTCACTGACAGTGACTGCATCTAAAGACACGGTAGCGCTGACACAGGACGCCATGTTCAGACGGTGAAATTACACCTATCATAGGGCTGGTACAAGCTTCGATGTTGCGATTGATGGTGCACCGATGGTGAGTCTGAATATGCAACGAGACAGAATAGGGCTGTTGGCAGTGGGAGTCTCAGTAGACACAGAATCGGTCACAGCATTAGCATAAAGAAGCAGGTGCGGTTACAGAAAATGACGCAGCCACGGCTATGTCTGCATGCACCGCTGCATCAGGCTCCTACAGTTACTGTATAGGACAAGTCTAGCTGGAGATGGAGGGATTATGTGGAAGGGAAGAGAAATAAGAACTGCTCTACTGAATGGGGAATACTGCAAATAGACTTACTAGCAGCATCATAAAACATAAAGCTATACACAGCTATACGAGCGACCAGGAGGCCGCTCTAAAAACTAAGACGGACGGCCCTGAATCAGGGCCTCTATTCCCAAGTCTGAATCAGGGCCTATGTGTGTTGTACCTGCCACCCCCCCATCCAAATTGGTGCACCTGCATTAGACAAATACAAAGGATAAATAGAAATAATACCCCGTACCCCACCCCAGGCAAACAAGTGTAAGATGGCATTACAGTAATCTCTTACAGGTATATCTAATGGAATAATTACTGATATAGAGGCCAATAGTTCTTTCATTGTATC
This sequence comes from Taudactylus pleione, assembly GCA_031769625.1. Taxonomy (NCBI): domain Eukaryota; kingdom Metazoa; phylum Chordata; class Amphibia; order Anura; family Myobatrachidae; genus Taudactylus; species Taudactylus pleione. The sequence continues at coordinate 2,473,268 of JAUIMM010000314.1, read as the reverse complement.
TAATGGGATAATTACTAATATAGAGGCTAAGAGTTATTTTATTGTATCTAATGGAATAATTACTAATATAGAGGCCAACTGTTCTTTTATTGTATTTAATGGGATAATTACTAATATAGAGGCCAAGAGTTCTTTTATTGTATCTAATGTGATAATTACTAATATAGAGGCCAATAGTTCTTTTATTGGATCTAATGTGATAATTACTAATATAGTGGCCAATAGTTCTTTTATTTAATCTAATGGGATAATTACTAATATAAAGGCCAAGAGTTCTTTTATTGTATCTAATGGGATAATCTTATATATAAAATTAATTGATCTGTTTGATTATTTGTCTTTCTGCCTGGCTATGCATTTTAACATCCCTGCACTGATTGGGATGAAACCAATGCAAGGTGGTCCAGTAGGATCCTGGCCAGGTTTTGGTGTATGCTGGCCAGAACTTTGACACAGGAAGCCTGAGTGGTAACATTGGATCTCAGAAGACATACTAGGGGGTTGAGGTCCCGGTCAGACCTCCAATTTGTGTACGTTGGCCAGAACTTTGATACGGGGATGCTGGCCAGAACTTTGACCCAGGTAGCCTATTCTCGGCCTTCCACTGGATGGATTTGGATGAAAACTTCACAGAGGGGTGGCAATTATTCTGGGATACCTAATGGAGTTGTTGGGGTCCAGGTCGGACCTCACAGCAGGGTGCGCCAGGCAGAACTTTAACCCATGGAGCCTGTTCTGGGCCTTCCACTGGATGGATTTGGACAACATCGCATAATTTGGATGAAAACTTCACAGAGTGGTAATATTGGATCCCAGACCTCCGGACCTCCCATTGGTGTACGCTGAGCAGAACTTTGACCCGGGAGCTTGTTCTGGGCCTTCCACTGGATGGATTTAGATGGAAACTTCACAGAGGCGTGGCAATTGGTCTAGGATGCCCAATGGATTGATTGGGGGCCCGGTGGGACCACATGGTGGAGTGAGCCGGGCCAGTGGCGTAAATTCATCCCAGACGCCCGGAGGCAAGTTATAATTTGGTGCTCCTCCCCATCACAGTCGCTGACACTGTAATGTACTGTTGCATTTTGCATGCAGATACACCCGGAGTACCACACAGAATATAGGCATTCTGAACATCATGTTGATCAGCAGAAGCTGCATGTGCTAAATATTTGAATAAGACGCATTTGAAGATAAAAAGCAGCTCAAAAAGATACTCATCGCTACAGAGTCACACAGAGCTCCCGCGTTATGTGTGGCGCAACTTGTAGTGGACGGAGGGTAGATGTATGCGGACACATCTGTACAAATCACAAATTACCCAGTTATCTGTCGACTGCATTACTGTACATGCCGAGAAGTTGTTCCACCAAAGATCTGCCTCCCAGACTCAGTCACTGGTGCTTCATGCCCCACCTTCCATGTCCTCTTACCCGCAGCTCCGTCCGGTGCATCCTTGTTGTCATCCAGGTACTGGAAGAAGATCTGCAGCCGCACTTATGCTCGGGCCAGCCACTCAGGACTCTGCTGCATGGTTCCACGGTTAGAGCTGCCGCCAGAGAGGAGTGGGACGGGGAGTTGTGGGTGAGGAGGAGCACCGGGACTGTTGCACGGGTTTGAGGCTAGGGTTGCCGCCAGGGAGGAGTGAAATGGAGAGTGGTGGGTGAGGGGGCACCAGATGTGTCACACTGACATAAGAAGCTGCTGAGGAGCAGCAACACTAATGAGTAGGGACAGGCTATAGATAGACGGAGGCGGCAGCTGACGGTCTAACACGGAGTTCTCCACTAGTGTATGGTGGCTTCTCAGGTGCCGGGAAGAGGTGCCATGTATTGGGCAGCCATGGCTGTATACTACGGGTACATAGTTACAGTCCTAAGTGGGGTGAATATATACCTCTATTGTCTCCCATAGTTCTGCCCCTGAGCCGGGGAGAACTTTGAACCCGGGAGCCTGTTTGGTGCCTTCCACAGGATAGATTTGCATGACATCACATAATAAAACTTAATATCTTGAAGATTTAATCCCTGTACAACGCTGGGTACTTCAGCTAGTTACTAATATAGAGGTCAAGAACCAGTCACTGTGATCGGGAATCATGCACTCTTTGCACAAAGACTGAGCACTACTTTGAGTGACAGAATGTGCCATTTGTGGGTGGTAACGGGAAGGTGTTTGTGAACGGGGGAGTGGTGCTGCGAACGCAGGCGTGTCTGGGCGTCTAAATGGCGTTTTATGGGTGTGCATAATTAGCATGGAAGTGTCATTGTACATGCCACTTGGTTGTATTTCAGCCTGTAGTGATCACAGTGCTTGCGGTGGGGTGCAGCTCCGATGGCTCTCGATGTTACTGGAGATGACATGGGCTAAGAAAGAAAGGTGGGCGTCTTTATACCAGTGTGCGCTCACTTTGCTGTTGCTCTCTAAGTCATAGAGGGCGTCCTTACACCAGACAGCACGATCGCGGAATTTGCATACCTGGCCCCTTTTGGATGAGAGCGATCGCGGCTTAGGTCTGAATCGACCCCCGAGTTCTTATATTGTATCTAAAGGAATAATTACTAATATAGTGGCCAAGAGTTCTTTTATTTATAAACTGATTTAAATGAAAAGTAATTTCAGATATGTATCACGGGTACAGATTTCATTAAGAAAATACATTTGTTCAATCTGATGGTATTTTTTTACATATCCTACTGAATTGTCTTCGTAAGCAATAACATTTTTAAATATGTTTTTTTGTTCAAGGCAGCATTTTAAAAGATAATTCTTACAGCACAGTCATAATTGTTTTGAGAACTGGCTCCTTGGACCATGAAATACAGAAAGTTAGTACAGAGATATTTTTACTTTTGTATTTTCATGTGAAATACTAACAGACTTAATTGTACACTATCAGGGACATTTTTGGGCAACGGAGCTTCTCCTACTACCTTTTGCACAGTGCTTTTTAGCTGATGGCACTCAATGGTACTGGCTGCCGCCACCTTTTTTTCTACTGGAAACAGGAAGTTCTCCTACAGGCATTGCTGGTATATTTTAACAATCCATCATGCCTCATGGAACATGTATCACCAGACTGGTCCATTCCAGCTGCTTAATAGACCAGGCAGACACTGACCTGACCTTAAAACCATTAGCAGTTTATATGTACCAGAACTGCCTTTACTTAATTGAACTATAAGTATTAGCACAAGTGTAAGTTTAGCTTGAGCTTGGCTAGTAGACAAAGAGGGAGTGATTCAAGGTCGGATGCATGAAAGGCATCAAGCGCAAGGTGCCAATGTTTACCCTCTGTGCATGCATCCAAGACGCACTGCGCATGCGCCCCAAAGTTTTCCCGCTCAGGTATGCAGATCGAGATTGCATTGAGAGCCGTGTAATTTTGATTGATGTTTCTGGGGAGTAACTTGGGGGGCTAACAGACACAGGCATGTGGCGTAGTTGGACTGACACCAGTAGCCATGCTGCTCCAGGTGCAAAGTCCGATGGTGCACCGATAGTGCATCTCTGTATGCACATTTGCAGAATCACGCCGCAACTCAATAGGATGCCCATCGCGGCATTACTATAAAGAAGAAGGCTTAGCCAAAAGGCCCAGCTGCTACTGCAACTGCGTTCCCCTCTGAATCACCCCCAGAATAGACTTTGCCATATGCAGAGTTATGGCAAAGTCAGAGGGTGCTGTGTAATGATAAAGTAAAGGAAGGCAACCAGATTTTTCTATTGAAAATTTATCCATACAATTATTATTAAGCTTCCTATTTTGAAATTTGAAGCTCTTTAACATACAGTCAGGTGCATAAATATTGGGACATTGACAGAATTTTCATATTTTGGCCTCTATTCACCACCACAATGGCTTTCAAATGAAACAAACAAGATGTGCTTTAACTGCAGACTCTCAGATTTAATTTGAGGGTAATTACATCCAAATCAGGTGAACGGCGTAGGAATTACAATGGTTTCTATATGTGCCTCCCACTTTTTAAGGGGCCAAAAGTAATGGGACATACTAAACAATCCTAAATCTAACTTTCACTTTTTAATACTGTGTTGCAAATCCTTTGCAGGCAATTACAGCCTGAAGTCTGGAACGCATAGACACCACCAGACACTGGGTTTCATCCCTGGTGATGCTCTGCCAGGCCTCCACTGCAAATATCTTCAGTTCCTGTTTGTTCTTGGGGTATTTTCCCTTCAGTTTTGTCTTCATCAAGTGAAATGCATGCTCAATCAGATTCAGGTCAGGGGATTGACTTGGCCATTGCATAACATTCCACTTTTTAGCCTTAAAAAACTCTTTGGTTGCTTTTGCAGTATGCTTCGGGTCATTGTCCATCTGCACTATGAAGTGCCGTCCAATGAGTTCTGAAGCATTTGACTGAATATGAGCATATAATATTGCCCGAAACACTTCAGAATTCATTCTGCTGCTTTTGTCAGCAGTCACATCATCAATAAATACAAGGGAACCAGTTCCATTGGCAGCCATACATGCCCACGCCATGACACTACCACCATCATGCTTCACTGATGAGGTGGTATGTTTTGGATCATGAGCAGTTCCTTTCCTTCTCCATACTCTTCTCTTCCCATCACTCTGGTACAAGTTGATTTTTGTCTCATCTGTCCATAAGATGCTGTTCCAGAACTGTAATGGCTTTTTTAGATGTTGTTTGGCAAACTCTAATCTGGTCTTCCTGTTTTTGTGGCTCACCAATGGTTTACATCTTGTGGTGAACCCTCTGTATTCACTCTTGTGAAGTCTTCTCTTGATTGTTGACTTTGACACATATACACCTACCTCCTGAAGAGTGTTCTTGATTTGGCCAACTGTTGTGAAGGGGTTTTTCTTCACCAGGGAAATAATTCTTCTGACATCCACCACAGTTGTTTTCTGTGGTCTTCCGGGTCTTTTGGTGTTGATGAGCTCTCCGATGCGTTCTTTCTTTTTAAGAATGTTCCAAACAGTTGATTTGGCCACACCTAATGTTTTTGCAATCTCTCTGATGGGTTTGTTTTGATTTTTCAGCCTAATGATGGCTTGCTTCACTGATAGTGACAGCTCTTTGGATCTCATATTGAGAGTCGACAGCACCTGATTCCAAATGCAAATGTCACACCTAGAATCAACTCCAGACCTTTTACCTGCTTAATTGATAATGAAATAACGAGGGAATAGCCCACACCTGTCCATGAAATAGCTTTTGAGTTGATAGTCCCATTACTTTTGGCCCCTTAAAAAGTGGGAGGCACATATAGAAACTGTTGTAATTCCTACACCGTTCACCTGATTTGGATATAATTACCCTCAAATTACATCTGAAAGTCTGCAGTTAAAGCACATCTTGTTTGTTTCATTTCAAAGCCATTGTGGTGGTGAATAGAGGCCAAAATATGAAAATTCTGTCAATGTCCCAATATTTATGCACCTGACTGTATGTTAAAGAGCTTCAAATTTCAAAATAGGAAGCTTAATAATAATTGTATGGATACATTTTCAATAGAAAAATCTGGTTGCCTTCCTTTACTTTATCATTACACAGCACCCTCTGACTTTGCCATAACTCTGCATATGGCAAAGTCTATTCTGGGGGTGATTCAGAGGGGAACGCAGTTGCAGTAGCAGCTGGGCCTTTTGGCTAAGCCTTCTTCTTTATAGTAATGCCGCGATGGGCATCCTATTGAGTTGCGGCGAATAGAGGCCAAAATATGAAAATTCTGTCAATGTCCCAATATTTATGCACCTGACTGTATAAAGATGGGTATATTAGAGATGTGCGGTTCGGTTTTACTCAGATTTACTCGGATATGTTCGGATCTCAAAAACGGCATCATATTGGCTATCCAGCTGTCACGTGTTTTAAATAGCCAATAAGATAAATCCGAACTAATCCGAACTTGCGCTAATGTGGCGAAGAGAACTGAGTAAATCCGAACCTGCACATCTATAGTATAAGTGCAGTTTTCAGTGCAAACTATTACGTTATTTGTACTGCACATGTAGCTTTGGAAGCATTTTGTGGATAAGCCACCTTACGCTTAGAGAAACATAACGGAGGATGGTAGCGGCATGTAAGCATTAGTTGAATAAGGAAAGAGTGTTTTACCATGGAGACCCCAACACAAAATGTCAGGAGATCCCTGTGTCAGTATGTCTGTATCACTTGCGGAAGCTGGACCCCTGGTGTAAAACACATACTGAAGATTTACGACGACTGCTTATGATTGGCTGCTTGCATCTTAATCCCGCTTGCTGATACTATTGCTTTTATTATTGTGGCTGCTACAATCTATTCACTGTATTTATTTATTGTTTGCAATTGGTCTGTGGCAACAGAGCAAATTTCCATTTCATGTTTTTTAAAGGGGAAGGTGACACTCAAATAATACTTTTATTTTTGTATTTGCATCTTTATTTCAATGTATTATTACTAAATGCAACTTAGTATTTATTGCGGTGAGAGGGGTTGTCTCTTACCTGAATTGCCCACATTCTGGTGGGATCAGCTCCCGCCAAGGGAGTCTAGAATGAACCCTGTCTAGTTTGCAGCAAGGGAGGTGTGGAACTCCATGTTTTCACAGTTGCACAGGCCCAGCTTCAACTCGTCACTGAGCTGCAGAGGAGGAGTTTAAATCTCTCATTTGCCTGTTACTCTTTGCCCTGATGCTGTCTATCGGCCAGGTTGTAGGACGTAGTGTTGTAGTGCCAGGGAAAGGGCTATGCTGGGAGAGCATGGCCGATTGTGGCTGCAAGCCCGTGCTGACTACTGAGTACGAGGAGTGCTGGGACTTTTATGTTTAGTTGCTTATTTGTGTATATGCCTGTGTATGTCCAGGCCTAAGCTCATGTATGCTAAGTGCAGTGTCTGCTGCCATTAAAAGACACTGCTTCACAAAGTACCTGCCTGTCTGAATCCTCATTTCTACACCCCGTGTTACATTATTTAGTACACTGTCCAGACACAGCCAGACTATCTTATGTATTTGTTACTTCATGAATGTTTTGGAGGAAAGTGTTCTATGCACAGTCACCTCTTTCTGTTCTAGGACCCTGGAACAGCAGAGGTACAGCCTCTGACCTGACCAAGTGTGCTACTATGCAAGCATGGTTTTCCACGTGTCTTCTCTCCTCCATCCTGTGTAAGTGAAGGACGTGTCCCTGAGTGTTTCCTTACAACCAAGACTGTGCACTACAACACAGTGTCACCACCGCTATGTATATATTATATATCCCACTTCCACCACTATGTATACTGTATGTGCATGTACGTGTGTACTACACCATCCAGTATTAACTCCATATATTTCTGGCTGCAATTGGAGATACTGCATTCTGTACTTGCTGCACACTCTTTAACCCTATGAGCGCTTGGCACCCCCATCTATTACCTAAACAACACACCTTCTACGATCATAGTAATATAAAAAGAATATAATAGGTATATTTGATGACATAGGGGTTTACTGCATAGATTAATACCAGAATTCTACTTTAGTGCTACCTCTATCTTGTATTTCAAGAGCACATACCTGTAGAGACCAATGCTGAGAATTTTATTGCGCAGTCAAAGGGCATAAAACTCATAAAGACAAAATGCAAGTGGTCAAGTGTGACAAAATGGGACATAAGGGAGCTTGCGAGCTGCAGCTACTGTGGGAACAACTGCAAGTCTTCCCGTATTTTTAAAGCAGCTATCATTGTAAAGGCAAAACCAGCTTGGGAAGACTCGCAGGAGTTCTCGCAGTGGCTGCAGCTTCCAACCTATTACATAATCTCCAAGGTCATAGAATGCAGAGCAACAGAACAGAGTGATACTTCATCATATATGCATAATAGAAGGAATGAATCAGTGTTAAATGTAGCAGACAGTCACTGCAAAGACTGTTGGTACATGGATTAAGGAGCCACGAGGCACTTCGGTGGTAAAGAAAGTTGGTTCAAGTCACTCAAGTCATGTGACTCTTTAAACATTATTAGAATACGAGACAAATTCCTAAATGCCATTAAAGCTGGGACAATTACTGTGTACTTGGGTATCAAAGGCAAAACAGTTGTCACAGACATGGAAGGTGTGTTATTTTATTTGTGCTAGATCTAGGAACCAATATGATTGCCATTAGTATACTGGAGAAGGGATATAATGTCCAATTCACAATGGGTCAGTGTGTTTTGTAGAACAAAAGGGGTACTGTAATTGCAATGACAACCCGATGCCAACAACTGTATATACTAGTCAGTTAAGAGTGTTGTGGGATGGCAGCTACTGACCCTAACCAGTCCATGGAACTGCTGCATAGGAGGCTGGATAACCTAGGATATGACAATGTACAGAGACTTCTAGATGGCATGGATTCAGGGATGTCAGTGAACAATTCAGAGACCCAAATCTTAAAATTGTGTGAAATGTGATCAAACACATTGCTTCTTTCCTAAGTCAGCATCCAGAGAAAGAGCACCATGGGAATTACTGCATACAGATATGTGTGGACCAATGGAGGTCAATTAGCAGGAACCACTACTTCATGACGCTCATAGATGATGCTACAAGGATGATGCAGGTATTCTTCCTGAAAAACAAAGACCGAAGTTACAAATAAAATTGAACAGTTGTTGAAGGATCACAGACTATGTTAAGTGATGCAGGTCTGGACATGAGATACTGGGCAGAAACAGTATAAACTGTAGTATATATCAAGAATTGAGCACTTACAGTGGCAGTCAAAAGTAAAACAACATTGGAAGCATGGCCCTTTAAAAAAACAAGTATCAATCATCTCTGTGTTTTTTAGGTGTAAAGCATGTGCCCATATCCCTAAATAAAAGAGGGGCAAGCTGGATCCCAAGTCCATCTCCTATATTATGCTAGGATACTGTCAATAAAGAAAAGGATACTCATTGTGGGATATCAACAACAAAAAACTCATGAAGTGGAGAGATGTAGTGTTTCACAAGAACCCTTCAATCAAAGACAAGCAGAATATTGAAACGCAAAAAAAACTTGTGATGCAAGATATGCCCACAGCTGGAAGCATGACTGAGACTGGGACTGCAGATACAAGTGATCAATGAGAAACAACAAAAGAAAACCACTTAAAAGGTACAGCAAGAAATTTGCAAATGTCTGCTATGAGCCTCAAGACCCTCCAAAAAGCAAAGTCAAGCAGTGACTGGTAAGAGTGGAAATCAGCCATAGATAAAGAGCTTACAGCTAAATAGGACAATGACCATTGTGGACACTCCAAGTGACCATAAAACAGTCATAAACAAGTGGGTTTTCTGCAAGAAACTAAACACAGATGGAAGTCTTGCCCACTATAAAGGTCAACTTGCTGCAAAGGGTTGTACTCAGAAATCCAACATTGACTACAGATGCACCCAGGTTCATTGTGGCTGACCGCGCCACAAAGGCTATGGCGCATCACCAATCGTGGCAGTGCATCTCCATTCAATCCTATGGAGACACAAATGCTCATATCTGATCGTGTGACTGCGTCTCCCATTCAATCCTATAAAGACACGAATGTGCGTCTCCGATCGCGGGAGTGCGTCTCGTGCCACGCATGGGGAGATTCGCTGCACTACAGGCAAGGATGTAGCTGGGCATATCTCAGATTACACAGCCATGAGTCATGCCATAGCGTGATAGCTCTGAGCGTCTTTTCGTGCAACTTTTTACTTTCAAATGCATCTAATTTGCTCAGTGATGCAAATAGGTAGCACAAGCAGCGTCTGTTGATTAAAATGATATGCAGCATGCCTATGTTCTTTGTGCTACTGCGGGTGTATCTGCATATGTTACAGTGTCAGCGGCTGTAACACTGTAACATTTTGTATGCAGATACACCCGCAGTCACACACAGAACATAGGCATATAATTTTAAACAGCACAAGCTTGTGCTACCTATTCATATTGCTGTGCGAATAAGACACATTTGAAGGTAAAAAGTCAGACTAAAAGAGGCTCGGCGCTACCGAGTCACATGGAGCTCCCGCGTTATGTGTAGCGCAACTTGTAGCGCATGGAAGATAGATGTATGTGGACACATCTCTATGTCTTTTAAAAAAATTCTTGTATGCTCTAAAAAAATTCAAACTGCGCTTTTCTCCAGACTGGGAGACAGGCGATCTCTCGCGAAGCAACACAAGATCTCGCAGTACCCAGCAGTACCCAAGTCTTGTGGAGCTCTGGGCACCATCCGGCTCCAGCTCTGGTGAGATACCACACAACACAACAAACTAGGTGAATACTGACTGCCAGCAGCAAAATGAAGCCAGTGACTAACATCAACCGGGAGCAGCATTAGATGGCACAATAAAGCCTACAGGTCAGCCGACTAGTGCGGGACTCTGCTGGTCATTCTTTTGACTGCCACACACATTATGAGTTCCTAGGAGCACAGTATACACAAAATCCTCTGAACTCAGAAGAGAAGCAAACACTGGACAGAATAGAGGAGTATAGTCACACTATACATAATAAGGTAAATCCCTGACAGGTTACACCCAGTGTAGGACTGGCGAATAAAGGGCCCACTGGGGGAATGCAGTGATAGGGGCCCATGTGTAAGGGGTGTGATCAGCCACCGGAGTAGCTTGAATAACCATTAGGCAAATTTTGGTGTCGTTTCTATAGAAACAGACCAAGAACCGATGTTTATCAGTGGTTCTGCTCGACCTGGTAACTGACCCTCTAATAGAGTAATGTAGAATTCAGTGCACAGTCTGAAACATGGAATCTAGAGGAGGGGTGGGTCCCTTAGGCAGTAAGGCCCACCAGGGATTTCCCCTGTACCCCTGTGGGCCAGTACAACCCTGGTTACACCCCAATTATCTTAAGTGTCATCTATTCTACACAATTGCTCCTAAAGTGGAGAATGGAGCAGACTAGAAGGGGTATGCCATCTAGAATAGTTTGCAATGGTCCTTTTTTAATTAAACTGTTGTTCGCTATGAGCTTCTAATTGCATCTTATTGTAATATTATTTTTTAAAAGTATAATTATATTGATCCTTTGTCAAACTTTACTACCAATTACAGTATGTAAACATAAAAATACACAAATCGAAATGCGTTATTTGAAATTAAAGCATACGATATTAAATTGACTCAATTGATTTAATTTGGATCTGATGTTAATAAGCTTAAGAACTATAGAGAACCACAATCCTTTCTGCAATACACCACACTACTTTGCTACAAAATGCAGCTACAAAATAAAAGGCACCATGTTAAATGTATAAGTTTTTTTTTTTACAAAAACAAAAATGTGTAAGCCAACACAACAAGCACATGTCAACAATTTGTTGCAAACTATTACTTTGAACATTTTGCGCTATTACAGTAGTTACATTTTATATTTACTTGCACACATAAATCCATGTTTTTACGTATTAAAATGTATTAAAATGTACAGATCATACAGTATTATTGAGTTAATACAACCCCTATATCGCCTCACTCTCATTACTCATCTAAGACGTAGGGGTAATTTCAGCAGTTTTGGCTGGTGGGTTTAAGCGGCAATAATATTAAACCCAAAACACGCATTTTTTTATTTGATATTCTTGCCCCTTAAATGCAGCAGCTGGAACCACTGAGAACGTAGCGGCTTTGAAAAATGTTGCTAAGTAAATTTAACCAAGAGAACAAATGAGGCTCCCATCATCTGTATTATAGGAGAAAAAAGGATTATGGGGCATATTTATCTCAAGCCACATCTCAGAAGCGGATGGGATAAATTCGCCCAAATTCGCAATGCACTATTTGAATACATCACAAGGATGTATCAAAAAGCGCTTGCAGTGACAGAGCTTGCGAGAAAGCTCTGTCCCTGCTAATCTCTCCCCCACACTTCTATTTGCAAAAATTATTTTGAGAGTATGAACTCCCAGCTGCCACTCCCCCCCCCGCATGACCATCCCCACTGATCCATGCCTTCCCATGATCCCCCTCTCTTCTGCTAAGCTTACACTTACCTGCAAACAGGGACCAGCGATTGGTGATCCGGTGAGCTACTCTGTGACTCCGGTCAGCTTATCGCCGGGCTCTTGCTCCGTGACCCTGGTCAGCTGCTCTGTGCAGTAAAGTGAGATGCCGGAATCTCAGTTTAGGATCACAGAGCAGAAGCCCAGGGATCAGCTGACCAGAGTGAAAAAAAATCACGATCACCGGTTACTGGGTTCAGGTAAGTGGGGTTTTTTTGAAAGTTTTTTTTTTTTTTATAGTGATCAGCTTGTGGTCTGTTTAGACAGGCAAAGCTGATCACAGGCACAAGCACATATATTTTAACCTCTCATTCCACACTTATTGATTACTCGCACACATCTATACTTTACACTGCACTATCACTCTTTTTCCATTTTCGTGTGATGTCATGAGGGGGTCCTGGGCTGGACGTTTTTTGGGGTGCACTGCGCCCCGGATGTGAACCTCTTAGTGTTAGGGACTGCTAGTGACAGAGAAGCCGTGAAGAGGCCTAGCAGCGTCCCATGTATTTGCAAATGCATGCAACCAATATCTCTGATTTCTATTACCATATAGTGTTCATATGTTGTTGCTAGTACAATTCAGTGTGCTGAGGAACAATAGTGGGTTAAAACCCCCTCTCTTTTCTACTTGGTATGACCCCCCCTTTCATGCACCTGAAAAGTACTATCAGATTGATTGAGCAGCTGCCATTTTTTTGTTTGAGAGCTGAGCAAGAGTCAGTGAAACATGGGAAAGCCCTAATAATGCCATCTCCAGGTGGCGGTATTGTCACAGGACTCCTTCCGTTATACTTTTACAATTTTATTTGAATAAATCTGAAACAGATCGCATTTACCATTACAAGTATGGGAAATGCGATCTGCTTACTAAAATAATCCGTATTTAAGAGCTAATTTGGAGTAGTTATTTACGTAAACTGCTCCAAAAGCATTCACATTATTTTAATAAAATTAACATTGATTTACAGTATATGCCTGTAAATAAGTTGATTGGTTTTGGTGCCACGATTAATTTTAATATAATTGATCCCAAAAATTGTTTGCAGAGATACACTTCACTGTAGTTTTGTAAAAGAAAAAAAAATTGTCTGGAAAAATAATATAATAATAATAATCTACAAAAGAAACAATATAATAATCTGCAACTGTAGCCACGACTCAATTAATCAAAATAATAACTGAATCATAGATCAGGTAAGACAGTCTGAAAAACATCTGCTGTACATGAGATCTCACCCCTGCGGTGTCAGGAGGATTATAACCAGCCTCCTCAGTGCTGCAGCTACTATATACCATTACTAAACAACTTTTCTTTGTACATTAATGTGAAATACTGTTAGAACAACCTTATTTATATTAGAAAGTCTCATGCAGCTTTACCCTGCCGTTCTACCAAGTCATTTCTGAGTACAAAGAACACCTAATTTTCTTTTAGCAGCTACTGTACCTGTTTTCTCCTAATAACAGCAACTGAAATTCTGGAGATGAATGAAGCGTTGCAGCAAAGTTCAAGTTTCTCTAAATCTCATACAGTAGTTTAGCTACACGAAAAGCAGTTACTGAGGCTGCAAGAAATATATTTATAAAGGTGCATACACACACAACGATTCTTTGAACGATTATCGATAACGATATCGTTTATCGTTCAATCGTTGAAAATATCGTTCACTTTCTGAGTTAAAATGATGAACGATTATCGTTCATGCGCGTTAACGTTTGTAGTTTGTAGTTCAGTCAGACTGACCAACTGAACGATTTTCATTAAGGGAATATGCAAAAATCGTTTGTAGTTCAAAAAAATCGTTCATTACACTTTAAAAAATCTGACAGATAATCTGACAGAAAATCGTTCATAAAATCGTTCATAAAATCGTTGGTAACAATATCGTTGTGTGTGTATGCACCTTAACATATAATTTTTCATAATGTCATTTTTAAAAAAAATTGTATTTGACTAGGTCATTGTGCCTATGGTCTTCTGCTGGTCAACATATATCTGAAACTGAAGTACTGTAGGTGGGTCTTGAACAAGCTGTGGCCAATCATATAATAAATATGATATCCATAATGTTCACAGGAGCAGTTTATGGAGCCCTCCCCACTTGTGTGCTTGTGTGAGGGCTTCATGTAACAGTGGCGATCTCTTATATACCGCTTTTTGCACCGAAATTCCGGGTCTGACCCGGAGTTGGAACAGAGTTCCAACCCGGATCAGACATGGAATTTCCCCGGTGCCGACCAAGGATATTCCTGAGTTGGCGCCGTTCACACAGGAGCCGAGTCTGCATTGACCCGGCTTTTCCGGCGTTGAAGTGGACGCTTGAAGATGACGTCATCTCCAAGCGCCACTGAAGCCGGACCTATCGGCCGGCATGTAGCGTGCTCCAGGTCATCGTGACCCGGAGCGCACCGTTCACACTGCAGGGTTTCACGGGTTATTCCCATGTTAAACCCTGCAACTTACCTGGGTTGGATTGCCGGGTCACTTGACCAAGGAACTACCCGGGTTAACCCTGTAATAACCCGGGTTTTAGCTCTGGTGTAAAAGGGGTATTAATGTGAACAAGACTGCCTTGAGAATAGTCATACCTTGGTATTATAGGGGGAGGGTGGAAAAGTATGTGGGGGAGAGATCAAACCCCATTGTGATCATCAGGCAGCCTTTACTAATGCTGTGCTACTGCAAATATTGTGGGCGTGGATGCAACTCTGAATGGCATTGGCCCCAGACAAGGGTATACTATAGATAAGGTCACCATCATGGCTCACACATGCACTTGCTGGCACTGGTGGGAGAACTAAGTATCCATCTTACTTACCCTTGTCTTTTTATTGATGTGTGTTAGACTTTCTAATTGCTGTTAAAAAACAACATAGCAGCAGTGAACACCAATCCTGATTCCGCAAGAAAACTGCAAGTACATGGCACCCACTGGACAATCATGCAACCTTATCCCCATGTGTAAAGCAGCGGTGACCAGCTGCTACTACAGTAATGAAGGGAGCAAACCCATTTTGGTGGGTGGCGCAGAAAACTGCATGACTCCCACCTCTCAGTAGCTTCTACATATGTGCTGAACAGTCCTGGGGTCTCCATGACCCACCTCCTCCTCCCTGTACATTGTACTGGGATCACTGAGATGCTGCTCAAGTGGTTCCAATCATTTTCATTTACCTGGCCTCCACATTAGATAGCCCTCAGCAGGAGAGGAATGGTCAAGTGCTTATATCCAATTATGGTTATTAAGAGGTTTAAAGGATCACAGTATTTATTCAACTTATAATTGTCTTTATCTGACTTAATGTATGGTATAATGACTCTAGGGTAGAGTAATTTAAAAATAATGTACATATAAACTAGAAGAGTGCCCAAACTTTTGTAAATGTCTTATTTGCTGTTTTCTTTCCTATCCGCTAAATTAAGCACTTACCTTACACGTGTGGCCAAACTGACTACAGATCAAGCTGATTTATCCTCATAGACATATGAAATTTGTCTTCCCTTGCTACTAGGTAGATGCATCTATTCGTCCAGATAATTTTAAATAGCATGCCTGGCAGTTCACTCACATTGTTTACTGTTTCCTTATGCTATGTAATGTTTGCTTCCAGCCCTGACCCTGGAATATTTAATTGGTATTCTATCAGTCTCCAACATTTGGCCTTGGCTTGTATTAGTTCTGATTATCTTTGATATACACTTAGATATTATTGCTGTACATTTATATTGTATTTATATGCAGTAAAATACAAACAACAGTGGGATGTGTAATATAGAGGCCAATACTGTAATGTAAATACTGGAGTAGCTGAAGTCCTGTGTCTGGCTGTTATAGGCGAGGACCTCTATTAGTGGTTCTAGTGGACTTATAACTTCTCCGGGTATTATTCATAACGCAACACTAATTTAGACTCTTCTCAAAAACTCTTTAAATATAGTACTAGCAATGCCTCTTATTGATGATCCATATTTGCCTTTGTGTACCATCCCTTATAGGATTAGTCCAACTGTTTTTCATAGGTGTTACATTTGTAAAGTAGACACCAAATGATCTATTTTCTTGACCAAAGAGCTTGCATTCTATACTCTGTAGCAGCATATAGCTAATATTTTACAACAGCTTCTCCATGTTTGGTGAGCTGAGTACTATGGGCCTGATTCAGACCCAGTCCCAAGGCTGCGTTCGCACGCAGCCTGTTGATGTTTGCATTCTGCGCATGCGTATGCATCGCAGTGCACGTGCGCGAACCAGCTGCTGCGATCGGGAATCGACTGCAGCGAGCACGCAGAGGCTTCATACAGTGATTGACAGGAAGTGACCGTTTGAGGGTGGTGATTGTGGGTGGTCAAAGAAACGGAGCCATGCCTGGGCGTTTAAACGCCGTTTCATGGGCGTGCATAATTAGGTTCCAGCTACAGCATACGCATCCTAACGTCTAGTTACACACACAAACTTTAGCAATGTCTGCGGTAAGGTCAGGTCAACCACAACTTGTGCGTATGGGTCCGATGGTTCTCGATGTTACCGATGTTTTTGCTGTCTTGTGAGAACGTAAGTGAAGGGAAGTAAGTGGCATTATGTAGTGTTGGGTGTGTACTTATTGTGCTGCAGTTACATTGCGTATGCGGTCATTACCATATTTTCACCTCGACAGGCTGCGTGCGAACGCAGCCTTGTGTCCGGGTCTGCATCAGGCCCTAATGTGTACTCTAAGGGGTATATTTACTAAGTGGAGATGTTGCCCTTAGCAACCAATCAGATTCTACATAATATTTAACTAGCACATTCTAGAAGATAATTGCTAGAATCTGATTGGTTGCTAGGGGCAACATCTCCACTTCTAAAAACTCTCATTTAAGTCAATGTACCCCTAAGTCATGACTGATACATCACTTTCCCAAGCAGCTTGATTTGCTATTTTCACCACAAAGTTCAAACCTAATGATGATGGATCAGCAACCAAGAGATGGGGGGTGGGGCTTAAGGCATACACAGACAATTCAGTGTGTCTGGCCCACTAAAGATGAAGATGCTGCAAACAGATACATTACTAGGTATGCCCTAGTAGCCTTGCAAACAATTATACATAAGGAAAGGGTATGTAATGCTGGCTGTCGCGATGCCTTCTGTCAGAATACCGTCAGCAGCTTTCCGATGGTTGGTATCCCGACAGGGGTCGGGTAAGTATACTTCCCCTCCCCCTCCCCCTTCCCCCCCTAACCCTCCCTTCTTGTAGCCTAACCCTAACCCTCCCCATCCCACACCCTAACCCTCCCCGTTAGTGCTTAAACCTAACTCCCCCCCTTCGTGCCTAACCCTAAACCCCCCAGTGGTGCCTAAATCTCCCCCCAGAGGTGCCTATCTCTAACACCCACCAAAATCTAACCCTAACCCCGCTATGCTCCCTAAACCTAACCATCACCCCCCTCAACTAATGCTAAGGGCGCCCACCCCGGACTTACCTAGTTCGGGCTAGCATCCTTCGGCGTTCTGGCATCGGGATGAAGATAGGCGTCTGCATTTTGATGCCTATCTTAAGTCCCTTTTCTGGATTTCCCTGTCGGTATTGAGACCAGCGGCAGCATGGCCGCCGGTCTCATAACTACATCCCATACATACAATAGGACAGGGTTTAAATCATTTAGGGGTTTATTTACTAAGCGGTGTTAGGAGACAGAGTGAAAAGTGATAAGGTGCCAGCCAATCAGCTCCCAACTGTCATTTTTCAAACACAGGCTGTGAGATGGCAGTTAGGAGCTGATTGGCTGGCACCTTATCACTTTTCACTCTGTCTCCTAACACTGCTTAGTAAATAGACCCCTTAACCCCTAAAAATGCACACAAAGGTAGAATTAATCATTAACTATTATTGATATTTGTATAGATTAGGCCCAATGTAAGATTGCAGAAAGCACTCTCTCACACCTACCTTAATACTCATATAAGCCCTGTACACCTAGATAGCTGCATTCCCATTTGCATCATTTTATTTGATCTTCTAAAATGTGTGCCTCATTGCAGTTTATGATTGTGAAATTCCTGTCTGTGGAAGTAGGTGGGATAATTAGTCACCCGGCATAATTATTATCTCACCTGTGCTTGATTAAAGGAATCCAGAAAATATGACCTGTTCAGGGTATTTGAGGATTGGAGTAGATAACTCCTGACATAGGGTGTTATGTTGCAGAGTACCCGGGTTGCCCTGCAGTTGCTCCAGTCACTTAGCCTAAATGGGGAGGGACGCCTGTAGAAAGGCTTCAGAGTCGAGGAAATGCTTTGGTTGCCATTTTGGGAGGGATTTTTTTTCTTCTTAGTAATTTTAGATGACTGTCTGTTACCATAGTGGGTAATGCAGCCATATTAGTGTAGTCCTGGTTTAAAAATGTATAGCCTGCAAACAAAGTCCCATGACATCACTTCCGCCCACTGTCAGTCCGACAACCGGAAGTGGGGCAGGAGGAACTTCTAACAAACCCACTTCATTGTGCAGACTGCTATAAAAAGACACAAGGGACACAGGTAAGCAGCAGACTTGAGGAAGAGACCTTGCATCTCGAAATGTGTCAGCACCTGCACCTGTGTCATCTCCTGGACTGGAGCCACTGCAGGGCAACCCGGGTACCCTGCAACATAACACCCGCTGGCTCCACACCACTCATTGATCTCCAGAATATTGTCATAAATAATTTTTTGACAGACCATAACATGTTTTTCTATGCATGTCCATACATTACATGCACTTCATTATATACATGCTCAGCAAATTGTATATTGGTAAACCCAAATCACGTATGGAAGGAACTGCCCCCCCCTCCCCTTTTCATTGATTACTGAATTGAAATTTTTTTTGGACTCAATGCACGATATATGTACTGTCTCGTTATTGTGAATGATAGATTTTATCAACATTTCATGTTATTTTAAAACATTATTTATTAAATGCATATGTTTTATGTCCAATCACCACAGAATACCTTTGTTTCATTCCACTATTGGTTGTATCTGATTCGCGCTATGTATAGGTAACAATCCACTTTAGAATATTGTTCAAACACTTTGGTTTCCACTAGGGAAAACTTTTTACCTTTACAGCCTGCTTACACTCAGGAGCGCCCAGTTTCACATATACACCACTTTTTTAACTCCTGACATAGGGCCTGATTCAGAGATGGATGCCAATGCTGCTATTGCTGCATCTGTGTATGCAGTGGATGTGCAAAAATAGGCAAATGTCACAGACGCAGAGGAATGTATTGAGACGCCCACATGCAGCTTTGAGATGTGTGGTTCGGTTTTCCTGAATCTCAAACTTTGGGTTCCGAAGTCAAAATGAGTCCTGGCTCAGATCACTTTTCGGATGCCAAGTAAAAGTGAGTACCAGCTCTGGTCTGCTGTAAGTTCAGAACTCTGATTTGAAAACCGAATCTCTGGTTTTGGATTGCACGTAAACAGATCCAAATGACATGGTTTTAGCTGTTTTTATCAATTTTAAAGAATTCCAAAACCAAAACCACCATAAGCACTGCTGCTATATGGATTCAGGAGCCAGAAGGCTTTTCAACTGTGATGAATGTTGGTTTAAATTATTAAAGCCATGCGACTAAATCAAAGTCCAAGGGATAAGAGGCAAGGACCTAAATGTCACTAATGTCAAGATAATTACACTATGCTTAAAAGTGAGAGACAAGGCAGTTGTCACTGAAGTGGAAGACATACTATTTGTGTCTAACATAGGAACTAATCTACTGGCCATCACTGTTCTTGAAAGAAGATGATAGACCAATTTGCACAGGGTTGGTGTGTTGTGTACAGCCAAAGAGGGACTGTTATTGCTGTAACAACCAGGGGCGGATCTAGACTCTTACTTTAAGGGGCTCAGTGTGTGTGTGTATATGCAGTGGTGCCAAGGATGTGCATCACACCGCGTCGGCGATCTGTCCATCATCATGAACCCCAGCCTTCCCAGGGAGTGAGGTACGTGTCGCCTGGGTCCTCAGACTCCTCATTAATCTGGTTTTAGCTACCTGTAGGAGGGGGACCTTGTGTATCATATCAGGGAGGGGGCTAGACCAAGTAGAGCCCAGGGCAAAACTTCTTTTTGGTGCCCCACTTAAAAGGACAAAAAAATCAATACTGTATTTGTGTGTACTAAATAAAAACTCACCTTACCTATATGGTGGTTTCTCGGCAATGGGGAACCTCTGAAGAAATTGATCCTCCATGGGCAGACAATGTCCTCAATCAGTAGTGACTATTCACGTTGAAGATCACATGGTCTGCAAGACGCCTGTTTGTGTAAGAATATAACCAATGTCATCATCGTAGAACAGAAGTTCAACCAGAAATGTGCCCCCTGTGTCCCCTCCAGCCTCCTGCCCCATGTTCCATCTAACTTCCACTCCTCTATGTCCCCTCCAGTCCCCTGTCATTCCAGCCTCCAGTCCTCTGTGTACCCTCCAGCCCCCATCATTCCAGCCTCCAACCACTTGTCATTCCAGCCTTCAGCCCTGTGTCCCCTCCAGCCACCTGTCATTCCAGCCTCCTGTCGCCTCCAGCCACTCATCATTCCAGCCATTCAGCCCTCTGTGTCCCCTCCAGCTACCTGTCATTCCAGCCTTCTGTCCCCTCCAGCCCTCATCATTCCAGCCATTCAGCCCTCTGTGTCCCCTCCAGCCTTCTGTCCCCTCCAGCCTCCTGTCCCCTCCATCCCCACATTATTCCAGCCTTCAGCCCTCTGTGTCCCAGCAAGCCACCTGTCATTCCAGCCTCCTGTCCACTACAGCCCCTCATCATTCCAGCCTTCAACCCCTCTGTGTCCCCTTTAGCCACCTGTCATTCCAGGCTCCTGTCCCTTCCAGCCCCTCATCATTCCAGCCTTCAGCCCTCTGTGCCTCCTGCCACCAACATGTCATTCCAGCCTCCTGTCCCATCATCATTCCAGCCTTCAGTCCTCTGTGTCCCCTCCAGCCCCCTGTCATTCAGCTTTCAGCCAGCTGTGTCCCTTCCAACCACCTGTCATTCCAGCCTCCAGCCCCATGTTCTTTCCAGCCCAACAACATTCCGGCCTCCAGTCTCCCCTTCAGGCCCCTGTCATCCTGTCTCCCCTCCAGGCCTCTGTTATTCCAGCCTCCAGCCTGAGTAACCTCAACAACCAACCAGCTCCCTGGCCCCCTCCAACTTACCTTCATTTTGGCAGCTGAACTGCTCCTTTTTCTTTGAGTTCGGCGACCTGCTGCTGCAACTATGGCAGCCAGTGTAGTGTGCGCTGCCCGCTCCTCAGGCTCTTCCTCTTCCTGAGAACTTGTCCCTGCAGAGAGCCAGCTGGATCAAGGGGGCATGGCCTAATCGCGGGTCCGTGTCCACGCCCCCTTATAGGGAATTATTATTTTTTTCAGTTGTGTTACGGGGGGCGATTTCCTGGATCACCCCCCTCTGGATCCGCCACTGGTCTCAACCCGGGGCCAAAAACTATATACCCTAGACATTTTGGAGTGCTGTGCAATGGTCACTGAAGAATCCAACCAATCAATGGAACTGTGGCAAAGGTGGCTAGGACAGGATGTAGTCAGCATCCCGGCTGACAGGATGCTGACGGTCTAAATACCATCTCGGAATCCCAACAGCGGTCGGGATCCCGGCTCCAGAATACCAACTGCTGGCATCCCAAAGTATGTAACGGGGGATAGGGGGAGGGTTAGGGTGCGGGGTTAGGGTTAGGCACTAGGGGGGAGGTTAGGGTTAGGCATTAAGGGTGAGGGTTAAGTTTAGGGTGCGGGGATGGATAGGTTAGGTTTATGCACTAGGGGAAGGTTAGATTCAGGCACTGGGGAGGGAAGGATATGGTTAGGGAACTTACCTTTTAGTGTTGGGATTGTGACTGTTGGGATGCCGCTGTCAGTATTCTGACAGCTGGCATCCCGACAGCTGGGATCCCATATCCAATCCGGCTAGGACACCTAGGCTATGACAATGTACTGAAGCTTCAGAGCGGTATGGCGACTGGAATGACAATAACCAGCCCTTTAATACCAGCATGTGAGAGCTGTGTAAATGGCAAGCAAACACATTGCCCCTATCCTAAATTTGCATCCAGAGCACAAGTGCCATTGCAGTTAGTGCATACTGACGTGTGGAGGTTGAATCCATGAGTGACATGTGTTACTTCATGACACACATTGACAATGCTACAAGGATGACACATGTTTATTTCCTAAGAAACAAAAGTGAAGTAATAAGTAAGATCAAAGTGTACAAGAATCTCATTGAAAACCAAACAACCCAAAAGCTGAAAGTTCTAAGATCTGACAATTGTGGAGAATACAAGAATAGAGAATGTACCAAGTACCTGAAAGAAAATGGCATAAAGCACCAGCTAATTATTGCCTATACACCAGAACAAAATGGCATCAGTGAAAGAGCAAATAGAATAATAGTTGAGAGAACTTGAGCTATGTTGAATGATTCAAATCTTGACCAGACATTTTGGACGGAAACAGTAAGAACAGTTGTTTATCTCAAGAAGTAATCATCCACAGTGGCAGTCAAGGAAATGACACCATTGGAAGCGTGGACTGGTAAATAGCCAATTGTCAGTCATCTACATGTATTTGACAGCACCTAAGGAGAGAAGGCACAAACTTGATATTAAGTCCATTGAGTGCATCATGGTAGGATTCTGTAATCAGAGCAAAGGTTACTGTGTATGGAACCCTAACAACAGGAAGGTCATGCTTGTAGAAATATGGAGTGCGCTAATGCGCTACCTCCATGAATACTATATAACTGAAGCATTCTTCTGTACCAAGATGGCCACCATCTGCTCTTCTGTGCATGCCTTCACGTCACAGTGGGACTCGGATGAGATCCTGCCAGTGTATCCTGCATACTGCCACATATTTATAGTGCTTCCTGCCTATGCCTGTTCTGCTACCTCCATACATCACCTACTTGTGCTCTGTATGTTCCGCTCAAGCTCTGCCCCACCTAGATCAACAAGTGTGTAACTAAGAGTAAGGCTGTACCTGTTTCTACTACTACACTTCAAATAAGCCTGACACCTGGTTAAGCACCTGACCTGCGGGCGGTGGTGGGGTGGCAGACGCAGTCCAGGATACTTGGCCTCGCTTACGTGCGGCCGGGAGCATCACACAATTTTCGGGAGCCTCCCGGCCATTCCAGGAGAGCAGGCAAGTATGATAGTAATCTGTCTGGAAAAATATTGTGCCCAGCGCGTCCGCTCGCACTTCACACTCTGCTGACAGGTTATAGGCTCACTGCCCAGATCTCAAGCATTGTATTCATTCTATATTCTGCCAATGGGTTATGTCACAGATTACTCTGCTAATATGTGTGAGATTTATTTGAGATGTCTCCTATACAGTATGTCCTCATGATTACTGTATAGGGGTATGATTTAATTATTATTACTACAGTATATGATAAGGCAAATAGGACATACTGTGTTTGTTTGTTTGACATGCTGAAAAACTACATTAATTGTCACAAATTAAACGGAAAATCAATATATATTTATATATATATATATATATATATATATTTCTGATTATTTGTGGTATGTGCATTGGCCATTGATGTGTTTTTGATGCACTGTATCACCTGTGTGTTACAGTACATGACACATGATGTTGGTGTAATATTCCTGTGCTATGTGATTATGGAAGTAATGTGTGTGTGATAAATATTGCTGCAATCTGTGTATTATTCCTGTACATTGCCATTACGGATGGCTATATCCTTGCTATTTATGGTCCCTTTTTCCTTGCTGTGGGAAACCTGCCATTCTGGATGTAATTATGTGTGTATACAAGAAAGCATCTGGTCTTAAACAGAGCAAACTTGTATCTCAGATGCAGCTCAGATAGATGTATAATTCCTCCTATGAGAAGTACTGTATAATGCACAAAGGTATGCTGTAATAATATTCTGCAACACAGGGATGGCAGTTGCTGGTATATTTGTTCTAAGCACTGTATCACGGTCACATGGATGCTCTCTGTATTGTATTTTGGCTAGGGATAACGGTTTGCTATCCACACTTACATTTGTGTTGGGTTCTGCACACATTTTATTTGATCCTGGCTACTTGATTTTTTTCAAGGGCGACTTTAAGCTCCCAATCCATCCCTGGTAGGAGGGGAAAGCCTGGTTCCTTCCGGGGGATGGGCATATTTTTGCACCTGGTAGCAGAGATGGGGGTGGG
This sequence comes from Taudactylus pleione, assembly GCA_031769625.1. Taxonomy (NCBI): domain Eukaryota; kingdom Metazoa; phylum Chordata; class Amphibia; order Anura; family Myobatrachidae; genus Taudactylus; species Taudactylus pleione. The sequence goes on along the minus strand of JAUIMM010000314.1, from coordinate 2,449,052 downwards.
ATGTGGTGGAGAGGGATTGGGCGGGGGGGCAGACTTTGTTGACCCAACATATGTCCCTTTACTAGTCTATCTATATTGTTATATTTTTTAGCAATAAAAATGAGTGAAACAATTGCATGTTTTTAATTTGTGGGTGCAAAAAATTTTAAAAAATTAAACTTTTACATTTCCAAATAAGATCACACTTTACAAATTTGTATATTATACTGTAAATATATTCAACATCTATCTCTGGTAGTGCCTGTAAGCAGCTTGCTCTGTTTTTGTGATGGATGTAAATGTGAGAAACACATTCAGAATATGAGCAGCGCTCAGTTGTTCATGTTCAGGTTACAAAAAAAGTTTGATGTAGCATAAAAAAAACCTCTAGTTCAGCTTCTGACAGTTCACACCACAAGTCAGATGGAAAAATATTCCTATAGCAGGATTCAACAAGCGAGCAGATAAAACTAATGCATAATAGTCGGCTAAACAGAACAGTTTTGGCAACCATGAAAAACAAGATAATTAAGTTAAAATGAATTAGATCATATAACTTTAAAAATAAATAAAAAAATTATATTCTTTTAAAAATAAGCCTAATAAATATTGATAAATATTATATTTTTTGTAGATGGCTACAAATCTAAATTTAAACTAGTTATGTTCAGTTTTAAAATTCCCCAAGCTGTAATACAATCTGTTGCAGTACGCTTTGTTCCACTTTGATATCCACAGTGCAAGAACAAAGCCAACACATTCATTTGCAGATAGCCTTTTTCATCTATTAAAACACATCAATGTAATTCATTTTAAAATCCATTGAACTTTATGTGGTGACAGGTTTCCAATTAAATAAAATGCTGGTAAGTAGAGTTCAAAAGTGACCGAAGCGCTCTCTGTACACAGTTCATCGCGGCTTAATAACTGGGATGTTGCTTTGTTCCATTTTTTACTGCACACTTCTATTACGGTGATAAATAAATATGTTTATTCTGAATGCTAACAATAAGCGTGCAAACAGTACAACCTTCTATTTTGGAATTTAATTGGGAAAAATAACATCAACACCATAATTTGCTTAATGTACAGGTTAAACGGCAATTGCAGTTGTTATGCTTTCCAAAGACAGATAGACAGAAAAAAAGCGTTATAGGATATACAGTTTATCAGATAAAAGATATGTTAGGTACGGTGCACACACATAAATAAATATATATATATATATATATATATAAACAGTTCTGTATGATTGACACTCAGCGCTATACATCACAATGAGTGCATTTCAAAGAATTCAAACAAGTGTACAGCAGGATGGAACTGTGCTGGTTGCTGTTTAGAAAAGAAACACAATAGCCATCCTGATCTCCATTGTTTTGAGTCCTTTAATGACCTGTCCTTAGGGACCCTGAAGACAGGTCATTAAAAGACTTGAAATGTTGGAGATAAGGGTGTTTCCTATGGCTTTTTTCTGTAAATCAGCCACTGAGTGTTGTTCTGCTGTACAGAACCACACACACACACACACACACACACACACACACACACACACACACACACCATATATGGGTATGTATTGCCGGCTGTCGGGATGCCTCCTATCAGAATACTGACAGCGGCTTCCCGATGGTTGGTAGGGTTCAGGGAAGTATGCTTACCTTCCCCCTTTACCCTAACCCTCCCTTCCTATAGCCTAACCCTAACCCTCCCCACCCTGCACCCTAACCCTCCCAGTTAATACCTAAACCTAATCCTCAGGGCCGCCATCAGGGGGGGACTGTCATACTGGAGTACAAGACCGGATACTCGGGGGCCCCGCCCATCACCTGCTACCTACTCCCCGCCCGCTACTAAACCCCTGGCCGTAAGTGGCACGTCAGGCTGCATCCTCTACTATACCCCCGGCCCCGCCGCTGCCGCAAATTAGACACAGTTAAGTGACTTGTGAGTCACCTCACCCAGCCGGGCCCGGCAGCCGTCCTGCCGCTCCGCCTCCCGCCTTACTGGATTGGACAAACAGCAGTGTGCCTACTGCTGTCAAAGTTTTTCCAATATCCCTGAAGCCGGAGCATACACGACGTCACGCCGCGCCGCTGAATGACAGAGGAGCTGCAGAGGGCGAGTGGTGTGAGGACTGAGGAGCCGCCCGGAGCATGAAGACTGACAGAAGATGTAAGGTAAGTTAAAGTGTGTGTGTGTACCCTGACTTAACGAAAACATGCACAGTATATATATATATATATATATATATAGTGTATAGATAAGGTAGCGGGGGAAGGGGGGTTATGGGAAGTGGTGGGGGTTTGTGTAGGTTGAGGGGGGCCCTGCCTATTATGACAGTCCTGGGCCCCACAATTTCTAATGACAGCCCTGCCTAACCCTAACCCCCCAGTGGTGCCTAACCCTAACCCTCTCCCCTAGGGGTGCTTCACCCTAACCTCCCCCCCAAAACCTAACCCTAGCACCTAATACGAGTCTGACGGATACCTCTCCCCGCCGGGTAGAGACGCCGGTCTCTTCAAACGGGGCATACGGCACTGTTGACACTCAGCACGGACCTGGGAGCGAGCTACTATACCACTAGAACAGACTCACAGATCTACTGCACATGCTGTATTGGTAAGCAGCGTTATATTATACAGCGTTATATTATACAGCTCACTTTGGCAATATTTCCACTGCACATTAGCAAAGACTGTTGTATTTTTTCAGAAAAACATTTATTATATGTCATTCCACCTATATGCAACAAATTTGGAACTTTGTATCAACAATTCCATACTAGAGGATTTACTTTTGGATGATCCATTCATGTTATTGGGACTTTCAGTATATTTTATTTTATTTATTAATTTTTTTCTTCCTCTCTTTAGGAAGGGGTTGTCAGTGTACAAATGTGCTTGTAATGATTATTTTATTAATCTAAGTTCACATGTTTTAAGGTTTTATATGATGCTGGGACCCAAGCATTAATGTCAGTATTATACTATTTCTCTAAATAAACTGTAAATTGTTTATACCTTTACGATATATATATATATATATATATATATATATATGTGTGTGTGTGCATGTGTGTGTGTATTGAATACCTATTGTGATTGATGTAGCGTAGTTCCTTATATACACATATTCTGGGTGTGCTTATGCCTTGCCGTGCGATCACCTGCCTTGCTGGGTGTGTTCCGAATTTGCATACGCTGGGTGCGACCGGGTCTGAATGAGGCGCACTGACAATTACCAGTCACTTGGTGCTGCATAGCACTATATACGTATTAGTAAAGTAATGTGGACTTCATTTATAAATCAGAAATATTAGTTGCCCTACAAGATTTTCCAAACCTACATGTAATGTTACTTAGAGTATTAATTTTTCATATTTAACAGATGTGAGCTGGAACCAGCAGGAATCACAGATTAAGAAACTGCAAAATGGCAAATTCATGTGGAGCTCTCAAGGAGGAACGAATTCATGGCAGACTTGTTATGTGAGGCAAGGACACAATTTCACATCAGAAAGTTCTACATCTTCTCATTAACCCTATGAGGAGTTACAGAAATGCCTGAAGATTGTAGACTAGCAAAGACATAATTGAAAAGGAATCCAGTTATTAAATACTCAAAACACATTTTACCATCTATGCATACAGACACATATATTCATACAATACAGTGCTAGTAATAAAATGGCAATAAAATTGTGATTAAGCAGAGGATATAATTATTAAAACATTTCATAGTTACTGTAGGTAAATGTATATGATTTTCTTCATGCCATACTCTATTGTATGTATCTTCCTGCAGGCGCTTAAGTTCATACCAGGCGCCTGGAGGCAAAATATTCGGTGCTCCACCCCCTGGTGCATGCTGAGGAGACAGAGGAGGAAGTAATGTGCCAGTAATCCTGCCAGTTGTGGATAATCTTCAGCCACTTCCCATCCGTTCTCTTCAGTCGCATACCAGTGTCTCTGCAGCCCCCCAGGGTCTCTCCTGCCATTCATATTCTGTCTCCAGCCCTGCAATCTCTCTCCAGCGATCCCCCTTCTGTCTTTCTAGCTCCCAAGTGTCTTTCCAGCTAGCCCCCTTCTGTCTCTTCAGCTCCCAAGTGTCTCTCCAAGTGATCCCCTTCTCTCTCTCTCTAGCCCCCCAGTGTCTCTCTAGTCAGTCATGATCCTTCACCAACCCTGCAGAGTCTCTCCAGCCAGCCCTTGTGTCTCCAGTCCCCCATGTCTCTCTAGCCAGCCATGTTCTGTTTCCAACCCTGCAGTGTCTCTCCAGCTAGCCCCCTTCTGTCTGTCCAGCCCACCCCCAGTGTCCTTCTAGACAGCCACATTCTGTCTCCAGCCCTGCAGTGTCTCTCCAGCCAGCCTCCACTGGCTAATCTCCTAACAGGTCGTAATGAAGTCAGAAGAGATTGAGATGCTTGACGTACAGTAAAGCTGGCTTGTGGGGCCCCCAACAATAATATTGACAACCCTCTCACCATCATTATTAGGATACCCCAAGGTCTTTACCTTGACAACTTAGTCTTGGCAGGCTTCTAGGCTCTACTGTGACCAAGAGTCAGCACTGGCCACAGGAAATCTGTTTGGCCGGCTGTCCCTTGGCAGCACTAACATGTAGATTGGCTGCTGGTGTATTTGACTGCTGCTGTACAGTGCGGTATTCCAGCCACACCACTATACAGAGCCACTATCAGTACTAGTAGCTTGGGCCAGCTGATGTTTTAAGGGCAGCTTAATGCTGGCCAGCTTTTAGGCACTGATGACCAGGAGGTGTATGCTTGTCCGAGAGACTGTGTCCGGCTGTGTGTCTCCCAGCAGCTTTGGTGTGCGGATCAGAGGTCACTGACAGGCAGAGTCACAGCATATTAAATCATATCTACGACCATGCCGGGAAGTGGAACTGGCCCCTGGCCATGGACGTAATGTAATATTCTGCAACTCTGCTGGAAGCCAGTCAGGTTGGGGAAATATTTGCGGAAGGGTGGCTATGTGTAGGGGCATGGGGGCACCCACACCATCCACCCCACTATAATCCGAGCTTCATGGAACATCCAATGGGATGATGCAATGAACAATGGGTGAAAACAATGGATAAGGGTACACACTATACAATGGTCTTGCAGATTGGTCTAAAGTACCAAGAAGCGTGTATCCAATTTAAGAGACAAAATGTTGGTCGAACAACAGGATCAACCTTACTAATTAATGTGAACATTCCCCTTAAACATTTTAATTTGTGTATATAAAAAGAATCAATAAACAGGGTTTTTATTAAGGTCTTAGCTTTTGTGATGATTTATGCTTTGTTTTACCCAAATATCTATTATTGTCAAGCAATTGAGGTTGTCTTTTTATTTTCTAGCGTCATTTTTAACTAAATGGCTGAGGATATAGTTAAATACCAGAGAATGTTCTGGGTCTTAGATGGTTAATCTTAATCTTGACCCAGGTTACCTGCAAATTGCACTAGAACAGCCATTAGTCACAGTGTCTAAGAAATCAAATGGACAGTCAGGTACATTTTTCTGAAGTAAATCTGCCCACATGCTAGTATTAAAAAAAACAAAGAAAAAAGCAATATCAGATCAGTTTCTGACTGGACAATCTCTAAACTATGTGTTTGCCATAAAACGGTTTTCAATTGTTAGGCTGTCATTATGTGTGATTGGTGTACACTATATAGGAACTAGAAAGCTATCTTAAAAAGAATATAGCAACCCGCACTGCAGCAGAATCTATTAAATAATTGGAGAGCAGTGATACTGTTATTTGAGAGAAATTCAGCCACAAGAATTCATGTAACACAAAATGGGAATATGTGAAATTGTACCAGACACCAAACAAATTTTCCTAAAATTTGAAATATAATACAAAAACGACAACTATGATTCGCCTCTTTGTAAATTGAATGATGAACAAACTATATAATATCATAGGTCGTGAGCCGTTTGATGTACAATAGTTAAGAAAGTAAGAAACCCACGAGCAACGGGCACAAATACCCTTAAATCGAATAAAAAAATGTAAATTAAAAAAATTCTTTTACATTAGTCTAAACAAAATATTGATGGAAAGCCACCATTTTATATTCTGTCCCATAACACATAGCCATCCCAATTTTTTCAAGCAGAGAATTTAGTTTCTGACAGATAGATCAAAAAGTTGAGCTATCTGGCTAATCGGAAGGTGATTACTTACTAGAGATGTGCGCCGACCCCCGTGTTTTGGTTTTGGATCTGTATCTCCTCTGGTTTTGGATTTGGATTGGTTTTGCCAAAACTGCCCTTCCGTGATTTGTTTTTTTTTTTTGGATATGGATTTTTCTAAAAAAAATCATAAAGATAGCTAAAATCACATATAATGGGCCTGTTTTTGTTCCTACAGTATTATTAACCTCAATAACATTTATTTCCACTCATTTCCAGTCAATTTTGACCACCTCACAGCTCACAATATTGTTTTTTTCATCTAGTTAAGGGCCAAAAGGTTGCATCCAGCTAGCTGGCTGTCACGATTCCTAGGCGGAATCAAAACTGAGTGATAAATAGATTTGAGGACTGTGCAAAGATGATGGTTGGGGTACCCCTTGAGGATGAAGAATTGATAGTTGATAATTGATACAGTCACTGACTGAAGAAGGAAATGATAGCTGATAATTGATGCAGCCACTGGCTGAAGTAAGAATTGATAGTTAATAGTTGGTGCAGCCACTGGCTGCAGTAAGAATAGTTGACACTTGATAATTGGTGCAGCCACTGGCTGGAGTAAGAATTGATAATTAATAGTTGGTGCAGCCACTGGCTGCAGTAAGAATAGTTGACACTTGATAATTGGTGCAGCCACTGGCTGGAGTAAGAATAGTTGATACTTGATAATTGGTGCAGCCACTGGCTGGAGTAAGAATAGTTGATACATGATAATTGGTGCAGCCACTGGCTGGAGTAAGAATAGTTGATACTTGATAATTGGTGCAGCCACTGGCTGAAGTAAGAATTGATAGTTGATAGTTGGTGCAGCCACAGGCTGAAGTAAGAATGGATAGTTGATAGTAAATTGTTGATGCAGCCTCTGGGTTGAGTAGTAGTGGAATACAGAGCTATGAATAGGAACCAATCCTGCAACAGCCTTGAGGGCTGGAATTCTTGGCAAGTTGCAGCTGTTACAGCCTTGAGGGCTGGTGAGGAGTGACAACAGATGGCCTTTGGGCCATGAAGCAGGATGCAGCCTTTGGGCCGTGTAGCAGCCTTGAGGGCTGAGAATTCTTGGCGGGATGTGGACTTTGGGCCATTCAGCAGGAGGCGGCCATTGGGCCATGTAGCAGCCTTGAGGGCTGAGAACCCTTGGGTGAATGTCACTGTTTTGCGACTTGTGCCACCGGGTTGACACAAGCAGCAATCCACTTGATTGTGCACACTTGATGCTGATGTGCGGCTTGTGCCACCAGGTTGAAACAAGCAGCAGCACACTGGATTGCAAACACTGGGTGCCGAGGTGCAGTTTGTGCCAAATGGATGACACAAACAGCAAATGACTGAAGTGTGGACTATGCTGCCTGGATGACACAAATGGCAGGAGTAAAACAACGCAGACTGGGGAACTGGATACTCTACTTGAACAGGAGACTCACAGCAGAACTGGAAACACGTGTGATCGCTATCACCAGCACCTGAGCAATGCATCAGCAAGGTAGAAAAAGGAGGATGCACCAATCCTGTTCCAGCAGAGGTGATGTCAGCCATCAATTTAGTGGTTCAGAATTTTCTTTAAAAAAATGAAAGGGGCATGCAGGAGATGCTGTCTGTGACCATTACAATTTCTGGACATTCACAAACCATAAAATTAAAAACGACAGGCAGCAATGCCCCAAATATCACATAATGGAAAGGAAAAAAGTGCAAGATGGAATTGTCCTTGGGCCCTCCAACCCACCCTTATGTTGTCTATATGAAACAGGACATACACAGTTTAACAAACCAATCACATCTGTGACAGGGACTGCCACTTGTGGCTGAAATTATTGGTTTGTTTGGACCCCCCACAAAACAAGCTGCCAATGCACAGTGGACATTGGTGGCAATGATCCCATACACAAACTGGCTTTACAACATAGGTAAGATCAGATGTCGTTATCGTCATCCCCATCAGTGCGTACATCCTCTTCTTCACACAATATTAATTTGTCCCCGTTGGAATCCACCATTACAGACGCATATGTAATTTTTTTGACTTAATTACTGGTAAAGGTCTTCCTTGTGGAATTTGTAATTCATTTTGATGAACATCATCTTTTCCACATTTTGGAGAAGTAACCTCCTACGCCGAATGCACAGTGTGGAAAATAGCAAGATCTGAAAACAGACTTGCTTGCAATGCTAAATCAGCCACTACTGTATGTCTTTACTGTTCACTTTAGACACAATGGGCCTGATTCTGAGTTTGGTGTAAACAAAAGACCAAGTAATTTTGCATCTTGGCAAAACCACTTTGCTCAAATCTAAATTGCAGTGTGACAATAAAGCTGCCCAGTATTTGTGGGCTACATGTAAAAGCAGCCAATTTACCCTGCATGCAAAAATTATTAATGTATTTGCACACTTACTTACTCGTTTTTTGCTTTACTCCCACCTCAGAATGAGGCCCAATGTTACAAGTTAATTCCATCCTGCAAAAGTAGCATGTATTTTGTAAGGCATATATAAGATATACATTGGTTTATTGCCTCCAAACCTTAACAACCTTGATTAGCTTGCTTAACTTAAACTACAAATAAAGACACGGACAACAGAGCTTGGCTAAAAGGTCACAGCTTTTTATTTATAATTAAATTAATTAACCTAACCAGGGTGGCAAAGAGACACTGCAAGCTCAGTTCTAGCTTTCACCTCGCTCAAATACTCGGGGAACAACTAAATGTCCCCCCTCTAGATGCACTAACGCTGCGGGGGTCTCACTCCCCTCCTGTGCCAATCCGAGACGCTTACGTACAAAAGAGCCTGGGTCCCCCACACAGAGAAGAACAAATTCGCCATGGACAATGAGGCCAAGTTCCTCCACAAAGTTATCTTGCAACACAAAAAGCCACTGAGGTGCAGTGTACTCTCGCCATGCTGCGCCTCCCCTAAGTTGGGAAAAGAAAAGGCTAGTGCGACACAACAGAACATTAACTGGCGGGATGGTGGGTTGCGAAGATCCAGCAAAAGAGGCTGAGCATATGCGAAACAAGCAAATATATAACCTCCATCTAGCCACTCCCTCCAGCCATATAATTGGCTCATCAAACCAGCTGACCAGATCTCACCACTAAATTACTACCCAGCAACAAGGCTGTCATCAAACAGCCAATCGGCAAAAAAACAGTATTCTTATCTATCCTCAAGCCTATTCAGCTTTCGTCTACCATAATCGGCACAACAATAATTAATCATAGGAGTACAGTGTTTGCCAATATAGTCGTTGATGTAACTGCCTATGCATCATTTAGTATTTTCTTACACCGTTTCAATCTGTTAAAATATCTGATTAAGGGGTTTATGTATCATGCAGAGAAAAGCGTGGAGGAGTGGACCAATGGAGAAGTTGCCGATGGCAACCAATCAGTTTGGAGTAGAATTTATCAAGTACAGTCTATAAAATAATAGGTAGGAGCTGATTGGTTGCTATGGGAAAGTTCTGCTCTGGTCCACTTCTCCACACTTTGCACTGCTTGATACATAAACCCCTAAAGTTGTGATCCAATAAGCTGTCATAGCTATAAGAGCTGTCCTTTAATTATTGTACATTGTGGCATCACAATGGGGGTGCGGGCCGCACCAGGGTGTCACCATTGCTCCGGCGTGGAGACAGCTGATCCAAAAATCAGCTGTCTCCCCGAACGCTTTCACTGCTTCTTTCGGAACAGTGACACAAGTGCACATGCATGACCTACAGGCCACACATGCGCTCAAGAGCCCCGACGTCTGTTGGAAGGAGACGGACAGGGGTGGAGGGATCCAAAAGGATCACTCTTCACAACCCAGACCTACTTCCCATGGGGAAGGAACGGGTTGCTCGCAGGGAGCTGGAGCAAAAGCCATCTGAACATGGCGAATGCTCCAGCAGTCAAGATCCGAAAATATATTTTCAGAGCTTGATGAATTCTGTCCCCATACTAGTGTATAGGGACAGCGGGCCATTCTGCTAGAGGAAGGTAAATAGGATATATCTGTGATATCTCCTGTTTTACCTTCCTGATGAATGGCCGATAACTTACAGTAATTTCTACAATTGCAGGTAAAAATGTTCATTTTCACCTGCTTTTGTAGAAATTAAGCGATGATGAATAGGCCCCTATGGCTGCAATTCAATTGTTGTAGACGCCACCTTCTGGGCATCTATATGAATAGGCGCCCGGAAAAATAAAATTCAATTGTTTCTCTGTTCGGTATTAGTACAGTAGTAGTATTTATTACAGCTATAAGCACCAGGGCTACCCGTCTAAAGAAGTAGTTAGGGCACCCAAACGGCCACCATTAGGTGTCCAAAAAACCTGACTTTGGACACATTTCTTTTCACAACTCAAGAAGCTGCCAGAAGAAACATATCCCTCCACCGCTTGAATTGCTCCTTTGGGCGCCTATTCGTATAGAAGCCCAGCGGAGGGTGTCTAAAACAATTGAATTGTCCTCTAAATATTGTATTTACAACAATTTGATAAACATCTCAGAAACTATACTACACATTTGCCGATGCCAGGAGCGACAGAGCAATAGCGGGGGCCATGCTGCATTTGGCAGCATGGCCCCCGCTGATGATATCGTACGCAGATCTGCATGCAGGTCCGACAGGCAATGTCACTGACGATGCACGGGAGTGTGCATCATCAGCAACATAGCCGGTACACACTGGCCGATGTGGACGATATGTCCATATCGTCTCGTGTGTACCCGGCCTAAGCCTCCAAGCACCATCTGACAATTTCCTACAACTAATATCAAAAGACCATTCAACAGTCAAAAGACCATTCAAAAGTGAACACCTTAGTGATTTGAAAAAGCAAGTCTAGCAGAAACAGTCGTAATCTAGAACCAGGAGAACAGATATTCTGCAACCAATGATGTAATTTGAAGTGTTTATATAGTAGGGTTTACATAAAGTGAAGCTGGGAGAAAGGCATTATAAATGCCATCAGCAGTAAAGTCCAATGGGGCACAGCAACCCCTGCATTATTTAAAAGTTTTTGATTGTGATTAGCCCAATACTATTCTCTGACTCTAGATCAAATCATGGTTGATTCACAAATTTGCTGATTGGATCTGGATCTATCAAATTTGTACACATCTCAATTTCTAGTAGATCGATTCAGCCACCTATTGCCATTCGGGTACAATAGACACATTTTCAGTAGATGACTACTTTATTGTGCATAGAGCTTTTATATTCAAACTAATATTGTGCTACATTTAAGATCCAAAGATATGAAATATACCACACTATCATTCACCCCTCTGAGTCTCACATACTGTAGCTGATATATCACGGGTGAGATAAAAGGATGGATTAATACCAAGTCATAGAGCATTCTATATGCAAATGGTGCTGAGATCTGGAAACTGGATAGTCCAACTGGCAGATGAACAGCAGCCACTGCTGCGTTTCCTAGTTCTGCCCACAATGAGAGGTGAAGGGAACATTAGTGGGTGGTAGTAAGTTCGGACAGGCTGAAAATACAGAATTCCGCTTCCAGCACCAATACAGCACTTGTAGTCCCATGAGTGTTGTAATAGCCCCGGTAATGATAAACAATCTAATAATGCTGCATTATGTTAACAACATTCTACCACTGGAGTATACTGAAAATGATGATCCTATCTTTATTGCCTCATTGCCTTTCCCAAGGGCATGAAGCATTATTCTTCTAGATATACTCATTAGCAGATGCAGCTATCAAGGGTGTTCATTTAGTCTGCAACAATGCCCAGGGAGATATGTAAGCTGGGGCAACCATTGCTCCGCTGATATCAGGATAACTAATGGATCCAATGCATGGAAAAATATTGACACAAAGATGGATTCATTAACACCTGGTGCTTTTTAATCATCACTATAAACATTAGCTAGGATCAAGACAAATGAGGGTTGATGAAACCAAGTACCCCTTTCACATCCACAATCGTTAAATGTTTGTGTTTTCATGACCCCTGTTCGATTGAGCCCCAAATATACAAAATAAAAGTGCACAATTGCGTTTAATGCTCTTCAGTTCGGCTTCTACAAGGACTATGAATGCAGTGTTACAACTATATTTGGACTGAAAGGGGTTAATATTTTGCCATACATAAGAGTACTTCATCATTTTGCCAGACACATAATCCACAATTAATATTCTGCTAACAAAAGTTACACCGACCCCCTCAGTGACTTGCGGGATGATGTGGATTAATCCATATGAACACAAATTCACTTATAAATAAAGGAAACCAATTCTAATAACGTTTATTGCAACCCTCACATCCTGGAACTGTTGAGAACTATAAATACCCTACAGTAAAGGCTGTTATTTTATTTTGTGAAAGGAAATGTACTTATAAAGGGTCACCTTAACACAGTGGTGTTCTGGAAACAAACCATCAATTCAACACAATGCACATAGGATATATTTCAGTACAGAGCCACTATTGCTATGCTATATACTAAATTATGATGGTTTCATTTATAATAGAAGTAATTCTCTAAAATTACTCACGTAAGGTGTTTACAAATGCAAAGTGCCCTTTACAAGAACAGTACTATTATGTGTTAGACGGCGACATGTTTGCACAATTTATACATACTCTATATGTTTTAAAACAATATTGGAAAATGCGTATCTGCTATTGGTTGTCTGTAGAGTTGTGCAAAATTTTTGAGCAAATAATTTTCTACGTGGGAACGGGTAGTTCTGCAGAGGTTGCAAAGTTTCTCTGTTACAGGCCTCAATTTTACTTTCGCTTTACTGTCCCACAGATATCCATTCTCTATTGTACAGTATTTGCCAAGCAACATTTTACAGAATTTAAAGTCTATACATATAACTGGAATAATCACAGCCAAATGTTTCTGTTGTCTGGTTTGGTCAGCGCTATAACTGGGTGTTATGGCGCCCTGTGCCGGCCACAACCCCCCTGAGTTCATGACATCATGCAGAGGGGCGCATTGCTACCAGTGCCCAAAGCATCCTCAGGATAATCTGAGGGGCTGCATAGGCTGCTGTGTCTATGTCTGGAGTAAAAATACAGTACTTGCAGTTCCCTGCGCTCCACTAGGGTAGTGATCAAATTTCAAGAAATATGTAGATAAGGGAGTTCCCCGGAATAAATTCCTATGGTGTTCCTCTCGCAGTCTTTCATACACTTAGATATTCTAAGTAGTGGATATATCACTTTTGGTCCATTATTCCTCAAAAAAAGGTATAAGAAGTAGTATATAGTGAAGTACAGTTTATTGTAACATTAAAAAATCCATAAAACACATAATAGCAAGCAGCGTACCAGATATTGTGGGGGCATAGGACAGCACACACCCCAAAATAGCATACAAGGAGGTCTAAACAGTCACCTCCCGGGATAGGTTTATGTAATCCTCCTAGTTTTTATTCCTTGGTAACTGCGCTCCAACCCCGTCACATGGCTCTCTCACTGCTGCTCCTTAACTCACCAACGCGTTTCTGCTCATATAGAGCCTTTCTCAAGGTGTGAGTACTCTTATCCCCTACTTCCTTAAATACCCTTTAACACATTCCCATTGGTCACTCTTTAATTCCTTTATTCCATTGATGGTGGCTAAATAAAACAGCCCCGTCTAAAAGGGAATATATATGTTATGCCGCTTCCCGGAAGTAGCGTGCGTTCCATTGAATGGAACGCACGCGTAGGCTCCAAATAGAGAACGCATAGAGATGACATCATGCTACATCACTTCCGGAGAGACAGATAGGAAGACGCACCGGAAGTGGCTTGCGTTCCAACAAATGGAATGCAAACCGGCAATCTATGAATTTACATCTGTTTCATCTTGTTTTAAGGGTAAGATTGTCTGGGTTATAAAGTTAAGTATAAAGATGAGATATAGTGGGAAGCGCTTATATGTACAGTGTTCCTGTACAGCCTAATTAAAGGAATTAAAGAGTGACCAATGGGAATGTGTTAAAGGGTATTTAGGTTTGGTAAATATTAGGGTGGGAACACGGACATATTTTGCCCATGAAACATATGGATTTTAATTATATATATATATATATATATATATATATATATATATATATACTGTATGTATGTACAGGTTGAGTCTCCCATATCCAAAATGCTTGGGACCAGGGGTAGTTTGGATATCGGAATATGCCGTATTTTGGAATATTTGCATACCATAATTAAATATCTTGGGAATAGGACCCAAATCTAAACACAACATGCATTTATATTTTATATACACCTTATACACATAGTCTGCAGGTCATTTTATACAGTATTATTAATAATTTTGTGCATCAACAAAAGTTTGTGTATATAGATGAATTTCATTTATGTTTCATATACACCTTATACACACAGCCTGAAGGTTATTTTATACAATATTTGTAATAATTTTGTGCTTTAAACAAAGTTTGTGTACATTGAACCATCAGAAAGCAAGGGTGTCACTACCTCAGACATGCTAGAAAAATTCCGTATTTCGCAATATTTCGATATGGAAGACTCAGCCTGTATGTATATATATCTATATATATATATATATATATATATATATATATATATACATACAATACATATATAATAAAAATAAGGCCAAAGTCCGCTCTCACATCTGTAATATGCTGTGTTTGGATTGCTGGTGTTTATTTATCTTGTGCTGTGCTGCTGCTGTGTCTACATTGACTCACAATAACAGAATTGCCCTGCATAATTTACCACTATCAATGTAGGGAAGGGTAGACTTTGACGCAGTTGGCTGGCTTGACAAATTATTGCAATATTTTGGAACCAAAATTCCCAGAATTTAAATTAACTACAGTTTGGTGTAAACATTTAGTGAGTGCAGAGCCTGTATGACTTTTTTATTTAGATGGTGTGGTCACATACCTCAAGCACCGCAGATGGGTAAGTGCCATTGATTTAAGCCTATTGTTTATATCTATACTAATAATATAGGAATGTTGTGTCTGTCTGTGTGTTCCAAGTTGGCGCAAAAACTACTCAACCTAACTGCATCATTTTGTACTGGAAACTTTTAGAAATAATAAAGTTGAACAATGACAAAAACATCATTTATTGACATCATCAATGCAAGAAATAGGTGTAGCACCATGCGTGCGGTCAGTAAGGGGGGAGGGGTGAGGTGCTTTGGGCCCGTGTTCACTTGAATATTATAGTCTACATAGAAGTCTGTGCACAGGGCACACAGTGATATTGGTGTGAGTGGTGGTGAAGGCCTTGCTGCCACCAGTCTGTACAGCGCTGCTGGTCACGTGGGCCACTCCCGCTTCAGGATCCCTTTTAATAGTAGTGTCTCTTTTAAGGGGTGTTCACAAAGTCGACACGAAATAAGAATGTCAACAATGAGAATGCCGAATGTCGACAGTTAGAATATCAACAATGTGATTTTATTTGTATGTTTACCTAACTCTAACCCTACTTGAAGCCTAACCCTAACAGTAAAATCATGTGTTGACATTCTATCATCATTCACAATGTCGACATACTGGCAATGTTAACATTGTGTCAGTGTCACCCTTGTAAATGTCTACATTATGAATGATTACATACCTTTTAGGACCACTTTATCAAAGGATGTAACTATTTACATCATTCTGGTACACAGCCTCATTCTTGTTGTTTAGAATACAGATGTATCCTCCAATGGCGGCTCCTACCTGTCATTTTGAGGTTGGCTACCGGCACCTCCTTCTGCTCTGCCCACACCTCCCACTGCTCTGTCCGCACCTGGCATCACACTGCAGCACCGTCAGTGAAGGAGGAATAAAAGAGAACAAAAATCAGGGTTGCACGAGTGCACAAGCCGTGTTCAGTATAGGGGAATGATAGATCGTAATTTAATCCTTCTGTAGTTAATCACCAGCCAAAGCTCATTTATTGTGTGTCAGACCCTTGTAATACAGAGTACTCCGGAGAGGTAAATCAACACACAGCCACCAGTCTCGTGTATGTAGATTCCTCTGACTATAATTACGTGTCATACAATAATATAAAGTAGTGTTCTCATATTTGCAACATTTCAGTATTTTCACACTACATCTTAATACAGCAGTCATTGTTAGTATTCATCATATTATTATCTATACACGAGGGAGTGAATTGATAGGGAGGGAAGGGAGGTGAGCATACATAGGAGTTTAGAATACACAATCTATTCATGCTACTATCTTGTCTGATAAACATCTACACATTCCAAAGCTTTAGAAACTTGAAGGTTAACAAAAATCACTCTCTATAATATTCTGCAATTCGAAGATTATGAATAACTTTCGGGCACAGTTTATCCATCTTGTTACAAAATGGAGTCTTATGTGGATAGCTTAATATCAGATTTATAATTTTCCCATCTTTTTATTCATAATTTTAGCCTATACTATCTACATAAGAGGAACACAATCTTGCTATTCTGGCAGGCGCGTATACATATAAGCCCCATCTACATGAACCTATACATAGAATCACCCCCTATCCTTGGGAGCATTGACCCGTCCCCTGCTAGGGCAAGTCCACGGTCCTCAGTCTCTAATTGTCTTTTATCCTGTCCATCTTGTCATGAATATTGAAGGAAATGATAATAGTCTTGCATTGTCCACATGTTTGTCATCCTCAGTGAGGCTGGTTCCACAACTGGTACAGTTTGGAATGTTGTCTTGGGCATAGATGTTATCATAGACTTGAGATATCATCAAGGCCTTTGGTGTATTTTCCTTGGAGAAACAACAGTCAAGTGTAAGTAACTTCTTAATCAGAAAAATAACAAGTTTTATAGAAATATAATTGATTACAAACAAAGCTAAACATTTATCAATAAGTGAAAGAATTCCTAATATACATCTACTGAATTCATTAAATCATTTAGCTTGGTTTAATTAGGAAAACTATTCCTTATCATCAAGATCATACTCTGGATCACTATATGTTTTCCTGAACTGGTCTTTTAGTTCCTTGTTTTTCTTCATGTGTCCATGTATTAGGGCAGAAAAGTTATCAGCTATATACATTACAACAAGCTAGTCTCACTATAAGACACATATCTTATTAAGCAGCCATAAGGTAGTTGAGGATCAGTTTAAACTGTCCCATAAACTTTACTTTAAATTGCAGTTCATTAATGATCATTTTAAGCACATCAAATATTTAATCTATAACATTATCAAACAACTTGGCTAAAGCTACTATTTGGTGATCATACTATACACTGAGTCTAGATATTATTACTGCTTCATCTCTTGATATATCACTATATATGCAGTTACTCAGTTTAATACTTGTAATAAAAACTCAAAGTTTTAAAGCTAAAATTAAACTTATAATAAAGCAAAGCTTAATATACATTTCCACAAGCCTTAGTCTGGCTTGGGGCCTAGGAACATGTATCTATTCATAATATCAAATTACTCCAACTCCCCTTGGATGAAGACTTTGCAATAGGAGGCATATATTCAGGTGTCCTACTCATGAAGTTTCACTGAAACAAGTGTACTCATCAGGATTTGGAATAAACTTTCAAATCTGGGCTCAATAGCCTTCCTGGTATATTTCCAAATTATCATCCAATCTCCTGGTTGTAAACAGTGGGTACCTGTATCAAGATAAAGGACTGGAATAGAAGAAAACACCTAACTATGTATTTTAGTTAATTATTTCTGTAAGATTTATACATAGTACACCATATCTGCAGATGACCTTAATTATGATTTTCTTAATTATCTTAATTACCTTGGCTATTGTCTTTGCATCTGCCCTCCAACATGCCTACCCTCTGGGCCAGTGACTGATAAGGCTCATACAAGAGGACATCACATTTGGAGCATTTGGGCAGTGGTATAAAATCAATTTGTATCCTTTGTAAGGAACACTGAGTCTGGTGAGTACTTTTCAAAGGGGTTGGGACAGTCTTACCCAGATTGTTCAATGCACATATTAGACACCTTGTTTCAAAGGCCTGTGCTGTCTGTACAAAACCCGGAGCTATCCAATTATGTTTGGTGATAGCCACCATTATATCCTTCCCCAAGTGCACCTCACCATGTATTATCAGGTGTGGTATAAGAGATAGACAGTAATTAGTTAGACAATGTCTAGATAGATACCAGATGTTAGACAGTCAATAATTAGACAGGGAAAAAGATAGACACAAACAAAAGTCAGACACATTAAAGTTAGACATGTAAAAAGTTTGACAGGTACAAAAGGTCGACAGGGTCAAAAGTTTGACATGAAAATGGTTGACACAAAAATGGTTGACAATTATTATTTTTTGTTTTTTAGCCCTAATCTTCACCCTAACCCTCCCCTTGGTGTCTAACCGTAACCCTCTTTCCTGATGCCTAACCCTAACCATCTGGGTAAGTGCCTAACCCTAACTGTGGGGGTAAGTGCCAAACCCTAACCCTCCAGTAAGTGCCAAAAACTAAACCTAACCCTAATCCTAAAAAACACAAAAAAAATGTGTCAACCATTTTTGTGTGGCTCCTTTTCATGTCAAACTTTTGACCCTGTTGATCTTTTGGACCTGTCAAACTTTTTACATGTCTAACTTTAGTGTGTCTGACTTTTGACTGTGTCAAACTTTTAACCTTGTCTATCTATTAACTGTCTAACATCTGGTGTCTATGTAGACATTATCTAACTAATAACTGTCTGTCTATAGTCCAGAACCCGTATTATCTGGGCCATAACTGGGTAAAGTGCTTTTGGTAGACATAAACATTGATCTTCCCCCCACTCACTATTTATATTTAGCTCCTAGCTTTGCTTTTCTCAGCCTCTGGAGCTTGTACCTGTGAGGGTACTTAAGTCAATCTTGGGGGCGGGATCTACCACATAAGTGGGTTGCCCTTGGGAGTAGTGACTTATGGCAGCAGCATGTCCGGCCTGGTCTAACAGTCTATTGTCTTCAGTTTCGGGTGTAGTCTCTCAAGTGTACCCTCATTGTTATCACTACAAGCCTTTGGGATAACTGGAATGCAGTAGACAGTGCTCTGACGTAGCCAACAAATGCTGTGTATGGAACTCCATCTACAAAAGGAACATCTGAAATGTTAAATAAGGACAATGATTCCTGCTAAATTAGTTCAACACAATCATGAACAGGAAAATAAAAAGTTTGTATATATTCAGTGTCCTCCTTGACACTATCACAATTTACTTGTATATTACTATTCTCCCATCTTTTGAAACCTGCTGGAGTAATGATGCAGGGTTTCAACATTGTACCTTTAAGAGTGACAGTGCTTGTACAACAAAGCTACTTTGTATTTCGTAAGCCTAACAACAGATAAATGCTTTCTTTAAGCTCTACTCAGGATTTTATAACTTCATGTGATACTATAAGGGTTAAAGGGTGTCCTAACACTATGTCAGCACTTAACAGTGTCTAGGTGACAAGAGTTTCCATGTGATTGTTCAAGGACCCCCTGAGCATGTGAGTTAGGCTCATGACAAAACAGTATAAACATCTTACTATAATCAGGCAATGTCAATGCTGATGCATTAATAATATCTTGTTTTACAACAGTATAAACTTCAATTTATTCATATGTTAATGCCTTGTTTGCATTATACAAAAGTTAAAATGTATTTACATAAAGTATCCATTCCCTACAATGTGCAAATAAGCCCAAATAAGCTGTTTGGACATCTGCTCTCTGAATCACACTCTTTCTTTGTACGTTTTTAGCTTAGTGTGATATACGATGTGCTAAAAAATAAAATCAACTTTTGTCTGTATGGATTGCATTTTATCTTTAAATACTTTATCATTTTGTTTTACTTGAGCAGAATATTCAGTAACACTATTGTTTCATACAACTAATCCTGGTTTGAGTTAACATATAACCGTAGATCATCTACATATTGTATAACGATCTGATTGCACTGGCAAAAAGCCAATCCTTTTAACATTAGGATTTATAGCACCCCCTTGTGGCAGTTTAGCCTAAGCATACTGCTTCTTTTGTTTGGGACTAAAAAGCAGTAAAAACTATAAGGTGGGTGGTATGCCATTTAACAAGGTGTGCAGATTAGGTATAGTTAGTGTATTAAACCTGTATTAAACCTGTATCCTTTTATTAATCTCTCATAAATTATGAATCATCCTAAAGGAGGATGATCCATCTGCATTTGGGATTTTCTGTTTAATAAGGAACCAAGGCGAGTTCCAACTAGAATGGCATTTTCTAAATACCCCTGCTTTCATGTAACCTTCTACCTATTTGGTTACTTGATCTGATCTTAAAGGGTATTGTTTAACTGGCCGCACATGTTAGCTTTTAGTGTAATTTAAATGGGCAGTAGCCTTATATCTATTTTATCCTGTGCCCATAACATATCAGGGTTTTTAGCAAACATCTCATTTCAGTATAGAATTTCAGTGTTAACAACATTAATTAGATGTGTTAATGCGTGTTACTTGTATCAAAGGCTATTCTTCCAAGAAATCCAGGTTTGGAAGCTAAAGTCACTTCCCCATCTTTGTATGTTACTGTCGCATTTAATGCTGTCCATAACTGCCTCTAAAAGATTAAGTGGGCAGTCATCTGAGACAAAAAACTGTGTCTCTAATGGTACACCATTATTTACCATAATCTGCAATGGTTTTTATCTTTTGTAAATACTGCATTTGACCATCCAGGCCAGTGGCCGGGACTACAGAGGAGGTCAAACGGTCTGATAAGATTAATTTGAACTGAATAACATTTTTAGCAGCCCCAGATGGATACAAAATATTGCAGGACTCTATGACTGGTCATATTGAGAGGACTGTGACTCTGGGGGCTTTCTCCCTATGCTTGTATATCTTTGCGTTCTACTCTGGGTCCACTGAGACGAGGACTGTCTCTTAATGTGTCCTTGTTGCATACAGTGAAAACACAATTCATTTCTCCTACAAACATAGGTTCTTTTGCTCATTTTAACATCAGGTAATGCTGCAGCAGCAGGTGTTGTTGTTGGCTTTTTAAATCATGCACCATAACGGTGCCCAAAGGACACTAACTGTTGGCGTTTCCCAGTGGACTGAACAACATAAATAGGCTGTAATTGGGTACCTTTTTTCTTATTTTGTTTATCTGATTCCTCCTCTTCAATGGACCTTAGAATTGTGATAAGCACTTCGGGAGTTAATGTGCAATATTCCGGGTGGCTGATTTTAAGGGCTTTAAGCAAATCAGGTTTTAAGCCACTTAGGAAAGAATTTTTAATCATTCTCACATCTCTAGCATTATGCAAATTAGCTCCATAATCCTCACATGTCTGTCTACATTGCTGATAGTAATCAAACTGGTTACGCCCTTGTGGAGTATCTCGTGCAGGCATATTGTTAACTTTGTCTGCACAGTATGCATCACATTTTGCTATCCATTCAGTTTCACTAACAGCCTCTTTCTTATGGTTATCATCTGGGTCAGCTATTTCTGCTTCAACTATTCGGGCTGGCTGTCTAGCTATTTGACCAGCCTTAAAATTACCCAATGTGGTTTTGGTCATCTGTTCTAAATCTAACCATGTGGCAGTGTAAAAGAATTATTTATATTTGGTATATCCCATGCTAAGGCCATTTGGTCTGTTGGAGTCCATGGCTTATACCAGTGAACTTGCCTAGCAGCCTCAGCTCTCAGTCCAGGGGTTGTTTGTGTGAATACAGGATCTAATCCTGTCGATGGTTTTATTTCAGGGATTGTACCAACTGCTCCTTCATAGGAGGGTGGTGCTGATGGAGAGATTTTATTGTCCCTATTACATTTGCAAATATTACAATTTAATTCTCTCCACACTTTAATTTGGGGACATTCACATTTCCATTTATGTCTCATACTGGGGTCTATGGATTTCTTACCCTTATCCTAACTCCTGGTATTTTTCTTGGGTTCAGTATATGATTCCTCCAATTTACAAGCTCTGAAATTTACTGACCAATGTGCACCACAATTCCAACAAGCCTGATCTTTGGGGTCATTACAAGCTTGACAATCTGTATTAGGGCATCTCCATCCTCACTTAGCAACAACATTACTCACTGAACAACTTGGATTTACTGTTCTTACAGCTGTTCTTTCAAAACAATTTCTAAGGGGCATACTGGCCATCTCTTCTTCCATTTCTTGTGACTCTCTTTCTAACAATATCTGTTCTGACACCTTTATCCAATTCAATAGAGTACCTTCAAGTTTGTTACATTTAATGTAGGAGCCATGTAACTTACGTATCTGTTGTAATTTAATCGGGTCAAGTGTGCCATCTCTGTGAATGCCAGCCTTTTTAAAAAGTTTAGACATTCCTTCTGTCGCCCCAGGACCTAACACTGTACATATAATATCCATGGGGGTCTGACAGTTGGACAGATGTTTGCTGTTTGCATTACCCATTTCTGTGGGTTTCCTAAACACAATATGTGTGTGCGAGTTTACTAAACCCAATATGTGTAGGTAGGTTTCCTAAACCAGATATGTGTGGGTAGGTTTCCTAAACCAAATATGTGTGGGTAGGTTTCCTAATCCAAATATGTTTGGTTATCCTTAGTAGTTTTGGGCACACTACGACCATACTTTTGGGATATAGATTGATTGGCAAAGTTGTTGTAAACAAATCCCAAACTTCTCCTACTATAGTCTGGAGATAATCTCCACCAATATGGCAATTTGCCAACAAGCAAAATGTACATCTATTCACTCTGGAAGTATAAAGATCACAAGATGTATCAAGGGACAATACTTATGCTAATCAGGGAAACAAATTATCAGACTGTTAAATAACAATAACATATTTTTAAAGGTTCATTAGACATGTCATTTCATAAAACAAAATCCACATCCTAAAACAAAAAAAACAAAAACAAGAGTGTGAGACACATAGATATCCATACCTGAATCTTAAGGCAGGCACAGGAGTTCCCCAAAACTGTGCAGTCCAACTTAAGCAGAAAACTACTGATCCCGGGATTAAAGTTAGAATCCACTGTCCCATTTATTCCCGACGTGTCCGCCCTCGGATCAGTGCAGGAAATCTCGGTGGAACCTCCAATTGATAGATCATAATTTAATCCTTCTGTAGTTAATCACCAGCCAAAGCTCATTTATTGTGTGTCAGACCCTTGTAATACTCAGTACTCCGGAGAGGTAAATCAACACACAGTCCCGTGTTTGTAGATTCCTCTGACTATAATTACATGTCATACAATAATCTAAAGCACAGTGTTCTCACATTTGCAACATATCAGTATTTTCACACTACATCTTAATACAGTAGTCATTGTTAGTATTCATTACATTATTATCTATACACGAGGGAGTGAATTGTTAGGGAGGTAAGGGAGGTGAGCATACATAGGAGTTTAGAATACACAATCTGTTCATGCTACTATCTTGTCTGACAAACATCTGCACATTCCAAAGCTTTAGAAATTTGAAGGTTAACAAAAATCACTCTCTATAATATTCTGAAATTCGAAGCTTATGCATAACTTTCAGGCACAGATCATCCTTCTTGTTACAAAATGGAGTCTTATGAGGATAGCTTAATATCAGATTTATCAGGAAGAAGAAAAAAAAATAAAGACCTGTGTATGCACACTGGCTTCTAGGGGCTGGCATAGGAACTTGCGCATGCGCACCCCACCTCCCTTCTCCCCCGCAGCTTCTAAGGACTGCATTGGTTGCAGCCTTAGAAGCACATTAGAGCTGACAGAAAGGTTTCCCATTCGAAGCACTATCTGCCGATCATAGTCCAGCATGTGATTAGCAGATAGTGGTGGCAGATTTTACTGGAGAAACTGCAGCCCTGCAGCCCCTATGTATAATCCGCCACTGGTGTCCTCAAACAACTACCGTCTATATGCCACACGGCACAAGACACCGGCACTACTGAACCACTTGGAGCAGTGTAGTGTACCCTCTTTTTCTTTAAATTTAGCATCTTGTTTGCATAGCAGATGCAGTAAAACACCACTCAAAGTGTTCGAGAGATGCTGAGTAGCGACTTTGACTGCAGAGGAATTACTTATAAACGTACTGCACAAAGTCGCAGATGAAGTACAACGGAACTTGGCGTGAGAAAAAGCCATGGCTCATTCACACACAGATGCACAAATGTAGCACAACCAATTCAACATTGCAATCTAGCGAATTATTTTTGTTGCTTATATTTGTTTTATTTATTCAAATTAGATGCACATTTTGAGTGAGAAAGATGCTTGGCATCAGGGTCGCCATCAGGAAGGGACTGTCGGGTCTGGAGTCCCGGACCTGGGCAGAGAGGGGGACCCACACTGGGATGGACCTACCTGTGATGCAGAAGGTGCCCCTTGGGAGTTATGGTCTGCAGGTATCCCAGCACATAGCAGATCCTTATCACTGAGGATCCGCACCACAGCATCTGGCAGCTGTCAGTGACATTGATGATAAATGATCATAGCTTCCTTTACTTCCTGGTGGCTGGCCCCTCCCCAGAGCAGCCACCTGACAATGAGCTCAGAGCAGCTCAGCATATGCCTGACAGAGCCGTGTGACTCACCAATCTGCCCACTTGGAAAACAGTACTCTCGGACAGTCTGGCACCTCTCCCTTGCAACAGAAGGCAGTGAGTGCCTCAGCGCACTGACACAGAGGTAAGTTAACTGGGGAGGGGAGGTGGGGGGGCACTCATACAGAGGGTAATGTGTGGGGGGGTCACTTACAGACAGAGGGGAATGTCTGTGTGTCTGAGGAGGCACTGACAGACGGGAATGTCTGGGGGGGAGCACTGACAGACAGAGAGAAATATGTGTATGGGGGGGAGTCACTGGCAGAAGGGAATGTGTGTGTGGGGGTTACACTGACAGTCAGCAGAATGTGTGTGTGTGGGGGCACTTACAGAGGGGAATGTGTCTGGGGGGGCACTGACAGAGGGGAATGTTTGTGTGTCTGGGGGAAGCACTGACAGAGGCGACTGTGTGTACGGGGGGAGTCACTGGCAGAAGTGAATGTGTGTGTGGGGGGGGGTCACTGACAGACAGAGGGGAATGTGTGTGTGGGAGAGCACTGACAGACAGGGGAATGTGTGGGTGGGGGCACTTACTGACAGATGGGAATGTGTGTTGGGGGGCCACTGACAGACAGAGGGAGTTTGTGTGTGTGTGGTGGGGTCGCTGAGAGGGAAATGTGGTGGGGGCATTGCTGAGAGGGAGAGGGGAATGTGGGGGGGGCATTGCTGAGAGAGGGGAATGTGGGGGAGGCACTGCTGGGAGATAGAGGGGATTATGAGTCGGATCACTAACACAGAGTGGAATGTGGGGGGAGAGATCACTAAGAGGTGAATGTGTGTGTAGCAATCACAAGGAGACAGGGGAATGTGCAGGGGATTACTAACACATAGAGGGGTATGTGCAGGGATCGCTGAGAGAGAAAGGGGGAAATGTGGAGGGGATCGCTGAGAGAGAGACAGACAGAGTGGGGAATGTAGAGGGGATCGCCATAAGAGAGTGGAATGTGGAGGGGATTGCTGAGAGAGAGGGGAATGTAGAGGGAATTGCTAAGAGGGGAAGGTGGAAGGGATCGCTGAGAGAGAGACAGACAGAGGGGGGAATGTAGAGGGGATCGCCGTAAGAGAGGGGAATGTGGAGGGGATTGCTGAGAGAGAGGGGAATGTGGAGGGGATTCCTGGGTGAAAGAGAGGGGAATGTAGGGGGGATCGCTGGGAAAGAGAGGGCAATGTAGAGGGGATCCTTGAGAGTGGGAGGGGAAAGTAGGGGGGTGTCACTGAGACAGGGGGGAATGCAGGGGGATCTCTGAGAGAGGAAAATGAGGGGATTGCTGAGAGAGAGTGAAATGTGGGGGGATTGCAACTGCCTGGTACAATAAAGTTTTTATGTTTTTTTATTGAGGAAAGGCACGCATGACGCCATTACATCATGCACGCCGCACCACTGGCAAAGGATCCAGCCGCAGCGAGAAGAGGAGCAGCCAGAATATACAGGAGAAGCTAAACGTCTGTGGGCTGTAGGGGGAAGAATAGAGAGAAAGGGGAGCTGGCTAGGGAGACACTACGGGGCTAGAGTTGCAGAAACCCGGGGAAGGGGGGGTGACCTGCCTATTTTGTGAGTCCCGGGCCAGATGATTTCTGTTGGCAGCCCTGCTTGGCATGGCTGAGAGGCGCTGTTTGTTGCGACTGAAGTCTCAGTGTATAAGAAAAGAACACATATGTATATTAGGTATTACCATTGTGAACTTGCCAAATCATAACTGTTATTACTGTTATTCTATTGAGCTGCTATCAGATATTATCATTTATTGGGGTCAATCCAATTAGGTGCAAGTTGCGAGTTTGTTACATGAAACTTGCAGACTTTGCACGTATGCGCGAACCCAAGAATTCTCCAATCAAATTAAAAATGACTATTCGCGATACTCGCAGCGGGGGTTGCGAATTGTCAGCCAAATGCAATGTGAGAGAAGTGCATGAAAAAATGGGGTGACCTTTCTGGACCCAAAAAACTGACAACTTTGTAGAATCATACAGCAGGCTGTTACTGAGCATAAGAAGAATATTGGAAGTATTTAAACATTGTTAAATTGCAGATTTGTGCTTTTTTTTTAAAAGTAAAAAAATAATAAAAAGCAAACTTTTTGTTTATTTTTATATGAAAAAATGGGGTACTTTGAGGTAACTTTACAAAAAATTTTAAAATATGTTTTAAAAGGCAATTATTTTTCAAAAAAAAGAAATCCTCAAAATAAATTTGGGGTGCATAAAGCAACAAAGTAATTGACTTTGTGGTAATTTGAGGCCATTTTTTTAAAACCCCCCAAAAAATGACATGTAATTGCCGGACTAATCAAGCTAATTGGAAACTTACAATTGCCTAATTAGTCATTAGGGGGGTACCTAAGGGGTTCTGATGGTGTGCCAACATTTTAGCCTTAAAATAAAGATTTTCCCTTACATCTTACATCTCAGGGAGGTGAGAACGGAAATACAGTATGCGAGTTTACTGATTAGCGCCTTACACTTCTTTTCACTTTGCGAATTTACTCTCACTGTCTCAATGCAAATTGCTAATTGGATTACAAAATGAATCTGCAAAGCGAATTCGTAGAGAAAACAGCAACTCACACCTAATGGGACTGACCACTTAATCTCTTTTATGTGTTGCTTTCCAGTAACAATGTTCACTTTTGCATAATCAATGACATCTTATGATTACTACTACCCTACTACCCTTGTCAAAGATTAAACATATCCTATCACTATCAGGTTACAGGACTTTAAGTTAAACAGCCTTTTAATAAATGGACCGAGTGGCGTATCCCCTTTCCATGGTGTGAGTGAGTTGTGTCACAAGTGTTAGGCAAAGGTTTTGTGAGTCAACCCCTGGTGGTTCTTGAAAACATCTACACCCCAAAGTGAGAACATGACTCAAACATTTGAGAAACTAAAAAAGAGGTGAGAGTAGCCTAACTTTACCACACAAGCAAGTGCATATAGCAGTTCAGGAGTTATGAGTGTAATGCAGGAATATATGAGAAAATATAGACTACTTACCTTTGGGGCTGTGATCTGCTGATAGGGCAAACCTCAATAACGGATCCATGAATCTAGCACTGCCCTGTGCATTGCTACTAAGTAGGGATGAGCGGGTTCGGACTTAATCGGTTCTTATCGCCACATTACCGCAAGTTCGGATTAGTTCAGATTTATTTTATTGGCTATCCAAAACACGTGATAGCCGGTAGCAAATAAAATGTCATTTTGAGAACCGAGTAAATCCGAACCCGCTCATCTCTAGTACTAAGGCGTTCTTTTTTCAAACACACCATGGTGTTTTAATGCTCTCAACCATTGACTTCTTATTTACGTGAATAAAATAGGCAAGCTCTCACGAAACACAAGAGCAGGCAAACCCAACCTCTGTACACTCCATACAAGTAATTGATGTACACTAGGAAAATGATAACACACAATAGAAACAATTAAACAATAGTACTAAACTCAGCATTGCAATCTTCCTGAGGGTAGAGAATGTTGTATTGTATTGCAGTTCTTCTTATATGGAATCTTGCAAAAAATGGAGAAAAAGAAAAAAACAAAACAAAATGGTGTAGTAGATCATGACAAGGTCTTTTGTAAACAACAATGGGGAGTGAAAACAAAGAAAAAAGGTATGTGACTTGCGCTAAAAGAACGGCAGCCGGGGTCCAACCCACAGAATCACCAGCTCTTAACCTTGCAAAACATATACAGAAAATAAGAGAAGGCCACCCAGCGCTGCTCTGAAAAATAATTATTTGTCAAAAAGATTAATAAAATATATTATGAAAGGTTCTTCTGTCCGATAACACCAATCCAAGTCCTTAGGGAACTTCAAGCAATCGATGTCAACTGATATATCCCAATGAGAGTATGCTCACCTCAAAATGGTGAAAAATTTGCACATAAAGGTATCTTTAAGGAGATCTTCTAGATTTATTCAGGGATAACCTTTGTCCTACTGTAATCGATGTTCCATGGACCCTCAAATAGAATCACAGAGAGCGCACTCCCATTGTGTAAAGCAGTAAAGCAATTTATTCACAATAAACACGTAACAAACAGCACAGGACAAAAAGATATGTATAATAATAAAAATTTTAAAAATCCCCCTTCGGGGTATCCTGCGTACCGGAATGGGCCTAGAGATAGGCACTGTAAAGAACGTGGGTGGATAGATGTTAACCCGGGTACATCTCCTCCCCGATCAGTCCAGAGAAAATCCTTTCCTAGGTCCAGCCAGGCAGCAGTAATTTCTCCCACACCACCAACGCGTTTCGGAAACCTGTTCCTTCCTCAAGGTGTATGGGAGAAATGGAAACTAAAGCTCCTTATATACCTGAACACATGATTGATAGTGTTCATTAGTAAAAACACCTGTGATCCTAATGATACATTTTTTAAAACAATAAATGCGTCAAAATGACCAAAAAAAACTCTGCAATATCCACATAACATACATGATGATAATCCCAAGACCCTAAAACAAAACAATCTTTAATAATAAATATATAAAAAATATATAAAAAACATGTAAAATCTCACAAAGTGTCCCCGATTGGTAAGAAACAAAGTGCGGTGCATAATCCTAGCATAAGGCTATCCATCCTTAATGATCCAATTATTTCATTGATCCATTTCCTGCTTTGTTAGTACAGATCGATGTATCCAGAATGTAGCTGCGACGTAATATCCGGTGCGCGGAATCTAACACCGGATGTCGTTTGCCGTCAGTGAGTCCATCTGGCTTGACACGCAGGTATTTCCGGGATATGACCCGCAAAACCGGAAAGTGTAACAATGTCTCAAGTCCTGACTGTAGAACGCACAAGCGGAAGTCATGGATGGAACGGAGAAATCGCTCCGCAGTGTAAATATCAATTAGCCGCGCGCTCCGTTAACTCTTTGTTCACTGCATCTCATTTCACTAAATAATACCATGGGGATGGAGATTGGTCTCAAAAAGCTGATAACACTGCAGGCACAGGGATACCTCTTAATAAAAAAAACATGCAGTAAGAGAACAATATAAACAAACACCTAATACATTCTAAAATTATAAATATTATAAAAACCACTTAGTCTCAAAGTCAATATTGAGACCCCTTGGGGTCAAAGTGCGTAGATCATAAATGGTCTTCATTTCTAGCCTGGCTAGGTCTCCTTCGTGATCTTGGGTTCTCCATTTACAGGGAGATATCTTAATGCCACAAAAAGAAATTAAATATTTAGGATCACATAAATGTTTATCTTTAAAATGGAGGGGAACACTATGAGTTTCAACACCCTTACGGATATTCCTACAATGTTCTGAGAGTCTTTCTTTCAGCATACGAGTAGTTCTGCCTACATACTGACTCCCACAGCTGCATTCCAGTAAATAAACACAATTCTTGCTGTGACATGTAATAAAATCTTTAATAATATATGTCTTCCCTGTTTGATTTGATTTATATTGAGTGATTTTACTTGTGGGGCTCTTACATGTTTTACACATCATGCAAGTCCCACATCGATGGAACCCCTCGGTTTTAATCATTTTCCTTGGACCTGGTTCGGAGGTCATACTACGTACCAAGGAGTTGTTTAAATTATCAGCTCTTCTATAAATAAAAGTGGGTTTCTTCTCAATAAACTTTCTTAATGCTGCATCTCTATATAAAATCTGCCAATGCTTAGAAATTATGTTCTCCTCTTGACGAAATTGATTATTGAATTTTGCAATGAAGGGGATACATTCCTTGTTATATTTTTTATACCCTCCATCTTTTTTATTAAAAAAATCATTCCTATCAGAATTTCTAATTTTTACACGTGCATCCTCAACTTTTCCAGCATCATAGCCTTTCGCCACAAAATGTTTTTTTAAAATTTCTGATTGTTCTTCGTAATCTAAAATCTCCGTACAATTCCTACGAATGCGTTGGTACTGTCCCGCAGGAATACTTTTTAACCAATTAAAATGATGGTTGCTAGTGTAATCTATGTAAGAGTTGCAATCTGTAGGTTTAATGTAATTCCGAGTTAATAGACATCCATCCTTTATATAAAGTGTCAAATCCAAAAAATTCACTTGGTTAATACTAATATCAAAAGTTAAAACAATATTCTGAGTATTGGAATTAAGGGATGAACAAAAAGTGTCTAAGGATAATCTGTCACCTTTCCAAATAAAAAAGATGTCATCTATATAGTGTGTCCAGAGCACTAGACTGGCCCCAAGAGATGGATCCTCAAATATCGAAGTGGACTCCCAATGGGCCATAAATAAATTGGCATAACTCGGAGCCAGTCTAGTGCCCATCGCTGTCCCAGATACCTGAAGATAAAAATCGCCTAAAAACCAAAAAAAGTTATTGTTTAAAATGAAGGATATACCATCAATAATAAAAGATTTTTTATCCTCTGAGATGTCCTCCTTGTTCAAAAAATATTTAATGCCCTCTAGACCTGCTTGATGTTGTATTATGGTATACAGTGAAGTAACATCCGCAGTGACTAGAAACCAACCTGCCTCCCAAACAATATGTTTCAATCGTTCTATCAAAGCTAAGCCATCTTTCAAATAAGAAGGGGTTTTGTGGACTAATGGCTGAAGTAGATGGTCTAAAAAATGGGATAAATTTGAGGTCAAGCAGTTGGTTCCAGCCACAATGGGGCGCCCTGGGGGTTTTTCAGCATTTTTATGTATCTTGGGCAAGATATATAGTACCGGTATTGACGGTTTTTCTATTTTCATATATAGTCTCTCTGAATCTGAGTAGATATCCTTATTTGCATATAAAGCCAAAAGGATATCTAAGTTTTTTACAATCCTTTCAGAGGGGTTACCTCTCAACTTCTTATATGTGTTGGAGTCCCCTAATTGTCTTAAGACTTCCGCATTATAATCCTCTATTGACATAATTACAACCCCCCCCCCCTTTGTCTGCAGGTTTTATAACTATTTCCTTGTTCTTTTTTAGTGATTTAATAGCTTCTAGTTCTTCCTTTGACAAATTCATGTCCCTTCGTTTCCTTGGTTTCAGCAATTCTAAATCTTCTTTCACTAGTTTCTCGAATGATTCAACAAAACATCCTTTCTTGTATGTGGGATTAAATGTTGATTTCCTCTTAAATACTGATATTGGACCTTTTGGGATGGGTTCCATACCCTCACTTTTCTCTGAATAGAACTTTTTAAGTGCAAGTTTCCTCACAAATTTTTGAAGATCGATAAAAACCTCAAAGGGGTCCATCCTACTACTAGGGGCAAACTTTAGGCCTTTTTCTAAGACCCGTATCTCATATTGGTTTAGGGCATACTTACTGAGATTATAAATCTTAGTACTCGACTTTAAGTCCGAAGTGTCCAATTTTTCCTCAAGAGGGTGAATATTTGGGGGAGAACTATCAGCCCCTTTTTTTCTTCTTTGTCTAATTCTTCTTCTACTATTTAAATGCTTACATTTTCCTCCTCTCTTCCCACGTTTTCGCTGTTTCTTCTGTTGGGCATTCTCATTTGAGACCGACCCTCTCCTAAAAAACGATCCTGATGTGGTCTCCCTGAAAAGGAACCCTTCCTAAGGGAGACCTCATCATCATCATATCTTCCCTCATAAGGGCCAGAACGAGAGCTCTTAAAACCTCTTCGAAAGTTTGTTTTTGATCTAGAGTAAACATCTCCACCTGGATTATAAGATCTTCTACCATAATATTGCTTTCTTACAGAGGGGCTCTTATGATCCCAATCCCATTCTTGTTTAGAATCCCCATAATTGTAAATATTTGATTTATTTATCAATCTATCATTATAAGGGGTTTTGGATATAGGTCCAGAGACCCTAAGTGATTTTTCTTCTGGGAACGATTTCCTTTCATATTTATCCTGGAATTTAATCTCTTTCCTGGTAATATGATGTTGCAAACCAAGTTTATAATCATTTTTATCCCTTCCATATTTTTTCCGTTTTTTGGAAATAATTTCCCTTTCACTTTTTTCTATTCTAATAGTTATTTTTTCCTCCATAGTTTTAAAATCCTCTGGATTTGAAAAGGGTTTAACAAGAGATAAGTATATTTCAATTTCCTCTTCTATTTTAACCAATTCTCTACTCCTTTCCTGAATGAAAAGTTCCATCAGAGATTTGGAACATGAGTCTAGGATTTTAAACCAGGATTCTTTAAATTCTTCAGTTTCTGTATTGAAGGATGGGGTTTTATCAAGCCTTAAACCCCTTGGGATCATTCCATCACTTAAATATTTTTCTAAGAAAACCAACTCCCACCAAATTTTGCCTTCCTTTATAATTAGTTTTTCTAATGTAAACATAGCACTTCCAATATCATCATCTTTCACAGTAGTAACATGATTTTCATCAAATATTTGTTCAATAAGAGATTTGCGTTTGCTTCTATAAGTGAACATATTAATATGCAGCAGGACACAATACAATGGTGAAGATACGAAGAAAACAAAGAAAAAAGGTATGTGACTTGCGCTAAAAGAATGGCAGCCGGGGTCCAACCCACAGAATCACCAGCTCTTAACCTTGCAAAACATATACAGAAAATAAGAGAAGGCCACCCAGCGCTGCTCTGAAAAACAATTATTTGTTAAAAAGATTAATAAAATATATTATGAAAGGTTCTTCTGTCCGATAACACCAATCCAAGTCCTTAGGGATCTTCAAGCAATCGATATCAACTGATATATCCCAATGAGAGTATGCTCACCTCAAAATGGTGAAAAATGTGCACATAAAGGTATCTTTAAGGAGATCTTCTAGATTTATTCAGGGATAACCTTTGTCCTACTATAATCGATGTTCCATGGACCCTCAAATAGAATCACAGAGAGCGCACTCCCATCGTTTAAAGCAGTAAAGCAATTTATTCACAATAAACATGTAACAAACAGCACATTGTTTTAAAAAATGTATCATTAGGATCACAGGTGTTTTTACTAATGAACACTATCAATCATGTGTTCAGGTATATAAGGAGCTTTAGTTTCCATTTCTCCCATACACCTTGAGGAAGGAACAGGTTTCCGAAACGCGTTGGTGGTGTGGGAGAAATTACTGCTGCCTGGCTGGACCTAGGAAAGGATTTTCTCTGGACTGATCGGGGAGATGTACCCGGGTTAACATCTATCCACCCACGTTCTTTACAGTGCCTATCTCTAGGCCCATTCCGGTACGCAGGATACCCCGAAGGGGGATTTTTAAAATTATTATTATTATACATATTTTTTTGTCCTGTGCTGTTTGTTACGTGTTTATTGTGAATAAATTGCTTTACTGCTTTACACGATGGGAGTGCGCTCTCTGTGATTCTATTTGAGGGTCCATGGAACATCGATTACAGTAGGACAAAGGTTATCCCTGAATAAATCTAGAAGATCTCCTTAAAGATACCTTTATGTGCAAATTTTTCACCATTTTGAGGTGAGCATACTCTCATTGGGATATATCAGTTGACATCGATTGCTTGAAGTTCCCTAAGGACTTGGTATGGTGTTATCGGACAGAAGAACCTTTCATAATATATTTTATTAATCTTTTTAAGAAATAATTGTTTTTCAGAGCAGCGCTGGGTGGCCTTCTCTTATTTTCTGTATATGTTTAACAATGGGGCGTGACTTCCTCCCCTTAATTCCGAAAGTGAAGGTGATCGTACCATACTCACATTAAGGTGTTACGGATTTCTCATATCAAGGTATCTTTAAATGGGAAGTCTTGTCGCCAATGTGCAATTTATCCAGTAATGGTGCTCACCCTCGTGAAATGTGAAATATGGTATGAAAAGATGGGTGTACCCCAACTCACACTTCAAGTTGGTTCATATGCTCATAAAGGTATCTTTCAAGTATGGCAGTACCATTCCTCTGTATTACCCTGTATTTTTTCCTCGTATACCAATGGGGTCGGGAGAGGGGTAGTATAAAGTGGAATGGAAACTTGCTGTCACAAATCATCCAACAATTTTATTGCTCATTAAAAAACATAAATGAACTGGGTAACCAATGATCAAAAAGACATAGATGAAATAATAACAATGACCTGGAGTGGATGATAGGTCTGGACTAGTCCGCCGCAGGTCACTGGTGTCAAAGTCCAAAGAGTACCAGTGTACTCTGCTGCTACCAACGCGTTTCGACTATCAGTTTTTTCAAGGTGTGTATAGCAGGGCAGGAAAGCAGCTTTATATACCCCTAATGAAACCCTCCTCCTTAGAGGGGGCGGAGATATAGAACAATACTCAATTCAAATATTATAAAAACAACATCAGCCACCGGCCATGGCATCGTTCCTCTTACCTAAATGAAATTCAATGCCTATAAAAATAACGTGGGAAACAACATAAAACCCAATGGATATGCCTTGCGTTCCATATCGTGGAACGCATTATACCCGGAAGTCAGAGGGGACAAGTTCTTCCTGTCCACTATCCCCGTAAGCCCGCTTGGCCAATCTAAGTGGTAGATGGTCCATCTCGCTCGTAACTCAGACTGAGGGGTGGCCCGCATCTCCCCTGGCGCGAGTCCGCCTGTATCGTCGGGGAGATCATGTGGGAGTGTCTACGTTCCATCTTATCATAGGGGGTAGATGGTACCATACATCATGGCTCTGCATTTCAGTTACCAGGAAGTGAAAGCCTGGGGGTAATTATTCAATAAATGAAATGATTAACCCTATAATAAATAAATAAATAAATAAATCAATGAATGAATTAATAACTTAAAAGATGATAAATTCCCCATAAAACATCGGGTGAGTATAACTTCTTATCAATAATAATACATTAAAAATGTATCCCTTATGGTAAATAGCATAAAGGGATAGAGAAAGGTTAAAATTAAAACATCATAAGCAATTAAACAAAGAGATCTGTTATGGATATAGATGCAGATCTAGTCATAATCCATACAAACCAATGGCCATAATCCATATAGATAATGCAGTGTGATATAACATGCCTTATGTTGAGCTAATATGAAAATAATAATATACCCACTTTAAAATTTCAAAGCTATTTCAAAATTATTATAAGAACCATTTGGTTTCAAACTCGAGGTTTAGGCCTTTGGGGATAAGTGTCCCCAAGGTAAAAATGGTCTTCATCTCTGTCGTAGCCAATCTTTCTTCTACATTATTTTTCCTCCATGGTGGGAAATCAATTGTATCCCATAAAATGAGATTAAATCACCTGTTTTGCAATTATGTTTGTCTTTGAAATTCGAAGACACACCATGGCTAGTGAGGCCCTTCCTGATATTGTGCAGGTGTTCGGCCATCCTCTCTTTTAGCTTACGAGTGGTGCGACCCACATACTGTTTCTTGCAAGTGCATTCCAGTAAGTATACCACATTCTTACTATCACAAGTTAAAAAGTCTTTATATCTATGTCTTTTTGTCCATTGGATACCCAGTTCATTTATGTTTTTAAATGAGAAATAAAATTGTTGGATGATTTGTTACGGCAAGTTTCCATTCCACTTTATACTACCCCTCTACAGACCCCATTGGGATATGAGGAAGAAATACTGGGTAATACAGAGGAACGGGACTGCCATACTTGAAAGATACCTTTATGAGCATATGAACCAACCTGAAGTGTGAGTTGGGGTACGCCCATCTTTTCATACCATATTTCACATTTCACGAGGGTGAGCACCATTACTGGATAAATTGCACATTGGTGACAAGACTTCCCATTTAAAGATACCTTGATATGAGGAATCCGTAACACCTTAATGTGAGTATGGTTATGATCACCTTCACTTTCGGAATTAAGGGGAGGAAGTCACGCCCCATTGTTGTTTACAATAGACCTTGTCATGATCTACTACATCATTTTGTTTTTTTCTTTTCTTTTTCTCCATTTTTTGCAAGATTCCATATAAGAAGAACTGCAATACAATACAACATTCTCTACCCTCAGGAAGATTGCAATGCTGAGTTTGGTACTATTGTATCATTTTTTCTATTGTGTGTTATCATTTTCCTAGTGTACATCAAGTACTTGTATGGAGTGCGCAGAGGATGGGTTTGTCTGCTCTTGTGATTGGTTGGTACTTTATTTGCGGGTTGGTGATCTCCCCATTCACATTTCCCACTTTGCAGCCCCTGTTGCGCAGTTGTCCACTTGATCCATTTTGCAATTGTAAGCTCTCACGAGCAGGGCCCTCTACCCTCATGTGCTTTTCCTTGCCATATTTACAGTATACCATCATCTCTTGCCCATTGCCACTAACAGCACCAAACCTTTGGGATCAGTTGCCAAGCTGCTTATTGGGGTATTATGACTGCTGCTACAGCAATGTCTATAAACCTTGTCCATGTCCCAGTTGCATCACTAGGGGTGTGTGGGCCGCACTGGATGACACCATCCGAGGAAATGACACTAAAAGTGCACAGCTGCTCTGCAATGTTGTTGTCACCCCCTTGAATGGTGTCACTGAGCAGTGAGCAGCGGTGATCCACTGTGCCGGAAGAGAGGCAGGGGGCTGCCCAGTGGCTTCAGGAGCGCAGGGCAAGCCCCCAGCATGATAATAACTGGGGCATGACAGTCTGTCAAGCCTCCAAATTGTCATGCATCAGGGGCGTGGCTTCATTGGAATGCATACACAGATGACTGTAGGAGGGGTGACAGGGTAAGTACAGTGATGCCACGACCATGTACTGAAATGCTTTGTACTGTAAGTCACTTATTTTATGTTTTGTTCATACTGTTTCTGTTTATGTACTTTGTAAAGCACTACGTACCCCTTGTGGCGCCATATAAATAAAGGATAATAATGATAAAAGTTGTAGTAGGAAAGAGGACAGAGGCACAGGACAATTAGATCATGACAGCCAAAATGCTGGTTCGGGGGATCAGTGCACCCAAAGAGAATAGAAATGTATTCAGCGTTCCTTCTTCTCACCTTAGAACACAGGCCAGGCTGGCATTACAGTGAGCACAATACAAAGAAGGTGAAATGTAATGGAATAAATATTTATGTACTTTCAGGGGGTACCACGTAGTTGGTATTCTATCATATGTTAGTTAACTTTATCCAAAGCTAAATTTTCAGTTTTGGACGGAATTCTACTTTAACTCACACATATTATTCTTTTATGATATAAAAGTATATATAAAAGTGATAATAATAGATGCACCCATAAAACATATATGAGATGAGCAGTGATGTCATCACTAGACAAATTATTGTTCCCAGACTAATGGAGGCTTACTGTAATTATACAGAAAATAACCGTGTTTTTGCTCATTATTTTACACTCTAATGAGAACATTATATATAATATGAAACAATTAAACTTTAGTTTAGTGAGGCTTATGGCGTAATTATAAAGCTTATGCAGCAATTGTTTAAGGTTTTAACAGTGTTTGGAAAAAAGATTAAACTCAATCTCTCTACTTCTCTCAGACATTGGCCTACACTGTAATATTGATTTTTATTTCAGCGTACTTTGTGATTTATTTTTGTTCATAAGCTTTGACATTTATTAAAAAAATAAAAACAAGAACAGCTAGTTTGCGAAAAGGAAGCAAATAAAAATCCACAAATATTTTAGAGAAATGTTACTATTTTACAGTATGTAAATTTTTTCTAAAATGTAAACCAAATCTGTCTCTATTCTTGAACTTGTTACTACGCATAGTTGTATTTATGTATTACTGTGTTGTATATGTTATTATGCTTAATTGTTTTTATGTACTCTTGTCTGCATTTATATACTAGAGGCAGTCTGGCGCTACAGAATTTATGGCACCTTATAAATAAATCTGGGTGTTGATAATAATAGGAATTAAAGTATTTATCATATATCAGTAAATAAAATCTATTCATTATTATAAATATGGGTGTTTACCACTTGAGTTTGGAAAATATCCACTGTTTCAGCTTGCACAATAATATTGGACCAATTACATTGAAAAATAAATTGATTCATACATCTTTTATTATAGGACAGTGACATTTTAAAAGGTGTTTTAAGGTTATAAAATAAAATATTATAATGTAAATATGTGCAATAAGTCCTTATTCTATACCGTAATAGAAATTGTTGTTAAAAAGTGACAATTTATATAACAAGCCATTTCAAAAGATAATTTTGTTCCAAATTCCAATCTTCTTTTCATTCCACGTTGTATAATGTTATTTGGCATACCTAAATCAGTGAAATGGTTTAAATCATCTCTATTTACTACCAAGGCACGTTTTCATTTCACTATACATTATCAGGAACTATATGAACACAGTGACAAAGCATCACACAACAAAACCATATCTGTATATTTCGTCAGTTTGTATATAAATGGGGGCTGTCAAGTTGATTGCTCTGTCAGACTAAAATAAGACATCAATAAAAGCCTGTCAACAATGGTTAACATATATGAAAAAATGCTTGCTTAGCACTGTCATCAATGTCATCATTGCCTACACTGCAAGGACACAGGGGGAGGTTTATCAAACATTTTAAAAAAGAAAAAATGGATGCTTTGCCATTAGCACCAATCAGATTTCAGCTATCATTTATCTAGTACATTCTATAAAATGATAGCTTAATCTGATTGGTTCCTATTGTTGTCCTCTTAGAAGGTTTGAAAGATGTCCCCCTGATTCTTCAACATCCCCTTACTGACACAGAGGTCTGTTTACAATGTCACACCTGAGGGCAGGACAGTGTGAAAGCAAAATACAACTGAAATGACAAAAATTACTATTTATAGCAAATTGAGGATGTGCGTGATCAGACAGTCATACTGCGATAAGACTGGTGATGAGGATGAATATTACCCTTGTGCTTTCCTTAAAGGTGATCAGATGAGGAAGATGATTTGCCACCAAGCAATACACCTAAATTTGGAATGGGCAAAAATAAACAAATATATCCAGACAGCCTCAGAAGAGCCAGTAATGAAGCAAAGTAAAGTACTGCTGATTAATCCTTATCCTTATCCATCTTATTTTAGAAAAATATGAAATGGGTTTCAAACATTTGTCAGCTGTGTGCAATGCAAGAAATCTGTGTATGCAGTTTCTGGTGACAGACCTTCCCAAAATAAAATAACATAAGACAAACTATTTTCAGAAACTGGCAGCGAAGTTGTATGAAGCAGTGATGATGATGAGGAGGAAACAGCATCTACTGTACAGTAAATGCAGCTATCACTCAGCACGTACTGGTGCTTGCCTCATCAACCACATATGAGAACACCAACTACCTCCATTTTATTCTCCCACGAAGCATTATACTGTGAAGTTATGTGTTATTTATCATTCATTATGTCATAACTACAGTATAATTAGCAATGCGTGAAATTAAACGTTTTGTCACTTTTGGTAACTTCCACTGATAATGGAATATCAAATAGTGCAATGCCATCATCTAAACCTTACAAGCTCGAATGTATTATTCAGGGGCGTATCTATAATGGGTGCAGGGTGTGCTGGGCACACGGGCCCTTGGTCCAGGGGGGCCTACACAACATACCCAGCACCCATATTTTTAATACTTACCTCTCTGGAGTCCCACTTCGGCTGTATCAGCGCTGTAAAAATCGCCTGGAAAATGGCCGTCGCTGCCATTTTCCCAGCGTTTTGTGCATGCGCAGTAGTGCCCAGAGTCATGTTACGGATGTCGGAGATCCGACACCCAAGAATCCCTGTGGAAGAGCGGTACAGACAAGGTAGAAGGAAAAGTCTTATCGATGGTAAGCGGACACTAATGGAGGCGTTTCTGCCTGATAGCTGTAGCAGTTGGCCAACCGGTGAAGATGAAGCTAGTGCCGAGGATTTGGCTGACTGGCTGGGCAGAACAGCAGAGGCTGAGGTAGCGACTTGTTGCAGCTTGAGGCCGGTGTTGTTACCGAGCCCGATATTATGGCTTGAGGCAGATGTTGTGGTTTGAGGCTGATGTTGTGACTTGAGGCCGATGGAGCGGCTTGAGGCCAGTGTTGTTACAGAGGCCGATGTTGTGGCTAGAGCCCGATGTTGTGGCCTGAGGCCAATGTTATGGCCTGAGGCCAATGTTGTGGCTTGAGGCCGATGCTGCAGCAAATGCCTGATGTTGCGGCTTGAGGCCGATGTTGTGGCTAGAGCCCAATGTTATGGGCTGAGGCCAATGTTATGGCCTGAGGCCAATGTTGTGGCTTGAGGCCGATGCTGCAGTAAATGCCTGATGTTGTGGCCTGAGGCTGATGTTGCAGCTTGAGTCCGATGTTGTGGCTTGAGTCCGATGGTGTGGCTTGAGGCCGAAGTGCGGGCTGTGGGAGAACAGCTGCTGGAGTGGCTAAGAAGCCGGGTAACAGTCCACTGTGAAATAACTGGAAGAAAATAGCTGACCACGCATCTGAGCTGAGCGCTGTGAAATAAACACTATAGCCGGCAAGGCAGCTAGACTCCAGTGTGTAAAAATAGAGGAAAGACTCATCAGGTGACCTGGGAGGAACCCAGCCCAGGTATCAGCCGTCCTGATCTCCTGGGAGTAGATCCAGTGGGGAGAGGAGCAGGAGAATCTTGAGCCATGTGCAAGTCCTGGACTGGAATTGTAACAAGTCTACAGTTGTGGCGCTGCGCTCAGTGCGCTGCCAGCTGCCGGAGAGAGAGAGGAGGGGCCCCAGACGGAGACTGCACACGGGGCCCCTAATCTCTTGATATGCCCCTGGAATTATTATCATTATTATTATTTATTAACATGTAACCATATTGATATATGTCTAGAGTTTGTTATACAGGAAGTATAGGGATAGTGTGACAGATCTCTGAGGTATGATATATCACAATTTATTAGGGAAAGTTGTTTTAGCATATAAGATTAAATATAGAGATGAATCTTTGTAAAATGTTATGTTTTGATTGTAAAAGGGCGGGACTGGCAGGGGTTAATGTTGGAACATAAGCATGCAGAGCAGGGGCGGAGTAATATAGGTGGGAGTGATTTGGTTTCTGTCAGGAATAAAGGATCCGTTTAGAGAGTGGTAGATAAGAACTGTTAGCAGCAGCTGACAGTCGGGAGTTCCCCTCACCACAGGCGGCCACTCATCACTCCACCGGCGCTGTGTGAAGGGAAAGCCTAGCTGCGTTCGGGAGTGTGAGTTTGTGCAGGGCCAGAGTGAGGCTGGATGGGTAGTGACTTGGTCAGAGGTGACCACAGTTCCCAGCGGCTGTTCCAGTAGAAGACGGCCGGAGGTGAAGAGTGCAGTCGCGTCAGAGCCGGAGCCGGTCAGTAAGAGAGACTGCCCATATTGAGACAGCTGACAGCCGTGCCTGAGTCCCAGCCACCGATACCAAGGCAAGGAGAGCCTGCATTATACAGGCAGCTGACAGCTAGTCTGGTAACAGAAGTGAGTGAAGCTAGTGGCAGTGGGAACAGCAGTAGCGCTGTACTTACAGTGACTACTATTACACCAATAACACTCAGCTAGATCTATCATACAGCATTAATAATTGACCCTAAACGTAAACAGCACAGATAGGAGTTATTCTACCCCAGAAGTCACCTTGAGACTTCTACTAACATTATTATTTGGAATCCTAGTCAAACATATAGCAAAATAGGAGGCAAAGTACTAGGGAGATAATCCTGCGGAGAGAAGAGCACCTGGAGTACTGCTTTATCCTGAGGTTTTGGGCAAGCAGCGACCTTCAAATTATCTACAGTATAAGTACTGATTAATCTCATCAATAATTGGGGACATAGCTCTAGCCTAGATACAAAGTGAAAGGATTATATTATATCAATAACATCCCCACTTCTGGAGACTTATATATGACATTGTGGCTGAATTGGGGTACTGCTACAAATTATTTTCAGAACTTATGTTACAGAGAAGTGATAAATAGCTAGAGATACATAAACTCCTTCATTGACTCCTGTTTCGCCCGCCCTTATTGTACTATTTATGTTAGTTTAAGAAACTATTGGTAATATGAGAATTCGTATTTGAATGTTTCAAAGACATTGAAAGCTGACCAACACAGTGGATATTAACAAGGATGTCTATATACTCAATTGTTAGAGGACTTCATCAATTTGTATGTTCATCAAAGAGACATTAGTGTTAGAGAAAAGTGTAACTTTGTTATTCTTGAACACAGTAATGTATATTGGTATATTTGCATGTTCCCTAAATGTATGCTAAAAAACTATGATGTGTTGTTAATGTGTTTGCTCTCATTCTTTCACATCGGTTAACATAAAATAACAAAAGTCTATAATAACGTGTGTTTACTTATACTGGAAGAGCATTAAGAA
Organism: Taudactylus pleione; assembly: GCA_031769625.1. Taxonomy (NCBI): domain Eukaryota; kingdom Metazoa; phylum Chordata; class Amphibia; order Anura; family Myobatrachidae; genus Taudactylus; species Taudactylus pleione. The sequence goes on along the minus strand of JAUIMM010000314.1, from coordinate 2,406,089 downwards.
GGTCCCATTTCATCTGTACCTACAGGATTCAAAAGGGAGAAAGAAGTTGGTGATTTATTGTGATAATTATTGTGTGCGACACATTGCAAAATACATTTAAGTTTAATCAGGCTTACCCAAGCGAGCCTAGGTATTATACATGCATATAATTAAGCTTGGGTGGAGGCACATTTTATTGACCCAGTAAGAAAAAGGGTTACAACAGTTTCTTATACAGCACAGCATATTCCATTGCGCTTTACAATTGGAAACAATACTAATAGAACAAAACTGGGTAGTAACAGACAGACATAAAGGTAAGAGACAGAGCCATAACTTGTGTTCCCCGCATCCGGTGCAGGCCATGCCCCCTCTGTGTGACATCATATGGAGGGGGCGGGGCCACATACACCAGGAATTACAGGGAAAGGCACCCTGCTAGCCAGATGCAGGGGCCATGGGTGAGCGGCAGTGCCACCCACAGAGCTCTGCACTCTGTGCAGCCGCACCACTTGCACACCCCTAGTTACAGCCCTGATAAGAGGGCCATGCTCACAAACTTACAATCTATAGGGAAATTGGTGTTGATACACAAGGATAGATCCTGAGATGGTGTCAAACAGTAACGCAGTTGTCCAAAGGTGAGCTCAGGGGGAACAGAAACATGCCCTGGAGAAGAACAGTTTTCTTAGAAAAAATTAAAAAGACCTAACAAATCAGATGGCAGTCCCAAAAAAACTAAAATTGAAAGAACATGTTCATTGTGCATCTAGCATTGTTGTACTTGCTGATGGTGATAATGTAAATGTTGATTGCTCTAGGCCTGAAGCTGCACCATATGACAATTGTGAAATTCAAGTAATGAACAATTTTCATTGAACGATTTTCGTTCAGTTTTTCCCTTGAAAAAGTGAACGAAAATCATTTTACAAAGTAGTTGGTTTTACTTTACTTAATAAATGATTTTCTGTGTGTTGAAGGAAAAATGTTGCAACTTCTATTGAAAATCGTTCAGTTGGCCAGTCTGACTGAACTACAAACTACAATCGACAAACATGAACGCGCATGAACGATAATCGTTCATCGTTTATCGTTTTACACTGAACGATTTTTTGAATGATTGAATGATAACGACGTCGTTATAGTTAAATCGTTCAAAAAATCGTTGTGTGTGTACGCACCTTTAGTTTTCAGTCAACGCTACTAAATATCTGCATTAATTCCATCTGTGCTAAAAGTATTAGACTGAGGGAATAAGTACAGTAGGACTCATCCTAAAGCACTCTACCTAAATTAGCACTTAAAAGAAAAGAAATGATAGCTTTAGAAATTATGCCATTTTGAATTAAAGACTATTTTATCATGATTTTGGCTTTCAATAGCCACTAATCTATTACATACACAGCTGTACATGATTTCCTGACATTAATTGCAATTAAATATGAATTTTGAAGCAGGTTATTTAGCTTTAGCTCGCGATTTTACCGCACTGTTCACAAAAATAGCATAGGTTTGGCACAAATCGCAGCTGGGATTTTGCAAAACCAAGGTGAATCACGATTAGCAAGCAGATAGTTTCATAAATCTTGCAGTAAAATAGAGCAGAATGACACTGAAAATTATTTCAACACCTTGTGATGACAGGGGGGGCCATTCAGACCCGCTCGCGAGCGCAGGATGCTCGCAAGCGGGTCGATGTTCCCCCACTGCGCATGCACACGATGGAGGGAGCTCCGTCGTGCGCATGCGTGAGACCCGGCGAGCGACGGGCTCTGCATCGCTCCGGGTCTCGCACCAAAGGGGGCATGCTGTCGATGTGGGCGTGCCGGGGGCGTGCCTGCCAGACGGAGGCGTTCCCATGGGAACGCCTACCGTCTGAAGCCGGCCCCACTGACATCACTAGTGATGTCAGTGGGAGTGATTTTGGCTCTGATAGAGCCAAAATCACTCCAGGGCTTGCAGCAGCGAGACCCTACCGCAGGGTCTCCGTTGCAAGCCCGATGGTCGCGATGGTGAAGACCATCGCGACCATCATCATGGACGCTCGCATATGCAGTGGGTGGTCACCCACAGCTATGCGAGCGGCCAGGAGGCCGCTCCATTTTCATGGAGGAGGGCCCTGATTCAGAGCGGGCACTCTGGTCAGAGCGTTCGGCTCTGAATCAGGCCCAGAGCACAGAATCTCATTCCCAAATGCTGGAGTTCAGAAAATCTTTGCCAAATCATTTTGCTCATCTCTAGTCTTTACATACTAACATACATTCTATAAATTTTGGCAGCATCAATCAAAACCTTCCAAAATATTGCTGTCATTTGTTAGAAAAGAAAAATCCTACTACTATTGAGAATGATAAACTACATTCTAGGTACATAGATATGGAGCAGTATCTTGCTGCAAAAGTACGTTTTGCGTGGGACCATCGACATCTATAGCGGTGATTGCCGCTGTGAAGAAATAAAAGCATTTCCATATTACAGCTGTCTGCAAGCAGTCACAGCATCATTTTCATCCTTATAGCCTTGGAGCTCTTATTCACCTGATGGTTTCCTTGCTTCTTGTCCTGCCAATTGTTGTACAATATGTCCAAATCACATAAACGCTCAATAGCAATATTCTCTTCCTTTCATAATTAAATGCCGTCAAACAGTGCTTCATCGGAAAACAAAGCCGCTACAGGGATGTGTCTCATTACGGCTAGGCAGGAGGGGGCAAGACAAAGTTTAGAAAATGTTTCTTTTTAACATACTTTTTATCTATTTATTATCACTTTGAGAATAATAATGAAATTAAATACATTTCTTCTATTAGAAATTTTAGCCACGGTTTGAATTGTAGAAAAGTCTTAAAATCAGAGATGTTCGAAAATGTTTAACTAGTGGAAAATTCATTTTCCCTGGTTGGAAAGCAGTTCATAATGTTAGTTTCACACTGAAGATCCGTAGTTAGCAGTTTGCTTCCAAGGTTCGCATTAAAGTTAGCGTTTTAAATAATTTAAATCAAAAATACGGTTTTAATCTTTTTTAAAAATGGAAATGTGAACAGTGGACTCTACTGTGTTTACATTAATTGTTCATATTCATAGTACAATGTTAGCCAAAAAGAAATAAATAAAACCGTATCAACTTAAGCTTGAATATGGTTGAATCTTGATCATGGGCCCGATTCAGATTTGGACGCAATGCAGATATTTTTGCAGCTGAGCAATTACTGTATTTGCTACTGCGCGTACTCTAAAAGTCCAGGAAACTGGAGATGTGCACAGACCCCTGTGTTTTGATTTTGGTTCTAAATCATTGTTTTGTTTTGGCAAAACCACCCTCAAATGTTGTGGATCGATTAATATTTTGGTTTTCTTTAAAAAAAATTCTAAAAACAGCTAAAATCATGTAACTTGGACCTGTTTTGTAGTATTATTAACATCAGTAACATTCATTTCGAGTTAAGTTTGACTAATTTTTGCACCTGAAGGGTGGGACTTACATGCTATCCAAAACATGCAAGATCTGGTTTTTACATCTGCGGTCCAACTTGCGGGAAGACCCAAGCTGTGACTGGGTTCTACTTGAAACACCCAAAGTGACCTGAGCCGGGACTTGGTCCGATTTTAACCCCAAAATCCATTTGTCTCTACTGGAAACCCCTTCAGAGCATGCAGTCCCCTAAGTGTACGCGGAGTCTGCAGTTGTATACAGTGGTGCTGTCATTAGAACCAGCGATGCAAAACCGGGCTTTTCTGGACGATTTCTGGGAAGTGTCCTGAAGTGAAAAAAGGCAGTCTCAAGGGTGTGTTATGGGAGTGTCACAGGTATGTTAGTGAATGCGGCTGCAGACACAGAGGCCATGTGTAGCCGGAGTTTAGTAGACACTGTGCCAGCCATAGGTTGCTGCAAGTTTTGATGATGGACACGATGGTGCACCAAAGATGGAGTGCTTGGAACCACCAACTGATTTGCACTGTCCACGGCATTGAGAGTGGCTGACTCAAGATTTGCACAGGCCCCATGTGTGAGCTGGTTGTGTCAGTTGCAAACCCACTTAAACATGTTTGAACATGATCAAAACTATTTGATGCTGTCAAATGTTTTCAGTGATCAAAAATGTAAATGTAATATTTTTATCAAGTCACTGGTCAAGAATGGATCTGGCATCTCTATTGATAATATTTAGCAGTGACATTTTGTGTATTTGTATACTTTATTTTTAGACAATATTAGAATTTGTCTAAGAGACAACAAAATATCTTTGGTTATATATGGGATATATTTAAATGTGCAACAAGAATTGGGAATATGACCAATTTAAGAGGTTCATTAATTTCATAGACCATCAATGATTACCATCCATCAATGGTCTGATAGCAATGACGACTACATCAATGAGAGGCCACTGATAGTGTTCATCTGTGTCCCGATGCCAATGCTGGATGCAGTCAGCACATGCACAGCCGCAACCATCAATGGTTTATAACCGATGGTTTAAAAACAATCACTAGTAGAGCTGTTGATAGGAAACCTTACACTCTCTCCACACAGCCCCACACTGTAGGGTCAGAAGTTCTTCCTCCACAATTCCCACCAGCGTGAGAGTGCCTGCAACCTCTCAGGCCAATCAGGCAACTCCTAAATCTGCAAAGTCACTTTTAATTTAGATGCAAAGTGGGAGTTGAGCAAAAAACAATGTTTTAAGCTTTATAATAGTTACCAGGGAATCCAACTCTCTTCTATGCTGTTTAGGTTAGGGTTTAAAAAACACCTAGGTTTCATGCCTTGGACCATGTGTGTTTGTGGCATAATAAAGTACTCCATAGATTAGTGTTGTGATCTGTAGGCGCAAAGGGTTCCATTTAACATCTCTACTAGGTACCAGCGGTATATTTCTTATAGTATTATTGAATATTGAATATCGTAGTGATATTTACTATTTTATCTCTGGTGATCATTATCTATCTATCTATCTATCTATCTATCTATCTATCTATCTATCTATCTATCTATCTATCTATCTATCTATCTATCTATCTATCTATCTATCTATCTAAAATATTATATCTTTTTTAAAACCATCAACCATCTCTTAATCCAATCCTACTACTACACCAGGGGTACAAAGGTTAAGAGCACCCAGTCTATATTTAATGCTATATTTTACCACCAATTGCGGTGCAGTCAGGGCCAGATTTAGGTCCACATGGGCCTATATTGAGTAGGGGAGGAGATGTGACCAGTGCTAGAGCCACGTGGATGTGTATACCCCCTACACTATCAGCCCCACTGTCTCCCTAAACCCCCAAAAATATAAAAACTGCAACATTTTGTGAAAAAAAAAATAGAAATATAATTTAAATTTTTACGATTTATGGCCGACTGTGTGGCCAGCTGTGTGTCTGGTCAGCATCATGCTGCCATAATAATGGACCTATTTTTATATGGAGGCCTGGAGCAGTAGCTCCTTCTGCTCCATTGTTAATCTGGACCTGGGTGCAACTGGGAGTTTAGCAGTTAGCTATTTTACAGAGTTTTTCCATAGTAAACAGAGGGAGTGCTGCAATAAGCATCTATTGCACCTTTTGTTTCCTCCTAATATTCCACATTCTATCACATCTCATAATTAAACAATGAAAAAAGAAACACTAAAATAATAGGTATTGAGTGTGTCTGATCCCCTACGTCCAGCATGTCAAGCTGTTATTTTGCTCTTTTTCAATGACCAGTGTTATATATTTTGATGGGCTTTGTTTGATGAGAACTTTGTAGGTTGTGGTGTTATTTGCTTCATCATGGATTCTGTATATAACCAGAGCAATATATTTTTTTATTTCCACGGCAACATATTCTACATTCCCTGTCACTTTTTATCTACAATATTTTGTTATCTGTTATCGTACATACAATTCTGTTAAAAAGTTTTGTTGTTTAGAGGAATATCAAATAAATCATAAACCAGGAGAAAAGCCCTGTAAAATAGTTTATCACAGCTCTGCCTTAGATATTTACAAATTATGACAAAAAGGTTTTGCGACCTTTTGGAAGAGAGACAGAAAAAAAAGCATTATTACATTGTCTGTCTTATCTGAGCCGTTCCTAGCTTCTGCATAATAAGAGCAGGGGAAAACATCAGTTGGTAATTTTCGATTTTGATTTAAAATAGTTTATTTGTTTTCCTTTGTGCTTCTGAGAATTAATAGTGGGCGCTTTATGAGAAAATGATTAGACATCAGTACTGTATCGCCGTTTTGAGTTATATTCATAGCGAAAAGCAAATGCAAGTTGTTTTGTAAGCACTTGATGTACTACCAAAGTCATTTTCTTTGTATCATAATAAGATGCAATGTCAACAATGATAAAGGAGACAATGCATATTTTACTAAATATTTGCAATCCTGAACGTCACACAAGCCTACTTACACATAAGCTTACACAAACTTATTTACACCCAAACACGGCAACTTACTCACACAAAAAAACACTGGCATTGAAAGCCTACCAAAAGTTTTAATAACAACTCCCAATGGGCCTTTTTCACAGGCAAAGGGGGAATTCAATTCAGTGCGATGTTGAATAGCGGCGGGAGGGAGCTCCTGCAGCTATTCAATACACCGCGCTGTTTGGGCGGGCTAAGGATTTCTTCTTGCACCTGGGGATGCGAGGAGAAATCCGATCAAAGTGCCGGGCGCGCAGCTGTTTTTCTGCATAGAGCGGCGCTATCAGCCGCGCGCCCGGCTCTTTGGTCAGAGAATGCCGGTTACCGTACCTTTGTTAAGGCATGAAAACCGGCATTCTCCGACCACACAGCGCACTGAATTGAATAGCTCCAGGAGCTCGCTCCCGGCGCTATTCAATTCGCGTTGAATTGAATCGCCCCCAAAAATGTGATTTGCCTTTACTTTAGCAGCAAGTTAATATTCGAGTCTATATAGGGTAATGACATTGATATTGAAATTGATATATGATATTGATAATGATGACTACGCCAGACGGGGAAAATACACCCATTTATGAAAACCCCCCAAAGCTTCTGCAGCAGTGTTTTAGAAGTGATTTTACACTACAGTGCACCCTTCTTTTTCACAAATAAAGAATGTCTCATACTCAGTTGTAGTAGGGGCAGCTTGCATATATATATTTATAAGTGTTGTCATAAAATTTTTATAATAATATATTTGTTTCTGTTTCTCTTTGCATTATACATACTCCAATCCACTGGAGTACTTATTATCTGCTCTTTCCAGTAATTAACTGTATTGTGTTTCCATGGTGTACTGTGATTTTTAACAATTGCAGAACTCACAGTGAAACCATTTCCCAGTACCATTCCAGCCACACTAGACCTAGGTAGGTTAAGGGAAGGGAGCCTGAACTTGTGACCATCTCTGGAATAAGATGCAACTTTTTTCGGACCTATTTTGAGATCATGCTTACTAGCAACTTTGACTAAGGCCCAGTGTTAGCATAAATGATAAAAAGTTACAACTATGCATGAATAAATAGCAGGCCGAACCCGCATTACTGTAAGTGAAATTGAAGTTGATCAATGAGAATTTTCAGTAAGTGCCCTTTTCTCAGAATCCTGCTAATGTTCTCATTCATCCACTAATCATCTATTGATTTCGCTACTATAATATCCAATTTTAGATTACCAGTAGGAATTCTCTAGCCACTTTGAATCTATCTAAAAACAGATGCATACCTCAACTTTTGCTCTTTTCCTGCTGTCCTATCTTAGTTCCATGCACGTAAATTGATGTACTGTAATTAAAATGTAAAAAAAAATCTATAAATATGGCACTTGAAATAAATACAGTTCTCTAAGGATCAAATGAGGGTGAAACAAGCAATATATTTGAAAAAAGCAACAAGATCATTGTGAGGTAGGAAAGTCCTAACAACAAACTTTGGGCCTGATTCAGAGCCGGTCGCTATTAGCGCTCGCTCGTTCAGAAAAAGGGGGTGGCTATTCAAATGAACCGTTCGCTCTTTGTGGTCTGTTGCCGCCTCTATGTCTGAATGAGCGAACAAAACATGCGGTCGTTTTTTTGATAAAAACGCCCCCTGGCCGCTCGCATCATACGTCATGTCCGCTATTTATTAGATTAATCGAGTACATCGACCAGCATATGAACTGCTCGCTATTCTTGGGGTTGGTTTTTCCTACCACAAATTTGCGAGCAGTTCTGACTATAAAATAACCCAGTGACGTGGTCAGTGACGCTGCTGTATTAATTATGCACACCCATAAAACGCCCGTTTTGACCTTTAAGCACGCCTGCGTTCTGATCTCCACTCCCCGTTTTCAAGCACCTTCCCCTGTTACCACCCACATACGCCTCCTCCTGTCACTCATATTAGCAGGCATTCGCTATTTAGCGAACAAACGATTTTCGGCCACACTGACTGGTTCGCGCATGCGTATTACGATCCGTACGCATGCGCAGTTGGGCAAACATCGCTCAGAACAAACAAGCGGCCACTTACGAGCGGCTCTGAATCAGGCCCTTGGTTTGCTATCTGGTCATAAAAAAAACACCCGAGAGTACAAACTGCCCAAGTGGGTCCAACATAGATTTCGGGAAAGAAATAAGACACCTTTGATGACTGTTACTGTAGATTAATCTGTCCTATAAGCTTCAATACACTACTTCAATACAATACAAAACACTAAAATATACATTTAACAATGAGTGATATTGTTGTTGTCACTCGTTATTAATCTTAAATGGTGCTCCGACCAATCAGCTCCTAGCTGTCATGTGTTTGAAGTCAGCAGCTGATTGGTTGGAGCACCACTTAGGATTAGTAACAAATGATAAAAGGAATATCACTCGTTGATAAATCTGGGCCTATGACCTCTATCTAAGAACAAGCCATAACCCATTTAGCACGTGTGCATGCACATTAGTTAACAACTTGTCACAGGCAGGGGCAGGCTGCCGGGAGCTCAGCGGAGGACACCGTCGGTATACTTGTAAGTATAGCGTGATACTAAATGAAATATGACACAGGTATTAAGAATTGTTAAATTCAGCTCTAACCCTGTTAGTAGTTATATTACATTTAATTACTGTTCACTTAACTAGCACACATTTTATATTAAACTATTCCACTTGGTTATTTTTTTCTTATCTTCTCTTACTTTCAAGAAATTGCTATTAATTCTAAAGAACCAACACTGACGACTGCATGTGTAACCGCAGATAAGCCTGTTACTATCTTTAGTTCTACACTATATTTCACCTGTACCCTCCTTACTTTTTACAGATTCCCAGCACCTGATAAATAACAGGTGTATAAATGGCAGCTGTCACCTTTGATATTTAAGTGCAATTGTATTTAATTTCCACATGATATTTACAGAACGAACTTCACCAGTGACAGATTGTTGAAGTAAACACCACTACAACCTGATTAGTCCCTGTTCTTACAACATATATGAAATTATTTTAATACTCTCACTGTAATTCTCTCCGTATTAACTACATACAATTTGTATCTAGTCAAGGAAAATACTCAGTGTAAATTTGGGACACTAGGCCACTTGTAGTCCATCTTCTAGTGCATGCAGGTAATTCTCACTTTGCTTTTCCCGTCTGCCATGTACACCACTTATCACATTTGAAGGCTTTGGGGGTAATTCGATTAGCAGCAGCTCAGACATGATGTGTTGTTACGGAATGCAATGTCACGGCCAGCAACATCGCTAGTTTTGCACAGGAAAATTAGCGATGTTCAGCCTACTGTAATATGTGGATGTCCAGCAGCACTTCACACCAATGTATCCATTTGTGTCACATACAGTATATCACTTATCTCCTGCATATATACTATTGGCAACAGTATTTCCCTATTTTACTCCAAGGGGATTCCTCTGTTTTACCCAGATGAGGTTCATCTATTATACTTCTATAGGACACTACAGGTATGTTATTCATGTTGCTGAGTTCATCTGGTTTACTGTTCTTATCATTGCTCTAATTTTAGTTCTGCCTCTCCCTAAATTTTTTGCTGCCTTTTGCTCTTTGTTTCAAGACCCATTATTTCATCAAAGCCTTCCAGCTGTTATTCTAACTCCCTGATACATACACCTTCCTCCCCATCTGTGTCACCCCTGTTCGTCTTCCCCTTCCCTTTTAGAATGTAAGCTCTTATGAGCAGGGCCCTCTAACCTCTTGTACTTCTCCCTCCTTTAGTTTCATCTACTTCTTACTCACCACTAGGGCACCTAACACTTGGCTGCTTATGCTCTGTTGCTTATATGGGTGTTTTGGTCACTAATGTAGCAATATATCTAATTCATGTCCTGGTCCTGTATTGTATTGTTCTGTAAGTCGCTTGTCTACAATTTGTTTATGTACTATGTAAGGCGCTGCAGAACATTTGTGGCGCCATATAAATAAATGATAATAATAATAATAATACTTGCAACCACAGTTTATCTTACCTGCGTTGCTGCTGAAGTCATAGTGGTCGCAGTACCTGAAAACTTAACCAAAAAATACATGGTGTTTACTACAGGCAGAAAACCCACAAAATATCTCTTTAGGCCTGGGGAATAAATATTTATTTATATGTACAGTACTTTGCTAAAGGTACTTGGGAAGTTATTGATGGGAGGTAGATCCAAGTTCTTAACTTCTCAATGGTAATCACCAGGTAAAGAGCAACCTTGATAGCCAGGCCGCCTGTGAGAGGCTGATAAAAAGTGTCTCAATTTCAGGGCCGTAGCTAGGGTAGTGCGGCCGGTGCCATCGCACAGGGCACCACAGGTCAGGGGGCGCTGTTTGGCCCTGTCAAATTTCTGTTTATTATCATTCTCACTTGTAGCTTCCTCTTATTTCATCCCCAGCATCTCCTGGCCTCCCCTATCTCTTCCCTGGCCCTTCCCCATGAGGTCATTTCCTTTTTTTGGGTGCATTATGTCCCTTTGAAAAATGAGGGGGCGCCAATGCTCTTTCTGGCACAGGGCACCAAAAAGTGTTACGGCTCTGCTCAGTTTAACTGGTCAGTTTCACTGCTTGGGGGAAACAATCTGGAGGCCTGCTGAGATAAACTGGTTTTGTTTAATGTAAGTGTTGAGCTAAATGTTGTTTTGTTTGTGACTTGAACATTAGGTGTGGGGGGTATTCATGAAAGCTTGGAGATTAAATCGTGAGAGAGCTAACCTACCAATCAATCTGCTCCTAACTGTCATTAAACAAACTATGTTTTAACAATGACAGTTAGGAGTTGATTGGTTGCTACTTTATCTTTCACAATTTTATCTCTCTCCAAGCTTTCATGAATATCCCCCTAGAGGTCTTTCCATCCGTAGAGAGGAAACTTTATGTTATTTAGAGCTGGAAAGGCTAGGATTTATTTTTGTTTTTTTGGGGGGTTTTAATCCTGTAAAACTAGCGGCAGTTACTGGTCCCCAGGCCCTGGACTGGTGTGCTATTCATTGGCTGCTGCTGTTTAACCCCAGGTGACCGCACCCCTTAACCTGATCTTGCAACAGTACCCACACCTTGTGCATGTTATTCCTCTTCCTTCCTTTAGCCTGTACAATATCTTAGGGGCAGGGTGATAAGTGGGAGATATATCAAACTTTCTAAAGAGGACAAGTAGAGATGCCGCCCATAGCAACCAATCAGATTGTACCTATCATTTTGACAATGTACTGTACTAGTTAAATGATAGTTAGAATCTGACTGGTTGCTATGGGTAACTTCTCATCTTATTTAGAAGATTTGATACATCTTCCCCCTAAGTACCCAGAGTTTCCTTTTATTTATACTAATGTATAATATATTCACGCTCCATTATTACTCTGCACAGCACTGAAGAATATGTTGTTTTGTGAATAAAATGTACAGTAATAATAACAGTAACAATAATATGGCATGGTTATGCTCTTGGGGACTTACGGGAATATGTCTATTTTACTTGCGTATGATATATATCTCCAGCAATGTGGGGTACTTTTTGAGATCTTCCAAACTAAATCATTCCCCAAGGTTTTTTGACTGGAGTAAAGAAAGATGATAATTCCACAAACAATAAATAGATGTATCCACACAAAGCATTAATTATAGCCTGAAAAGACGTCTTTCATTACTAACAATTTAGCTGCATGATCTCCATTTTAATTATCAGAGAGGTATTTAAAATGTCATTGCAGATAAATCATTCAGCCTCTATCAAAAACTGGAATAAAAAAACTAAATAAAAAAGTCATACACAAAGCAAAGCACGAAACATCCAAGATTCACAGCAAAAACATCATTGGCTCTGCTACGTGCTTTGATTTTCATTAATTGTGCAGTAGTAGAAGTTCCCAAAGAGTTATCCTTGCAATGTACAGAATTTGTGCATCGGTGCACTTACTGTAGTTTTGTGAATCAGTGCAAAAAGAAGAATATTTTTAGGGGTGTTTCTTGCTTTCTGGAGATGTGTGTGACCATTGTACTGTACATCATGTTCCGTGTTGTACTATAAGCACATTCTAGGCACTTTGAGCAATCAAATAAAGACCTTCACACAAATAAAAGTTAATAAAAACAGATGCCTAAATCTATAAAGGAGTCTAAACTGGGCAACATTTTAGAATAAAAACAAAAAAGTTTTGTATAATGAACAAGGTGAATATAAAGAGGTAGGAGGTAGGACTGCGATGTGACAGCTACATTTATTCTCCTCTTCCGATATTTCTGCCTCTTTACAAACATAGGCTCACTTCTAGCTGGCATCTAGAAAGCAGAGAGTAGGCGGGTATTCTGATGTGCACTGATTGGACAATCCAAGCACCTTAATGCAAAACAAAGGTGGTTTGCAGCGGGCATCGAGCAAGCTTTGTGAATGAGGGAGAGTGGTACAAAATGTTGTCAATCAGAATGTTGTCACCAGAATGTCGACATGGTCTGAATGTCAACACGGATGTTATGATGACATTGATTGTCATAATATCAATATGGGCATAATATCCACATGGAATGAATATCGACATTCAGAATGTTGACCTGTATGTTATGTTGATATTTGACATGTCGATGCACCATGTCGACATGGCCATAATGTCGACATTGTGTATCGACAGTCATCATGTCGACAGAACATATTTCTACTGTAATAGCCCCAACCCTAGCTGTAGCCTAAACCTAACTCTAAACTTAACCATAAACCTAAATTATGACTGCCGACATTTACATTGTTGACATAATAGCCATGTTGATGTTATGTCCATGTTGACATTGTGAATGTTGACAAGGTCACTGTCGACAATATGTCCGTGTTGACATTCAAACTATGTTGACAATCTGGTGTTGACATTCTGACTGCCGACATTTTGACTAGATCCCAATGAGGGACACCAATTAATTTGTTTGTATTCAGTGCAGCATAGTACATGGGTTGGTAAAGAGAAACATCACACAGTGGTTACCCCGTACCATTTGTCAGTGATTCACTGTATGTTTAAAACAACTATTTTAATATTGATAACTTATATAATAGATTTTCAATGGAATTTTTTTCCTGCAATTAATTTGAATTAATACATTTTAGTAAAATCCCCTGAATTCATAATAATATTTTTGAGTTAGTCTTTCATCTGGAACCACCATTATTCTCTATATTTAACACTTATAGCCAGGATCTCTGCCTCTTTACAAGCGCTGTGTAGGATCTACCTGGCTATTGAGAGTGCAGAGCAGAGCGACAGCTGACCAGCCAGGCGCAGAACTATGGGAGACAATGGAGGCGTAGTGATGCCGGGCGCCGCGAGCGGACAGCCGTGGGGGGGAGGGTTAGGTTTAGGGCTCCCGGGGGGGACTTAGGGTTAGGCACCCCCCCGGGAGGGTTAAGGTTAGGCCTGGGGGAGGGAGGGTTAGGGTTAGGCACCCCCAGGGGGGACTTAGGGTTAGGCACCCCCCTGGGGGACTTAGGTTTAGGCAGCGGGGAAGGGGGTGGTTAGGGTTAGGCACTTAGAGGGGGGATTAGGGTTAGGCACTTGGGGGGGAAGTTAGGGTTAGGCACCCCTAAGGAGGGTTAGGGTTAGGGGGGTTAGGTTAGGTTAGTGGATACTTACCTATCCACGATCGGGATTTCCAGCGCTGTCGGGCTTCCGCTGCGTCGCACTCTGCTTCTGTCGGGCTGCCGCTGACGGGAATCGAACCGCCGGCCATGCGGCCGACGGTATTTCATACCAATTCCGTGACAGGGGGGGTCACCAATTCATAACTTGCCTCAGGGTATCTGAGATGAACATACCCTTCTGTGACCAGCAGTTATACATCACTTTAAATACAGCTACTGATGTAAAACCTAGAAGAGGGAATCCCATCAAAGTACTAATATCGGAAATAGAGGCCAATAGTAAAAATATATATATATTTAAACTGGAAAACCCCTTTATGTCGCACACACAGAATGTTCTCTTTCTCTCTATGGGCCTGATTCAGCAGAGTACACAATTACAACTACTTACACAGATTTGCAGATTGTTCAGTACTGTGCATGCGTATGTACCACATTTGCATGTGTTGCAATTGGACTGCGATTACGCAGACAGACAGGAATCCATCGCAGAGTGAGTGACAGGCCGTGAGCTTTTGGGGGATGGTGATGGGGGAGTGGTTGGAGAAATGCAGACGTGTCTGTCAGTTGGAATGGGCGTGCATAAATTAGCCACTGCAATGGCATATGCAGCTTGTGTACTCACTGCACATGACCAGACTTGCAATTTCTGCAACGGGTCAGCCTGCTGTAATTTTGCGTGACGGGGATGTATAAGCAGGATGTGAGAAAACAATAGTGGGCGTCTCTATGCTGGCTGAGCTGTGGCAGGCATTAGCATATATTCGCAGCTTCATTGTGTGCAATTACGCTGCGGCAATCGCAATTGCGATCCATAATGAATCAGGTCCAATATATCTAACATGGAACAAGAACTGGCTTAATCTCTTCCTAATCCCAGCTTGAGGTCAGTTCAATACTCAAGATTAGTTCTGCAGAAAAAGCAAAATCATAGGCCATGATCCATCACCAGTTTGTTAAGTGATGGCCACATTCTAACCTTAAAGAAACTAGATTAATTTTTCTTTTTCTCAATTTTTTTTGTTAGATTTTCAATATATGCTATTTTTTTTTCTTACTGTCTACTAAGATATATATTTTTTCACATGTCTATAAATGCCTTAACAGCTAATGTTGGCTTGGGCATCTTACTGATGACATGAACAAGACGTTACCACTAAAATAAATAGGGAGACACAAAGTAGGGCGGTCAGAATGGTCATCTTTTATCAATAACAGCCTACAGTAGTAGTTAATGGTGGCAGACAAAGAGCAGCTAGATCAGGGAAATTAGGGTTATCAACAAACACCAATTCAACTATCATATGCATTGCCTTTAAACCGCAACAGAACTCTCATATGTGTTGGGGAGGGGTTAATTTAAAGGGGTCCTAAAAATAAGGAGGAGGGTCATCGCCCAACCCAATGCAACTATCGTATATATTGGGGGGAAAGGGATATGATGATGAGGAGCAATAGCCCACCCAAAAGTTACTGTTAACTTGGCTTCCAACCCTGCATGGTGGTATCAGTTACACCCTTACTGGAAAGAAAACACATTAGCACAACTATCTGGGTGCACTTACCTGCCACAATGTTAACTATTTTCCAAAACAAAAACAAAGGTAGAAAGGTTGGGAATATCAGATGAAAAATAGGCTGGTCTCTAGCAACATTAATAAAATAAAGCTATAGAGCCTACACCCCTTCCACTTGATCCCTTTAGCCAAACTAATAAAATAAACCTGATGTGATCAGGCCCAACTCATCTACAGCCTCAGGGTTTAACCCTGTTCAGGGTTATAGGCAGTCAGCATAAGATGACAATATACTATAACATTTCAGTGATAAATATAGAGCAGGAATAAAATATATATTAAGTAAATTATTGTTAAAATAAAGAATGCGTTCCCTGGTTTCCCCTCTCCCCATTGCCCCAATAAATTCTCAGCAACTTGTGTTGGTTTCCGTTAATGCAGGAAGACAATGAGCAAGTGCTTGCTTTACTAATGTGTAAGATAGTCTGTAGTTTCCACTGTGACAGTTTAACAATTGTTGCTTTCTATCAAGCACTCATTCATGTTCTGGATCTGCCATTGCACAATATTCTTAGTATGTTTTGAAAGTTTTCATAGTTATGGCGTGGAATAAAAAAATATTTGGATGTGCATTGTGTGAACAAAAAACTATGATGTATAAATAAAGGTTTTGATTGGCTGCAATGAAATCAATGGTTCTCATTTGAGCTGCGGCTATTACTAGACTATCATGCGTAAACTTGATAAATTGAAGACAGTTTTTATGTCCCCTGGGGTTTTACCAGTTTAAGGTAATGCCACAATGATTGTCTGGAGCATCTGCAATCTTCCTAATAATTTGATTGTTTTTTTCTGAACCCTTGAAAAGCACATCAGTCTGTTGATAGTGCTGGACTGTCTACTAGAGGGTGGACTAAATCTGTACCATCATAGGTGTGTAGACTTGTAGACATTTGCAACCAATGAGGGGAATAAAAGCAACAACTCTGTAGTCATAGACAACAAAATGGTCAAGCCATCAAAACTGCAAACCAAAGAGCCTCAACAATTGCCAAAGAAAGGTGAAGACATTTGTTATGTACTATGGTTTGCCAGCATAAATTCATTATGATAAAGATAAGATTTCAAAATTTAGCTAAAATATTTTGTGAAATCTGTGTAATCAGAAAACCCAGCCCTCTCAAGCCTCACACATGTGGATCAACATCCAGAGAGATTCAGCCATACTCAACTTGCTGGATATTCTCAACCCAATATGCCCACACAATGGAGCAGGCACAAAGGACATCACATGAATGGGTATAAGTGTTCCAAAAATGACTTAACTGACACTCTTCTTACTTCTTGATGTTTGTCAGAGAGGTAAAGATGCCCAATAGGCATATGTTAACAGATAAACAGTGTCTACAATACATTGCAGTCCCAGACTGATGAAAGAAAAACAGATGCAGAAGACTATATTGCACTCTTCAGCCTGGGACAGCATTAAAGAAAGATCCAGTGAGCATGTCCTGCGAGGGAAGAGCACTAGGCCATACATTTGTGTGCCTGACCAACAAAACCTGAGAGAGAACAGCTAGGAACTAGGTAACAGTGGGGAATGGTGACCTTCAGTCATTGCACTTCTGTATTGGTTACCACTGATCCAGTTTATGTCTATAGAGTTGAGTGTTGTTTTACAGTGTAACAGACACAGACTATTCATCAAGCTGTGTGAACCAATTAATAAGCTATAATATTGTTGATAACTTTGGTGTCTAAAGCATTTAAAGTGGCTGAGAAAGGGACCACATGGCTACCAGTTTGAAAAAGGCACATTTTAATATCCTGTAAGTGCATCAATAACTAGAAAGAAAAAGCGTAAGGGCGCTAGTCAACTGGTAATATATTTAATAAATTGACATGATACATGTAAACATCGCTAAAAAATCGGGAAACATCACACAATGAAATAAAATAAAAATAATAAGAGATGACAAACAAAGTAAGGCTCTAAACTAACTAATAAATATACACAATGATCAGTATGCACCACATAAAATAGATGTAATCTCAGACAGCATGAAGAATATATAAGCTCATATAAAGCATAATTCAGAACTGCTTAGCAACATATGAACAGGAGAAAGATAACAATTGTCACAATTGTGACTCCATTCCGGGAAAATGCTTTGTGTTGTTTAGACTGACTCGGTATTCATTAGCATAACTCCCAGAAAAAATAGTCAATATACGTAAAGTCTCCTGTTCTGAAAAAAAGGGGGGGAGGGGGACTGTAAATACGTCCGATTAAAACACTGTTTTATAGTGAGGCTGTGGAGTCTCAATATGGGTTTCCGATGGCAATTTTAAACAGCATGCATGTTTAGTGGGTATTTCTTATGTACCACTATATTTTCAACCACAGTGGTTTTCCCTGTGTCAAACGTGATGCTGCATGGCAGGTGCAGAAGCCAGCAGTATTGTTACCATTCGCCATTTCTTTTCCAAATGCAACAGGGAACCACAGTCGTGGGAAGCGGAAGCCCGGAGACCCGTAGCCTTAACAGTAAGTGAGCACTCGTGATGCATTTCTCCGCCTCAGGCTCGTCGGCGGTTTCTTAAGACGGTAAGCTCACACATCTTGGCAGCAGCTATAAATACCAGACTAATTAGTCAATTGATAGCAGGCGTTTCATCCAAGTGCTATTTTGCACATGCGCATTAACACATATTGCACGGACCTTGTTTCCAGTGATGAAACCCAGCATCTGGTGATGTCTATGCGTTCCAGACTTCAGGCTGTAATTGCCTGCAAAGGATTTGCAACAAAGTATTAAAAAGTGAAAGTTAGATTTAGGATTGTTTAGTTTGTCCCATTACTTTTGGCCCCTTAAAAAGTGGGAGGCACATATAGAAACCGTTGTAATTCCTACACCGTTCACCTGATTTGGATGTAATTACCCTCAAATTAAATCTGAAAGTCTGCAGTTAAATCACATCTTGTTTGTTTCATTTCAAAGCCATTGTGGTGGTGAATAGAGGACAAATTATGAAAATTCTGTCAATGTCCCAATATTTATGGACCTGACTGTATATATATATATATATATATATATATATTTGCATCTATTTGATGTTAAGTATTGAATCTGCACAAAACTAAGTGCATGAAATGACCAGCAAATCTATCGAACATTTGCAATACAGTGTTGCTTATTCATTGTCTTGTGGATACTTTGTATATCGGAAACAAGGTCCGTGCAATATGTGATAATGCGCATGTGCAAAATAGCACTTGGATGAAACGCCTGCTATCAATTGACTAATTAGTCTGGTATTTATAGCTGCTGCCAAGATGTGTGAGCTTACCGTCTGAAGAAACCGCCGACGAGCCTGAGGCGGAGAAACGCGTCACGAGTGCTCACTTACTGTTAAGGCTACGGGTCTCCGGGCTTCCGCTTCCCACGACTGTGGTTCCCTGTTGCATTTGGAAAAGAAATGGCGAATGGTAACAATACTGCTGGCTTCTGCACCTGCCATGCAGCATCACGTTTGACACAGGGAAAACCACTGTGGTTGAAAATATAGTGGGACATAAGAAATACCCACTAAACATGCATGCTGTTTAAAATTGCCATCGGAAACCCATATTGAAACTCCACAGCCTCACTATAAAACAGTGTTTTAATCGGACGTATTTACAGTCCCCCTCCCCCCCTTTTTTTCAGAACAGGAGACTTTACGTATATTGACTATTTTTTCTGGGAGTTATGCTAATGAATACTGAGTCAGTCTAAACAACACAAAGCATTTTCCTGGAATGGAGTCACAATTGTGACAACTCTATTTATCTTTCTCCTGTTCATATGTTGCTAAGCAGTACTGAGTTATGCTTTATATGAGCTTATATATTCTTCATGCTGTCTGAGATTACATCTATTTTATGTGGTGCATACTGATCATTGTGTATATTTATTAGTTAGTTTAGATCCTTACTTTGTTTGTCATCTCTTATTATTTTTATTTTTTATTTTATTTCATTGTGTGATGTTTCCTGATTTTTTAGCGATGTTTACATGTATCATATCTATTTATTAAATATATTACCAGTTGACTAGCGCCCTTATGCTTTTTCTTTCTTGGTATTTTGTTCTTGGGAATTATCCAGTTTTTCCCATATTTGTAGGGCTAGCTGGTTAACAGGTGGAGTGTATCACTAAGTAGGCCCCGATTGTTTTCATAGGTTTCAGCGCCTTTGGGTTCTCTTTTTCGTTGCATCAATAACTGTCCACTTGAGATTGGCATGGGGAGAAGATAATTTCCAGGTAGTACAGTATATTTGAAATGGCTGGTGTGGGAATTCACTTGTCATTGACTGCTGGTGAGTGGGACCTGATATTATCCTCAACTTTGATCATGTAGTGGCAGACAGTGCTAGTGAGCTGAAGCATGGTATGCAGGGTTTTTGATTACACAATTTGAAATACTGTAGATGTTATAATGGAGAGAGGTCTTATGGACCTGTCTGCGATATTGAGACACCTGGTGTGGCAGATAAAGGTGCTGCTTGCTCTCTGGAGAGCACCACCTGGCTGGAGTAGCTATCAGATACACACCATGACTGGCCATCTGGCTTAGTCTTGAGGAAATAAGTTGAAAAGGTTGGGTTGGAGAAAGTAGAATCTTGAGGACAAAGCCAAAGTCGATCCATAGACAAAGAATACAAGCTTATTTGACGCATCAGCAGATAATCTAAATTCCATCTTTGCTTGTGCAAAGATTGTAAAATTGAGGTCCTTACAATGGCTGAATACAATTGAGTTCTACTCAAAATAAATTCTTTTAGCAGAAGCTAAAAAGAATAAAATAAATTCCTTTTGGGGAGCACTCTTTAGTAGAATAAATAAATAATATAACAAGATATAGTGTATGGAAATATGATCTGCATTAAAACATACCATTTATTAGTATCTCTAAAATATAGGACAACTTAGCTCTCTTAAAGAAGTGAGTCCACCCAAAACAAACACTTATTACAATAATAACTTTTTTTTTTTAATCACTTCAAATTGGTTGCACAGTGGCGAGATAATTTAAATAAATTAAGCACAATATAATATATGTGCTGGTATCTGGTAGTTATGGAGACAAAATTAATAAGGTAATCTTTCTTGAAAAATCCTTGTGTAGGTACTATATAATAACATACTAATCAGAGTAAATAACTCTTATTATAATGATTCCAGGATATTTATGTACTCAATATAAGAACCTTAATAGCCATATGTATTGACACAAACCTGTGTCTGTGGAACTTATAGAATATACCTATTGGTGGATATATCCAATCTTCAAAATGCTGCAATCATTAGCACAAAAGTATAAAGCAAAGGTTACAAGCTTCAACATATTACAGTCATAGACATATAAGAAGTTGCAACATATATGATCAATGCGGCATATGAAACCACTCATGTCATGTTCATAATTTCTGGTTATGCTGAGGTTTAAGGTATAGGTGGTGGAAAAGTACAGCACACAGATGCTCTGGCACCTTCTGCTTTCCAGTCTCTTCAGGGAGAGGAGGCACTGGATGAGAGAGGGGCCAGTTGCTGTGCTGATAGAAACAAAAGGAATGTACAGGCTATCACTCACATGCCTGGTGTTAGGTGACTGCTGATATCACAAAAGGGACATTGCAGAAGTCAGATTTGCCGTGTGAGGACTGCCTGTACTGAAAGGAATACCTGCAAGTCAGTGTGAGAGAAGGTCTCCTATAATTCCAGATAAGCAGCTCCCCGTGTGTCAGTCGGGGAGAGAGGTGGCAGGACGCGCCGCCGGGTACGCGCGTTTCGCCGGGTAGGTTTGTTCACCTGTGAGCACAGTAACCGACCCCTCTCTCATCCAGTGCCTCCTCTCTCTGAAGAGACTGGAAAGCAGAAGGTGCCAGAGCATCTGTGTGCTGTACTTTTCCACCACCTATACCTTAAACCTCAGCATAACCAGAAATTATGAACATGACATGAGTGGTTTCATATGCCGCATTGATCATATATGTTGCAACTTCTTATATGTCTATGACTGTAATATGTTGAAGCTTGTAACCTTTGCTTTATACTTTTGTGCTAATGATTGCAGCATTTTGAAGATTGGATATATCCACCAATAGGTATATTCTATAGGTTCCACAGATAGGTTTGTGTCAATACATATGGCTATTAAGGTTGTCATATTGAGTACAGCAATATCATGGAATCATTTTAATAAGAGTTATTTACTCTGATTAGTATGTTATTATATAGTACCTACACAAGGATTTTTCAAGAAAGATTACGTTATTAATTTTGTCTCCATAACTACCAGATACCAGCACATATATTATATTGTGCTTAATTTATTTAAATTATCTTGCCACTGTGCAACCAATTTGAAGTGATTAAAAAATTTGTTATTATTGTAATAAGTGTTTGTTTTGGGTGGACTCACTTTAAGAGAGCTAAGTTGTCCTATATTTTAGAGATACTAATAAAGGGTATGTTTTAATGCAGATCATATTTCCATACATTATGTTATATTATTTATTTATTCTACTAAAAAGTGATCCCCATAAGGAATTTCTATTTTTCTTTTTAGCTTCTGCTAAAATAATTTATTTTGAGTAGTTATACTTTATTCCTGGGAGCACCGCCAAATCCAGCATACAAATCGATTGATTTATTCAATCTACTATTAGCACTTATTTGGTTTTGATAATTATTTTTCAAAAGCATTTTTTATTTCAGTCCAGTGCCGGATCAAAATATACACTTTCTTTCAGTGATACAATTGAGGTCTGTTAGTCCTAACAGAAGAGACCTTTAGGAAAGTGCTGAATACAGTAAGTAAAAAAGTGTGCAGTTGTTTGAGCTGCTGGTTCATTACCTCCTGTCATCTGTCAGAGTTTTCCATGTTGCAGGGTTAATGATGCACTGCCACCTGTGGTCTGTAGCTGGTATTATGGCAGATCCTCATAGAGAAAATTCCAAAGTTCTTCATTAACCCAGCCGTAACCCAGGGTGGGATGATCAGGAAGAGCCCCAGCGTCTTTCGGAGCAGGACTAGTAATTTCAAGACGCATAGAACATGCTGTTTTATTTTGGCACTTTCACAATGACAGAGGGACTTTACACCTATGGTCTCACAGTTTTATTGGAAACAAGCCCAATATGTCTGCTGCTGGGCTGGTTGAATATTTGTTGTATGTTTTTTTATTTATTTATTACTGAAGATTTTAAATTAATTATTGATACCAGTAGTTTCAATGGAGCATCTGCATGTAGGGAACATATAGTAAACACCACTAAAATGAATAGGAGATTGAAATGAATGAAAATATCTAGATATTTTAATACATGGCTGGTTCTATCCTATTTTTTAAATAATATATATGGCTTTTGCTATAAATCACAGGGATTTGAAAGAAAATTTCTGTTTGGCAGATTAAAGAGCTGGGACAAAAAACTCACAGTACTAGTTCTACATTCATAATTTCATATATAATATAGTATTAACACTTTGCATAACAACTAATATAGAACCTACCTTGCTGTAAATATAATATAAATATAAACAAGATCCTCCCTAAAAAATACAAGTTTTGTACAGAACAACATTTATTAGTATTGTATACCTGCTATGTTTGTAATTTGTGACAGTAAAACATTTATTAGTACTGTATACCTGTACGTTTTTAATATTTGTATAGTTAGTACAACATTTATTAGTACTCTATACCTGCTAAGTTTTTAATTTGTGAACATTACACAACGTTTATTAGTATTGTATACCTGCTAAGTTTTTCTTTTGTGTACAATACATTTATTAGTACTGTATACCAATCCATTATAGATAGAATAAAGATAGAATTGCCAAACTATTGAGAGAAGCATACAACTGAGAAAAATCAAATATCCTTTAAATAGGAATGCCTGCGAGCACTAGGGATGGCACTTATCATTACTTTCTAGTGTACCATTAATAGTTGTAAAATCATTTAGAAAGAACTGCAGAACTGTTACCTGCGGACTTACAGGTGATACAAGCAATGAAATTACTTGAAATAAATGAATGACAGTCACATAATGTTAAATTGTTCCTTGTATTACGCACAAAGAATGACAATGTCCCAATTTTCATGCAGCGCTCATAAGAAATGGATGTTTACCACGTCAAGGTGACCATTTTATGCAAATGAAATATTTTTCAGGATATTGTCAGTCATTAAATGTACAAATTTAATCTAGTTTCAGCCTTGCTAGAGAACTGCAATAATAATTTTGTACACATTTTAATAGCTACTTGTAGATGCCTTTGGCGTGGCAGCTTTCATTAGCTAGCAAGCGATTAAGTGTGAGCTAATAGGATGCTTCTATATTTATTAGTACTGATATTTTACCATTTTTTGATGTTGACATTGATATATTGTATAATCAAGATATTTTACCTTACTACTGGAGGAAATTGAGGCATTTGCCTCTGGGCGTCAAGGATCGGTGGGGTGGAAATTGAGGAGGGGGGGTGCACCTAAAGAATACCAGGGTTCATAGCATAGGGTGCTTGGTCTTAGTAGTGGCTGTGTACTGTGGTAGAGAAGCACCTCACATATTTACACAGACCCCTCCTGCAGTAGCAAAATCACATTCAGTATACCCAGCAGGGGATTTCTGTTGGAGCAAAAGAGGGAGGCAGTGGTGCCCAGAGACCTTGACTCTTTTCTCAGGGGTACTGTAACATGTGATGTCACTCTTGGCAACAGTACTCACAGTGCCTGATTATTGTGTTGGAGCAGCCACATGTTGGTGTCATGTCTAGTACTGATGTGAGCAGGTACTGGATTTTTAAGGGCAGCTCTGTGCACATTTTTCATATTTGTATTGCTATTAATGCTGTACCTGACTTGTCCATGACAATTTTTTGTTGTAGTTGCTTCCATACCAAGCATGGCGCTTTTGACCTACAGTATGTACTTTTGAATCTGACCCTGTGTCTCGTCCTATACCTTTTGGCCTGTCCACAGTTAGGTGCTGTTTTGTGTGGTGTACCTAGGGCCTGCTACCTTTAGGTAACTCGCCAAAGACCATTTCTTCTTTGCTTGGGTTCCTGGGTGTCCAGTCCCCCACTAGATGCCACATCTCAGGTAAGCCATTGTTAATCATTGGCAGTTCAGACTCAGGGGGAGATGTATAAAACTTTCAAGAGATAAAGTGTAGAAGTTGCCCAGAGCAACCAATCAGCGTCTAATGGTCTAATAGATTGTGCTAAATAAATGATAGCTAGAAGCTGATTGGTTAATATAGATGTCAGGGTTCAGCCTAGGATCGGCTATCTCTTACCTCCGTGCCGGCTTCCCCTGACTTCCTTGTGGTCAGACGTTTGGTGCAGTGATGGGCGAGATGCTGAGTATTCTGCCTTAGGTGCTTTCTGCGGACTTCCATGGTCGGCTGTGTGTGTTGGGGATCGCCATGACAGTTCTTCTCATGTGACAGTCCTCCTAACCAATGGTAGCATGATCTCAGTCAGCTGACGCTGTGGTCCAATAATCTGCTACCCCTGGTTATAAATCCGCCTCCCGAACTCCAGGAAGTTGCCTGATCAACAATTGTCACTCCTAATGTTCTAGTTGAATTCTGTTCCAGGTTCCCTTGGATTCCAAGCCTTTGTTGCAGTGCAATCTACATCTCTGCCTGTGTGCCTATTCCAGTATTTTCCAGTGAGCAGCAGTGCTATTCATCACTGCCTGTGTAGGAGTTCCAGTGTCTCCTTTCAGCACCAGTGTGATTAACTTCCCTGCCTGTGCATGCTGTTTCTGTGATTTCAAGCCTCAAGCTTATCCTGAGCATCTCATAGCTGCATCACTTCTCTGTGATTACAAGCTACAAGTGTTCCCTGTGAGCAGCAGTGCTAATTTAATCTCAGCCTGAGAGCTTTACTTTCAGTGACGGTGCTATAACATCTCTGCCAGTGTTTTCCAGTGAGCAGCAGTGCGACCAACATCCCTGCCTGTGCATTAAGTTACCAGTGTCTCCTGTGAGCTACAGTACAATACTTCTCAGCCTGTGTTTATTACCAGTGCCATTCCGTGTGGCAAAGTGCGTCCACATGCCATTCCCTGTGTACCCCTTGTGAGTTTACCTGTAGTACAAAAGTGCGTTCACACGCCATCTTCCTGTGTATTCCTCTGTGTGTCTACTCATGGTGCTAAAGTGCGTCAACACTCCTCTCCTAGTGTTTCCCTTGTGTGCCACCCCACAGTACAAAGTGTGTCCACACGTCTTTCCCTGTGCTTTCTCAAGTGTCACTCCTAGTGTACCTCTTTATTGTCAACCAGTTGTGCTAGTGCATCAGTACTTTATTCCTGGAATACTTTCAAGTATTATTTCTCAGTGTACTCCTAGTGTAACAGTGCCTTGGTTAGGCTCTTCCCTTGGGCCATTGATATCTTGAGCCTCCATTCCCACGGATCTTGGATACCTGGTCAAAGGATCGCGACCTGCCTGCAGGGTGCAGCTAAGCCCATATCCCAATTGGAGGGGTCACTGGCGAACACCTCCCTGCAGGTTAGATTCTGCACCATTGACCAGGTCTTGCCAACGTCCAAGGTCTGTGGATGAGGAGCTCTTGTATCCAGGCCTCTCACCCCGAGTTCTTCCAAATCTACACCACAACCCCTCAGTATGTGATTCTACTACCCCAAACCTGACAATAGACAACTTATCCAATCTATCTCTTCAAAGGTTAGATAAATCTCCACGACAATGAATTAATTGCAACTCCCATTCTTTAATAAGCACCCTCCTGTCAGTACTTGGTCTATTCATACTTTCAGTAGTACTAATAGATATTCGTGGTTGCCCAGAAGATGGCTTTTCATACTGGTATCCAATAAGGTGACTATGACACTATACAGCTATAGTAACACCTATACAGTATAATATCAAAACATCTAAAACATTAAATGTAAGCATTGTCTATTCAGGTATATGTTCAATATGCAGGTGTTTGTATATAGGCTAGATACACTCTATAAAGGTGCTCTCCTCTTTTGGACAAACGTATGTTATATATTCTGCCTGCTGTGTGGCATCACCAGGGCCAGTTGTAGACTTTGTGGAGTTCAGGGCAAAAGTTTTCCTTGGCATCCTGAGCTCAGAGAGGCATGGCCTGATCAGTGGGCGTGGCAATGGGTGAAAAAAAAAGAAAATTCTAATTTTGCGGCCCCATGCACTGCACAGTGGGGATACCGTTTGCCGGGGGGAGGCCGTTTACCGGGGGGGGGGGGGGGAGGGCGCCGGGTGACTATTTCTTAACTTGTGTAGGCAGGCAGATCCCTACTCCTTGCTCAACAGCCGCACTGTTTGGAAATATGGCACCACCGCACTTTATAACTACAATGGTGGTGGGCAAGAGCAGGCAGGTGCCGTCAGATTAGACAGCACCGGCGGGGTGACTGCGTTTGTGCACTCACGTGAGGACACACGTGTGCATCACGTGAGGACACATCATTATGAGATGCCGGGTGGCACTGCAGAAAATCCATCGCCGTCCAGGACTCACTGGCAGTTGGTGTGGCTCCCCTATTTGAATTTTGGACTGCGCTGCAGGCCTACCTCTGGAGCCGCCACTGGTGACAACAGATTTTATTCAACTTACTCATAGTGGATCCTTGTGTGCTTTTCCCTTTTTATATTTAAAAGGTTGTTTAACACATCATGTATGACCCAACTGCACAGCTAATCATGCCTATAACTTAGATTGAGCAAATACATCTTCTTTTCTTTGATATAATAATTCTCTATACCGTAATAAAACTCAAACTTTATTAGATTTTTTTGTTTACTAGGCCCAAAATTATTCCTAACCTATAATAATGTCTGTAATGTTTATTGTCTGGTTCATACAACCTGAATACTCTCTTTGATCAGCAAGAAGAGATTGTATTCTCTCTATGGTCTGCAGCTTGCAGATATCTCTAAAGATGACAGGCAGTATATTCTCGGACAAGTATATCTTCCTTAATTCTAACTTTCACAGGAATTTGAATTTTATCTTATCACTGTCTGGAAAGAAGCTCAGGCTTTATTTTTATTCATCCCCGGATTTGATAGCCAGAGAAAGTAATTTCAATGAGTCTGACCGCATCAACAAGTTAAACTAAAAATATACATTATTTAAAAATGTGAGGCATATTTATAAGGGGTGCAAGGTGTGCAAGTGCACACGGGCCCCTGGGTCCAGGGAGGCCCACACCACACACCATGCACCCATATTATACTTACCACTCCGAAGTCCCACGTCAGCACCGTTGTCAGCACTGTAAAAAACGCCTGTAAAAAGTGGCCGCCATGGGCATTTTCTGGATGATTGTGCATACACAGTGAAAATGGCTACCACGCCAATTTCCCAATGACCTGCGCATGTTCTGTAGACTCTGGGCACAGACTAGTGCCCAGAGTCTACCGCTGCGGCGCTGTGCTCAGTGTGCTGCCGGCTGCTGGAGAGAGAGGAGGGGGACGCGGAAAGAGATTGCAAATGGGCCCACTCCTATCTTTATACGCCCCTGGTAGAAGTAGTCATGTTGCATTTTATAGTTCAGTCAATTTTTGGGGCTTTTAACTGGGATGTAGTCAGTCAGTACCTACAGTGATGTCCATATTGTTACAATCCTGACAGATTCCGATAGTTAGTATTAGGGTTAGGTTTAGGGTTTGGCACTAGGAGGAGGGTTAGGGTTAGGCTGTAGTAGTGGAGGGTTAGAGTTAGGGTGTGGGAGGAGTGGTTTAGGGTAGTTGCGGGAGGGGTGGATTAGGGTAGTTGAGGGAGGGGTGGGTTAGGGTAAGGGTTGATATTTGGGTTGAAATACCAATATCTGTCAGGATTTTGACTGTCGGTATGTTGCTTTCGGTATTCTGATCGTCTGCATCCTGACCATCGGGATCTCGTACCCAACCCATAACTATCATATTATAGAATGTACTTGATAAATGCTACCTTAAAGCTGTATGGGCAACTTCTCCACTGGACCACTCCTCCATTCTTATTATGGCTTGATACATCAACCAAAGAATCCATACACATCAATGAAACAATGACCTCTATTATTAAGATAGATGACAGACTACAGTATGTTTAAAGTTTTATTATTAATACGGCATCTAAGACAAAACAGTAGCGTTAGTAAGATGCTATTTACAAATAATACATTTTTGATGGTTGTTCTGTATAAAAATAGAGCAAGAAAACAGTTTGTATCTTAAATATTGTATGGGATGCCATATTATCATTAATCAATAAAAAAGGCATTTGTGCTACAGTAGTTAAGAAAGCAGGTATTAATAACTTGCTATCCAAAAAATAGGCAAATTTAGAGTGAACAAAAAATAATTGAGGTGCTGAGTATTGATTGTCACCGCAGCTGTGTATAGGAGTATTCTACCTCCCAGTAGGATGATTAAGAAAAAGATAACAAAAGCAAATATACAGTGCTACTGCAACCAGAAATAATATACTAATGCATCACAAAAAAAAAACTAATAAATAATTAATCAACCATATATAAAAACAATGACATGCGTATATGACAATAACATGTTATTGAATATCAACGGCATTATAGCGGCTTTCCTAGAAACCGTCACACCCAAATTTAGGGGATACGAGTGATTCCAAGTCCCAGCTCGGGTAATCCCATCAAGTACGGATCCCAAAACAAGGCAAAATTTAATCTTCCCGGCATCGGATCTTGCATGTTTTAGATTGCATATAAAAGTCCCTCCCTTGTGATCGGGCGCCATTTCACACAGGAGATCCATTTCACACAGGAGATCGGAGGGAGGCAGTAATTATAGATTCCAGTTGGAATGAGATAATATTGTGTGATGATGATATTAACAACACTGATGAGTGTGAGGGTGAGGATGATAGTGACATCTTTTAATGGAATACATACGAATTAGACGCCTGTCATTTAACCCTCGCTGGGATAAAGCAGTCGGGAAGCCGGCTGTCGGGCTTACATCAGTGGTCTTCCCGATTGCATACCCTTTTAACTGTAGACCTGATTAATAACAACACTGTTAGTCGTCTTAAGTCTATTGATAGCTGGTTTTGTGGGGTCCCAAATAAATCAAGCACTTCAGCAAAAAAAGTTGCTGTCCTTGTCGCTAAAGTGCTTGCTTGTTAAACTGTGCATGTCATTTTTAATATTCAACATAAGGGTGGGTGGGAGAGCCCAAGAACAATTCCATCCTGCACCACTTTTCATTATGAACTTTACCAAGATTGTGTGTGTTTGACAGACAGTGTACTATATATTACTGTACACTTTACTGGGCATTCAAGTTCTTTTGTATCTTGCAATTCCATCCTTTCCCGGCCTCTCCTCCAAGCATATAGGCCCTGTTTCAGCAGATACATAGTTTATATTAAACTTCTATCCTGTCTACAACTGCAGTGCCACTCTGTTTCCTAGTTGTGCTATATTCTTTTTTAAACTGTTATGTGTTTGTGACACTGATCTGTTGCTTAATATGGCTCGCTGCAGCCTTTGGCCAATATGGGTGAAAACAATATTGTGAGCTGTGAGGTCGTCAAATTTGACTAGAAATGACTGAAAAGTAATATTAATGAGGTTAATACTGTAGGAGCAAAAACAGGCGCAAATTACATGATTTTAGCTGTTTTTATACATTTTTAAAGAAATCCAGATCCAAAACCAAAACACTTGAGGGTCGTTTTAATAAAGCCAAAACACGATGATGAATTAGAACCAAAACACATTGATTCAACTTCATGCACATCTCTACATAAAACACCTGTTTATTTCTCTTTGAGAATTCAAAACTAAATTTTTTTGTCAAATATGCCATTATTTTAATATGTGGTTGATAAATGTTTATTAATTAATTTTTTTATGTGACTCTTTAGTATATTATATTAATATATAGTCTCGCTAGCACTGTGCAGTTGCTTTTTTTTGTCTTTTTCTAGATCCACAGTGAATATTCTAATCTGCAAATTGGCCATTTACCTATTATAAATATAGGTTCACATGTACATTTTCCCATTGTAATTTTCCCCCAGAAAATTTTGCACATTGATAAGAGATTGAACAATATAAAGTAGTAAGGTTTTTTCTTTACTTATTTGCCATGGATTTGTAATTGTAATAATAGAAATTACCTTAGCAACATATGCCACATTTGACAGGCAGTAGGATAGTCTGATTATACTAGCAAGAGAAAGAACACATCAAGGGGTTAACTTTTCAACTATCCTTTCTTAAATTAACATGTCCCCAATGTGTTGAATATACCAATGGGGTCCGGAGACCTCCCACCTTATTTACTTGAAGCCAGAAGCTGGCTATGGCCCATTTGTAATAGACAATAGTGCAATATCTGTGATTTACCCACTAAATTTAAAGTGGTAATAATACTGTATAACCTGGTTTTGCATTTAAATTATTGCCACTTTAAATCACTTTAAATCGCCAAGATGGCGTCATTGCGTGCAAATCTCATGCCATATAGTATTCTGCTGGGTGTCGGGATTCTGGGGCCAGCATTCCGACAGCTGGGATTTCAACTGCCTCCCCTATGGATATATAATGTCTTCAGGGTCTAACTTCTACTAACAAGGGTGATCCTCTGAAATAACAACACCATGGCTCCCATTTATTAATGATTGTATTGCAATGAGATCAAGGCAGTACCGCCCATGATTGCATTGCAAAATGCCACTGGATGTAACATACGAGACATGCAGGGACACGGGCTCCAAAAGGAGCTCATCCCTGCAATGTCTCAAGAGAGCTGACGGTCAGTGCCGGGGCTGCTGCACATGTGCAGTCCCGGTGACTGGTGACCATTGCCATTGCTGGGGGAGGGTTCCGCCGGCTAATTATGTGGTGGTAGCCCATAGGCTACAGTGGCCACCGCCATTTTCAGATCTTCAGATGGCGTTAGCTGACGGGGCCAATAACGGGAATGCATCGGAAATTGAGTTCAGCCCCCGATAACCTTCACAGGCTGCTGTTTACAACGCTGAGCTCCGGGGGCACTGCAGTCATGTGACCCGGCTCACCGAAAGAAGACCGGTGAGCCGGGCTAGGAGAAGGAGGGGGCCCGAACACCCGCGGGGGGGTCGGACACCTATGAAGGGGAAGGGGGAGCAGTGAAGTCCACAGCCTATCTTCAAGCTGGCTGTGCAAAGTTTCTCACTTCCGAAAAACTGCTTCGTAGAAACAGCAGTTTTTTTGGAGGTGATAGTTTAGGGCAGGAGGCATGATGGATGCCTCCTAAACTGTGTTTGAACTTGCAGCAAGTTCAAACCATAATTATCACATGTGATAATTATGTTTTGATGAATAGGCCCCTGGGAGAGAGAAAAAGTGGATGGAGGTAATAAAGTACCAACCAATCAGCACCTGTCACTTTAGAGGCTGTGTTTGAAAAATGACAGGAGCTGATTGGTTCGTACTTTATCTCCATCCACGTTATCTCTCTCCTAGGCATAGAACATCTCCCCCTAAGGGAGTTATTCACATAGAATCCCGAGCAGTTACATAGAAATGAGCCACTGTTTAACACAACAAATGTAGATATTACAGAATTTTACATGAATATTGCACACACTAAAGAATCTTTACAGATGGCATAAAGAAATAACAGCTTTGTAGAATTCTTTATTTTACTTTTATCTAAAGATTTTGTGTAGCTTTTTATTGTATCCCCATATAGTATAGAAAGTGAAACTGATTAAGATGCTCTCAAAGGGGATGTTGAATAATATCAGTGAAGTCACACCATCTCATACAATGGTAAGCACAGCTGGAATTTCTTGCATGGAAATTATATATGCACAGATTCTTATTTCTGAAACAGATTTATTATTGTATATGGTGTTCCTATTTTGCAGACAAGCTTTATTCAAGAGTTAAAGCTGTCTCACATTGTGCCACTATCTGTGCGCCTATTGCTGTCTAAGGGCCTGATTCAGACCCACTCGCGAGCGGCTGTCCGCTCGCAAGTGGGTCGATGATCTGCACTGAGCATGCGCACGACGGAGGGAGCTCCGTCGTGCGCATGCACCAGACACGACGAGCGAAGGACTTTCCTTCGCTCGTTGTGTCCAATCAAAGGGGGCGTGCTGTCAATGTTGATTGACAGCACGCCCCCTTTGGTGGGCGTGCCGGAGGCGTGCCTCCCTGACGGGGGCGTTCCCACGGGAACGCCTCCCGTCAGAAGCCGGCCCACTGACATCACTAGTGATGTCAGTGGGAGTGATTTTGGCTCTGATAGAGCCAAAATCACTCCGGAGCTTGCGGTTGAAAACCTCAACCGCAGGCTCCGGCTCGCAATTTCGATGGTCGCGATGGTCACGACCACCGCGGCCATCAAAATGCACGCTCGTATAGCCTGTTAGTGGTGACCCACAGCTATACGAGCGTCCAGGAGGACGCTCCATGAAAATGGAGCCCGGCCCTCATTCAGAGCGTGCGCTCTGCTCAGAGCGTACGGCTCTGAATGAGGGCCTAAGTCTTTTTATAAGTTTAGCCAAACAGGCAACAGACAGGTAGCTCATCTCCTTGCCATTTCAGTATGACATGCTTCTACAAGGTCATGTTTCGTGTTGCTCTTTTTGATTGTAGCTGTGTAGGACTCTAATACAATTGGTGATCTGGAAGGTGCTCCTAACTGTGACAAGAGCCAGATTGATCTGTGATGTTAGAGACTGTGGTTCCATCTGTGTTTTACAGTATATCATTATATATACATATATACGTACATAGTAATGCCCCTGTAGTAGTGCCCATATATAGTAGTAATACCCCTTTAGTAAGGCTCCTATAGTAGTACTGCCATAGTAATGCCCCTGTAGTAGTGCCCATATATAGTAGTAATACCCCTATAGTAATGCTCCTATAGTAGTACTCCCATAGTAATGCCCCTGTAGTAGTGCCCATATATAGTAGTAATACCCCTATAGTAATGCTCCTATAGTAGTACTCCCATAGTAATGCCCCTGTAGTAGTGCCCATATATAGTAGTAATACCCCTATAGTAATGCTCCTATAGTAGTACTCCCATTG
Organism: Taudactylus pleione; assembly: GCA_031769625.1. NCBI lineage: Eukaryota > Metazoa > Chordata > Amphibia > Anura > Myobatrachidae > Taudactylus > Taudactylus pleione. Next base: position 2,372,420 of record JAUIMM010000314.1, on the reverse strand, counting down.
TAATGCCCCTGTAGTAGTGCTCATATACTGTAGTAATAGCCCCATAGCACTGCCGTAACTGGGCTCTTTCGGAGCCTAGGGCAAGAAGAAGAACGGTGCCCCCACAGACCCCCACCTACCCCACCCCACAAACACATAGACAAGGCAAAAATATTTGCACGCCGGAGGCGTGTGGCAAAAAAATGGGCACGGTCAAATAACGGAAGGGGCATGGTCACTTTAAATTGGGCGTGCAAACATGACATACCACCCATTCCTCGTCACTCTGTGAACATTCCTTTTCATATGCACCTTACCTATATGGTGGTTCCTCACAATGTGGAAATGTATCTTCCCTGGGAAGACGGCGTCTTCAGTCGGTATTCACTATTCATGTAGGTCACGTCGTCCGGAAGATGCCTGTTTGTGTAGGAATATTAATAAGGTCATCGTCATACAACAGCGGTTCACCCAGATGTGTGCCCTTTGTGTAACTTCCTGCCCCCTGTGTCTCTCAGCTGCACCATCTCCCCCTGAGTCATCCGTTAGCACACCATCGCTTCCCCCTCCTGCATCGTCTCTCACCATCATCTGCCCCCCCCTCCCCATGTCATCTCTCGGTACTCAATTACTGTCCAACGACATTCCCTAATATCCACGTGGCCACGGGGGGGGGGAATAACAAAACAAATTTCTTCTTTTTGTGGACTGTATAGGCGTGGTACTGTACTTCCACCGTCACTGCACATCACTCCCAGGTACAAATACTGACAAATACTGAAGGGGATCTATACACTACCATGTGTATGTGATGGACACAGACATGCACACAGACACATACACACACACTGACACAGAGACACACACGGACACGCACCCACGTTGACACAGATGCACCCACGCTGACAAATATGCACGCATGCACAAATACACCCACACTAACACATACGCACCCACGCGGACACATTCACACCCACAGTGACACAGATGCACCCACGCTGACACAGATGCACCCACACTGACACAGACGCACCCATGCACAAATACACCCACACTGACACAGATGCACCCACACTGACACAGACGCACCCATACACAAATACACCCACGCTGACACAGATGCACAAACAGTGACACATACGCACCCACGCTGACACAGACACACCCACACTGACACAGATGCACCCACGCTGACACATATGCACCCACACTGACACATACACACCCACACTGACACAGATGCACCCACACTGACACAGATGCACCCACGCACAAATACACCCACACTGACACAGACACACCCACACTGACACAGAAGCACCCACGCTGACACAGATGCACAGACGCTGACACAGATGCACAAACGCTGACACAGATACACACACGCTGACACATACACACCAACGCTGACACATACGCACCCACGCTGACACAGATGCACCCACGCTGACACAGATACACACACACTGACACAGACACAGACACACCCATGCACAAATACACTCACGCTGACACAAACGCACCCACGCTGACACGCACCCACGCTGACACATACGCACCTACGCTGACACATACGCACCCACTCTGACACAGATGCACTCACGCTGACACATATGCACACACGCACAAATACACCCACGCTGACACATACGCACCCACACAGACACAGATGGACCCACACTGACACAGATGCACCCACGCTTACACAGATGTACCCACGTTGACACAGATGCACCCACGCTGACACGGATGCACACACGCTGACACATATGCACACACGCTGACACAGATACACCCATGCTGACACAGATGCACCCACGTTGACACAGATGCACCCACACTGACACATATGCACCCACACTGACATATACGCACACACGCTGACACAGATAGACCCACGCTGACACAAACGCACCCACCCTGACAAAGCCTACACAGACACACACACATACACCTCTTTCAAATACAGCCAGCCTGAGCCAAATAAATAGAACAGATGCAAAAGTCATCCCCCGCAGGCACCTTCCACCCCCGCTGGCATTACACACTGGTACTCACTTGCAGCTGGGGAAGGAGAAGGACTCACTATCTGACAGGTGTCACCCAGCGCCAGCAGCAAGCCCTCAGGATCAGCAGCATGCAGAATGATAGGAGGACTGCCTTGGAGGAGCTGTGCGCTTTTGCTGCAGCTCCCCCTACAGTCAGCCCTAACCTAGCAGGCTGCTCAAGTCATTCACACTCACAGTCATTCTAGTCGGTCAGGGAGCAATGGTTCCGGCGCGGGGAAAGGGGGGTTCTGGGTAGCAGAGAGCGGGCGGTGCGGGTATGATGCAGTAGAGCCGTCGGATGCCCCTGCTTATAATGCCTATGCCTAGGGCCGGCTCTGAGGCTGAAGTAAGTAGAGGTAGGGATGTTAACCATCTAGGCACCTCCTCCTTGTTGTATCATTTGCAGACAAGTTATGTAGCAAAATCTGAAAAATTCTAAATAATAAGCAGTCCAGCATCAGCTAACAGCAGCATGGATAGATTTCAGCATGTGCAATGTCCACAACCAACACTTTCATCATTAACCTCCTCCTTTATTATTATTATCCTTTATTTATATGGCACAACAAATGTTCCGCAGCGCCTTACACAGTACATAAACTGATAAGTGAACAAGAAACAATTAATTTACAGTACATTACAGTTCAGGACAAGGACACAGTTTATACTGTACATTGCTGCAAAAGTGATTAAAACACTCACAATAAGCAGCAGGGAGTTAGCAGTCACGTGTTAGGTGCCCTTGTGGGGAGTAGAAGAAAGTGTAAAGGTGCCCACAGACATAGCGATATTTTACCCGATCTGGCTGATTCCGACACATTGGAACTACAGATCGTGTAAAATATGGCCAAATCGTGAGTCCCCACTCACGATCACGATGCGATGTGCGTCCCCGCTGGTCGCACATCGCATTGTCAGATCTGCCGTGCAGTAGGGCAGATCTGACAATCTAGGACACAATGGACTGTAAAAAGTCTGGATGCAGGAGAGATCGTATGAAGATTAGACGCCAAATTGTGTGCAGTTCGTGTGCAGAGCTGCCGGGGAGAGTTTCAAGGGAAATCGTACACATCGGCTCATCGTGAGCACATTGCTATGTCTGTGGGCACCTTTAGAAGCACATGAGGGAAGAGGTCCTTGCTCGTGAGAGCTTACATTTTATGATTGGAGGTAGTCATCCTGCATACAATTTGCAAACTCCAACTAACTCCTCCCCTATCCAGAATTCCCAAGAAGAATTCTTGTGCACTAGAGCTGCTGCTGGAGGTGAATCTTTATCACAGAACATTAAACATTAAATCTTCATCACAGTCATTTTTTCACAGTCAGCAATTGCTGTGAAACAATGATTTGCAAGAGGAAGCAAGTATGAAAGCTGCCATCCAGTTGCGCAGCGGATCACTGAAGCCATGACGACTATGCTAGCATTAGATCTAAATATCTAGAAATATGGAAAAAACTTGAACATAAAAATTAACAAATTCTTTGCCAGTAATTACAAAAAGGTACATAGACTTCTGTAACAGTGGATTCAATTGGGGATGAGCTAATATTGTGTGATGGTGATATTAGCAACACTGATGAGGGTGAGAATGATAATGACATATTCCAACTGTAGACATGATAAACAACACTGTTAACCATTTTAAGTCCATTGATATCTTGTTTTGTGGAGGCCCAAACAAACCAAGCACTTTAGCCACAAAAGTGGCAGTCCCTGTCGCTGAATTGCTTGGCTTGTTAAACTGTGCATCTACTTTTTAATATACAACATAAGGGTGAGTGGGATGACCCAAGGACAATTCCATCGTGTACCACCCAGAGGGCCGCGACCTGCTCACTTGGTGCAGCGAAACCCAAATCCCAACTGGAGGGGTCACTGGTGAAGACCACCAAGTGGGTTACACTCCGCATCTCTGAGCAGGTCTAGCCAAACATTTTTGGGCTTGGCCGCAATAGGAAGCCCTAGCCACTGTCACTCTCCTAGTTGTTCCCTAGCCACCCTAACCCCCTGGTTTTTTGTCCTCATCTGAGGAACTTCCCGTACGGATCGTGACACTATGTTTCATATGTGCTGTATTCTTTTTTAAACTGCCATGTGTTTGTGCCGCTACTCTGTTGCTTAGTTTAGCCAGTCAGCTCGCTGCAGCCTTTGACCAATATGGGTGAAAACAATTTGTGAGCTGTACAGTGGTCAAGATTGACTGGAAATGACCGGAAATGAATGTCATTGAGCTTAATAATACTATAGGAACAAAAACAGGTGCAAATTACATGATATTAGCTATTTTTTATCAATTTAAAAAAAAATCTAGATCAAAAACCAAAACAATTGAGTGTGGTTTTGGCAAAACCAAGAAACATGGGTCCGCACACATCTCTATTATTAATGTGTACTTAAAGAAAAAAAATGTTGGACTTGCATCTTGTTTGACTTTTGTTTTAAATAATCATTAATTACACTGTCTGGCTGTTCCGGGAGGGTAGACAGGTATGCTGTAACGTGTATGAATTGTGTACTAAGGGCCTGATTCAGCACGGATCATAGGTCTGCAATTGCATGCACTTGCTGGCTGCAAAAATATGCAAATGAATGCGTTGGAGATAAGGTGCTAAGATGCTGAAGACACGGGGCTGGAGAGAGGGGTAATGATGGTGAGAGACACAGGGGGCTGGGGATCATTGAAGCAGGGGAGATGAGGATCAGAGACACAGGGGAGATGAGGGTGAGAGACACCAAGAGGAGGGTAAGACTTTTAGACATAGCAGTGGGAGTGATTAGGTAGGAGACACAGGGGGGATGAGGAGTTATAAGTAAGTGAGACAGGGGAAATGAGGCTGAGATAATGGGGAGGAGGAGGCTGAGTGGCACAGGTGAGGGGATGAGGCTGAGAGACACATGAAAGATGAGCTGATGGCTGGCAATGAAGAGACACAAGGGAATGAGGCTGGAGAGACACAGGGTAGATGAGCCAATGGGCGTCTGGAGGTACCTAATGAATAAATCCGTTGGGCCCCATGATTTCTGTTTCTGTACCTGCAGTCATTAAAAGCTTCATTATTAAAAAATATTTTTGACAAAGTTTGTTTCACTTAGTTACTTCGAACTTAATGTGTCTCTACTGCCATTTAAGTTATACAAATGGCAGCCATTTTCTGGAGACCATAATTCCCATAGACCTAAGTAATTACACCATTGGAAGCAAATTTGTTTGTGACAATTGATCACGGAGTGGTGAGTGGTGATAAGCAGTGATGAGGATTAGTAAATACAAGCACTGACATGCCGTTGTATAGCAGCCTACTTTGACTTATGCTTATAATAAATTTAATTTGAAATAGCTATTTGCATCGTTACACAAAAAGATGTTTGTAAATTTTTATCAGTCTATCCACATTATGATTTGTTGTAAACAGTCATGTGATCCGACTACTTCAGATTAAATCACATGATTCACTCTGGGGACTATTCATCAAAACATAATTATATCACATGTGATAATTATGGTTTGAACTTGCTGCGAGTTCATTCATCATGCCTCCTGCCCTAAACTATCACTTCTGAAAAACTGCTGTTTCTACGAAGCACTTTTTCGGAAGTGAAAGACTTTTTGAAGACAGGCTGTGGACTTCACTTCCCCCTCTCCCCTCCCCCTCTGCAGGTGTACAATCCACCCCCCCCATGGGTGTACAATCCGGGGCCCACCCATCCGAGCCCCGCTCCACGAGTATCCACTTCCCCCCCACATGTGTCCGACACCCCTCTTTCCCGCCACCACATTTCATTAGGCCAGCTCACCTATCTTCTTTCGGTGAATCCGGGCCACATGTCTGCTTTCCCCCGGGGTTCGACAGTGCAAACACAGCAGGGAGAGATCTGAATAGATACATCTGCTGTGGCTGCCATGTAAATAGCAGCAGTCTGTGAAAATTATCGGGGGCTGAACGTCATCTCAGAATGGCGTTCAGTAACACCATCAAGTTCCCCCCCAATTTTTTTCGGAACCTGATGAATGGCCCTGACACTTATTTTTTACAAAAGTATGTGAAAATGCAGGCGTGTCTCATACATTTCGGGATGGGGGGGTCATACCCTGCATCTGCGATCCCGTACGCAGGAAACATGGCTCCGGTGTTAGTTACAGATGCCATTCTGAGTGACCATAGAGTCACTGAAGGAGTCAATGTTTGCCTGATCTGCATCCAATGGCGCGTATGTGTACACAGGACAGCTGCGATGACCCTGGTGGGTGTCTCAGTACAAGTTCCGGCCGCTGCTGCAGTAGCATATTCTCACACATCCACAGCTGAGAAAATGGCGGCTGTAGGAGAATTAGCTCTGAATCAGGCCCATGTAATGCAGTGCTGTACATTGTGGGATCATGACAGAAAACAAATGACACAATGACATAAAACATGAGGTAAAGATGCTCTGCACAATTGATCTTGCAAAGTGTGGGAAACATAAATTTATGATACATAAGGTGCAGGAATAACAATGGCAGCAGCTGCTGGTGGTATATGGGGATAATGTAAGGCAGCAGTATTACCAGCCACCAGTAACAAAGCAGCCATCAGTGACTGGCATTTCTCTGCAGCTACTGGGAGTGCAGCATGGTTAGAATGAGGGGGAGACACATGACATATAAATCAGTCACTGTATAAATCATAGAGAAGTCATCTACTGTCACCATAATTGTCCATCACCATTTATTAAAACTAGGGATGTGCGCCGGACCATTTTTGCCGGATTTGGATTTGGTTCTAATTCATCGTCCGGCCTTGGATTTGGATTTGGATTTGCCAAACTGCGGTGACTGGCTTTGGATTTGGATTTGGATTTGGATTTTTTTACAAAAATTGACAAAAAAAGCTAAAATCACATAAATTGGTCTTTTTTTTCTTCCTAGAGTATTATTAACCTCAATAACATTCATTTCCAGTCAATTTAGACCATATCACAGCTTATAATATTGTTTTCAACATTATTGGCCAAAGGTTGCAGTGAGCTGACTGGTTACTAAGCGACAAAGCAGCGGCACAACGACACAGACACCACAGTATAAAGCACATCTATGACACATTGCCACACAGCAGTGGCAGAAATGAAAAGTAGTGCACCCACCCAGTGGGGTACGGCCAGCAGTCACAGTACTTGTTTACAAAGTGGGCTACGGCCCTAGGAGTCACAGTGCACAATCTTATTCGCATTACACCGCACATAGGGCCTGATTCACATTACACCATAAAGTAGTGTCTCTTATTTATGTTACAACACACAGTAGTGCCCCTTTTACACAATGCCCACAGTAGTGACCCTTTTACACAATGCCCACAGTAGCGGTGTCCCTTACACAATGTCCCCCAGCAGTGGTGCCCCCTATGCAGTCCCCTTAGTAGTAGGGTCCACTATGCAGTGCCCCCAGTAGAATGCCCCCCAGTAGTATGCCCCCCATTAGCAGGCCCCCCCAGTAGTATGCCCCCCATTAGCATACCACCCAGTAGAATGCCCCCCATTAGCAGGCCCCCCCAGTAGTATGCCCCCCATTTGCATGCCACCCAGTAGTATGCCCCCCAGTAGTATGGCCCCCCCAGTAGTATGGCCCCCCCAGTAGTAGGCTGCCCCAGTAGCAGGCCCCCCCAGTAGTAGGCTGCCCCAGTAGTAGCCCCCCTGTAGTATGCCCCCCCCTGTAGTATGGCCCCCCTGTAGTAGGCTGCCCCAGTAGCAGGCCCCCCCCAGTAGTAGTAAGCCCCCCCAGTAGTATGCCCCCCCCCAGTAGCAGGCCCCTCAGTAGTATGGCCCCCCCAGTAGCAGACCCCCCCAGTAGTATAGCCCCCCCCAGTAGCAGGCCCCTCTGTAGTATGGCCCCCCAGTAGTATAGCCCCCCCAGTAGCAGACCCCCCCAGTAGTGCAGACCCCCCCCAGTAGTGCCCCCGGCCCTTGCACAAATAAAAAAATAAAAAATAAAAACTTACCTGTATCCCCGCTCCCGCGCCATCCGCTCTGTCACACGCTGAGGAGGGAGCCGGAAGACGGAGCTCATGTGTGAGCTCCAGCCAGCTCCCTCCGTGCAGCAGCCAATGAGTGTCTGTGTGACTCTCATTGGCTGCTGTAACAAACACACAGCTGCCGCTGGCGGCTGTGTGTCTGTGTCTGTGTAGGGCAGAGCGCTATCACTGCGCTCTGCCCTACACGCGAGGAGACCTGATGTCGGATTCTCTAGTGATCCGAGTCAGGCGGTGAACACCCGAACAGGGTTTGGGTGGACTCGGATCTAATTAAAACTAAGCGTCCATCCTCTCCTGGGAATGGGAAGGGATTTGCTCTCATACTAAATGGGTTCTATTGAGTTTATCCTCCAGCTCTGAGTAGCTGTGGGCCGGGTGTCTTACATTAGTGCCATGCTCATTGCTGTAACAGGACCAGGACAGTTGTTCCCCACAGAAGTGCAAAGAGGGGACAAGGGGTGGGAAACGGGTAATGATTACCTGGGTCTGAGGCCTGTTGGGGCCCCCCGGGCTAGCTCTTTATGGGTACACATTATTGTTATGGGGTTTTTTGGGGGGGGAGGGGCATGGCCACACCTGATCTCTTAATGTCCCTGGTTCCCCATCTTTGGCAGCTGTCACCATGGAGATCACAGATATCACCATGGGAGCAGCAGTACCAATGACAACTGAACTCACTGGGTCCAGCTGCTGAACTGAGATGGTATCAGAAGATGCCCCATACCACCCTGTCCTCAGTGCTATGTCTCCTCAGTACTAGTGATAATGTCCCACTAACTAACCCATCTTCTCACAGCTATTACACAGTTACTAATGTGTGACACAGCCATCACCAACTGCCACCAGCCTGCCACATGAAGCCATGCAATGGTCACTGGGATCATTATGAAATACTGTGGGCAACAGGTCAATGATTTATTATGATGCCATGTGGCAAGGTATAAAGCCCCAGTGTACAGTAATATCAGCGGTATTTCTGTAGTGTATTTTGCTACAGCTAGAGAAAGTCCTCCCAAGCGTCATTAGTTTCTTCATCTAATTTAAGCTGCTTTGTGATTGAACAACGCACTATGGGCCTTATTCAGCAGTGCACGCTAAACGCAGAGTCACGATTATTGGGAATCTGCGCAGGTGCATGACCCATTCTGCACATGTGCAGTACAGGTCTGCGATCCCGCAGGGAGACTGGCAGCAGACTGTCAGTAATTGACAGTGTGCTGCCATTTGTGGGTAGGGAGGGGGCGGTGATGCTCTCCGTTTCCTGAAACTGAGGGACGTCGCCACCATTGGGGGGAGGGAAAAAGCCAGGATCTGTGTCGGCTGATGGAGATTTTCTGGCTAGCACCCTGCACTGAGGACACTGCCGACACCACCAACACCTGCGCACTGAGGGCCTGATTCAGACCCGCTCACAAACGCTTGAGCGCTCGTGAGCGGGTCGATGGTGTGAGAGAAAATCTCTCGCCCCATGGCAAACTACAAAATGGGTGGCTGTCGATGCTGATCGACCGCTCGCCCCGTTTTGTAGGCGTGGCGGGGGGTGGCTTTACAAACGGAAGCGTTCCCAAGTGAACACCTGCCATTTGTGGGCGGCCCCACTGACATCACCAGTGATGTCAGTGAGAGAGCATCGGCTCTAATAGAGCCAGAAGCTCTTTGGGGCTTGCGGCTATGAGACCCTACCACATGGGTCTCATCGCAAGCCCGATGGTCACGATGGTCTTGACCATCGCGACCATCATCCTGGCCGCTCGCAATAGCTGTGGGTAGTCAGCACAGGCCAATAAAGGGGTCCCCCTCTCCAGGGCACCCCAGGCCTAGGTTGATAGCCTGGGGCTGTCCTCAGCACCCCTGGGGCGGTGGCTGCCGGGTTGATAGTGTAGTCTAGTGCATTTGATAAAAGTAAAAATATTATTTTACTGTGGAACTGCAGGACCCAGCAAGACTCCCCCACATGCTAGTACTTGGAGAACCACAAGTACCAGCATGTGGGGTATTATGGGCCCACTGGTACCTGTAGTTCCACAGCAAAAGCAATATTAAAATAAACACAGGACACACTGTACAAAGTAAAAGTTTATTAAACATACATGGACATACACACACACATGTACACACACTATCTCACATACTCATCTATGTATCCCTGAAGCCCATCGGTCCACTTCTCCAGTAGAACATCCATAGGGTACCTGTAAAAAAATATCCATACTCACCTTCTTCTATGCGAAATTCGGGTCCTCTTCGTTCCAAAGTAGGCATCCCCGGACTTGGCAAAATAAAAACACGAGTTTCGCTGACCCACAGACTTTAGTACCGGTACTTCCCGAGAGCTCAGCAGCGGGATTTCACTATTTGGTTTTATAAATGTATTTATGGGAAGCAATCGGGAAGCCGACTGCGTAAATACCGGCAGCCGGCTTCCCGACTGTCATATCCCGTTAAGGGTGAAATGCCGGGCATCTAGATGTAGACGCCCACATTTCCCCGACGCCGGGAGACCGGCGCCCGGCATCCCGATCGTAGTGATGCCGGGCGCCGCGAGCGGACAGACGCAGGGGGGGAGGGTTAGGTTTAGGGCTCCCGGGGAGGACTTAGGGTTAGGCACCCCGCCGGGAGGGTTAAGGTCAGGCTAGGGGGAGGGAGGGTTAGGGTTAGGCACTCCCGCGGCGGACTTAGGGTTAGGCACCCCCCCGGGGGACTTAGGTTTAGGCAGCGGGGAAGGGGGTGGTTAGGGTTAGGCACTTAGAGGGGGGATTAGGGTTAGGCACTTGGGAGGAAGTTATGGTTAGGCACCCCTAAGGAGGGTTAGGGTTAGGGGGGTTAGGTTAGTAGATACTCACATATCCACGATCGGGATTTCCAGCGCTGTCGGGCTTCCGCTGCTTCTAACTCTGCTCTTGTCGGGCTGCCGCTGACGGGAATCGAACCGCCGGCCGCATATTTCATACCCATTCCGTATTTATGTCCTAGTCTATTCAGGCATCTTTCTAACTAGGATACACCAGTGCAGTTACTTCTTTGTATATGTATCATTTATGTAAGGTTGACACCTCTTTTTGTTATAATTTATACTTTTTTATTGTTGTTTTTAGAAATAACTAGAAAAATTTACTGTTACTTGTGTCCAAATCAAATGTAAATGGGTTTATAGTACTGTATGTATATTTGGATCCTTATCAATTATACAGTATTTGTTTAAATAACTGGTATGATACGCCAGTGCAGTAACTTCTTTGTTTTTATATGAATTATGTGAGTTTGGCAATACCAAAGTGACGACTTCTTACTGACAGGAGCCGGGTGCTGAACTGTAGCATTACAAACAGCACTCGGCTCCTGAGACAGTGAGGGACCCGGCACTAAACACAGAATGGTCCCCGGCGGCAGTCCGCATCTCCGGGACCCCAGGAGTGACTATGGCCAGTATGTACTAAAGGAAAAATGCGGTAAAAACTAAGGCCCTCATTCAGACCCACTCGCAAGCGGGCGCACGTACGTTAGGCATACGTACAAAAATATTTAAATTCAATGGCTCGCTCGTATTTTCGTTCGCATCTAAAATTCCTCCCAAAACTCTGACGACCCCTCCTCTAACTAACGAGCGTACGAAATAGCGAGCGTACATCCCCGAAATGGCTTGAAAGGAACGCACGCACAAGTATAAACAGGAAGTGGCCTTGTCAGATGTCGATTACCTGCTCCTTTATTCTGCCTACCTCCATCAATCGTATCATGCCAATCAATGTATCAATTAGCTTAATTGTTTGTTTTTTTCAACACAATGCAAGAAACTTTACTCTTGTCCGTGTTTGTGTTTACCCGCAGAATACGTACGGATGAAACATTCGCTTTTATTGTTCAAAAAACATGTGAAACACAATTAAACAATTGTACTATTGCTGTGGATCCCCGCATATTTCCCTGGGTTCATTTCTTTATTTAAATTTGCTTACGCATGTCACTGCATCAAGCCTATCATAACTCTCCAGAGATTTCTGGCCCTGTCGAACACATGACTCATACACTAACCAATAAAATTGCTCCTGTTAATTTCCAAAATACATTAGCCAATCAGAAAATTTTTACACACTTTATCAAAAATGATTTTTAAGAAAAACACCATTGCCATCATGAGAGCCTCCGCATTCACCAGGCGCGAGCTGCTGGTGCTTACGGAGGTCATGGATCGCCGGATCACCAGCCAGCCTCAACCCATGACCAACCGGCAGAAGCGCTCCGCGTATGCGGAGGCACGGTCCCGCCTGCGGTCCTTCGGCTCACGCCGCAACATCGGGCAGCTGGAGCGCAGGTGGTCCGACCTGCAACGGCGAACGCCCCGCTTGCTGGCATGCTTTCGAATGCAGATCCTGGCAAGTAAGTGTTATGTATTGTGGTTTTAATGTTTGTGTTTGTGGGGCAAACTGCGTGTGCATGTTTTCCTGTCTGTTCTATTTATTATTTGTACTCATATCTGCGTGTGCATGTTTTCCTGTCTGTTCTATTTATTATTTGTACTCATATCTGCGTGTGCATGTTTTCCTGTCTGTTCTATTTATTATTTGTACTCATATCTGCGTGTGCATGTTTTCCTGTCTGTTCTATTTATTATTTGTACTCATATCTGCGTGTGCATGTTTTCCTGTCTGTTATATTTATTATTTGTACTCATATCTGCGTGTGCATGTTTTCCTGTCTGTTATATTTATTATTTGTACTCATATCTGCGTGTGCATGTTTTCCTGTCTGTTCTATTTATTATTTGTACTCATATCTGCGTGTGCATGTTTCCCCTCTATTTCTGATTTATTAATTCTACTGCTATTTGGCTTATTTGTTGTTTTTTTTTTTTTTTTTTTAGTTTGGTTGCCCGGATTTGTCCATAAACTAAACGCAATTTCTTTGACATATTTTAGGGGGACAGCCAAGACTCCGCCGTCACCGTCCGTCCAGACGGCGTTCCCGGCCACTATCCCCAACCCCCAGCCAACACTCCACCCCAAATCTTTCCCCTATTCCCCACTCCTCCCCATCCTTCCCAGACCCTCTCCCGGAAATGTCGGGCCTCCTTCCCCTCCGTCCCACTTCCCCCTCTCCTCCACCCACCCCTCTTCCAATTACCCCCTCCCCGGAGTCCATCATAACTCCTCCCCATTCTTTGGGTAATGACGGATCCTCCGAGGAGGATCATGGAGGTTTGCCCGGAGCTCCCGTTTTGTCTCCCGGTATGTTTTTTTTTTTTTTTTTTTTAAAGCACAAACTGTTTGTATGTAATCATGTGTCGTGCCTTTCTTCGTGTTTTTGTGGCTTGACTTTTGGTGATTGTGAAGGTTTGCCTTTACCTCTTCCTGGTGATTTAAACATACACATATTATACCTGTGGGAATTTGTACCTAGGCCTTGTATTTTTGCCAGCCCCCCCTTTTTTTTTTTTGGTTTGGGTTTAGGAGTGATTTGGTTGTGTTTTTTTTTTTTTATGTGGATTCCCTATTGTTGTATTAACCCACACACTTTTCTCACCCACAGAGGAACAGAGGCGTCGGCAAGAGGTGGCGGATGTTGTGGGGCAGATGCGCCAACATGTCATCGGCATTCTGGTGGCCCTCGACCGGCTGTCTGGCCTCCTTCGGCAGTAGTTTTTTTTTTTTTGTTATATTTTCCAATTAAATTTATTAAGACAAATATACGTTGTGGCTCATTTTTAAAAACCCAAACCAAGATAGTTTAGCATGACATAAGTAGACTGTTCCTGCAAGGATTTCCCTTTTTTAAAAGTTAGATTGTGTTTTGTCTTTGTATGTCAAACAGACACAAGAAACACATAACAGTAACAATGTCATTTCCCTTTTTGGGTGTAGTGTCAATTACATATTTCTACATTTTCCAGGTTCCTACTTGGTGCGCAAGCTGCTTAGGCCAATCTTACAAATCCCAAGGTTGGGCCAGGCTTCCTTTTGGTGTGGATTGGGAAGCTGAAAACATATTTCAGTTTAGCTCAACTGGCGTCAGTACTGGTTTACCCCTTAGTCAAATGTAACTTGTGTTAACCTGGTTACACTTGCTGTTAACGTCCCAAAAAAGGAAGACCATTTCACTCTCCAAACATTTATTCACAACATAACAGAGAAAACAAAGTGGTCACTCCCAAAAAAAAAAACACAGTGATAAATTCAAATACAACACATACCAAGAAATAATTAAATAAAAACACAAAATCAAGAACTGGTTGACGAAGGACCATGCCAACATGATTCCACAAACATGGCGTTGCGATATGGGTTCCAGAATATATGCCCAAAAGGACCAGATCCAGGTTTGGTAAGGGAAGCAGGAAGTAGTGAGCGTTGGAGTGCCAAAGATTATGTGAACAAACAGAAGATGGTGAGAAAAATAAAAATAAATTAGATGTTCGCAAACAAACACAAACACATTAGGTATAAACACTGGAGTTTTGTTCAAACTTACCTAAAAAATCTGGCCACCACATCATCGCGTATGGCCCCCCCACATACTGACCTTCGACCAACCTCGGGTGGGCCATCCTCAGGTAAGGCATCCTCTGGCTGCATTGGGACACCACTCCTTATGGCAATGTTGTGAAATATCCCACACAGGACCACAATTTTAGACACCATATCCGGCACATACATGAGCTCGCCACCAGAGCGGTAGAGGCATCTGAATCGGCCTTTTAAAAGGCCGATACAGCGCTCCACCACTTGCCTGGTGGCTGTAAGTGCGGAATTATACGCACTTTGTGGCCCTGGTGTGGGAGCCAAATAAGGAGTGAGCAGCCAGGACATGCAAGGGTATCCACTGTCTCCTGTGAACAAAAATAGACCACATCAGGAACACTGTGTATCAAGCTTAACATTGTTATGTACTAAAGGTCTCCACTTACCCAGAAGCCACGCATCACCAGCTTGTAGGTTGGTTAATTTCTGCCATATCCCTGATTGCCGGATGACGAAGGAGTCATGAGCACTTCCGGGTAATTTAGCATTCAGGGACAGGATCTGGAGGGAGGCATCACATACCACCATTACATTCAGGGAGTGATAGTGTTTCCTGTTTCTAAATATTGCCTCCAGCCGTGCTGGAGGCTGAAGTGGTATGTGAGTACCATCCACAACCCCTATGATGTGTGGGAAGCCAGCTATTTGGTAAAAATTGGCCTTGGCCACACTAAGGGCACCCATATCCAAAGGCATTTTAATAAAATGATGGAGGTGCTTGAAAAGTGCCTCCATCACTGCCCTCAGGATCCGGGAAAAGGAGGATTGGGAGATGCCCGCCACTATTCCCACCGTTGTTTGAAACGATCCTGAGGCACAGAAATGTAACACCGCCATAAATTGCGTCAGTGGTGGTATTGCTGTTGGACTGTCAATTTGCCGCTCAAGATCACTTTCTATTAATGAGAGAGTGTCTATGATGATTTTGGGAGGTAGACGGTAGCGTCTTAAAACCTCATCATCGGGCATTCCAAAAAGGGTGACACGTGTTCGAAATATCTGGGGCCTTGCATGCCTACGATGCCTACGCCTGGGACGAGTTTGAGGTTGGTCGTCTTCCGGGAGCAGGGCCAGAACAATTCGCCCCAGATCTACCTGAAATTCAAAGTTTACAATGTAAGGCTTTTGAGCCACCCCAAAAGTAACAAAAAACAACTTAGCTTTCTGATACCATCCATAGCTGCTTACATGCCGGGGTATTGTCATGATACGTATAAACTGTAAAAAAGCCAAAAATGAGACATCAAAAATTTAGAGGGTGAATTTTTGTTTTTCAAATTGTTGCAAGCCAACACAGAAAATAGCCGAAACACACATTTGGCCATCGATGAAAACGACATTGCACACCGTACGTCAAATAGGGTTCAAATGGACCCCAAAAATGGAAAAGGGAAAAGCAAAACTGGTTTACATGATGAATAAGCCGTCAAAAATGCGTTAATTAGTTCGCAAATGCAAGTCACTACACCAACAGTCAAAAATGCGGTAATTAATTCGCAAATGCAAGTCACTACACCAACAGTCAAAAATGCGTTAATTAATTCGCAAATGCAAGTCACTACACCAACAGTCAAAAATGCGTTAATTAATTCGCAAATGCAAGTCACTACACCAACAGTCAAAAATGCGTTAATTAATTCGCAAATGCAAGTCACTACACCAACAGTCACAAATGCGTTAATTAATTCGCAAATGCAAGTCACTACACCAACAGTCAAAAATGCGGTAATTAATTCGCAAATGCAAGTCACTACACCAACAGTCAAAAATGCGTTAATTAATTCGCAAATGCAAGTCACTACACCAACAGTCAAAAATGCGTTAATTAGTTCGCAAATGCAAGTCACTACACCAACAGTCAAAAATGCGGTAATTAATTCGCAAATGCAAGTCACTACACCAACAGTCAAAAATGCGTTAATTAATTCGCAAATGCAAGTCACTACACCAACAGTCAAAAATGCGTTAATTAATTCGCAAATGCAAGTCACTACACCAACAGTCAAAAATGCGGTAATTAGTTCGCAAATGCAAGACAAAAAATGGACTTACCCAACTCGAATATATAAGATTTCCAAAAAAAAGGTCTTTGGGTCCGAAAGCCAAAAAAAACTAAAAAAGATTAAATTAGTGTTAAAAAAATTAGCTAACCAAAAAACAGAAGTAGACACCAATTGGCCACAAATTAGACTGCACAAAACTTACCAAATCAGGAAAGGATGTGGAAAAAAGGAAAAAAATGCGAACGGAAACACAAAAGAACTGTAGCAAAAACAAACAAAAAACCAACTCTGCCAAATCCTCCAACCGCAAACAACAAAATCCAAACAACTTAACCGCCAACAATCCAACAACCCCACCTCGACTCCACACACACCAAGCCATAAATAGTGTTTATTTTCCCGCACAAATTAAGGATGAATCATAGGGACGCACAATCAATGATGCGGCCGCAAACAAAGGACGCATGTATAAATACGTCACGAAATCACATTGAATTTCTGGTTGATTTCATTCTGGAAGCAGAAACATGGCTTCAGACCAGGGAAACAATGGCCAAAAATCCGGCGGTAAGGCCTTCATGCATTTTGTCTCCATGATTATTTTAAAACAAATATATTGGTCAAGTTGTGAAGTGGCTAAATCTGCATATTTACCCAAATAGGTGAGGAGGATGACATGGAAGAGACTGCTGGCCCCAGTCAACCCGCCAAAACTGCCAAAAAAAAAAGGCAGTCACATTTCACAAGCAAGGAGATGGAGGTTTTGATCCAGAAGTGCGTTGACATCCTGCCCCAGGCAGCCAGGAATATGAGCCAAAGCCAGAAGTGGAGAATGTGGGAGGAGGTCGCCGTTGCTGTCAATAGGGTGGGTGATTATGTCCGTCTAGCCCGGGATGTCAAACGGCGGTAAGTAAACACTTTCCCATACTATAAACAAACCCCTTTGTAAAAAAAAGGATAATGGTTCCAATTTCATTCCACAGATGGGCAGACTTCAAATATCGTCACAAGCAAAAACTTGCCGACAGGGCTAGGCATGCAAGGGGGACAGGTGGGGGTCCCACCCCTGTGTCATTGGAGTTGACAGACTTAGAAGAGCTGGCACAGGGGTGTGTGCAGGCTGTGGAGGTGTTTGGCGTGTCCAACATGGATACGGACATGCCAGACTTTGCGGCTCCTCATGTTGGCCAAGGTAAGTCTTGTGATGTCACCAACTCTGAAATGCTATTGTGCCAATATGTAGATTCTAATGTGAGTCTTTTCGCAATTTTCCTAACAGAGACAGAGGCGGATGAGTCTGCTCCAGAGGGGAGCCTTGGCCGCAGAATTTCTGCTGGCTCTGCAGGGGAGGAACCAGTACATCCGGCTGAGGACCCTGCAGAAGCCAGTCCAGGGCGTGCCCCCTCGCAGGCAGTGGGCCTCCTCACAGAACTCAATTTTAAATCGGATTGCCATACGGAGATTCTGCAGAGGATGGACGCCAGTCTGATACGGGTGGCTGAGGCCCTGGAGCAAAATGCTGCGGCCAACGTGACCATTGCTCAGGCCCTGGCGGAAAATACCAGGGCCAACATCCGCATCGCCGATGCCCTGGAGCAGCTCGTTCGCCAGCACATGGTGGAGCCGACCTCCCTTCCTGCCGGAACATCCGGATCCTCCACCTCTGGCACAACATCAGCCAATCCTCCAAATGTGCCTAGCCCTGTGCCTAGTCCAGAGGCCACAACATCTGCCTCTGGACAGGCCAGCCCGATGGCATCCCGGACCCGGTCTGGCGCCCACCCTCACCCAGCCAAACGGGCGAGAAAACGGTGACAGCAATGGCGACTTTTCCCACACTCCTTCTGTGCTTGGCTCATATTCCTTTCTGGTCAAAACTTCCCTCTCCTTTCTTGTGAAATGTTTTTAAATTTTGTATTTACGCTTATGTTAGCAGTTATGGTTTTTTTTTTTTTTGAACAAATATCTTTGCCACAAAAAAAGGCAACAAAATATTAGGCCAATTTGTTTGTGTTTAAACAATAAATTAAAAACAAAAAAATGAGATTGTATTGTGACATTATTGTACAAATGGGTTACATTTAATCCTGGCCCTAAAGGCAAAAACTGACCCTCTTAAAACAAAAAAAAGGCCTCTTTAAGGAACGTTTAAAAAATCACATAGCGATGCAAATTCCACAGTAAACCAAAAAAAAGGGGAGCTAATTAAAAGATGATGACATTATTGTTACAATAGGCCATAACCAACAAATTGTGGCCAAAATAAAACCCCAAAAATGTACGCTAATTGATTGTGTAATCATGACATTAGCAGCTCTGATTTCCACCTGCGTACGCTTTTGTGCTATCCCAATAAACTGCTTTCCAAACACATACCAAGCCGGATTTCAATCCAACACTAATTACTTTACTGACCAGCCGCGATTAATCGCAGCACCATCGTGGAGTCCCGGGACGGAGGAGAAGGCCATCGCCAATGTGGTAGAGTAATCCTGACCCTAAGCTGTGCGAGCATTTTGAAGGGAAAGCGGATGTTCCAGTGACGTATGAGACGGTCCGAACACATTTGACGTTCGCATCTGCTAATGTATGTACGCCCCAAAAACGCCTCGCCACGCCTGCGTTTTTTCATCTCCACCCCCGTCAACACCCAAAAACGCCCTGTTCTGTCAATCACATTTGACATGTCACTTCCTGTACGCTATTTTAGGAACGAGAGAAAAAAAACTCGCAATCTGCCGTACGCACATGCGCAGTGTAACACCGACGCATGCGCGGTTAGTCAACATCGGAACGCAACGAGCGTACTGTTGTTAACGTGCGGCTCTGAATGAGGGCCTAAGTTTTCAGGGTTTTTATCGCATTTTCATATGTAAAAAGCCCCGGCCGCCCTATTTTCGATGCAGAGGGTAACGCCAGGTTTTTCTGGCGTTACCCTATAGATCTACTTTTTACCGCATTCCACTCCCCGATAATTTGTTGGTGCCCTGCAGTCACCCAGCACCTCTCACTGCCGCCCCCCCCTCACCTCAGCCTCTCTGCGTGCTCCTCCTGGGTCCCCCACCTCCTTCTCCTCTTCTTCTTTTGGGTGCAGGGAGGAGGAGGACCCTGGGACTTCCTGCAGAGGTCACCAGCAGGAAGCTCCTGGGGCTAGGAGGGGGAGTAGAGGCCCCCATCACCCGGCGACTGCAGCTTTGCAAAGGGCAGCTCTTATCACAAGAGCTATCCATTGCATTACTAATCGCATATGTTAGTACATTGGTGCGGTGACTGGCGGGATATACACCACACGGTTAGTACATCCCACCCTAAAACATGCCACATGTCACGCCACTACCCGTGAGGCTACTCCCCCTACCTGCCAGGCCACTCACCCTTTTTCTCCTCACTTACAATAATCCTATACACACAGAGTATCACCACGGGGAGGGATGCCACTGTATATCAGGCGCCTGCTAATTAGTTACTGATCATGTACAGATGCTTTGCCTGGTCTATTGTTTGGGTAGTGCATGACCACTCTGGATTTCCAAGTTTGCAACTACATTTATTCTGAAAACAAGCTCTCACCCCACCTCTGATGGACTTTTCCAACAAGCTGACCTTACTCTCTTCATTACCATTATGCTCAAAAGTTCTCTTGTAAAAGTCTAAGCATCAAGAACTCTTCCCTAGTTCTGGATATTCAGACTCTGATGAGGAGGACCAACCCCCAATCAATCAAAAATATTTTTTTCTTTTTCTCATGTGAGGTAAAAGAAATCAGATCCTCATTTCCCTCAGAATTATGAAAGGCCATGCAGTGCATCATAACTGAGGTAATGATGATCAGTAATAGAACTTAGGGCCTGATTCAGAGCCGCTCGTAAGTGGCCGCTCGTTCGCTTCGAGCGATGTTCGCACATCTGCGCATGCGTATGGGTCGTAATGTGCATGCGCCAACAAGTCATTGCGGTCGGAAATCGAGCGCTCGCAAAATAGCGAGTGCCTGCTAATTTGAGTGACAGGATGAGGCGTTTGTGGGTGGTAACAGGGGAAGGTGCTTGAAAACAGGGAGTGGTGATCCGAACGCAGGCGTGCCAAAAGGTCAAAACGGGCGTTTTAAGGGTGTGCATAATTAACAAAGCAGCGTCATCGACCACGTCACTTGGTTGTTTCTTAGCCTGAACTGTTCACATGATTGCGGTAGGAAAATCCTACCACAAGCACTGCGAGCAGTTCAAACGCCTTTCGATGTACTCGATTAACCAAATAAATAACGGAGATGACTTAGGATGCGATTGGCCAGGGGGCGTCTTTACAAAATAGCAAGCGCATATTTCGTTCGCTCGCTCAGACATAGAGGCGTCAACAGACCGCAAAGAGCGAACGCTCAATTTAAATAGCCGGCCCCTTTTTCGAGTGAGCGCAAATAGCGTCCGGCTCTAAATCAGGCCCTGATTACATGGAGAGGAATCTGAATGAGGTGATTCTCTTTCAACAGGGTGCAGAAGCAATATGTACATTAAAGGAATTCAGGAAGTTGAATCCCCACACCTTGATGACTGAATAAAAAGACTGTTTACCCACCAATTCCCTGTCATGCCACAGGAACACCAGATCCATTGAGCCCTAAGACCCCACCGCTAATGTAAGTATAAGGATTGGGTTCGGTTTTTTTATTTTGAAAAGGCCCCTAGATGCTACAGAGACCAGCATGAGCGTGAAAGCGAGTATAGGATCTTTATTCCAGGTACTCCAAACGGATTCTGCTAGAGAAAGGGACGTGAACATCTGGCAGCAGGTAAGTATGTGTGAGTGAGGTAGGTAGGTGTGTAATAAAGTTTTACTTTAGATGGTGTGGGTGTCCTGTGTTTTTTTAACTATTTATTTTACAGTGGAGGTACAGGTGCCGGCCGCCTGCTGGCACTTGTAGCTCCACAAGTGCCAAAGGTCAGGCATGCTGGCACCTGTAGTTCCACTGTAAAATACAATAGTTTAGAACTATTTAATACATTATTATCCCCTTACCCACTGCTCCTGGGGTGCAGGGAAGAGCCCCAGGCTTCAGCCTAAGCCTGGGGTTTCGGGAGAGGGGGACCGCTTCTTGGGGGGTCCCTGTCTCCCCTGAGATCCACGGCTTGGGCTGACCGGCTTGACCTTATATTTAAAACCAGGACTGGCCCTCAACCTGGTGCTGGTTCCTAAATTACCGTGGAACCCTACACTTTTTTTTTCACACGTAATTGTAGGAACCAGGACTGGCCAAGCAGTCCGGGGCTGGTTATGTCTTTTGGGGGGGGGGGGTACTACATATATATATATTTTTTAACATTTAACCATTTTTTTACAGGTAGACCACACAAGCAGCCTTCACATATCTCACTGATACAGTATGTGCAGGCTGCTTGCTCGGGAGAGTTTTGCAGAGAGAAAACACTGCAGTCTCGGGTGTGTAATCTCCTTCAAAGCTTGATAATCGGGGGAGATATCTCGATCTGCTTTACCATCGGCAAACTCACTCTCAGCTAAACTCACTTATTTGTAAATTTGTGAGTTTCAGGAGCCTCAAATCACCCGAGTTTCGGCGATGCTAATCGAATTGAAAAAAAAAACCTCGACCAGACTCGATTCTTAGTCTTTTCTTTGTCTTCTGTTACTCTTAATGGGTCAATTTTTTAATGTGAGGCATAGCAGAGCAGCGAGTAAACAGAAGGAGAAAGATGCCATGTGCATGTGCACGGCATCTGTTCACCAGTGTAGGGGTGCTGGGCATGCCCTCACAGTGACGTAAACAATGGTTTCCGCAAGGCTCCGCCCTTTTTCCGTGAGACTCCTTGAGACCTAACAGTTGGGAGGTATGTAGTTAGGCATAAGTTGTTTTCTCCAGGGAAAGGTCTTTATTTTAAGGGGGCAGGGCTGATGACACTAGGAAGTAGAGCACTGCCCTCGGAGTGTCCTTAGGATGCTTTGGGATGCTTTGGGCGGCTATTCAGGCTACAGGGCATGTGCAGCTTTTTAGGATTGATTCTGGAACAACAACAAAAAAATAGTTTTACCTGGTATATAAACCCAGAGATAAACATACTCACTAATATAATCGACTTATTACGTGAAAACACAATGAAATAAATAATACAGTCAAATTCAATTACAAAGTGGATGTAAATTATAGTCAGGTAAGTAATTGTATATAGGTAAACATTGACCAGCTACAAAATATGCTGCCTTATACTAGCTGTCCCAGTCACTGGCAAACCTTAAACTCTCTATTGTCAGATGATGGCTGTAACCACCAGATCTTTCAAACCATATTTTCTCAAAATAAAGACACAGACCAAGTTAATGCCGTTTAAAATAATAGGTCAGCTTTATTTATAACAATGAGTATGGTGGCAGAGGAAAGAACGGCAAACCACCAGCACCATCTTGACTTAGGCAACTTACCAGGGCCAACTATCCCTTAATGGTAAGTGAGATACTTGCAAGGGCCAACTCTCCCTTTCTAGCAAGTCAGCGGTATCCAACACCCATACCGATGCACCATTTCAGCTCTACCGGATGAGAGGCACTCCTGACCCAGTAAGGTGAAACCAGCGTAACCAGTGCATTGAACGGGTGTGCACCGCTCCTACTGCAGCAATATGGATGCTTTACAGATTTCCGGTCTTCCCCGCCACACATGGCTCCCATTAAGGAACCAGGCATGCCACCATACTACCTAGCTAACTAAACCCCTAACACTGAAAAATGCTCCTCAAGGAAAAACAATTCCCCTCCTCCGTGAGGCTAACTCCACCACTGCAAAAAGAAATGGGCATCATGGACTCTGAGTAGCTGATGGTGCACCACCATCTCACCCTACTCCAAAAACGTGTCTGAACACCCACTTTTTCACTAGTTTACAGGCCCTGTTAATCTCAAATGCACTGAACCTGCAGCCCAAGAAAACCTGCCACAGATCACTAACATCCAATGTCACCAAAAGAAATCTGCCTCCATCTGTAGACCGGGCAACAAAACATCCCACAACATCTACCATGAGAAACTAGAGGAATCGGATGAAAAACTGGACTGTGCAGCCCAAATATAAAAGTGACCATCTAGTTAGATCGGCCTAGAAACCACGAAATCACCTGCAGTACACACAAACGAATATATGAGGAACATGTAACTATAGAAAAAACATCGCCAATTGAGGAAGGGGGGAGAGAAAGCGGGGGGGAGGACTTGACCCGAGGTAAAAACCTACAAAAAACCTGCTGGATCTTTTATTTTGTTTGTAAAGACATTTTCTTATTCTTTGCTGTTTAT
The DNA here is from genome assembly GCA_031769625.1 of Taudactylus pleione. Lineage (NCBI taxonomy): Eukaryota > Metazoa > Chordata > Amphibia > Anura > Myobatrachidae > Taudactylus > Taudactylus pleione. The sequence goes on along the minus strand of JAUIMM010000314.1, from coordinate 2,348,573 downwards.
TAATCTCCATCCATTATTACTATTTCCAAACATTGTCCTAAGCAGGGCAAAATATAGGGCAAAATCCCTCGAGACCCCCACCTGAACGGTGGCAAGTTGGCCGAAGCACTCAAGTCCACAAACAACGTTACACATCATGAGTCCACATAAATATAACCGAAAGCCATTGGACTCCCATCTACACAGAGCCTGTATCTACTGCCAAGCTTTGACTCTGCAAGAAACTCTCTTATTGTTGCCAAAAAGCCTGATAGGCACTCAAAGTCTAAGGGGGCGAAGGACCGACATCCAAACTCTCCATGACAGCTCGATAATCAGAAGGTGCACCGACTGTTCTGACAATATCAGACCTGGCAACAGGAGTGACACCATAGATCCCTGGGGTAGTGGTAGGAGCGTCCACGGGTGTTCGACCACACTGATTTCTGAAACAAAAGAACACAGAGGCAGAAACTTGGGAAATCCCAGGGTCCCCTGAAGGCAGGCTATGAATCGGTTGCGCTGGCACAGCAGTGGAAAGAGCTAAAGAGTCTGAGGGAGCAACCGGCACAGAGAGAGACAGACCACAAATCCCACCTAACTGCTGAATGAGTGGACCCAAGTGGCAGGTGCTGAGGGCACAGACGAGGATACCCCCTGCTGTAACAGAGCCCCCAGACTGCTGGGACAGCAGGATCATCGGAGCACCTCCACCGACCCAAGCAATGCCGCCACAGCCCCAGCATCTAGGAACATAGTATTCCCCGATAATCGCAATCCTGCATTAATGCATTAATGCTGCCGGCTTCCGAGCCTGGAGGGGCCCGCAGCATCTGGCATTAGATAAAAGGCCCAAGCCAGGGTATGCCCTTATATTACCTGGGATGTATCTAAGATATGGTGTGTTTTGATGAGCGTTACATATGGGGTGAGGAACCCGGGTCAAACCTGGTTCTGTATGCAAGATATGTATATGATCTTTCCTTTAATAGGGACGGGGATGAGACTTCAATTTAACGTCTGTAGGACACTAAAATTCGAACACACACATATTTTAACTGCGACTGAGGAGGCCCAGTTCCATTGAGATGTTGAATAATAAACCAAGCAGATGTGTAACACGGATATCCCCGTAATGTTTTAGAGTTAGACAAATCTCTCATCATAGTCAGTGTTATAGAAATGCACCCTCACATGAGTAAGGAAAACAATCCAGGGACCCAGGCTACTAAGGGCATTACTAAAGTTGGACCGTTTTATATAGAGTGGTATTCAGAAGGTAAAATAAACTGAAACCTTTTGCTCTGTGTGCTTAGAAAAGCAGAAATTGATAACATCAGAACTTCAAAATTTCACGTGTTTACCACGGGAACATGAACCAATTTCCCCACAAGCGATCATGTTAACCATAGAATCACATCAATAACATCATGAACAAAATAAAGCTGTATTACAGCTAAAAGGTTTCCTGGACTGCCACCGAAAATTTGTTATACTTGCCATTAACTGTGGTTGTGGCATATGGCATACAATATGAAAATATGTGGGTAGCACTATTAATACACTAAATATAAAGTTAGTAGGACATAAATTATACATGCCATTAACTGTGGTTGTGGGATACAATATGACAATATGTGGGTCGCACTATTCCTACACTAAATAGACAGATAGTAGGACATAAATTATACATGCCATTAATTGTGGTTGTGGCATACAATATGACAATATGTGGGTAGCACTAATCCTACACTAAATATACAGATAGTAAGACATAAATGAGGTGTAAACCAAGGACTACGGGCGCCTAGTGTTCCTAGGCATTCACTTTTATATAGAAAAGTGGTCTAAAAAGCAATTCTAACTGTGAAAGCAAGTGAACAAATAAAGGTTACTAGAAGCGGAGGTTAGTTTTACCATACTTTGCAAAAAGGAAGCCTTTGGATATTAGATTAAATACCCCAGGCCTCCAATGGACGGTATAGAGCTAAATAATATTTTAAATCATTGTTGGTATATGTCCTTGTGATATACTATCTGCTGAATACTCCACGTACTCACTTTTATCTATGTGCATGACTATACTCATGAATGTATTGTTGTAATAAATGAGTTTGAAGGCGATATGGTCTTTATAAGATTGAAATCATTAATTGAGTATTTCAATATTAGAATCCAAATATCAGTATTGTATGTACCGACAAAATTTTTTAATATATATGCTAAAATTTATATACGGAATAATCTAATAAGAGAATGCCCCAGAAGAACCGAATAACAAAGGCGCAAAGGCGCAGTGGTTCCTGAAATGCTGGTTTATGATAACATGTGCTACCATGCATTCAACACGTAGACATAGTCTATGCATTCTTTTATGAAATAAGTGCTCTACCAATAGTATTGATTAATATTGTTGCAATGACCGGCCGACAGCGAATAGTCCAAAAAAGGACGTGAGAGAGGAGGGCTTGATCCTTTCTGAGGAAAAGGTGCATAGTCGAGAAACGAGTTACGCTGCATCCCTTTGTTTAGGAATTAATACTAGAAAGGACCAAATTAATTAGCACTTTTACCACTATGTGTATCATCCTCAACCTTGTATTATTGAAAGTGCATGTACTACTAAATACACAGTAATTACCAATTGCCACTAGGCGTATAGTCAGCGCTCACCTAAGCAAAATAACAGGACACATCCGGGGGGAAGGTGGAGGACACCTCCGGAGCCTGTGGCTGGCACCCGTGCTGAGAGCAGCGGCGCGCAGCCCGCGAAAGCCGAGGGGACATAGGAGAAACTGCGCACATCTCACTGGATCGCCGGGGGGACAGGCGAGGCCGCCTATAAGGTACGGAAGGGGCCATAATTAAAGGGGTGGAGGGGAGGGGGGGAGGGCAAGGCAGGCACCACCCCAAATCTGGCTGCATTAGACAGACAGGCGGAGATGACGTTGGGAAATATTCTCAGAATCCCATACTGTGATTCAAAACCCAGTCACTCTATATAATAAGGCAGTGTAATGTACACTGCACCACCAGAATGTTGCAGTGACATATAGGAAGAGAGGAGGATGTCTAATGGACCTAATAATCCAGGAGCCCCTGAAACCACAGAGGGAGGAGACGGCAGCCCCAAGCATGAGGGATCCTGTGCCATGCGTATACTGCAAGCCTGCAGTGCTGTGGGCTGCTGCCTGATAACTACGTCTGGAGTGCCTCTGTGAAGATGGGAGCTGCCACGCCCACCTTCTGACAAAATGGGCGTGGGCGCGGGAGCCATTACAGGCTCCCAACTGACCCGCTTATGTGCCCGCTTTCGGCCGCTCGGATGCCCGCCTGAGGAGATCCCGGGCTGAGCAGCAGCCGAGCTGGCTGTACCACCGTCTACTGCCGAGAGGAGAGCCAGGCGCGCGCTCTCCCTGGACGGATGTTGGGAGCTGCGTCACAGCAGGAGGCTCGCCTACCCACCGATAAGGCCGGGAGGGATCTTGGGTAGTAAGCGCCGGCGGAGACACTGCAGCGGGTGTCCAGCCCGGCAACAAAAACACCTGACAGGCAGGCTAGGCGCTGGGGACAAGCATCTCTAATAAAAGTGGCATGTGATCTGGGCCAGTGGGGAGTATAATCGCATACGAAAGACAGGAAAAAAGGGGGGGGAGACAGAAAAAGGGGGAGAGTATATAAGTAAATAAGAAGAGAGAGAAGATAATAAGATTAGAAGGAACTTTGAAAATAAGAGACAAATATGCACTCAAGCCTGACAGAGCAAAAGAATAAGACTTCCCTGCTTGCCGAGATCAGAATCAAAGAGGCTGAATATCCTACAGCTATTACTGATAAGCCCAGTAACCACTGCCCCCTAACAACAAACAACCTAACCCTGTGACTTAACAAATGTCAATCCTCAATTACCACTCCTATCACTTTATTAACTCCATCCATCCCTGTCTAGAGGTTTATATGCCCTTTGTTCTATGCAAACCTCAGTTATTTTAAGCTGTGTACACACTTAGCGATGCCTCGTGCCGCAGGTCCCGGCGTGGGATGCCAGCATCGGCAATTGCATACACACTCAGGGCCGTAGAGAGCCCGGCCGGGCCTGGGTAAAGGAGGGGGCATGGCCTAATCGTGGGAGGCGTGGCCTCACCCACTTGACCAAAAATAATAAAAATAAATCACTTATGCAGTGCTGCGCGCTGTGGAGGGGTGCTAAGCTGGGGGGGCGTGATCAGTGTGATCGCTCCCCCCACAGCCATAGGAGACTGCTACGGTTGCTGCAGTAGCTGCGAGTAGTCTCGCACTGCAGCCCAGCACAAGCTGTGTGCTGAGCTGCTGTGAGGGAGGTGGGGGGGGCGACGCCGGGCCCCTCTAGAGAGCCCGGCTCTGGGTACACTGTACCCGCTCCCCTACCCCTCTCGGCACCCATGCACACACTTGCTGATGCCGGCAGCGTCAGAGCGACGGTGGGGGCCATGCTGTATTCGGCAGTATGGTCCCTGCTGACAGGCAGCATGCAGGTCCGATGGGTGATGTCGCTGACGACATGCGGTAGCGGACATCATCAGCAACATAGCGAGTACACACTGGCAGATGTGGATGATCCGTCGTCTGATCCGCCGCATCGGACGACATATTGTCTAGTGGGTACCCACCATTAGAGTCTCAAACCCCTAAGTTAAGGAACACGATTCGTCGCTATTGATGAAAGTGATAAAATTATCAAATAATGTAAAGCAGCAGTCCAGGTGCTAAATGTCTCAGATCCTACAAAAGTGTTGCAATCCACAACTAGATATAGATATTTTCATAGGCAATGACAAAAGAGAAACATGACATGTGCACCAGAGAGCAGGGGGCGCTTTTCGGCGGTGCGTGTCAATTTTTTGTTTATAATCATTCTCACTTGTAGCTTCCTCTTCTTTGATCCTCAGCATCCCTAGCATCACTTGGCCGCCCCTATCTCCTCCATGGCTGAGACCCCCTCCATGTGGCCACCTCCTCAAGCACCTTCAGTCACATATTTAAACCACACATTTTAAAATACAGGTTGAGACTCCCTTATCCAAATATTCCAAAATACAGAATATTCCGCAAATACGGAATCATTTTGGCATGACTGAGTTAATGAAACCTTTAATTTTTGATGGTTCAATGTACACAAAAGGCACAAATGATCAAAAATATTGTATAAAATGACCTTCAGGCTGTGTGTATAAGGTGTATATGAAACATAAAATAAATTTCATTATTGTACACAAACTTTGCATGAGCCACAAAATTATTGAAAATATTGTATAATATTACCTGCAGGCTGTGTGTATAACTATAAGGTGTATATAACACATAAATGTATTCTGTGTGTATATTTGTAAAATACAGTATAAGATAACCTTCAGGCTGTGTGTATAATAAGGTGTATATGAAACATAAATTAAATTCATGCATGTACACAACTTTGTTTTGATGCTCCAAATTATTAAAAATATCGTATAAAATGACCTGCAGGCTGTGTGTATAAGGTGTATATAACACATAAATGTATTCTGTGTGTATATTTGTGTCCCATTGCCAAGATATTTCATTATCATATGTAAATATTTCAAAATACAGAATATTCCATTATCCAAAATACCCCTGGTCCCAAGCATTTTGGATATGGGAGACTCCTGTACTGTCATACCCAGGACTCGAACCCGTCCCTGATATTTGCTGCATGTATCATGTATACTGCAAACAACACTCTTTCTATACATTCAGTCTTGTGCACGGCTGTTCTGATGGACAAATCTTCCTGCAGATACAGCTTCACCAGCCTTCTCCTACATCAATAGCTGGTGAGTTATACTGCATAATTATTGTGTAGCATCCCTGCAGGATTTGGATTCATAATGTATTTCGTACTGAGACCTGGATAACAGTAGTACAACGGGACTGGTACCCCTTCAATATTGTATGGGACAAATCAGATTTGTCATGCCGCTTCCCTATGAAGCGGGAGGGGGGGATTCAATGCTGTTTCTGGCTTAGGGCACCAAAAAGTCTAGTTATGGCTCTGATGTTTCTGTACTCACATTTTTATCAGATGCAATTCAATTATTTTATATCTCTTACAATATGACTGGGCATAGTGTAATAAGAGAAACATAAGGTGAGACACTGTAACTGAAAGTCAATGCGTCACATTTATGGTCCGTAACGTAAAACGCGTCTACGCGGTTGCATTCCAAGCTCAGAGCCAGACTTCATTTCATTATTTTATAATGAAATGAAGTCTGGCTCTGAGCTTGGAATGCAACCGCGTAGACGCGTTTTAGATCAGCGGTTGCAGTTATTTTATAAACAACTGCAACCGCTGATCTTTTAGAATTTTCACACCAGATAGAATTCAGCATTTCAAAAATAATATCTTTACAAGATCTGCCGAAATGTATTTGAAATTGCAAATTGATTTCCTAATTTAATAAGCATTTTTTTTTTATCTCTAGCAATAAAAGCAGGCAATGTGCACTCAGTAGCGGCTTACAAAAATGTCACAAGACTTCTCGTCGATAAATCACTACAACATAACAACTATTGCCATGCAATTATCGATGCCAAAGAACCAGATGAACAGCCAAACCGTGTTACTTGATTTACAAGACGAAGGAAAAAGGGAATCAATGAAACTGTATAACACGTTATATAAAAGAGACGGGTGCCAATTCTAATATCAGCTTATCAAAGTTGGGCCTTTAATACCAGGAAGAGAGCTGCATAAAAGACGTGATTTATGTATATATCTAAGTGTTTCCTTTGAAAATCACATATCGTTAAAATGGCCCATAACTTATTCAGCACAAAGCAAAAAGGACTGATGACTAATAGAGACGGAACAGATAAAAGGAGACATCTGAGCAGAGAGAATATACTGAAACTTGTGTATGAAAAGCAGTGATTCCTGAAGTGCAATCATGCATTCAAGATGGAAAAGGAGGGCAGCACATGCACAATATTAATATACTGCCAGAAAGAGGTATATTCTGGTAATACAATCTACAGTATTGTCAAAGGGGCTAAAGTGCATTATATATTCAACCTCGGCTCATTAATACTGATGGTTATTTGGCTCCCTTGAGTGTCCCGCCTTTCAGACATCTGTATTATTTTTTGACTGAAGATCATATGTATAAATGTTATATTCTATGCATTATTCTACATTCATTATTGGTTTATTTATGGGGTTATGGCATACTGTGCAAAGCAGGAAAAGTTACTTTGACAAAGCAAGCAGCTTTTTTTTGTCAGTTATACATGGAGAGGAATGAGATAGGCGTGGTTTGTAAGCAGGACACATAAGGCATTCAGCTATGGAATTATGGGCCTGATTCAGAGCCGGACGCTCTGACCAGAGCGCTCGCTCTGAATCAGGGCCCTCCTCCATGAAAATGGAGCGGCCTCCTGGCCGCTCGCATTGCTGTGGGTAACCACCCACAGCATATGCAAGCGGCCAAAAAGATGGTCGCGATGGTCAAGACCATCGCGACCATCGGACTTGCGATGGAGACCCTGCGGTAGGGTCTCCCTGCCACAAGCCCTGGAGTGATTTTGGCTCTATCAGAGCCAAAATTACTCCCACTGACATCACTAGTGAACGCCTCCGTCTGGCAGGCACGCCCACCAAAGGGGGCGTGCTGTCAATCAACATCGACAGCACGCCCCCTTTGGTGCGAGACCCGGAGCGATGGGAAGCCCGTCGCTCCCCGGGTCTTGCGCATGCGCACGACGGAGCTCCCTCCGTCGTGTGCATGCGCAGTGGGGAACATCGACCCACTTGCGAGCGTACTGCTGCTCGCGAGTGGGTCTGAATGACCCCCTATGGCCCCCGTTTATAAACAATGGTAAACACCAGCACAATTTTTAGTTTAGTATCACTGTGATACAAACGAAAAATGTACTGGTATTTGCTAATAATTAGCCGTACGGCGAGGTCCCACGAAGTCCTCCTCCTCGGCGAGGTCCTGTGCTGGGCTGCTGATGGTCTAACGCTGCCAGCGACGGGTCTCCTGTGTTATGCGAATGCGCGACGGTCCGTCTGCGCATGTGCATGACACGGGGCCCGGCAGTGCCTGGAGGGCTTCGCTGAAGCCAGAAAGGCACCGCCGTGTTTCCATTGCTGGCAATGGGGACCATTGGGGACCAAGATGGCGAGAGCGATGCTTGACAAACAGCGGTAATCTTAAATTACCGCTGTTTGCTAAATCCAGAAAGGGTGGCATGACCCCTTTAATGAGCGCTAAAGGGGTTATGCTTTGTTGATCAATGGGGGCCTACATTTCATACAGAAGGGGTCATATAAACCTCAATGTTGTTAACATTGTGCACAGGCGAGGAATGAGGGGAAGAGGGGTGTTACACTGCCTCAACATTTTATGGCTGGCTCAGTTCATCCAGGTAGGGATGTGAATTAATTGATGTTTCATCTGAACCATCGGCCAGATGTTCGATGTTTAACCCTGCAATGATGAGGATCCAATGTTTCCTCACCATCTGTAGGTTTCTCCCCTGATGTTTCCAAATGTTTTTTTTTACACTGTGTGGCTCCTGGCAGATGCAGTTACAGGGGTCTATTTGCTAAGCAGTGTTAGGAGACAGAGTGAAAAGTGATAAGGTGCCAGCCAATCAGCTCCCAACTGTCATTTTTCAAACACAGCCTGTGACATGACAGTTGGGAGCTGATTGGCTGGCACCTTATCTCATTTAACTTTGTCTCCTAACACTGCTTAGTAAATAGACCCCACATGTGTGCGTGATGCTGACATTTCAATACACAGTTTACACACACTGCTGGATTCCTGCATGCTGCTGGGGGAGATGGGTGACTGAGTGAAAAACACTCGGGACAGCCAATTGGCAGCAGCACATAGAACAGCACCGCCCGCAGCTACTTGCCACTGGTGCTGCTCTCAGTGAGTCACTGGCTGAAGGACAGGGCTAGCTGCATGTGTGCCTCTGGGGGCAGTGGCTGACTGTAAAAGACACTCTGGTCAGCCACTCAGCAGCTATTGGTAATTGAGTAGTGAGTGACAGTGTCATGTGCAGGGTATGTATATATATATATATATATATATATAATAGGGTTGAGCGGGTTCAGATTTCTGAAATCCGACCCCCGCCCATCTGAGGCCGATCCAAGTCAGGCTCGACTTTTCCCGCCTGACTCGGATCTGAAATCGAGGCAAAACGTCATCATCCCGCCTACCGGGTCTCGCGGGTTTTGGATCCTATATAAGGTACCCGCGTCGGTGCCATTTTCTCACTCGGCTGTGGACAGTGAAGAGGGAGGGTGGGAGTTAGGGCTGGCTGGGCTGTGTAGTGTAGTGTAGTGCAGTGTAGTGTTGTGCTGTGCTGCGCTGTGCTGCTGTTGTCCATAGGGGCTGTGTCCACTCCTTCAAAGTCCACAGGGGCTGGCTGGACTGTGTTGTGCAGTCAGTTGTCCATAGGGGCTGTGTCCAGTCCAAATTAAGTCCTGAGCAGTGTCCCAGTCCTAAAGGGGTGCTGTAGTGTTGTCCATCAGGGGTGCTCCCCCAAAGTGCAAAAAAAAATAATATTTTTTCTGTGTTTGTGAATTGTGTGCACTGTGGCTGCACGTGCATCAACAAAGGAGAAGCGCCAAGCGTGCGCCTGTGTCCCATAAGTAAAAGGCCGGCTGGCTTGTCCGTTAAAGGGTGCTGTAACCCCCAAAGGGCACTCCAAACAAAATAAAAAAATATATTTTTTTGTGTTTGTGAATTGTGTGCGCAGTAGCCGCACGTGCATCAACAAAGTAGTGCCAAGCGTGCGCCTTTGTCCCATAAATAAAGGGCCAGCTGGATTGACCGCTAAAGGGTGCTGTAACCCCCAAAGGGCACTCCAAACAAAATAAAAAAAATTTTCTGTGTTTGTGAATTGTGTGGGCTGTAGCTGCACGTGCATCAACAAAGGAGCAGCACCAAGCATGTGCCTGTGTCCCATAAGTAAAGGGCCGGCTGGCTCATTTCTTAAAGGGTGGTGTAACCCACAAAGTGCACTAGTCTCCAACAAAAATAAAAAATTATTTTCTGTGTTTATGTGCGCCTTAGGGCATGTATATATCAATATAACATAAATGGAGGACCAAACTTTCTCCGATAAAAATAAAATAGGGAAAGATCAAGAACCACTTCCTCCTAGAGCTGAAGCTGCTGCCACTAGTCATGATATAGACGATAACATTCCATCAACGTCGTCTGCCAAGGCCGATGCCCAATGTCATAGTAGAGGGCACATACAATCCCAAATGACAAAGTTCAGGAAAATGACCTTAAAAAAAAACATTTAAATCATCTGAAGAGAAACGTAAACTTGCCAATATGCCATTTATGACACGGAGTGGCAAGGAATGGCTAAGGTCTTTCCCTATGTTCATGACTAGTGGTTCAGCTTCACATGACGATGGAAGCCCTCCTCCCGCTAAAAAAAATCAAACGAGTTAAGCTGGCAAAAGCACAGCAAAGAACTGTGCGTTCTAAGAAGATATCACAAATCCCCAAGGAGAGTCCAAGTGTGGTGGCGGTTGCGATGCCTGACCTTCCCAGCACTGGACGGGAAGAGGTGGCTCTTTCCACCATTTGCATGCCCCCTGCAAGTGCTGAAAGGAGCACCCACAGTCCACTTACTGATATGCAAATTGAAGATGTCACTGTTGAAGTACAACAGGATGAGGATACTGGTGTAGCTGGCGCTGAGGAGGAAGTTGGCGAGGAGGATTCTGATGGTGATGTGGTTTGTTTAAATCAGGCTCCGGGGGAGACAGTTGTTGTCCGTGGAATGAAAAAGCCCATCACAGTCATGCCTGGGCAGAAGACCAAACATTCCACCTTTTTGGTCTAGCAATATTTCTATCCAAATCTGGACAACAACTGTCTTGCCATATGTACCATATGTAAAGGTGAAATAAGTAGGGGTAGGGACGTTAACCACCTAGGAACATCCTCCCTTATACGGCACCTGCAGCGTGTTCATAAAAAGTTACTGTCAAGGTCAGAAACTTTGGCTAAGACCGTAAGCAGTCCAGGGACACCTAAATCCCTTTTTCCTGTTTTATCCAAGGAATCGGTGGATGAGGAGGATGAGGACGACATCTTGCCTCCGTAGAGCCAGTTTGTGCAGGGACACATTAATTGCCAGCTTGTTTTGTGGTGGCCCAAACGAACCAATCATTTCAGCCACAGTCATGTGGCAGACCCTGGCGCTGAAATGATTGGCTTGTTAAAGTGTGCATGTCCTATTTATACAACCATAAGGGTGGGTGGGAGGGCCAAAGGACAATTCCATCTTGCACCTCTTTTTTTTCTTTGCAGTATGTACTGTTTGGGGCCTAGTTTTTCAAACTGCCATCCTGTCTGCCACTGCAGTGTCACTCCTAGATGGGCCACGTGTTTGTGCCGCCCACTCGTGTCGCTTAGCATAGTCATCCAGCTACCTCGGTGCAACCTTTTGGACATAAAAACTATATTGTGAGGTGTGAGGTGTTCAGAATAGACTGGAAAAGAGTGGAAATGAAGGTTATTGAGGTTAATAATTGAATAGGAGCATAAAAACACACAAATTCTGTGATTTTAGCTGTTTTTATGCTTTTTTTCAAAAAAATACAGATCCAAAACACAAAACCCAGAACCCAAAACACGGAAGGGTGGTTTTGGCAAAACCAATACAGGTCCAAAACACGAAGAAAGATCCAAAACCAAAACACAAAACACGAAAAGTGGCCGGTGCACACCCCTAATATATAAATAAATATATATATATATATATACTGTATATATATATATATATATATTTATATATACTGTATATTATATACAGTGTTATTTTTCAGCAGGAACTCTCATTTACTATGACGTAATGCCCTGGGCCAAAATGTATTTTCCATAGGATAAGTTTTATTTTAAAAGTCCTTTATGAGTGCCTTCTTTTCTAAATACTATATAGTGCATCTGGAAAGTATTCACAACGCTTCACTTTTTCCACATTTTGTTATGTTACAGCCTAATTCCAAAATGGAATGCATTAATGTCTAATACAGAAATAAAAAGCCATTATTCCGGCACCCAGTTATTCTTCTTTTTATTTCTGTATTACTCAGCGCTTTGTGGGATCTGTTCATTCTTTTTTTATCCACAGTATAATTATACCTAATAGCCAAAAGGGGAAAAAAATCGTCCAATCCTAAAAACATGCTAGACTTAAATATTCGTTAAGGCCCATTGGCACCTCTAACTGCAGCAATTTTCTGCCTCTGTCACCTCCTTTAACTAATGGTGGTACATGGTCAACCAATTTCTATCTAAGGGTGGCAAGTGAATGTCTAGCAGAAACAAAGTGCCACGCTACTGGCTGTTCACTGATCTTACCCTCTAAAGCAAGCCTGATAGCAGATCTATGCTGAGCGGCTCTTTCCCTAAAAGTGCAGACAGTCTTACCCACGTATGCCAACCCACAAGGGCATTTGATGACATATATCACATAACGACTAGTACAAGTTAATGTGTATTTAATAGGATTGTTTTTGCCAGAATGCGGGTGAGTTATATAGGCCCCAATGTCTAGGTGTCGACAAGTCACACAACCCGTGCACCTATAGCAACTGGGGGGTCTCGAAAGAAAATGCTGTGACTGCACAACTCTTTTATCAGTGACATCATTTCTTAAAAGCCAATCCTTCAGATTTCGCCCTTGTTTGTAACACTTAATCAACCGCGTATCTTTAAGAGAGGGTAGATTAGTATCTGAATTGATTAACGGCCAGAATCTCTTAGAACTTTTATTGGTCACCTTACTGATAGATGAGACAGTACTAACAAAGGGAAAGACAGGACATGTAGATTTAGTTTTCTTCTTTAAACATTCGCTACGAGGAATGGAGAAAACTTTGGATCTAGCAGCCTCAAGATCTCTTTTGGAATAATCTCTGCTCAAAAACTTGTCAAACATAACGTGAATATCAAGTTTCGCCTTAGCTGCATCACTAGTAATACGCCATATCCTTAAAAATAGAGAAAAGGGCAAGCCCTTTTTCAGTGCCAATGGGAGGTTGCTACAGGCATGTAATAGAGTACTCATGTCAGTGGGGCTAGTATAAAGACTGGTGCTTAGACCTAAATCTGACCGTGAAATCTTCACATCCAAATAATTTATACTATCCCTATCACAGTTGTAAGTGAATTTAATAGTACTATCCATAAAATTAATATTGTTCATAAGAAGGACAAAGGACCTCATTCAGACCCGGTCGCAAGCGCTGACGCTCGCAACCAGGTCGATGATTAGCCCTGCACACACGCAGCGGGCGCACTGCACGTGCGCAAGCCCCGGAGCAAGAGAGAAATTCTCTCGCTCCGGAACTCACTACAAAAGGGGCAGCTGCCGATGTTGATCGACAGCTCGACCCGTTTTGTAGGCATGGCAGGGGGGGTGGTTTCACAAACGGAGGTGTTCCTTAAGGAACGCCTGCCGTTTTGTGGGCGGCCGCACTGACATCAGCAGTGATGTCAGTGGGGAGCTTCCTGTTCGATCACAGCAGGAAGCTCCCTGGGGCTTGCTGTTGCTGAAACCCAACCTTAGGGTCTTGTTGCAAGCCCCGATGGGCACGATAGTCTTGACCATCACGACCATCAACCTGGTCAGTCGCTAAAGCTGTGGGTGGTAACCCACAGCTTAGCTAGCGACCAGGATGCCGCACTTGAAAAGTCAAGTGGCCGCCCTCATTCAGAGCGAGCGCTCGCTTCTTGCGACCTCCTCTGAATGAGGGCCAAACTCCTTTTCTTCACCTGCCCACAAAACATGTATGTATTCTATGTAACGAGTATAAAAGATTAATCTTTCCGAAAACGACGAATTGGTCAGAAATAACTTACGCTCCACTTCATACATGTAAGCGTGTATCATATATAAAAATATATATATTGTATATATTTTTTTTTTCTATAACTCCACCCCCACTGCCTCCACCCGCAGTTCCTGAACCTATTTTTACAGAAAAATAGCCATGCATATATATATATATATATATATATATATATATATCTATATATATATATATATATATATATATACATATACATATAATATATATTATAAATATATAGACATAGTATACTAAGGTACTAACCAACCCAGTGAGTGACTGCTGGGACCACGAGGCACAGACAGCAGGGTGCCCAAAATTGTGTCACACAGTCTCCAAGCAACACCCGTCACAGGAAGCTCACTATTACATGGCAACCACTGAACTGGCCGTGGTGCTAGACGCGTCCTGGAAGCACAAATACATTACCCCATCCAAGGCAAAGGTTTCAGGGGAACTGCGTGTAGTATGCTGCCTAAGAAGTACCATATCTTTATGGATATTATAATGGATCTTTGCATTTTTTAAATCCTCTGAGTGATGCTGTTATTTTGAACCGCTGGACTATATATACAGTACTATAAGCCTTCATAAATACTGTGAGCCTCCATCAAATAAACATAATATAAGGATGATTTAACAAGTTTACTAGTGTATTATATGTTTAAGTAGCCAATTTAATTTAAAAAAACTTTTGAAACATAGGTTAAAAAAAGGTTCCAAAACCAATGTTTAGGACTAAACAATGTTCTGCTTCCAATGTTAAAAATATTGGTACTACCGATGTTTTCTTCCAATGTCCCAACCCGATTTCCTTCATCCAGGTGTGCCAGTTTCTGAATACTTATAATTAGTACCAGCACACCATCCTGGTGGCCCTGTTCACACTAAAGAGACTAAATTTTATAGTACTGTATACATCACTGAGGAGATATGACACGATACACCACCACTGATGCGCCATGTTGCAGTGTGGTAAAAATAAGCCACTAGTGCTAGATTAACAACAGGGGCAGTCGCTCACGTGTAGCCACACGGGACAACACCACACATAACTACATCACCAGCATGGGGGACACTGAGACATATGGGTCTATTCATCATCATTTAATTTCTACAAAAGTAGAGGTGCAATTATAGAATTTAAGTGCCTGGGCCAGTCATCAAAAAGGTAAAGCAGGAGATATCGCAGATATCTTCCGCTGGACTCTGGGGTTCTTGCGCGCCTGCGTGACCTGTAGGTCACGCAGGCGCACTAGTATCACTGCTCCGAAAGGAGCAGTGATGCACTTCTTGGAGACAGCTGATTTTCACGTTGAGTTAGTATGTTAATTATCGAACCCCAATAAATAACATAATGAATAGACCCCATGAAGTGAACTGGGGGTTCTGTGTGGTATAATGTACATTGGGGCACTTACAGTACATCACATTTGTGGTGCTGGGAGTATTTACACATTCGTACTTTATGTATAAATCACAAGCATATCATATTGCCAATTTTACTGGTAGGGGCCCCACAAAATAGTTACCCCGGGGCCCCCACAAACCTTAATCCAGCCCTGACTTTCACTAATATTCAAAATAGCTTAGCTGAAGCCATTTTTGTTTTTGTTGTTGTGTAGTTGCCCTCTGTAATATTTCTGAGAAATAGCAGAGAGTTTAGCACATTCATACTATTCTTTTAATGAAGAATCCACAAATTAAAACGTACTTTTGGACAGAGTTCCAAAAAGTTTGATAGAATAAATACTGAACTTCTGCAGTTCCCCGATTCTGACCGATATGAGCGGATATTTAAATGTGGTATATAGCTGATGCTAAAGCACTTAAGTAGCTATGAAACCTTTTTCAGATTAAACTTTTGAGTTAATCACAAAATTTATATCAGGGATCTATATATATGGTGCTGGCACATACTTATGGTGAGACTCTTGATTTTAAGAGTACTCCCACGGACCACCGGAAGAGTGAGTGGATCTCCCACATACAGTACCATCCACTTCCTACTGAAATGGGAAGAATGATACCAAGAATTGTATAATTTTAGCCCCACCTCCTTCCCGCAGATGCTAAGAGTCTGCCTCCGCCCCCCAGATCAGTCATCTTTTATCTGGGCTTCACCGGAAAAAAGGAAATGAAAAATTGCCAAGTACAGTATGTGTTGGTATTAAACAATGGGGGTGATTCTCCAGAGAGGCTTAACTCCCTGTTCCAAGATGGCCGTCGACCTAAGTACTGCGCATTCACAGTGCCATCTTGTCACTGTGTATGAGCGGTACAGTGGAAGACAGTTGTTTTCTACTAAGCTCTGGTGAGACCTTCATTTACTTGCGGCCTTCCAGACCCTGTACCGCTAACCACTACTGTCACACACTCACCAACTGATGAACTTTATGACACCCCAATATGATCAAGCTCTGCTACATTCTACCAGTGTCTGTTTCAGTGAGTATAGCTGTGTCTGCTTTATCTCCAATAAACCACCAAACTGGTTAAGCAACTGGGATGTTTATAGATTCACGACATCCGTTGGTGTGTACAGGAACTCTGGGCCTGATTCAGAGCTGGAAGCTCTGACCAGAGCGCTCGCTCTGAATCAGGGCCGGCCTAGCTTAAAAGGGAGCGGCCTCCTGGCCGCTCGCATAGCTGTGGGTGACCACCCACAGCTTATGCGAGCAGCCAAAAAGATGGTCGCGATGGTGAAGACCATCATGACCATCGGGCTTGCGACGAGACCCTTGTCGTAGGGTCTCGCTGCCGCAAGCCCAGGAGTGCTTTTGGCTCTATCAGAGCCAAAAACACTCCCACTGACATCACTAGTGATGTCAGCGGGGCTGGACCCAGACGGTAGGCGTTCCCATGGGAACGGCTCCATCTAGGCAGCCACGCCCCCGGCACGCCCACCAAAGGGGGCATGCTGTCACTCACCATTGACAGCACGCCCCCTTTGGTGCAAGACCCCGAGCAACGGCTTCCCCGTCGCTCGCTGGGTCTCGCGCATGCGCACGATGGAGGCACCTCCATCGTGCGCATGCGCATTTGGGTAACATCGACCCGCTTGCGAGCGTACAGCGCTCGCGAGCGGGTCTGAATGAGATTCTCTGTTAAACCCTCAAACTGTACACACATATTTCCAACAGTATCAAGCCTTCTAAAGATTGGAGAAGTGGACGAGTGGAGAAATTGCCCATATCAACCAATAAGCTGCTAGCTATTATTTTATAGAATGTACTTGACAAGTGCTAGATAGAAGCTAATTGGTTGCTCTGCTGCTATACTGGAAACTTCTTCACTTGCCCACTTTAGAAGGACACTTTTTAGGGTGCAAAGATCAACAAAGGAACAGTTGGTCTACAATGTTTTTGAAATCAGTTTGGATTGCAGGTGTAGCAAACATTTTTGTAAAAAGAATACTTGATATGTGCTAGCTAGAAGCTAATTGGTTGCTACAGTATGGGCAACTTCTCCACTTGCCCACTTTAGAAGGACACTTTTTAGGATGCTAAGATCAATAAAGGAACAGTCGGTCTACAAAGTTTTTGAAATCAGTTTGGATTGCAGTTTGATGGAAAAATTTTACTACTGTAAATAACTTTAGTTAATACCTGATCTTCCATCAGTTTGTAATGTGCAGACAATATATGCCTTTGTGTAGATCTGCAACACACTGAGGGGGAGATGTATTATAGTGACACAGATCATGCTGCTATAGCTCTTCCTGCTTCACCTCTTTACTGAGGCGAGGCAGGAATCAGTGCCGATGAGATGTATGAACATCTTGTCTGCCGGAGTGGGGGGAGTGAAAACTCCCCCCTACATCGATCCCTGAAAGAACCCACTTTTGTGAATGTAACGGGGCATGTGCACTGATTACAGCTGCAGTAAGTTAGAATAGATGGGGAAAAGTATCTATTTTCTGAAAAGCTGTCATCGTAAAAATGACAGCTTTTCAGAATAGATACTTATTAAGAGGAGGAATGATGAATTCCTCTGGTAATTAGGTAGAACTCCATGCAAGTTCTAAATCTAATTACCTCCATCGATTTTTAAGTTATGATGAATAGGCCCCTATATGTGT
Organism: Taudactylus pleione; assembly: GCA_031769625.1. Lineage (NCBI taxonomy): Eukaryota > Metazoa > Chordata > Amphibia > Anura > Myobatrachidae > Taudactylus > Taudactylus pleione. The sequence goes on along the minus strand of JAUIMM010000314.1, from coordinate 2,330,613 downwards.
TTCCAATTGGGCAGACACGTGCTTATTGTACTTGGCCCTCTCTGCTGTAGTTAGGAGAGTGCTACCGAGTAGTCTCCATATTGGTTCCTTTAGGGAAGCTTCAAACCCTAACCAAGATGGCCGCCATCTGTATTTCTGTGCATGCACGGCGCCATCTTGTCTTTCACTGTGTTAGATCATCACAGTGGAACAGAGACAGGGGTGGTTTGACCGTTGAAGTCAGCGAGAAGATTCCCGGTGGGACGATATGCTTGTGGGGCCGCCTGTCAGTCACCGATTTTTTTTTTTGCATGCACTTTTATTATGCTGCAGGCGGCTGGCTAAAGTATGATATTAACTCTGTCAGCCTGCGGGGCTATGGGCCGGGCTGACCAACGAGGTGGGCGGAGCTAAGGGGGGCCTGCGGACAGTGTTAGTCAGTCAGCCAGGCTGATTCATGAGGTGGACAGCAGATGGAGATGAGGGTGAGAGTAGTAAAGGAAGGTACAGGAAGTACCAGTGTGTAGATCTTACAGAGGGGCCAATGGTGCTGATGATCGCAGCTGCAACCTGCTTCTCTCTCACAGACAGGGACGTGACTATAATGAGTGCAGGCTGTGCAGTGCACACGGGCCCCTGCACCCATTTATCAAATACTTACTGTACCTCTCTGGAGTCCCACGTCGGTTATACCGTTGCTCTACAAATCACTTGGAAAATGGCCGCCGCCATCACCGGGAAAATGGCTGCCATGCACTAGACTCCAGCAGACCACTACAGTTTACAGTCTGCTGCGCTCAGTGCCCTGCCAGCAGCCGGACGGAGAGGAGGGCCCAGGATGGAGACTGCACATGGGCCCCTTCCTCTGTTAATATGCCCCTGCTCACATGTCTGCCTGTGAGTCAGAAGCAGTTTGGGGCTGGAATCATCAGTACCAATGGCCCCTTTGTCAGTTTTGCTCATTAGATCTAGCCAGGTTTTAGATGGGACTTTGGGGCCCACCCTCCCTCCCCCACTCATGAAGAGGACGTTATTCTGTTCGGAGTCTGCACTAGCTTAGTTTCACTTTCCTCTTTCAAAACCTCTACATGTTGCCCCACCGCTAGGTCCCCTACAGCTCCTCCCTTCTCCTCTCCCCCTGCTTCCCTTGGCTGTACTAGACAGTGGCACTCAGTTTCTCAGCTGTACCTCTGCTCCTACCCTCCCCATGTGTGCCTCTAAACCCCCATCAATGTGTGCCTCTGTCAGGGGTGTATTTAGGGATCCGAGTGCCCTTGGCAAGGTAATGGACTGGCACCCCCCATAATTTCAGGAAGTGCCCCCAGTAGTAGTCCCCCTATGCAGTGCCCACAGTAGAAGCCCCCTCTATGCAGTGCTCCCAGTAACACTCCAACCTATGCAGTGCCCCCAGTAGTAGTCTCCCTTATGCATTGACCCCAGTAATAGTCCCGCCTATACAGTGCCCAAGTAGTAGTCACCCCCCCAAGATGTGCCCCCAGTAGCGCCCCCCCTATACAGTGCCTCCAGTAGCCCCCCCAGAACGTGCCCCCAGTAGCGCCCCCCTATACAGTGCCACCAGTAGAGGTCATCCCCCCATAACATGCCCCCAGTAGTGGCCCCCTATACAGTGTCCCCAGTAGCGGCCACCCTCTATTTAGTGTCCCCTAGTAGCCACACTCCACCCCCTTTGTGCTGTGCCAGAAAACAAAACAAAACCAAAAAAAGCAACTTTCCTGATCCCTGCTCCTGCTGATGACCGCCGCTGTCCACTCCTCCGGGCCCGCTCTCGCTCTGCACTATGGGATGGGAGAGACGTCATGATGCCTCTCCCATCATTCGCTGTGGGGGGAGCTGGAAGACGGAGCTCATGAGTGAGCTCCAGCTGGCTCCCTCCGTGGATGCAACAGCCAATTAGAGTATGTCTGACTCTCATTGGCTGGCTGCTATAACAAACACACAGCCGCCGCTGCCGGCTGTCTGTTTGTTACTGTGTAGGGTATACCACTCTCACTGTGGTCTGCCCTAGACTTGTGGGGCCCAGAGGTCTAGCGGGGCTAGATCAATCCCCTGGGGTAGTCCACCCATTGGCTGCTGGTGGCATTGCCAGACGGTGCCCACCCTTTGGCCAGCACCCCTGACAAGTGTCATCCTGGCCAATGGGTAGATATGCCCCTGGCCTCTGCTGCTTTTATCTACAGTGCCTCTGCCCCTCCCCGTTCTAGGCCTCATTCCATTTCCCCATCAATACTTTTGCCACATTTTCCATCTGTCCACCTTTATCTATGCCATTGATACTTCCCCCTGCCCTGCCTCTGCCCCCTTTGCCATCTGTACCTCTGCCCCATCTCCATTTGTTCCTCTGCTTCTTTCACCATCTGCACTGTACCTCTGCCACCTCATACCTCATTATGTGTGCATATTCCATGCCCACACCCCCATGGCTGGTGGTTGCCATCTGAAGTGTGCCGCAGACCTCAGAAGCAAGGCCATGTACTGCACCACATAACTCATCTAAAGGATGGCAGGTAAGCACAATTTTCGGGAGGCAATCGGGAAGCCGACTGAATAAATACCGGCAGCCGGCTTCCCGACAGTCTTATCCCGGCAAGGGTGAAATGCCAGGCGTCTAGATGTAGACGCCCGCATTTCCCCTATGCCGGGAGACCGGCACCCGGCATCACGATCGTAGTGATGCCGGGCGCCGCGATCGGACAGCCGCGGGGGGGAGGGTTAGGTTTAGGGCTCCCGGGGGGGACTTAGGGTTAGGCAACCCCCCGGGAGGGTTAGAGTTAGGCTAGGGAGAGGGAGGGTTATGGTTAGGCACCCCCGGGGGGGACTTAGGGTTAGGCACCCCCCGGGGGACTTAGGTTTAGGCAGCGGGGAAGGGGGTGGTTAGGGTTAGGCACTTAGAGGGGGGATTAGGGTTAGGCACTTGGGGGGGAAGTTAGGGTTAGGCACCCCTAAGGAGGGTTAGGGTTAGGGGGGTTAGGTTAGGTTAGGTTAGTGGATACTTACCTATCCATGATCGGGATTTCCAGCGCTATCGGGCTGCTGCGTCGCACTCTGCTTCTGTCGGGCTGCCGCTGACGGGAATCGAACCGCCGGTCATGCGGCCGATGGTATTTCATACCAATTCCCAATTTTCTGTTATATCATATTATATTTCTATTTTATGTGTATATACAGTATATATTTATATATATATGTATATTTATATATTTGTATGTGTGTATATGGGAGGTAGTTGAAATAGCAGCATGCAGGACTCTGGCACTCAGAATGCCAGTGCCAGAATCCCAACACCAGTCAGAATTCCAGCACCGGCATCACGACTGCCAGTACCCCGACTGTAAGTAGTGGTAGGGGTGGGCAAAAAGTGGCCCACATCCCTGAATGCACTGTAACAGTTTTGCTATTTGGCCAAAACTGTTGCAAGGCATGCTGGGATTTGTAGTCCAACAACTGCTTATCGCCCACCCCTACCACTATTTACCATCGGGATGCCGGCATTCATGATGCCGGCACCGGAATTAGAGGTTAGGATTAGGCACTAGTGGGGGTGCTGGGGTAAGGATGCCGGCATCGGGATTCTGACCAACGGGATCCTGAGCACCAACCCGTGTATAAATATATATATATATATATATATATATATATAGACAGAGATTATATATCTATATCTATGTGAAAATAAACTACTATACAATATATATTTATATATTATTTAATTATTGTAAATTTTGACCCTGATTAATCGTGGCTGCAGCACATGCATGTGACACCTAACGTGCAAGGCCAGCGCCCCAGCTCCCCCCCACAGCACGTGCCATACACATTAGGTGTGAAGTGCAAGTGTTCGCTGCAGCAATTTGAATGAAGAGGAACGGGAAATAGTGGGGTAAGTATAATGGAACGAAAGGGGGCAGGCGATAGGAGGAGTGGACTGGCTGAGGTGACCCTTGTGGCATGTGTGCTGGCATGTAGGTAGATCTGGGGATATGTAGTAAGGTCTGAGCAGCATCTGATGCATATCAGTATCATAGCATGCACTCGCTCTGTGTACCAGGACCCCAAGGAATACCACTGCATCCATAGGATCAGTGGCAGGGGGTGAGGTGTTCGTAGTGGGGGGGTGGCACTGTGTTTCATTTGTACTGGGCACATCATGTCTGATGGCAGCCCTGGATGCAGTAGATGCCATTGCTATGTGGCTCTAACTGCTGCTGGGCCCCCATATCCCCTGCATCCCTGTCATGCCAATAAAGAGGGGCAAATAACAGGCAGTGATCACACTGAAATGCAGTAGCATGGTGGCAGGGGACTTGTCACTAGAGTGGGTCCCCCAGAACATTTCTGCTATTAGAAAATGTCCCATTTGAATACTGTAGTGTTGCCCCTAAGTTCCTGCACTACTGTGCCCAGGAAGCTTGTGTAATACCGCTGGAGAGATGGTACAGTGCTTCGGGTACTGTGGCGAGCATCCTCCGAGGGTCAGTGATTGCAGGATGCATACTGACAGGACAGGGAGACAACTTTTAATTAGTTAGAGAGTGACATTAACAAGGGAATCTGTACCCCACTCTCCATACTATCCCCTATTACTCTCTCTCCTGTTTTTCCCTCTCTCCTGTCTCTTTTTCTTCACCTATGTATTTTACCCTTACCGCTTTTCCTATCTCTGGGCCTGATTCAGCAGCGGAAGCAATGGAGATTACGGACGCAGAGCGAGTGATTTTTTGCCAACACTCATGCATATAAGCTGCAACGTGATTACAGATGCACAGAGGAATCTATAGCAACGTGAGTGACAGGCGATTGCATATGTAGCATGAGAGCTCTCTGCATGCCAGGAGCCTTGCAGTGTCTGTGTCTGGTCAGACTTGTTGTAAACGCTGTGTGAATGGCTGATGTGTGTTGATGGTACCAATGTAGCGCCACTGCTCCTTTCTGTCGCTCCCATCCCAGTGAGGGGGGACAGAGTGTCATCACCAGTCCTAGTATACACTGTAAATATGTGCACCACCAAATATATATTCAAAACATGCAGAAGTAGGCAGACACTGTCCACCTACTTCTGTGCCTTCACAAGTTGGAGAGAAGTCGGCTGGTCTGGTGAAAACATTGGTTAATTTTTGGAGCACTGTTTTAGTTGGACAGTTGGATGGTTGGAGAAAAATTGGTCTGGTGTATGGCCAGCTGTAGACTTGCCTATTACCGATGTAATAGTGAAATTCTAATCCCACCTACATTGGTGTTGATTCTGCCTACAGTTGATTTGGTGCAGCCCACGTGAGGCCACTTCTAGAAATTTTTCCAGGGCCACTTTTAGTTCCCAATCCGCACCTGAACACAGGCGTAGTCCACTTAGCTTGGTGAGACCCTGCATTTACCACTCGGTGGTCTGTATGCTCCGCTCAACCTCCACTTCATGATGAGAGTCTGTTACATGAATAACTGTGAGTACAGCTGTACATCCAGATTACGGCTGAATAAATCACTTCACTGGTTAAGTACTGGGCTATTCACTGACTTTAGGGGATCTACTGGTACAGTATGTACCATTAAGCTAGGTACACACTGGATGTCGAAAAAATGCGTGTCAGCAGTGATTGTGCGATCACACTGGACGACTTTAATGAACGACGTAACGATCACTGTTACGTCATTCATTATCATTGCATTGGTTGCTAGCGATATCGCTAGGTTTGATGTGCAGCATCAAAGGTCCATGCACAGGACTGAAACGTTGATCCTGCTATTGCTGTAACTTTTTAACCTTTGGAATAAAGAATATGTTTTGTGAAGACTGGTGAGTGCACCCCTATTTTTCGTCTTTGTATACAAAGACCTATTGTAAGTGGTTCTTTATTGGTTGGTCACCCCAGCAAATGGTATTATAAGACGAGAGTGTGGACACATCTCTACTATACAAGTTTTTTTTTGACCTGCACCCATATCCCTCAGAAGATTGAAACCTATTGATACTTGAATTAAGGAACATACAAGTAAAGAATTGTTTCCTGCAAGTGATACATACACTGATGTTCTCTATGGATAGATAAGAATTTTTTTTTATATTTTTAGTTGATTTTCACTTTTTTCTACATTTTTAAAAAATGTTTCTATTGTTTTCTTAAATCAGTGGTATATTGGTTTTTTATCTTCAACATCTGTGATTTGTACTAATATTAATGGACGGGTTGGTGACAGCAGAATTGTTATTTAATGCTGAACATGACCAGCTGGCCCTAACTGATGAGGACGCCGAGCGTGTTCTATTTGAGATCACTGATTTTGGCGAATTACCTGCTGAAAGTGCCCTTGACCTCTATCATAAGCTGTTACATCTTGAAAAGAGATTGACTTATTACTCCATGGCCAGTTTTTATCCGATTACTATCAGAAAAAATAGATATCACGTGGTTTTAGGCTAAAAAATATCCCCACGATTGGGATGAGTAATCCAGTCTTTTGTAGCAAATGATGTTCTGTCTTAAACAAGTGCTCATTTGATTTACTGTTATTGGTAATAGAGAAGGTTGGTGTAGACCTCGAAAAAATTCCGAACTGAAATCTCCACTTTTATACCTAAGGATGTGAGTTCACTACAGAGTGACAACACTTAACAGTGGTTAGAGAAATTAAAACTACATATAGAACGTTACCAGAAAGATCTAATAACATTCAAAAGAGCAAAACTTGAAAAGGTGAACCGCGATTACCATAAGCACCGGGTATATCGCTGGTTAATTGGTAGTCACAATGTGACTTACAGATTTAGGAATACCAGACTTAGAAATACCCAATCTCAATTAGACAGCTACACGTCTTCAGATAGGGACTCCTGGGACACACAAGTAAGCACAAAACCCCCAATACCACATGCATACACTCGTTCCCAGGTTGATATCCTTTTAAATGTTGAAGGCCCCATCCGAGGTGGGGAAAATTCAATAGGAGGGAGAAAACAAACCAAATCACAGAAGAATCAGTAATCAATCTGTCAACTCACACTTTGAGTAACACAGAGATGTGTCTTTTATCCAAGGGACTCTCTTTTGTGCCCATTACCAACCATGATGAATTCATGTGGTCAGTAGATAATTATAAAGTCAGTCATAAAGTAAGACTGAAGGAGAAATTTAGAGATACATCTAACACAAAAGTCAATAAACTTAAAAATAAGAGCTCTTTCGATCCGCCCTAACAAAACCCCAGTATTAAAACCTTCACCAGATTACTTGATCAGAGTATACATGACTCTATAAAAAACACAACAGAAGGCGATACATAACTTAAAACCACTAGAGAGATTAGCATTACGAGATTTAAAAACTAATGATAAAATAACGATAAGGTCAGCTGACAAGGGGGGAGCAGTGATCATGTTAGACACAGTAGACTAAATAACACAGAGCTCAATAGACAACTCTCGGATGATCAAATATATCAGCGATTGGGTGGAGATCCTGTTAAAGGATCTAAGAATAAGCTTGATTGCATATTAGATGGAGCTTTAAATAACAACTGGATCGATCAAAATGCCCATGGTAATATGAAAACAGAATTCCCATATGCCCAATATTGTATTTATTGCCCAAAATACATAAAACCCTTGATAAACCCCCTGGGCGACCTATAATTTCTACTTGCAACTCTTTATTTGCCCCTATGGCACAATACTTGGATTACTTTTTACAGAGTTGTGTTGTTGAGATTGAAAGTTACCTCAAAGATGCAAGTGACTTGTTGTATAAAATTTGATCTCTGCCTAGGATTGATAATGGTATTCTAGTGACCCTAGATGTATCATCTTTGTATACAGTCATTCCACATGGGGAAGGGATGGCGATGGTGAGAGAAGCTCTACTTAACTCACATGTGGGTCTGCCACCAATTGAATTTTTGATGGAATTGCTTGAATTGACTTTGACCTGTAACTATTTTAGATATGGGGACCAATACTACCTCCAAACGGCAGGAACCACGATGGGCAGTAACATCCCACCTGCGTATGCTAACATCTACATGGATGACTTTGAGAGGAAATGCATGTTCCCACTGTTTGGAGGTAGTATTGGTTTCTATCACAGTTTTATAGACGATATTCTTCTAATCTGGAGTGGCTCGGAGGAGGCTCTTTTGGATATGTTGGAGCACTTGAATTATCTAGATACTCCCATTAAACTAACCACGTCTTATGATTGTAGACAGATAGACTTTTTAGACGTAACCATATAAACCACTGCTTTATGCTATGGTAACAGACTTTACAGAAAACCAACTGACCGCAACACTTTTTTAGATTATAAGAGTCATTACCCTGATTCTTTGAAACGTAATCTACCTGTTTCTCAGTTTTTACGTGTTCTTCGTAATAACTCTGATCTGGAGACAGCTGACTCCCAATTAAGGGAGATGCTGAAAAGATTTTTAATGAGAGGTTACAATCTGAGAACTACCTAGAGGTGTTTGCTGAAGGCAAGAAAGATCTTTACTGAAGGGAACCGGAGGACACAGAAAGTAGAGATGGTGAATCCTTTTGTCATAACCACGATATTCGATACTGCAGGACCACTTAGTAAAGTGGTACATGAGCACTGGCATGTGGTCACTAGTGATCAGATTTTGAAGGGGTGACTACCTGAGAAGCCGTTGATGAGTATTAAACGGGGTCGTAACCTTAAGGATATTCTTGTGTGACCAGATATGGCTATGGCTATGCTGTTTCTGCTGGAAGCTGGGACTGTATCCCAGGTGACAGACTAGCGTGAGCTCCAACTAAAAGAAGTGAGAGGTAATGGAGCGCTCGTCAGCGGCAGCTATTAGACTATCATCAGCACTTGATGGTTATGTATACAGTGCTGATTGCATTCATCTTACTAGGTATGTGGTGTTTGTGTACAATAGTGGCCTCCCTGTTGGTTGTGATTTGGTGGATTCTATATGTGCGCTGATCTCATTGCATATGGTATAGGCTGGCTGACTCCCACTGAAGGTTGGACATCCACCCAAGAAGGGAGGGGTCATGTAATTAATCTGGTGGGTATATAGGGGGTTGCAAATCACTTGTGTTGTTATCTTGACAAAGGTCCAAGCACAGGTCATGCATATATGCATATATACATACATACACATGCATATAGATATACACACATATATAAATACACACACATATATATACACACACATACATATGTCACACATACCTTACACGCACACACATATGTCACATATACATTACAAACTTACCTTGCAGCAGATCTGATCGGTACAGGACCTAGCAGGCTGGCACCATGCAATTAGGCCCCTCCCCCTCACGGCAAAATGCTGTGATTTGTGGGTGAATCAGGAGAGGGCGGGGCCAAATGACTCGATTTTAATGAAGTTGCGTCTTATTGGCTCCGCCTTCTCCATATCGTCCCGTGAATCACAGCAATTTGCTGCAAGGGGGCAGGGCTTAAGAACATGGTGCCTGCACTCCAGTCTGTCAGTGGGGGCTTCTGGGTACTCAGAAACCCCCCTGTGTGCGCTACTGCCAATAGTGCCCCACAACACTTACAACAGGAAATCATTTGTTTTTCAGTAATGTTATATTCAGTAACAGTCATTAACACAATTGAAACTGTAAATTAACTCCAAAAACATGTCAATAAAGCCTTAATACCTGAATAAAATATTTGTGTTTTCCTTAATGCACTTCACTAAAATAGCTTAACAGGTAATTAATCATAATTGTAGGTTAAAGCGCAGTTAAGTATGCATGTGGCTATTTTATTAAAGTTAATCGGTTCCTTCTTAATTATACCTTAGGACTACATATCACCATCAAAATGTCTGCTACCTTCATTAGTACATTATGAATCATATTGAATATACAATTAATGGCAATAATAGCAGCCACCGCTGGCTTGACCTAAGTAAGGAGCAGGATACTACGTTTAAAATTTAATTGATACAATGAATGTGGCAAAATATTTTTACCACAAGGTCACTTTGACATCGCTGCCTTCATTTTCCACTATACCTGCACAAACTACAGTATTAGTCCAAGGTCTTTCAGTTTGTCAGTCCCTAGAGGCATTCTCACAAAATTATATATATATTATATATTTTCTACCCGATTGGAGACATTGAAAACTTTACATTTCCACTATCTGTTTCATTTCTGCATTCCAGTTGTATCATCCACAAAGCTCTTACATGATGTTTACCTTGTTACTCTATTATCTCCAACTTTTTTGGAAAGCCTGTATTTGTCATTTTTGCTACTGATGCCTAATGTGCGCCCGTCAGTGGTTTATGTTTTATTATAATTAGGGACGTGCGCCGACACCAGTGTTTTTGTTTTTGTATTGGATCTGTATCTCCCCTGGTTTTGTATCTGGATTTGTTCTGCCAAAACCTCCCTTCCATGTTTTGTTTTTTTGTTTTGGATCAGGATTTTTTCTTAAAAAATCATAAAAACAGCTAAAATCACATAAAATGGGCCTGCTTTTGTTCCTACAGTATTTTTGAAGCTCAATAAAATTTATTTCCACTCATTTCCAGACAATTTTGACCACCTTACAGCTCACTATATTGTTTTCATCCAATTTAAGCCCAATATTTGCACCAAGCTAGCTGGCTAACTAAGCTAAGCAGCAGCAGCAGTGGGCAGCACAAACATGTGGCAGTTCAACTTCCAACATGGCACATCAGGAAACAAATATTTTTATTGATCAAGAGAGGCCTGATGGAGTTAGAGTATGTATGTAGTTGAAGGCAGGGACAGGAAGGGTTGATTTGTAGTAAATATAAATTCATTTTTTGATTCCATAGTAAATTTATGAGGAAGAAGAGGAGGGGAGGCATTTACAAAAAAATATTTTACTCATTCTCCTCAGTCCTTGCCCCAGAAGAATCCTTGAGCGCCATGCCTGCTGCTCCTGGGAGAGGATTTTCTTATCCAAGAAGGGGACCAGGAAGACTTCTAGTAGTACTCTCCAAAACAATTGACTGTTAAATAATCCTTTGCAAAGCTTCCACATGAAAAAGCATTTCTCAACCAGTACAGGGACATTAAAAAAAACATAGTTAGTTAGTGGCCTCCAAACTGCCACTTAACCAGCACAGATATGTGCAAGATTTAAGTGAGAGTTTTTACAAGTGAGTTTTAGTAGTGATGTTGCCCATAGCAACCAATCAGATTCTACTTAACATTTACCTAGCACTTTCTAGAACACTGGTTCTCAAACTCGGTCCTCATGACCCCAAACAGTGCATGTTTACCATGTCTCCTCAGCAGAATCACAAGTGAAATAATTAGCTCCACCTGTGGATCTTTTAAAATGTGTCAGTGAGTAGTGAATACACCTGTGCACCTGCTGGGTAACCTGGAAAAAGTGACCTGTGTGGGGTCCTGAGGACCGAGTTTGACAACCTCTGTTCTAGAAGATAATAGTTAGAATCTGATTGGTTGCTATGGGCAAGCAACATCACTTCTAAAACCCACTTCTAAAAACTCTCACTTTGGTAAATTATATTTACCCCTTAAGGCCTTACATTGTGTCTTTCTTGAGAATCCTGTGCCTGCTTGTGCTGCTAGGAGTGGATTTTTATCCCAGAAGGGGACCATGAAGAGTGCTACTGCTTTCCAAAGCAATTGACTGTTAAATAATCTTTGCAAAGCTTCCACATGAAAAGTATTTCCCTACCTGTACAGGGACGTTAAAAAAAAACATAGTTATCTATTTATTTATTATTTATTACCAGTTATTTATAAAGTGCACACATATTCAGCAACACTTTATTTACCCATTCACATCACTCCCTGCCCCAATGGAGCTTACAATCTATATTCCCTACCATATGCTCACATTTAGTGGTCTGCAAACTGCCGTTGTACCCACTGTCCACTTAACCAGATAGGTGTACAAGCAGAACAGAGTTGCAAATGAAGCAATTCAGATTTAAGGTTTAAGTCTTAAGTTGTGTCTTTCTTGAAAATTCTTGAGCACCATGCCTGCTGCTGGGAGTTGATTTTTATCCCAGAAGGGATGAAGACATTGTTTCATCTTCTCAATGGACACAGATCTGAAGAGATTTAAAGTAACCACTGGCATGAAAAAGAGGCAAATTGTAGGCCCTTAGACAAACTGCCTTTGCTTTACTTAAACTGCCCACTTTGCAGTGTGTACTCAGAAAGAGTTTTCGGCACAGCCGGGAACCTTGTCAGTGATTGGCCTGAGACTACTTCCCCAAAATGTATAAAAGATGATGTCCATCAAAATGAACTACAAATTCTATGAGAAAGGCCTTTACCATCAATTACATGCAAAAATTATAGATTATACCACCACCCGAGCCTATATCATCATCCCATCCTGTGTTGTGTAAAATTACAGCTGCACTCCCTGTAAGATTAGGGATTCACTGTTTACTTTAGTGGATGTGAGCTCCATTTTAGTCCATATCACCACACCCAGCCCCTACACATCTTCTGACCTGGGCTACAGGAGGAGCAGTTACACTCTGGAATACAGTTGCATGGAGTTGCCCCTCACTGAAATTCAGGTAGAGGGGCCATGGGTAGGGAGTAGGGACACTATAATCAGAGAACACATTTTTAGCTGCTTTATTCCATTTTTTAAACTATAGCCTCTATTTTCACCTTTTGAAAATGTTTATGCAAATCTCAGCTAAGGCATTTGTGATGTCATGGCTAACGCACACACTCACACACAGAAAAAAAAACATTGATTGATTGATTGATTGATTGATTTTTTTTGGCACTTGGGAGGGAGAGCACCCGAATGAGGCATCAGCCTCTTGATAAACAACACAGACAGCACCCCTGCGCAGCTACATTGCTGGTGATAAGTGTGCCTAATGCGCAGACACACACAGAAAAAAACACATTGATTGATTAAGTAATTTATTTTTGGCACTTGGGAGGGAGAGCAGCCGAACAAGCAAGCAGCCTCTTGATAAATGACACAGGCAGCACCCCTGCACAGCTACATTGCTGGTGATAAGTGTGCCTAATGCGCACACACACACAGAAGAAAAAACACATTGATTGATTGATTAAGTAATTTATTTTTGGCACTTGGGAGGGAGAGCAGCCAAACAAGGAAGCAGCCTCTTGATAAATGACACAGGCAGCACCCCTGCACAGCTACGTTGCTGGTGATACACACAGAAAAAAAAACACATTGATTGATTGATTGATTGATTGATTAAGTCAATTTTTTTTGGCACTTGGGAGGTAGAGCACCCAAATGAGGCAACAACCTCTTGATAAACGACACAGACAGCACCCCTGTGCACCTGATAAGTGTGGCTAATGCGCACACACACACAGAGATATTAAAATACTTTATTTTTTTGGACTTGGGGGGGAAGCACCCCTAAACAAGGCAACAGCCCCTTGGTAAATGATACAGGCAGCACCCTTGCGCACCTATGTTGCTGATAAGTGGGGCTAATGCGCACACACACACAGAAAAATATTTTTTTTTCACACTGGGGGTGAAGAGCACACCTGATGTACAGATCACCCCCTGGAAAACACAGCAGCTCAGACAGCCAGCCCCTATGGACAACAGCCAGTCAGCCCCTATGGACTAGACAACAGCCAGCCCCTATATGGACAAAAGCTAGCCAACCCCTATGGACAACAGCCAGCCCCTATGGAGTGGACAGGACAACAGCCAGCCCCTTTATGGACAACAGTCAACCCCGCCCCCCTATGGACATTAAGCAGCCAGCCCCTGAGTGACAACAGTAGCCAGCACTTATGCATGCACAGCATCAGCAACAGCACAGCCAGGGCCAGTTCTATGCATATGCATGGCATGGAGCTGAGTAGGGTGCCACATAGTGGAGGGTGCCTCAGCTATGACCATGCAGGCTGCGGGCAGACTGTGTATATGTGATACAGCTGCAACGCATGTGTAGTGCTGACCAGATGGAGTTCGGTCAGCACTACACAGTGACAAACACACAGCCACCAGCGCTGGCAGCAGTGTGTTTGTATTAATTAGCAGCCAATGAGGGTCTGTCAGACTCTCATTGACTGCTGCGCTCGCTGCCGGAGCCAGGCTGGAGCTCACTCATGAGCTCCATCTTCCGCCTCCCGCAGTGGGTAATGGGAGAGACGTCATGACATCTCTCCCATAATGCAGAGCGGGCCGGCCTGGGAGGAAGGATGGAGGAGCGAATGGCGGCGGTCGGAGCAGGAGCCGGAGTGGGGTTCAGGTGTTTTTTTTTTTATTACGCATGTGTCTACTGGGGGGGGCACTACAAGGGGGGGACTACTACTAGGGGCACTAAAAGGTGGGGACCACTACTGGGGCACTACACAGGGGGACTACTACTAGGGGCACTAGAAGGGGGGGACCACTACTAGGGGCAGTACAAAGGGGGGAGGACTACCACTGGGGCACTGCATTAGGGGACCACTACTGGGGGCACTATAAAAAGGGCAAAACGTGGGGCACTGCAAAGGGGGGGACTACCACTGGGGGCACTGCATCGGGGAACCACTACTGGGGGCACTATATAAAGGGCAATACTGGGGGTACTGCATAGGGGGGGACTACAACTGCGCCACTATTTAAAGGGCACTGCATAAGGGGTACCACTATTGGGGGCACTGCATGGGGGGACTACTACTGGGGGCACTATATAGAGGGCACTGCATTTGGGGGACTACTACTGGGAGCACTAAATAAGGGGCTTACTACTGGGGGCACAAGGGGCACTGCACAGAGGGGACAACTACTAGGGCCACTGTATAAGGTGCACTGCATAGGGGGATCACTACTTGGGACACTACTGGAGGCCTGCATTAGGGGGACCTCTCCTGGGGCACTGCATAGGGGGACCACTACAGGGGGCACTGTATACGGGGCACTGCCTAGGGGGGACCACTACTGGGGGCACTGCATAGGAGGGACTACTACTGGGGGCACTATATAAGGGGCACTACTGGGGGACTGCATAAGGGGGACCACTCCTAAGGGGGGCACAAGAGGTTCTGCACAGGGGGAACAACTACTGGGTGCACTGCATAGGGCGGATCACTACTGGGGGCCTGCATAAGGGCGAGCAATACTGGGGGCAATGTCTAAAGGGCACTACTTGGGGTCTGCATAAGAGGGACCACTACTGGGGGCATTGCATACTGGGGGTACTGTATAAGGGGCACTACTGGGGGCCTACATAAGAGGGACCACTACTGGGGGTACTGTATAAGGGGTACTACTGGGGGCCTGCATAAGAGGGACACCTATTGAGGGCACTGAATACTGGGGGTACTGTATAAGGGGCACTACTAGGGGCCTGCATAAGAGGGACCACTACTGTGGGCATTGAATTCTGGGGGTACTGTATAAGGGGCACTATCGGGGGGGACTGCATTAAGGTGCATATGGAATGAAAACGACTGTTCCCAGAGTGACGAGAAAGGGGTGTGTGTCATGGTTATGGATTTTTCCATGAGACCACAGCCCCTTAATTTGTTTGGGCACGCACAACAATATGCCTGGGGGCACCAAAAATTATACTCACTTACCAAAAAATTTGGGCTAAGATCGGCCCTGAGCACAGAACAGCGATCACATTCACAGCCCCCTTCCTCTTCACTCTTCACAACCGGAATGAAAAATGTTGGCGATCGCGGGACTTTTTATACAATCCAAAACCCGCGAGAATCCGACAGTGGGATGATAAAGTTTTGCCTGTTTTGAGATCCGAGTCAGTCGGGAAAACCCGCGCCGACTCGGATTTGCCTTGAATCTCCTAAGTTCGGGTGAGTTCGGATCTCTGAAATCCAAACCCGCTCATCTCTAATTATAATTAGAAATGATCAGTTCAGCTTCCTTGGACACTGAACACACCCAAACTTAGAGAATCCTAGTGGTTCCATGTCCCGGCTAGGGTCTTCCCGTCAAGTTCAGTTACCAAAATGAGGCAAAATGTCATGTTCCTGGTCTCAGATCTTAGCCTGTTTTGCATTGCATTTTAAATTCCCTCCCTCGTGATCGGACACCATTTCACACAGGAGAGTGGAGGGAGAGGGTGTGGGCCTGTGGGCTGAAGCAGTGTCTTGAAAAAAAGAACCTCCATTAGCACACCATGAGGGCGCCATCAGGACTAGGAGGAGTAGGTAGGATTACAAATAGTTTTTTAAGTAGTAGCTAGAGTTGGTGCCTGGTGGAAAGGGACATACTGTACACTGACTGCACACTCACATACCATAGTGCAAACAAACAGGCCACTGTCTGTGTGTGGTGTTGATTGTTTTTTTTTTTGTTTGTTAAAGTGAATCTGCACCTTTTTTCCCCTAGGAAATCTATCATTGCAGAATAGTATTTGTTTTGAGTTTTTTCCCAGTTAAAAAATAAAAATACTTCCAGTCTTTTCTATTTGAATTTTTAAATTATATTGTGTATTTCAAGAAGTGTGTGGTCGTATGCCCCCATCATCTGCACCCCAAAACAATTCTTGCATAGGAGACATGTTCCTCCTAGTGCGTGAAAACAATCGCCAATGTTGTTTGTGTAAAAAAAACAAAGACATTAGTGCAAACAATTTGTATAGTGTGTTTTCCTTCCAGTGTAACCAGCGGTCTGTACGGTGGTGTCCCCTCATCAACTGTACCCTAAAACTTGTCTCACAATGGAGACCTGTCCCTCCTCGTGGTGAAAACAATTGCCAGTGTTTGAAAAAAAAAATACTGCAAAAAATTTAGCAGAGTCTGTTTTCCTTCCAGTGTAAACGATGGTGTGTGGTGGTCCCCTTCCCATCATCTGCACCCTAAAACAATTCTCAAGTGTAAGCAAATAATTTCCTGGCTGGTGTAAAAACAAATTATTTTAATAAAACTGCATGGTAAAGGTAACAGTCCCTCCTTTACCTTTATCATTGTTTATTGTACATTCACTTGGTGTGGGTTGGCAGATAAGTTGAACAACAGTAGCTTTACTCCTGTCCTGGTGTAAAAAATAAAATTACGGATCAGTCAATAGAAGAGCAGGAGCAGCAACCCAGGAATAATGCTATGGCTGCTGCCAGACATAGTACTTTAACATCTACTAAAAGTGGTCAATTATGATGGTCCAATTAAGCTTTATTTTGAAAGCCTTTTTCCTTTAGTATAAAATTTAGCAGTCATTTTAATTCATGACATTTTAAACGAAAACACACAAGACAAAAGTTTATTTTGCTTATTAATCCTACTTGTGAAATATTTCCTTAAAATAAATCCTTATTAAATAGAATGCCTGCAAATGCTCAAATGCATTCCCAGAAAGCTAATCAATCAACCCATTAATCGATCAATGCTTTACATGGCTTCCACTAAATAGTAATCCCCTTCCATATACCTGTGCTGGCCTCGGGCCTCTGATCTAGTTTTTGATTAATGACTACATTCTATAGCATTGCATAGTTTATATTAAACTGCCATCCTGCCTGCCATTACAGTGCCACTATGTTTTATAGATATGCTATATTCTTTTCTAAACTGCCATGTGTTTGTGACACTGCTCTGCTGCTTAGTAGCCAGTCAGCTTGCTGTAGCCTTTGGCCAATATAGGTGAAAACAATATTGTGAGCTGTGAGGTAGTCAAAATTAATTAGAAATGACTGGAAATAAATGTTATTGAGGGTAATAATATTGTAGGAACAAAAACAGGTCTAAATTACATGATTTTAGCTGTTTTAATCAACAACAAAAATAACAGACCCTTACCCAAAACATGTGGGGCTGCGCACATCTCTAATTATAATCTCAGCTCTGTTTTACAATTAATCTACTTACTTTATTAAAGGCTATATGGAATATATTACAATATATAGCGCCTGCTCAGCTCTGTTATCTCTTCAGTTTCCACCAATCAACTGCAAGGGGATGACACAGGTATTATTCCTGTATTACTGTACTTCCTCCTTTATATCCCTTATCTTGGACAGCCATTACAAAACAGAAAGTATGGGGTGCTTCATCACCTTCTTGGTGTTGTTTGCTTGGAACACTGTAGTAGTACTATATATCAATCATGGGTGATGGATGTGCATTGTGCACATGGACCTATGTATCAAGTAGGGTCCTGTACCCAGAACAGACTTACCTGGGTGCCATCATACCGATGATATCTTTGGAAAGATGGCTCCGGCACAAGAGCGAGCACAGACTCTGGCACTGTACCAGAGTATTCGTTGTCCGCGCTGTCTTCTGTGCATGTGCCATCTGGATAGATGGCACTGCTGGCAGCCAGATATGGGGGGAGGCCACCGAACACTCTCCAGCTCTATGGTTATAACACCTCAGTGAGGGGATATAAAATAATAATTACATATACAACTTATGTAACACTTTTGGTCACCCCCTCTAAGAGAACCAAAATGAAACACACATGTTCAATGTTATTTAAGTTGTCAAAAAAGCTCTATTTGACATACTGTATATTAATTATTTTTTATAGTTTGTGTACTCCTTCTGAAGATTATTGAGAGTATGGTGCACAACTGTTTGATGCCAGATCCACCAAGACATCAGGCTGGCCCCGGGAACTGCTGGGGGAATTGTTACTGGAAGGGGTGCGGCTATGCCCTGTCATAGTGAACACTGCAAGGGGGGCCATGGTCACGGCATCGAAGGGGGGTGTGGCCCCATCTCCCGGGCCCAGGTCATTTGTACTCTTCCTCTCTATGCCTGTTTAAATTAAACCAGAACAAATATTCATACAGAATCCATTTTACTGGTTGAGTAAGTGACTGTACTGTAGGTGATGGATTAATTTTGGTTCCCTGTAGTACCTTTGCTCATTTTTCTCTTACGTTCTCTTTTTATAGAGTCACTAAATATAAATAACAAAAAAAATGAATAAAAATGTATTTGGCAAAACAAGTCTAGTACTCAGTGATCATTTCAGATATGAAAATAATGAATTATGTATTCTCTGCATCCCACACTACTCTCCATACTCGCATATGTTTACTGCTGAGGTGGAGGCTGAATATCTAGTGCCTGTCTGTTTTCCTCCTTTACTACTGGAGATGAGCGAGTCTCCAGAGAGTCAGGCTTACTGAAGCATTCAGCCTTGTATTTAGAATGTTAGTGTTGCTGCAAATTATCTCCTGAAGTTAGTTCTATGTCTTCCTCCTTATTATCACATCTTGCCCTAGCAGCTATTTGACCCTGGCAACAGATATCATTTGCCCCAGGCTATAAGTGGTGAATATCAGTGTAACCTGTTTTAGCACAATGCATCCGTGTCACAGATGGTTCTTAGCAGAAGCTGGTGTTGCTAATATCGGAGCTCATGGGGTGAATGCCGGCATTTCAGTTGTTTAATTTTCTTTATGCAAAAAAAAAAACAATAAAAATCTAAAAATTTGAGTCAACACCTCAATGTGTGTCTCTAGCCGGGACGGACTGGGGCTTAAAATATACCCCTCAATAAGTGCAATACCTATTTTTATTAAATGGAACCATGAGGAAGACAGACTGAACCACATGGTAACCACTTTTTTAATAATGAGAAGAAGGATTTACATTTTAATCAATAAAGTTTTGTGAATTAAAAGGAGGCCCCAGACTCTATTCCTTGACCAAGGGCTTGTGCCTGAAACGCGTTGGAGACGCCACACTGCTACACAGAAACCGGGAGCATCGTCATATCATCACGCCATTCGGGAGGATGAGGATGCGAACAGCAGGAACCAGCCAGCATCGGAGAAGCCTAACAGGAGAGGTAGGCAGCGATAGGGATATCTAGTTACAGTAGCCTCATCATTTTTGTTGTGCAGCTCACGGCAGGCAAGATCGGAACCCTGTTCTTTTCCCCTGTGTATGGACAATCCAAAACCAGCAAAATGGCTATAAACATTTGTATACATTAACAGTGTTTCTTTTTAACAGGTATTGCGCTACATATTCATTTATCACATTACACACACAAGTGTTCTTTTATTTTGTTAAAATATACCCCAGCATACAACCCTTGTGTGCGCCTCAGGTTCATGGGCACTGGGAAAGAGGGTGTGGCCATGCATCACGGGGGTTTGGCTACACATCATGGGAGCATGCCGCGAGGCATCCAGATGGCCGGATCGGCCCATCAGTCCATCTGGTATTTGCCAGATGACCAGTCCGGCTGTGGTCTTTAGCAAATCATAGAGGGATTGATGCAGTGTTGCTCTTTATTCCATTTTGCAGACGGATCATGTGATTTTCAGCACTGCTCATATTCCAAAGCTGAGCGTACACATCTACGGACAACTCAACGTTTGGTGGTAAGAGGGCCATTGAGCGACGGTGTGATGAGAGCGTGTTTTCAGATGCATCTCTTATATCAGGTGATAGCAGCTACTGTATTTGAAAAAGTGTATGTATAGGGGAATGCAGTCACATGCGTATAATTCAGCATACAGGTGAGTCTCCACATCATGCAGTAGGGCATAAGGTACCAAAAATTGCAATGACCTAATTTATCATTTTGGATTCATGCAAGTGAGGTGCCTAATCTCTATTATTCCAGCAAATGGAAGTTCTGTTTTCATGCAGACTATGCAACCACATTTCTAAATCTCTCTGTCCTGTTCCATGTTTTGCAGTGATGAGTAAAAAGAGAGAATAGGCCATGAACACAAATAAAATAATACATAACAGTAATGCAGCTTTGCCCCCATTCTGCAATATGGGTGACTGTATAGTCTACAGTTCATTATCTGATTGTAATAATGAGACGACCTTGGTGGTATCCAGCATTGTACGTCTTGTCCTGGGTGGATGTACGAGTAGTACAGCCAGGTATTTCATCATTAGTGGTGGGTCCATTGTTTGAGAATGTTTCCCACTATTTTACTGCATTCTCCAAAATAAATGAATTTACTAATTTCTGCATAATGAGAATCCCTGCTCACTTCAGACTGAAACACATTTTATTCCACCCACTAAAATGAACGAGGGCTACTTAGGTGCAAAGCGAGAATAAACCTCTTTAGTTTGTGGCTGGTCACTGGTTAGGTACTGATATATTTGATTGACAGGTGTTTTTTTGTTTGTTGTGGTTCTTGTTATTTGTTGAGCCAATTAGCATAGTTTAAAGGCAGGATTTTAGTTGCATGTAAAGTTTCCCTCTGCCCTCTTTCCATTTGGAAACTCCGGAATCTCCACCCTTACTCCCAAATTTTTTGTTAAATGTTGTATTCTTTGTTGTTAGTTTTAAAAATCACAATTTAATTCAGAGGGGGCACAGATAGGCAGGAAGACACGGTTCGCCGGTGTTCATATTGGAAGCAAGCGTGGTTGCCGGGCATTTTCCCTTTAATCAAGATGATAAGGTCTTTTCCTTAGGAGTGAGTTCGGCCTCTGGGCCTGATTCAAAGCCGGACGCTATTTGCGCTTGCTCGTTCAGAAAAAGGGGCCGGCTATTTAAATTGAGCGCTCGCTCTTTGCGCTCTGTTGACGCCTCTATGTCTGAGCGAGCGAACGAAACATGCGCTCGCTATTTTGTAAAGACGCCCCCTGGCCGCTCGCATCTTACGTCATCTCCGCTATTTATTAGATTAATTGAGTACATCGAAAGGTGTCTGAACTGCTCGCAGTGCTTGTGGTTGGATTTTCCTACCGCAATCATGCGAACAGTTCAGGCTAAGAGACAACCTAGTGACGTGGCCGATGACGCTGCTTTGTTATTTATGCACACCCTTAAAACGCCCGTTTTGACCGTTTGGCACGCCTGCGTTCGGATCTCCACTCCCCGTTTTCAAGCACCTTCCCCTGTTACCACCCACAAACGCCTCATTCTGTCACTCAAATTAGCAGGCACTTGCTATTTTGCGAGCGCTCGATTTCCGACCGCACTGACTGGTTGGCACATGCGCATTACGACCCATACGCATGCGCAGTTGTGCGAACATCGCTCGGAGCGAACGAGCGGCCGCTTACGAGCGGCTCTGAATCAGGCCCTCTGTCTCAGGGGCAGGGTCAGTACTGGCTAATTAGGGGAGGTAGTTCCTTGGTTTCTCAGGTTGTGCCAGGAGCTGTTATAGTATTGCCGCCGTTATATTTATACAGTACTTGAAGGTTGGCTGTTGCGAGCATTCAGTTTCTTCCTGCCACCCCAAATTCATTTAAATGGCAATTTGATTATTAATAAATGCTGTGACCTCAGCTTTCCAAAAATACTGTTGTTTGCGTCGTTATTTCTAGGATTAAGTACGTTTATGGTTAATTAGATGGTTATCAGTACTTAGGTTTTAGGCCATCAACTATATAAAGTTCATGATTAAGTGTGCCACTTTCTTATGTACATACAGTGTATGCAGTCAAGCCATATCGAGGGCACTGCAGATGGTGCCACCACTGAGGGCTGAGAGAGCAGTGACAATGGCATTTGTCTCTGCCTTGTCAGGTGCCTGTATGGCACCTGACTGCCAGCAGAGGAGTACTTAGGATGCACCCAGTGCTCTGCTCAATTCTCCTCTTCTGTACCATCATGTGCACTTGGGGCCCAGGGTGGGGGATAGCAGGGGTTGTACAAAGGCACAGTAGCACTGTATGTAGCATGATATAAATTATACATTTCAATCCTATTATCCCCATTAGCTATTCCACCCGGGATAGTGGGCCTGATTCAGAGCCGGACGCTATTTGCGCTCGCTCGTTCAGAAAAAAGGGGTGGCTATTTAAATGAACCGTTCGCTCTTTGCGTTCTGTTCACGCCTCTATGTCTGAACGAGCGAACAAAACTTGCGGTCGTTTTTTGGGAAACTACGCCCCCTGGCCGCTCGCATCCTACGTCATGTCCTCTATTTATTAGATTAATCGAGTACATCGACCAGCGTATGAACTGCTCGCTATTCTTGTGGTTGGTTTTTCCTACTGCAATCATGCAAGCAATTCTGACTATAAAATAACCCAGTGACGTGGTCAATGACGCTGCTGTATTAATTATGCACACCCATAAAATGCCCGTTTTGACCTTTAAGCACGCCTGCGTTCTGATCTCCACTCCCCATTTTCAAGCACCTTCCCCTGTTACCACCCACATACGCCTCCTCCTGTCACTCAAAATAGCAGGCATTCGCTATTTAGCGAACAAATGAATTTCGGCCGCACTGACTGGTTCGCGCATGCGTTTTACGATCCATACGCATGCGCAGTTGTGCAAACATCGCTCGGAATGAACGAGCGGCCGCTTACGAGCGGCTCTGAATCAGGCCCAGTGTACGGTACATGCTGATTTTAAGCAGGTAATAACATATAGAATGTATGTGGAATTTTCTACAAGGTAGGCAGACTTAGGGATATATTTACTAAAATGAGAGTTTTTAGAAGTGAAGCTGTTCCCATAGCAACCAATCCCCGTCCCCTAAAATGTGACTAAGGAGTGGGGCTAAATTAAGTGATTCTCATAGAATCACATCATTAGTCCCCTACTCACAGACACGCCGATCCACAAGAACATTTTCCCCATTCTGACCACTTCACTAAGAAGTGGGTAGTATATGGGAGAAGTGCCTACTTTCCTGGGGGTTACCCGAAAAATCAGGACTCTCCAGTGACTCCCAGGAGGGTAGGCAAGTATGCCATAAACATCGGTAACATTGAGTACCATCGGCCCACCACGCAGAATTACAGCAGCCTGACCTTACTTACAAATTGCTAACCTCACGCAGTAAGTACTCAAGCTGCGTATGCAATCGAACTGGATAATTTATGCACGCCCATGGAACGGCGTTCAAACGGACAGACACACCTACGTTCCTCCGACTACTCCCCCGTCACCACAACCAAACGCTCACTGCCTGTCACTCACTCTGCAATGGCTCTCAGTGTTCTGTGTGATGGCAGTGGTTACACAATAGCATTTGTTTACAATGTCATGTATTTGGCCTTTACTAGACTTCACTTAATGCTGTTGTCATTGATTTTTAGAAGCTGGCTGGTCTATATGGGAGTCCTCTATCATATGTTGAGTGTAGTAATGTGATGTATATAATATACAGTATATAGACAGAATCACCATCATGTGCTTTATTATTATTCATTTGTTACATTATACTGCAAAGTGCATTCACAAGATTGTGGTGTATTCACTACAGTGCATAATCTGGAAGATTATACTGCATGAACTATCAGTACATACTAAATATATTTATTAAGGGGCCCAGATCATGCACTGCAGTATCCATGTTGTCTGCAGGTTACGTCCTCTCAAGTGGCTGGCCAAGCCTCTGCAGTGTCTGGCCACTGACACCTTCTTTCTCTCTTTGGATATTTTATCTTTTGTGCTACAGCATATATTATATTATTATTATTATTATTATTATTATTATTATTATTATTATTATTAGTATGTCACTTGGTCATTTTATGCATTTAATTCTGCCATTTGGTTTATTTAAACCTCATTACAAAATTACAAAAGCTGCTTTTGATGTCTGTAAAATGAACCGCTCTCCTGCGCATTTCTTGTTGTCTCTTCCATTGTACGATGACAATGAGAAACTCGTCACCTTTTCACCTTTTCAGTCTCTTTTTTTTTACCTGGTGACAGGATGTGTCTGCTGTTAAGCAAAGTCTATTTTAGTTATGTTTGATTTTCCAATGTGCCAGGCGCATTTGCAACTGCTGGAACGGTTTCTGAAATTTAGTGAATAAGACTTTTGCTGACAGTGTCTTATTATTAGTGCTGTGAATGTGATGCAGAAAAGCACATTACAGGCATAGCCACTTTTAGAAGCCCATTTACAAGGCACATCCTAAAACTCACTGCGTTGGCCGGGTAATGGCAAGGGGTGTTGCCTAATGTAAGGAGGAGTGGTCACATCTCGTTACAAAAAAACAAAAACAGTATATGTACCATTGTGCTCCTTCTCCAGGTTGAGATGTGCAGGGGAGGGGGCGGGGGGTTGTGTGATCAGTTTGATCGCTCTCCCCCCTCCTATAAGATGTAGGCATAGGAGACTGCTGCTGTACTCACAGCCTTCCGGTACTCACTGGACTGCTGCTGACAGGCCTGGGAGGTTATTCAGGACCTGCCCTCCCTGCTTTTAGCACACCTAGGTGTAACTATACATTTACATAATCCGAGGGTGCATCATTAGTATGTAAGTGGAACGTCAGGATATCCAGAGTTAATACACAGAGATCCATCTGACTGCAGAGAGATCAGGAGAGGGCTGGTGCAAATGATGCTAATCACTGCTCCTTTCCCAAGCAGATGGATAGAGGTGGTCCAGCTGCATAGATGCGGCCAACTCTGAATAGAGATGGGGATCTGCATTTACTTCTGGGCAAGGGATGAGAATGTATTTGCGGCAGATTTACTGTTCGACTCTATATCATCCTCAGAGTGTTTCGACCTGTTAGGAGTTCATCAGTGTTGGTCAGGATCTTTCTCCAGCATTGAAGTTCTATGTTGACAGTGTAACTCCCTGTGTTAAACTGTCAATGCTCTTGCAAATACAGGAGACCCACACACCCATATATTATATGTAAATATATATGCTATAAAGTATAGGTAATAAAAACCTATGTGTGTTGAAATGTAATACATGATTGAAACTGTGGCAAGCTATTTATTTGTATTGCAGGAGGGTAAGAACGCCCTTGATATAATAAAAATGTATATGAGGCTGTTACATCCATGAGTGAAGGCAATTCTCCTATGCCAGTGCTCATAACATCACATGGCCATATAAGCGATTATAATGGGATGATTCCGAAAGCTAGTGAGGTTCAGGGAAGATTCTAGAAGAGGCACGCGCTAGGTGCAGAGAACGGGAGAGGAGAGGGGCTCGGGGCAGGGTAAGGAAGGCTATAAATAGGAGAGCGCTAGCGTCAGCTGGCAGACAGGAGTTCCCCCTCGTGAGCCCTCGGTTCAAGGTCCGCAGCGCTGTGCTGAGGTAACTCAAGTGGGAGCGGCGGCAGCTGCGAGATAGGATCCGAGGAGCCAGTGAGGGCAAGTATAAAATAGGTAAACCCCAGTGAGAAGTGAAGCGGCTGCTGTGTGGGTCCCGGCGCAGGTCTGTATGGCTGTCCGGGTGAAAGCGGCTGTGCCTGGTGAGCGGACACCCTTCAATGAACTGAAGGGGGTGGACTGCTGTGACACACCCCGGTGACTGAGAGGAACAGCTGCGGAGGAGGCGGGCGGTGAGAGGGGATTACTTCGCCGCGATCAGAGGAGTCACAGTCTACAGGAGGGGGTGAGACTAGTGAAGTGATGTGTCCCCATTAATATTACCTGGCACAGTCATTCCCATCAGCCAGTATTCCTCTCACGCAGAGTGGTTAACCCGCTATTTGGAAAGGGAGTTGCTAGCTCCATATTGCTAGGATCAGTCCAGTCACAATAAGTGCTCTAACATAGCAGCATTAAAGGAGACTTAAGATCCAGCCTATAATAGAATATATTATAGTAAAGCATTAAATCATCGGCATTGGAGTAACAGTATCCTTCAGACTACAGGCATCTAAAATAGGGCCTGATTCAGAGCCGGACGCTATTTGCGCTCGCTCGTCCAGAAAAAGGGGCTGGCTATTTAAATTAACCGTTCACTCTTTGCGGTCTGTTCACGCCTCTATGTCTGAACGAGCGAATAAAACATGCGAACGTAATTTTGAAAAAAATGCCCCCTGGCCGCTCGCATCATACGTCATGTCCGCTATTTATTAGATTAATCGAGTACATCGGACGGCGTATGAACTGCTCGCTATTCTTGTGGTTGGTTTTTCCTACCACAATCATGCGAGCAGTTCTGACTATAAAACAACCAAGTGACGTGGTCGATGACGCTGCTTTAGTAATTATGCACACCCTTAAAACGCCCGTTTTGACCGTTTGGCACACCTGCGTTCGGATCTCCACTCCCCGTTTTCAAGCACCTTCCCCTGTTACCACCCACAAACGCCTCCTTCTGTCACTCAAAATAGCAGGCATTCGCTATTTAGCGAGCACACGATTTTCGGCCGCACTGACTGGTTCGTGCATGCGTATTAAAATCCGTACGCATGCGCAGTTGTGCGAACATCGGTCGGAACGAACGAGCGGCTGCTTACGAGCGGCTCTGAATCAGGCCCATAATCCCTATCTATGAGGCCAGTCGGTGGTTACACATATACACTTGTGTGATAATACAAAGCACTTCTAAGATTTCCTCTTTGAGAATTAATTTGTAGGGGAAGTAAAGCTCATAGTCTAAGTGAGAAAATCACAGAGAAGTTGGTGCACGGGAGGATTGCTTTCATTTAAGTGGTTACTAACGCCTATGATCCCAGAAGCGATATTCAATTAAAACTGTGTTTAAATGTGACGGAGATATAGGGCTACAATAGCGGAGAATGTCAATCTGTTAGCCTGTTAACTACAACTGATTTCCATCTAACGTCAGGATTATTAATACGCGAGAACAGAAATTCTAATTGCCCAGCAATGAGACCAACCCTGTGGTTGCTATCAGATTTAAAACCTTCCAGCTGTAGCTACCTAAGGAATATATAGAAAGCTCCCTAACACAGTCTGCAGTCTAGGAACACATCTTGGCCGAAAGGGAATATATTCTCCACATAACATCAATTGAGCACTTGCTTACCATCGTCAGTTCACCAATAAAGACTTTAATTTTAAGAAACAGTTCAGAACTTATTATACTTCATCACCAAACAGGATATTCAATGAAAAGGAACATAGGCCCTCATTCAGACCCACTCGCAAGCGGGCGCACGTACGTTAGGCGTACGTACAAAATTATTTAAATTCAATGGCTCGCTCGTATTTTCGTTCGCATCTAAAATTCCTCCCTAAACTCAGGCGACCCCTCCTCTAACTAACGAGCGTGCGAAATAGCGAGCGTACATCCCCGAAATGGCTTGAAGGGAACGCACGCACAAGTGAAACCGGAAGTGGCCTTGTCAGATGTCGATTACCTGCTCCTTTATTCTGCCTACCTCCCTCAATCGTATCATGCCAATCAATGTATCAATTAGCTTAATTGTTTTTTTTTTTTCAACACAATGCAAGAAACTTTACTCTTGTCCGTGTTTGTGTTTACCCGCAGAATACGTACGGATGGAACATTCGCTTTTATTGTTCAAAAAACATGTGAACCACAATTAAACAATTGTTCTATTGCTGTGGATCCCCGCATATTTTCCGGGGTTCATTTCTTTATTTAAATTTGCAAACGCATGTCACTGCATCAAGCCTATCATAACTCTCCAGAGATTTCTGGCCCTGTTGAACACATGACTCATACACTAACCAATAAAATTGCTCCTGTTAATTTCCAAAATACATTAGCCAATCAGAAATTTTTGCCACACTTTATCAAAAATGTTTTGTATGAAAAACTCCATTGCCATCATGAGAGCCTCCGCATTCACCAGGCGCGAGCTGCTGGTGCTTACGGAGGTGATGGATAGGCGGATCACCAGCCAGCCTCCACCCATCACCAACCGGCAGAAGCGCTCCGCGTATGCGGAGGCACGGTCCCGCCTGCGGTCGTTGGGTTCACGCCGCAACATCGGGCAGCTGGAGCGCAGGTGGTCAGACCTGCAACGGCGAACGCCCCGCTTGCTGGCATGCTTTCGCATGCAGATCCTTGAAAGTAAGTGTTATGTATTGTGGTTTTCATGTTTGTGTTTGTGGGGCAAACTGCGTGTGCATGTTTTCCTGTCTGTCCTATTAATTATTTGTCCTCATATCTGCGTGTGCATGTTTTCCTGTCTGTCCTATTAATTATTTGTCCTCATATCTGCGTGTGCATGTTTTCCTGTCTGTCCTATTAATTATTTGTCCTCATATCTGCGTGTGCATGTTTTCCTGTCTGTCCTATTAATTATTTGTCCTCATATCAGCGTGTGCTTGTTTTCCCTCTATTTCTGCTTTTTTCATTCTACTCCTTTTTGCATGTTTTTTGTTGCTGGTTTTTTTTTTTTTATTTGGGCCTCGGATTTGCCCAGAAACTAACCTCAATTTGTTTGACATATTTTAGGAGGACAGCCAAGACTACGCCGTCACCGTCCGGCCAGACGGCGTTCCCGCCCACTATCCCCAACCCCCAGCCAACACTCCACCCCAAATATTTCCCCTATACCCCACTCCTCAGCAGCCTTCCCAGACCCTCTCCCGGAACTGTCGGGCCTCCTTCCCCTCCGTCCCACTTCCCCCTCTCCTCCACCCACCCCTCTTCCAATTACCCCCTCCCCGGAGTCCATCATTACCTCTACCCGTTCTTTGGGGAATGAAGGCTCCTCCGAGGAGGAACATGGAGGGACTTCCGGAGCTCCCGTTTTGGCTCCCGGTATGTTTTTCTTTCTCATTTTTTTTAACCACAAACTGTTTGTATGTAATCATGTGTCTTGCCTTTATTCGTGCTTGTTTGGTTTACTTTTGGTGATTTAGCAGTTTGCCTTTACCTCTTCCTGCTGATTTCAACATACACATATCACACCTGTGTGAATTTGTACATAGGCCTTGTATTTTTGGCAGCACCCCCTTTTTGTTTTGGTTTTTCTTTTTTCGGTTTAGGAGTGATTTCGTTGTGTTTTTGTTTTTTTAACGTGGATTCCCTATTGTTTTATTAATCCACACACTTTTCTCACCCACAGAGGAACAGAGGCGTCGACAAGAGGTGGACGATTGTGTTGGCCAGATGCGCCAACATGTCATTGGCATTCTTGTGGCCCTTGACCGGCTGTCTGGCATCCTTCGCCAGTAGTTTTTTTTGTTTATTTTCGTTTTGTAAATAAATTTTGTAGTTCTAATATACGTTCTGGCTCATTCTTTTTTTCAAAAACAAAAATAGTTTTCCCTGACATAAGTAGACTGTTCCTGCAAGGATTTCCCTTTTTTAAAAGTTTGATTGTATTTTGTATTTGTATGTTAAACAGCCACAAGAAACACATAACAGTAACAATGTCATTTCCCTTTTTGGGTGTAGTGTCAATTAGATATTTCGCCATTTTACAGGTTCCTAGTTGGTGTGCAAGCTGCTTAGGCCAATCTTCAAAATCCAAAGGTTTGGACAGGCTTCCTTTTGGTGTGGGTTGGGAACCTGCAAACATATTTCAGTTTACATCAACTGGTGTCAGTACTGGATTACCCCTTAGTCAAATGTAAGGTGTGTTAACCTGGTTACACTTGCTGTTAACGTCCAAAAAAAGGAAGACCATTTCACTCTCTAAACATTTATTCACAACATAAATGAGAAATCAAAGTGGTCAGTCCCAAAAAAAAAAACCAGTGATAATCTCAAATACAACACATACAAATAAAATATTTAATTAAAAAAAACAATCAAGAACTGGTTGACGAAGGACCATGCCAACATGATTCCACAAACATGGCGTTGAGATATGGGTTCCAGAATATATGGACAAAATCACCAGATCCAGGTTTGGTAAGGGTAGCAGGAAGTAGTGAGCGTTGGAGTGGCAAAGATTATGTGAACAAACAGAAGATGGTGAAAAAAAATAAATAAATTAGATGTTCGCAAACAAACACAAACACATTAGGTATAAACACTGTAGTTTGGGTCAAACTTACCTAAAAAAATCTGGCCACCACATCATCGCGTATGGCCCCCCCACATACTGACCTCCGACCAACCTCGGGGGGGCCATCCTCAGGTAAGGCATCCTCTGGCTGCATTGGGACACCACTCATGGCGATGTTGTGAAATATCCCACACAGGACCACAATTTTCGACACCATATCCGGCAAATACATGAGCTCGCCACCAGAGCGGTGGAGGCATCTGAATCGGCCTTTTAAAAGGCCGATACAGCGCTCCACCACTTGCCTGGTGGCTGTAAGTGCGGAATTATACTCACTTTGTGGGCCTGGTGTGGGAGCCAAATAAGGAGTGAGCAGCCAGGACATGCAAGGGTATCCACTGTCTCCTGTGAAAAATAAGAGACAACATCAGGAACACTGTGTATCAAGCTTAACATTGTTATGTACTAAAGGTCTCCACTTACCCAGAAGCCACGCATCACCAGCTTGTAGGTTGGTTAATTTCTGCCATATCCCTGATTGCCGGATGACAAAGGAGTCATGTGCACTTCCTGGTAACTTAGCATTCAGGAACTGGATCTGGAGGGAGGCATCACATACCACCATTACATTCAGGGAGTGATAGTGTTTCCTGTTTCTAAATATTGCCTCCAGCCGTGCTGGAGGCTGAAGTGGTATGTGAGTACCATCCACAACCCCTATGATGTGTGGGAAGCCAGCTATTTGGTAAAAATTGGCCTTGGCCACACTAAGGGCACCCATATCCAAAGGCATTTGAATAAAATGATGGAGGTGCTTGAAAAGTGCCTCCATCACTGCCCTCAGGATCCGGGAAAAGGAGGATTGGGAGATGCCCGCCACTATTCCCACCATTGTTTGAAACGATCCTGAGGCACAGAAATGTAACACCGCCATAAATTGCGTCAGTGGTGGTATTGCTGTTGGACTGTCAATTTGCCGCTCAAGATCACTTTCTATTAATGAGAGAGTGTCTATGATGATTTTGGGAGGTAGACGGTAGCGTCTTAAAACCTCATCATCGGGCATTCCAAAAAGGGTGACACGTGTTCAAAATATCTGGGGCCTTGCATGCCTACGATGCCTACACCTGGGATGAGATTGAGGTTGGTCGGGTTCCGGGAGCATGGCCAGAACAATCCGCCCCAGATCAACCTGAAATTCAAAAATTTCAAAGTAAGGCTTTTGACCCACCCCAAAACTATATTAAAACAACTTAGCTTGATGATACCATCCATTGCTGCTTACATGCCGGGGTATTGTCATGATACGTCCAAACTGAAAATAAACAACAAAATTACTTGACACATTTCACTCTGTGCATTTTTGTTGATACATTTTGTGCTAGACCAAAGTTCAAATATGCCAAACACCCATTTAGCAAAACCACAAAGCGACATTTAACACATTACATCAAAACGGGTCGAAATGTTGGCTCAAAAAGCGAAAGCTAAACCATCAAAAAGTTAGAATGATTATTAAGCTGTTTAAAATGCGCTAATTAGTTCGCTAATACAAGTCACAAGAGTAACTACTAAAAATGCGCTAATTAGTTCGCTAATACAAGTCACAAGAGTAACTACTAAAAATGTGCTAATTAGTTCGCTAATACAAGTCACAAGAGTAACTACTAAAAATGCGCTAATTAGTTCGCTAATACAAGATAAAAAATGGACTTACCAAGAGCAAATATCTAAGATGCAAAATCAAAAGGTCTTTGGGGTCGAAAATAAACAAAATCTAAAATAGAATAAATTAGGTATCCAAAAATTACAAAATATACGAAACACAATGAAACAACAATTGAACAAAAGTTAGACTTCACAAAACTTACCAAATCAACAAACGAGGTCCCAAAAATATAAACCAACAAAGATAACGGAAAAAAAAACGCAAATCTAACCAACAAACGAATCTCCAACCTCCAACTCCTTTCTACGCAATCAATAAACTCCAGCCAAGATAACCTCCAACAATCCAAAAACGCCACCTCGACTTGAGACACACCAAGCCATAAATAGTGTTTCGTTTCCCGCACAAATTAAGGAGGGATCATAGGGCCGCACAATCAATGATGCGGCCGCAAAATAAGGACGCATGTATAAATACGTCACGAAAACACATTCAAATTCTGGTGTATTTCTTGTTTGGACCTCAGACATGGCGACAGACCAGGGAAAAAATGCACAAGAGTCAGGCGGTAAGTCTTTCATGCATTTTCTATCAACGATTAATTTGAAACATAAGATTAGGCAAGTTGTGATTTTGTGAATTCTGTAAATTTACACAAATAGGTGAGGAGGATGACATGGAAGAGGCTGCTGGGCCCAGTATTCCGGCCAAAGCGGGCAAAAAAAAAAGGCAGCCACATTTCACAAGAAAGGAGATGGAGGTTTTGATCCAGAAGTGTGTGGACATCCTGCCACAGGCAGACAGGAATATGAGTCTAAGCCAGAAGTGGAGAATACGGGAAGAGGTAGCCGTTGCTGTCAATAGAGTGGGTGATTATGTCCGTCTAGCCCGGGATGTCAAACGGCGGTAAGTAAACCCTTGCCCCCCCTAAAAACAAACCCCATTTTAAACCAAAGGATAATGGCTTCCATTTTTCCCCACAGATGGGGCGACTTCAAATATCGCCTAAAGCAAAAACTCGCGGACAGGGCTAGGCATGCAAGGGGGACAGGTGGGGGTCCCACCCCTGTGTCATTGGAGTTGACGGATTTAGAAGAGCTGGCACAGGGGTGTGTGCAGCCTGTGGAGGTGTTTGGCGTGTCCAACATGGATACGGACATGCCAGACTTTGCGGCTCCTCATGTTGGCCCAGGTAAGTATTGTGATGTCACCAACTCTGAAATGCTATTGTGCCAATATGTAGATTCTAATGTGACTCTTTTCTCATTTTTCCAACAGAGACACAGGCGGATGAGTCTGCTCCAGAGGGAAGCCTTGGCCGCAGAATTTCTGCTGGCTCTGCAGGGGAGGAACCAGTACATCCGGCTGAGGACCCTGCAGAAGCCAGTCCAGGGCGTGCCCCCTCGCAGGCAGTGGGCCTCCTCACAGAACTCAATTTCAAATCGGATTTCCATACGGAGATTCTGCAGAGGATGGACGCCAGTCTGATACGGGTGGCTGAGGCCCTGGAGCAAAATGCTGTGGCCAACGTGACCATTGGTCAGGCCCTGGCGGAAAATACCAGGGCCAACATCCGCATCGCCGATGCCCTGGAGCAGCTCTTTCGCCAGCACATGGTGGAGCCGACCTCCCTTCCTGCCGGAACATCAGGATCCTCCACCTCTGGCACAACATCAGCCAATCCTCCAAATGTGCCTAGCCCTGTGCCGAGTCCAGAGGCCACAACATCTGCCTCTGGACAGGCCAGCCCGATGGCATCCCGGACCCGGTCTGGCGCCCACCCTCCCCCATCCAAACGGGCGAAAAAACGGTGACAGCAATGGCGACTTTTCCCACACTCCTTCTGTGCTTGGCTCATATTCCTTTCTGGTCAAAACTTCCCTCTCCTTTCTTGTGAAATGTTTTTAAGTTATTTTTGTACGTTTATGTTATCAGGTATTGATTATTTATTTTTGATAAAAAGTATCTTTGGTAGAAAAAAAAAAAAAAAAATATGCCAATTGGTTTGTGTTTAAACAATAAATTTATGAAAAAAATCTGACATTGTATTGTGACATTATTGTACAAATGGGTTACATTTAATCCTGGCCCTAAAGGCAAAAAAGGACACAAAAAACCATTTCATTTGTATAAAAAAAAGGCCTCTTGAAGGAACGTTTAAAAAATCACATAACGATGCAAATTGCACATTAAAAAAAAAAAGGGGAGCTAATTAAAACATGATGACATTATTGTCACAATAGGCCATAAACAACAAATTGAGGCCAAAAAAACCCCCAAAAAATGTACGCCAATTGATTGTGTAATCCTGACATTAGCAGGTATGATTTCCACCTGCGTACGGTTTTGTGCTATCCCAATAAACTGCTTTCCAAACACATACCAAGCCGGTTTTCAATACAACACTAATTGCTTTTGTGACCACCCGCGATTAATCGCTGCAACATCATGGAGTCCCGGGACGGAGGAGAAGGCCATCGCCAATGTGGTCGAGTAATCCAGACCCTAAACTGTGCGAGTATTTTGAAGGGAAAGAGGATGTTCCAGTGACGTATGTGACGGTCCGAACACATTTGACGTTCGCATCTGCTAATGTATGTACGCCCCAAAAACGCCTTGCCACGCCTGTGTTTTTCCATCTCCACCCCCGTCAACACCCAAAAACGCCCTGTTCTGTCAATCACATTTGACATGTCACTTCCTGTACGCTATTTTAGGAACGAGAGAAAAAAAGCTCGCAATCTGCCGTACGCACATGCGCAGTGTAACACCGACGCATGCGTGGTTAGTCAACATCGGAACGCAACGAGCGTACTGCTGTTTGCGAGTGGCTCTGAATGAGGGCCATATTCTTTTATTGGGTGTAATTAATTAAAAGAGCAATAGTTTACATTGTGCCACAGTTTACAGCTGTAAGAAAATGTTAGTGTCACCACTGTATTTTCTGTGATAACCTTACCTTTATACGTTGTTTTTAAAAAAATGTGTGTATATTATTCATCTTAAGTACATAAAGAAAAAATAAAAGAGATATTACATTTGTGTATTGTCACTAACCTGTCATTCCTGGAGCATAGTTGTATCCGAAGCGGACCTGGAAAGGAAAAAAGTAGGAAGAACGTGAGTCACTGATATTACTGAGAAACAATATAAGTATATGTTGTTCTAATACACTACATTAACAATTGGGTTTTCCCAAGTAGACTCATACTGATTATAAATACTTGGGTGGAGGCACTGACCGAATAGAAATTTATAGAATACAACATTGAGGGTTTAGTAACCTAGTGTCCCTTATAAAGAGTAAAGGGGGGTTACAACAGTCTCTTTGGGAAAATGAATAAGTTACAGAAGATGTCAAGAACACGTAGGTCATTTTATATAGAATGTAGATGTCATAAACCTCTAGTCTGGCATTGCACACACTCAGAAGGCACTGAGATTGATGGTTCTGGGGGAGTGTTTTGTTAGGGTCAGTGGTTAGCCAATAGGTTGGTAGGATTCACAGGAAGGGGTGTGTCAGTAGGGGTTTTATGGGTAAGCAGCTTTGGCTTTCCCTCTCTCTTCTCTAGATTTTGAACAGAGAAGTACTGTATTTGTATACAGCTTATTGAATATTGTATTGTACTGTTTATTCTTGTGTATTCTCCCCTTTGTCTGCTTTCTTTCAAATTCTATCTGATCTTCTTTGCTTTCTTTGTACATTTCTTTCTTTCTCATACTTTCCTTTCTTTTATAATTTTATTGTTATGGATCGACCCTGTAGGGCCACCTCCATACCTGCGTGCTGTCTACTGGATGTGGTGGGCGGTGGGTCCGTCGCTACTGACGGCCACGCACCCCCGCCACTACTGGCGGGGGTGCGTGGCTGCGGCGCGGCCTGGGATCGGGTTTCTATCAGCGGCCTATCTGGGTCTGTAGTCCTGGCCTTACGTGACCGCAAACGGGGCAGGGGTGGCTGCGGTGCGGTCCGGAGGGGGGGTTGCAACCGTGCAGGGGTTGAGTATGCGCAGGCCGTGGTCTGCGCATAGGGCTGATAAGCCGGCATAGTATGTTCCTGAGGTGCGGCGCAAGCATCTCCATCCAACGGGAGGAGACAGCCGCCATTTTGGTGACACTGCTGGGGGGGGGGGAGTCAGATGGTGGACTCAGAGTGTGGTTCCTCCGGCTCTGACCTGTTGGGTCGTCTTGGGGGGTCGCTCCCATCGTCCGCAGTAAGGGGTGATGTTGCAAGTGCTAATGATCCCCATCGGTCACGATCGTACATGGATGTGTTTAGGGGACTGCGCAGTGATTCGGCGCCGGTGGATAGGGTGC
The DNA here is from genome assembly GCA_031769625.1 of Taudactylus pleione. Classification (NCBI taxonomy): domain Eukaryota; kingdom Metazoa; phylum Chordata; class Amphibia; order Anura; family Myobatrachidae; genus Taudactylus; species Taudactylus pleione. The sequence continues at coordinate 2,294,149 of JAUIMM010000314.1, read as the reverse complement.
TCGCAGCTGCGGGGAAAACTGCGGGGGTTTCCCCACTAAATTTAGGGATGGTTTCGGCGATATGCTCATCTCTGATATCGGTGCTGGCCCCGCTTTTGCCCGCTGGACCCAGCGGTCACACTCAAACCATGAGTGTGCAGTCCGCCGCTCCAGCAGCGCTGTCAGGGGAGGTTGCAGCAGTGGGAGGGCCCACGGTTATGGGTGCATTGCAGGGGGGAGGGGTTAGCAATACAAGGGGGTCGCCTCAACCTCCTAGCATACCCTGATTGGTATCGGTACGATCCGGTTGTGCTCCCACAGTAACAGCGATACTATGATGAGGAGAGAGCAGAATGTGTACGTGGAGGCATCGGCCAATGTGGGGCCTGTGGGAAGATCTACTTGTGAGTCTTCGTCCGACCCAGATTGGGTGGACAGTGGATCTTCTAGCGGCTCTGGGGCTTTGCGGCACAGAGTAGGAGTGACAGCGGGACTAGTGGTGCCTTCTCCACTGACTCATATACTACTGATTTGGGCAGGCACAGGCATAGGAATGGGGGTAAGGCTAAGCGCAAGCATAGGTCCTCCTCGACTAGTTTATCTGACACATCTGTGCTTTCAGATGAGGTGCTTTGTTCTAATACTGCTGTATTGAGGGGAGTGCGGCCTAGGGTAAGGGATAAGATTAGGCAGGGGCACTTTGTGAATATTTTTACCCTCACCAGCTAGGCGAAGAAAGCATGGAATGCAGCTAAGAAGAAGGGTGGCATAGGGGTTGACTCCTGTATGTCCTATCATAATTGGTTGAAAGAGATGTACATATTCGCGTCCTGTTACCTAGAGATGCGGCCGGATGAACATTTAAAAGTCATTCGGTACATGTATCTCATAAATGATATGGTGGGCTCAGCTAGGGGTAGTGCTTGGAGGATCTATGATGAGGAGTTTTGTCGGATTTACCCCAAAGTGAGTTTTTGGCGGGGGCATAGTGGGTCTAGACCTACGGTAGCCTGGATAGGGCATGGGAAATGCTTTGCCTTTAATAATGGCCAGTGTGGGTTGGGTACGAAGTATCGTTTTCGACATTGCTCCATCAGATGTGGCAGAACTCATTCCATCAAGGATTGCACCCACCAGGGGGGAGCGGGGGCAGTTTTGCAGGTGGAGGAGCTACCGGTGGCGGACCCGCACCCATCCCACCAAAATAGGGGACCTACTCCTGTTGATGTGGGGGCAATGTTGGTCTGATTACAGGCTTATCCTGATCAGGCTGATGCGGTATTCTTACGCCAGGGTTTTACTCAGGGTTTTTTGTTACCGGTGGAGGGGGTCGTTATAGGGGATAGGGGACAGAATTTACGCTCGGCCCGAGAATTGCCCGGGGTGCTGCGTGAGAAAAGGGAGGCTGAGGTGTGGCTAGGGCGCATTGTCGGTCCTTGTCAGTGGGTGTAGTCCCTAAGAAGGTTGAGGGTAAGTTTTGTTTCATCCACCACCTCTCATACCCGAGGGGTGATTCTGTGAATGACACTATTGCTAAGGGTCTCTGTCGGGTTCATTACCAGTTGTTTGAAGACGCGCTAGGGGTGGTGCGTTCGTTTGGATATGGGGCTTTGATCTGTAAGTTGGACATTGAGTCAGCGTTTCGTTTGTTGCTGCTTCATCCGTCTGCAATTCGGTTTATGGGTTTTCGGTGGGAGGATGGTTTTTACTTTGATAGATGCCTGCCCATGGACTGTTCCATTTCCTGCGCTTTCTTAGAAAAATTTTGTTCATTTTTACACTGGTGTTTGGAGTTAGGATCGAGAGAAAGGGGTATCGCCCACTACTTGGATGATTTCTTGTTAGTGGGTCGGGCAGGGTCAGATAGGTGCGCTATGCTATTTCGAAGGGCGATTACTTTTTTTTCTAGCTTTGGTATTCCATTGGCCTTGGGAGGATTCTGCAGGTTGCCAGGAGAAAAACTTAAGCGGCTTCACGAAGGTATTATGCTGACGTTAGCGGTGGGTAAGCTTACCTTAAGGCAGGTGCAGTCACTGTTAGGTTTGTTTAATTTTGCGTGCAGAGTTATTCCCATGGGTCGGTGTTTTTTGTAGGAAGCTTGAAAGGTTGACGTCCAAGGCAAGGAGGTTGTCGGGAGAAATTAGGCATGACTTTTTGTTATGGGACATCTTTTTGGGGGAATTTAATGGAGTAAGGATTTGGCCAGAGTTAACGGTTTGCAATCGGGCGCTGCAACTTTTTACAGACGCAGCTGTGTCAATGGGTTTTGGGGCCTTTTTGGGGGGCAGTTGGTGTGTTGGTATTTGGCCTGAGGAATGGGTGAGGGAAGGACTGACAAGGAATCTTCTATTGCTGGAGTTGTTTCCCATAATGGTGGCAATGGAGCTATGGGGGGATTGTCTGCAAAATAAGTCGGTAGTTTTTTGGTGTGACAATTTGGAGGTAGCACAAGCTCTTAACAGGCAGCTGTCCACTTTTTTGCCGGCCATTAGGGTCATTGCGCAGCTCATCCTGCGTAGTATAATATTAATTTCTGCGCCAGGCATGTAGCAGGTGTGGATAATAGTATAGCAGATGCGTTGTCCAGAGGAGAATGGGCACGATTTAGGGTGCTTGCACCTCATGCTGACCTTAATGGTGAGTTATGCCCTCCTTATGTATGGCAGGTGATTCATCCAGCCTGGAGGCAGTAGCTCATTGGTCCCTAGGCCCAGGGACTTACCGTGTATTGCTGGCCTCTTGGGAACCTTGAAGTCGGTTCCTTTTAGAGCAGGGCACCAGAGGTAAGAGGATCTCAGTTTTTTCTTGCCGCTGTTCGGGTCGACCTTAGGTACGTTCTTACGATTGCGGGATGCAAAAGGGTGACATGGGGGTTTTTTGCGGACCACATTTGCTTTTGCAAATCTTGGGGACTCAGCAGCCAGGTGCAACGTTTCATACTTTGGTCTGAGGGTAGGTTCCTTGGTGGGGTGCTGCCGGGGGCGCAGACAAGATTTGCGACTTAGGGAGTGCCCTCTGAGGTTTTCTTATACTTATGTTATGGTCTGGCAGCAGCCTGTTATTTTGGCAGAGTGCTGAGGCATTGCACGTGGGGGGTGGGTCGGATGCCAACGTTCATCCTAGCTTCACTGTGCGGGGGCTTGAGTACTTTTGCAGTGGAGTTTTTTGTATGACAGAACTTTGGTGACCAGGTGATTGGAAGGATAGCGTCTGTTAGAAGATCGCTGGAATTCCTTTTGCCTCTTTTTTCCAACTTGAGAAATAGCTACTCGCCCTAGGTGGAGGTCTTGAGGAATTTTTGTTTTATCACTGGTTTTAATCGTGACTGTTGCCCGCCGGTGGAAGTTTTGTGTTTTTGCCTCAGGTCAAGTTGGGAACCCCCTTTCGGCCCCCTATCCCTTCATTCCTTCTAGTGATACGGCATTTAAATAGGCCTAGCTAGTCAGTTGCTTGCAGGGTACTAATATAGTACTGTTAAAATAAACTTAAATCTGTTAAAACATTTTATTAACCAATTTAACCTTTTTGTTTTCTCCAGGACGTCAGTTGGACGATAACTTTATTTGGGTTATCAGACACTCCTACGTTTATTGGTTAGTCTGGTCTGAGGTGCTTTTAGGTTCCACTGAAATGCCTGCGTTGCGGAATTTTAGATGGATAGGGCAGAGGGGTTTGAGATGGCAGGGATTGGAGAATCTGCTCCAAACATCAGTCGAAAGGTACAGGTACCTCCATTTCCTTATTGTCCATGTGGGGGGTAATGACCTAACCTCACGGACGTGTTTGGACTTGCGGATGTCCATGCTTCGTATGAGGGCACGCTGGCCATTTTGTAAGTTTTTATGGTCGGATATTGTGCAGCGGTTGGTTTGGAGGGGAGCCTTTGACATGCATGCAGTGGAGTTGTCCAGGAGGCGAATCAACTCACTTGTGGGAAGGGCTGTTGTTGCGCATGGTGGCTCTGTTGTTGCCCATCTGCGTATTTCCATCCATTACAGGGAACTGTTTGGGAGTGATGGCATCCACCTTTCCCGAGGTGGGTGCGAGATATTTGTAAGGGATATGGTGTTGGCCCTTAGATCCATTGATGTTTAGGGAGTCTATTTTTCATTGGTGTTAGGTTTTTTCCTGCTAGTTAAGGTTTCTGTAGTATGGTGGTGGCTAGGGACGAGGGTCCTAGTGTTAGCCTGGTTTTCATGAATGGCCTGGTTAAGGTAGTGGGGTTATTATTATTATTGTTTGGATTATTAGGTGTGGTGTATTGGTAGTTTTCCCTGGGGGGTCACCCACGCGGCCGGTTTGTCATTAGGTTGAGATAGGGTGTATACCGGATGACCACCGATTCAGGAGGCCCTTCACGGCTGCGTGGGTGGTTCCTCAAGTTGTTAGTTAAATAATTTTTCCCGTAGGGTGGGGCAGGAGGCCCCTGGTATCCCTGCGAGTTGTATTGTGGGGCAGTTGGTCCCAGTGGGGTAGGTCAGAGCGGGTTTTGGCCTATCCTCTTCCCCTTTTGATTTTGAAAAGGTTTATTAAGCTGGTAGGCCGTTCCTGAATCCCCGCCACCATATATTTTTTATTATTTAGATTTGACTAGTTAAATTAGGAAGGGTCATTAAATAGGTTAAAATTACTATCTATATAATAAAAGACTGACCAGTTTTCCTGGGCAAATTTGGTGTCCGTGTATTTATTTAGTTAGAATAAGTTAGTTTTGTGTGTGGCTGAGTGTGTGGAGTGATCTGACGCTAGAGAGTTCATAGCTTCTTGCTTGGTGATGATACACAAATAATCATACCCATTACAGGAACTAGGGGTCTATTTACTAAGCAGTGTTAGGAGATAGAGTGAAAAGTGATAAGAAAGTGATAAGGTGCCAGCCAATCAGCTCCCAACTGTCATCTCACAGGCTTTTTGAAAAATGACAGTTGGGAGCTGATTGGCTTGCACCTTATCACTTTTCACTCTGTCTCCTAACACTGCTTAGTAAATAGACTCTTTAGTGCTATAGAGACAACCACACTGAGACAATAAGCTTAGATGAACACGTGAAAGCCGGCCCTGGTAACTGTATGCCTTTGCTATGTAAATTTATTAAGATACAGCTTTTGTGGGGTATCTGACATTGGACAGTGCTGACCTTTGTTTTTCCCACGAGCACTGATTATAATCCATTCTCTGATGTTGCTGTCATGAAACACTTGCCGAATCCTATTTGTCTTCCGCAGGAAAGCAGAAAATATTCTTAATGTCTATAATATTGCTGAATCATGCTTATTATAAATCCTAAAACAATGACACAACTTAACTACGCTTAAAATGATTTGCATACAAAGTTGGCATTTTTCTAGACATTTATATTTAAATGCAAGGTAAAAAGAGATTCATCAAGCATCATATGGGGGTTCGATACATATGTTCGACGTTCACAATGTTGACATTCATTAGGTTGATTTAAGAATATCGACATGGCCATAATGTTGACATTGAACACGTTTACATGTTTATAATGATGACATTGATCATGTCGACAGTTAGCATGTTCCCACTGATTTCATGTCGACATTCTGGGCCTGATTCAGAGCTGGACGCTATTTGCACTTCCTCGTTCAGAAAAAGGGTCCGGCTATTTAAATTGAGCGCTTGCTCTTTGCGGTCTGTTGACGCCTCTATGTCTGAGCGAGCGAACGAAACATGCGCTCGCAATTTTGTAAAGACGCCCCCTGGCCGCTTGCATCATACGTCATCTCCGCTATTTATTAGATTGATCGAGTACATCGAAAGGCGTCTGAACTGCTCGCAGTGCTTGTGGTTGGATTTTCCTACCGCAATCATGCGAACAGTTCAGGCTAAGAAACAACCAAGTGACGTGGTCGATGACGCTGCATTGTTAATTATGCACTCCCTTAAAACGCCTGTTTTGACCGTTTGGCACACCTGCATTCGGATCTCCACTCCCCGTTTTCAAGCACCTTCCACCTTCCCCTGTTACCACCCACAAACGCCTCATCATGTCACTCAAATTAGCAGGCACTCGCAATTTTGCGAACACATGTTTTCCAACCGACTGGTTGGCGCATGTGCAATACGACCCATACGCATGCGCAGATGTGCGAACATCACTCGGAGCGAACAAGCGGCCACTTACGAGCGGCTCTGAATCAGGCCCTCTGTCCCTAAAGCTAATGGTAACCCTAACCCCAAAACTAACCCTAGCCCTAACTCTAACCCTAATGCTAACCCTAACGGAATCCCTAATGCTAACCCTAAAACTAACCTAGCCTAGGACTGTAATGCTAACACCAACCCTAATGCTAACCCTAACAGAACCCCTAATGCGACCCCTAAAACTAACCCTAGCCTTAACAAGAACCCTAATGCTAACCCTAACGGAATCCCAAATGCTAACCCTAAAACTAACCCTTGCCCTAACAAGACCTCTAATGCTAACGCCAACCCTAATGCTAACCCTAACGGAATCCCTAATATTAACCCTAAAACTAACCCTAGCCTTAACAAGAACTCTAATGCTAACCCCAACCCTAACGGAATACCTAAAACTAACCCTAGCCCTAACAAGAACTCTAATGCTAATCCTAATGGAATCCCTAATGATAATGCTAACCAAAAAACTAACCCTAGCCCTAACAAGAACTCTAATGCTAATCCTAATGGAATCCCTAATGATAATGCTAACCAAAAAACTAACCCTAGCCCTAACAAGAACTCTAATGCTAACCCCAACCCTAACAGAATCCCTAAAACAAACCCTAGCCCTAACAAGAACTCTAATGCTAATCCTAATGGAATCCCTAATGATAATGCTAACCAAAATACTAACCCTAGCCCTAACAAGAACACTAATGCTAATCCTAATGGAATCCCTAATGCTAATGCTAACCATAAAACTAACCCTAGCCCTATCAAGAACTCTAATGCTAACGCCAACCCTAATGCTGACCCTAACGGAATCCCTAATGCTAACCCTAAAACTGACCCTAGCCCTAACAAGAACTCTAATGCTAACGCCAACCCTAATGCTAACCCTAACGGAATCCCTAATGCTAACCCTAAAACTAACCCTAGCCCTAACAAGAACTCTAATGCTAATCCTAATGGAATCCCTAATGCTAATGCTAACCATAAAACTAACCCTAGCCCTATCAAGAACTCTAATGCTATCTCCAAACCTAATGCTAACCCTAAAACTAACCCTAGCCCTAACTCTAACCCTAATGCTAACCCTAACGGAATCCCTAATGCTAACCCTAAAACTAACCCTAGCCTAGGACTGTAATGCTAACGCCAATCCTAATTCTAACCCTAACGGAATCCCTAATGCTAACCCTAAAACTAACCCTAGCCCTAACAAGAACTCTAATGCTAACGCCAACCCTAATGCTAACCCTAACCCTAATGGAATCCCTAATGTTAATGCCAACTCTATCTCTAATTGCAATCCTAACACTAACAGTATCCCTAATGCTAATGCTAACCCTAAAACTAACCCTAGCCCTAACAAGAACTCTAATGCTAAGCCCAACCCTAAAGGCTAACCCTAATGGAATCCCTAATGTTACTGCCAACTCCATACCTAATAACAACTCTAACGCCAACCCTAACTCTAACCCTCATGGAAATGTTGCCATTATGGAAATGTCAACATTTCCGATGTTGACATTCTGTCATTGTCAATATTTTGCAGGTGTCGACATTAATGATGCCGACATTTAACCATGTCGACATCATCAATGATGAACTTCTGCATACTGAATGGAGACATATTGACAGCATCTTCTATAGGAGGAATTCAATCCACAAGAATGATGTACTGTACGATCATGATTTTTGGCTGCACCCATTCACAAAACCAGTGGTGTCACTAGGGGGGTGCAGGCTTCACCGGGTGACACAATCAGAAGGGGTGACACCAAAATAGCAGAGCTGCTCTGCTATTTTAGTGTCACCCACTCGGATGGTGTCACCGAGCGGCAAGCATCAGTGATGGATGATGAGTGCATGTGCATGTCATCCACTGTGCTGGGAGAGAGGAAGGGGCTGCCCAGTGGCACCCGGAGCCCTGGGCAAGCCCCCAGCATTATGAGAGAGGGGGGGACGTGAGACGCGGTCACGCCCCAAAACATCATGCAACTCCGGGCAGGGGCAGAACTATGGGAGACAATGGAGGCGCCTGCTACCGGGTTCCAGCTCTGAAGGGGCACCTCCTCCATTGTCCACAACATATTCACCCCACTTAGGGCTGTAACTATGTACCCAGAGTGTACCGTCATGGCCGCCCTATACACGGCACCCCTTCCCGGCACCTGAGAAGCCACCATACACTAGTGGAGAGCTCCATGTTAGACCATCAGCTGCTGCCTTCGTCTATCTGTAGCCTGTCTGCATGCGAATTGCTAAATGACAGTATCAGCGGCTGTGACTGGGGGGGCACCAAATTATAACTTGCCTCCGGGCGTCTGGAATGAACTTACGCCACTTACTCCAGGCATAGCTTAGTTGGCACAAGATCACTCCCCTTTCACTAGCAGAGGACCATGAAGAGGTGAGTATAGTGTTACGCTGCAGGAAACTTACTGTATGCATGTCCAACATTGCTCATTTTCCTGTGCATTTAAGTGGGGGCCAAGGGAAACTTAGCGATGCTGGTGTCCACGAGATGGAATTGCTTCACAGACATGACAGAGATTTCAATTCCACCATATTACTCTAGAAAAACAATATATCGCTCCTGTGACTGTAGCATTACAGCAGCCCTGAACATGTAATCTAACAAGTTTTTCTGTTTTAACATGATCATCCAGTTAATCTTCATTTGCTTTTCTAATGTGATTTTTTTTCTTCTAGAACCACGCTGGTCTTTGTTTTACTCAAGCATACTGAAATACATTCTTGCATACCCTGGTTTGAAAGCGTTGAGACAGCGACTGTGACAAATGCTCTCTGTGCTATATAATTTAGTGTGTAACTGCATGGATGAAAAGTTTGTTTTCTTTCTGTCATTTTATAAATAGTATGCTACTTCACGTAACTATGAGCAGGACATTTATGCATCATTTACATTATTTTGTCATTTATACTTGTTGGTAATTGGAAGAGCATGCTTATAGAAATGATGCACAATATATACAAATATGCCACTAAAATAGATATAATTGGGAGAAAATTAAAGGAATACTTAGATCCTGCTCACTTTAAAATCTGACACAATTAACACATGGATGGTAAGGAGATGTTATTAGCTACAGAACCATGACAACTTAATAGCAGGTCTTCAAACATCTTTCTTTTCCTGTTATTAGTGCAGCAATCCGGCAAGGATGACTGTTCCTTACAATATATACTGCTCAGCCCCTACTGATTGCCCTGGGAACAAAAGAACAATATTTTCAGCTATGTTTCTCCAACTGTGTGTCTGCTCTGATGGATTATTAATGTCATCTTAACCTGTTTGCATTAAGACTTAAAGCACATTTGGTGCATGGCACAACCCATAGTAACCAATCAGGAATTTGCTTTCAATACAGTAACTTGCAATATCCTAATCACAACAAATGTTTGTTACTATGGGTAACAAGTCATCTATTTGTGCTACACTAGATATCATATCTGTTTAAATTTTAAACAATTTGTGGGCCAAACATTTCACCTTTAGGGGTCTATTCATTATTGTTTTAAACTTGCTGCGAGTTTAAAAAAACCTGTTTGGAGGCATTAATCATGCCTCACTGCTCACATTGGGCTGATTCAGAGATGGTTAGTGTACATTTCTAATTCAAACTGGTCTGCGCAGACCGGCAGCAGACTGTCAATGGTTGACAGTCTGCTGCCATTTCTGGGAGGGGAGGGGGTGGCGACTGCCTCAGTTTCCACAAACAGAGGAGTGTCGTCGCAGTTGGGGGGAGGGAAGAGGCCAGCAGTTGCGATAGCAGATCCATATGAGGCTGAATCACCCCCAAAATCCCTCTTATGTTTGTTAGCCTCCTATTCCCCTTTCTTGCTATGTTCTTACAGAGCCGATACAGAGTTGAATGAAATTCGGCCATGAGGACATCTGCTTTGCGTGCATGCAGCTGAATGTGGATATTCGGCCATATGCAGAGCACAGATCTATATGTTGCACCAGCCCTTAAGGCTGCCATCAGAAATAGGTGGGCCCGGTACTGACAAAATAGGCCGCCTCGCCCAGGGAAATAAGGCAGACGTGGGCGGAGCTGTGGATAATGTGGGTGGAGCTACTTAGGGGGTGGGGCATCAATGGATGTGTAAGCAGTTAAAAATCCTCAAAGTTTGGGCTGTGGGGATGGTTGCTGTTATAGCTCGTTAATCTATAATATTATACATGAAACTATATAAATACAGGAGAGAAAACTGCTGTAAATTCACACACAAAGAAAACCAGAACACTAGAGTCTATACTAAATATATACTATCTCTATAAATATAAGAGACATAAAATACATTGAAAAAGCCCCGGATCCACATACAAAACATTGAAATAGCCAGACCCACATAAAAAAGCCAAAAGGAAGGGGAAGTGCAGGACAGGGAGCGCAGGACCTATTGGGGGCACATGTATGGCTGGACATGATGGGGGGGTAGCACAGGGCAGGGTAGGCTGGACATTAATGGGGGGTACAGTGCAGGGGAGGCTGGACAAGGGGGGGGGCACTGGGCTGAAAAGGGTGGATCCCTCAGCTGTTACTCAGCTCCTTCCGTCAGACATTGCGCATGCGTGAAAGTTTTTGGATGCTCAGTAACACTGCCGAGTCAGAGTAGCCAGTACTAGGTTTCACAGCCACTAAATAAGCGGTGAAAGAATTTACAGGGACAGATGATCAGCACTTGAGTAATTTTGATTTGCTCCGGTGATCGCAGTGAACTAGATACTTAATTATCGGGGGCCACCAATGTGAGTGATTTAGCATCTCTGCACGCGACCAGTCTCAGCAACACACCGATGTCAGTCCAATATAATGCAGATACTATGCTACATCTGCATCTGATTAGCCAATCCACTGTAACTGGCCAGGAACACCCAATACATTTTTAATACACTTGTTGGTGCATGCATCTAAATCTGTACTGAGACTCTGGGCCTGATTCAGACCTGGACGCAAGTGGCCGTTCACTCGTCCGCCGTACGAGCGGAAAAATTAAAATTCAAGCACTCGCTCGTATGTTCGCTCGCAGCTAATCTTCCGCCCCATAGTCTCCCAACCCCTCCTCTAGCTAGCGAACGTTCGAAATAGCGAGCATCCGTCTCCTCTTTGGTTGCAGGGAGCGCTCGCACAAGTCAAATCCGGAAGTGGCCCTGTCAGTTTTCGATTGCCTGCTATTTCATTCAGGAAACATACTTGAATCGAATAATAGCAATCACTATATTAATTAGCTTAATTGTTATTCACATGTTTGCAATCCTTTTTTTTTTTCAATGTCAATAAACTTTATTATTGTTAGTGTGTGTCATTGCTTCCGCAGAATACGTACGGTTGGACCAAGGGGATGGTTTTTCAAATTGAAAGTTTGTTTGAATGCTACTCTTGTTTTGCGTTTTTTTTCTAGCCCGATTTTTTATTGTATGAGTCACATGACTCATACAATAACCAATAGAATGCTTTTTGTTAATTTACAAAGTACATTAGCCAATCAAAATTTTTCTAGGACCTTTATTAAAACTGTTTTGTGTAAAAAAAATCATTGCCATCATGAGAGCCGCAGCTTTTTGTAGACGTGAGCTCCTGGTCCTCACTGATGTGATGGACCGGAGAATCACACACCAGCCGCACCCCATCACTAACCTCCGCAAGCGGCTGGCCTACGCGGAGGTGCGACGCCGCCTGCGTACGATCGGCTACCGCAGGAATATCGGCCAACTGGAAAGGAGGTGGTCCGATCTGGGGCGCAGATCCCCACGCCTGTTGGCCAATTTGCGTCAGCAAATAGAGGAAAGTACGTTTTTTTTAAATTATATTTAAAATGTAAGCATACCTGCGTGTGCATGTTTACTGTATAGCCCTGTTTCTTTATTTTGGCAATACCTGCGTGTGCATGTTTACTGTATAGCCCTGTTTCTTTATTTTGGCCATACCTCCATGTGCATGTTTACTGTATAGCCCTGTGTCTTTATTTTGGCCATACCTGCATGTGCATGTTTACTGTATAGCCCTGTTTCTTTATTTTGGACATACCTGCGTGTGCATGTTTACTGTATAGCCCTGTTTATTTATTTATTTATTTTTGGTGTGTAAATTGTTGAAACAAAAAATGAAATATGTATTAATCGAAATTTTTTAACATCATTTAGGGGCTGAGCGCAGACTACAACGTCGCCAACGTCAGCGACGTAGGGCACGTCCCCTATCCCCCACTCCCACCCAAACCTCCTCTGCCCATTCTTCCCCAAATTCCCCCTCCAACCCAGACCTGGCCGACTGTGAGGCCCCTCCCTCTCCTCACATTCCCATCCCTCCCAATTCACACTCTCCTCAACCCCCCCTCTCTTTTCCTCACCCTCAACTTCATCCCAAATCACCCCTCCTCCATCCCTGCTGCACTGGCCCACCTCTGATGAGGAAGATTTTGGGGCTCCAGGACCAGGCACCATTAGGACTGGTATGTTTCGCTTTAAAACTATGGCTGTTTTTTCATTATTTTGATTTTGGTTGATGTTGTCCTTTTGCCTGTGCATTTCAAAATTGTAAAGTATTTCTAATGTTTTTGATATATATCTTTGTGAAACAATGTCTAGGATATTTTCCCCTTACACATATGACACATGTCCAAACACTCATACTTGTGTCTTTCTTGTTTACGGTACCAACAAATGTTGTATTTTTGCGTAGTTGCAACTCTCTTGTATGTTATTTTTGCCATAGATTTTTTGGCTTTGTTTTTAGACAATCTTTTCATTTGGCATTCCTTTTGTTATGTAGTTTTTTATTGTCACCTTTTTTGTATAATATGATTTTTTAGTTGTTTTTTCACATATAAATTAAGGTTCCATTTTAGTAATCCGCCCATTTTTTTTACCCACAGAGGACCAGAGGTGTAACGCTGAAATTTATGCAGGCTTGCTGAATTTGAGGGGCCATGTAGTTGCCATGCTTGTGGCCTTGGATCACATTTTGGCGCGCCTGCGCCACTAATTATTTTGTTTCACTCCAAAAAAAAAAAAAATTATTATTTTGATTTATTTTAGTCTCATTCCTTGTGTGTAAATCTTAGATTGTTGAACCTTACATAAGTCTACTATTTGTCCATGATTTTTTAAGAAATGTAAATGTGTTTGTCGAAAGCTCAAGTAAGTATGTAAGCTTGCACATTAAACACATAACAATACCAATAGGTTTGGAGAAGTAACCTCAAAATGTGATTTTTTTTTTGGTGTGGGTAATGTTAAATTTAAAGGTACCTGCTTAGACCTACAATTGCAAACATACTGATTCACCATAATACCTTTGGTGTTTGTTTTTAGAAACAAAGCAGGGTACTAAACTTTTACAAATAAGAACTTACAGTATTAGGCATTAAGCAACTTTGCATTTTTAGAAACAGGTTACACTTGGTTGTAATTTACGATGGAAATCGTTGGTGAACATAAAATAAATTTTTAATACACACAAATAATAAACACCAAGTGAATACACACAATAAATACAAAAATTCAAAACACACTCACACGTCAAAAACACACCAAAATCCCCAAAAAAACAAAATCAGGAACTGTTTGATGAAGGAGCATGCCAGCATGAATCCACAAATGAGGAGAAGAAATCATTGTTCCCGAAGTTATATCCAATGTGTCCACATAAAGTCATTTGTGTTGATCAGGTAGTAGGCATGGTTTTTTATGGTCATTTTAGGGATTAAAAACAAAACAAAAAAAAATCAGTTAAAAGTGTACTTTAAAATATTACATGTCTACATTGTGGCATTTTTAAACATTATGAGGAAATAATTACCTCAAAAATCTGGCCACAACTTCATCGCATATGGCCCCCCCACATACTGACCTCCAACCAACCTCGGGGGGGCCGTCCTCAGGCAAGGCATCCTCTGGCTGCATTGAGACACCACTCCTTATGGCGATGTTGTGAAATATCCCACACAGGACCACAATTTTCGAAACCATAGCCGGCAAATACATGAGGTCGCCACCAGAGCAGTGGAGGCATCTGAATCGGCCTTTTAAAAGGGTGATACAGCACTCCACCACCTGCCTGGTGGCTGTAAGTGCAGAATTATACTCACTTTGTGGCCCTGGTGTGGGAGCCAAATAAGGAGTGAGCAGCCAGGGCGTGCAAGGGTAACCACTGTCTCCTGTGAAAACAGATAAAAAAACATCAGGACCATTGTGTAACAAGCTTTGCATTGGTTTCAACAGAAGGTGTCAACTTACCCAGAAGCCACGCATCAACAGCTTGTAGGTTGTTTAATTTGTGCCAAATCCCTGATTGCCGGATGACGAAGGAATCATGTGCACTGCCGGGGAATTTGGCATTCAGGGACAGGATCTGGAGGGAGGCATCACATACCACCATTACATTAATCGGGTGAAAGTGTTTGCGGTTCCTAAATATAGCCTCCAGCCTTGCTGGAGGCTGAAGTGGTATGTGAGTGCCATCCACAACCCCTATGATGTGTGGGAAGCCAGCTATTTGATAAAAATTAGCCTTTGCCACAATAAGGGAACCCATATCCAATGGCATTTTAATAAAATGATGGAGGTGTTTGAAAAGGGCCTCCATCACTGCCCTCAGGATCCTTGAAAAGGAGGATTGGGAAATTCCAGCGACTATTCCCACAGTGGTTTGAAAGGATCCTGAGGCACAAAAATGTAACACCGACATTAATTGCGTAAGTGGTGGTATTGCTGTAGGACTGTCAATTTGCCGTTCAAGATCACTCTCTATTAATGAGAGAGTGTCTATGATGAGTTGTGGTGGAAGACTGTAGCGCCTCAACACCTCATCATCTGGCATTCCAAAAAGGGTGACACATGTTCTATATATCTGGGGCCTTGCACGCCTACGAGGCCTACGCCTGGGACACAGTTGAGGGGTTCTGGAACCATGGCCAATATAATACGACAAACATCAACCTGAAATGTTAAGCAAGGTAGTTATAGGTTTAGACAAATGTGTTAAGAAAAATATCTTTTCCAAGAAAACCAAAGATGCTTACAGGCCTGGGACGTGTCATGGGAAAATCAACCTACATTTCAAAATTTGAAATTTTTACAGATATTAATTTCAAAAACTAGGAATTTTTAAAAAATTCGTATTCTAAAAAATAAAGAAGGGAGCACACATTAGTTCTCAAAATAGTAGGCTACATTTAGTGGGAAGACATGATTTTACACAGAAAAATTGAAAACACATTAGTTCGCTAAATAGTACGCTAATTTTACAGATAAATAAGGATACATTAGTTCGCTAAATAGTATGCTACTTTTACAGTTAAATAAGGATACATTAGTTCGCTAAATAGTATGCTAATTTTACAGTTAAATAAGGATACATTAGTTTGCTAAATAGTACGCTAATTTTACAGTTAAATAAGGATACATTAGTTCGCTAAATAGTACGCTAATTTTACAGTTAAATAAGGATACATTAGTTCGCTAAATAGTATGCTAATTTTACCGTTAAATAAGGATACATTAGTTTGCTAAATAGTACGCCAATTTTACAGATGAATAAGGATACATTAGTTTGCTAAATAGTACGCTATATTTAGTGGTAAGACATGATTGTTCACAGAAAACAAAAAACATTACTTAGCGAAACATATGCGAAGAACAACACATCGAATTTTTAAAATCATGAAACCAAAACACTTACCAAAAACAGACAAATATCCCAAAGTTCAAAAACTTCACTCGGTCACTGCCAAAATAACTGTAAAAAAAAAATTAGAAACCAATGTAAACTATTTACTACTTTTTTACGGTGGTTTTGTTAAATACTTACTCAAAAATGCAAATCAAAAAAGCCAAAAAATATAAAAAAATGCTAACGGAAAATAACGAAGAAAAAAAGCCAAAAGATCAAAATAAACCAGTCCTCCTTCTTAAAACCAATCTCAAACAATCAACTCCACCGCTAAACCTCCAACACTCATAACATGCCACCTCGACTTGAGTCACACCAAGCCATAAATAGGCTTTATTTTCCCGCTCAAATTAAGGACGGACAATAGGAGCGCACAAGGAATGATGCGGCCGAATAATGCTGACGCATGTATAAAGACGTCACTGAAGGCCAAAATCGGTCTGTTTCATTGACCAAAAAAAATGAGTACAGAGCAGCAAAGTACTAGCCAACAGGCACCATGTAAGTGTTTTTTATTTTTATGGAAAAATGAGTATGTTTAACATTACATTTTAAAACATTTTACTAAAAATCTTTTTTAACATTTTTAAAAAAAGGTGTGGAGGATGCCATGGAAGAGGCTGCTGGCCCTAGTAGGCAAACTAGGGCCAAAAAAAAAAGGCAGCCACAATTCACAAGGAAGGAGATGGAGGTTTTGGTGCAAATGTGGAATGACAACCTGGCACAGGCACCAAGGAATATGGGTGCAACCCAGAGATGGAAACTGTGGGACGACATAGCCAGTGGTGTCAATGGTGTGGATGAGTTTGAACGTTCAACCCGGGAGGTCAAACGCCGGTACGTAAAATCTACATTTTATTAAAAAGTGTTTACAGGTCAAAATACTGCAGGAATAATGCCAAAATTTAAACCAACAGATGGAGCGACTTCAAATATCGGCTTAAACAAAAACTGGCTGATAGGGCTAGGCATGCAGGTGGGACAGGTGGGGGTCCCACCCCTGTGTCACTTGAGCTCACAGATTTGGAGGAGCTGGCCCAGGGGTGTGTGCAGGATGAGGAGGTGTTTGGCGTGTCGAACATGGATACCGACATGCCCGACTTTGCGGCTCCTCATGTTGCCCCAGGTAAATGTTGTAAGGTTACCAACTCCGAAATGTTTTTTTGACAATATCTAGATTATAATTTTACTCTTTTCTCTTTTTTCTCACAGAGACACAGGCGGAGGAGTCTGCTCCAGAGGGGAGCTTTGGCCGCAGAATTTCTGCTGGCTCTGCAGAGGAGGAAGCAGTAGATCCGGCTGGGGACCCTGTGGCAGACAGTCCAGGGCATTCCCCCTCGCAGGCAGTGGGCCTCCTCACTGATCTCAATATTAAAACGGATCAGCAGACCGAGATTCTGCTGAGGATGGACGCCAATCTGCTACGGGTGGCGGACGCCCTGGAGCAAAGTGCTGCGGCCAACGTGACCATTGCTAAGGCCCTTGCGGAAAATACTGGGGCCAATGTGCGAATAGCAAATGCCCTGGAGCAGCTCGTTCGCCAGCACATTTTGGAGCCGGCCTCCCTTCCTGCCGGAACATCAGGACCCTCCACCTCTGGCACAACAACAGCCATCCCTCCAAATGTGCCTAGCCCTATGCCTAGTCCAGAGGCCACAACATCTGCCTCTGGCCAGGCCAGCCGAAAGACTTCCCGGACCCATTCAGGCTCCCTCCAACCCCCGGCCAAACGGCCTAAAAGGCGATGACAGCACTGGCTAATTTGCCCACAATCCATCTCTGTGTTTGCCCCATTTTCCTGCATGGCAAAAACCTCCCTCTCCTTTCTTGTGAATTGTTTTTATTTGTTTTAATTCTGTACAAATGCCACGTATTTTGTGGGTGTGTGTGCAAAATGATATTTAGATTTTGTCCCATGAAAAAAATTATGTTTACTTTTAAAAAAACTTGACACAAAAATAATCAAAAACTTATTACACTTTGGAAACAAAATTGCAAAAATCTATTCTTGATTTATTCACAAACTGGTTAAAAGGTAATCCCTCTAACAAACTTACAAACAGTACAACGGAAATAGAAAAATTTCATATTTTGCCTAAAAAATAAGGGTTAAAATCAATTTATGAGTTTTAATTAACAATTATCCCAAAAAAAATGACGATTGGTTTCTTGGTCCAAAAAATAAAAAAAAAACATGCGTACAATATTGTTTGTCTACAAAATAAACACTTACAAATATGTAGAAAGCACTCAAAAAACTCAAACATTTGTTAACTAATTGATTGTATGCCCCAGAAATTAGCAGCTGAGCAGTTCACCTGCGTTCGGTTTTAAACTACTAAAAAAGGTCTATTTGCGAAACCCCTTAGAAGCTGTTTAGCAATTAAAAGTTAATTGCTTTTGTTGCCTCACTTGATTAATCGCAACACCATCGATGAGTCCGGGGAAGGACGAGGAGACCATCGTCATTGCGGTAGACCATACCAAACCCAAAGCTGAGCGAGCAGTCTTAATGGAAATTGGATCACACAGTGACGTGTACAAAACAGCGTCCACATTGGACGTTTGCACAAGATAATACATGTACGCCCTGCGTTTTCTCATCTCCACCCCCGTTACCACCCATAAACGGAACATTCTGTCAATCAAATGACATAGGTCACTTCCTGTTCGCTGTGTATACGAGCAAACGAAGAATGACCACAATGATCCGGCCGCACATGTGCAATGAGAACCGGACGCATGCGTGGTTTAAAACAATCGAATGCGTACGAGCGAACGGCTTATAGCGTCCGGCTCTGAATGAGGTCCTCTGTGCAAACACCATAGGGATGTATGCGGGGTGCAACTCAGACGAAAAACACCACTCCACTGCATTCAACATCACCCCCGCGCCTGACTCACAATCAGTTCCATAATGCTGTATATTAGGTCATGGTGGTGCTTTCTGTATAACATAACTACAACATTTTGCCCGCCCACCTGATCTACTGATAATTTCCAGTTTGCGTTTCAAGGTGGAGTGTGAATTGCGGAAGTGTACACTAGTCAGGCAGCCTCTGAGGGGATAACGCAAGCAATTATAAACAGTGCCTCATGCCATAGTACCTCATAGAGCAGGGGTGGGCAATTATTTCAGCTGGGAGGGGGGCACTGGGTGAGTTGGATACTTAATTTTCAGGAGTCTCCCATGCCCTGATAAGTAACAATGATTAGGCTCCTTAATTACGTCGTTCTTAACCTTAGCTAAAATAGTATCAGTTTTTTTGTCTCATTCCATAAGTTAATTTTTCAGTACTGTGGAAAAAGTCTCAGGCTATACCATGCTAGGCACAGACCTATAGAACCCAATGCTTCATCTATTGTTTAAGGTAACTCTCCCAAGATTTTTATTAAGAGAGGTGTGGGCCCACGTACATTCCCACTGGGGACACCTCCTCACTCTCCAGCGGCCACCAGCGCAGTGACAGCAGCAGTAGACTCCGGGCACTAGTCTGCGCAGGTTACCGGGAAAATGGCGCGGCAACCATTTTCCCAGCGATTTCCCTACTGCGCATGTGCAAAACGCCGGGAAAATGGCCATGACGGCCATTTTCAGGCATTTTATGTAGCGCTGCTCCAGGTGACGTGGGACTTCGGAGAGGTAAGTATTAGAAAGTATGGGTGCAGGGTGTGCGGTGTGGGCCCCCCTGCACCCATTATAAATATGCCCCTGGGAACTGGCTGAAAAATTGGGAGCCTCCCGCAACTTCCAGGAGAGTAGGCAAGTATGATGCAGAGGCTGTGAGAAGCAGAGGCTGTGAGAAGCAGATATGCGATGCATCCTGACACTCTTCGCATGCCTGCTGCTGTTAATTACGCCGGTATGCATGAAGAAAATCACAAAGTTCATGTCTCGGTAAGAGCTGTCCTTTGCGAGTGAGGTAATTCCTGGTCTATGACCCAGAGGTCCCTCTGGTGTTCTGCGCATGTGGTCATACCCCCGAAAACTAGAGATGAGCGGGTTCGGTTCCCTGAGAACCGAACCAACCAGAACTTAGCAGATACGAGGAGATCTGAGCTGGCTCGGGTTTTCCCGCCTGACTCGGATCTCAAAACGAGACAAAACATCATCCCTCTGTCAGATTCTCTCTCTCTCTCTGTTGTCCATATTAATCCATAGCGGCTGGCTGTTGTCCTGTCCATAGGGGCTGGCTGACAGTAGTCCATAGGGGCTGGCTGTTGTCCATAGGGGCTGGCTGGCTGTTCTGATGTGTTGTCCAGGGGGTGCTCTGTCCATCAGGGGTGCTCTCCTTCACCCCCAGTGTAAAAAAAATAATAATAATTTTTTGTGTGTGTGTGTTAGCCACACCACCAGTGTGAAAATAAAAACTTTTTTTTGTGTATGCGTGTTAGCCACACTACCAGTGTGAAAATAAAAACAAATGTGGGGATGAGCAGCACAAGTCAACTTGCTGATGTAGAAATCGAGGCTGCTTCTGTGGAACTGCACGAGTAGGATGAGGAGGATATTTATGTAGTTGGAGATAACAAAAAGTTTGATGAGGATGATGATGATGTTGATGCCGAGGATGTTTGTGTAAAAACTGTAAATCAGGCAACAGTTGTTGCCCATGGTGGGAACATCCCATTGTTGGCATGCCTGGGCAAAGGACCAAAAAATCCACATCTCATGTGTGGAATAATTTCCACCCAAATCCAGACAACTTTTGCCAAGCCAGTTGTAACCGTTGCCATGTAACAGTGAGTAGAGGTAAGGACCTTAACCATCTTGGAATCTCCTCCCTGTTAGTCACTTGCAGTGCATTCATCAAATTGGAAAGGATATTGAAACTTCGGGGACAAAAAAATTAACAATCCTTTGCATTGGCAAACAAGTATGACAGCACACACCCAGTTGCACAGCAGAATACTGACGCCATAACAGCTATGCTGGTATTAGATGTGCGTCCAGTATCCACCATTAATGAAGTGGGTTTTAAACAGTTAATGGAGGTCATGTGTCCCGGCTACCATGTCCCTTCTAGATTCCACTTATCTAGAATAGCAATTCCCAATCTGTACAAGGACATTACAAAAACCTTTTTAATGTCCTCCGAAATGCCGTTGTGCCCACTGTCCACTTAACCACAGATATGTGGACAAGTGGAACAGGGCAAACTTAAGATTACATGACTGTGACAGCCCACTTGGTAGGTGTATTGCCTCCAACTGTGCAAACAGCAGCAGCATCTAACAAATGCCAGCTAATTCAGAGGCATACTCTGTGTATCACCGGTTTCACTAACAGGCATATCGCTGAGAACCTCTTAGAAAAACTCATGGAAATCATTGTAAAATGGCATACCCCACTTGGACTCTCCTCAGGATTTGTGATTTCTGACAATGCCAGCAATATTGTGAGAGCATTAAATGTGGGCAAATTCGAACACATCCCATGTTTTGCTCACACAATTAATTTGGCGGTGCAACATTTTTTTAAATATGACAGGGGCGTGCAGGAGATGCTCTCGATGGCCCGTAAGATTTTTGGACATTTTCGACATTCAGCAACTGCGTTTCAAAGATTACAGCACCAGCAAGAAATGTTGATTTTGCCCTGCCATCAGCTGAAGCAACAGTTAGTAACTAGGTGGAATTCTACCCTCTATATACTTCAGCGGATGGAGGAGCAGCAAAAGACCATCCAAGGCTACACTACGGCCTATGACATAGGTAGAATGTACCTTACTCCAGCGCAGTGGAGAATAATTTCCGTGTTGTGCAAGGTTCTCAAACCCTCTGAAATTGCCACATTTGAATTAGTTCAGACACTGCCAGCTTGAGTCAGGTCATTCCCCTATCAGACTTTTACAAAAGCAGCTGTAGACACTGAAGGAGGAGCTGATATGGAGTGATTCCACTAGCCATGTCGGAATGGTAGATCAAGCCCTTCACTCGCTTCGCCAGTGTCCAAGGGTCGTCAATCTCTTGAAATCAGATCACTGTGTTTTGGTGATCATACTTTATCCTAGGTTTAAGTCATACTTTGTGTCTTTCTTTCTGATGGACATAAATTTGAAAAGATGCAAAGAGCTGTTGGTGAAAAAATTATCAGCTCAAGTGGCACGTGACATGGCATCTTCTCCTTTAGTTTCTGCAGCTGCCAGGAAAAAACTAAATTTCCTAAGAGACCCACTGGTGGTGATGCATATCAATCAGCAAAAACTAATGACATCTGGTTGGGTCTGAAAGAACTGCCTACAATGAGTGACATGTCTACTGTGACTTTGTCTGATACAGTCACCATTCAGAGAATGGTGGATGACTATTTTAGGGATAGCATCCAAATAGGCATGTCAGACAGTCTGTTTCACTACTGGCAGGAGAAAGTGGCAATTTGGAGTCCCTTACACAAACTGGATTTGCTGTACTTAAGTTGCCCACCCTTGCATATCCACCTTTTGCCAGTTAATTACTTCCAGCAGCAGTCTCCAGCACACACTTGCATCATCTATTAACCCTACCTTGCTTGCTGCCTTACTCCAGGTAAATTATTTTCTGTGGATCCCTGCCTATTGCATGAGCCCCATCTGCGAGCTCTAGGGGCTCATGCAAATAGTGCAGGTACTTCATAACATTATCGCCGGCTATTCACTGGAGTATAGCAAGATGAGTCCAGCTCTGCAAAATCCGGTCCAGTCTTCACCCTCAAGCCATGCCACCTCAAGTCAGAATCCGGATGAGGATCCAGTTCCGGTCTTGTTCAGCAGATTGAAAAGCTGTGAAGACATACAAATTCTCACATCACAAACCTATCTAGGGCTATCCATCCATATAGATGCTCTGCAGCAGCAGATTTCTGCAAATAATTTTTGTCCTGACAATTCTCCTCTTTGTCAATCATGTGGTCAAAAAGTTTATGGCACCTTTCAAAGTGACTGTTATCTGCCCCCTAAGTTTACCAGTAATGGGAGTCTTGAATAACTGAGGATTTTTCAGGCTCCTGTGGAGCAGTTGATGACATCACTCCCTGAAAAAAGTCAGCAAGTTTCAGAATTATTTGGAAGTTCTTCGGATGCCACAAAAGTTGCTTCCCTATTTACTGAGGCAGAAAAAAAACACAGTTTCTGGTTCCCCTAGTCTAGGGGTGACTTCTTCCATGCTGTCAGAAAGGAGATTCCAGAGTTTTTGGCGTCCCAAACTTTCCGAGGCTGAGCGCCAGTGACAAAAGAATGACCTGCTATGCATGTATTGTGGAAGTGCAAGTCACTTCATTAAAGACTGTTCCTTCCGCAGCTCAAGAAAAAGTGATGCTCAACATCTCGAGGTACAGACTGTGCGGTCACCTCAAGTGGTCATTCCAGACTCCCAAACTTCCAATAATGGTGCCAAAAGTTCCCATGAAGGGGATCAGGTCTATAACTGGGGACCTCTAACCCAGAGCCGCAAGTTAAGATTTGGTAACCAAATGAGGAAATGCAAATCACCCATTCTCAGGGTAATCCCTGATCCTATAGCCCTAGGAGATACACCTAACGCAACCATTCATGGAGGGCCAATTAGTTCTACTGCTCCGAGTGGGGCATTTCATTTGTCAACAACCTCTGGATAGTTCCTAGCCAGTGACCAATATCCATGAGGAGTACCAGATGTACAGAATCCCAAAAGAGTGCCAAAGGTCCCAGAGGTGTCTGCCTTGCCAAAGGTCCCAGAGGTGTCTGCCTTGCCAGAGGTCCCAGAGGTGTCTGCCTTGCCAGAGGTCCCAGAGGTGTCTGCCTTGCCAGAGGTCCCAGAGGTGTCTGCCTTGCCAGTGGTCCCAGAGGTGTCTGCCTTGCCAGTGGTCCCAGAGGTGTCTGCCTTGCCAGAGGTGTCTGCCTTGCCAGAGGTCAGAGAGGATCCACCCATGTCTGCCTTGCCTGAGGTGCCGACTCCAGAAGGGGAGTCTTAAATGCCAACCCCACATATTGAGGATAATGTCTGGTTCTTTGAGGGGGTATCTAAGTCTCCAGTTCCAGGAACAATATCTGGTCTGTCTACCTCAGGAGGGACATCTGATTCTGTGGCCTTAGAAAAGACATCTGTCATCAAGTTTAGTCCTGTAGCCCCTGGAGGTTTATCTGATTTTCTGTCAAGTCCTGAAGCCTCTGAAGGGGAATCTTTTTCAAATCTAGTCCTACAGCCCCTGGAGGGGTACCAATTCCAGCTGAGGCCCCAGGAAGGAGGGTAATTCCTCTTGAGTTCCCTGAAGGGGAGACTCCAATTGAAACCCCAAGAGGGTTAGATCCTGCCAAGTTCCCTGTAGGGGAGATTCTAGCCAAGACCCCAGGAGGGGTAGATCCTGCTGAATCTCCTGAAAGAGTAATTCCAGTAAAAACCACAGGAGGGGTGTTTCATCCCTTGTCTCCATAACAGACTTCAAAATGGCCAGCTTCTGGAAAGACTCCCAAACATTTACCTTTTGAAAAGGCTTCTAGTCTGTCAGTCCTAGGAGGGGCATCACACCCTGTAAAGTCTGGAAAGAAATACCAACCAGTTATTTCAGCAGAGAATTCACATCATCCTCCTAAAGGCTCTCAATCCATTGTTCTGAACTAAGACCCTGACCTAGTCATTTTTGATGGAAAATTAGAACAATATTATGGTCTGTGCATCAGTGTCTAGAAATAGCACCTCTTCTTACTCCAGCTGAGACCACACAATGCTTGACTATGTCCTTCAGAGGGGAGGCTTTGAAATGGGTTAAGCCATTTATTTGGTCCAATGATCCTATTCTTCAAGATTTACAAACCTTCAACAATGCTTTTATAAGAAGATTTGGTGGTCCTGAAATAATCCTTTTTGACTCTTCTGGAAGTTCTGCCTTGTCTGACAAAGAACCACCTATCACTGAGCTCAGAAAATCTTTAACTAACGCAACAACAAAAAGAGTCAAGTTTGTAAGAACCAGGCTTCTGAGGGCTTTCAGTCTCTGGTCAATCACAGCACAGTGTTATCTTCTTCATGCTCTCCAACCAGGAAGATAACTGTTGGCTGTGCCACTTTGTCCTCATCTTGTAAAGGAGTTTTGAATAAATCTGATCTATTGTATCCAACACCCTTCCAGGCTATTGGACATTCTGCCGGTGCCCAATCTAATCGTGTTTCTTTTCCAGTATCATCTGTCTCTGAGAAGAGCACCTTAATCCTTCCTTTGGATGGGGATTCTAACTCTGATTACAACTTTGAAGCTGAAGAAATTCCTTTGATTGAGGGTACCATCAGTTCTGAAAATATTTTTTGACTTACCATACTCAGACCTCAGCAATCTTCCAGAAAGAAGAAGTCTGGATGTAAATTTTGAGTCTTCCTTGTCCGTTTGTTTTCTCATTTTCAGTTCCTCTTAGTCCTGTTGGGGTGTCCGGAGTCCACCCTCAAGGGGGAGGGGGTACTGTTACATGTGCCACTGCGGCTCTCTGCCTGATTGGCTCTCAGTGGTTATCGTAACTACCTGGACTCTGCCTGTTATGTGCAGTTACTCACCTGTTGGTAGTCTCATTACCTGACCTTAGCCTGAGTGACCAATCACAGGAGACCTCTCCCTTCATTAAGGATTCGAGTCTGTTCCTGCCTGCCAGTGACATTACTAGTTCCTGCACCTAGTGGAGGCTCACTTGGTCGCTGCATGCTGTGCAGTTCCTTGCTCCTTAACCTTTGTTCCTGTGTCCAGTATCTTGCTATTGAATACCCTTGCTCATAGACTGTGTCCTGTCCCTGCCAGTCCTACTTCTGTGTCCTGCTGGATTCTGCCTGTTCCTGTGTCCATTCCTGTTACGTGCTTGTGCCTTACCAAGTCTCTCCAGCTTACCTTTTGTGTCCCCTCTGGTTTGTGTCTAGTCCAAGCATGTACCTGTGGCTTCATCCTGTCTGTTCAACTACATCAAGTACAGATTCTGCTACAAACTCCAACTTGCAGTCACATGTCAGTATAACCATATCAAGTACTGGTTCTGTTACAAAATCCCACCTGCATCCTGAGTAACTGGTCTGCCACAATCAAATCCATTTCCAGCATTGCAGGTTCAACAGTATTCCCACCTGCATCCTGAGTAGCTGGCCTGCCACAATCTAATCCATTTCCAGCATTGCAGGTTCCCCAGTATTCCCACCTGCATCCTGCATAGCTGGCCTGCCACAATCCTAATCCATTTCCAGCATTGCAGGTTCCACAGTATTCCCACCTGCATCCTGAGTAGCTGGCATGCCACAATCAAGGCCATATACAACAATATTCACACCTGCATCCTGAGTAGCTGGCCTGCCACAACCAAGTTCATATGCAGCATTACAAGTACAACATTATTCCTACCTGCATCCTGAGTAGCTGGCCTGCCACAACCAAGCCCAAATCCAGCATTGCTGCTTTGACATTGTTCCAGCCTGCATCTTGCAAAGTTGGCCTGCTACAAGTCCAGATCTGCATCATAACTGATTTTGTGCATATCCACATTTGCCAGTTGATTACTTCCAGCAGCAGTCTCCAGCACACACTTGCATCAGCTATTAACCCCTACCTTGCTTGCTGCTTTACTCCAGGTTAATTATTTTCTGTGGATCCCTGCCTATTGCATGAGCTCTAGGGGTCTCATGCAAATAGTGCAGGTACATTCATAACACCTTGTCAGTGATCAGCGTAGGAGATTACTTCCCCAGAATGTGGAAAACATGATTTTCATCAAAATTAATTACAAATTCCACGAGGAAGACCTTTACCAGCAATTAAGTAAAAAAATACTACAGTAGCATCTATAATGGTGGATTCCAGCGAGGATGAATTAATATTGTGTGAAGAAGAGGATGTACACACTGATGGGGATGACGATGACGAAATCTGATCTTAACTATGTTGTAAAGCCAGTTTGTGTATGGGATCATTACCACCATTGTCCACTGTGCATTGGCAGCTTGTTTAGTGGGGGGTCCAAACAAACCAATAATTTCAGTCACAAGTGGCAGTTCCTGTCGCTTGTGACTGAAAGTCAAGTGGTTGGTTTGTTAAACTGTGAATGCCCTGTTTCATATATACAACATAAGGGTGGGTTGGAGGGCCCAAGGACAATTCCATCTTGTACCTTTTTCCTTTCCATTATGTGATGTTTGGGGCATTGCTGCTTGACATTTTTAATGTTATGGTTTATGACTGTCCAGATATTGTAATGACCACAGACCGCATCTCCTGCATGCCCCTTTCATTTTTTTTTAAAGAAAATTCTGAACCAACTGCTGTTTGTTGTGTCAACCCGGCGGCACAAGTCACACAACAGTGACATTCAGCCAAGGGTTCTCAGCCAACAAGGCTAGTTCATGGCCCAAAGGCCACCTGTTGTCACTCCTCACCAGCCCTCAAGGCTGTAACGGCCGCAACTTGCCAAGAGTTCCAGCCCTCAAGGCTGTTGCAGGACTGGTTTCTTCCTAATCATAGCTCTGTATTCCACTACTACTCAGCCCGGAGGCTGCGTCAACAATTAACTATCAACTACAGTATCAAGTCATCAGCCAGTGGCTGCACCAATTATCAAGTATCAACTCTTCTTTCTTCAGCCAGTGGCTGCACCAATTAACAAGTATCAACTCTTCTTAGTGGCTGCACCAATTATCAAGTATCAACTCTTCTTACTTTAGCCAGGGGCTGCACCAACTATCAACTATCAATTCTTACTTCTGTCAGTGGCTGCACCAATTATCAACTATCAATTCCTCCTTCAATCAGTCACTATCAATTATCAACTATAAATTCTTCAATCCTCAAGGGGTACCCCAACCATCATCTTTGCACAGTCCTCAACCCTATCACTGGATGCAACCTTTTGGCCCTTAACTAGATGAAAAAATCAATATTGTGAGCTGCGAGGTGGTCAAACTTGACTGGAAACGAGTGGAAATAAATGTTAATGAGGTTAATAACACTGTAGGAACAAAAACAGGCCCATTTTATGTGATTGTAGCTGTTTTTATGATTTTGTAAGAAAAAATCCAGATCCAAAACCAAAAAACAAAACACGGAGGTGAGGTTTTGGCAAACCAATCCAGATCCAAAACTAGGGGAGATCCAGATCCAAACCCAAAAAATGGGGGTCGGCGCACATCCCAACCGAAAACTGAATTTTCAGGGTTTTGACCGCATTTCTGGCTTTGCTGTATCCTGCCCTGTGTGTGTAGCTGGGAAGGCAGAGAAAGGGGCTAGAGAGCAGAGGAGGTGGTGAGAGACGTTGAGAGGCCATTGAGAAAAGGTTACAGTTAGTTAAGCTGGGTACACTTTTAACGATGTGTATCCAGCCGACCTGTCGAGAGATACTTAAGTATCCAACTCGCAGTGGGGGATAGATTACACCGGTGCAATTCATCATTGCTCCAGGGTGGGGATAGCTGTTCCAAACAGCAGCTATCCCCTTGGTTAGTATAGCACCTACAGATGTAGCGGCGTTACTTACCTCCTTCCCGTCATCTCAGCTACGCATGCGTGACCCAAGGTCACATATGCGCACAGCCACTGGTGAGTTCGTGAGAAGGCGGCGGAGGGATCCCTCTTTGCATCCCTAGAACTCCTTCCCATAGCAAGGAGCGTGGCTACGAGAGCAAGCGCCAACTTGCTCAATATCAGGGGGTCCTTTTGGACCCCTGATGATGAATGGAAACTAGCGTTTCTGCATGGTTACTGGGCCATTTATCATTTGATGAATAGGCCCCATATTTACTGTAGTCACATTAACATGAACTAATCAATTTTAGTTGTTTATTGTGCTCTAGTGTTTTCTGCTTTCCTTAAAACAGAGTCCCGGAAGTCCCAGATACAGCCTCTGGTGACCTTTTTATAGGACTCTGTTCACTTACTACCCTTGTGGCTTTTGACAACTGTTAATATATTATTTTAATATTTTGTGTGTTCGTTTTTCTTTTTTTTTTTAAATAAAGTTCTGCTTGATAACTGGACAACATTTTCCATAGTTACTGCAGATTCTAACGGGGAAGGGAGAGACTGTGGTGTTGAGTTTTATGGCTAACATGATGTTTAATTAAAAGTGTCATAATACTACTAAGAGCGGTCAGTGCCATAAACAGTGTTTTATCCTTAATTGAGTTGATCACTGATTTACTGCAACATTAAAAAACAACATAAACACAGTGTAAAATTGGGCACAAACAAAGCCTCGCATGGCCAAAGATTAATAGGGAAACCCTGCCATAACAATAATAAATAATATTCTGATGTGAATGTAATAGTTTTAAATAGGAAACAAAATCACATTTACCGCCTACAGATTATGCCCAGCTATATCCTTGCCAAATCGTGCCACGCATAGCGCGAGACGCACACCCGCGAGCCGATGCGAGCACTGCGCTCACTCCCACGCCTCCATAGGAAAGCATGGTGCAATCGCAGTGTGCTTCATAGCATACCGTAGTGTATGCAGGCGCAGGGAATCGCATGGCACAATGCGTGCGCACAATGTAACTGGGCGCATCTGTATATCAGGGCTTTGTTGTTGCTGCCTCTCTCATACATGCCCAAGGCCCTGGCACAGCTCACCAACAGAAGGACATACCTGCATAAATAGTGACTGGACAAAGATAAGGGCAGCTTAGTTCCATGCGTCGGCAGACTTGGTGCGTGACTAGTATACTATTATTTTTTATCCAATACTGAGCCTGATTCAGTTGCAGTGTGAAAATATACTAATGCTGTAGCTGCCTGAAAGTGAATTGAGATGCCCACCGGCAGCTTCACAGATCCAAGCAAGTGCGTACAAATACACAGTGGTCGTCGCAGATCCTTCGATAATCGACCATCTGAGTAACCCTATGGTTGTGCAGTATGGGCGAGGGAAAGGAGATGCAGACGCCATACTTTCTAAGTATGGGATTGCAGATGTAGGCAGAAACACGCTCCGAAAAACGGTCACGACACGCCTGCCTTTTTGCCACCACTCCGTGTGACCTCCCCTAAATGATCCCTGAATGTCAATCACTTCGCTCACTGCAAGCGGCATCGCTAAGGTATCTTGGCTTATGTGCGGTGCGACCATGACGCATGAGCAGTTGGCTGATAATCGCTCAACTGCGTAAATATCAACATTGTGCCCAAATCTGAATGAGGCCCACTGTCATTAATAAATGTTACAACTATATCATACTTTGGGCTCATTTAAGAGTGACACTAATTGCTGTCAGCATATTTTGTTTAATGTCAGTGTTATAAATAGGAATATGCCATCACTTCCCCCTCCAGCATGGTCCAGCGGTGTCCCCCTCCTCTGCGGCATCTCCTGCTGTGTTTCTGGCAGCTTAACACTACCGGATTTGGGTTACTGACTAATGCACATATGTGATGACTGTCTGCGTATACAGATACACATAGAGCTCAAACCCGGCAGGGACTTCAGAAATAGCAGTAATCATAAAGGAGTTATGACTCCTTCTTAAATGGAGCCCTAAATACTAAGGGTGTGCTACTTTTTTTTCTTCTTCCCCTCTCTCTCTCTCTCTTTTCTGTCTCTCTCACCATGTACATGCGTGCTATCGACGTGCAGATGTGTTCTTCACTGGGTGTATAAAAGGTAAAAATAGTAGATTCTGGGGAACAGAAGGGATGACTGTGTTATGCAAGGTAAGTGGATGGTCTGGGCAAACTTTGCACAGTCTCTTAATGCCTAGGGACGGGCAGTCCTTCCGCCACGGGTCCCCAAAGGTTTCTTCCACAGGGGGGGTTTCCTCTCCTGATGATTCTTTGTGAGCCATGAGGCTTCCACCATCTTGGGACAAATTTGCAATAATTCTGGACCAATCTTGATCCAAAAGTCCCTATTTTATCATGCAGAGTAAATAAAAAGTAAAATTTTACTTGAAATAAAAGCTTAAATCTATTTTTTAAATATATTTTACTTGAAGTTGTCTTTTTTTTAATAATAAGTGCTCTCAAAAAATGAAGAGGCAGCAGTATGACCTGGTTAGGAGAATAAGAGCAGAGCCGATAATGGAAAATAATACAGTGGTGGGGAGGCTGAGAGGGTGAATGGAAAGTAATACAGTGGTGGGGAGGCTGAGAGGGTGAATGGAAAGTAATACAGTGGTGGGGAGGCTGAGAGGATGAATGGAAAGTAATACAGTGGTGGGGAGGCTGAGAGGATGAATGGAAAGTATTACAGTGGTGGGGAGGCTGAGAGGATGAATGGAAAGTAATACGGTGGTGGGGAGGCTGAGAGGGTGAATGGAAAGTATTACAGTGGTGGGGAGGCTGAGAGGGTGAATGGAAAGTAATACAGTGGTGGGGAGGCTGAGAGGGTGAATGGAAAGTAATACAGTGGTGGGGAGACTGAGAGGATGAATGGAAAGTATTACAGTGGTGGGGAGGCTGAGAGGATGAATGGAAAGGAATATAGTGGTGGGGAGGCTGAGAGGATGAATGGAAAGTATTACAGCGGTGGGGAGGCTTAGAGGTTGAATGGAAAGTAATACAGTGGTGGGGAGGCTGAGAGGATGAATGGAATGTAATACAGTGGTGGGGAGGCTGAGAGGGTGAATGGAAAGTAATACAGTGGTGGGGAGGCTGAGAGGGTGAATGGAAAGTAATACAGTGGTGGGGAGGCTGAGAGGATGAATGGAAAGTATTACAGTGGTGGGGAGGCTGAGAGGATGAATGGAAAGGAATATAGTGGAGGGGAGGCTGAGAGGATGAATGGAAAGTATTACAGTGGTGGGGAGGCTTAGAGGTTGAATGGAAAGTAATACAGTGGTGGGGAGGCTGAGAGGATGAATGGAAAGTATTACAGTGGTGGGGAGGCTGAGAGGATGAATGGAAAGTATTACAGTGGTGGGGAGGCTGAGAGGATGAATGGAAAGTAATACAGTGGTGAGGAGGCTTAGAGGGTGAATGGAAAGAAATACAGTGGTGGAGAGGCTGAGAGGATGAATGGAAAGTATTATAGTGGTGGGGAGGCTGAGAGGATGAATGGAAAGTATTACAGTGGTGGGGAGGCTGAGAGGATGAATGGAAAGTAATACAGTGGTGGGGAGGCTGAGAGGATGAATGGAAAGGAATATAGTGGTGGGGAGGCTGAGAGGATGATTGGAAAGGAATATAGTGGTGGGGAGGCTGAGAGGATGAATGGAAAGTAATACAGTGGTGGGGAGGCTGAGAGGATGAATGGAAAGTAATACAGTGGTGGGGAGGCTGAGAGGATGAATGGAAAGTATTACAGTGGTGGGGAGGCTGAGAGGATGAATGGAAAGGAATATAGTGGTGGGGAGGCTGAGAGGATGAATGGAAAGTAATACAGTGGTAGGGAGGCTGAGAGGATGAATGGAAAGTAATACAGTGGTGGGGAGGCTGAGAGGATGAATGGAAAGGAATATTGTGGTGGGGAGGCTGAGAGGATGAATGGAAAGTAATACAGTGGTGGGGAGGCTGAGAGGATGAATGGAAAGGAATATTGTGGTGGGGAGGCTGAGAGGATGAATGGAAAGGAATATAGTGGTGGGGAGGCTGAGAGGATGAATGGAAAGTAATACAGTGGTGGGGAGGCTGAGAGGATGAATGGAAAGTAATACAGTGGTGGGGAGGCTGAGAGGATGAATGGAAAGTATTACAGTGGTGGGGAGGCTGAGAGGATGAATGGAAAGGAATATAGTGGTGGGGAGGCTGAGAGGATGAATGGAAAGTAATACAGTGGTGGGGAGGCTGAGAGGATGAATGGAAAGTAATACAGTGGTGGGGAGGCTGAGAGGATGAATGGAAAGTATTACAGTGGTGGGGAGGCTGAGAGGATGAATGGAAAGTAATACAGTGGTGGGGAGGCTGAGCGGATGAATGGAAAGTAATACGGTGTTGGGGAGGCTGAGAGGATGAATGGAAAGTATTACAGTGTTGGGGAGGCTGAGAGGATGAATGGAAAGTAATACGGTGTTGGGGAGGCTGAGAGGATGAATGGAAAGTAATACGGTGTTGGGGAGGCTGAGAGGATGAATGGAAAGTAATATAGTAGTGGGGAGGCTGAGAGGATGAATGGAAAGTAATACAGTGTTGGGGAGGCTGAGAGGATGAATGGAAAGTAATACAGTGGTGGGGAGGCTGAGAGGATGAATGGAAAGTATTACAGTGGTGGGGAGGCTGAGAGGATGAATGGAAAGTAATAAGGTGTTGGGGAGGCTGAGAGGATGAAAGTTCAGCTAAGGAAAGTATTGGAAAAGGTGTGAGTTCTGCAGGCTGAGATGAATACAAGTGAGAGGGGATTATGGAGAAATGATGACAAAGGATCCATGCCACTGAGTAATATACTGTAATTGGTCACAAAGAATTGGTAAGGAAACATACTGTATTTGTATGTAATGCAAGTCAATAATATCATCATATACAGGTGATAAACTCATGATAAGTAATAATAATGGTAATAATTATAATAATACAGAAGAAAAAGAAGAATTTTATTTATATAGCACATTTCTCCAATAGGACGCAAGGTGCTTTACAGATACTATGAACATAATACAGAGGTTTTAATTTGCACACAATACAGAAACCATGAAGAAATACACTGAGCAGCCATTGTGGGTCATCAATTTCAAGGATTATTCATCCTACCCACAAAGGAACCATTTTAGGCACACTACATAGAATTATACTGGGCAGATTAGGCACTGTTTGGAAGAGATTACACATAATTTGGGATATAAAAAAATACAAGGAGCTTATTCATCATTACTTAATTTCTACTAAAGTACAAAGAACATTTTTTAATTGTAGAAATTAAGTTTTCGGGCCATTCATTAAGAAGGTAAAGCTTACCTTTCTCTGGGGGAATGGCCCGCTGTCCCCATACACTAGTATGTGGACGAAATTCATCAAGCTCCGAAAATACAATATTATTCGGAGCTTGATTGTGGGAGCAATCGCCATCTTCAGATGGCGAGTGCTCCCGCTACCCGCTCCTTCCCTATGGGAAGGAGTACCAGGTGGCGAAAAGGTCAGCTGGCTGACTGGCTGGACTTGGGGAGGGGCGATGGTAGGCTGGTTGGACTGGCTAGGGGCAGTGAAGGGAAGTCTGGCTAGACTGGGGGGGTGCTCTGGGCAGGGTCAGGCATAACATATCTGGTTTCTTCTGCCAGGCATGCAGAAACAGCGCCAGCGGCATTTCCGGAAAGAGAGAGCTGCCGGGTGGCAGTGGTGCGCAATGCACCGGCAGCCAGGGAGAAAGAGTATCGTCATCATTTGAAAATATGACATCAGCTGCGATATAATCACAGCTCAAAAACTAGCAGCTAATCAGATAGTGAGTCCTACAGTAATTATCTCATCTTTGGAGCTTTAGGGTCATTTGCTGCAAGATTACATCTGTCATGTAATTTGGGCACCGACCATTTTCAAAATGATTTCTCACTCCATGGGGGAGGAGGCTTGGAGAAGGCGTCCTTTGACCAAGAAACTAGTTCCTTGGATACATTGGATCTGTCCACATAGCACACTAGGATGGCAACCAAATAGTCGGCGACTGGAGTGGTTATAACCCCAGTCCATAGGTTCACAGGGACACCCAGCCTGTGTCTCTGGCTTTTGCGGGTGCAGAGCAACCGATCTTGAGCTTCACCACTCGCAACTCTGGTCCCCGGAAGTACCTGGACTTGCAAAGTTTAGCTACAGGCTCATGAGGTTGTGTGCAAAATTGGGTATCACTAGGTGCCAACCTGCTGCGTGACCACTATTCAAAAGCAAACAAATGATGCCAGAGTCACTCTCCGCAATCTCTTCTTTGCACGACATTTAATAGCGGCCCAGGGTGTCTGATTGCAGGCTCCAGCAGCAGAGCAAGGGGAGGAGAATATGCTCTCCCACTCTCTCCCCTGCCCCACTGGATACTGCGTACGTTTGTCAAAACAAAGGCCCTCATTCAGAGCCATACGCTCTGAGCAGAGCGCACGTTCTGAATGAGGGCCGCCCTCCATAATTATGGAGCGTCCTCCTGGACGCTCGTATAGCTGTGGGTCACCACCCACAGCCTATACGAGCGTGCAGTTTGATGGCCGCGATGGTCTTGACCATCGCGACCATCGCCACTGCGAGCCGGAGCCTGCTGTTGAGGTTATCAACCGCAAGGCCCGGAGTGATTTTGGCTCTATCAGAGCCAAAATCACTCCCACTGACATCACTAGTGATGTCAGTGGGCCGGCTTCTGACGGTAGGCGTTCCCTTGGGAACGCCCCCGTCAGGGAGGCACGCCCACCAAAGGGGGCGTGCTGTCAATCAACATCAACAGCACGCCCCCTTTGATCAGACACGAAGAGCGAAGGAAAGTCCTTCGCTCGTCACGTCTGGTGCATGCGCACGACGGAGCTCCCTCCATCGTGCGCATGCTCAGTGCAGACCATCGACCCACTTGCGAGCGGACAGCCGCTCGCGAGTGGGTCTGAATCAGGCCCAAAGTCCCATCCGTCCCCTGGCTTCCTGCAGCATCATAGAGGAGTCAGGAGCAGGAAGGTAACTATAGAAGTGCAGATGTCTCAGCATTATGACCAGGGTCGGTTCTATGGTTAAGTGTGGTACTCGGCTGCGTAAGGCACCACATAGTGAAGGGCGCAGCGGCCGCAACCATGCAGATTTATCAGAGGCTTACCGCGGTGCAGACTGTGTCTCTGTGACACAGCAGCACCGTGCGTGTAGCGCTGACTGGACGGAGTTCGGTCAGCGCTACACAGTGCCAAACACACAGCCGCCGGTGCCGGCAGCTGTGTGTTTGTTTCAGCAGCTGATGAGAGTCTGTCAGACTCTCATCGGCTGCTGCTGCTCCCACTGCGGGAGCCATCGTCTGGCTCCCGCAGTGGGTAATGGGAGAGACTTCATGACATCATGAAGTCTCTCCCATAATGCAAAGCGGCCCTGGAGAATGGTCGGGAGTCTCTGATAGCGGCGGCGGGAGCAGGAGCGGGGGGGTTAAGGTAAGTGTTTTTTTTTTTTTTATTACGTGTGTCTCTACTGAGGGGGCTACAAGGGGTGATTACTACTGGGGGTACTTGAAGGGGGGATTACTACTGGGGGGTACTTGAAGGGGGGATTACTACTGGGGGTACTTGAAGGGAGGATTACTACTGGGGGCACTTGAAGGGGTATTACTACTGGGGGCACTAGAAGGGAGGATTACTACTGGGGCAGTTGAAGGGGGGATTACTAATGGGGGCACTAGAAGGGAGGTTTACTACTGGGGGCACTTGAAGGGGGGATTTCTACTGGTGGCACTAGAAGGGAGGATTACTACTGGGGGCACTTGAAGGGAGGATTACTACTGGGGCACTTGAAGGGGGGATTACTAATGGGGGCACTAGAAGGAGGATTACTACTGGGGGCACTTGAAGTGGGGATTACTACTGGGGGCACTAGAAGGGGGGATTACTATTGGGGGCACTAGAAGGGGGGCTAATACTGGGGGCACTAGAAGGGGGGCTACTACTGGGGGCACTAGAAGGGGGGCTACTACTGGGGGCACTTGAAGGGGGGCTACTACTGGGGGCACTTGAAGGGAGGACTACTACTGGGAGGGACTACTACTGGAGGCACTACATGGGGGGGATCCTCCACTGGGGGCACAACAATGGGGGGACTACTACAAGGGGGGACTACTAGGGGGACTACAAGAGGGGGGATTACTACTAGGGGCACTACAAGGGGGGACCACTACTGGGGGCACTGCATGGGGGGGACTACTACTGGGGGCACTGCATAGGAGGACTACTACTGGGGGCACTATATAAGCTTACTATGGGGGCACAAGGGGCACAGCACAGGGGGGACCACTACCACGGCCACTGCATAGGGGGGGCGCCAAAAAACCTACTCGTTTACCAAAAAATTTGGGCTAGGGCCGGCCCTGATTATGACGTCTGTCACGGAAAGAGGAGCCGAAAGCAGGCATGTAACTAAAGAAGTACAGACATCTCAGCGGGATGCAGTCTGGAAGCCGACGGTCGAAATGCTGACCGCCGGCTTCCCGACTGTCATATCCCGGCAGTGGTCTAATGACTGGTGTCGAAATCCCGATGCCTGTCATTTTACATATGACGGGAGCCCGAAGCCCGGCATACTGACCAAATGTAAGCCGGCGGCGGGCGTGGACAGCCGTGGGGGGGTGGGCTAGGTTAGGGGCTCCCGGGGGGTGCGACTTAGGGTTAGGCAACCCCAGGGAGGGTTAGGGTTAGGCTAGGGTAAGGGGCGGGTAGGGTTAGGCACCCCCCTGGGAGACTTATGTTTCGGCTGTGGGGAAGAGGGACTTTGGTTTAGGCACTTACAGGGAGGGTTAGGGTTAGGCATTTGGGGGGGAGGTTAGGGTTAGCCACCCCTAAGGGAGGGTTAGGGTTAGTCGGGGAGTAGGGTTAGTAATAGTCAAAATTAGAGATGAGCGGGTTCGGATCTCAGAGATCCGAACCCACACGAATTTTAGGGATCTCCCTGCCTGCCCCAGATCCCTCACCTGAGGCAAAACCTTGCGACCCCACTTTCAGGTCGCATGGTTTTGTATTGAGCAGGCTTAACGCTGATTGGCTGAGAAAGCCATCTGTCACGGCTGTCAGCCAATCAGCATTAAGCCCATTGAAAATGCCCACAGAAGAAAAAGAAGATGGTGCCCACCATCCCCCGCTGCCTGACACCGCAGGCACCCCCCGCTGCCGACACCACCAGCACCCCCACTGGCAGCATCCCCCACTGCCGACACCACTGCTGTTGACACTGCCGGCACCCTTGCACTGCTGCAACACATACTGAGGACACCATCAGCAATCCCCACACTGCCGACACTCCCACACTGAGGATACCACCAGCAACCCTGCACTGCCAACACTGTCAGCACACATGCACTGGAGACACCGCTGGCACCCCCGCTCTGCTGACACCACCGGCATCCTTCATTGAGAACACCCCTGCACTGCCGACACAGTCAGCAAACCTGCACTGAGGACACTGCTGGCACCCCCGCTCTGCTGACACCGCCGGTACCCTTCACTGAGAACACTGCCAGCACCACAGCATTGCCATTCCATGTACTGAGGACACCGCCAGCAACCCCCGCACTGCTGACACAGCCAGCAAACCTGCACTAAAGACACCGCTGGGACCCCCGCACTGCCGACATCACCAGTACCCTTCACTGAGGATACTGCCAGCACAGCAGCACTGCCATTCCATGTACTGAGGACACCATCAGCAACCCCGGTCTGCCGACACTGCTGTCACAGTAAGTGCACTATTGGTGTATCCAACCCACACTGTATAACACAGTGTATCTGTGTTGGAAATTAGAAGCTGAACTGCCACATGTTAGTGCCGCCCACTGTGTCCCTTAGCTTAGTCAGCCAGCTAGCTGGATGCAACCTTTTGGCTTTAACTAGATGAAGCAAAAAATATTGTGAGGTGGTCAAAATTGATTGGAAATTACTGGAAATAAATGTTATTGAGGTTATTAATACTAGAGATATGCGCCGACCCCTGTGTTTTGGTTTTGGATCTGGATCTCCCCTGGTTTTGGATCTGAATCAGGTTTTGGATTTTTTTCATTGGTGTTTTGCTATTAGGTCATCATCCCGCCTTCCGAGTGTCGCGGGTTTTGGATCCTATATAAGGTACCCGCGTCGGTGCCATTTTCTCACTCGGCTGTGGACAGTGAAGAGGGAGGGTATGAGTTAGGGCTGTGTAGTGTAGTGTAGTGCTGCTGTTGTCCACTACTTCAAAGTCCATAGGGGCTGGCTGTGTTGTGCTGTGCTGCTGTTGTTAATAGGGGCTGTGTCCACTACTTCAAAGTCCATAGGGGCTGGCTGGACTGTGTTGTGCAGTCAGTTCTCCATAGGGGCTGTGTCCACTCCAAAGTCCTGTGCAGTGTCCCAGTCCTAAAGGGGTGCTGTAGTGTTGTCCAGGGGGTGCTCTGTCCATCAGGGGTGCTCCCCCCAAGTGCTAAAAAAATTATATATTTTCTGTGTTTGTGAATTGTGTGCGCAGTAGCCGCACGTGCATCAACAAAGTAGTGCCAAGCGTGCGCCTGTGTCATAAGTAAAGGGCCAGCTGGCTTGACCGTTAAGGGTGCTGTAACCCCCGAAAGTACACTCCAGTCCAAACCAAAAAAAAATTTTTTTTCTGTGTTTGTGAATTGTGTGCGCAGTAGCCGCACGTGCATCAACAAAGTAGTGCCAAGCGTGCACCTGTGTCATAAGTAAAGGGCCGGCTGGCTTGACCGTTAAGGGTACTGTAACCCCCGAAAGTACACTCCAGTCCAAACCAAAAAAAAAATTATTTTCTGTGTTTGTGAATTGTGTGCGCAGTAGCCGCACGTGCATCAACAAAGTAGTGCCAAGCGTGCGCCTGTGTCATAAGTAAAGGGCCGGCTGGCTTGACCGTTAAGGGTGCTGTAACCCCCGAAAGTACACTCCAGTCCAAACCCAAAAAAAAATTATTTTCTGTGTTTGTGAATTGTGTGCGCAGTAGCCGCACGTGCATCAACAAAGTAGTGCCAAGCGTGCGCCTGTGTCATAAGTAAAGGGCCGGCTGGCTTGACCGTTAAGGGTGCTGTAACCCCCGAAAGTACACTCCAGTCCAAACCAAAAAAAAAATTATATATTTTCTGTGTTTGTGAATTGTGTGCGCAGTAGCCGCACGTGCATCAACAAAGTAGTGACAAAGCGTGCGCCTGTGTCATAAGTAAAGGGCCGGCTGGCTTGACCGTTAAAGGGTGCTGTAACCCCCGAAAGTACACTCCAGTCCAAACCAAAAAAAAAATTATATATTTTCTGTGTTTGTGAATTGTGTGCGCAGTAGCCGCACGTGCATCAACAAAGTAGTGCCAAGCGTGCGCCTGTGTCATAAGTAAAGGGCCGGCTGGCTTGACCGTTAAGGGTGCTGTAACCCCCGAAAGTACACTCCAGTCCAAACCCAAAAAAAAATTATTTTCTGTGTTTGTGAATTGTGTGCGCAGTAGCCGCACGTGCATCAACAAAGTAGTGCCAAGCGTGCGCCTGTGTCATAAGTAAAGGGCCGGCTGGCTTGACCGTTAAGGGTGCTGTAACCCCCGAAAGTACACTCCAGTCCAAACCAAAAAAAAAATTATATATTTTCTGTGTTTGTGAATTGTGTGCGCAGTAGCCGCACGTGCATCAACAAAGTAGTGCCAAGCGTGCGCCTGTGTCATAAGTAAAGGGCCGGCTGGCTTGACCGTTAAAGGGTGCTGTAACCCCCGAAAGTACACTCCAGTCCAAACCAAAAAAAAATTATATATTTTCTGTGTTTGTGAATTGTGTGCGCAGTAGCCGCACGTGCATCAACAAAGTAGTGCCAAGCGTGCGCCTGTGTCATAAGTAAAGGGCCGGCTGGCTTGAGTGCTGCAACCCCCGAAAGTACACTCCAGTCCAAACCAAAAAAAAAATTATATATTTTCTGTGTTTGTGAATTGTGTGCGCAGTAGCCGCACGTGCATCAACAAAGTAGTGCCAAGCGTGCACCTGTGTCATAAGTAAAGGGCCGGCTGGCTTGACCGTTAAAGGGTGCTGTAACCCCCGAAAGTACACTCCAGTCCAAACCAAAAAAAAAATTATTTTCTGTGTTTGTGAATTGTGTGCGCAGTAGCCGCACGTGCATCAACAAAGTAGTGCCAAGGGTGCGCCTGTGTCATAAGTAAAGGGCCGGCTGGCTTGACCAGTAAAGGGTACTGTAACCCCCGAAAGTACACTCCAGTCCAAACCAAAAAAAAAATTATATATTTTCTGTGTTTGTGAATTGTGTGCGCAGTAGCCGCACATGCATCAACAAAGTAGTGCCAAGCGTGCGCCTGTGTCATAAGTAAAGGGCCGGCTGGCTTGACCGTTAAAGGGTGCTGTAACCCCCGAAAGTACACTCCAGTCCAAACCAAAAAAAAAATTATATATTTTCTGTGTTTGTGAATTGTGTGCGCAGTAGCCGCACGTGCATCAACAAAGTAGAGCCAAGCGTGCGCCTGTGTCATAAGTAAAGGGCCGGCTGGCTTGACAGTTAAGGGTGCTGTAACCCCCGAAAGTACACTCCAGTCCAAACCAAAAAAAAAATTATTTTCTGTGTTTGTGATTTGTGTGCGCAGTAGCCGCACGTGCATCAACAAAGTAGTGCCAAGCGTGCGCCTGTGTCATAAGTAAAGGGCCGGCTGGCTTGACCGTTAAAGGGTGCTGTAACCCCCGAAAGTACACTCCAGTCCAAACCAAAAAAAAAATTATATATTTTCTGTGTTTGTGAATTGTGTGCGCAGTAGCCGCACATGCATCAACAAAGTAGTGCCAAGCGTGCGCCTGTGTCATAAGTAAATGGCCGGCTGGCTTGACCGTTAAAGGGTGCTGTAACCCCCGAAAGTACACTCCAGTCCAAACCAAAAAAAAAATTATTTTCTGTGTTTGTGATTTGTGTGCGCAGTAGCCGCACGTGCATCAACAAAGTAGTGCCAAGCGTGCGCCTGTGTCATAAGTAAAGGGCCGGCTGGCTTGACCGTTAAAGGGTGCTGTAACCCCCGAAAGTACACTCCAGTCCAAACCAAAAAAAAAATTATATATTTTCTGTGTTTGTGAATTGTGTGCGCAGTAGCCGCACGTGCATCAACAAAGTAGTGCCAAGCGTGCGCCTGTGTCATAAGTAAAGGGCCGGCTGGCTTGACCGTTAAGGGTGCTGTAACCCCCGAAAGTACACTCCAGTCTAAACCAAAAAAAAAATTATTTTCTGTTTGTGAATTGTGTGCGCAGTAGCCGCACGTGCATCAACAAAGTAGTGCCAAGCGTGCGCCTGTGTCATAAGTAAAGGGCCGGCTGGCTTGACCGTTAAAGGGTGCTGTAACCCCCGAAAGTACACTCCAGTCCAAACCAAAAAAAAAATTATATATTTTCTGTGTTTGTGAATTGTGTGCGCAGTAGCCGCACGTGCATCAACAAAGTAGTGCCAAGCGTGAGCCTGTGTCATAAGTAAAGGGCCGGCTGGCTTGACCGTTAAGGGTGCTGTAACCCCCGAAAGTACACTCCAGTCCAAACCAAAAAAAAAATTATTTTCTGTGTTAGTGAATTGTGTGCGCAGTAGCCGCACGTGCATCAACAAAGTAGTGACAAGCGTGCGCCTGTGTCATAAGTAAAGGGCCGGCTGGCTTGACCGTTAAGGGTGCTGTAACCCCCAAAAGTACACTCCAGTCCAAACCAAAAAAAAAATTATTTTCTGTGTTTGTGAATTGTGTGCGCAGTAGCCGCACGTGCATCAACAAAGTAGTGCCAAGCGTGCACCTCTGTCATAAGTAAAGGGCCGGCTGGCTTGACCGTTAAGGGTGCTGTAACCCCCGAAAGTCCACTCCAGTCCAAACCAAAAAAAAAATTATTTTCTGTGTTTGTGAATTGTGTGCGCAGTAGCCGCACGTGCATCAACAAATTAGTGCCAAGCGTGCGCCTGTGTCATAAGTAAAGGGCCGGCTGGCTTGACCGTTAAAGGGTGCTGTAACCCCCGAAAGTACACTCCAGTCCAAACCAAAAAAAAAATTATATATTTTCTGTGTTTGTGAATTGTGTGCGCAGTAGCCGCACATGCATCAACAAAGTAGTGCCAAGCGTGCGCCTGTGTCATAAGTAAAGGGCCGGCTGGCTTGACCGTTAAAGGGTGCTGTAACCCCCGAAAGTACACTCCAGTCCAAACCCAAAAAAAAATTATATATTTTCTGTGTTTGTGAATTGTGTGCGCAGTAGCCGCACGTGCATCAACAAAGTAGTGCCAAGCGTGCGCCTGTGTCATAAGTAAAGGGCCGGCTGGCTTGACCGTTAAGGGTGCTGTAACCCCCGAAAGTACACTCCAGTCCAAACCAAAAAAAAAATTATATATTTTCTGTGTTTGTGAATTGTGTGCGCAGTAGCCGCACATGCATCAACAAAGTAGTGCCAAGCGTGCGCCTGTGTCATAAGTAAAGGGCCGGCTGGCTTGACCGTTAAAGGGTGCTGTAACCCCCGAATGTACACTCCAGTCCAAACCAAAAAAAAAATTATATATTTTCTGTGTTTGTGAATTGTGTGCGCAGTAGCCGCACGTGCATCAACAAAGTAGTGCCAAGCGTGCGCCTGTGTCATAAGTAAAGGGCCGGCTGGCTTGACCGTTAAGGGTGCTGTAACCCCCGAAAGTACACTCCAGTCCAAACCAAAAAAAAAATTATTTTCTGTGTTTGTGATTTGTGTGCGCAGTAGCCGCACGTGCATCAACAAAGTAGTGCCAAGCGTGCGCCTGTGTCATAAGTAAAGGGCCGGCTGGCTTGACCGTTAAAGGGTGCTGTAACCCCCGAAAGTACACTCCAGTCCAAACCAAAAAAAAAATTATATATTTTCTGTGTTTGTGAATTGTGTGCGCAGTAGCCGCACGTGCATCAACAAAGTAGTGCCAAGCGTGCACCTGTGTCATAAGTAAAGGGCCGGCTGGCTTGACCGTTAAGGGTGCTGTAACCCCCGAAAGTACACTCCAGTCCAAACCAAAAAAAAAATTATTTTCTGTTTGTGAATTGTGTGCGCAGTAGCCGCACGTGCATCAACAAAGTAGTGCCAAGCGTGCGCCTGTGTCATAAGTAAAGGGCCGGCTGGCTTGACCGTTAAAGGGTGCTGTAACCCCCGAAAGTACACTCCAGTCCAAACCAAAAAAAAAATTATATATTTTCTGTGTTTGTGAATTGTGTGCGCAGTAGCCGCACGTGCATCAACAAAGTAGTGCCAAGCGTGCGCCTGTGTCATAAGTAAAGGGCCGGCTGGCTTGACCGTTAAGGGTGCTGTAACCCCCGAAAGTACACTCCAGTCCAAACCAAAAAAAAAATTATTTTCTGTGTTTGTGAATTGTGTGCGCAGTAGACGCACGTGCATCAACAAAGTAGTGACAAGCGTGCGCCTATGTCATAAGTAAAGGGCCGGCTGGCTTGACCGTTAAGGGTGCTGTAACCCCCAAAAGTACACTCCAGTCCAAACCAAAAAAAAAATTATTTTCTGTGTTTGTGAATTGTGTGCGCAGTAGCCGCACTTGCATCAACAAAGTAGTGCCAAGCGTGCACCTGTGTCATAAGTAAAGGGCCGGCTGGCTTGACCGTTAAGGGTGCTGTAACCCCCGAAAGTACACTCCAGTCCAAACCAAAAAAAAAATTATTTTCTGTGTTTGTGAATTGTGTGCGCAGTAGCCGCACGTGCATCAACAAAGTAGTGCCAAGCGTGCGCCTGTGTCATAAGTAAAGGGCCGGCTGGCTTGACCGTTAAAGGGTGCTGTAACCCCCGAAAGTACACTCCAGTCCAAACCAAAAAAAAAATTATATATTTTCTGTGTTTGTGAATTGTGTGCGCAGTAGCCGCACATGCATCAACAAAGTAGTGCCAAGCGTGCGCCTGTGTCATAAGTAAAGGGCCGGCTGGCTTGACCGTTAAAGGGTGCTGTAACCCCCAAAAGTACACTCCAGTCCAAACCCAAAAAAAAATTATATATTTTCTGTGTTTGTGAATTGTGTGCGCAGTAGCCGTACGTGCATCAACAAAGTAGTGCCAAGCGTGCGCCTGTGTCATAAGTAAAGGGCCGGCTGGCTTGACCGTTAAGGGTGCTGTAACCGCCGAATGTACACTCCAGTCCAAACCAAAAAAAAAATTATTTTCTGTGTTTGTGAATTGTGTGCGCAGTAGCCGCAAGTGCATCAACAAAGTAGTGCCAAGCGTGCACCTGTGTCATAAGTAAAGGGCCGGCTGGCTTGACCGTTAAAGGGTGCTGTAACCCCCGAAAGTACACTCCAGTCCAAACCAAAAAAAAAATTATATATTTTCTGTGTTTGTGAATTGTGTGCGCAGTAGCCGCACGTGCATCAACAAAGTAGTGCCAAGCGTGCGCCTGTGTCATAAGTAAAGGGCCGGCTGGCTTGA
This sequence comes from Taudactylus pleione, assembly GCA_031769625.1. Taxonomy (NCBI): domain Eukaryota; kingdom Metazoa; phylum Chordata; class Amphibia; order Anura; family Myobatrachidae; genus Taudactylus; species Taudactylus pleione. Next base: position 2,249,420 of record JAUIMM010000314.1, on the reverse strand, counting down.
CCGTTAAGGGTGCTGTAACCCCCGAAAGTACACTCCAGTCCAAACCAAAAAAAAAATTATTTTCTGTGTTTGTGAATTGTGTGCGCAGTAGCCGCACGTGCATCAACAAAGTAGTGCCAAGCGTGCGCCTGTGTCATAAGTAAAGGGCCGGCTGGCTTGACCGTTAAAGGGTGCTGTAACCCCCGAAAGTACACTCCAGTCCAAACCAAAAAAAAAATTATATATTTTTTGTGTTTGTGAATTGTGTGCGCAGTAGCCGCACGTGCATCAACAAAGTAGAGCCAAGCGTGCGCCTGTGTCATAAGTAAAGGGCCGGCTGGCTTGACCGTTAAGGGTGCTGTAACCCCCGAAAGTACACTCCAGTCCAAACCAAAAAAAAAATTATTTTCTGTGTTTGTGAATTGTGTGCGCAGTAGCCGCACGTGCATCAACAAAGTAGTGCCAAGCGTGCGCCTGTGTCATAAGTAAAGGGCCGGCTGGCTTGACCGTTAAGGGTGCTGTAACCCCCAAAAGTAAACTCCAGTCCAAACCAAAAAAAAAATTATATATTTTCTGTGTTTGTGAATTGTGTGCGCAGTAGCCGCACGTGCATCAACAAAGTAGTGCCAAGCGTGCACCTGTGTCATAAGTAAAGGGCCGGCTGGCTTGACCGTTAAGGGTGCTGTAACCCCCAAAAGTACACTCCAGTCCAAACCAAAAAAAAAATTATTTTCTGTGTTTAGCCGCACGTATATATCAAATCGATATAACATAAATGGAGGACCAAACTTTCTCCGATAAAAATAAAATAGAGAAAGATCAAGAACCACTTCCTCCTAGTGCTGAAGCTGTTGCCACTAGTCATGACATAGACGATAACATGCCATCAACGTTGTCTGCCAAGGCCGATGCCCAATGTCATAGTAGAGGGCACATACAATCCCAAATGGCAAAGTTCAGGAATATGACCTTGAAAAAGACATTTAAATCAGCTGAAGAGAAACGTAAACTTGCCAATATGCCATTTACGACACGGAGTGGCAAGGAACGGCTAAGGTTGATCCCTAGTATGTTCATGACTAGTGGTTCAGCTTCACATGACGATGGAAGCTCTCCTCCCACTAAAAAAATCAAAAGAGTTAAGCTGGCAAAAGCACAGCGAAGAACTGTGCTTTCTATGAAGATATCACAAATCCCCAAGGAGAGTCCAAGTGTGGTGGTGGTTGCGATGCCTGACCTTCCCAGCACTGGACGGGAAGAGGTGGCTCTTTCCACCATTTGCACGCCCCCTGCAAGTGCTGAAAGGAGCACCCACAGTCCACTTGCTGATATGCAAATTGAAGATGTCACTGTTGAAGTACAACAGGATGAGGATACTGGTGTAGCTGGCGCTGAGGAGGAAGTTGGCGAGGAGGATTCTGATGGTGATGTGGTTTGTTTAAATCAGGCTCCGGGGGAGACAGTTGTTGTCTGTGGGATGAAAAAGCCCATCACGGTCATGCCTGGGCAGAAGACTAAACATTCCACCTCTTTGGTCTGGCAATATTTCTATCCAAATCCGGACAACAACTGTCTTGCCATATGTACCATATGTAAAGGTGAAATAAGTAGGGGTAGGGACGTCAACCACCTAGGAACATCCTCCCTTATACGGCACCTGCAGCGCGTTCATAAAAAGTTACTGTCAAGTTCAGAAACTTTGGCTAAGACCGTCCAGGGACACCTAAATCCCGTTGTCCTGTTGTATCCAAGCGCCTGCAAACCACACCGTCAACTCCCTCCTCGTCAATTTCCTCCTTAGTCAGGATCGGAAGTAGTCCTGCAGGCCAAGTCACTGGCATGACTGACTCTCCTATCCGGGATTCCTCCGGAGGATCCTGCATTGCTACGCCTACTGCTGCCGCTGCTGCTGTTGCTGCTGCTGGGAGTTGTTCATCATCCCAGAGAGGAAGTAGGAACACCACTACTTTTACTAAACAATTGACCCTCCAACAGTCCTTAGCGAGGAGGATGAAGTACGACAGCAGTCATCCTGAAGCAAAATGTATAACTGAGGCCTTGACTGCTATGTTGGTGTTAGACGTGCGTCCGGTATCCGCCATTAGTGCAGTGGGATTTAGACAATTGATGGAGGTAGTGTGTCCCCGGTTCCAAATCCCATCTAGATTCCACTTCACTAGGCAGGCGATACCGACTGTACAGAAATGTCAGAAAAAGTGTCCTCAGTGTCCTGAAAAATGCCATTGTACACAATGTCCACTTAACCACGGACATGTGGACAAGTGGAACAGGGCAGACTAAGGACTATATGACTGTGACAGCCCACTGGGTAGATGTATCACCTTACGCAGCAACAGCAGCAGCGTCACCAGTAGCAGCATCTCAGAAACGCCAGCTCGTTCCAAGGCAGGCTACGCTGTGTTCACCGGTTTCAGTAAGAGGCACACCGCCGACAACCTCTTAGAGAAACTGAGGGAAATCATCGCCCAGTGGCTTACCCCACTTAGACTCTCCTGGGGATTTGTGATATCTGACAACGCCACCAATATTGTGCGGGCATTACATCTGGGCAAATTCCAGCACGTCCCATGTTTTGCTCACACAATAAACTTGGTGGTGCAGAATTTTCTGAAAAGCGACAGGGGCGTGCAGGAGACGCTTTGGGTGGCCCGAAAAATTTCTGGCCACTTTCGCCATTCAGCGACTGCGTGCCGAAGACTGGAGCGCCAGCAAACACTCTTGAATCTGCCCCGCCATCACCTGAAGCAAGAGGTTGTGACGCGGTGGAACTCAACCCTCGATATGCTTCAGAGGATGGAGGAGCAGCAAAAGGCCATACAAGTCTATACATCCACCTATGACATAGGCAAAGGAGGGGGTATGCACCTGACTCAAGCGCAGTGGAGAATGATTTCCGTGTTGTGCAAGGTTCTCCAGCCCTTCGAACTTGCCACACGTGAAGTCAGTTCAGACACTGCCAGCTTGAGTCAGGTCATTCCCCTCATCAGGCTTTTGCAGAAGCAGCTGGAGAAAGTGAAGGAGGAGCTAAGACGGAGCGATTCCGCTCGGCATGTGGGACTTGTGGATGAAGCCCTTCATTTGCTTTGCCAGGATTCCAGGATGGTCAATCTGTTGAAATCAGACCACTACATTTTGGCCACCGTGCTCGATCCTAGGTTTAAAGCCTATGTGGTGTCTCTCTTTCCGGCCGACACAAGCCTGCAGAGGTGCAAAGACCTGCTGGTGAACACACTGTCAGCTGAAGCGGAACGTGACACGTCAACAGCTCCTTCTTCATTTTCTCCCGCAACTGGGGCTGCCAGGAAAAAACTTAGGTATCCTAAGCAACCCGCTGGCGGTGATGCAGGGCAGGCAGGACCAAGTTTGGACATCTGGTCCGGACTGAAGGACCTGGCAACAATTTCTGACATGTCTACTGTCACTGCATATGATACTGTCACCATTGACAGAATGGTGGAGGATTACATCGGTGACAGCATCCAAGTAGGCATGTCAGACAGTCCATACCTGTACTGGCAGGAAAAAGAGGCAATTTGGAGGCCCCTGTACAAACTGGCTCTATTTTACCTTAGTTGCCCCCCCTCCAGTGTGTACTCCGAAAGAGTGTTTAGTGCAGCCGGGAACCTTGTCAGCGAAAGGCGTAGGAGGTTGCTTCCACAGAATGTGAAGAAGATGATGTTCATCAAAATGAATTATCAGCTCTTCCAGGGGGACCAGCCTCCAGAAGGTACAGAGGGACCTGTGGTGGTGGATTCAAGTGGGGACGAGTTAATACTTTGTGAGGATGAGGATGTACACACTGAAGAGGGTGAGGAATCGGTGGATGAGGAGGATGAGGATGACATCTTGCCTCCGTAGAGCCAGTTTGTGCAGGGACACATTAATTGCCAGCTTGTTTTGTGGGGGCCCAAACGAACCAATCATTTCAGCCACAGTTGTGTGGCAGACCCTGGCGCTGAAATGATTGATTTGTTAAAGTGTGCATGTCCTGTTTATACAACATAAGGGTGGGTGGGAGGGCCCAAGGACAATTCCATCTTGCACCTCTTTTTTTTCTTTGCATTATGTACAGTTTGGGGCCTAGTTTTTCTAACTGCCATCCTGTCTGCCACTGCAGTGTCACTCCTAGATGGGTCACGTGTTTGTGCCGCCCACTCGTGTCGCTTAGCATAGTCATCCAGCTACCTCGGTGCAACCTTTTGGACATAAAAACACTATTGTGAGGTGTGAGGTGTTCAGAATAGACTGGAAATGAGTGGAAATTAAGGTTATTGAGGTTAATAATAGCATAGGAGCAGAAAAACCTACAAATTCTGTGATTTTAGCTGTTTTTATGCTTTTTTTCAAAAAAATACAGATCCAAAACACAAAACCCAGAACCCAAAACACGGAAGGGTGGTTTTGGCAAAACCAATCCAGATCCAAAACACGAAGAAAGATCCAGATCCAAAACCAAAACACAAAACACGAAAAGTGGCCGGTGCACACCCCTAATTTCTAGGCATTTTTAACCACCTCACAGCTCACAATATTGATTCACTATTTTTCACCAATACAGGCCAAGGCTGCAGCGAGATGGCTGGCAAAAGTAAGCAACGAGCAGCAGCACAAACGCACGGCAATTTAAAAAAATATAGGACATCTATGACACATTGCCACACAGCAGTGGCAGACAGGATGGCAGTTTAATAAACTATAATAATGTCAGTTGGCAATGCCCCAAATTGTGCCAAATGTAAAGGAAAGAGGTGCAAGATGGAATTGTCCCTCCCACCCACTCTTATGTGGGATATTAAAAAGGACATGCACAGTATAACAAACCAAGCACTTTAGCCACTAGGACTGACACTTTCGTGGCTGAACTCCTTGGTATGTTTGGGCCCCCACAAAACATTTTTTGGAAGGACTACCTTCAATTATTAAGGAGGAGGTTGATGATGAGAGTGTTGGTGGTGGAGATTGCATGTGCTGGTCCAAACTGCTGGTAGCTGATACTGGACTGCTTGTTATTAATTAACAAATTATAATTTTGTTCAAAATTGCATGAACTCGCTGCAAATGACGTAACAGGGAGGAGGTGCCTAGATGGTTAACGTCCCTTCCTCTGCTAACTTTGGCTTTACAAATGGAACAGATGCCTTCACAACTGTTGTCAGAATTTAGATTAAAATAATCCCACACCCAAGACGTTGCTTTTCTGGCTTTCTTTTTATCATTAGCAAGAACTACTGCCACTGGTTGCTGATTTACGCAAACCACATCCTTATCATCAACATCCACATTAGCGTCAGATAGGACACAAATTTCCCCCTCATCCTCCTTTTGCACTTCCTCCACACTATCATCCTCATTTATTATTATTTCACCATCTAATACTAGCACAGCCGTCATGGCGTCAGTGATCCGCTGTGAAACTGGGTGACAGCTTTAATACTTACTTCCTCTATCAAAGGACTGTTTAATAGTCAATTGTTTTTTTAAATTACTTCCAATCCTGAATGAGGATGTTGATGATGATGCAGGTATTGGTGTTGGAGATCGAAGGCGCTTGGATCCCACAGAGAGGGAGCAGGTAGGTGACACTGGACTTGTTACGTTTTGAGTTTTGGAACTTGGCGACATACACCTTGATATTTGATGAATGCGCTCCAAGTGACGTAACAAGGAGGATGTTCCTAGGTGGTTTAGGTCCCTCCCTCTACTCACTCTTGCTTGGCAATGGTTACACATGGCTTGACAACTGTTCTCCGGATTGGGGTGGAAATAATTCCACACGTGAGAAGTGGATTTTTTTGTCTTTTGCCCCGGCATGACAATAATGGGCTTTGGCATTTTCAATCCATGGGCAACAGCTGCTGCCTTACACAAAGGACATTCTCGGCATCAACATCCTCATCACCAACATCTTCATCATCAACATCCTCATCATCCTTAGCACCTTCAACTAGCAAAATATCCTCCTCCTCCATGTGCAATTCCACAGAAGCATCCTCACTGACTACGTCTGCAAGATGTTGACTGCCCTTCCCCATATTTACAGAGGGCACATAAATGTTGGAACTTGGAGGATCCTCCAGTACACTAGTATTTAGGTCTGGCTCACACATGGCAACCACGCACACACTTGCACTCTCCTCTGGGATTTGTGATTTCGATTTCTCAGGGCACACAGTTGTTTTTTCCAAAGGGCTATCAGAATCACCAGTCTTCCTAAAGAAAGGCCAAGGCCTTATCCTTTCCTTGCCACTTCGTGTAGTGAAGGGCATATTGCCAATTTTTTGTTTATCTAAAGGGAAATTTCCTTTCAATTTTTTTTTCTTAACTTCACTACAAGTAGCTTTACCATATCGATGGCATGACTTAAGCCCTGGGGCATGGGCCTTCATAGAGGACGAGGAAGTTGACGGCCTTGCACTGCTGGCGGCAGCTACAACATGTGGTTCTTGGCCTTGCTCTCCTGTCATGTGACTGCCCTCCATATTTTCTGCGGTCTTGAAGCAGTGTCACAAGCACCAATAGTGTAGCCAAGGTGCTGTTACAAAATTCACACATGTGCAGTCGTGCACACACACAAAAATATTAGACAAAAAAAAGACAATTGATTTTTTTTTTTTCAGCTCCAGAACTTGAGCCCAGAGCACCGCTTGATCACGACTGGAGTAAGACAGCACTAGGTTGCAACTTGCGTTGCTGGCTGGATCTTGTGCGATACTGCGGTTCAGCCTAACATGCACACACACGCACACACACAAAAAAATATAAAAAACACTTTTATTGATTTTTTTTTTTTTACTATATGTTTTTTTATTTTTTTGAGTCCAGAACTTGGGCCCAGATGGACACAGCACCAGCCCAGATGTATCTGCAGCTCTGCACCAGCCCAGATGGACACAGCAGACAGCAAAGCACCAGCCCAGAATGGATCAGCAGCACCAGCCCAGGACACAGCAGACAGCACAGACAGCCCAGATGGAACAGCGGGCCTGATTCAGAGCCGCTCGTAAGCGGCAGTACGCTCGTTCTGAGCGATGTTCGCACTTCTGCGCATGCGTACGGTTTATAATACGCATGCGCGAACCAGTCAGTGCAGCCGAAAATCGTTTGTTCGCTATATAGCGAATGCCTGCTACTTTGAGTGACAGGATGAGGCGTATGTGGGTGGTAACAGGGGAAGGTGCTTGAAAACGGGGAGTGGAATTAAGAACGCAGGCGTGCTTAAAGGTCAAAACGGGCGTTTTATGGGTGTGCATAATTACAACAGCAGCGTCATTGACCACGTCACCTGGTTGTTTTATAGTCAAAACTGCTCGCAATATAGTGGTAGGAAAAACCAACCACAAGAATAGCGAGCAGTTCATACGCTGTTCGATGTACTCGACAAATTTAATAAATAGCGGACATGACGTATGATGCGAGCGGCCAGGGGGCGTATTTTTCAAATAAACGTCCGCAAGTTTTGTTCGCTCGTTCAGACATGGAGGCATCAACAGATCGCAAAGAGCGAACGGATCATTTGAATAGCCACCCCCTTTTTCTGAACGAGCGAGCGCTAATTGCGTCCGGCTCTGAATCAGGCCCAGCAACAGCCCAGATGGACACAGACAGACACCAGCCTAGAATGGATTAGCACCTGCCCAGGATACAGCAGACAGCACCAGCACCTCTACCAGCCCTACACTACCCAACCTCCCTGTTCTTTCTCCACAGCCGGAGTGAAGTGGCGTCTGTCGTGTGGTCCCTTATATACTACATTGATCATAGAGATGAAAGCTCACGAACTGCTAGATTTCAGACTCTATAGTTTTGTCTCGGTTTGAGATCCAAGTCAGGCGGGAAAAATCGAGCCTGCTTGGATACGACTCGGATCTACTAAATTCGGGTGGGTTCGGATCTCAGAGATCCGAACCCGCTCATCTCTAATTAATACTGTAGGAACAAAAAAAGGCCTATTTTATGTGATTTTAGCTGTTTTTATGATTTTTTAAGAAAAGGTCCAGCTCCAAAACCAAAACACAAAAACAAAACACGGAGGTGAGGTTTTGGCAAAACAAATCCAGATCCAAAACCAGGGGGGATCCAGATCCAAAACCAAAACACGAGGGTCGGTACACATCTCTGGTCAAAATACTTAATTGTCGGGATCTTCTGTTGCCGGTCTTCCGGCATCGGGATTTGAACCGCCAATGTGTGGCGGTATTTCATACCGATCCTGTCTCAGCATTATGACGTCTGTCACGGAGAGGAGCCAAAAGCAGGCAGCCGCAGAAGAGAGGGCGAAAGAGGGTCATAAGATAAGTAAACTACAATGGTTACAGAGAAAGGGGGGAAAAAGGGGTGTTTGGTATGTAAAGAACCGCAGGGAGTGTGTGATTTGGTTACAATAAGGTTGTTTTGGAGTTACTTTTTGGTGAAACAATTCATATTGATAAATACAGTTTATATTATCCCGTATTTTTTAAGCTATCCATGTACAGTATTCTTTTTTTCTGTTCTGTACCAGTTCAAGGCAGGCTATCTCCCAACAACAGCTAATAGAAGACCCTTGAATACAGCTATGTTACTCTAGCACACTACCCGCAATACTCCACAGCACCCTCCAAATTGAGATGACCTACTCAAAAATATTTTCATTTTAATTGCAAGCATTTCTTTATCGCCATCTGTTAATATGTAGCTCTTTGATGTCTCACTATGCCATTATCTATCAATATTTGTAATATTATAATCATATTTTATCTTAATAGACTGCAGTTTTCTATATTGTAAAATCTGATCTAATAAGAAAACCCATTTATTTAATTTAAGTTAGCTTTAATTCACCTCAAAGGATACATTTGGTATTGGATGATCAATACATGAGAAATTTAAGCAAATTATATGTCAAGTATTGTTTTATGAGCATTGAAAAAAGTTTATCAAAATTTGTCGTGTAGCTTAAGGTCATTCTTCCAGCCACAACTCAACAGAGAAGTGACTGAAAGTTATTGAAAGTACAATACGAAGTTACTTATGTGGATTTGCTATGCTTTTGCTCCACCTACTGGGATGTCAGCGAACTGCGGAAGCACATACAGGAAGCTGATCACGTACTTACTGTAGATCTTGTCACCCTTCTAGTTTTTCTTCCTGCCTTGTTTTTCACAGAGAGAAGCTAATAAATCTGACAATTGGACTGTAATGATGTCAATTAACACTGCTAACTTTAAATCTCTCAAAACAAACTTTGTAAAGCCATCATATATCCTACTTCATCCTGCTCCTAGCCTACAGGCTGGGAAATAATATTATAATATGATGCTACAGTAGTTCATTGTTTTACGACATGAGGATCCGGTGCAAAATGTTAATATTTTGGAGGAGTGGATAGATGAAATCACCAGTCTGCGCTGTGTGAGGGATATGGCATATTAAAGCTTGTATGTCAAATTCATCATGTCTGGCCCATAGCATTAAGGAGAATAGATAGTGATACTGTATGTGTGCCTGCATTACTGCACTGCTTTACATCTCAGCGTTGCCCTTAGAATGCGCGGCTCTGTTATGAAATGTACATGTTCCTGTTGAATTTACTGACAAAGGAGAACCAATTTATTGTTGTTTTTGGACCCTTCAATCTGCATTATGACAGATCGCATAATTAAGATTGATGTAAAACGACATTAGCGAGATCCTGTAAAGATATCACTACATTTTCTTCCTTGAATGGTTCTTTCATGTGGGAGATAATGAGAGGATGCGTGAGACAGACTGGATGGGAGAGAGGGTGAGGGAGAGAGATACTGTAGAGAGAACTACAGTATATCTATGGTATAGAAAGGGGGAGAAATAATTGTGATATAGAGTATTGGATATGAAATGGGGCCAGTTTTAATCACCTGTAAAATTGGACATTTAATGGTATAGTGTGGATTTTTTATTCATTACAGGACTGCTGTCAACAATGCTTGACCTACTGTACCCGCCAACTTTCTAAAAGGGGTATATTTACTAAAGTGCTGGTTTTTAGAAGTGTTGTTGCCCATAGCAACCAATCAGATGCGACTTATCATTTATTTAGCACCTTCTAGAAGATAATAGCTAGAATCTGATTGTTGCTATGGGCAACAACTCCACTACTAAAAAAACTAACTTTAGTATACATACCCCTGAAATTAGGTTTTAAAGCAATTATAGGGTTAACCCCAGTTTTGTGACAGCTATGTTCATACAAGAACAAAGGGGAATGTAATTGAATGCAAGGTTCCTTGCACACACTGGAACTGATTCAGAATTGCGCACAAGTCAGCCACAGATGGGTGTAGTAGGTATTACTGCTGGCCGCATGGCCGGCGGTTTAAATCTCGACAGCGGCAGCCCGGCAAGGGTGAAGATCCAGATCGTCCCTAAGGTAAGTATCGCTAACCTAATTCTACCCCCTAACCCTAACCCTCCCTTAGGGGTGCCTAACCCTAACCTCCCCCCCGCGTGGCTGTCCGCGTCTGGCACCTGGATTACCTTCATTCGGTATGCCGGGCATTGGTCTTCCGGCATATGGTTAATGGTTGGCGAGTTTTCGACGCCTCTCATAAGTACCACACCGGGATTAGAGAATCTGGAAGCCACCGTTGGCTTCCAGACTACATTCCCCACAGATGTGGCCACAGTGCATTCTCTTAAATAAATGCAGATCATCACAGCTGCACGTGTCTATGTGGCCGCACCGCCCCTCTCCATCAGCATCATTATCAGCGCACATTTGCACCAGCCCTATACCTGATGCAGGAGATCCGTCTGAAAGGAGGCAGATATCAGCATACATTCACCTATGAATAGTCCACAGTTCCATACACATGACCCTCAGAGATGCTAAACCACTCAAAGAAGAGGCCATACTTGGACAGAGAAGCTGAACCTGTCATAGTGCTGCTGCGAGCTCCGATGGTGCGACCAATGACTTGGCTAAAGACACACAGGGCCTGATTCAGACCCGGTCGCAAGCACTGAGCGCTCACAACCGGGTCGATGGTGGCCCAGTGCGCATGCGCACAACGGAGCCGGCTCCGTCGTGCGCATGTGCGAGACCCGGATAGTGACGGGCACTCCGTCGCTCCGGGTCTCGTACCAAAAGGGGGCGTGCTTTCGATGTTGATTGACAGCACGCCCCCTTTGGTGGGCGGGCTGGGGGAGTGGCTGCCCAAACGGAGGCGTTCCCATGTGGACGCCTCCGTCTGGGGCTGGCCCCACTGACATCACGAGTGATGTCAGTGGTAGAGATTTCGGCTCTGTTTGAGCCAAAATCTCTCTGGGGCTTGCGGCAACGACACCCTACCACAAGGGTCTCGTCGCAAGCCCGATGGTCGCGATGGTCTTGACCATCACGACCATCTTCCTGGCCGCTCGCTATAGCTGTGGGTGGTCACCCACAGCTATGAGAGCGGCCAGGAGGCCGTTAAAAAAAAAAATAAGCCCGGCCCTGATTCAGAGCGAGCGCTCTGTCAGAGGTCCGGCTCTGAATCAGGGCCACTGTTCGGTATTTTAGCATCTATGGATGATGCAAATGATTGGATATGGGATGCCAGAGCTCAGAATCCCTGTTCCCGGAAGTCAGGGGAGGTTCCCGATTTTTTGGGTAACCCCCCGCACCTCCGGGAAGGTAGGCACTTCTCCCTCATTTTCTTGCGGTCCGGCGGGTCCGCGAGTAGGGGGTGTGACCTAATCACGTGATTATATGAGAATCGCATCATTTGGCCACACCCCTTATTTAAATATGCGCCGTTCACTTAATGATGCACCCCATCGGGCCCCGCCCCCAACACCTCCCATCTGCTTCTCCTCCCCGGGGTTCTCACGGGAAGGAAAAATCTAAATTTGGCAAGTATGGCTGACCCCCCGACTGGGATAAAATACCGCAACCGGCCGGTAAGTACCCTAACCCAACCCCTAACCCTCCTTTCCCGCACCCTAACTTCCCGCCCTAGTGCCTTAGCCTAACTCACCCTAGTGCCTAACCCCTAACTCTCCCCCTAGCCCCACTACATATCGTCACGTTGCCGACGCCGGGATTCTGACTGGTGTCAGCATATCGGCACCAGCATTCTGAGCGGCGGCATCCCACCAGCAGGCATTTCAACTACCTCCTGCTGCAAATGATCGTCTCAGTACTTGCACATTCAGACGCAAGGATGTACACCAGGGAAGGAGGCATTTGCATAAAGTCACCGCCAAGGGGAAAATGCTAAATGACGGAGACACGGACGCAACTTAGGTCCAGCTCAAAATCAGCCTCCATAGTGTTCTAAGCAGGAATTTTGTTAGGCAGATTTGATAAAGATAGCAAAAGAGGGAGAAAGGGTGTTAGAGAAAGAAATATAGAGAGACAGGAGAAAGAAGACACATTTAGAAATTGATGATGCAAATACCAAAGTTTCTCACTAGGATTAAGACAGGTAGAAAATGGTTGTGAACTATAATTACCCTGAGGATATTCTACAATCAATGCTCCCATGAAACACCTGGAGATCAAACACTAAAAAGCTTGTCTAATAAGAATTCCATCTGGAAGGGCTGCATTAAGAGCCGACACAATGGATTTATTTTTATAACAAACTCCGTTTTTAACACAATCCTTTCCAGATCACAGATCGCGGGTAACGGCAGCCTCACTGCACCTACTCCCTGTATTATGAAGCGTGTCAGTGTATGCCCAATCCGTCACCAGGACAGCTCTCACTATGTGTCACATGGAAAGGCATTAATGTATCTTTTTACGACTGGGAAGCTTTGCCCTTTTATTAGACTTTTCAGATGTGGCAAGTGGTTTTCTTGATTGCAGTGTGGAATATGGATTATTTGACCATTGCAACGGCAAGACACAGCACGCGTCAGTGGCAAAATCTCATTAGGCATCCACAAAAATAAAACTTTTATTATACAGTAAATGCATGAAATTTAAAAAAAAACTTTTACTTAATGAAACTGGAATAATTTTGCTTATATTTCTACAATGAACCAATAAATGAAACAAATTGGGATCATGCATTCGCAGGAAAAGTGAACATTAAGGGGGCTTTTTTAAGTCAAAAAGACCCATGGGGGTGATTTGTATGTCAGGGGGTGGTTTGTATGTTCTCAGAATGTCTTTATACTGCATATTCAGCCCAATATATAATAGTATTGCGTGTTGGAATGGATCTTGCGGACCAGCAATGACTACCAGCTGTTTGTAAATAATCTCAGCATCTCACACAGAGATATCATTGTCCAAGGATCAAACATAAAAACAGACAGGAAGCTATGATGCAAGAGTCCCTTTAAATGAAGCTAATGGATTTATGTTTGTTAATAATGGCACTAGACCGTAGGTGCTCAAACAGTGCATCACCTTTCCTCTTATTGCTCTCCCCTATCCTGCTTGTGAATAAATCAAAGGAGAAAAGCAGGCACTCTATATACACACATCTTGCATTAGGACAGCTCTGTGTAAGTAGTGGAGTATTTATGACCTCCCGCCCAATTCTACATTAAAGACTGCTGCCATCAGATCTTCCATCCACCTCTCTTTCATTCATAAATTGTTTACCATGTACAATACAATGTGTGATGCAATTATTTTCAATAGACACATAGGTACCATACAGCCACAATGCTTTTTTTTCCATATATTCTGAATTTGTATTATTATATTTTGTATATTTTGTTGTGTTTTCTAATTCACAATTAGTAGAAACTTTATTGACACCGGCTTGTTGATACAAACACTAGATGGTGCCAGACAGAGTGGTTTTAGTATGTCAGAAGAGGCTGAACTCCTGGGATTTTCATGCACAACAGTCTCTTTAGTTTACACAGCGCAAAACAAAAAACATCTTGGGGGAGATGTATCAAACTTTCGAGAGAAATAAAGTGGAGAAGTTGCTCATAGCAGCCAGTCAGCTTCTGACTGATATTTATAGTCTGTGCTACAGTAATGATAGTTCTAGAAGATGAGCATCAGTTATGTGGGTGAAGATGAAGATGCTTTGTTAGCGAGAGAGGTCAGAGGGGTATGACCAGACTGGCTCAAGCCGACAGGAAGTAGAAATAAATTAAATAACCATCCATTACAACAGTGGTATGCAGAAGAGCATCTCTGAATGCACAACACATTCAATCTTGTTGGGTTACAGCAGCAGACCACACCAGGTTCCACTCCTGTCAGCTAAGAAAAGGAAACTGGGGGTACAGTGGGAACAGGCTCACCAACACTGGACAGTTGAAGATTGGAAGTATGTTGCCTGGTCTGATGGAACTTGATTTCTACAGCTACATCCAGATGGTAGGGTCAGGTTAGACATAACATAATTTATGGATTCATCTTGTCTTCTCTGTGTCATCAGGCTGATGTTGGTGGTGTAACGGTGTGGGGACCTATTGATCGCTGTTTCCTGCTGTACCTACCTGTTTTAATGTGTTTCACTGAATATGCCTCCTACACCAATGTAGTGTTCCACTATTGCTAAGTCATTTTCTCTCTGACCGACTGGAGTGCCATTTCTTTGCCTATCCTAGTGCATTAGAGCCTTCATTTATTACCTACCACTATGCCACCTAATAAAGCTAAACACCTCAAGATGCCATCACCTGTCCATTTTCCTGTGATCCCCTTTCTGACAACTAGACCGGTACCCTTTAGGCCATTCCAGCTCCCAATCTACGCCTATTCCTCATCCTACACCCCACACCATTGTTTCACAAGCAGAATTGGACCTCTCAAGATTCACTCCATGTTCCATATGTTTATGGTGTTCAGGGCTGATTTACTGGTGGGTGTGGAGCCCTCTATGCAGTTACTTAGTACCAAAATTACACAGACCTGGGTGGTCGTACAGACCATTTGGAAAACAAAATGCAGGAATTAATCTCCACTCATCATAACAACCTTCTGACAGCGCATGCAGATCTCCAGGTGAAAATGGTAATGATGGTGGATAATTTGGCTGATTTAGAAGATAGGTCCAGGTGGAACAATTTGAAAATTCCAGACTTGGTATCAAATGCCAAAATGTCAGACTATGTTTCTACATTATTACGTAAGCTGTTACCCTCTGCATCTGACCATGACATGTTAGTTGATCTCATTCATCGCCTACCCAAACCTAGGATCCTCACAACACCCTGATCTGTGTTCACTTTTTCCACATCAAAGAGAACATTCTGAGAGCAGTGCGACAGTTGGAGGACACCAATACCTTGGGAGGTTTATAGATCAACCTGGACATGTCTGCTGCTATGTTAGCCAAGAGAAGAAGTTACCATCCTAACACTGCCTTATGAGATCATGACATGCTGTGCCGCTGGGGCTTTCCCATTAAGCTCTTTGTTACCTATGACTACTCATCCTATGTGATATCCTATGTTGATTATGGAATTAAGTTCCTGGCAGAATGGGACATTACTGTGCATACCCGCAGTTATGGCCCTAAATATCCGGTATCACAGGATTGGTCCCAAGCCACGTGAGAATGGAACTTGTGAGCTTGTATGTCATTGTTTTTATATATGCACCTCTCTTACTGTTTATGATGTGTCTTCTTAGCTTTATCAGCTAGTTCAATTGTTATACTTATTTCATATGTTATCTCAAAAGAAAACTGATTTTTTTTTGTTTACTATGTCGTATTTTGTATCCTGAGCTTTTCGTTTCTTTTATGTTTTTCTCTTACCATACATATTGTTATTTCTTTTGGGTTTTCCACTTTTTTTTGGATGTCTCTTATTACTCGGAGAACACTGTATCGTTTTCATATAGTCATTTGGTCTACTATTATCATTAGGATTGTTATTGTCACTATTTTTATTATTTTATACTTAGCTATTGTAACTGTATAATGCCTGTCCTCGAGTTTGGTGTCAAGGGAGTCGCAGTGCCTTACCTCAATGTTTTGCTGTTATTGCTGCCCACACATTTTGTTTGCTATCTAGGTGGCTTCCCTGAGGGCCTCTTTTCCCATGTTTCCTGTTTTAATGTACCCCACCCAAATGGCAAACATTGTAACCCCAATTGTGCTATTTCAGTTTTTCAATTTTTTTGTTTCCCAGTAGTCTCGCCCTTTCCCTCCCTGTAATTTGGGTTTCACTCATCCTTATACTCATTTCAGGTCATGCTGTGCTCAATCCTACTCTCACAGTATTGATTGTTTGTGGCTATCCCCCCTGCAGCACTCTCATTGGTCTCCAAATGCTTCTCTCATTAATACTCATGGACTTGCCTCACCAAATAAATGGAGATTGGCCTTATTTACCTTTCATTACCATGAAGCTAAAGTTGTTGCCCTCCTAGAGAGTCATTTTTTATCTTTATCTCTAAAGTTTTTGTAAGATGCTCATTATCCTGTGGCATCCTACGCTAAAGGCTCCTTTAAAAGGCATGGTTTAGCAATATTGTTTCCCACCTCTTTAACTTCATGCCTATTTAATTTAACTCACGAAATAGAAGATAAGACTGGCTGTTACTTTATAGAGCAACACGATGGAATGGAGGTCATTATAGTTTCTCTCTATGTGCCTAATTCCCGTTGGTTCTCTTTCGTTAGGTGTACTTACAAAATCATCCATACAATCAATCAGGGCCATTTGATAATAATGGGTGACTTTAACCTCATCCCAGACCCTAAGATAGATACATCTTCTGTACTCACCCATGAGGCCCTTAGGACTAACGCAACTCTCTACTACTTCCTTCTACTAGCTGAGTACGATCTCTATGATGTAATAACGGGTTTGGTCCCCCTCTGATAAATATTACACTTCTTTCTCCCATGTCCACTCCTCTTATTCTCATATACTGTAGGTTTGATTTCATTATGGATGCTCCAACACACCCGCAAGTCGCAAATCATCCCTTATTGTTTTGTGTGACCATGCAGCTGTTACTTGGACATGGGATGGGGTAAATTTCAAAATGCCACCTAGACTGTGGCAGTTGCCGGAATATTTATTTATTTTCCCAAGGCCATTCAATCCTTGAACGCAACATACCTGGGGAATTTTAAAACTTAACTTCTATTTAAGTAGAGGTATGCTAAAACTGACTAACAAAACACAAGTGCTGTGATGTCTAATTAGAAAAAGAGGGGAAATGTCCACTTTGTCTAATAGTGGTGAAATTCAGTATAAACATAATAAACCAAAATAATACTAAAGAAAGAATATATCAGGCGCACACTAAAAATAATATAAATAGTGTAAAACACCTAATAGAGCAACTCTCAACAGGGGTGTTTGGGAGCACCCCACAAAACAATGAATACGCAATTAGATATAAAGAATAGAGAGCGTTAATGAATAAAAAAGTAAATCTCTTTAGTAAAACATAAAATAACAATTTTAATAGTAATCAATCATAAAGCGACATAGGTCACAATGGAAATGGCCAATAAAACATAAGTCAATGACTAAAAATGATACCATGCACTAGCTAAGTGCCAATTTGAAAAGTAGTCAATAGAAAAAACATAGTCAGGATTAATCAATTGCCAGAATATTTATTTATTTTCCCAAGGCCATTCAATCCTTGAGAGTAACATACCTGGGGAATTTTAAAACTTAACTTCTATTATAGTAGAGGTATGCAAAACACAAGTGCTGTGATGTCTAATTAGAAAAAGAGGGGAAATGTCCAATTTGTCTAATAGTGGCGAAATTTAAACATAATAAAATACACAAACTCAACAAAAAACAAAAAATAATAGATGGCTTAAAAAAGTACAAGATTATTTTCAATAATGGCAATGTTGCCAATGTTGAAAATAAGCTTGTGCTTTTATTGCTTCTTACCGGGATTCGATTTCCCCAGAGATGCTGGGAGCCCAACTTATTACTCCCTATTGCTTTTCCCAATACTGATAATACTGTATACCAAATTTATTGCCAATCTTTTTTTCCTGTCTTTCCCCAACTGATCCATGTCACCAGGAGTTTGACACTGAGAAAGTGATTTATCACTGCCATTGCTGGTTTGTCACCGAAACTTTGTCCCAAATTGGCCTTTCAGGCACTATTTTACAATCCGCTGCCACGGTTTATAATGGTCCCTCTGCTAAATGTTTACAGCAATTATTATTATTATTATTATTATTATTATTATTATTATTATTATTATCATCATATATTTATATGGCGCCACAAGTGTTCCGCAGTGCCTTACAAAGTACATAAACAAATTGTAGACAAGCGACTTACAGAACAATACAATACAGGACCAGGACATGGATAATATATATTGCTACATTAGCGACCATAACACCCAGATAAGCAACAGAGCATTAGCAACCAAGTGTTAGGTGCCCTAGTGGTGAGTAAGAAGTAGATGAAAGTAAAGTAGGGAGAAGCACAAGAGGGTAGACGGCCCTGCTCGTAAGAGCTTACATTCTAAAAGGGAGGGGAAGACAAACAGGTTTGACACAGATGGGGCAGATTGGGAGGAAAGAGCATGTAGCAGGGAGTTAGAATGATAGCTGGATGGCTTTGATGAAGTAGTGGCTCTTGAGACTTCCTGTTTACAGCAAAGACTTCCTGTTTACAAAAATGACTTTCTGTGAGTACAGAAGATGTATTTATCTTAGGGTCTGGGACTAGGTTAAAGTCGCCCATTATTATCGAATGGCCCTGATTGATTGTATGGATGATTTTCCTTTAACAAATGACACACGGCAGAGATGCCCTCTCTCCCCATTAATGTGTGTATTTGCAGTTGAGCCTTTTGCTGTCAAAATTAGACAATCATCTTCTTTTCCAGGTGTTCCTATATGTTCATCATCTAATAAATTGTGCTGATGATATTTTACTGTTTGTAACCAACCTGGATACCTCATTACCCACCTTATATATCATATTTGACAGCTATGGTGAAGCCTCATTCTATATACTACAAAAACTGAAGCCTTAGCTTTCAATATAACTGAAGGGAAGTTGGCTCATCTCATATAACTGTTTTCATCAGAACTGGAACCTAGAATACCTTCTTTATCTTAGCATCTTTGTTCCAAATAAAATGGTCAACTTTGCTGAGATTAATTTGGACCCCATGGTAACGCATATTGCAGACTAGTGAAATGTTGGCTGGGGTTTGAGGTCACTTGGATGTGCCACTTGATGGCATTTAAATTGATGGACATACTGAAACTCTGTTCCGAACTATCCCCTATATCAGCCATAAACGATTTATTCATAACTAATTGTTTCTTATATTGAGAAAGACAAGACCCCTTGTCTAGGCTATTCTCATTTGACCAAATCTAGAAGCCAGGGAGGTTTGGATGTCCCGGATCTGTCGGCGTGCCAGTCTGCTTGTTTAGTTTCTCAGCGCAGTGATTGGGGTCTCCCCCCTAACACCAATCCATGGGTAAAAAAAAAGGAGAGAAAAAGCTAGAAAGAGCCTTGCTCCGAGACTGCCCCCTTACTGATTTACTTAAACCTTATCAGTTGTGTCCCCTTGCTCCAGATTCACCTAAGGCTATATTAGATTTTTTTAAGCCTTGGGACGATATGATCTCTATATCTAAATGTATTACCCTTCCTTCCAGTGCCCTCTCTATGCAAGCACTCTCCCGATTGATCCAGACTTGAGGGTCACAGCATGGGTCTCCTGTGGGCTTACCTGTATTGTGGTACCTCGCTACTCCACATCTCATATCTCCATGCCCAATAAAATCTTCACCCTAGTGAACTGTTCACATACTATAGTATTTACCATTGGGTAACTAGTATGGTTAAGAAACGCGGTCCAATGTGTTTGCCCATGCCAGATATCCTCTCCAAAGTGGCCTAGGGTAACTCTAGGGGGCACATTCGCTTTTGGTACTCCCATTGTCTGGGTGACGTATCGATGGACAAAATCAAATATCAATATCTGTGAGAATCAGATCTACAACTAACTTGTACATCCCAACAATGAGAGTCTATTTATTTAACTGCCCACCAAATTTCCTAATGTATTAATAATCATTTAGAACTACTGTACAGTATAAAATGTTTCACCGGTTATATTTTACCCCTGCTGCCGTTATTGCTTGGAATTGGGTGAGATTTACCACATTTTGAAGGGATGCCCCCTGAATTATAACTCATGGTGCGTGATGTTTGATTTGATCTTTTTGAAGTTTTTAATATTACTTTATCTACATCTCCTGCCATGGCACGCCTCCTTGTTTATATTCCTGATTTGTTCCCGCCGGAGCAATGATGAATTGCTCCGGCGCTCGCTGCAAGTTAGTATGTAAATTATTGAGGTCCGCTTGGACCTTGATAATTAACATAATAATTGATCCCTATGTCATACTCTCAACTATTATTCTGCTATGTTGGAGTATTTATACATGTGTATTGTGTACCCTTGTCTCCCTTTTTTCCCTTTCTTTTTAAAAAACCTCAAAAATTATTAATGGAAAATGATCATTGTCTAATAGCTCTTGCCTACCTGAGTATTTTGGCTGACCATGTGCACCCCTTAATGCCTAGAGTCTACCCATCTGCTAATGGCTACTTCTAGCAGGATAATGCACCATGGGGTAGATTTATGAAAGCTTGGAAAGAGGTAAAGTGGAGAGAGCGCCAACCAATTAGCTTCTGTGATTTTACACTGTATTTATAAAATGACATTTAGGAGTTGATTGGCTGGTACTTTGGGGGAGATGTACCAAACCTTGGAGAAGGATAAAGTGGAGAGAGATAAAGTACCAACCAATCAGCTCCTAACTGTCATTTTTCAAACACAGTCTTTAAAGTGACAGTTAGAAGCTGGTCGGTTGGTACTTTATCTCTCTCCAAGCTTTGATAAATTGTCCCCCCATGTCACAAAGCACACATCATATCAAGCTGGTTCCATAAACGTAATGTTTCTTGCACCTTCGGATGTATTTTCTTTTTTGAGTTGGGAAGTGATCTTCAAGCTGTTACTGTCAACAAGCAGTATGGGGCTCATACATAGTAATCAGTATGTGTCTTTTTATGTGAAATATGCATTTCCTGCATACATCGAAATCAAGATATACAGTATGCTGCTGAAATTACAGCTCCTATACAACATTGGTCCTACCGAGAGCGTTATACACACAGCTAATGGAAACCTGTTCAAACTGAAATATTTCTTGCTGCTGATTCCCTGCGGTTACATCGTATTATTATTAACCAGTGCATTACCATTCTATGGATATCTCTTTTAAAATATAATTAGAACATTAATCCTGCTACTAGTCTTTAACCTCATTAATAGATTTGGTCTAATGAAGTATCTGTAAACAATATTATTTATGCAATGAATCCATCCATCAGGGCATTGGATAAAGTTTATCAAGAGTCTATTAAAATTTGGTGATTTTATATTGGTTTTTAGTACATTGTTTTCAGTTAAATTTATTGTTACAAATAAAATAATCTGTTTCAGTGGTTCCAAAACTGTGTGCCGTGGCACCCTGGGGTGCATCGGGACACTCCCAGGGGTGCCTCAGTTTGGTGGTTCAGCACCAAATCAAACTATTTATGGTCAATGTAAGAGGCAAAAACATAAAATATGTGGACAAACAGAAGTGCAACAATGTCCAACACCAGATAACTGAACCTACGGATGACAGTTAAGCACAATTTAATTAATATTTTTTTTCTGAATTTCTCACTAACAAACTTTTGGCATAGGGGTGCCGTGAAAATTTTTTTGATACTCTAGGGCGCCATAATTCAAGAAAGTTTGGGAACCACTCATCTATTTTGATTATTAGAAATGTTTCACAGTATAGTTTTTTTTATATGCAGCGTCAATTATATTTCAAATTATATATTTATATAGTGATTTATATTTTTTTGTTGTTTTGTACACATGATTCTTAATTGTTATTCTTTTTCTTTCCTTGTTGTTCATACATTTTATGGCGGTGCAGCAGCCCCCTGTGTCGGCTACTGGGGTTTTAATATGTATATTTTGGACCCATTAGACTTGATTTTCTTTTCCTAATATAAAGGTTCGCTTTTATAACTGTGACTGAATCAGACCAAGACACAGGCATATATATGTCTGCCAGGTAGTTTAACTCTTGTAGATGCTCGACCCATGGTGCAAAATACACTTTAGCTAGGTGCTTCTCATTGGCTGCTTTCTGATTGATTGATTGATTGATTGATTCATTGACTGATTGATTCATTGATTGACTGACTGACTGACTGATTTACTGATTGATGACTTCATTACTTTCTCCAGCTGATTGTTCTTAATTACCTTAGGTTCGATTCAATTGGCCGCAAAGTAGCGACGGGAGGAAGCTCCTGGTGTTATTCAATTCTACTCACAGTTAGGTCAGGGAATGCCCATTCTCCCGCCCCTCATGCCTTAAAAAGGGTATTTAGTCGCGAGAATGGGCATTCTCCGACTAAACTTCCCGGCATGATGTTGTTCTCCCCACGCTAAGGGCAGGAAACAGCATCGCGCCTGTACTTTTGTCGGATTTCTGCTCGCACCCATGATGGGGTGCGAGAAGAATTCCTTGCCAGCGTGCTGAATTGAATAGCTCCGGGAGCTCACTCCCAGAGCTATTTAATTTGCAGTCAATTGAATTGAGCCACTTGTATTATTACTTTTAATCTTACAAGTATTCTGCCAAAGAAGCAGATAATTCCTATTGCACTCAGACTGTAAGGTGACAGCACAAATTATAGGAAAAATCTATTATCTTAAAGTTCTAAATCTATTATGTTAAAGTTCTAAACCTTCTAAAAAGTGGAGGAATGGATAGGTAGGGAAGTTGCCCATAGCAACAATCAGCTTCTACCTGTGATACCCCTGGCTATACAGGAGCCATTGGATGTTGCAATATAGGAGGCTGCCACCAGTAGGAGTCATTGCATGCCAAAACTGAGACAAGCCAGCAACAGGACAGTGTGTTTGTGGTTGCACATGTGCAGTTGAGACAAGAAGATGCTGAGGAGTGGAGTGCAGAGTGGGGAGAGCTTCTGCAGGCCTGCTGTGAAAGATAAAAGAAGCCACTGGGTACCCCCTGATGCTGTGCAGAGTGACTGCTGCAGAAACACCAGCTGAGACTGAGAGCCAGAGACAGTGTAAGCACTGGGAGCCATAATTAAGATCTGTGGAGGCTGTGAGTGAGTAAAATAGCTGTAAAAGGGAGATGTAAAACTGAGCTGCAGTTCTACAGATAATTGTTTAGGAGTTATTGAGAATTGTTTGAGAGCTACTAAGAACTGTTGCACAGCTATTGTAAGAGTGTATGAAAGCTACTGATAATTATAACTAATTACTGAGAATTGCTGAGAGATACTGAGATCTGCTATATTTCAAGTACTGTGTAATCCTGACTGGTGCAAGAGACTGAGCTGAAGTAAACAGTGTGATATTATTCTTGTTTGAGCTACTAGAGAAACAGTGCCTGAGTTTGTCAGTGTAAAAAACTGCAGCAATTTTGTGTGAATACTGAGCTGAGTTAAAGAGCACTTTGGGGTTATTGCTACTCTGCACATCTGATGATAATTGGGATAAATTGTAAGCGAACTGTGGTTATTGTACTTTATCATTGGAAAGCCAAAGCTATCGCTATCTGGAATAAGTAAAGAACATCATTAGATGCTAAGCTTATTGCTATTACTAATTGTGGATTATGTGAAATATGCATTTCCTGCATACATCGAAATCAAGATATATGCTGCTGAAATTACATGCATGCTATAGGTCAGTGATCGTCCAGTCACAGAGTATTCCAACAACAGAACTTTGTGTGCACTTTAGAGTAAAATACTGAAATATTGAGGTCTTTGCTAAATCTGCGCTTAGTTATAATCCGTGATGCCTGTTTTGCAAAGGTTAATATGTGTTTAAAGTATAGTATATTGAGAGAAATTGTCCTTTTCCTAGTTATATCCAAAGAGGTGCTGCAGCAGCAGTGGTGTAAATAGGCCGGTTGGCTGGGGCTCATACACTGGGTGCTGTGGGACCGGTGATGTGGGGGGTGCTGCCGGCCATTGACCAGGTCCGCCGGTAAAGTCAGTGTAGTGTGGACCTCAGTGAGTGTGGTCTGCACAGACAGTAACAAACACATCGCTGCCAGCGCTGGGTAGGACACTCATACTACCTGGAAGCTATGTATGTATTTCAGCAGCCAATGAGAGTCAGACAGACTCTCATTTGCTGCTGCGTCCACTGCCGGAACTGGGCTGGAGCTCACTCATGAGCTCCGCCTTCCGGCTCCTGCAGTGGGTGTTGTGAGAGACATCAATTTATTTTGTGTATGTATGTATGTATGTATGTATGTATGCATGTCTGTGTGTGTGTTATGTAAGAGGCACTACTGGCTAGGGGCTCTGTATAGGGGGCTCCGTATAACTACTGGGGGCACTGAATAGGGAGGACCACTACTGGGGGCACTGTATAAGGGGCACTACTGGGGACCTGCATAAGAGGGACCACTACTGGGGGCACTGCATAGGTAGGACTGTATCAGGGACACTGCATAGGAGAGCACAGTATAAGGATGCACTTCATAAGGGGCACTATGTAAGGGTGCACTACTGGAGTCACTGTATAAAGGGCACTACTGGGGGCACTGTATAAGGTGCACTACTGGGGCACTGTTACTGGGGACATTGCATAAGGGGCACTACTACAGTGGGCATTGCCAGAGTGGTACTACTACTGGGGGCATTAAGGTGCATATGGAAAGGAATGTTCCCAGAGTGACGAGAAAGGGGGTGTGTGCCATGGTGACACACCCAATTTTTCAGTGTCACCACGCACCTTGTGGCATGTGTTTACGCCCACCTTTCATCTTGCCCTGGGCTCTAGTTACGCCACTGTGCAGCCACTGTACAGCAGCAAAGTTAAAGAAGCCAATTTAACTATTGGAAATAGTTGTTGCTCATTGCCTATTCACTACTTGCTAATTAATTACCAAGTAGAAATTTTAATATTCCTTTTTGTGCTGCAATCTCCTGTCATGTGTATGGTGATCATTATTTTTATAGGGTGACCTGCCTTAGATGTACATCATCTTACCCCCCTTTAATAAATCTACTTCATTATTCTATTTGCCAAGGCTGTTATGTTATGTCATGTTACTGTGTGTATGGGGCTAGCCTCTCTGCTACAACCTGAGGTGGATAAAGCTTTGTGAAGTCATTACCAATGGAGAAGGAAGATCCACTGGAGCTGCTGTCTCAGCTGTAAAGTTACATCTGCGCCTAACTTATTTGTGCCAAAACAATACCTATCATGTTATAGACTGTACTTGATACATTATATCTTAGAGCTGATTGGTTGCTTTGGGCAATTTCTCCACTGGTCCATTCTCTACTCTTTAGAAGAATTGATACATTTCCCCCTATGTTCCAGAAAGATTTGTATTTTGGGGTACAGTGCTTATGCAGAGATGGATTTAAGTATGTTTAATATACTACTGACAACCACTTGGTGAATATACGTTTTCTGCAGAGTTGGACACATCTTAAGATACATCCAGGGATGCCTAGAGATCAGTCGGCCCCCAGTACTAAAAAACTGGCATAGCCACATCCCATTATAAATACCAGGGCTCTCTGAGGGGGCATGGCCAAGGTGGCATAGTTATGCCTTCCTGAACTTCCCTACAAGCCCTCTCTCATTGCACTTGGATACATCCGACTGAGCATTTTACTTAGTTTTTAACATAACAAATTGCACCCAATGCTACATTAGTCATATTGTCTTCAGTTTCCTTGTTAACTGTTTTTTTTGTATACCTTGTATGTCTTTCCCCAGATTAACAATGACAGCTGTCAGCTGTCCCCTAAGCACGCGTAATCATTGCTTTAGCGATTTAACAGTAGTAAAGACACTATTAAAAAACGCATGGCAAATGAAACACTTGTGACATGTCCGGTGTAAATAGAACTATCACTACTGAGTGGGGATCACTCAAAGCTTCCTCTAGGCTTCATAGGCCCAGAACATAGGCAGATAGAACAAATAGCAACACTAGCAGATGCTAGTAAACGTGGTAGTGAGTAGGATGCTGCTGGAAGCAATGGCTACTACTGTAACCTGTATCATACTTGCCAACTCTCCCTCATTGTCAGGGAGACTCCCTGAAATAGCAGCAATCTCCCTGTCTCCCTGAAGATCTTACTAACTGCTTTGGGGCTCATTTACATGTGGATGTAAATCAATTTTATGACACGCCTCTCATATGTAGCAGTACACGCCCACTTTACCGCCGCGCTCATAGGTGTTACTTTCACAATCTCCCTGAAATGCTTTTTCAAAAGTAGGCAAGTATGACCTGTATCCTTATACATTTTACTAGTATTAGAGGCACTAATAAAATACATAAATGAACACCAATGGGCATAAGACCTTACACTGAGTCCTGCTCAGGAATGTAGCCACCATTTATCTACCTTTCCCCTGCATTCCGTGTATACAGTATGTCAGTGTTTAATCCCTTGTTCCCCAGTGCTCCCTTCCAGGACTTCTGCTCTTTCCCGACACATGATGTCAGCAGGAGTGAGCTCAGTGCATTTAGCTGTCGCTCAGTTCGTTAGGCATTTAGCATGTAGTATCTTTCACTTTCCTCTCACTATAAGCAGCTCTCTCACGTCTATCAGAATGTGATTATTCTCCCAAGGCCCTGAGTCTTTTCCCTTCCATTTCTCTGCTTCCCCTCCCACACTGTTTCAATGTCATGCTGCGTCAGTCCTGTGCTCCCTGGGCACTGCCTGGTCCCCTCTGCTGTCAGTCACCTCCTATACGCTTTCTCAGTTCTCTGTAATGTTAATATTTGTGTAGTTTACTTTCCAATACTCAAAGCTGCAGGCAAGATACAGGGAACTCTATGGGGCCTATTCATCAACACTAAAATAACGTTTTTAAGGACATTTTCCTTAAATAACGTTATTTTGTTATTCATGTAGCCACTTAGCACAGGAGATATCACAGATATCTCCTTGCTAAGTTCCCCTGCGTTAATTTCCACACTCCCCATACATTAGTATGGGAATGTGGAAATTGTGGTATTCATCAAATTCCGAAAATTATCAATTTTCGGAATTTGATGCAGTTACTATTCGCCACTGTGAGGTGGCGAATAGCAGGTGAAACTTACCTGTATCCGCGTGTGCAGGTCCCCCGACGAGTCCCTCCGGCGCTCTGCTCCGTCCTCAGGCTCCGGAGGCTGGTCGGACATGTGTGCTCCCCAGCAGAGCACAAGAAAGTTTAGAAAAAGAAAAAAAAAGTTTTTTTTTTTTCCTTTCTGTCATGTGGTCTGCTGGGAAACAACATGACAGACCAGCAGGACGGAGCCGGAGGCTGCTGCGCGGACAGGTAAGTTGGGGGGGTAGTGGTACACAAACTTAACGCATCTGTAGGCAGTGCTGCGCATGCGCTGGTTTTACAGATGTAACAGCGCATGCGCAGCACTGTTTCCAGATGCGATAAGGTAGTGTAGGCAGGGAAAAGTATCTATTTCCCGAAAAGCTGTCATCGCAAAAATGACAGCTTTTCGGAATAGATACTTATGGAGAGGTGGAATGATGAATTCCACCTATAATTAGCTAGAACTCCATGAGAGTTCTAAAGCTAATTATCTCCAGAGAATTTTTAAGTTTAATGAATAGGCCCCTATGGCTGTTACTGTGTCTCATCATCACACATGTTTTAGGGAGTCTATTCATGTTGCAGTGAAAATCCCTTTATCAGTGATAACTGGGATTTTCACTGCTTCCTCCCATTCAGAGAAGGGGTTACCATGGAGAAATCTGATATTTCTTCAGCGGTGCCCCTGGATAGTGTAGATAACGCTACCCCATAATCAAGTATGGGGAGAGCAAATCAGAGAAGCACGGAAAGCTCAGCTTTCTGTTTTACTTCTCAAATTTTTTTTTTTCATCTCGGGGTGGCATAGAGAGCCTACTGATGGAAGAAAAGCAGTAAAGACAGCGGTTCTCCCTATTCTCCCCACCACCTTCATAGGCAAATGCAGGGGGGTTTCGGTTGCCTGGAAACACCCCTGCACAGCTTACACCAAGACCACAACAGAAATAGTAATATGATAGAATCTTATTAGTGCTACATGTTCTTCTCAGTATCACAAATGAAATAAGTAGAACCACCTGTGGATCTTTTAACGTGTCAGTCTATAATAAATACACCTGTGCACCAACTAGGAGATCTACAAAACATGCACTGTCAGGGGTACACTGCTATAGACCATCAATAGGATTAATTATTAATACTTCATAATAATACACTACCTTTGGATTTTACTGTTGTATGGCGTTTTGATAATTGCTTTTAAATGCATTTTTTTCTCATGAGAGTGATGGAGGATGGTTGTCCAATCCAGAACACTGTGAATACACTTGGGCCTCACTAGCAATAGGCCTCGCCCCCTCTAGTGAACAAAGCCGTAATAGCCTCCACCCAGTAGGCCCTATGTGTTCTGCAATGTATATAAAAGTCAAACTTATTACCCTGTCCCTATCTGCTACCCAGTCTCCCCCATGTCAGTATTATACTACCAATCTGTGCATTGCAGAGGGCAGCCTATAGTGTTACCATGAGGATCCTAATATCATCCCACATGATATCTACTATTTAGCACTGGTGGAGCAATAAACATATCAGGGATAGACCAGTTCAACTTAGCTATTTACAGTTCTACTCAGTCTCTAAATTATATTTGATATGTTAGTGTTGTATGCATGGCCTAATTACGGAGATGTGGCCATGCCCCCCTAAGAAAAGTGGTGTTGCACACTGGAGAGGTGGGCGCTGTGAGCCTCTCAGCCCAGCACAAATCCATCAGTGTGATCACTCCCTCCCCCACAGGCAGGGCTGCCAAGAGAAATCCTGGGCCCCGGTACAGTAACTTCCCATGGAGGGGGTGTGGTCATATTATATATATATATATATATATATATATATATATATATTTATATATATAGCAAAATAGGCGGCTGAGTGACGACTATTTTGCTATTTATATTCGTGTGTCTCAGGTCCATAAATATTGAGACGTTGATGGAATTTTCATATTGTGGCCTCTATTCACCACCACAATGGCTTTGAAATGAAACAAACAAGATGTGCTTTAACTGCAGACTTTCAGATTTAATTTGAGGGTAATTACATCCAAATCAGGTGAACGGTGTAGGAATTACAGCGGTTTCTATATGTGCCTCCCTCTTTTTAAGGGGCCAAAAGTAATGGGACTATCAACTCAAAAGCTATTTCATGGACAGTTGTAGGCTATTCCCTCGTTATTTCATTATCAATTAAGCAGGTAAAAGGTCTGGAGTTGATTCTAGGTGTGACATTTGCATTTGGAATCAGTTGCTGTCGACTCTCAATCTGAGAACCAAAGAGCTGTCACTATCAGTGAAGCACGCCATCATTAGGCTGAAAAATCAAAACAAATCTATCAGAGAGATAGCAA